>CM053789.1:189632317-191057317 GCA_028749045.1 Cupressus sempervirens | reverse complement strand
GTTGCAGACTGATGCCGAGAATAATTCACAAAGAAGGAATGCCAAGTTACCTGATAGAGATGTACATTGTGAAATTAAGATTGATTTTTTTGAAAGGTCTATTTTTGAAGAAAGAAGGACAAAACTAAGATTATCAAAATATGTTAGAAGACATCACCCTGGAAAGAAAATTATTGATGAAAAATAAGATGGACCAATGACAAGAAATAGATTTAAGAATGATACATACTTACTAGGCATTCATGAAACTAAATCTGTGAGAGATGCCTTTGAAAATGAAGATTGGAATCAAATCATGAAAGAAGAGATTGATCAAATCATGAAGAACCAAACCTAGTCACTTGTGCTTAGACCAAAGAACGAGAATTTTATTGGAACCAAGTGGGTGTTTAGAAACAAACTAGATGAAAATGGTGAAGTAACAAGGAATAAGGCAAGACTAGTTTGCAAAGGCTATGCTCAAGAAGAAGGAATTAACTATGGGGAGAAATTTGCCCCTGATGCTAGATTTGAAGGAGTGAGAACTTTTCTTGTTTACTCTGCATACAAAGGTTTTAAAGTTTTTCAAATGGATGTTAAGTCAACATTTCTAATGATATACTAGAAGAAGAGGTTTACGTAGAACAACTTGAAGGATTTGTTGATTCTAACAATAAGAAAATGGTATGTAGACTACACAAAGCTTTATATGGTCTAAAGCAAGAACTTAGAGCATATTATGAAAGGTTGCATAATTATCTTGTGAACATTGCTTTTGAGAAGACTAATAACAACAACAATCTATTCTTGAAGACTCGAGGTAAAGGTATTTTACTAGCTGAATTTTTTGTTGATGATATCATATTTGGAGGACTAAATGCATTATGCAAGACGTTTACTAGTAAAATGATGAAATAATTTGAGATGTCTATGTTTGGAGAGATTAAATTCTTTGTTGGTTTGTAAGTGTATCAAATGAAGTATGGTATTTATATTACCCAGTCCAAGTATGTAAAGGAAATCTTAAAAACTTTTGGTATGGAAGATTCAAGACTAGTTAGTAAACCTATGGTTACAAGACATAAACGTTCCAAGACTGATGATTCACTAGAAGTAAATAAAATATTGTACAAGTCTATGATTGGAAAATTGCAATATCTAGTTCATAAATGACTTGATATTGTGTTACCTATTGGGATTGTTGCAAAATTTTTTGCAAATCCTAAAGAGAATCACTTAATGGCTATCAAAAGGATAATGAGATATCTGAAAGGGTTAGAAGACTATGGTTTGTACCACAAGAAGAATGAAAACTTTGAATTAAGAGCCTACACTGATGCTGATTGGGCTAGAAATGTTGATGACAGAAAAAGTACAAGTGAAGAAGATTTTTTCTGAGGAAAGATATTATTGTCATGGACTAGTAAGAAACAAAATTGTATCTCACAATCTACTACTAAAGCTAAAGATGTGGCTACTACAATGAATCATACCAATGTTGCGTGGATTAAACAATTACTCAGAGGTATGAAGGAGAAAATCACTAAACCTATTGTAATCTATTGTGATAATACTAGTGTTGTTAACATATCAAAGAACCGTGTGATGTATACAAAGACAAAACACATTCCTATCAAGTATCATTACTTGAGAGAGCTAGTTCAAGACAAGGAAGTAAGGATTGAGTATATGAATACAAAAGAATAGATAGTTGGCATATTCACAAAGGCTTTACCTAAGGATGCTCATGAGTATCTAAGAGGTAAACTAGGGGTGTTATACCTATCCCAAGCTACTTAAGAAGAATAAGTAGTGCCTTGCATCAACTAAGTTGCACACTATTTCTTACAAATTTATGTAGAGGATCTTACTTTAGGATCTGCCTAAAGTAATCGTGGAGCTGAAATAAAAATATTACAGTCACATATAAGGTGACAGAAGGAGAACGTGAATTGCTAATATCTACATGATGAGATGACATGTCTTTGGTATTGTTGTCAAAGGGGGAGAATGTACACTTGAAGAACATAGAGGGATATATAGATTTATAGAAGAAGATATAGACTAGAGGGAGAAAGAGATAAAGAGAAAATATCTTGAGAGGGAGTTATATCTTCAACAAAAATTAATAGGAATTGATTGTCAAAGAGGATGACATACACAAAGAGGGAGATATAACTTGAGAAGCTTACTAAGCCAAAGGGAGAGATACATAAAGAAGATGAAATAGTTTTACATGATGAAAGAGGGAGTCATAAGAAAGAGGGAGCTGATATGAATTGAGAAATATTGAAATTTGAAGATTGAGTTTGCTGTTCAAGAGGGAGAAATTGAAGATCAGAAAAGAGTTGTTTATTGATTATAATAGAGTTTATTTGTAGCATATATAGAAGATGGAAAGATGCTGATAGAGGGAGAAATTTAAAAATAAAGTATTATTTTCTTTTTGGTATTGTTTGTTGGTAATAGTTTTCCATCAATTGCAAAGAGGGAGATTGTTGAGAAAATATTGTTAAAAGGATAAGAATGTGATATAATCATTATTTTGTCACTGATGTCAAACATATTACTTGTTGGTGAGACAATTGCTTACCTTGATCTGAATGCTATCATTTGATTGCTTGATGAGGAGGATTTGAAGAAGACATGATAACAAGAGAACCTAGAGAAAGGTTAAGTTATATGGTATATAAAAGTAGCACTAAGAACAGACAAGACATTGATGATAAAGTGTATTGTTTATCTAGTTAAGGCTGCAAAGGATGTATACGCTAACTTAGGAAAGAAGAAGAAGAAGAAAAGAAAAATGTTTCTACTAAGATTAACCAAGTGATTAGTAGGACTTGAGCAAAGATAGTTCAAGCCAAGCAGAAAATCAGTTGGTGTTGAGTAAAATGGAAAAATATTATATGTTGAGTGAATTTAGTATGTGTCAGTGAAAATATAAAGACTGTGTGTGCTGAGTGAATTTTAGTGGATGTTGAGTAACTTAGTGTGTGCTAAGCATCAGGAACATGTTATTGCCAAGTAACAACAATAAGAGTTTGATTGTAGATTTGTTGAATCTGAGCTGAAAAAATTGATTTCTTAGATTGTGCAAAATGTGTGGAAGATAAGCTTGATGAGCTAGAGGCACAAAATTCAAGATAAACCATTTTGAGGTGAATATGATGAGGATTGTGAAGGAAGTTTCTAGAATAGGAATAAAACATAAATATGGTTAGATTTAATGAATCCTACCTAATCTTAAGATGGATGATTGTGATTAAGTGGTAAAATATCATTATACTCTTTATAAGGAAATACAAGGTATGAAGCAACTGTTGGAATATGCAAGAACCTAAGGAAGACAAGGAGTCTAGAATGTTGCTTCATATGGTGATCTAAGAGGAAGAATCTAAAAATAACATACTAAGAAAGAAGGCTTAAGGAGTTGAATGCTTGTAGGGGTGAATAATCTATCAGAGGTGAAGAGTATGAATGCCAAGCAAAATGGAGGATTGAATCAGAGATCTATTATCTACAAGTGAGTTGTATTTTGTTATCAGATCAAGCCCTACTACTACTCTCTAATAATTGTATAAGTTAGGTAAAATCTTTTCAATGAAGGTTGACTTAATAGTCATTTGTAAATCCTTTAATAGGGTGAAATTCTAATGGAATGTTCTAAAGTCCTCTAACAAGGATTACTCTTAATAGGGTGGTTTAAATCCTTTAACCATGTCACCTTTAACAATGTGTATTGTAACCTTTAATAGTGTTGGCCTTTCATAGGGTATCACTTCAGAAGAGTGAGAATTAGTAGCATGTTACTAGTCTTTTTTTCTAAATTGAGTTTCCATGTAAAATCCTTGTGTCAAATGTGTTATTGAATATGTTATGTTTCATGTTTTATTTCTACAAAGTTAGTTTGACCTAGGAAAAAAACCTACAAGTATTTGAAGATCTAATGGATGCATGCATGATATGGATGTGTTTGTTAAGTAGTGAGAAGTTTGATCATGACATCATGACCCTGGATAACTGATTCACCCCCCTCTCAGTTATTCTAAATATTCCAACAAGTTTTGATCTTAAAGGCAATCTCATAATTATCTATTAGTACAAAACACTTAGTCATTCACAAGGTAGAGTTGGTTAGTGAAGACTTTGAATGAGCCATAATGAAGGCCAAGCTACAAAGAGAAGAAATGCACACATTCAACATGTGTCGAGCACTATAAAATCATCAAACATTTAGGGGTTGTTGAGCTATCTAGAAGGCAACACATCATATAAGAAAAGTGAAGTCTGTGTCAAGAGTTAGAGGTAATATGATTCAAGATATGTAGTTTGAGTATATGAGTTTTGAATGGCACAAAATCAAATGTAAACCATTTTTTTGAGCATGAAATGTATTTCTTAGATCAAGGTGAAAACCAATGAGGTTATTATGCCTATAATTTTGTATCAGTAATCCCTATGCAATATGAAAGAACTAATCAAAAAATTGGAAAGCCTAAAAGAAAAAAAGGATGAATGTGGATTGTTAGTTATGATCTAGAAGTTTCTTAAGATGACTATTTAAGAAATGTTTCAGGACAAAGTATGTTGTTATGAGTTGGAGGTAATCATGTATGTGAAGCACAAGGAGAATCAATAAGGTGAGAAGGAGTAAAGTGATCGAGAAATGTAGTGAGGAGTTATTGCAAATCAAGTGATTACTTATTGGAAAGAGAAGATCCATTATCAGTAATCAGTGCATGCCAAAGGATCAAGGTACTATTACATTATAATCAATGTACTAGTTGAATCTCTTAACAAAGTGGTCCTAACAGGCTAACTGTAAGTCTCTTAATAGAGTACTCACTTAATTATTAAGTTAAATCATTTTGTAAAGGTAGACTTAACAATCTGATAATATTTTAATAGAGAAAACCCCTTATAGGGTAGATTATCATAAGTGATCAAATTGTAGCCCTAACAGGAACTTTATTATTGTAGTTGTGAAGATTTTTTGAGTGTCATTCCCATCATAGGTTTACCTTCACCTTGGAGGGTTTATGCATTACCAAGTCTTGTGTTAAGTGTTAATTACTTGTTAATGTGTTTTATTCATGCTAGTAGTTATTAGATATGGTATTAAATGTTATTTCATGACATGAGCTACATGATTAAAGTTAATGAGGAGTTGGTGAATTATGCTTAGTATGGTTTATGTTTGAAATGGTAAAAGTTTTGGAGATCCCAATTCACCCCCCTCATCGCAACATCTCACTTTTCCATTAGATGTCCAACATATGTATCATAAACACTTTCTCAACCTTATACTCATTTTATATATATATATATATATATATATATATATATATATATATATATATATATATATATATATATATATATATATATATATATATATATATATATATATATATATATATATATATACGTATTTCAAAGGAAATTTCTCTACTATTGAAAATTTTCTAATTCACATCTCTTGCTTTATCTCCTCTAAGGCATCTTAAGCATCATGCCTCAATTTCCATGATTCCTTCTAAAAAGAATAATCCATACCATTATAAAATAACTTGCATGATAATGGTAAGTTGTGAGCCTCTCATCTAGAAGGTCTTAGGTTTGAGGCTACTCATGCTTATCTAAGTTAATAATAATCAATCTTGACAAATAATAACAACAATTACTCCTAGCTTCAACCTATTACCAATAAAATAAATAAATAATGCATATCATATATCTACCCTTACCCATCATAACTGTACAATTTTTCTTTCTTTTCTACATTCATAACTTCGACTCTCTCTTACTATTACTATTACAAGACTCTTGAGTCCTCCACACCTACACCAATCTTTTTAGCTCCTCTCTAACTCTCATTGATTCAATCTCTTTGCATCCTCAAGATCTCAATCGACCATTACTTAACACACTTGAAATGACCCTTTATAGTCTTCCACAATCTCTTCACACACACAAGTGTGAATCACCTCAGAGTTGGTGAAACCATTTACACAACTTCAATCTTCATCCTCAAATCCTAGTGTAGATTGCATCATATTTAGTAGTCTATTCACATGCTAAAGTCCACTAACTTTGATACCATTTGATGTAAAATATTTCCTTACCCACACTCTTCAAATTCATAAAACTCAAAACAAAAAATATACATGTATATTCTCTCTACTTACAATTGTACTTTACCATCATAGAAGAGACTACAAACTAAATGAAATTCACTCACATTTTAATTATAAAAAAATGATAAGGTATGATAAATTAAAAAAAAAAGTATTGGCCTCTCTCATTCTCACTAATCTTATAGGTTTTCTTATCTATAAGATCCTCTTATTATTGTTATGTGGAGCCTAATTATACTTAGAGGTTAATTTTCCCTCACTTTATTTGGTGTGGTTTCCCCCCAAATTTTACTATGAGGGTTTGGGAACGATGTCTCTACGAGTGTTTTTAGGGGCAATGCCCCCAAAAGCTCAAATGAATTTTTATTTATTATAAAAGGTGTTAGGACTAATTTTCTTTATTATTCAACTTTTTCTAGTCCTAATTCTGTAAGCAACAAAAAACTTGTATAAAATGGCCTAGGGTTACAAATTTCATAATGTAAGATGATATAGTAGCTTCTTGTAGTGGTATTGTGTTGTAAGGTACTAAAAATTATAATCAAGTTATAATAATTGGATAATAAGAAAATTTGACTCATTTTTTTGGTGGGCATAGCCCAGGAATTGGGTGAGCCATGTTAAATCTTTGTGTCTTATGTTATCTTTTGTGTGGATTATATATTTTTTGATATTGGATATATTTTCATGTAATTGTTATTTTTGTTCATTGTTAATCCTAAAAAGTGGTATTAGAGAAAGGTTGTTTCAATTACCCTTTGCAAGAAAGTCTCATGGTTGAGTGGAAACAATGGAAGACAAGGGTAAGCTAAAGGTTGAGAAGTTTAATGGGTAGAAATTTTAGTTATGGAAAATGCAAATGGAGGACTATGTTTATCATAAGGATTTATGGCGGTTGTTACAAAGAAAGGCCAAGAAAGATGCAAGTGTGATAGATGAGGACTAAGATATTCTAAACAAAAAGGAACTTGGAAATATTTTCTTATTCTTGGCATAATCAGTGGAATTTAATAATATGCAACCAAAGATAATTGAAGAGTTGATGAAACCCTAGAAAATTTGTATGAAAATCCTTCTACTTCAAACAAGGTATTTCTCATGAAGCCTTTATTTAATATGAAGATGGTAGAATTTAGATCTATTTCTAAGCACTTAAATGAGTTTAATATGGCTACCACTTATTTGTCTTCTATAAATGTCAAATTTGATGAAGAAATTAGGTCTCTCTTGATTCTCTATTCTTTGCATGAGAGATGGAATGGTTTGGTAATGGTCTCGAGTAATTCTATTTTTGTTTCTAATACCCTAAAATTTGATGATGTGGTTGGTGTCATTTTGAGTGAGGAAATTCATTGGAAAATCTCAAGTGCATTTACTTTAGGAAGTGCCTTCAAGACACAAAGAAGAGGTAGAATGACTAAGAGAGGAAACAATCCAAAAATAAAATTACTCAAGACCATTACCAAACCATTCCATCTCTCATGCAAAGAATAGAGAATCAAGAGAGCTCTAATTTATTCATCAAATTTGACATTTATAGAAGAAAAATAAGTGGTAGCCATATTAAACTCATTTAAATGCTTAGAAATAGATCTAAATTCTACCATCTTCATATTAAATAAAGGCTTCATGAGAAATACCTTGTTTGAAGTAGAAGGATTTTCATACAACCTTGCTAGGGTTTTCATCAACTCTTCCATTATCTTTGGTTGCATAATATTAAATTCCATTGATTAGAAGAAAAATAAGTGGTAGCTATACTAAACTCATTTAAATGCTTAGAAATGGATCTAAGTTCTACCATCTTCATATTAAATAAAGGCTTCATGAGAAATACCTTGTTTGAAGTAGAAGGATTTTCATACAACCTTGCTAGGGTTTTCATCAACTCTTCCATTATCTTTGGTTGCATAATATTAAATTCCATTGATTATGCCAAGAATAAGAAAATACTTCCAAGTTCCTTTTTGTTTAGAATATCTCAATCCTCATCTATCACACTTGCGTCTTTCTTGGCCTTTCTTTGTAACAACCGCCATAAATCCTAATGATAAACATACTCCTCCATTTGCATTTTCCATAACTAAAATTTCTGCTCAATTAACTTCTCAACCTTTAGCTTACCCTTGTCTTCCATTGTTCCCACTCAACCATGAGACTTGATTGAGAAAATCTCAGGTGCATCTACTTTAGGAAGTGCCTTCAAGACATAAAGTAGAGGTAGAATGACTAAGAGAGGAAACAATTTTGAAAATAATAGATCAAAGGGAAAGAGGTCCCAATCTAGATTACCAAGATATTGCTGATATTGTAGGAAACCAAGGCACAAGAAGAAAGATTACTGGACTCAAAAGCACAACGAAGGAGACAAAAAAGAAGGAAACAAGGAGGAAAATGTGGTAAGTAATAAATCCAAAGAGGATGTTTTGCTTCTTTCTTTGGATAATGTTGATGATTCATGGATTTTAGATTTAGGGGCTTCATTTCATGCTACTCCCCATAGAGATTATTTTATTGATTATTGTAAGAATTTTCTTAAGGGTAAAATTCACCCAGGAACTAAGAACTCAAACAAAAGCACACAATGGACCAAAAAGAGAGAGTATGATTAGAATAACAATGTATTCAATAACTGGTTCATAAAAGTACACTAGGAGTTTCTGAATATAAAGGCCTCTGAGATACATCTAGAATGCCTCATAATTAGCACCATGATGTGTCATATAACCAAGCACATGTCCACCAAATATGGGTTATCCTCCCTTAAGCATGGAAGTAAGTGCGGTAATGAGAGGATAAGCCTACAAGGGTGTGACATGCAAAATAGTGTTGTAGACACCATGTGCTAAAATAGAGTTATGTACTCTTGTGTTATCTACATGACAACTCAAAAAGGTGTGCAAACTCCTAAGTGTCTCACAAATAAAAATAATAAAATAATGCATTAATCTAAGTAAACTTAAGTAAGTGTAAATAGTAAAGTACGTATTTACACCAACACCCCCCCTTAAGTGCAACTTAGGGGAATGCCCTTAAGCTTATGAACTAGGATGAAGATGCATAATGGGTCTCAGCTACTAGGCCATATTAGGTACCCATGTACATAATGAAAATGCAAATCTCCCATAAAGAGGGGAAAGAGGGAAAACCTCATGGGAAAACCCCCCTCCCAAAAAGAGAGATAAATAAGGATGCATCGATGGATGGAGTAATCAAGACCCCCCCATTACGACATACATCCAATATATACATAAGAGAATAAGAGAAGGAAGAGAGACAGAATAGGCTGCCCCCCAAAAAGAAGAACGCCAACAAGTGAAAGCTACTCTGACGAAGAAGCTGGTCCAAGAATGCAAAATGGTGTTCCTCCCCTTAGGAAGAAACAAAGCCAAAGGTACAGTCCTGAAGATGTAAGCTGGCCCTAAAACTTGCTCAAGTATCCCTGTGCTGATGATGAAGTTCACCCCTTCCAACTGTGCTGAAAAGAATGAATGCAGATCTGGCAAGGATGTCTGTTGAACCTATTCCACTGAACCATCTATCTCCTCAACTGACAAAGAGACCTCCACTAATTGCTGTTCATAAGGATCCACAATCACACCAACCTATAAAGATTCATCATGTAGAGAATGGACATGAGGGTCAGAGTGAGCCCTCACAACAACTGTAGAAGAATCATCATCAATGAGAAGATGTAAGTCCTCAAGTCTATCACCCAAGTCACATGAAGCTGTAGGTGGAAGACAAGATGTACCATGCTATGATGGACCTTTCACTATGGAAATATAAGCACATGGACTGAACTGATGTGACCTCTCACTACAACTAATGATAGAACCCTACATGTCTGAACCTGTTGAAGCACTATCGCTGGTGTCACTATCAGTTTCCACTGTATATGATGTGTAGAGAGGAGTAGAGGACAAGCTAGGAGAACTTTCCTCAAAGTAAACATCCTTCTCCACAAAAATCTCATGTGTCTTTGGATCCATCAGCCTGTAAGCCTTCACATTGTCTTCATAAACAATAAAGGTAAAAGGCCTAAGTGCCAGTGCCTTGCAATTCTTGGAAGATAGCTTAGCCCATGTTGGACAACTGAAGACTCTAAGGTGACTCACAACTGATTTTTTTCCGCACCATGCCTCAAAAGGAGTCTTTCCATCTAAGGCTGGATGAGGAGACCTATTAAGTATGTGAGTAGCACTACTAATGGCTTCAACTTCAAGTGTAGGATCGAGAGACTTGGCCTTTATCATGCAACTTGCCAAGGTCTTGAGAGTCTTAATCCTCATAGCTGAAACATCTGTCTTGTGCGGACTAAATGCTAGTGAGTTGTAAAGATCAATCCCCTCAATTCAGCAAAAGTTCTTAAGTCTTCTGTCAACATATCTGCTCTCATTGTCCACCCTTAGTACTTTGGTGGCTTTCCTTGACTTGTGTTCAACATGAGTCTTAAAGTCTTGAAGCTTATTAACCAATTCATTCTTATGATGAAGGAAGAAGACCCAAGTGAATCTCAAAAAGTCATCAACAAATGTGAGTGTGTAGTGGCCTTGGCTGACTAAAGTCACTGTAAAGGGACCTACTAATAGCATGTGAACTAACTAAAGAACAACTAGAGCTCGAGAAGACTTCCCTTTATCATACTTATCCTTAAGATTCATATCCACTAAACAAGATGAACATTCTCCCTTAGAAAAGATGATATTAGGTAGACCTTTGACCATGTGTTTTGAGCAAAGTTGCTAAAGAGAGTGGAAGTCAAGGTGACCAAACTGCTCATGCCATAAGTTGATGTTTGTAAAGTAGAGTGAGTTAACAAGGCTTGGGAAGGACTCTTAGGCACAAAGTGGGAGAAGGAGTATAACCTCTTGTCATCATTGAATTTCCCCACTGCTACCAATGAATCATCTTTAAGACTTTGCACCATCACTGAATCGAGAAGGAACTCAACCTTATGACCATCTCCAAGGTGTAAACTGATAGGAGATTGGAGCTTAGATTTGGAATGTAGAGAACATCTTTGAATTCCCCATCTTCCATTTCCACATGTCCTTTCCCTTCAACTTCCATCTTAGTCTCATCTCCCACGAAGATGTGTGGCACCTTTGACTGCTTCAATGAAGAAAAGTCTTCCCTTAAAGAACCCATATGGTAAGAGGCACCTGAGTCAAGTATCCATTCTAAAGAAGAACTTGTGTTTTCCATAAGTGCTTGACCTTTTCCCTTCGAAGAGGTAGGAGTAGAATCCTTGGAAGTACCTAGCACTTGAATCTTGTTCTTCTTGAGTAGATTTTATAACTCATCAATTATTTTTTTCTTGCAATGATGCTCGTCATGATTTGGCTTTTTGCAATATGCACAAAAGAGTTTTTCCTTCTTTTCATTACTTTCCTTCTTGTTTGAAGAAGAACTGCCTTGTTGAGAGGAGGATTGTTGTGTCTCAGATTGTGTTTTTTGCTTCCACTACTTCTTGTTGTTGTTGCTCTTTCCCCCTTGACTTGATTTGTGATCATCACTAGCCACTAAGGCTTTGATCATCACTAGCCACTAAGGCTTTGGTCTTAGATGACTTGAGAAGTCCAAAATCTACCAAGTGAGATTGTTCAACAATCAACATGTCTGCAAATCCATCAAAAGAAGGCTTCTAGTAAGCAGATCCCATGGTTAACCTATAAGTATTAAAACTTGAAACAAAGTTGGTGTACTCAGAAGGTAGCCTCTTTAGGATGTGATGAATCAACCTGTCATCCTTCATGGGATTTTCACAATCTTTAAGAAGTGTCCTATACTCATTGACTTTGATGATATAATCTTGAATTGTGTCATAATTCTTAGGATCTAAGAGAAGTAGATCATCTTCAATTTGAAATCCCTTTTCTTCATCAACTTTACCATACAACTGTCCAAGTTTATCCCAAGCTTCTTTAGATTCTAAACAATTTTTAATGTGAAAGAGAAGATCCCCATGTACACAACTCCTAATAACACCTAAAGCCTATCGGTCCTGTCTTTGCCAATCAATGAGTTCTTTAGCATCAGTAGGTTTGGTAACTGTACCATCAACATAAAGACTATATCCTTTTTCCATTAATCTACTTCATGTAATATCTTTCCATGTAGAATAGTTGCATGAAGTTAAAGGAGGACATTTAAAACCCATGATGCAACAAAATAGAGACACAAGAAACACTGTACACCCCCCCCCCCCCCCCAACTTTTCACTTAATCAAAAGACTCCCCCAAAAAGGATGCTTTGGCACTTTATAAGTAGTGTGTTTACAATGGGCCACTTGTCAAATTGAACAAAGTAGACTTTCTAATTTTTCTTTTACAACTACCTTATGAGGCTTAAATCTATCACTTAAGCACTATAGCTTAGTTTTACAAGAATTCTGAAAAAGAATCAAAGCTTTACAATGGCAAAGAAGGCCTAATTCTAAAAGTGAGAAATTGGTCCACACAACCCTAGAATCTAACTTTAGATCTAGAAAGTAGACCAAAAAAAATGCACTTTCAAAAAAATGGAACCTAAAAAAGTGATCAGATGTGCCCATACAGAGCTTTTGAAGTTGCAAAATGCAAGATTATGTAGGTACAGTCACCAAAAAATACAATTTTTTCAAAATCTATGTACCAAAACTAGAAAACAACACAACCACTAGAAAATTCAGGAAATTCTACCTAATTTCAAATAAAATTGCACTTGAATCAGAGTCCAGATATCCAAGATATGAATTTGCAAAGTCAGGCTGCCAATCTTAAAAGCAATCTAGAGAGGGGTCTAGAAGGAAAATTGTGAGTCTAAATTTGATGCTCAAATGGCTATCAATGCAATTATAAATGCCTATGAATGATGGTCAAATAGTCATCAATTTTAACTTGGAAAAAGGTGACGCCAGAAAAAAATTCGTGCCCTGGGATGATGTGGCAACTGACTTGGCTTTCTGTACTATACAAAAATATACACTTGTCGAGGTCGTACGATGACATGGTAGTAAATATGATTCGACTATCCACGTGGTAAACATGGAAATTTTGACTTACGTATCAAGGTGACGTGGGCCAAACTATAGACATGCCAGGGTCTATACACGTGTGGACGCCTTTGAAAAAGTTACTTCCAAATTAAATAAAATTGCATGTCGGTGATATATAAAACCATGGGCGGTGGCAAAAATTGGGAAAAATCTACAGGGGTGGGTAGCTTCAAAATGTGGCTGTCAAAAACTCGTGTCGGGTTGAGATATTAATCCCACATTGATAGTGGGTTGGCACTCAGTGCTGTTTTAAAACAAACCCACAGAGAATTGTAACAAAAGGAAAAGCCGCCAGTTGGTGGGCTTAGCTCTCACCGAATTTGCCTCCCGCCATGTTGTTGGAGGAAGTGTTGGCTGATTTTTTCGATCTACTGTGAATATCATTAGATCTGAATGGTACGACCATGGATTTGACAGTGCTGTACTAAACCAATAAAATATGCCTTACGACAATAATAAAATATATTAAAAAATGGCAGATCCAGGGTGTGATAGCTCGGGTCTGCTAAAAAAATTTTGCCCAAATTTTTGCAAATAACTGATGGAAAATAAATGCAGAGAAATGAAAAATTGCATATCCAAAATTAATTAAATCTACGAAAAAGAATCATACCCATACTGCAAATTGGGGACTTCAGGTTTCGATTTGCAAAATTTTTTTTGCCTCACGATCGACTTTAGGCCAAGGTAGCTGAGTTTATAGTCAATTTTCACTGGTTCAACATGTCAAACACAATGGTGAGGTCAGATCTGGCTCTAGACGCTCTCAATTTTTGGAGCACTCCAAATTCGAGCTAAGGTGATGAAGCAAGTGAGAGGTCTCGAATGGCTATATGATGAGAAAATCTCCAAGTTTCTCTGATACCATGTAAGAATTTTCCTAAGGAAAAAATTCACCTAGGAACTCAGAACTCAAACACAAGCACACAATAGACCAAAAAGAGAGAGAGAGTATGATTAGAATAACAATGTATTCAATAACTGGTTCATAAGAGTACACTAGGAGTGCTTGAATATAAAGGCCTCTAAGATACATCTAGAATGCCTCATAATCAGTACCATGATGTGTCATACAACCAAGCACATGTCCACCAAATATGGGTTATCCTCCATTAAGCACAGAAGTAAGTGCGGTGATGAGAGGATAAGCCTACAAGGGTGTGACATGCAAAATAGTTTTGTAGACACCATGTGCTAAAATAGAGTTGCGTACTCCTGCGTTGTCTACATGAAAACTCAAAAAGGTGCACAAACTCCTAAGTTTCTCACAAATAAAAATAATAAAATAATGCAAAATATTAAAATAATGCATTAACCTAAGTAAACTTAAGTAAGTGTAAATAGTAAAGTACATATTTACACCAACAATTATGTCCAAGGGAATTTTGGGCTAGTTTGTTTAGGAGATATTGAACCTTATCAGATTGTTGGAAATGAGAAAATTAAGATTACACTGCAGAATGGGAATTTGTGGCTAGTACAAGAGGTAAGACATATTCCAAGGCTAAGTAGGAATTTAATTTCAATAGGAAAAGTGGGTGATGAGGGTTGCACAATTATTTTTAATGACAAATTTTGGAAGGTTTTAAAAGGTTCCTTAGTAGTAGAAAAATATGTGAAAGTAGGCACTTTATATCTTTGTACAGGTCATAATGTTCCTTCTACTTTGATTGTTTCAAATAAAACTGAATGTATAGGATAGTAGTTGCAGTTGAGTAGGGAGAACAAAAAGTTACTATAGATTTTCAAAAAATGCCATGGCACAATAGACTTGGGTAAATGAGTGAGAAAGGTATGAAATTACTTCATTCACAGAAATTTTTATCAGGATTGAAATGTATCAATATGGATTTCTATGAAAGTTACATGTATGGAAAATAAAACAAAGTTAGTTTTGTGAAGAGTGGGAAGAAAAAGAAAAGTGAAAAGTTTAAAGCTTATGCATATATATGCACAAGGACTAACTCAGGTATCTTCCCTTGGTGGCCCTCATTATTATGTTACATTCATTGATGATATAACTAGAAAAGTATGGGTCTATTTCCTTTGACAAAAAATTGATGTATTTGTCACTTTTAAGAAATGGAAGAGCTTTATTGAAAATAAGAATGGTAAAAGGCTACATTGTAAAATTGGTGAGGTAGGAGATCATGCACTCCAAGATACTTATGAGAAATTATGTGTGGATCAAAAGTTGAAGGAAGAACACAAGTGCTTAGAAAGTAAGGGTATCACACATGTTCTTTATTTCCCCAAGGTACTCAAAACCAAATGGATTCAATTTTTTTTGAGTTGGGTACATATTATGACTATGTGGTTGGATGAATCAATGAAAAATACTCAATATATCATTCACATGGTTATTAGATATCTCTTATTGATAAATGTAAAGAAATTAGGATTTCATTAAAGAAAGAAATCAAAGATAACACTGGAATTGAGTGCAAGGTATTTTTTAGTGGCCAATATTTGTCAATTGGCTAATTTTTTTTTTTTTTTGTCTAATAATTTAAGATTTAACACAACCTAAATTGCCATATTTTTAGATATTTTAGATCTATAATATTTAAAATCACTCAATAACTTATTTTATTAAAAAAATTATATTCAAAGATTTGCCCTAATATTCAATATATGATTAGATTTGATTCACCTAAATATTATATATTATTTTAGAAATTAAAATCAATTCACCAATAATTATCATAATATTTAGTTACTTTAGGGATATATCACCAATATTTAGTTTTCACTATTGATTTAAAATATAATGTAATGATCCTCATGATATTTGATGGGTTTAAAATATTTAATTCTCATTTGTAATATTCTATGGTGATTAATGAAATTTCTATTATTATTGAGATTTACCAAGATTTTCTATACAAAAATTATGATTCCAAAATTATTGCCAATATAAATAATTTTTAAAATATATATTTTTAAAACATTTGTGAATAGAAATAGGTTTTTCTTAAACAATGAAAGATTCACCAATATTTTATATCTTTTTTTGGAGGGGGGCTTCTTAAAGATTACCTTGGCTGATTGGATGGAAGAGCTCTGAAAGTAGCAACTATAAAAGACCTAGAGACTAAATTTGGTACATACATTATTGCATATAAGATCTACCAATATAGTAGACACAACCATGTTTCATGTGTTTCTTTTTATTTGGCATATAAGATTGTCAAGAAAAGATTCGAGCTTGACCTAGCTAAGGTGCAATTGAATCAACTAGCTGGAAATATGAAGACTATGCAAGTTGCTAAAATCAATACATACAACTTTGGTTCTTTGTTGGTAAGTATATTTTTCTTTATTAAAAACAAAATGTTAATTGGGATATGAATAACTTGTGATCTACTACATAAATGAGTACACCAAGAGACTAGGTGATAATTTTGATAGTGTTACTAATTCTTTTTTCAAAGAATTCAAAGACACAATGCATCAAAGGTATAAGATACCATCCCACCTTGTAGAAAAATATAAGAATGCTATTTTTTTTCTAGTGGACATTTATGAATCATTAATTCAAGTCATTAAGCCCATGGTTACATGGTGGGAACCCATGGGATATGAAATAAACATTGATCAAGCTATCAGAGCTATTGAGGAATTATTGGAAGAACTTGTGAATAAGTTGGTCAAACATTTTGGCACCTATGAATAAGCCAAATAAAGAATCAAAATGGAAACTACAACCCCTAGAATTGAGAGGACAACTCAAAAGATGATTAGTAATCTTGAAGGAAAATTTGGTGAAGAAAAGAAGGAACTAATATTAATTCTCACCAAAGGTAAAAGTGAAGATGAGTAGATACAAGAAGATAAAGGAAAATAAATTATTCTAGTTAAACTAGAGATGGAGAAAGGGAAGAGAAAAGTATCTATCACACCATATAGCCCCAAGACTACAACATCAAGAACCAAAGCAACTACTATTGCTAAAACCCCACCATTGAAGATGAGAAGTGTTATACACATAAAAGCCACACAAATAAAAGAACTCAAAACACATCAAAAGAGGGAGGATGTACCTACATCTTCTAGTTAGAAATCAAGGAAAATGAGAAGGAGATTAATAGTTGAAGAAAAAGAATAAGATAGTGATAGAACATAATTAGATGACATTAATCAATTTATAGTTACTATTCACAAGAGGCCTAATATAGTTGATGAGATAGTGGATTCCCTAAATGAACATGCACATTTGTCTAATTTTCAATATATTAAATATCACACTATGAATGAAGAGGAAAAACAAAAAATACAAGATTCTTTAATAACTATGATGACAAAGTTTAAATATGCACCTATAGAAGTAGGGAGTAAGATCATTGATGAGATATATAAGAAAATTGACAATTGATGGAAATATGCATTGACTACTGAAATTTTTTTGAGAGAAAGATCACTTGCCATAATAATGCCACACTTTAATGTTATTGAAATTAGTGAATGAAAAATCATAGGAAAATATTTGTTGAGAAATGAAGAGTATTGTACATTCTAACAAGAAAATAACAAGATGTTCACATGGATGGGAAAATAATTTAGAAATAAATCTACAATATTAAGGATGTAGAGGAGGAATCACAAGAAAAGAATACCGAGCACATTGACCTTGATAACCAAGAAGATGAATATGAGAATGTTTCACTCAAAGACTTTGTAGCTAAAGTAAATAATATGGTAGATGATATCATTGGCAAAGAAGACAATGTTGCTATTGGGCATGTTAAAAAAGAGAGTAGAGGAGAGGATGTGAAAAATGATGAAGATATTATGGGTGTTATTGAGACCAATACAATTTTTTTTTACATCAACTGAGTTAGCTCGTGCTTATATACTAGGATACATTCATTTTACTAAAGAGATTGAGGAGCAAAAGAAGCCTAAGATGCAAACAAAGTTATCTAAGGAAAATACTATTCCTATTGGCTCCTTACATTCTTTTGTTGATAATATTTCAAAGGAAACAAATACTAATCAAACTGAGCACCATAACCAAACCACTCAAGGAGAAGATAAAAATGCCAAGTAACAAAATGAAAGGTTTGAAGATGATGACATGAAAAATAGGGGAAGAGACAATAGAGAAAAAAGTGGGTTCATCTACTACAAGCACAAGGCCATAATCCCAATGACCTTCTAGTGAGGGAATTATAGGGAAAGGAAAAGCCACTCAACCTGAGAAAGGTCCACCAAATGAACAACATAAAGATACATTAAAGCAATTTGGTGTTACACCTCAAATAGTTTTTACTATACACCAAATTGTGCCTCAGAAAAAGAAAGTTGAGGAAAAGAAAGACAATAAACTTGACAATGTTACATTGAAACAATATGAGGGTATACCTTATGTGATACAAATGAAAATTTTGTTAGTCTCCAAGGAGACAAGATAAATGAGAATAGAAACAATTATGCACCTAAACTAACAAATCAAGAGCACAAGGCTCCATTGCCACCTAAGCTATCACTAAGTACTAGCAATTTAAGTGGTGAAGATAAGAAGGTGAAGAAGTAGGAAGTACCAACAATAGTTAGGGCCAATCTAGTTACATTAGAGGAGGTAATAATCATGCCTTATTGGAACCGTGACACATTAGACTCTAACGGTCTAGCTAGATATGGAACAATATGTAGTAGGAAGACTGAGCAAGAAAGATTATGGAAGGAGCACAAGGAAAAAATAATTCTATATGAATTAAAGATATCTTTGAGGAGTTTTTTCATGATGTTACACTTAATAAGAAGACTTCAATACTGAAACAACTAGTACACATTGTTAAAAAGTTGCATGAGCTTTATATGGACATACGGGCTAAGTTACTAGAAAGAGTAGAAAAATGGTTTGAAAATAAGGTATTAGAAAGGATGAAACTAAAATTATAGTAAAACAAGTGGACCTTCCACCATTGTTACTAAGTTGGACATCATAGTCTAAAATGTTCTAATTTTTAATTAATAAATTGTGTCATATATCACAACTCACCAAGGACATCAAGGAAAAATTGCAAAAAGTTGGTGAACATATGAAATTAGGTGTAGATGCCTTAAATGTTGATCTATTTACATCTTTAGTTCATTACTCCTAAGTTAGATTTCTCACAAGAATTTATTATGATCTCCTACATGGAGAAATAAAAATAAGAGCTGAGATCAATGAAATTCAATCTTTATTATTACCTCATCTTGAGGTACTATAGAGTCATATAAAGAGGGTAAAGGATCTCATTCCTGCTCCTAGTCTAGCCATTATAGACCACATGATTGATTTAGCAACATAATTGAAGGTGGAAATAAAAACCTTAAAGACATTGAAGTCAAATTGGGATGCCACCATGACAATCATGATGAAGAATCATCAATCATTTCTCAATCACTTTGGTATAAAACCAAGGTAGATATTTTAATTTTTTGAAGATTTTGGCATAAATGTCAAAAAAGGGGGATATGCATATTAATAAGAGGAGTATTGTATATATGTTATGAATATAAGGAGATATAAGGATTGAAAACTGCATAGAAAAAGATTTTTGAAAAATATTTTATAAAACACAAGTTATCTTGAGCTATAGGAAGCACATACGTAGGGGGAGTTCTATAAATTTTCATAGAGACAAAATTTTGAGATACTATACAAAATGTTTTTGTTTCTAATGCCGAAGTGGGAAATGTTACTCCTATTACACATTCTTGTTGTCAATTAGTGTCAAAAGTAAGTTGATGAGTGCAACAAATATTAGGTGATGAACAAAGTTACCGATCCATACTATATTGGCCATACTATGAAAAGTGAAAATTATGGAACAATATATACCAAGAAATTCTATAAAGACCAAGCACATAAATTACTGATTATTTCAAGAATAACTGAGTAGGCAAGGCACCGAGTGACAACAAATTTAGTGAGGCAGGATATGGTATTCACTGAGCTTCACATAGAACACATAAATGTTTGACATGACACATAATCTTTTGTGTAATGATTTAACTAAGTAGGAAAAGAGATTCATATAGATCAAGGAAATGATTTGGTAAGATTCATTGATAAATTTAATTTGATTTCTTATGCTTTTAAGGTAGAATGAAGACCAATAAAATAGAGAAAAGAAAAGTCTGGAACAAGGGTGATTTTAGAATCATTGATTTTGATCTATGATACATTCTAGATGTTTCCTAAACTCTAATTAGGTCAAGGATCATGAGAGGAAAAATAAATCCATTTAAGAACCTATAAGGAACAATTAAAGGTTATTATTAATGTTGCTATTATTGAAATTATGTTAAAGTGGATATGATAGAGTGAAGAAGAAATGAAATACTTGTTGGAAATATAAGGTAGGATGGGTTACTAAGAGGGGAGTGGTGAATCAGGAACCAATAAAACTTTAAACTTACTTCACCAATTAATCCTTCATATATTATTTTGATCTAATTGTATGCATGCAAGAATGAAGTAAATAAACATTCATAAGACTTTGACACAAGATATGGTGACCCAGAAACCTTCCACATAGAAAGTAAAACTGGGGTGGGGACAATACCCACAAGTTTAGTACTAGATTAATGTTGGTCTGCTAAGGCTTACAATTGACCACTTCTGGTGATCTACCCTATTACAAGAAATAAGGACTATTAGGTCCACCTTGTTAAAGGATTTAAAAAACATATAGTAAAGTATGCACTTTGTTAGGAGATTTAGCAAAAGACTATTAAGTCCACCTGGTTAAAGGATTTGATTGATGTACCTATTAGGATGAACTAGTGGCTGATATCTAATCTACAACTTTAATTTGCTGAGTAAGATTCCTTGAATTACAATGATCACCTTACTGTGATAGATAAGTCTCTTCTATACCATATACTTCTTGTAGCCTTCTTCAATTCACACTCATCTACTTCATAATCATTACTTGATACATTTCGATATGATACAATACATTACATATATACCAATCCACTCAATTACTTTCTAGAGTCAACTATAATACCAAATTCATCATAATTCACAAAGTCGGCCCATTGTTGTAACTCAAGTTTAGAAAACTTGGTGATGTTTTGACACTTGGAAAATGCTCTCAACACTCAAAAAAATTTGGCAATCGGTTGAAGTTGATACTCGGTCCATACTAATTACTTTGAGTAGTAGAAACTCGGTCAACACTATATGAATTAGTGAATACTAAGAAACCCAATAGATACTAAAATGCTTGGTTGACACTACAATGCTCAGTCAACAATGAATTCTCTTCATTAGCACTGCAAGCTCAGTAGACACTGGTATACTTTCTTAGCACTACAGAGCTTAGTTAACACTAAGATCTTCATTACTTCTATTAGAAAGCTTGATAGACTCTGCTATGCTCATAAAATACTATAAACTATCTCAGATGCTTGGTGTTGATATAAGATTGTTTTGAAGTGAAGAACTTGTAATGGAACAATCACTATTTTGTCAATGATGTCAAACTTGCTACTTTCTACTGAGGCAATTACTTTTTTCTCTAAAAGATATCATTTAGTTGATTGATGAAGAGGATTTGAAAAGAGGAGATAATAATAGCACCTAGAGAAAGGTTGAGTTATTTGGTTGATGTTGAGCATTGGTAAACTTTAGTGTTCATCGAGTAAACTAGTGTTGGTCAAGTGGAAGAATAGTATATAAGCTGACTGACAACATATTGATGCCGAGAACTAGTATTTATGTTAAATCAAAGATTTGATAAATCTGAGCCAACTATTTTGTTTTCTAGAATTGTGTGAAGCATATGGAAGATAACTATGATGAGCTGGTGGCATAGAATTCAAGGTAAACCATTTTGTGGTGAATTCAAGGAAGATTGAAGAAGAAGTTTCTAGAGGAACCAAATGAAAAAGTGGGTAGATTCATTGTATCCTACCTAATCCTACCTGACCCTAAAATGGATGATTGTGGTTAAGTGGAAAAAGATCTTAATTCTCTATTTATAGAAAGAGATGGTTAGAAACAAAGGTTATCATGTGCAAGAACCTAAGGAAGACAAGGATTCTAGGGTATTTTTTCATTCAATGGAAAAATCAAAGATACCATAATTAGCATGCAAAGCAAGAAGGCTTAAGAGTATAAATGATTGAAGGGTGAAAAAGCTCTCAGAGTTGAAGTGTGTGAATGCCAAGCAGGATGGAGGACTAAAACAAAGATTTGTAATCTACAAGTGAGTTTCAATTTGCTATTAGATCAAGCCTTACTATTACTTTTGTTATCCATTTTTACCCTCCCACCAAAAAATTGAGTTTTTCCTGTCAAGCATGGCCAATGGTCATATTTTCAAAAATATTCAAATGATCAAATGCTATAAGGGATACACTAAAACCTAGGGTTATCTTTTATATACTAACTCTTTAGGCTTTTCATGCTTTATCCCTTTGGGGTTTTATGTCATGACCTTATGACTGCTTTCATCCCCTTGTCTCTACGATTATCACTAAACCATCATTCTTGCCTATGACAAGGCAAAATAACTATCTCAAACAATCAATTCCCATTTGATCATTTGGTCATGAGCAGTTTCAGCTCTAACTTTTTTTAGGTCACAATCATATGAAGTTAACCACAATAGTTTAGTTTATGACTTTTCACTTAGTCACAGGTGGCTTACCTTAACTCAAGGTTTGGATAGAGAAGCAATGAATGCTCTTGTGTGCATGGTCATGGGTTTAAATGCTTGACCCATGGTATTGATTGTGAGGTGGTGATATGTGTCATGGTGGGCTAGGCATATGTAATCACATTGTTGCAGGGGTAGCTGAGGAGACTTTTGAAGATATGAAAGGTTGAATGGTTGTCATAGCATTAGGTTATTGAAGGATCATGAGCCCGAATGATCATAGAAGGAATAAGGTAGTTTTCTGATGCTACAATAAGTCTATTTTTTGTGAGGTCATGAGTGCAAGTCTTCTAGCTTAAGATGCTACAATATGGAGGTTATCAAAAGATTGTGTGATCTTAGCATCATAGGGTTAGGTGATCGCAGATGCAAACAATGAAGAGTCCCTGTGCTACAATGAGAGTTTCATCATACGATCATCAGGCAAGCTAGGTGGAAGTAAGATGATATGATGGTCATAGAATCATAATGATTATAGGATTGTGAGATAAGAGGGAGACCTTCTTAATGCTATGAAATAGTCAACGATTGTAAGATCATGGAGTTGAATTGTCAAGCCCCCCAAAGTTATGAAATAGAAGTGATCGTAAGGTCATAAGTCTTTAGGTGTAAAATATGAACATGTGGCCAATCCTAATTAGTCAAGGATCTTAAATTATGTAGGTGCCTCAGCTGCATCATGATTGTCAGATTTGAAGATAGATCTATGGCTGTCATTTTGTCGCTATCCAAAGTTGCAAGGTTATTAGTCATAGTGGCATAAAAAAAGGCTACCACATGTCAAGGTGGGTCTAGTTTCTCCAATTCCTATTGTTTTAGTATCACAAGTGCTAGTTTAGATGGGTCAATGCATCAAATAAAGGTCAAACCATTCATTTGATAGGTTTCCACCAATGAAGTAGATCGAGAGATGTTCTAATCTTATCATGAACCATTGTTCATAAGATCTCAAGGCCAAATCAAAGAGCTTTTGATGCTATGGGTAGAGTGATGGTCGTGCCATCGTATGATCATAGGATCATGGGAGGCATAAAAGGTGAAGAGCTAGTTTTAGAATAGTCACCCATCAAATGAAAAGGAAAAGGGTTCAATCAAATTCTCTATTGAAAAAAGCAAGTAGGGTAGTGTTCCAATCTTATAAAAAAGTAGTTGTTTGAAATATCATAAGTGTAAATGACGAGACTGCCAAAGTCATGATAAAGGTTTAGCTGAGTATGATCATAGGATCAAAAGGGTTATGGTTGCTACTGTTGATGTTATGATGGACTGCAATTGTAATATCATAAGGTTAATTAATTGTGTTGTAACAACACAAGGAAAGATAAAGGGTCCCATGACCATGCAATAGATAGAAGATCATGAGATCTCAAGGGAAAATTGATGGTCCCATGACCCTATGCCAAAGGTTTTGTTGTGTGATCGTGAGATCGTAAGGAAAAGTGTAGTTTTGATGTCATGGTATGAGGGTGATCAAAGGATTATAGAATTTTGAATACCTGTTGTCGATGCTATGCCAAAGGTGTTATCATGTCATCATGCTATCATGAGATCACAAGCAATGGTCTATCGAAGGATCATAAAGGATTTTCAAGGAAGGCCCAATATCATAATAAGTTGATGATCGTAAGATCATAGAGATTATAAAGAGTGCCCTCGACCATAAGATAAACTAATGATTGTAGCATTGTAAATGCTGGGTTCCCAGCTAAAGATGATATGAGGGTTTTGATTGCATGAGAGATTGTAAGATTGTAGGTTGCTGGGTTGACCATGATAAAATTCTTTCACTTGCCCAAGTTGGAAAATATAAGAGCACCTCTTAATTGATGAAATTGAGGAAGGGTACAAGGTAAAGGGTTGAGTATAGTTGACTTGCTGATATTTTTGACTTGGCATGTTGAGAACAATGGAAGAGCAACTCTTTAATGGAAAATTAGATCTTTTAACCATCTATCAATTACTTTCAACATTCCCCATGCCTAATAAATGAAAAAGTGATACTCCATTATTTTTTGGTTATCCATCTACTTGGTTTAGGCATTAATGGTCATTATTTTTGTCTTCTCAAGGCTTATTCTTTTGGTGAAAGATATGATTTCTTGCATCTAGATGTATACCCTAATCAAATCTTCCCTAGATTTGTAGTGATTGTTCTCTGCAACTTTAATGGTAGTAGTTGAGCTTTGCCTTAGGGTAGAAGTTATATCAATTATGCTTGAACTATAAAAGCAAATTCTGTAACCCTTCTTAGGGTCTAACTTTTTCTGATTCATTAGTATTGCATTTTATGCTCTACTACTATAATTTCCTTTTTTCTGTGAATGAATATAAATCTCTATTGTACTTTATTTTCCATCAATATTAATGCAAACTTTCCTTGCCTCTATTGGTATTTTGTCTTCATTCTTCAATCTACATAGCAATATCTACTCTTATCTATGAATGTTATAGAGTAAAGTTCCTTCCTTATAACATCTATCTAGTTTTTGATCTATATGTGTTTTGTTGAATTAATGCAAGAGTGAATTAGTGCATTTTGAGGTTATGTTGATGAATAGTGTGTTTTTAGGTGGAAATAAGGTTGAACAACTATTTTGGTGTGTCACTTCCTGTAGACTAGGTTAGGTAGTTTTCTTTTCCTGCATTCTTTCTCCCTTTTCCTCTTAAAAGAGTAGTTAGGTGCACCCTGATAGTAAGGAAGCCAACCTTCTCTAGAGACTTAATCTCATAGTTCAAGTCCCACAACTTGGAGATTTTTTCCATATTTCACAAGGTTTTCTTTAGTAAAAACTTTAGGCAAGGGTGCAAGCTTTTGTGACAACAACTTTCTAATCATTGTATTAGTCTAGGGTAAATCCTTTAAATTAAGGTTGACCTAACAATCATTTGTAATTCCTTTAACTAGGTGACATTCTAATGGAATGGTCTAAAGTCCTCTAACAAGGCTCACTCCTAATAGGGTGATTGAAATCCTTTAACTAGGTCATATTTAATAGTGTCTATTGTAACCTTTAACAGGGTTGGCCTTTTACACAACATCACTTTAGAAGAGTGAGAATTAGTAGCATGTTACTGGTGTTTTTTCCCAAGTTGGGTTTCCACATAAAATTCTTGTGTCAAATGTGTTATTGAATCTATTATGTTTCAATTTTACATTCTGCAAAGTTATTTTGATCAAGGATAGTAACCTATAAAGTTTGAGATTTGTATGATCTAATGGATGCATGCATAATAAGGTTTTATGGATATGGCTCTACTAAGAATTGAAAAGTCTTATTAATACATCTAGACCTTGGATAATTGATTCACCCCCTCTCTGTTATTCAAAAGAATTCCAACAATTGGTATTTGAGTGCCATAGTGTTGAAGTGGACTAGTTTGAAGGTACTAGAAGAAAAAGACCAAGATGTCTAAAAGAGAGGTACCCAATCTTAATAAGGAGAACTTCCCTACATGGCAAAGTCTAATGAAGCTAAACCTAGGAGGTCTTGGAGACCATGCATAATCTACCATCACCACTAAGCACATTAATCCTATTGGAGCCCTAACTACTGATGATTTGAAAAAGAGAAAAGAACATAATCAAGAAATATTGGAGATTGCCTCTTCCCTAAGTTATTCTGAGTTCAATGACATCAAGGGTTATGTCAGTGCAAAGAAGATGTGGTATGCTCTTCACACTATTTATGAAGGAGACCAAATTTTTTTGAGAGCCAACTCTGATAGTCTTAGAGGTAAGTTCAATGATATGAGGATGCAAGAAGATGAGAACATTACTCTAGAATAAAAGATGTTGATAATGCTATAAGAGGAGCTACTGGTAAAATTGATGATGAGACTATATTAAGAAAAGTATTGAGAACATTGTTTCCCATTTATGTTATTAGAGTTTCTACCATACATGAATTAAGATGTATATCGGGTTCTAATATAACTCCTGAAGGTTTGGTAGGTAGGCTCACTACCTTTGATCTATCTAATTTTGATAATTCCAAAATTGAGAATGTTGAATAATTGTCATTCAAGGAACCTAAAGCAAAGAAGAAAAAGGTCAAATATGTTTCTAGTGACAATGATATAGATAAGGAGGATGTAGAACAAATTGAAGCACTACTAGCAAGGAGATTTCATAGAAGAAAAGAGAAATTCAAAGGTAAGTTACCTATCATGTGTTTTAATTGCAACAAGGTTGGTCATATTGCTACTAGATGTCCATAGAAGAAGAAAAATAGAAGTGGAGACAAATACAAAAGTAAAAGAGATTAGGACAACAAAGATTACAAAGACAAAGGCAAGAAGTTTTACTACATTGTAGAAGAGGAAAACCATACATGGATCTGATGACCATGATGATAAAGTGGTGTATATTGCAAGGAAGGATGATTCTAATGAGGATGAGGCAACTGCACTAGTGTCTTATGTGAGCAAGAGTGATAGATGAATCACTGACTAGAGATAAAAGTAAGTTCATTACCCTAAATTATTATAATGGAAATAGTGTAAGGTTTGGTAATGATGCACCCTATCTGATAAAAGGTAAAGGATCTAACAAAATCCTAGAAAAGATCATGTGTGATAATGCTTATTATGTTGAAGGACTTAACTATAATTTTTTGAGTGTGTCACAATTGAATAGTTCAGGTTACAAAGCTAAGTTTGAGAACAAGATAACTAAGATCTATGACACTGATGGGAAACTAATTGGGAAAGGTGACCAGAAAAGAGGTAATCTATTTCATCTTGATATGAATCATGCTACTTGTCATGTTGTAGAATTTGATGGTGTGTGGTTATGGTACAAGTGGTTATGTCATGTTAACATTGATAACTTAGTGAGTATCAGTAACATGAAAAGAGTTAGAGGTTTTCCTAAATTGAAGAAACCTAACAATATAATTTTTGAACAATGTTAGTCAGGCAAGATGACAAAATCTAATTTTAATAGTAAGACTCATACCTCTACAGAAATTTTGGAGATTTTTCATAATGACTTGTGTAGATCTATTAATGTGCAAAGATACAAGGGTGACAAGTACATTATCTTATTTGTTGATGATTATTCTAGGATGATGACAATTATGTTTTTGAAACAAAAATATGATGCTTTCCAAATGTTTAAGTGGTACTTAGTTAGAGTTGAAAAGGAGATAGGCAAAAGCTTGAAATGTCTAAGATTTGATAGAGGTGGAGAATTTACATCAAATGAGTTTGAGATGTTTTGTAATGAAAAAGGAATGAAAAGACATATATCTGCACCTAAGAACCCTCCACAAAATGAGATTGCTGAAAGGAGGAACAAATCTATAATGGATAGTGCTAGGACATTCATGATGGAGAAGGATGTTACTTTGAGATATTGGAGAGAGGCTATAAGTACAACTATCTATACCTTGAACCATGTGTAAGTCAAGAAAGGTACTCATTCAACACCTTTTGAATTATGGCATGGATACTCACCCAATGTAAAATATTTTAAGGTATATTGAAGCAAGTGCTAAATTCTTAAGGATTTTAGGAATGGTAAATTAGATGCCAAAAGTGAATAAGGCATATTCATTGGCTATTCCACAAGAAGTAAAGCTTAGAAGTGTTTAAATACCAACAGTAACAAAGTTGTGGAAAATGTAAATGTGAAATTTGATGAATATAGAGAGGTAAATGAAGCTGAACCTATGAAGGAACTTGAGGAGTAAAAATCATTTGTATACTTTTATGAAGATATTCCTAATAATTAAGATGTTGTAAATCAAGTTGCAAATCAACAGTAAGCTTCAGTGGCTATTGAGTCATATACAATGAATGCCAAGTTGCATTAAGGAACTGAGCTATAAATAGGAGCAAAGTTGAAAATAGAAGCTAAGAATCATTCTAATTCTGAGACAAGTGTACATGAAAGAGATGCCAAATTATCTAATATATATATACAGAGTGATTTTGAAGTTGATAGACCTAATGAAGAAAGAAGAACAAAACCAAGATTGTCAAAGTATTCCAAAATACATCACCCTACTGAACGATTATTGGAGATAAAGATGGTAGACCAATGACAAGAAATAGGTTGAGAAGTGATAAATGTTTTCTAAGCATGCATGAGCCTAAGACAATTAAAGATGCCTTAGAAAATGAGGACTAAGAAGAACAAGACATGGACTCTAGTTCCCATACCAAAGGACAAGAATGTGATTGGAACCAAGTGGGTTTACATAAACAAGTTAGATGAAAATGGTGAAGTCACAAGGAATAAAGAAGATTAGTTTGCAAAGGGTATGCACAATGGAGAAAAATTTGCCCCTGTTGCAAGATTGGAAGGAGTAAGAAATTTTCTTGCTTACTCTACATACAAAGGTTTCAAATTTTATCAAATGGATGTGAAGTCAACATTTCTGAATGACATATTAGAAGAAGAGGTTTACATAGAACAAGCAGAAGGATGTTTTGATGCTATCAACAAGAACATGGTATGTAGACTATACAAATCTTTATATGGTTTAAAGAAAGCCCCAAAAGCATGGCATGAAAGGATTCACAATTATCTTGTGAAGATTGGATTTGAGAAGACTAATGATAACAATAATCTATAATTGAAGATAGAAGGAGGTAAATGTATTTGACTAGTTGAAATTTTTGTTGATGATATCATATTTGGAGGTCAAGATGGATTATGTAAGGCATTTGCAAATGATGTCTATGTTTAGAGAGATCAAGTTCTTTGTTGGTTTGCAACTATAAAGATGAAATATGGTATATACATCTGATGGAGACACAACCCAAGCACAGAATGGACACAACAAGAAAGGGAAAATTTTATTAACTATAAAAATATGCTAGTACACTTAGTGCTGAGAAATAGACTCCAAAACATGCCCTATGGGATTACAATAGTATAAATCTGGAGATAATTTCTCCTTTCAGTACCTCCTCTCAAACTCCACTTAAATGTTCTTAAATAGACCTCGAAGGGTTAAGGATTAGGAATACATTCTGGAAAGTGCTAGTTGGCATCCACCGACCAAATAGAAGGCTGTAGAAGCTACATTAGAAGTCAGTGCAAAACTAGAAGAATCCAAAAATGGTAACCGAACTTTTGGGAGGTATAACTTTTGAACTGTAGCTCCAATTGATGAACCGTTTACATTTTTGGAAAGCTCTCAAACTGCTCTATGGCAGCTGCCCAGTAGGGCAGGTCCACCCTATGGACCAAATTACTAGTCCCCCATTTTTTGGCCTTTATTGATGTCATTTAATGCCCCTAAGTTAACTTTGAAGCATTCTTAGGAGGTCTCTAGAAACCAAAAAACTCCGATAACTTTCAAATCGTGGGGCCTTTTGACCTGATTCTTTTTCTAGAATGCTCTAAATTACAATTACAATCATCCAACTAATTTACACCTTCTAGTTCACCAAAATGATGGCTCAATTACATACTCCTTTTTTTAGCATTTACACATATCCCAAGGTGATTAAAAACTCTAACCTAGAACACTAATAGTGGAACTGTGAGAGTTGAAACCTTTATTTGACCCAAATGGGTATCCAAAAATGAAACACATGAAACATAAACTAAGTCTAAGTACATTTTTTTGGGTGACACAGGATTTCCCTTATACCTCTGGATGCTTCTACATCAACATCACTTCGTCTAAGTATGTGAAGGAAATATTGAAAACTTTTGGATTAGAAGATTCAAAACTAGTTAGCACACCTATGGTGACAGATCACAAGTTGTCAAAGAATGATGATTCAACTAATGTGAATCAAACATTGTAAAGGTCTATGATTCAAAAATTACAATATGTAGTACATAGTAGACTTGACATTGCATTATCTATTGGGATTTTTGCAAGATTCTCTGCAAATCCTAAGGAGAATCATTTGATGGCTATTAAGAGAATTATGAGATATCTAAAAGGAACAAAAGACTATGGTCTATACTACAAGAAAAATAAATTTTTTGAGTTGAGAGCCTACATAGATGTTGATTGGGCTAGAGACATTGATGATAGAGAGCACAAGAGGTGGAGAATTTTTCTTAGGAAAGAGGTTAGTTACCTGGACTAGCAAGAAACAAAATTACATATCTCAATCTATTGCCAAAGCTGAATATATGGCTGCTGTAGTAAATTGTACAAACATTGCATAGATCAAACAACTACTCAAAGGTATGAAGAAGGAAATCATTAAGCCTATGGTACTTTATTGTGATAATACAAGTGTTATAAATATAGCAAAGAACACTATAATGCACACAAAGACTAAGCACATTGCAATCAAGTATCATTACTTGAGAGAGTTAGTTCAAGACAAATAAGTGAGGATGGAATATGTGAATACAAAAGAGTAGATAGGTGATATCTTCAAAAAAGCTTTACCTAAGGATGCTCATGAGTATCTAAGAGGTAAACTAGGGGTGATAGCCCTATCCAAAGCTACTTAAGAAGCATAAGTAGTACCCTACATCAACTAAAGCTAAATGTTGTATGTTACAACTTGATGTAGTGGATATTACTTTAAGAGCTACCTAAAGTAATGAAGGAGTTAAATTAGAAGATTTATAGTCACATGTAAGGTGACAGAGGGAGAATTTAGAATTGATTATATCTACATAGAGAGATGTCAAGTCTTTTTTGTTGTTGTCAAAGAGGGAGATATAAAACTAAAGAAACACATACTTAGTAAGAGGGAGAAAGTACTAAGGGAGATATATAAATAGATTAGAGATAGATAAATGTTGAATATCAGAAAGAGGGAGATATAATTCAGAGGGAGAAGATGCAGTAAAGGAACTTGACAAAGCTCACATTACCCTACACAAAGGAAGGACATATACTACACTGACAGAGGGAGAAATTTCAAAGTTTTTTTTCTTTCTTTTTGGTATTATTGTTGGTATTGCTTTGCCATCAATGCCAAAGAGGGAGATTGTTGATATTAGATTGTTTTCAAGTGAAGAACCTATAATGGAACAATCATTATTTTGTCAACGATGTCAAACCTACTACCTACTAGTGAGACAATTTCTTTTTGGTCTAAAAATTATCATTTAGTTGATTGATGAAGATGATTTGAAAAGAGGAGATAATAATAGCACCTAGAGAAAGGTTGAGTTATTTGGTATGTAAAAAAAGCACTAAGACCAAGTAAGACATTAATACTATAGTGTATTGTTTATCTACTTCAAGTCTGAAATGAAAGATCACTCAAGTTAAGACTGGAAGAAGATCAAGTATGAAAAGTGTCTGCTAAGCCTTGTCAAGCAATTAGTGCAAGCCACTAATAAATCAGTAGAAGTCGACTGAAAATCAAGAGAGACCGAGCAAAGATGAAAAATAGTGCAAGCTAAGTGATTGTTAGTATACACTGAGTAAAGTTTAGTTGAAGCTGAGCATTAGTAAACTTTAGTATTCGCTGAGTAAACTAGTGTTGGCCAAGTGGAAGAATAATATAGAAGTCGAGTGATAATATATTGATGCCGAGTGCTATAAATCAAAGATTTGATGAATCTGAGCTGACTATTTTGTTTTCTTGAATTGTGTGAAGCATGTGGAAGATAAATATGATGAGATGGTGACACAAAATTCAAGGTAAACTATTTTGTGGTGAATTCAAGGAACATTGAAGAAGAAGTTTCTAGAGGAACCAAATGGAAAAGTGGGTAGATTCATGTTGTATCCTACTTGATCCTACCTAAACCTAAAATGGACAATTGTGGTTAAGCAAAAAAAAATCTTAATTCTCTATTTATAGAGAGAGCTAGGTAGAAGAAAATGTTGTCATGTGCGTATTGCTTCATTTAGTGGTCAAATTGAAGAGACTGCAATTCACGTGCAAAGTAAGAAGGCTTAAGAGTATGAATGCTTGAATGGTGAATAAGTTATCAGAGTTGAAGTGTGTGAATGCCAAGTAGAATGGAGGACTAAAATAGAGATCTAAAATCTACAAGTGAGTTGCAATTTGTTATCAAATCAAGCCTTACTATTACTTTCTAATCATTGTATCACTCTAGGGTAAATCCTTTGGATTAAGGATGACCTAACAATCATTTGTAAATCCTTTAACTAGGGTGACATTCTAATGGAATGGTCTAGAGTCCTCTAACAAGGATCACTCCTAATAGGGTGATTGAAATCCTTTAATAGGGTTACATTTAATAGTGTGTATTGTAACCTTTAATAAGGTTTTCCTTTCACATGGCATCACTTCAGAAGAGTGAGGGTTTCCATGTAAAATCCTTGTCTCAAATGTGTTATTGAATCAATTATGTTTCAAGTTTACATTTCTGCAAAGTTGTTTTAACCTAGGATAATAACCTACAAATTTTTAGATTTGTATGATCTAATGGATGCATGCATAATAAAGTTTTATGGATATGGGCCTACTAAGTATTGAAATTTTTTATTTATACATCTAGACCTTGGATAACTGATTCACCCCTCTCTTAGTTATTCTAAAGAATTCCAACATTCAGTAGATATTATAAAGCTTGGCATAAATTGCAATTTGACTATTTAGCTTGATAACAACTAAAATACTTGGTTAGCACTCCTAGATGAATGACAAGCTCGATAGAAATTATAGAGCTTGATAGAAATAAAACCAACTGACTAAGTGTTAAGTCACTAATAGACAAATTAACCTTAATGTCAACAATATCCCCCTTTGGCATTAGTAACAAAAACACTTATCATACCAAAAATATGAATTCTCAAAAATTACAAGTCAAAACTCCCTTAGTCAACAATTTGGATCTTCAACTCAGTTTTGACTACTACCTACTACTATAGCTTAGTAACCTCTTACTTAGTTTTTACTCTATTTTTTTGATTTTTCAAAATTACTTTTGATGAACATATTTTTTGCTAATCTGTAAATGTATCTCCATATTTCTACTTCCCCATACATTTATTTCTTCTGCACCTATATCTAGAGTATGACAATATTTTCCTATACAAATAATCTTTTCCCTCATTTTGACATAAATACCAAAGGTGAAAAATATTTACAAGTTAACACCAAAATGTGATAAGAAATCACCATGTACCTTCAAAATGATTGCCATGGTCTTGTCCCAATTCTCTTGCAATACCTTAGATGCACGCAAGGCTACCAATACCTCTATAGAGAGTTTCATGATGTGATAAACTATGGAGAAGTTATTGTCATGGATCAATGTCTTTGCATGTACAATGTGCTTTTGTAGTGCATCCATGTTGGGAAGGATCATGCCTTGGATTTCTACAAGTGTGGCTCTAATTATAGCTTTCTCCCTTAGTAATTCTTCCTAGAGATCTATCAGGTACCTAATCTTGACAAAATGTGCAGAACTACAACTAGTATCATGTGATAATTGTGTTAACATTATAGTCATGTTCACTATTAGTGACATACACTTATTTAGATTATGAGCATCTACCAAGCTTTACAATTGCTACTAAGTCCTTTGGATAGATTTCAGTTTGTGCCGAGCAGTTACTACTAAGTTGTTGATCTATAATGTAAACTGAGCATCTCAGTTTATGCCAAGTTTACCAATACAAACTGAGTCTTGTAGTGCTTACCAAGTTCTTAGTTGATGTGATGTCAGTCTAGTGTTAATCGAGCTACTCAGTGTTAACCAAGTGACTCAATTTATACCGAGCTCATAGTGATAGTGTTGACCAAGTTATATAGTGTGAATTGAGTGATTTAGTTTATATGTCAAGTTTGACAGTATTCACCAAGTTACCAGTGTAGACTAAGTTCAAAACTTCTTGAAAGTGATTAGTATGGACCAAGATTCTATGACCACTGAGTGCATGATGATGCCAAGAATTGACAATGGATGCTGATTATTATAACCTCACTGAGCTAGTCTTTAGAACTTGAGTTTCTACACTTTGGTTGACTTTGTGATTTTTGTGTTAACTTGTATTATGGCTGACCTTGTAATTTTTTAATTGGATTGGTATATATATAATGTATTATATCACATCCCAAGAAGTAATTTAATGGGAATATAAAATAAGAAGAGGAGGGTAAATTACGAAGGCTACAAGATTATAAGGAGTAGCCAAGATTTATCTGTCATGGCAAGGTGATTTCTACACTCAGAGGAATCTCATTTAGCAAACCAAGTTGCAAGATTAGAGATCAACTATTATTTCATCCTAATAGGTCGATTAGTAAAATCCTTTAACAAGGTAGACCTAAAAATCTTGTGTATATCTCTTTACCAAGTGCATACTTCATTGTATATTTGTAAATCCTTTTGCAAGGTGTACCTAACAGTCCTTATTGCTCCTAATAGGGTAGATCATCGAAAGTGATCATTGTAAGCCTTAACAGACAAAATTTATACTACAATACTAAAGCTTTTGGGTATCATCTCCACCCCAGTTTTACTTTCTATTTGGAAGGTTTTTGGGTCACCAAATTATCTGTCAAAAGCATTGTGAATGCTTAATGTTTTTAGTTTCTCATGCATGTAATTAGATTAGAATACTCATGAAGAATTAATTTCTAATTAAGGATTAAGTTTTATTAGTTACTAATTCACCCCTTCCATCTCAGTAACTTAGCCTATCATAACATTTACAACAATTGGTATCGGAGCTTTGCGGTTCTTAGAGAAAAGTTTAATAGCTTGAGCAAATATCAAAGGCAACAGAGGTATTCAAACTTGACAAGGCTATTGACAATGAAAAGCTAGATTTGGAATTGGCTTTTGGTCAACTCAAGAAAGAAAAGGAGCAACTTTCTCAGTCTTTCAAAAGAAGAAAATATCTTGCAATCTAGATGAGTGATCAACTCTACATTGAGGAAAGAATTGAAGATATCCACTCAAGAAATTTAGATGAAGCTAATTGAGAAATCAAAGAACTATTAGAAAAGAATCACACTCTTCAAGACAAAGTAAGAAAATTGAAAAGAGAGCAAGAAATTTAGTCAGTAAGATTGTGTGAAGTCATGGAAGAGAAAAACAAGATAAGAGAAGAGATAGAAGGAAAGAATAATGAAATTCAGCAACTATCCCTTCAACAGATAGACTTCATTGATTTAAAGCTCACCAATGAAAATGAAGAAATCTTGAATCTAAGATCAAAGAATGAAAGATTGTAGAATGATCTAAACATTGAAAGGAAAACCAAAGAGAGAATGATGAAATCTCAAGTAGATATGAATTAATCAAATGATCAAAACCATTATGGACAAAAAAGAAAAGCAAAAATTGGTTATACAAAAGAAGGTGAATACCCCAAGCAAGGAGGTCAAAAGAATCAACGACCAACCTACAATCACTATGGTAAGATAGGTCATACATCAAACAAGTGTTGGAACAATGGAAAAGCAAAATTCAATGGAAAGTGCTACAATTGCAATCAACATGGTCATAGGGCTAATGAATGCAAAGAGAAACCTAAGTTTGAATGCAAATGTCACAAATGGCCACATGTCATCAAAATGAAAAACTAAGGTAATAAATCTAGTAGAGAAAATTGTAAAAGCTATATTTGGTTGGGACTATAACACTCGGTGCACATGTCATTATTATGGAGAATTTGAACACATTGGAATGAACTATGAGAAACATCACATGAGGAAAAGAGATACTACCAAAAGATGTTTCACTTGTATAGAACTTGGTCATCTTGATAAGAACTATATGAATACTAGAAGAATTGAAGATGAAAAGAAGGAAAAAGCTGATAATATCACAAAATAGATGAGACAATAATGGGTTCCAAAGTCTACTAAGTATGCAAGTCTAAGCAATGATGACCAAGTCACTCAAGAATTGAGTGACTCCAACATTTCCACTTGATTTCTCATAAGAGAACTGGAACTAGGATATTGGAGAAGACATCTAACATCAGTTCTAGTTGATAGATCAAAAGATCCAAATCTTCATTTAAGATGCAAAGGGATCACTGAGTAAATGGTGCTAGTCTTTATTGAGTTACTATCCTACCAAGCGAGGTCGGGTTGCAAACCCCGTTGAGCAAGGTTAGGAGTAACTAAGCTTTGTGTGGTTACTAAGTCATGGAAGACTTTATCGAGTATTCAATACATGTGAAGTGGATGATAGCCTATCATTTAAGCAAATAATTCTACCATGCATTTATGGAAAAAATAGATAAAAAGGGTGAAATCAAAGTAATTTCTCATTGTGAATTTTTGAGAGCTATTTGTGTGGAGCGATCTTCTAAGCATTCAGGCAATTTGAGAAAATTATTACTGAAAGTTTTTATATTCTCTCAAACCCTATCGAGTGAAGATGGCATCCATAAGCAACAAGACAAAGAAAGTTTTAGACATGTTGGTTTGAGGCATGGTATGGAAAGCACCGAATTTCAAACTAACTCATGTAGTTGTGAAAACCCTATATTTGAGTGGAGTGTAGTCACAAGTTCCATCTAAGGTACTATTAATGAATGATATTTGTTTGCATTCAAATGTGCTATACAAGACATCAGAACACTAGAGATGGATGAATGTCTGAAGGAGTTATGCAATGAAACTTGAGCATCAACATCTTGAGACAAAAGGTTTAACCCACATTCCTCATATGCCACGAGATTTCCAAATAAAATGGATAAGGTTTATCCTCAATAGTGTACATAATGATTAGTTGTGGTTGGATCAACCAATTTTGATAACTAAGAAGATGATCCATAGGATCACTGGTCTTCCAAAGTTGGCAAACACAAAAGCAACCAAAACCCTAGGTCAGGTTGAACTGGAAAAGAAAACCCTTGCCAAGTGGGATGGAAGGGGAATGAAGATAAGGTGTGTCACTGACATGAAATTTAAGTTTGGTATTCATGTCATTGCTCACAAAATCTACAACTCAAGCATATTGAATTGTATATCATGTGAAGTAGTCGATTTGACATACAAGGTGGTCAAAAACAATTTGTCACTTGACCTTGTTGAAGTACTGCTAAAGCTATTCAACAAGAACATGGATAGCATTGGAACTTCCAAGGAAAATCCATGTAAGTTCAATTCACTCCTGACTTATTTATTTTCTATGTTAATAAATTCTTCCCATCAAAAGGTACAATAGTTTGGAGGAAAGATGTACCTATTTTATATCAGATTAATAAGTATATTGCTGAAATGGGAGAGAACCATGCAAGCATTATGGGAAACTAATTCGATGCATTAAAAGAAAAGATGAATAATAGATTCATAATTCCAAGGAAGTTAGTTGATGATTATAAAGATGATGTTTGTTTCATAGTGGATAGTGATAAAGTTTACATTCAGGCAGTTAGGCCAAGAATAGTATGGGAAAAACCACCTTGATATGAGGTGAACATTGATGAAACCAAATAAATAATTGAGGCATTGATAAACAAGCCCGTTGACGCTAAAGCTACTTACTTTAGCACATATGATGAAGCAAAGGCCAGGATATAACTAGAAATCAAACTCCTTCAGGAAGTTAACAAAGGAAAGAAGAAGATTTCCAAATTGAAAACTAGTTCCACTCTTCTATTAATTGAAGGAAAAGGAGATTAAATTGAAGATGAAATAGAAGATGAAGGAAAATCAAAGGATGAAGAGCCACTAAAGAAGAAAGGTAAGGTAATCATTACCAAGCCTGCCAAGACATCTATTGTTGTATTCACTAGAAGATCATCCAGGAAGAAAGCAGATAAAGGAGGAGACATAATCTTCAAGAGGTTTCCACCCACCTTTGAGGAATGAATGAAGGAATTAGAATCAAGATCTGACATTACAAATTTCAAATCACTAAAGTATGAATCCAGGACTAGAAAGGAGTAGAAGCAAATAGAAGATATATTAATATCCAAGATGGGTAAGTGGAAGTACTCACCTGACTAGCTAGCGTAGCAGATACTTAATGTTTAATGGAGAAGATTAAGCCAAGATCGGAGAATGCAATAAAGACTAAAAAAGATATATATATATATATATATATATATATATATATATATATATATATATATATATATATATATATATATATATATATATATATATATATGGGTAGACCCTAAGGCAACTCATGCTTAGTCTAGATGATAAGGAGGTAAAGGAATCTCTAAAGAAAAATGAAGAAAAGTTAACTTTGAGATTCAATACTTGTCTTATACTACTGAAAGACATTGAGCGTGTTGTGAAGAGTGCTACAAACACATGGAAGAATGTCTATCTTCTTCATAAACTGAGTGATTTTATAGTCAGTGTAACTAATAAGGATGATGAGGATGATGATCAAGAAAAAGATGAAGAGATTGATAATGAAGAGGTGACTCATTTTGACAATGTAGATGATGAAGAGGAACAAGGGAAGGAAGCTATCAAGGAAGATCTACTAGATGTGCAAGATATTGAATAGACCAACCCAGTAAAGATTGTTGTAGTGGTCATAGCCTCTATTCCTCATTCTCCAAGAAAAACTTTGAAAACACCAAGCCCAAAGAAAACTTCAGTAGGATTGATTGCAACCAGCACCAAAGGCACAAGTACTTAATCAATCTTTGCACTAGTTCAACTTAGTATTTTATTGATAGAAGTGGCAAGCACTTCATCTACTAAGCTACAATAACTTCCCTCTACATTAGGTATTTCTATAGGTATTTCAAAAATGAGTGCAGTATCCACATTTTTAGTGAGTTCTACCATTTCCACAATTGTTTCCATTCCTAGTATGCAATTAATAAATGCAACGACAATTAAAACCAAGCCTCAACTAAGCACAATTTTTTTGGGAAAAGGCAAAGAGAAGGAAGAAGATATAAATCTTGATGAGGAGATTGTCATTCCTAAATGGGACATCTCAAATCTTAGTCTTGATCAGATGCACATTTTTGGTGAAATCCTTCAAAATAAAGCTAAGAAATAGAGGCTTAGAGAGGAAAGGAACAAGGAATTCAAAATAATTGAAGATGCTAAGAATATCCTTGCAAAGGCTTTAAACATAGAGGTTGATACTTCTCAACCGATTTTGAACCAGTTAGTAGAGGCAGTCCATAAATTTAATGAAGATTTGGATGGATAAGACAAATTGTTGCAAAGAGCTAAGAAAAATTTTGAGAATAAAGTTTTGGAACTTATTGCTCAACAAATTGCAATTCATAAAGTAGAATTATCTACTATCCTAGCCTCACTAAAGACCTCCTGCAACAATGTATCTTTACTTTTTGGTAAACTATGTGATACATCAATTTTCACAAAAGAAATAAGAGATAAATTATCAAAGATTGATAAGGATTTGAAGGCAAGTGCACAATAGTTGCAACTTGACCCAAGTTCAAGCTCTGTCCACTTCAAAAAGATCAGATTTCCAACTGAAAAGCAGGTAGGATTGCTGAGAGAAGAGGCAAGAATAAGATCTTCATTGATAGATATTCGAAATATGATTCTCCCAAACATGGATGCATTGCTAAAATACATTGCACATGCTAAAATGCTCATCCATGATACTAACTTCTCCATTGCAAATCATATGATAGAATTGATAGCAGAAGTGCAGATTGTATTATACACATGCAAGGTGTTGCAAGAGAATTGGGACAAGACTTTGGAACTCATCTTGAAGGTACATTCACATTTCTTGTCACATTTTGGCATTACTATATAATATATGTATATAAATCTTTGGCATTAATATAAAAAAGGGGGAAAAGATTGGAAAAGATGTAAAGATTGGAGAAGATGTAAAGAAAGGGGGAGAAAATTACAGATTGTATATGTATTGTGTAAAGGAAAGATGTATAGAAGAGAGGAGAAAATGTATGTATAGTATGCTGTATATTATGTATGTGGGAGCATTATAATCTATTACGTATGCATGTATAGCTCTTACAAAACTAATTTTAAAAAATCTCAAAAATAGTATACTTTATCGAGTTGGAGACATAAGGTGATGGATAGAGATGTTCTTGAACATTTTTGAATTCAGTTTTGACTAATAAGTTTTTTTGTCACTAATGCCAAAGGGGGAGATTGTTGACATTATAGCCATGTTTGTTATTAGTGACATACACTTATTCAGATTGTGAGCATTTACCAAGCTTTATAGTTGCTACTGAGTCCTTTGGACAGATTTTAGTTTGCATCGAGTAGTCACTGCTAAGTTGTTGATCTCTAGTGTAAACCAAGCATCTCATTTTATGCCATGTTTACTAGTGCAAACTGAGTCTTTCACTGCTTATCAAGTTTGTAGTTGATGTGATGCAAGTCTAGTGTTAACTAAGCTACTCAGTGTTAACCAAGTGACTCAATTTATACCAAGCTCGCAATGATAGTGATGATCGAGTTATGCAGTGTGAATTAATTGATTTGGTTTATATGCCAAGTTTCACAGTATTCACTGATTCACCAGTGCAGATTGAGTTCAAGACCACTTGGAAGTGATTAGTATGGATTGAGCTTCTATGTCTATCAAGTGGATGATGATGCCAAGCATTGACAATGGATGTTGAGTAGCAAAACCTCATTGAGCCGAATTTGTGATTTTTGTGTAAACTTGTATTGTGGCCGACTTTGTAATTTTGTAATTGGATTGGTATATATCACATCCAAAGAAGTAATGTAATGGGAACATAAAATAGGTAGAGGAGAGTGAATTAAAAAGGCTACAACAGTATAAGGAGAAAAAAAGATTTATCTATCATAGCAAGGTGATTTCTACACTTAGAGAAATCTCATTTAGCAAACAAAGTTGCAAGATCAGAGATCAGCTACTACTTCATCCTGAGAGGTGGATTAGTCAAATCCTTTAACAAGGTAGACCTAACAATATTTGTAAATCTCTTTATCTAGTGCATACTTCATTGTATGTTTGTAAATCCTTTTGCAAGGTGGATCTAGAAGTCCTTATTTCTCCTCATAGGGTAGATCATTAGAAGTGATCATTATAAGCCTTAATAGACCAACTTTATACTATTGTAATAAAGCTTGTGGGTATCATCCTCACCCTAATTTTACTTTCTATTTGGAAGGTTTCTAGGTCACCAAATTATGTGTCAAAAGTGTTGTGAATGGTCAATATTTTTATTTTCTCATACATGCAATTAGATCAGAATACTCATGAAGAATTAACTGCTAATTAAGGATTAAGTTTTATTAGTTACTAATTCACCCCTCCCCTCTCAGTAACTTAGCCTATCATAATATATCCAACAAATTGATGTGCACTTTCCTTCATATCTTCATCTATCTTAGATAGTTTATCTTTAATCTTCTTAGTAAAGATAGATGTGTCACTCAACTTGACAAAAAAAGAAATAAGATTATTTACATATGTTTCTAGTGTAGCAATAATAGTAGATAATTCTATTTGATCAATAACTATCTTCTATACTACTTGCTCCAAAAATTTGTTTTCAAATTTTCTTTTTGCCCTCTCTAGAATTTTTTCTTGTCCATTTAGTTCTTCGTTGTATTTGTGGACAATTTCAACCAATTGATCCAAAATAGGTTGATTCTCATCAACCTCAATGCTAAGAGCATCAACAAATATGCTCTTGATATCTTCAAAGACTTGGTTTTTTGTTCTTATTTTCCTCTCTAAGCTTTTGCTACCTTGCTCTTTTCTTCCAAAGTTCTCCAAGGGTGTCCATTTGATTAGGAGTTAGATTGGAAAGATCCCTATTTGATATTACAATTTCCTCCTCTAGATCAATTTCCTCCTAAGAGGTTTCAACCTCTTGACCCTTTTCCTTATGAATAATAGATGAAACAATTTCTTTTCCTTTAAAATTCAGTGCTCGGTTGAGACTAAGTCTCAACTATCATTGCACTAGCCAAGGTGGAAACAATAGTGGAAATAGTAGAAGCATAAACAAATGAAAGAATAGTAGAAGGGTAAAAGCACAAACTTGTGTCACCCTTTGTAAAGGAAATGACTTACAAAAGTATAACTATTCACCTTCAATGTCATAAAATTGGTATTATTATTTTGAATTTGGAAATGAAGTAAACTAATGCAATGTGTAGAAATGGATGAATTTTAGGATTATAATTTTTAATAATTATTTGGAATAAGAATTGATACATTTTCCTAATTTTCATACATAAATTTTTATCTACTAAAAAACACTGAAAATTAGGGGTCTAGTTCCCACCACAAAATTATATGAAAATAAACTAATTTAACTTTGATCTCAGACTATGTTATAGATAACATAGATAGCTAGAACAAACACAAATAAAAATTGGCTTTAGACCTATATTTTATCTTTTATAATGATTCAAATTTCAACTCACTTGAAATCAATAGTTTTCATCTCCCACCACATTTTTCAAAATAAATCTATTCCAACCAGGAAAACAATTATATATTCTAGAAGAGGATTCTCTCCTCTAGAATACCATATAATTTAAAATTTTTTTTGATATGATTTTTTTTTCTTTTCTCAAAATCGACATCTTTTCAAGTGTTAAATTACATGCTTGTAGATTTTTTTAATTACAATATACTAGATCTAATTAAAACACTATAAAATCTATATGAGAATGTTCTTGACTCTGATCTCTATAAAATCGTGTTTATATGTTATAAAAAAAAATCATAAAAAATAGTAAGAGTTATTGAAATGCTACTTTTCTAAAATTATTTCATTTTTAGTAATTGGATACAAACTAGCATAAAACATGCATTTAATAAACATTTCCACTTGGAAAAGTGTGAGACCATATATAACTTAGCTAGAATGAATTTATCTATATCATATGTTTGAACAAAATTTCTTTTTAGATAGAAATACTCAAATTCCATCATTCTGATAAGTTAGCCTAAAAGGTGACACAACTTTGTACTTTTACCTAGAAATAACATTAAAAATAGGAATACCTTGTTGTTTCTTGGTCAAGCCTAATGCTGGAATGATCTGAGCCTATTGCTCAATAGATGAAGTGTTATAAAATTTACTCATTGAAGTACTTGGTAAAGTTTGTCTAGAGATTGGTTGGGTGCTTGGTGATCTAGTTTTCTCTGAGTTAGATTGTAGTAAGGCTTCACTTAGAGAATGAGGAAGGAAAGTCATAATCTCCATTGCTATCTTCTTTGCGTTAGTATCCTCAATACTCTGAATTTATGGAAGACTTCCTCATGTAGCTTATTGTTCTTCTTCCTCATCAAAATCATCAATATCTACATTTTATGTTTCCTCATCTTCTATTTCTGCATGATGCATCTTCATTATCTTTTGCCACATCTTCTTCTTCACCATCCTTATAATCTATTTACACAACATTATCACTAGGATTGTGTAACCCATAGATGTTTTTCCATACAATAGTATTGGATTTCAGCACAGATTCAATGTCCTTAGATAGGATCAACTATACATTGAATTTTGGAATGAGCTTCTGCTCATTTTTCTTCAATGATTCCCTAACTTCCTTGTCTGATAGATTAGGCATAAGTTGCCTCAAGGTCCATTCTCTGATGTCCTTAGCGAAATTGAGTGCATTTTCTCAAACTAATGTAACTACTTTAAGGATATTTTCAGGAACTTGTTTGACTAGTTCATTAGCAGAATACTTCCATTTTTCCATCTATGCCACTAAGGCCTCTTCTATCTATTTCTTCTCTACTGCACTCCTATTGTCATACTTAACTGATTTAAAGGATGCCACACCTCCTTCTTTTAGTCATTTAAACCTCTCTTCAAAGGTAGGGGTAGTCTTCTAAAATATTATTTGTTCAGCTTCATCCTATTCGTCACCCAACTTTAGTTTCCTTTTAGATTTGGTGGATCTCCTTGTGAACACAACAAGGGAAGAATTTAGAAGCTTTTTTATTATGACCTTCCCTTTCTTCTTGGAAGGCTCCTCTACTTTAGGTTTTGCTTCCTCTACATTCTCTTCTTTATCTTCATCTTCCATTATGTCATCTCCCTTACCTTCAATAATCATGAGAGGAGAGCTTGATGACTTGGTTTTCTTCATGATTTTATCTATTTTTTTGCCTAATTAACTCAATAGTAGCCTTGCAAGGTAAAAAAAAATTGTTTTCCACCACTTTCAATGCTAGGTCAACTACTTCACAGGGAACTCTATACAATTTGTTCAAGCTATATATCTTGTGAGTAATCACATGTATTCCAAACTTGATTTCCATTTCTACCACACCATTAAGCTTCATTCCTTTTCCATCCCACTCAGCAAGAGTTCTCTTTGCTAGCTCAATCGGTCTTAGCTTTGCTTAACATTGGCAACCCAATAATCTTGTGTATCATCTTCTTTGTGATCTAGACATGGTGATCCAACCATAAATACATTTCATGAACTCTTCTTAGGATATATTTGACCCATTTCCCTTGGAAATATTGTGACATATGCATAATGTTTGTCAAAACCTTTGTCTCCAAATGTTTATGCTCGGGTTTCAAGACAACATCCACACAAAGCTCATTGAATGCCTACTTCATTTCTAGGGTTCCAATATCTTGAATTGAAAAATGATAAAATGCCCTTATATCATGTATAAGAAATAACTTCAAAGGTAATTGAGACCACACTCCAATTGGGTCAAGTGCCTCGACAATTTTTGGTGCCAATTTGAATGTTGAAGCCTTACAATCCACTCCACAAATCAACATCTCTGAACCTTTCTTCACTTTTCTACCTGAAGACGCCATTCACTTGGTTAATTATTGAACATGAAGGTAATATTCACTAATTATTGCTCAAATTTCTTGGGGTCTCTAAAATTTTCTTCACTCTTAGATATGAGAGTTCATGGTGAAATTATTCAATTAATTTACTCCCTTTAACAAAATTCTATCTTTACGATCACCATTAATGCTTCATATAAATATTCGCACAATGACAGGTTGTCCTCAACTTGGTTTAGTCTTAGAGGCTCAGGAGACACCTTTAACTTAGTAGGAACTTCAACATGATACGAACCTCAAAATCAGTAGGGTTACCATCACTTAGTTTGAACTTGGTACTCGGTAGAGTTACCAAATCAACATCTACATTTGAAAATTGGTAAGATATGCAACCCAACCTTGCTCGATAAGGTCTTGCAACCCAACCTTATGACCCAAACATTCTTGGTAAGGTCTTGAACTCCCATCATCACTCAATAATCCTTGTGCATCTTAAATGTTGATATGGATCTGTTTGCTTGCTGGCTAGAAATGATGTTAGATGACTTCTTCTGAATCACAGTTCTAGTGATCTCCATAGGAAACTAAGTCAAAGTGATTGTGCTACCCAAGTCATTGACTTGGGTGTCAACAACTTCAGGACTTTGGCTTGCATTATTTGGGGATTTTCACACCCATTATTGCCTCATTTGTTTTCTGATATTGTCATCTTTGGCTTTCTTTTCATCTTCAACTCTTTCTCAATTCATACAGTTCTTGGCAAGATGTCCAAGTTTTGTACATAGAAAACATCTCTTTGTAGTGTCTCTCTTCATCATGTGATGTTTTACACAATTTTCTCCAATGTGCCCAAACTCACCACAATAGTGACATCTACACCATGTGTTGTAATCCCAACCAAATATTGCTTTCATAATTTTCTCTATTGGCTTCCACTTCTTGGTCTTGTAGTCTAAAGATTTGTGTCCTTGTTTGTTGAAATTGTGACTCTTTCCTTCAAACTTAGGTTTCTTTGTGCATTCACTTGCTCTATGTCCATGCTTATTACAGTCGTAACATTTTCCATTGAATTTTTCTTTACCATTGCTCCAACACTTATTTGTTGTATGACCTATCTTATCACAATGATTGCAAGTAGGTCTTTGTTCTTTTGAGTTCCTTGCTGAGATGATTCATCTTCATCTATATATCCTAATAGAACTTTATCTTTATGTCTATATTGACTTTTCTCATTCAATTGATTCATGGTTTCTTAAGATTTCATCATTCTCTCATTGGTTTTCTTTTCCATGCTGAGATCATTCTACAATCTTTCATTCTCTGTCCTTAGATTGATAAGCTCTTGATTTGCATCATTGAGTTGATCAATAAAGTCTATTCACTAAAGGGATAGTTGATTGATTTCATTATCTTTTTCTTCTATCTCTTCATTGGCATTGTCCTTTTGTTTCATGACTTCACATAATCTAACTAATTGAATTTATTGTTCTCTTTTCAACTTTCTGACTTCTTCTTGAAGATTGAAATTCCTCTCAAGTAAGTCTTTGATTGCTGCATCAACTTCATCTAAATTTCTTTCTTGGCATAAATTTTCTCAAGCTGTTAAACTTTTGATGTGAGAACCAAATGCTCTAATACCAATTGTTGGAAATATAAGGTAAGATAGGTTACTAAGAGGGGAGGGGTAAATCAAGAACCCATAAAACTTTAAACTTACTTCACCAATTAATCCTTCATCTATTATTCTGATCTAATTGCATGCATGGAAGAATGAAATCAATAAACATTCATAACACTTTGACACAAGATATGGTGACCCAGAAACCTTCCAAATTGAAAGTAAAACTAAGGTGGGGATGATACCCACAAGCTTTAGTATTGTAGTATAAAGTTGGCCTGTTAAGGCTTACTATTGACCACTTCTAGTGATCTTCCCTATTAGGAGCAATAAGGACTATTAGGTCCACCTTTTTAAAGGATTTACAAACATACAATGAATTATGCACTCTGTTAGGAGATTTAGAAAAAGACTATTAAGTCCACCTAGTTAAAGGACTTGACTAATGCAGCTGTTAGGATGAACCCGTGGCTGATCTTTGGTCTACAACTTTGATTTGTTAAGTGAGGTTCCTTGAATTTCAATGATCACCTTACTATGATAGATACGTCTCTACTATACCATATACTACTTATAGCCTTCTTCAATTTGCACTCATCTTCTTCTTACTTCTTTACATACTCATTACTTGATACATTTGGATATGATACAATACATTACATATATACCAATCTTCTTAATTACTTTCTAGAGTTGGCACAATACCAAATTCATCATAATTCACAAAGTTGGCCCACTATTGTAAATTAGGTTTAGAAGACAACTCGGTGATGTTCTAACACTTGAAAAACACTATCAACACTCCACATACTCTGGCACTCAGTTGAAGTTGAAGCTCGGTCCATACTGATCACTTCGAGTAGCAAGAACTTGGTCAACACTGTGTGACTCAATGAACACTCAAAAAATTGATAGATATTGAAATGCTTAGTTGACACTGCAATGCTCAGTCAACATTGAAATCTCTTCATTAACATTACGAGCTCGGTAGACATTGATATACTTGGTTAACACTATAGAGCTCAGTTAACACTAAGATCTTCACCACTTCTACTGGAAAGCTTGATAGACCCTGGTATGCTTGGGAAATATTGTAAATTATCTCAAATTCTTGGTAGACATTATAAAGGTTGGCATGAACTACAATTTGACTATTTAGTGCGGTAGCAACTAAAACACTTGGTTAACACTGCTAGTTGAATGATAAGCTTGGTAGAAACTTTAGAGTTTGGTAGCAATGAAACCAAATGACTAAGTGTTGAGTCACTAATAGAAAAATTGACCTTAATATCAAGAATACTACCATAGAGTAAAGTTATTGGAACCCAAGGGACTAAATCAAATATATCAATCATAAGAGGTGATATTACATTAAAAAAGAAATAAAGATATGTTTGGAAAAGTGTCATCTTAAAAAATTGGGGCAAAAACACACTAATTTTTTTAAAATTGAAATAACACCAAGTTCAACATACACTAAATTGTGTATGTTATGAAAATTTTAAATGAGGTAGAAGAGAGTTTTTAGTTGTAACTCATAATAATGTGGAGTTGACATCTCCACCCACCTGCACCATGATGAAACCTTAGGTTTTGTTGCTACAAGTACAACAAATTTAAACACAATTTGGTTTGATAAAACTCTAGTTAAAGTGTGGCATCATATCCAAGAAGAATCTTAGGGGTTTCTAAGTTCTCAAAATGGATTTGAGATAGTTAGGTATAGTTTCAGTAGAGTTAGGATCATGAGTTTCTTCTTTTGATATGAGGATAGGGAACACCACAACATTTCATCACATTCAAGTTTTAGCCCTAGTTAATGAATTAATCAACATTACTTAACTATAGTGAATTATAAATCATTTGATTTGATCAATAATGTGAATTACATTAGGTTTTATCTGATACCAAACACTTGTTACATCTTACTAGGACAATTCCCTAGCAAAATTAAATCTGCACTATAAAGGTGACCAAACAATATACTAATACTAAACTCTAATTAATAAAAAAGATATAAAAATCCAAAAAAAACTTTATTATTATGCATGTAATTAATGATGACATAAAGAAAACAACCCCTAACAACAACCCTAGAAAGCTATCAAGTTGTCTATACAAGACTTCTCCTATAACCCTTCAAACCATGTAAGACCTGAGATTAAAAGTATAACATAATGTGAAACCATTACTAAAATAATTTACCCTAATGAAATGATATAATATTCAATAATATTCATTATTATCCTACCAATAATTAAAATCTAAAACATAACATATACTTCCTAACCAATTTACTCCCAATCCCTATACTAATCCACTAGCAAAAGCCAAAACCTATTAAAGTAACTTTATGTTTAAAAACCATTTAAATCATATAATTACACCAATGAAATTAAAAACATATATTAGTACTCCAAATCTAACCATCTAAACTCTAACAACTAATCCTTAACTCCTCATTACTAACCATAATGAAGTTACTAACTATAAACACTTTACTCACATAAAACTCTAACAATATCCTATTATCAACATAATACAACTTTAAAAAGATAGACCTTAATTTCCACTATGAGGTACTAACATATTAATAAATTTTAAACATTATTTATACTAACATTAACCCCCTAATCAAACACTAAATTTATTTATAAAGTCTTAACCACCCACTCACTACCTACCTATGCCTCAAGCCACTTGACAAGTGGCTACCCCTTCTACATATCACATGCACATCCCTTCTCCGTCCATATCATTGCTTGACATACTCTATGCTTACTGACAAACACTATTAGTTTTACTTTTGTACCTTCGGGAAAAAAACATATTCTATTTCAAAATTTCAAAATATCTTAAATGACAACTCTATTTCTTTAAACTTTAAAAAGTATATTCTTGAAATTTACAAATTACTTATTTTAACATTTAAAAAAAAATCATTCTAATAAAATTGAAGTTTTTTCAATTCATATATTTAATTGATAAAAGTTTGAATTTATTTATATATATTATTTTCTAAAATAGTTTAAGATTTTTTTAAAGAAAGTAGATAAATAAATAAATTTTATTTGAATGGGATGATGTGAAACATTTGCACTTTTATCTCCTTATATTTAATAAAAAAAAAAAAAAATAACTATTGCATATATATTTTAATTTTAATTTTTTTTGATGAATAGTCCTTTTCAATTAATAAAGTTTACTAAGATTACAATTCACAAAAAAGGGGCCAGGGGATACAGGATCACTCCGCGAATGAGTTCAAACGGCCGAAGTCAGAATAAACAACATGGCCACAGCCAGAAACTATAAACTATTCATAAAAAAAAAACATTTTAAACAACCTCAAGCTGCCAAGGTAGTACCAGCAGAGGGAGGAGGATCATCTTTATCAGGAAATCCCCACGCATTAGTGGGATTGTGAGGCGGACTGGGAAGAGTCCAGCTGTCAGCAATGTTTGTAGGATTTGGGGTAGTCGTAGTCTTCGCATCCTTCTTGCCTGGCCGTGGAGGAGAAATTGCTAAGGCCAGCCGAGGAAACTTGCCAGAGTGCACCCGTCCAGGGGGAGGAGCCAGAGATTGGCCAGAAGCCCGCCTAGATGGGGGAGCCAGGGACCAGCCAGAACCACCATGCGGTGGGGAAGTGGAGCGGCGCCTCCAACCACCATGACCACCGCTAGGAGAGCGATGGCGGGGACCCTCGGAGTGCGGTGTGTGTGAATGACGGCCAGAGGACTGGCGTTGGGAACAATGACCGCGAGATGAGGAGGCATTGGCCAAGGCATCCGGAGGCACTCTGGCAATGGTGCAAGGAGCATTGCCCCAATGATTTAACAATTCCTGTAAGTGGGCAACCTCCAAGGAAAATTTATTAGCTTACACCTATATCTGCATAATGACATTGTTACAAATGCATGCCTTAGTGTACATTGCAATGTTAACATCCAAAAAACTGTGAGTGAATAAAATTGCATTCCTATCTTTACATAGAGAAAACAAAATTTCCATCCTGAAAGTATGCCAAATCTAGGAGAACTTTCGAGGAAATCTGGGGGAATCACCCAGCAGGATCATGTGCCATGAAAAAGGTTCGGGCCTGAAAGGCTTGAAAAAATCATGAATCCAGTGCCAATAATTCTGAGCATGCTTGCAAAACCAAAAAATATGCAAAAAGGACTCAGGTTGGCCACAAAAGGGGCATCTGGGATCAGGAACCCTAATGTGCTTGAGCGAAGGCCCCAGGGGAAGACCTTGGAAGGCAAGGCACCAAGCAAAGTGAGCAATCTTAGGTTCTATAATGGCACTCCAAATGGTGTCGAACTGTTTGCTCCATTGAGAAAGCGAAGAATGCAAATGCCACCGTTGATTAAGCATGTCCACCATCGAAAGGTGGGGTGAAAGCCATCTGTATCCCATATTGGGCTTATAATTGGTAAATGGAGTGGCAGGAAACCACTTCCAATCATACCACCAAGGACGAACAGACTGAATCCCCACTTTATGAAGTAAGTGCACAGGGATGGAAGACAACAGAAGGTCATAAGTTTGGCGATCGACACGAACAAGGCGGTATTGAACTTGCATATCGTCCCATGACCTAAAATTCATGGTGACTCTTGAAAAAATGTCCTTGGTAGTGTGGATGCCACATTTAAAGAAATGCAGAGCACTGGCACCTTGAATCTTGGCCAGAGGAGTACCCTGGAAGGCAAATAGGGGAGACCACCAAATGTTCTATTGATTTAAGGACAGCCCATTGCGAAACTCATCACCAGCCCAACGAAGCCAAGGTTTAACAGCTTCCCAGGCTTTCTAGATGCTCTTTATAACAAAAGAGCCCTGTATGACCACTGGTTCATGCATAGTGAGAAGGGTCTGAAAACCTATCCCCTTCCATGCCGGTCTGTTAGCAAGGAAGCCTAAAGAGATGCAATGCCTGACAAGAATTTTCCAGGATTCATCTCCAGAAATAGCTTTGATAATCCATTTAGCATAGAGGGCAAGACCCTGCTTGCGAGTGGAAAGCAGGCCGAGACCCCCAGATTCCCTTGGGAGACAATAAAAATCCCAAGCAACTCTGTGAAAACCATGATGGTTAGAACCAGAGGCCTAAAGAAAATCTCTGAGAAAACGTTCTAATTTGAGATAGGAATCTTTGGAGGGATCCCAACAAGAAGAATAATACACATGGGTGGCAGCAAAAATCTTAGAACAAATCTGGAATTTACCAGCAAGAGAAAGCGGCTTAGTGATCCAATAATCAAGTTTTTTTTCTAATCTTTGTAAGCACATCATTCCAAAGTTGCACAGGGGAAGCCTGGAAAGCAAAGGGAATGCCAAGAACGTGGAAGATTTCTCCATGAGTAACCCATTTCCATTGGAATTGGCTGAGCCAAGGTGGAGCTGGCAAAAAAGGCTGTTGGTAGCAGAGCGTTTTATGCCATTGAATGGCAGAGCCAGAGGCTTGACAAAAAGTGTCCAGACAATTTAAAGCATTTTTTATGTTTTCTTCATTTTCAAGAAGAGTAAGAAAAGAATCATCAGCAAAATGACCATCGACTAACTGGGAGGAAGAATCAGGCAAGGAAATACTACGGACCAGTCCTGAAGACATAGAGTGAGCAAGTAAATAACCAAAACCTTCAGTAGCAAGGACATAAAGCATTGGAGCTAGTGGACAACCTTGTCTGATGGAATGAAAAATTACAAAAGCTTCAAATTGTGAATTATTGATGGTGATGCAAGCATTAGAGTCACCAAAGAGCATCTCCACGGACTAAAGAAAATTGGGACCAAAACCTAGAGCCTAAAGCATAGCCAAAATGAAAGGCCATTCAATGCAATCATAGGCTTTAGCAAAATCTATCTTTAAAAAGATAGCCTACTGCTTGGACTTACAGGCCCATTCCATACCTTCCCAGACAGCAATGATGTTGTCAAGAATATACCTGAATTTGATGAAGCCAGTTTGTTCAGGCCGCACTATTAGAGGAAGCATATGGCAGATTTTGAGAGAGAGCACCTTAGCAATGATCTTATAAGACACATTCAGGAGGGTGATGGGCCTCTAGTTGCAGATGTTCTCAGGATCACTAGCTTTAGGTATGAATTTAATATTGCCTTTATTTATGATCGCTCCTAAGCTTTTAGAATGGTATGCTTCAAGATAGACTTTGTGCAAATCAGGACCAATTTTCTCCCAAAGATGTTTGTAAAATTCACAGAGAAATCCATCACACCCAGGGGATTTTTCATCCGCCATGGAGTAAACTGCCTCTTTAAGGTCTCGAAGGGAAAGAAGTTTCTCACAGAAAGCACGTTGCTTAACCGCGAGGTGGTTTGGAGTAACAATAATACACTTTTTGAGAGCCTCCTCCTGAGCAACCGAATGGCCCTGCGAAGCAAAAACGTTCTCATAGTAAAGAACAAAAGCTTGTAGGATGTCAGGCAGACTGAAAAGAACATTAGTTCCCTATTTTATCTTTTTAATCCCAACATTGGTATGACGGGCTCAGAGAGCCTGGAAGAACTCCTTCAAGGCTCTGTCACCAACCTCCAACTAGTGGAGACGGGCTTTGATTTGAGCTGCTCGAGCAGCATAGTTATCAGCAATTTGCTTTTCATGGTGAAGCTTGGCAAGCTGAATTTGAAGATCCACATCAAAGGGGTTGAAGGTGAGCATTTAGAGGCTTTTTTGAGGGCAAGGGTGTTGGCTTCATAAGACTTTTTTTTGAAAATTGCCAGCTGACGCCCGTAGATGTGCAAAAATTGAACCGTTCTGGTAATGGCATCATTCCACCATTGAATCCAACCTCGATGGGAATGTGGATGTGGTTCCAAATTCTAGACACGTTGTATGTGGGAGATGGTGGAAGCATGCAACAACACAGATGTGTTGAGGAAGAATTGAGACTTGGCCACTTTGGGGACAGCTATTTGCCAAAAATGCCAAAATAAATGGGATAGTGGTCTGACAACGTCACATCTGTCAGGGGAATGACATGTAGATCACGATCTTTAGAAAAGAAAAAAAAAGATTATGCCGAGATCATAGCACGATCAAGACGTTTCAATATGCGGTCAGGACCGGCTCAAAAATTGGACCAAGTGTGCCAGGCCCCACTATCATGACGACGGCTAGTATTGGGATCAAAAAGGCCCAATTTATGACACATGTAAAATCAGGCTTCTCTTTCCCCAGCTGTCCAACGGAAAGGCAAAATGCCATCTTTGTCAGAGGCCACTTCAACCATATTGAAGTCCCCACACAGGACCCAAGTAGCTGGTGGCAAGTTGTCAGCAAGCCAAACCCACATTTGTGCCCTTTCCACAGCATCATTGGAGGCATAAACATTGATGACTCCAAAAGAATGATTGTTAATGGAAAGAAAAAGCCAAATAATACGGTGTGTGGGGTCAGAACCGTGCGAGATAATAGCAGAATGAAGGCAAGGTGACAGGAGAGTAACTACACCACCTTGGCTAGCTTCATGCTGAGAAGAAAACATGAGGCTATCCTGCCAAATGACGCGACATGCAACAGAAAGCATGAAACCAAAAATCTTAACTTCTTGTAGGTAAAGAAAATCTAAATTCCCAAGTCTATGACGGGTATCCTGGACATAGAACTTTCTGGGGAGGTCTGTAAGACCTCGAACATTCCAAGAGAGGAAGTTCATGAGAACTCTTCCATATCATCCTTGTCCTCTAGAGAGGAGTAAATATTTTGCAAAAAGGTAGAAACTGGGTGGAAGTTAGACGGGAAATCCTCTAGACTTACAGCTTGCCATTTGACCCTTGATATCTCTGCACATCTAGGAGGACTGCGAGAACACCTTGTTGCTGGTGGTACTATGGAAGAGACTACAAGAGGAGAACGAGCCCCAGCCAAGGACGAAGCCTTGGCGGCCACCTTAATCCCCTGCGAACTACCAGGGTTTGAAACCTACAAAACCAGAACAAGTGCAACGGAAGCCGCTGGCATCTCCACGCTAGTAGGTGCTGACACTTCAGTGGAAGAAGGAGGAATTGCGGTAACTGCTGCATAGGATGGCTTGGGGGCCAAAGGATTCAAGGCAGGCTTGCCTTTGTGCCTAACAATAACCCATTCTTCTTTTTTTCCTTCGACCCGTTTGACAGGGATCGCTTTAGGCTGGGGTTTGACCCTAGGCATAGCCAAAGGGCAATCCCTGATCTTGTGTTTCGCATACTGGCACCTATAACAGGTGTTAGGTAGGTTCAAATAAAGCACCCTCTATGCGAAGGTTTGAGCGCCAATCTGGATTTTCACAAAATCTTTGAGATCTTTAGAAAGATCAACTTCAATGCAAACATGCCGCTGAGGGCGAGCATTAAAAAATTTCTCTAGCTCCTTGGTAACAACTTTGCCAAGGGCTTGGGCAATAGACTCAATAAAAGGCCAATAGGGCAAGGGTAGACCTGGGAATTCGACCCAAACAGGAACCCTAAGCTTTTTATCATCTGAGATAGAGAAGTCTCGGGACTATTTCTGAAAAACAAGCAGAGAGGAACGCACAGACCAAGGGCCATTGGTAAAAACTGTGTCTGCTTGCGACGGGTTAGCAAAGCAAAATAAAAAAAACTTTTGGTAAGGTTTTGCACAACGTCAAGGTGGACTCGATGAGGAGTCCAGCTTTTGTTGACCCATTCTCTGAGCATAGCTTCAGGGGGAGTCTTAGCAACAAAATACCCTATCAAGGTATGTTGTTCTAACTAGTCACATGCAGCATCAAATTCTTGCAAAGGAAGGACAATATCAAGATTACCTCGTGGAAAACCTTCGAGACAAACTTGCGTGGGCGTTTGTTCGGTGGCGGCACCATGGCAGTCCGAAGCAGCAGCGTGAACACCAAAAACAACTGGTTCACCGTTGGCTAGAGCCATTATATCCTAACCTAAAGCTCCCGCAGTAAATGCGGTATGACAAGTGCCGACAGAAGGAGAGTGCAAGTGAAGGGCCGTACGCAAAAAAAACTAAAAGTTCGCATGAAACAAGAAAACCCTAGCAGAGCAAAAGAAACTCTCCATATCTATTTTAATTGAATAATAAAAGACATTTATATTTGTATAAAATAAATAATTGAAATAATTTTAAGAAGATGTAAAATTTCAAATATAAGTAAAATGATTAAGAAAAAAGTAATAACAAAAATAATTATATTAATAATAATGATATTTATCAATTTATTATTTTCAAAATTTTAACTATTAATAAACTTATTATTGCTTAATATAATACACTTATTAATTGTTGATATTGTATTTTAAAGATTGCTATGTTCTCTTTATTTTATTTTTACATCATATTTTGTCTATATGACAAGTTAAATTGGTGCTATAATTCAATTATAAGAACTTAAAAAAATGAAATAATTAAAAATAATAATTTTAAATATTAAAACTTGGAATTATTATTACATAATGAAAAATAATTCTTAAATTAGAAAAATAAAAATAAAAATTATAGAATATAAAAAAATTCAAATTAAAAATAAAGATATTATAGAATTTTTATTTTTTTAATGAAATCATATTTTATTAATATTATAATGTTATAACACAACTTTGATTGAAAAATAAAAACTTACTCTATAGTCACTTTACACTTTAGATGAATAGTGAAATTTAAAAAAGTTATGAGGAATATTGACGTAGGAAAGTAAAATTTATGTCAACAAGCCAAACGTACTGTGAGGCATGATGCACAGGAAGACAAGAAGCTTCCAGAATCCGCATTAATTTCAAATTTTTTCTCGAAAAACAATACTTTAATTATAATTTTAAAATTGAATATTTAATTTTTTAAATAATAGAATTGCAGTTCAACTTGTTTTATTCACATTAAATCTATCCAATAGAAATGCATGGGATAGAGACTGTGTGTTTAAACGGTGGACTCGTCATATAAATAACGCATAGCAGTTGTTGAAGAATTATCTCAACATTTTCAAGGTTGGAGAGAAGCAGCTCATTGCAGTAATGGCTGACATTATACAAGTTGTTGAAAATGATGAGCCGTTTTATTGTGAGCTTCATATTCCTCTCGATTATGTCTCATCTATTCAGATGGCAATCTATTTCGACGTTGAAGAAGAAGTACAAATTGACAAGGATCTTGTTTTGGAAGGGATTGGGAGGAACATGAATGCAGATGTGTTTGCCGCTCTTGAAGCTGATGCACAAGCCAACAATGGCCGAGCAGTGGTTTCAGTGCGCGTCCATCAACATTCTGACCAGCTTGACATATTTTATTGTGTCGGAGATGTGACAATAAAAGCTACATTCATGGCTGTTGAAAGTGATTATAATGAGGAGGAAGAAGAAATCTCATATGATCATGTTGATTCTTTTGTGAATTCAAATGAAGAAATGGGTGACAAAGAAGCAGCAGAGATCTTGGGATCGCCTACTGAAGGAATAAATTTCTGCTACGGGGAGAATTTGTGCGTGATATGCCAAGAATCTTTGGAGGATGGCTGCCATGGAGATATAAAGCAGCTGCCATGCAACCACATTTATCACTACGACTGCATTCTCAGATCCACCAAAATCAAGAACAGCTGCCCACTATGTCGTGGGGCGTTTGATTGTAGGGAGAGACAGTCATGTTGAAAAAACAAGTGCAAATTGCATTGTATTTCTTGTATCTATTGAGTTCTCCTCTGGTACTCTTTTTCAAAAGATGAAAAAAATGAATGTATCAAATGTCTTTGAAAAGATTGGCTCATAGTGCAAGAATTATCTATTTCTTTCAAATGATCATTTAACATTATTAATGGCAAACTAACTTATAATTATGATAAGGTATTAATCCAAATCGGCACACAATTTAAAATGGTAGCCTTTATCTGGTTATAATCCATGCGAATATAAATGGGCAACATATAACATTTTAAACATTTTAAATGTTATTCTTAAGTTTAATTTGAATCTAAATCTTCTTGGGGATCTGAAATTGTATTGTTGAATTTTGTAAATGCATTGGAAAGGTTGAAGGTTTCATTAACATGAATCTCTTTAAGTATTGGGAACAAGTCAATCCCAAGGAAGCAGAATGTTTGAAATACTCATCTAATTCCCTAAAAGCAAAGGTATGTTTTCTTTTAAGGTCAATGTTGTTGCCTACAAGCTTGTCTAAATTCATAGGGCAATTAGGTGTTTGAATTGCATATGGAGTGCAACAGTAAATCCCTGCTCTGAAAGTATGTAATTCTTTTTGTTTTAATTGTACATTTTTTCCCCTCAAAAATGCAGTAACAAGTTACATTATTCATGGTGAACTATTCAAGAATCTAATTGTTGATCATCAAAGATGATCATTAAGAATGAAGGTGGATATCCATGTATTGTTAAAATGGCAACTTCTTAAATCATTTCTTACATTTCTTTTTAGGAAGCCCTGGCGGCAGCATTTTTTTCTATAATTTCTCTGAAATTGTTGTTAGAGCTTCAGAATTTCTATTTATTTTTAAATTTTTTTGGTTAGGATTCATCCTCTTTCTGATATTTGTTCAGTGACCATACATTCCTTTGGGTTTTTACACTTGCCATTTGATCTTGTTAGTGAGATCATGTGTCTTGTCTGTGGTATTTACATGTGAGGTAGATGATTTCTAATCATGTATTCAAGACTCAAGTCACTATTCATGAAGCTAGTCTTATTACAATATCGTAGTGTTAATTTGTAAGTCATTTATTTCAACTCGCATTATCAACACTATGTTTTGAGCAAGGGTTTTGATTTAGTCTATAGGTATCCTGGTCAGTTATGTTTTTTCAATTTCAGGATTGCACTTGTTTTATCTGTTTTTAGATTTAGATGGGAAGAAACTCCTATTAGTTCTTCAAGAAAAGCAATTTGATTAATATAAGTTTGGTGTGTTCATGTTGTTGGGTATATGAATTGCTGAAAGATCAACTAATATATATAAATGTTTATTTTTTGAATTTATACTAGTTATTATAGTCCATAGCTTGATTGATCTCATCATTTCTAGTCTTATTATTCAAATTGTTCCAAGGACATCATTTGTATGTCTTATTATATGGAAGTAGGTTTTATGGAAAGATATTTATTTTTCAGAATTTTATATTAAGATTTATTAATTTGAATATGTTCAAATTTTATTTGGGATTGTTTCAAAGATAATCTTTGTTTATGATTCTCTATCTTAGATTTACAAACTTCAAAATATAGATGGCTCAATCTTTACTTAGATTTAATACTCGTCTATAATCTATTGAATGCTTGTTGACATTTGATAAGTTTTAAATTTTTAAATTTTTTTTAATTTCATAATATTACATTAAAGAACATATTTAACTACTACATAATGTAATAATGTAATTAGGTATGTATTTATATTTCTTCCATAATTATCTAGATTCTGTATACCTCTATGAAGTAGACTGATTTAATTTAGTTATAGTTTAATTTGAATAGTACACTTCATTGATCAATGTATGACTAGCCTATAGTTTTGATTAGCTAATTCTCATTTTGTATCTGCATAATGTACCAAGGTGCTCATGCATCTATTTCTCTAGAATGGATTTCAAGGTTTGGACGGTTTAGCGGAGTTTGAATTGGCCAAAAAACATGAAGTATTACAATGCTATAAAAAGTTGTTGCAATGTATAAAAAATAGAATATATTCCCTTATTGAAGGGTGTACTCGTTTGGAACATACACTTATGGTGAATATCGTAGACTAGCAGTGTATGGAGATGGACTAGAAGCTGTACAAACCTAGGGTTATCTCACTCAGATACTACTATTTGATCTTGATGCTCCTCGTGTCTTTGTTGATTCTAGAATTATAATAATGAACACATAATATCCCACATCATATTTCAATTTCCAATATTGGATGCAATTTGATCGTTGCTTTATATAATGTAGGTCTTGGAGTTTAAAAAAACAATTTTTGAAGAGGACAATAAAATAGCCTACAAACAAGGCTATACAGTCGTGGTTGAACAATTCTGAACAATGACTGTACAAGGTTCTTCTATCAGATCTATCGATCAGGTAGTACATTTCCACTTGTTTTTCTACCAAAATTCTTGACCATATTGGCCTATGATTTCATTTTTTTTTGTTTTTATCCCAGCATTGGTCAAAATTTTGACCAAATGAGGGTTTTATGCTCGAGTTTCAACCAAATTAGGTTTTCCCAAGTTGGTCAAAATTTTGATCAACTAAAAAATATATGTTATATGTTCGCCTACCTCGACAATATAACAAAATAATGCTTTGGAGCAGCGGCTTTGTTGGCAGCAACACATACCATCGTTTCATTCAAGTTTAACATTGAGGTCTTCGCCTGTGAGTAATATTGGGGCATTTCCCATCTTTTTTCTTTGCACAGATTAGCCATCATAAGTCATTGCTTCATGTGAGCATATCTAAGTGCAGTGAGTGGAACTCCCCAGACATGGGCCTGGAGCTAGAGGAAGGCACTCGTTCAACTATAAATTCCATCAATTAGGGTTCTTCTTCTCTTCCATTGAAAACCTTTATGTGTATATCTACGTTCAAAAGGAATATAAAATTGAAATGGTGCAAGTTATTCTAGAATTTGTTGTCTTTGTTTCTCTTACATATCTTGGATAGAGTAATTGTGTACTTTTTTCTCTGCCCTAGCTGCTTAGACAGAATACACTTTAGGAAAGATAGGGAACTATGCCTACATTGAACAGAAAAAAAAAAAAACCAAAAACCTCTATTCTTTGGCAACTTGAAGCAATTTTTTTTTTTTGTATTTCAACCTAAGGTTAAATTAGGATTGTGATTTGATAATTAATAGGCTTTAATGAATATTTTTTTTCCCCTCATACGATGGTCAACATTGGATATAATTTTAAGGAAGTCTAAGAAAATTGTTAAAGTTTGATAAAGAATATAGAACTTTAGAGGAATATGCCCAAACAATAGAGTGAATGCCTCCATTGGTTCCTCTTCTTTCCATTTCTTTTCCTCTAGACAAATTGATATGGGGTTCTTGTGCACTATTTGCCCAATTTAAAATGCATTACATTTGACTTTGTTGAGGTCATTGTTTAGTTCAAATCCTCAATCCTTTTTCTAATTGCACATAAAAACATAAGTTCTGCCAGTGGTCATATGATATTTTTTGAGATTTTAAATAAGGTTTCATCTAACATTTGGTATTGTACCTTCTCTAATTGATAAACAAGACTATCCGTTTGTATGAACTCTACACTTGTTAATAATGAAACACCCAAATCATAGTATCAAGTCATAACCTTGTAGATATAGAAATATGCTAAGGGCATATAAACATATCTTATTTATAGTGTAGAGTTTCTTACTCACAGCTTAAACTCCCCTTTTTAATTGGATTTTATTGTTACATCTTTTCTAATTTTAAAATGCCACATTTCTTCAATACATTTGAATTACAAAGTTTTATACATTTCATCTTGTATTCAAATGTTACATCTCAAATGTTTTCATCTTGTATTGTGAATTCTTCAACTATTTGCCATCTTTTCTACTATCATATTGTGCTAGTTTCTTGTTATGGAGTTAACTTTTTCTTGCAATTAGCTGAATTGAGCAACACATTATTTTATGTATTTCTTGGTATGGATTTTTCTCTCGATAAAATATTTGGGTCATGCCTAATTTTTCCCTTCTCCGGGGTTTCTATAAGTTGTTGTATTTGTTGAAGAGCTATGATTTTGTTGAGCTATGAAGAGTCATCTAGATTAGTCATGACATCAAGACCCCTTGTTAAAACATGATAGAGGTACTTGGGCTAATTCTAGTATTGAATGAAGATTTTGTACAACTTCTATAGATCAATAAAGAATTGAATTTGGAATTCTTTCTATCGTGTAGATGAGAGGTATGGCTTTTATATTTTGTGCATGGATTTGGATGACTCTGACTATAAAAACTAAGATCTATATTAAAAAAATCCAACCACAATGCTCTCTTATGTAGGATACAAAGATCATACAAGATACAGATATCGATAATGTGATTGTTGATGCTAGAAGGTATGTGCTTCTTTTCCATTATTACAATATTGATTTCTACCTTGAAAATGATTTAAGTAAGTGTTATTTTACTTCACAATGTCTATATCATTGAATATGGTTATAGTAATTAAATAATTCCCCTTGTTTTAATGTGAGTTAATAGAAAATCACTCTTAAATAATTATTTTATAATACGAGGACTTGTATCTATCATATATGGCGTGAAATGTATAGCCAATTCCTCATATTTTGGCACATGTGGTTGGGTTGTTGAGCCCTTTGCATTGGTTGGCTAAATAAAAATGAACTAAAAAACATATAGAACGTATACTATCTACAATAAGTTGTTGAGAATTAAATTGTAAACTAAGGCAATAGTGAACAATAGAGTGTGTGACCTATTAAAAATGGTTTAATGCCTATTTAGTCACTAAACACATAGTCACTCAAATATTTATTATGGGAAATACTTTGAATTCCAATTATGACTCTTTGACTCTTTAAAATGCAATAGATGAACATTTTTTTTTCTACTAATACCCTTGTAGTATGTTATGGCATGACTGTACTCGATGTCATTTTATAAATTGCTCATTGCTCATTGCTCATTGATAGAGAATGCTATGGTCACATGCCATTAAGTTTAAAAAAAAATTATAATGTTGGTTATAGATTAAAACATGGCTTCCCTCCCATGAAAATTGAACATCTTCATGTACAGAAAATAATGCATAAAAAATCACTTTATACAATTTAGAAAAACTTGTGCTTCTATTTTTTCTTGTAATTAAGTAATTGATTATACACCAATGTAAAGGATTTGAAAAATATAGTGCACATAGCTCTTCTTTAAGTATGATTATCATTCGAACCTCTTCTCCCAAGCTTGTCATATATAATGAATACTAAATGGATTTACATGATTATGTTTAAGATTGTCATGTTCTTGTGCATAATTAGTACCCAAAATTCTTGGTAAATCTTGAACTCTATTCTTTAACTTTATTGGTGCTTGATGATAATTCCCTTGTATAAAAATTACTAATTTTTTTTATTACAACTTCTACATTAACATGGTTGACAGTGTATAGAATACTCTACCTAGTTAATAGGAATTAAATGTAATCTCACGTTTGTTAGAATAGACAAAGAAGAACACCATGCTTAATGATATAGACTACAATACATGAAATGAATGTTACATAAATCTTTAAGAATTACATACTCTTAAAGGTTTTCACCCTTTTATTAAAGGTTGGGTCCTTGATGTTGTGTAGTCTACATAGGTTGTTCATAATTAGTTGTATAACCTTCTTCAACAAGTTTCCATTATGAGGTGCAACAAGAGTTGTTATTCATATGATTTAACTATGACAAGAAGTGGTCATTAATCTCACATCTTTACAAAGATGTTCCATTACGTTTGTTGGATCGAGGAAACCATCAAGGTTTGCAAATCCCAATTCAAATATGTTTGGTCAGACTAGTCCACTCTTGATAAATATGAATCTAGTTCTTCCATGTTTAAAAGGTGTTAGAATAAAACCACAGATAGAAATAAAAAAACTACATGCAAATATTACCAATAACAGAAAATAATAGATCACACAGAAATGAACACAAAGGCACCAAGATTTAACGTGGTTCACCCAATCCCTGGGCTACATCCACCAAACTGCAAGTCCAATATTATTACAATCTAGTGATTACAACCTGATTACAATCTGTAATCTGTTGCAACTCAATACCACCGCAAGAAGCAATTTCGCATCACAACATCATGAAAATACCTAACCCTAAACCCTTTTATACAACTATTTTGTTCTATTTTAGGGTTACAACATGTCATCCATATGTCAAATTTATGAAGTATGTACAATACTTTCCTGATCAGTCACCACAATCTAACAATCTCCCACTTGGGGACTGATTAGGCTCCACACTAAACAACAATCTCCCACTTGGAGACTAATCTTGTATCAATGCCACTACCACATGGGGCTCCCACTGGATCAAACCACCCTAGACTCTGCTATTCTTTTATTCATGTTCAGTCTAGAAGACCAACCAAAGCTGAAGAGGAGTTCAACTTCTCCCTTGTTACAACCTTTGTCAACATATCTGCTGGATTATCATTTGTATGTATATTCTCCAGCTTTAACTGTTCATCCTCCAAAATGGACTGAATGAAATGGTACCGCAACTGTATGTGTTTGGTCTTAGAATGCAGAGCTGAATTCTTTGCAATATGAATGGCACTCTAACTATCTGTGAACAAATAATTATCCTTCTGAGGATGTCCCAATTCTTCCAAGAAGAATTGAAGCCATATCATCTCCTTGGTTGCCTCTGTAGTAGCAACATACTCTGCCTCTATAGTGGATAGAGCATTAATCTTTTGTAACCTAGAAACCCAGCTCACGGTTGCCCCACCAATAGTAAAAACATAACCTGTAGTACTCTGCCTAGTATCAATATCCCCTGCCAAATCTGAATCAACATAGCCCTATAAATCAGTAGTAGAGCACCCAAAGTGTAAAAAATTATTGGAGGTTCCTCTCAAATATCTGAGAATCTACTTAACAACATTCCAATGCTCAAATCATGGATGACTCATATACCTGCTAACGACTCCCACTGCATGTGCAATATCTGGCCTAGTGCATACCATAGCATACCTCAAGCTTCCTACAAATGAAGCATAGGGTACCTTGGAAATCTTATCCTCCTCTTCTTGTGTCTTGGGACACATCTCCTTAGTCAACTTCAAATGACTAGGTAAAGGTGTGTTGACAGCTTTAGCATTCTCCATAGAGAAACGTTGCAACACCTTCTCAACATAATCAGCTTGAGATAGCGTCAATGTTCTATTCTTCCTATCTCTGCAAATCTTCATACCAAGGATTTGTTTGGCTACCCCCAAATCCTTCATAGAAAATGCATGTGCTAACTAGCGTTTCAGCCCCTTAATATGATCCATGTTGGACCTAGTTACAAGCATATCATCAAGATATAAACATAAAATAATGTAGCTATCATCATCCAACCTCTTAAAATAAACACAATAATCTGAATGACACCTGTTATAGCCATGCTCATGCATAAACTTGTCAAATTTTAGATACCATTGTCGAGGTGCTTGCTTCAAGCCATATAAACTTTTCTTCAATTTGCACATGAAGTTCTCCTTACCTTTGACCTCAAATCCCTGTGGCTGAGCAATATATATTTCTTCATCCAAATCACCATGAAGGAAGGCTATTTTAACATCTAACTGCTTTAAATGTAAATCTTTAGTAGCCACAAGACTTAAAATAGTACGGATAGAAGTCATTTTAACAATAGGAGAAAATATCTCATCAAAATCAATTCTCTTTTTTTGTGCAAATCCTTTTACAACTAACCTAGCCTTAAATCTTTTCTTACCTCCTTCCTCTTCTTTCAACCTATAAACCCACTTATTCTATAAAGCCTTTTTACCTACAGGCAACTTGCACAAATCCCATGTCTTATTCTTCAACAAAGAGTCCATTTCATCTTTCATGGTAGACTCCCACTGAATCTTAGTATCCACCTACACAATTTCATCATAACTTTTAGGTTCACCAGCTTCAGTAAGTAAAATATAATACAAAGAGGGAGAAAATCTTTGTGGAGGTCTAATTTGCCTCGTTGACTATCTAACATTCACCAGTGTTTGTGGTATTTTTTGTTGCGATTGTTGCACGTCATGAGGAATGGCTGGAACATTAGCTTTTGGAGTATCATCTAGTACTACATAATCATCTACTTTCTTCTCATGTTGCTGCAACAGATCTTTGTACAACACTTTCTCATTGAATATGACATCCCGACTTCTTATAATTTTATGATTTTCAAAATTCCAAAGCCTATAACCAAATTTATTAATGTCATATCCAACAAAGACACATTTCTTTAATTTAGCTTCTAGCTTGGTTATATTTTCAGAGTCCATATGAGTAAAAGCTTCACAACCGAAGGTCTTGAGAAAAGAATAACTCACCATCTTACCAGTCCATGCCTCCTCTAGAATACCACAACCCAAAGGAGTAGAGGGATCTTGTCATGCCCAAAAGAAAATGCAAAACACACACGAACAAATTTTATTATTATTATTTAAAAAAAAGTGATAATAGGATTAAATGTAATACATAAGTATTCAAATGGAATTACTTGTCTTCCTCACACTCAAGGGAAATTACATAAATTAAAACATCCATCTTTCAAATAATTTAACTGTTTAATTCATTTCTACTCACATTTAATCATCAACAACACATAATCAATATAACTTATTCATTAATTCAGATTAAGTACTAGTACAATCATCATTAGGCATGCATATACCTAAACATCATAACATCACCAATAGGGCATACTGTACCATATGAATTGCATATAACTTAATCATCATGGTATCAAAATCAACATCCTCATTATCAGGTGAAAATGCCTCGTATCTTTGTTAGTGAAATTTAGTGTTTAAATAGTCGAGAATTACTGCAGACCTCTATTAATCAAATATACAATAGTATTGACAGCCTCCACCCACATGTGTAAGGGAAACCCAACATGCAACCTCATGCTCCTTGCGTGCTCCATTATAGTCTTGTTCATGCGTTCAACCACTCCATTTTCTTGTGGAGTCATTGGAACAGTTTTCTATCTATGAATACCATTAGTGGAGCAATAATCTTCAAATTCATGACTGCAATACTCACCACCATTATCAGATCTAAGACATTTTAATTTCTTACCTGTCTCATATTCAACCAAGCATTTCAATTTCTTAAAAGTTTGAAATACATTAGATGTCTATCTAAGGAAATAAACCCATACTTTTCTAGTTGCATCATCAATAAATGTAACATAATAATGAGAGCCACCAAGGGAAGATACCTGAGCCAGTCCCCATACATCTGTATGCACAAGCTCTAATTTCTCCTTTTTATTTTCCTTCCCAGTCTTTACAAAACTCACTCTCTTTTATTTTCCATACACACAACTTTCACAAAAATCCATATTAACACATTTTAAACTTGGTAAAACTTTATTTGAATGAAGTACTTTCATACCTTTCTCACTCATGTGCCCAAGTCTGTTGTGCCATAGCGCTGTATCAGAATCTACAACAGTTATTTGTTCTCCCTGCTCAACTGTAGCAATTGTTCCTGAACATTCATTTTTCTTTGAAACAATCAAAGTAGAAGGAACAATATGACCTATACAAAGATATAAGGTGCCTACTTTCACAACTTTTTCTACTACAAGGGAACCTTTTGAAACCTTCCAATTTTTATCATTAAAAGTAACTACACAACCCTTATCACTGAGTTGCCCTACTAAAATTAAATTCCTACTCAGCCTTGGAACATGTCTTACCTCATGTAGTAGCCAATGATTCCCATTTTGCAACTTAATCTTATTTTTTCCCTTTCCAACAATCTAACAGGGTTCATTATCCCCCAAATAAACAAGCCCAAAATCCCCTTGGACATAATCAATGAAATAACCTCTATGAGGTGTAGCATGAAATGAAGTAGTAGAATCTAAAACCCATGAATCATCAACACTTTCTAAAGACAAAAGAAAAGCATCATCTTTGGATTTGTTACTTACCACATTTGCCTCCTTGTCTCCATCTAATTTATCTCCTTCATTTTTCTTTCGATTCCAACAATCTTTCTTTTTATGACCTGGTTTCCCACAGTACCAACAGTCATTTGGTCCTCTCAATTGAGACCTCTTCCCCTTTGACTTTCCTCTTGATTTCCCATGATTTCTATAGTTACTTCCTCTCTCTGTCGTTCTGCCCTTGTTTTGTGCATTCAAAGCACTTCTTAATGTAGATCCACCTAGGGATTTCCTATGAGTTTCCTCACTCAAAACAACACCGATCACATCATCATATTTTAGGGTACTAGATCCAAGAACAAAATTACTTACCGCCATTCCCAATCCATTCTAGCTTTTAGGCAAAGAACACAAAATCAAGACAACCCTAATTTCTTCAACAAAATTGATACCCACAGAAGATAATTGACTAGTAATAGTATTAAAATCATTTAAATGATCTTCAACAATTCCACCTTCTACCATTTTCATATTAAATAAACACTTCATGAGAAATACCTTGTTTGAAGCGGAGGGCTTTTCATACAGTGTCGCTAGGGTTTTCATCAACTCTTCTGTCATCTTCACTTTTGTAATATTAAATGCCATTGATGGTGCTAGGCATAACCGAATGCTTCCAAGTGCCTTTCTGTCTAAAAGATCCCATTCATCATTTGACATAGATCCCTGATTCTTGGCTTTGCCTTCCAACAACTTCCATAAATCTTTCTAATAAAGATAGTCTTCCATTTGCATCTTCCATAACTAGAAGTTCTGCCCATTAAACCTATCAACCCTCTGCTTACCCTCATTTGCCATCGCTCCCACTCAACTGTGAGACTCCTACTTAACCGTGAGACTTTCCTATAGAGGATAACTGAAAGACAACCTCGCTCTGATACCTCTTGTTAGGATAAAACCACATACATAAATTAAAAAACTACATGCAAATATAACCAATAACAAAAGATAATAGATCACATAGAAATGAACACAAGGCACCAAGATTTAACGTGGTTCACCCAATCCCTAGGCTACGTCCACCAAACTGCAAGTCCAATATTATTACAATCCAGTGATTACAACCTGATTACAATCCGTAATCCCTTACAACTCAATACCACTGCAAGAAGAAATTTTGCATCGCAACATCATGAAAATACCTAACCCTAAACCCTTTTATACAAGTATTTTATACTATTTTAGGGTTACAACATGTCGGCCATATGTGAAATTTATGAAGTATGTATAGTACTTTCCTGATCAGTCACCACAATCTAACAATCTCCTACTTGGGTATTGATTAGGCTCCACACTAAACAACAAAAGGAATCTAGTTCTTCCATGTTAGGACAGCTAAAGCTAAAGCTATTCTAAGACAAAAAGATTTAACATTAAATTCTAGATTTTGGATTTTCTACAAGGTATATGTGCCACAAACATTATATTTTGGATTTTCTATAGGGTATCCATAGTGCAAATAGGCAATATGTTTCTCGATCTAAATATTCATGTGTTGATACCTTATAATTTGGTTTTATAACATGGGCAAGTACAAATTTTCAACAAAAATTTATCCTTTTCTTTGTTCTAGGTTATACAAGATTTAAAAAATCTATTAATTTAATTTTCGCTTTCACTGCTTATGATTTTTTTCTATGGCCATACAATCCCTCTTTGGTCTTTAGGGCCTATTTGTCCTATTTAGTGTTGAATTGGATCTCTGCTGGGTAAGTATAATTTTTTGATAATCCTTTATCCTTTACTCTATTTTTATTATTTAGGTTATACAAGATAACAAACCCCTTCATTACTTTTGAATCATATTTTCCAAGCTATCCTATGCATTTTCTTTTAAGCGTTGCATTATTTTCCCCTTTCTTCTTTGCACTATAAGCTCAAAAATTTCTATAGATTTGCTGCAACATATTTAAAATGGTCTGTTCATAATATTCATCCTCTTCATGCATGAAGTTATTCAATTTATATTCTTGTTTTTCTGTGCATATCTATTTTTCTAGGAATTCATAGGTTGTATCTTCCAACACTATTACCCATACACAATGCGGACTAATAATGTGGAAATAAATTAAGTAGAATTCACTTGAGTATATGTTAGAAATTATGGAAAATATATCAAAATAGATAGTATCTTTTTCTCTTCTAAGATTATAAATTTTAAAAACAATATGTTTACAAATTTCCACACAACAAAAAATTCCCTAAACTGGTGGATAAATTTTCAATACCCCAAGATCAACTTGAAGCTTATATCTATATACAAGGAGCTCCAATTTAATAGATATAGATATATTTTACTTTAGTAGCTTATAATTTCTATTTCTGTAGTATTGTTCTTATGGTTAAAGAAAGGGTGCAAGCCCCTTTTATGGAGCCTACTATAAAAAATCCAATTAGTTGAACTTGACCTTCTCAATTTCTCTCTATAAATAAAATTCTAGCTTTTAGTTTTGAAAGAGTCTAGCCATCCCTGCCAAATGGTAGCAATTTACTTCTATGATATCAATTCAAATTTCTATACAATTCTTAGGACTAGATACATATATCAAAATTTAATGTACACTTGAACTATTGTGATTTGTTAATTTATATCAATTTTTGTACCTTGATCTATAGTTCAATGCAATAAGAAAGAATGAAGATGTAATAATGTTGTGGGGAGTTATGAAGAATATATCATCAAAAATTTCAAATCTATAGAAAAGGGCTTACATTTTGATCAAGAACTTCTGGACAATAGTTTGTATGTATTTGTCACAAGGGGCTTTTCAGGAAGATCACTTGAAGTTATTACTAATATAGAGTATGAGAATATGTTTATGGAAAAATTTAAGTACAAATAGGTTTATTTAAAGTTTAAAGTATCATAGAAAACTTTCTATTAACAAGAAACTTGCAAAGTACAAATTGAAGTGCAATTTCCAAAAAGAGAACAAGAAATGGCTTATAAAGATCAACAGGGCTGAATTAAATATCTTCTTATATTGGTTGTGGAGTGTGAAGAGAAATGCTTCCATGTTGATATTCCACATGCATTACATGTCACTTCTATACCTCTTGCTTAGATTAAGCAAGGTTCTCAGATACTATTACCTCTTGAATCAATGTGCTCATATAGGGGGGTCATTGAAAAGAGTAAATGCATCCAACCCTTTGTGCAATCACTTTTTCATTACAACACTTTATAGGGTAATGTTGAATCCATACAATTATGTTGTTCCAATTCCAATCAATCATTAGATTGAAAGTTTTCTAATCTTACATAGTACAATATACTATATGTTGAGTTTTTTCCTAGATTCTAGTGCAAAAATTTCCTTGTAATCTAGGCATTTTACAAGTTGAAGTTTGGGCAACATGGAGTTCCAATTCTCAACATCACTAGCACATGCTATAGTTACATTTGGCATGAGCTTTATTTCCCCCTAGGCATGAATTTTGCATCTCATTAGAGATGTTTGGGTTATATCTTTGGAGTAGCATATACTTGTGATCAAGTTGTGTATGGTGCTATGCATGAAGTATGTAGTTTAGGTGCAAACAAGACATCTTCAAATGCAAAGAGTGGCTGCTATCAACCAAACAGTCCCACATCTAGATTGAGAAAGGTTCACACATAAGTGATCTAGTGTAAGCAACTAAATTAATAGGTTCCCTATATTTAGTAGTATAATTTCTTGAGAATTTAGTAGTTAAATCATAGTATATGGTTAGAATCTTATAATGATTGTTAGATTGTAATGTATTGCATATAATTACAATCAATGAATTCATCTTATCTTGTAACTAACTTTGTCATGGTATAAGGTATTTTCTTACATTTCATCCATATATCTAATTTTGGCATTACAAGAAGTAGGGAAGTTGCAATTTTTAAGCATCCAAGATACACACTATCTTAGTTTGTCAATGTGAGCTAGTTGGTGGTGTAGGAGCACCTAGGTAGGCTAGTATGAAACCTAGGGCTTCCTTTCTTTTTTACTTGTAGTGATGATTAACAACATCACTAGTCTAATAAGAGGTCCTATTTGGTCCTTAGGCATGTTTAGGACAGTTGGCAAGACCCAAAATGGCCAAGTTGCTAGAAAGTGCAAAATGTTGTCAACTAGGTGACTTAGGTTCTAGAATGGTAAAATGGTCTACTAAGGTTCCCCTGGCCTTGTATATGTTAGTTGAGGTCCTTTAATGCATATTATATGCCCACTTGGTCTTTGGAACAAGTTTGGAGGTCTAACTCCAATTTGGGAAAAAGTTACTAAAATGTTGTCGTGTTGTCATGACAACATTTTCTTGTTGAGAGCAAATTTTTTGCAAGATTTTGTAGATTTGTGTTTGTAATGCACTAACTATTTGGAATAGTTATGAAATATATGGGAAAAATTTTAAAATAATGAGGACAACCTTTTCAATGGGTTGGAAAAATTCGAGAAAGTATTGTACAGATTGTGCAATGCATTTTAGTTGCTAGTCTTGGTTGCTAGTCTTGAAAATGGCTTAGTTAAAATAGAATGTATGTAATTCATTTCCTAAAATTTAAAAATATTAATTTCACTATCCTATTCTATATTTCATCATAGGTCATAAAAACTTTCCCCTCAAGAACTACATGAAGAAAAATAAAAATGATTAAAATAGACACAAAAACATGAAAGTCAACCTTTGTGGAAGAGTAACTCTTTTTGCATTTTCTAGTAAGTTCTACAAGCATCCACCTTCAGCTAAGGAAGAAAGGACATAGTCTTCTACTGAGACAATCTATAAAATATAAAAAGAATAAATACAAAGGACATCATCCCATAGCATTACAGAAAGAGTAATATCCAAACTAAAAAAATGGATTGCACTCCAGAGGAAAAATAAATCTCTATTGAGAAAAATAGGACACTCAAGACTAAGAAATTTCTCTTCTTAACATGACTCACCAATATCACCAATCATTTAAATTTTTTTTCCAGTGCATGATAGTTTGTAGAAGTGCTATACCTGAGTCCTACAATCTAAAAGAAAAAAAGACATCACAATTTTCCTAGAAAAGCAATCAAAGTAAGGGCATTCCAAAGATCATAGCAAGACTACCAGAATAAACAAAAATCTAAAATAAATTATCCATCTTGCATCAATGAATCCTCATATAAACCACAATATAGATTATATTGTTCCCATATGACAGTTAAAAACTCCCTTTTCAGTAGTGAACAGACATAAGAAAACTACAAAGTTTGTAGCCCTGTAGCACGATCTTCATTTAGAAGGTGAGGTAATTGGTAACCAATGGATCATTAAATGATAAGTACAAATCTGATGCTTTGTAAAGAAATTGATGATTTTTTTTCTATAGCCAATATTATGTTAGTAATTATTTTCCAAAGGTGCAATTGAATCAAAGTAAATTAAGAAAATATTAATAATGTATGAGGAGTGTGCTTATTACGGGATACCCATGGGAAGAGATATGATTCTTCCATTCCAAGGAATGTATAAAAATGTGTAAGGTCAAGTCCAAAGTGAGGGGAAGAATCATCAAATTCAAATACTTACAACATCAAAGACAATCTGTAAATTTAGTGAATAAAAAGAGCAATCATTGATACATACACACACACACGTGTGTGCACTCACTCACACACACACACACACTCTCTCTCTCTCTCTCTCTCTCTCTCTCTCTCTCTCTCTCTCTCTCTCTCTCTCTCTCTCTCTCTCTCTCTCTCTCTCTCTTTCTCTCTCTCTCTCTCTCTCTCACACACACACACACACACACACACACACACACACACACACACACACACACACACACACACACACACACACACACACACACAAAATTGATATTTTAGGATAAATTATATTGCATTGAGTAATATTTTAAAAGTCTACATTGGTAAATTCAAATATTTTGTCACTTCTAACATATGCATCACTACTAGTGAACTAAGCTTGTATAATTATGGTGATGATTCCTTTAAAACTTGCAACCAAAATTCCATCCCATTATGGAGGCAAAGTATGGTACATACACAGAATGAAAGTATCTAGGAAGCCATTCCAATAGAGACAACCCAAGTGGGTTTTGGAGGTTGGATGATAGATCTCTTTACATGCTCCTGGGTTGGGTAGAGTGGCTCAAGAAACCTTGTATGATCTTGCAATTGGTGCTCAATAGTGACAATGTGTTGTTTGGGTAAAATTTTAAAGGAATCCCTTATATAAACTTTGAATAGTGAATGCTGAATTAATCCTATTCGTAACATTGTTAAATTATAAATTTATTTATCTTTTAAAACTAACATTGTTGTAGGCTCTAAATGAGGGAATTAAGTTGACAATCACATTTTCTAATGCCATCTATACCTTATTTGTGAATTCTAGGGAAAATTGATTAATGTCCCTATAAGGGACATTACAAATGTAGTGAATGGGCTCCTAAATATGTATGAATAGTAGTCCAACTGCTTTCAAACCTTCAATGATTAATGGAAACTCTATTTGTGTAACACAAGCATGAATGAGTAATTTTTGTCTTTTTCATTCTAGTCACAGATATGAGTATAGATACACTTGTATGTCAGTTGTTTTCCCCTTGGTTATGGTACATTGCAATGTGTGTCTATGTAGATGCACACAAAAAAATTTAAAAAATTAAAGGAATATATAGATGTGTAAAACTAAATACATTTGATTATATGATACTTCACCATTGATCAATTCCAGATGCCAAAATATTAGTTATAAAGATAAATATTAAATGTCAATTAATAGTTTAGAATTCTAATTTTTTTTCTAACTTATCATATGTAAACCATTACAAAATACCAAGAGCATTATTGAGTATCTATCAGCTATATGATCATATAAAAGATCAACATAAAAATTTATGTCTAACTTTTTTCAATATTAGTACATCTATATTAGTAAAATTTCTTCAATATGCCACAAAAAATAGACTAGGACTACAACTCATATGTGTCACACCCTTTTCACTAACACTATCCAGTCAAGAGGACCCTCTTTCTAGTGTAGTTCTATGTCTTGATGTATGTAGTCTCTATATGGATGCATTAGCAGTTCAACTACTGGAATCTCAACACCTAGCCTTGTTGTAATGGAAATTGCAGCCAAAGGTATTACTAAAAAAAATCTTGATTCTCGCTCCCATGAAGCTCATTCAATTATTCTACAATGTTCTCTAGTGAAATCTCAAACATGGACTTCCCCACAAATCTTCTAGCCCATGTGAAGCTAGGGGAAATTTCCCGCATAAAGATTCTCTCAGTTACATCCTATAAAAATCTTTCAAACTTTTTCTTGACTAATCTCAAAATAACTATGACTTGTACATCAACCTTGTGAAAATGAGTCTCCTCGGTGACTCAGTGAGAGCTCTATCTCTACCACTGAAAACATAGTCATTTCTAAACTTCCAAATGAGTCATAAAATTTCAACAACAAAGCATTACCAAAAGACACTGTAGTCCTTTCTAAGGCTCATAATGAATCCAAGGACAATCTTAATAACATTGATATTTTTGTTAACATAGATAACAAAAATGCCTCAAACTTCCTTGGCAAATAGGCAATCAAAGAGAAAATGATTCATGGACACCAAATGAAGCATCTTTTTTTGGGTTCCACCAAGTTAGCCCAAATTTTATTAGAGGCTTTCCTGCCAAGATGAAGAATCATAGTTTACATTCTAGCAAGAATTCTCATGATTGAAAATGTCATCTATATCCGTTAGGAAGGAAATGTTTTTGGCCTTTGCATTGGGGAGAAGTAACCCATTAGACCACTTGAAGGCTCTATAACTATTATTATCAATCTCACACTACTTGGGAAGGGCCAAAGAATTGTATGCCTCCCTAATCACTAAGTAAATTATCCATTGTCCTTGTGGAACATTAAATTTTTGACATACTTCTTCCCAGACCAATAGTTTTCCACAAAAAAATTTGAATTCCCTTTCTAGGCCATGCTTTTGTTGAGAACCCTTGAAGTAAAGCTAGTGATATGTTTTTTCATCAACTGGAACTTTCCCCACATATTTTATTACTTTCTAATATATTTCCATACTCGGTAATATCATACTCGGTAATATCTTGTCTAACATTTTTCCATCCTTTCCATAAGGATTTGCAATATTAGATCTAGAAACAAATCATGGAAAAGGATCCAATAATGGGGTCACAAAAGTGAAAATCCTTCCATGAGGAACCTCTACTGGGGACTGCCCTACTAATTTCATATCCAGCTAAGACTTTTCAAGGTTCCATTACTTGTAGTGCCTTTAAAATCTATTTAGCAACAAGTGCCAACCCGTGTTCTAAGATTCTTCAATCCCAATCCCCCTTTTCTTATGCTCATGGCACACCAATCCTATTTCACACCACGTGCCTTCAAATCCCCTGTGCCATCAGATCATAAATCTCTAATCTTCTTTTGTATAATCATGCACTAGTAATGGTTGAGCATCAATGAAGAAATAGAAGAGATATTGTAAGAGGACATTATCTTTTGGTAGACCTCATTTCTTCTAGCCAAGGAAAGGTAACACTTATTCCACTTTTTGAGCTTGTTCTCAATCCCCTCTTCAATCAAATCCTTAATTTATTTATTTTTTAAATGGCAAAGGGGATGCCAAAAAACTACTAGAATGAATTAATCATACCAAGCTACTGAAATAAATAATCACAACTCTGATATGCACATACTCTACACTGAATATAAACTTGCACTATTAAATGACCCAACTCAAGACAAACAAGGAGTAATGGAAAGATTCAACAAAGTTGTTGAATTTATGTCAACAAAAATTGTTGATATTATGATATGGGTGAATTTGAGAGAGGTGACCAAATTTTTCTTTCAAAACCATATGTGCAGATATAAACATTAAGTACAACATGTCCAATATTTTTGGAGATATACATATTAGTTACACCAATTTTTTCTTTAAAAACCATATGTGCAGATATAAACATTGAGTACAACATGTCCAATATTTTTGTAGATATATACATTAGTTACACCAAATTTTTCTTTCAAAACCATATGTGTAGATATAAACATTAAGTACAACATGTCCAATATTTTTGCAGATATACATATTAGTTACACCAAAATTTTCTTTCAAGACCATATGTGCAGATATAAACATTGGGCATAACATGTCTAATATTTTTGCAGATATACACATTAGTTACACCAAATATTTCTTTCAAAATCATATGTGTAGATATAAACATTAAGTACATGTCCAATATTTTTGTAGATATACACATTAGTTACACCAATTTTTTCTTTCAAAACCATATGTGCATCTATATAAAAATTAAGTACAACTTCTCCAATATTTTTGTAGATATATTTTCCTACAAGGAAAGACCACACCTAACAATATGAATCTAGAACAAAATAATGAGACAATGGCTACATTTAAGATAAATGTAATTATCCTTGAAAAAAGTGTAAGTGCTTAAAGAATCAAAGAATCCTACTCACAACAACCCAAAGTCATTGTAGGCAACATGGTCACATTGAAGGGGACCATGATTTTTGTCCATTGTTGAATGTGGATTTCCTACTAGAGGAACATGGAGGTTTGAATATCCAAGCTGAGGATAACACTCCCATGGAAGAAGACAATAATGTGCCAGAGGACATAATTGAAGAAGATGGTATTGGCTCAAGTGATGAAGATACTCACCATGATGATACTAGTGCATCTGATAATGATGATGAAGATGGTCTTGACATACCTATACTTGAGAAGGCACACGAGCCCCTATACGAAGGATCCCAAACAACTCTTCTCTTTGCTATAGTGTTGTTGGTGAACTTGAAGGTTATGATTGGTTTATCCAATGTAGCAATGTCACGTATGATAAGGTATACCATTTTTTCCATCTTCAATGTTAGCATACCATTACTATTCATTATATTAACAATTCATATTTTTTTGTTATAGGTTGATAGGTGAGTTTTTGTTACCACCATTAAACATTCTGCCACATTTGTACTGAGAATTATCTACCATTATGAATCAAATTGGAATGAAGTATTAGACAATACATGCATGTCCCAATGATCACGTTCTATATCATAAAAAAAATGAATTTGCAACAGAATGCCCTAATTGTCATATTAGTAGATATCAGTCAGATCAACTAACAAAAAAGGTGCCTCACAAGGTTCTTTGGTACATTCCCATTATTCCACATCTTCAATGATTATTCAGGTCCACTAGCTTGGCATAATTTATGGATTACCATGCACACAATAGAAGTCAAGATGACATTATGCAAATGTATATGGATGGTTCTATATTTAAAGAGATAGAAGAAACATGACCACAATTTAAAAAAGAACCTTGTAATCTTAAGCTTTCATTGGCAATAGACTGTGTCAATCAATTTGGAGATATGAGATCTATTTACTCAGTGTGGCTTATTTTTGTTATACTGTTAATGTATAGATTAGTTGAAGATTTATTAATAACTCTTATATTGATATTTATGTTATTCTATATGTTTAAGATATTTAAATATACTCACACACGCACACACACACACACACACACACACACACACACATACATATATGAATAAACAAATTGAGTTATCGATTATCTTACTAATCTTATTCCTCTTGTTGATATATTGAAATTATTTTCAACATTTGAAAAGGTTAATATATGTGCATTTTGACTAATGAGTCACACCCGATAGACATGACTCAAGTATGAGGCACGACTATCAGTCGTGACCCATAGCCAAACTACCCACATATAAATACATCATCTTTTTTTATTATATTTCATAAAAAACATAAACATTATATAGTCTTCTAGCATATATATCACAACACACCACATTATTGTTATTCTATTTTCCTGATCGACTTATAGTCTCATATTAAATTCTAATCTTGGGAAACCATCAAAATAATATTACACACTCATTCTGATACACTAACATGGCATCAAAGAAGGTTTGAAGGAGCAATCAAATATTAGACTTTAGTCATATATTATTCTAAAATGGTGAATGGCATGAGGCTAGAAGATAGATTAGAAGGCGATTCAAATTTTGCAAGCTAGAAACTATGACTAAAACTCATACTAAAAGAACATGGCCTAAATAAGTTCATTGAAAATTTTGACCCACCACCCAAAGGAAATGATGAACTAGAAAAATGGGAAAATGAAAAAAATAAAGCAATGAAGGTTATTATGGATGGTGTCAAAACTCATTTACTTCCTATAATCTCAAAACTAGACACTGCACATGAGATGTACAATGCCCTTAAAAATATGTTTGAGACAAATAATGTTGTTCAAATTATCACATTAAAGGATAGAATGTCAAATATTAAAATGAACAAGGGAGAGAAAATTTTCTCATAATTTATGAGAATAACTGAACTTTAAAATCAACTCTCTTCAATAGGACACATTTGTGATGGAAATGAGTTAACAATAATGGCTCTTAAGGGCCTTCCATTATCATGGGCTACCTTCAAACAAGGGGTATGCTCTTGTTCTAAACTTCACAAATTTGAAAGACTTAAAGCTGACTATATACAAGAAGAGTGTAGGCAAGTAGCCTGGCGTCAAAATGTCTCCTCCTCTAAAGGAGATTTACAGGTTCTCTCTAGTCAAGTAAATAAGAAGGAAAGAGAATTCAAAGGAAAGAGAAAGCAACCTAACTTCTCAAAAATGAAATGTTTTAGATGTGATAAAATTGGACATCCAACATCTAAATGTCCTGATAGAATTAAGAAACAAGCTTCATTTGCAACCACTCAAAACTCAAATGGAAATTCTAAAAATAATGCTTTCTATTTAGCTCTCTCCAGTGAAGCATCAACCAGATCAAGTACTTGGGTAATTGATAGTGGAGCTTCTTGACATATTATAGGTTATAAATAATAGTTGGACTCTATTAAGGAAGACTATGCTGATGATGTAACCATTGGAGATGATATAAGCTATCCCATAATGGGAATAGGAACGTGTACTATTCATATGAAATCGAGGAAAATAATTGAACTTACTAACATGCTATATGTACCTAGTATAAAAAGAAACTTGCTTTCCATCTTTGCTCTTGAAGATGAAGGATTCAAAATTACATTTATGGAAGGGAAGGTCTTAGCTTGGCCTAAGAATTCTAACAAAAAAAATGCATATAAGATTGGCTCCATACATGGGGGTAAGTGCACAAAGTTGTGGTGCCAAAAGGGGGGTATAAGTGGACACATTTTTCATGAAATCTGCAAATTTTGAACTTCAACAAGAATTTGAAGATAGTTACACTCAAAATTTTCAGATATGACAAAAAAAAAAGTCGTGGTCCTTTGAATCTAGTTTCTAAACTACTAATTTTTTTTTCAAAATGGTTTAGTTTTAGGTCCTCAGAAAAGGGGGCCACAAAAAGTGGTACTGTTTATTCCAAAAAAACATAACACAGTACAAAGTGTGGCCCCCCAAAAATTTTAACCTTTTTTTTTGAAAATTTTTAATCGCTCTAGTCAAAAGTTACTTAACACTATGTAGTTTATCCCAGATTTTTTGAGTAATTTTATAATGTCTACTTTTTTTAATGAATTTTTTAACTAGACACATCCCAAAAATGTGAAATATCTGTGTGCTCCTCCTAGAAATAATTGAAAACTAATCTAAAATCAAAACTATTTTTTTTCAAAGTGTGTAGAATGGAGTCTAGTTTTTAAAAAACTAAGTTGTTACAAAATTTGATGAACGAGCTAAAACCTATAGCCCATTTAGTACGTGGTGGTTTTTGACAAAAAATGAACATACATTCAAAAGAAATTATAGATGAAAGGCTTGAAATAGTTGAAATTAAAAATAAATTATATGGTTAGATAGCTAACATAGAGACCTATAATGCTATGTAACCTGATCTTATTGATACCCAACCACGAGAAATCTTGAAGGGGAGCACAGAAGAAAAAAAATCATTTTTTCTATGTTTGTTGGAAAACACGTCTCAGGCCTGTTCATCAAATCCAAACCTTTGGGTTGGATCTCCAAGGCAAAACCAAGCCTTAGGCTTGGATTTGATTAAGGTTTAAATAGCGCGTGCACCCTATAGCGTGCACGTGCTATAGCATGCACACGCTATTTAAACCTCAGTTCTAAATATCACGTACATGCTATAGGGCGCATGCACTATTAAGATGTAAGTTGCAAAAGAGAACTAGGTGGGGGGGGATAGGGGAATGGCTATGTGTGTGCGTGAAAGAGATAGAGAGAAAGTAGGGGATAGGAGAGGGGAGAGAGTATAGGATGGAAGAGAGAAAGTGAGAAAGAGTAGGGGTGGAAAAGAGAGTATAGGATGAGAAAGAGAGAGAGAGTAGGGGTGGCAAAGAGAGGAAGTGTGAGAGAGAGTAGGGGTGGAAAAGAGAGAGTGTAGGATGGGGGAAAGAGATTTAAAGTAGGGAATGGGAGAGAGAGGAAGTGTGAGAGAGAGTAGGGGTGGAAAAGAGAGAGTGCGGGATGGGGGAAAGATATTTAAAGTAGGGGATGGGAGAGAGAGGAAGTGTGAGAGAGAGTACAGGTTGGGAGAGAGAGATTAAGAGTAGGGGATGGGGGAGAGAGAGAGTAGGTGATGGGAGATAGAGTGGGAGAGGAAGAACTTGAGAGAGAGGAGGATGGGAGTGCATGTGTGTGAAAGAGAGAGATTATGGAATGGGAGAGGGGGAAGACAAAGTAGCTCAAGAGAGAGTAGGGGATGGAAGAGAGAGTAGGCAATGGGAGAGGGAGTGGGAGAGGGGGAGACAGGGGGGAATAGAAATATGTGTAAGAGAGAGAGAGAGAGATTAGGGGATAGGAGAGAGTGTGAAAATTTAAGAGAGACTAGAGGGTAGCAGATAGAGAGAGAGAGAGTGGAGAGGGAGAGAGTGAGAGTAAGTGAGAGAGAGAGTAGGCAATGGGAGAGGGAGTGGGAGAGGGAGAGCAAGTGAGAGAAAAAGTAGGGGATGGAAGAGGAGAGGGGGGATGGGTGTGTGTATGTGAAAGAGAGAGAGTCAAGAATGAGAGAGGGGAGAGAGAGATAGAGAGAGTAGGAAATGGTAGAGGGATGGGAGAGAGAGAGAGAGAGAGAGAGAGAGAGAGAGAGAGAGAGAGAGAGAGAGTAGGCGGTGGGAGAGAGAGGTAGAATGGAAGCATTTAAGAGAGATAGAGTAGGGGATGGGAGAGAGTAGGCAGTGGGACAAGGAATACGAGAGAGAGAGAGGGAAGGAATGGGAATGTTTATTTATTTATAAGAGAGATAGAGTAAAGGATGGGAGAGAGTGTGAGAGTTTGAGAGAAAGTAGTAGGGGATGGGAGAGAGAGAGAGAGAGAGAGAGAGAGAGAGAGAGAGAGAGAGAGAGAGAGAGAGAGAGAGAGAGAGAGAGAGAGAGGGGGGGGGGGAGAGTAGAGAGGAAGAAAGGGAACTTGAGAGAGATAGATAGTAGGCAGTAGGAGAGGGAGTCCGAGAGGGAGAGGGAGAGGGAGAGAAATAGGGGGGATGGGAGTGTGTGTGACAGATGTAGAGAGTAGGGGATGAGAGAGAAGAAGAAGAGTGGGCAGATAAGAGTGTGTGTATCTATGAAAGTGAGAGAGTAGGGGATGGGAGAGAGTGTGAAAGTGTGAAAGTAGGGGGGTGGCAGAGAGAGAGTACGACGATGGGGGAGAGAAAGTAGGCAGTGGGAGAGGAAAAGAGAGAGGGGGGATGGGAGTGTGTGTGTAAGAGAGATAGAGCAGGGGATGGGAGAGAGTGTGAGAGTGTGAGAGTAGGGGGTGGATGAGAGAGAGAGTATGATGATGGGGGAGAGAAAGCAAGTGGTGGGAGAGGGAAAGAGAGAGGGGGGATGGGGGTGTATGTGTAAGAGAGATAGAGTAGGGGATGGGAGAGAGTGAGAGTGTGAGAGAGTAGGGGATGGGAGAGGAGAGAGAGAGTAAGGGATGGGGGAGAGTGTGAGAGTGTGAGAGAGTAGGGGATGGGAGATGAGAGAGAGCAGGGGATGGGGGAGAGAAAGTAGGTAGTGGGAGAGAGTGGAGAGGCAGAGAGAGCTTGTACCAGATGGGAGAGAGAGAGAGAGAGTAGAGAGGGAGAGAGAGAACTTGAGAGAGAGAGATAGTTGGTAGTAGTAGTGTGAGTGTGAGAGAAATTAGGGGGTGGTAGAGAGAGTATGACGATGGGGGAGAGAAAGTAGGTAGTGGGAGAGGGAGAGAGAGGGGGAATGGGAATGTGTGTAAGAGTGACCAATTAGGGGATGGAAGAGAAGAGAGAGAGTAGGGGATGGGGGAGAGAAATTAGGTGGTAGGAGAGGGAGAGAGATAGGGGGATAAGAGTGTGTGTGAGAGATCTAAAGAGCCAAGGATGGGAGAGGAGAGGGGATGAGAGAGGTAGAGAGAGTAGGTGGTGGGAGAGGGAGAGAGAGAGAGAGTAAAGGATGGGAGAGAGTAGGAAGAGAGAGAGGGAGGGGAGGGAAGAGAGAGTAGGGAGGATGGGGAGTGATGTGTTTTGAGATAGTGTGTATGCACTATACTACGTACGCACTATCTCAAATCACCAAAAAATGGTCAAAAACCAACCTGGGGGCCCATTTCATCTATTTTAAACTTTTGGTCTGTTATGCTCTTTGTTATTTCAACAGAAAACATAGGTTTCAACATCTAGCAAACACTATTTCAACACTTTTGGAAGCTAGCAAACACCAAATTCAATCATTGGATACGTGATTTGAAGAATTTTTGAATATTCCATTAATAGAAAAGGTTAGTGCAATCCATTTTAAATATTGTTTGTCGATATATAGATACAAATTTGATTATAATTTGATATGTTATGTAATATATAGTGAATTCATTAAAAATTGTATGTTTGAATGAAATGTTATTTCAAAATGGTTAAAAATTTGACAAGTTGTTTGATATATATTGTGTATTCATTGAAATAATTATAATTTTTATATGTAATTGAATAATTTGTAATTTACACATTTTAATTAATTCGGATGTTTGAATAATTTGACATGTAGAAATCATCATCATGCCAAGGAAGAAACCAAAGATTCAAACAAATGTAGATAGGGAGAGAGATTTGACAATTAAAAGAGATAAAATTAAATTACTACGTGAACAAAGAAAATTGCAAAGCAATGATGAAAAATTAACTTTCGAAGAGGATCAAGAACCACTAGTACAAAGAAACAAGGAGGAAGAATTAGAAAGACAAAGAGAACGAATGAGATTGTTACGCTTAAGAAGATAATTGAATTGTGAAGCTACACCATCCTCCAATGTTGGAGTCATATCGTCTGCTACACCATCTTTGAATGTTGGAGTCATATCATTTGCTACACCATCTTCCAATGTTGAAGTCATATCATCCTCTCATGTTGAAGAGACACTGATTTATAGATCCGATGATATACACACTCCATCATGTCATGTTGAAAACACAATATCAACACATCAAGTAGGTGATATTCCATCTTTTACATCTTATTGCCAAGGCACATCATCTTTGGTTCAAGGTATGCAATACACTCAACCTTATATTGATGTTTAAAATGTTGAGAGAATTGAAGAGATCAGAACACCTTCTAGAATTCATTTTAGAAAACCAAAATATTTGATTGATATTGATACTAACATTTTGAAATCAATGCCTGACAAGATTAGCAAGCGTACTTGTCAAAGAAAAGTTAATCATATGTGGAGATTATTTTTTGAAGAATTAAATATTACAGGTCAATGCCAATTATTTTTTGAAATGATGAGGAATTTGAAATTTAGGCCTATCATGAAGATTCTTGGGCTAAGAACGATGGATGATTCAAATGAAAAAAATATTGTAAAGAATCTAATGAGTGCTTATGACAAAGTGGGTTCTAAATCATGTACCAAAGATAGTAATATCACAAGATGAGTACTCACATTGACAATAGTAAGTAGCCAAATGAATAAAGCTTGACTCATGAGAAAGACAAGGAAAACATTAAAAATTGGTAGAGGTACCTTAAGGAGAGCCATGCTAAGGTGTGAGAGATTAGAAGATCCAACAAAAAATGAGTTATGAACATTTAGCGGTAGACTACCACGAAAGGATAAAGAAATTAGTGAAGCCTTGAAATCATTGATCAAAGATTTTTGGAAAAATAACACACGTGTTTCTCCTAATCAAAGAGATGTTGTAAGAAGGAGGATTGGTAGCCGAAATCGTGAGCCACATGCGAAACATTTTTTGGACTCAACTTAGACACAATTTTTTGCAAAATTTATTGGTATATATCCTCAAATTCAAATAAGTCAAAGATTTTTTGAGATGGGTAAACCTTTTGATGTGAAAATAAATCACACATGCAAAACTTCTTGTTGTAGGATACATATTGAATTTTCTAACCATTTTGATGTTTTTAGGCACATATGTGTAGTTTTTCATTCTTAGTTTGTTTTGTAGGATTGTGACATAAAAGAGCCACCAAGATCTTGAAGGGAATTTGTATTTAACATTTTATGTGAAATAGGGGATGACCAACAATTTTACAAGACATCATGCTTGGATGGTACGTGCTTATTTTGTGGTTCTTTGCAACTTTTATCAACTTGTCAACATATGGATAGTACACATGCAATTGGAAATGAAATAGTAGATTACGAAAAATTTAAGACAGTGACATATGCTCTAAAAGATGGGAAACATGGTAAAAGATGTGATCTAGTTATTGAAAAGATTCTAGTGTATGAGTTCATGAAGATTTTTTGTGAAAATATTATGTACGAGTATGCAAGGCATACCCATAGAGCTCGATGGTTGGATTTGTAATTCAAGTTGTGCAAGGATACGTTTCCATTGGATACCATTGTTTTGGTTGTAGATTTTGTAGAGAACTACACACTACAACCACAAAATGAGGTGCAAGAAAAGTATTAAACATCTCAATAGGTTTCCATATTTGTTCACATAACATTCATGCATTCACGTACAAGAACAGAGGATGACAACAAGATTTTGAGGGAGTACCATTTTTACATCAGCGATGATCGATCAAATTCTATGGAGTTTGTACATGGTTGTTTTCAACTATTTTATGGAGATTTGGCTAATAGGGGCATATCATATCATCAACACATTATTTGGTCAGACAATTGTGCATCTCAATTCAAGAATGCATGGATGTTCTATTGGTTGAGCAGGATGCACAGGTTGTGTAGAATTCAATATATGTGGAATTTCATAGAGGTTGGTCATGGTAAGGGAGAGCACAATAGTGCAGGCGCATGCATTAAAAGGGCCTTGGCTCATGAAGAACTAAAGTACAAAGATGGAGCAATATTGATAGATGCAAAATCCATCATCCAATGGTGTAACGCTACAATGGGTCTAGGTAAGGAAGGTGAGTCTACAGTTTATAGATTTTTTTGGTTGATAGATAATACTAACATTGCACCATATCAGGATTGTTGCACACTAATAGGATCTAGTGAGTTACACTCTTTTAGAAGCTCTGATGCAGGTTCATGGAGTATCCACACACGAAAAATGGCATGCTATTGTCCATCATGTGCAGAGGAAAATTGAGTTGACTATGAGTCAACTAAATGGGTGGACAAATGGGATATACAGGTTTTGAAACCAATTGACACCTATCATCCCCCACAAGCATTGGAAATGGTAGAGATGGATTCATCTATTGACTTTGATCGCTTGTCAGATCTAGTGCAACCTGGTAATATATATATATATATATATATCTTTGTAATTTCAATATGTAACTTTATAACTTTTATCCAAGTATTTTTTGAATTAATGACCATATTTTGTACATTTGTCACTGCGCCAAACAAAAATTGGATCACTCAGTTATAGATGGTGAAGGTTTAGAGTACCATGTAGGTGCAGTGGTTGTAACAGACACATGGCTTAGATGATATCCTATGAAGAATCCTAACTTGTGGTTATTCGAGGATTGGCAAATAGAGAGGAAGATTCTTCATTATTCAAACCTTGTTGTCGCATCAAATGTCCACTTGATAAAATATGGTAGAAAACCACATAATAAGATTCTTTGGAAAGTTCGCGAGTTAGACCATGAGGCAATACTTGAGACATTAAAATGTTGAGTAGATCCAGTTGGCTCATTAGATTGAATTGGGAAAGAGAGAAAAAGTGATCAATTGGATCCAAATACAATGTTACAACCTCTTCCCCAAGACTATCACATGACTAAGGTGGACCGTATTGTTATGATGTGTAAGTGATGAGATTTAGTTTTGATTTGTTTAGAATCTAGATACATTATTTGAATTTATATTAGATTCTTTAATAGGACCCATTTTTTTAATCTTATCTTAGATTTTTTACTGTGTTAATTCTTCATTTGTAGGTCACCAAAGAAGAGGGCTAATAAAGTTGATGCACAAGTGATAAAGGGTGAGATGCCAAAATCATCTGCAAAATGGTATTATCAATTCACATCCTCAATATTTATTAGTGTTCTTTATTCAAGTACCATTGTATGCTAATCATCTTATGCCTGGAATTGCAGAGGTTAAATTATGTCAATACTAAGGTTTGTAGCATCAATACTAAGGTTTTTAGCATCAATTGGTCACGCTAAGTATAGTAGTTGTATCATGAATCCTTCTAAACCAATATGACTAAGATTCTCGGAAGAAGACTAAACCATATCATTTGTCTACTCCCTCTTTATATAAGAGTTTGTCAAACAATAGGAATGAAACATTGATTATTACTCCCCCTCAATGTAAAATTCTCATTGATTGCATTTTGTAAAGTTTTAAGTCACTATCAACCTCTATATCATTGTATTCTTCTTATCATCAAATTACACAACAATGAGAATATGAACGATGACTTCTTCACATGAACCTAACAATTATAAATGCTACACCTTAATAAATGTTTGGGCTTGGTCTTTACCATTCAAACTTATAATACAATACATTGGCTTCATTTGTATTTGGAAGTATTTATTATGTTTGTTCCAAAAGTCATTCTTCATTTGCCAATATGAAAATGCGACTATCTTGAAAGGCATAGTCTTATAATTTGTAATTTGTATAATGGTATAAAAGCTTGGTTGTGGGTTTGAATCCATACAACCTATGATGAGTGAATAGTGTCATGCAAAACACCCTTCATTTCTTTTTCTATTTCAAACACATTCAACCATAATTACCACCATTACCACTACCAAGGGATGAAGTCTTGTAGGCTTATAGGTAAAATTCTGATTGGTAGTGATCTCCTTAACAAGGTCATCACCAACATTGGTGATCTTGCTACGAGGTGAACTAGTATCAGTGTCTAATGCAATACTCTCCTTCTAGTTGAGAAGCATATTTGACCCATTCTCCTAATTGTTTCCCTCCCCAAATTTTCCATTGCCCCCATGACCCTCCTTCTCATGCATTTATTCTATTTATTCTTCTACCTCCTCCTCCGCTTGGCCATTTTGCAACACGATTTGGATGGAAATCTAGCCTTCCTCAAAACCATTATACATGACCTCTCCTTCTTCAAGATATTCTATAAAAATTTCCTCAACCCTTGAACCTCTCAAAACCCCAATCTCAATGGAAGGCTTCTAGACTAAAGGAACTAGTAGATCCGGTTCTTTACGAGAAAGAGACAACAAATCCAATTTTCTAGTGACTAGATGGAAAATTGGGGAAATCATTTCAATTAGTTGTAAATCTAAAGGAATTATAAGTAAACTATATCAATATATAATAAGTAACTTAGTAATTATATCAATATAATTTAATTACTAAGAAAATGAATTTATTACTCTAACATATAGTACATTATTTTTCAGATAAAGGTGTTGAATTTGATGCTTAACAGATTTACATACATGTGTAATAAATAATAAGTGTTGTAGCTTTGGGATCAACACTATAAAATGAAGGATGTCATACTACATTCACAAAGGTACCAAAATATTTTATTTGATATGGAGACAAAAGAAAATGTGTATTCTTCATAACTGCATTTGAGTCTCATGTATTATCATTTTCAGCTATTGACATCAGAGATACCTTTACATCTTCATCATTGTATTGATCAATGAGTCCTTATTGCACTCACTAGTTCTAAGCCAATGAATAAGGTATGAAAGAGTTTACATTAAAATTTCATTATTACTAAAATTCAATATAAAATTCATAGGCACAATCGAGTGGTAACTTTGATGGTTTTTGTAGGGTCTTATTACTCCTGACCATCAATGTATCCCTGAGGTGTATATACAGAGGAATTATCAGCTAGTTGTAAGAAAATATTAAGTTTTATGTGTAAATATATATATATATATATATATATATATATATATATATATATATATATATATATATATATATATATATATATATATATATATATATATATATATTTATATAAAATAGTTATTTATTCATATATAATTTTGATTGTGACATGTCGAGTTACAGAAGATTCTAGACTAATGGACTAGTGAGCATGTTAGGAAGACCTCATTATATACACTGATCATCTCCCACTTGTTGGCAATTAAAGACAATTAGGGATTTATTTTGTTCCCCTAGTTGGAAAGAGTATATATCTAATGATGTACGTTTTACACCTATATGGCATTATTGGGCATATGTTTTGTATAATTTTTTCTATGTATGTCATTTTTTACATATATTTCATGTATGACATTATTAGACATATGCTTATGATGTTTCAAATTATTGATAAATGAATTATATGATATTGTTAGACCTTATGGAATCAACTTTGATTTTTTGTTATCACATTGGTTTGATGCTCGTATTACTGGATTAGTTGATTGGATGCTAAGATTTGATGATTGTGAATTTTACGATATAATATTTTGGAAAATCAAGAAATTTCATAATGCATATTACCTTAGACCCATAAATTTTTTTTTATATTTAAAGATCAATAGTTATCCATAGCTTACATAGTTTAGCACCTTTATGTTGTTTGAATTCTTTGTTGAAATTTGTGACTATGGCTACATGAATGGTTTGAACGTATGATTTTATCACATGTTCTAGATGTTTTTGCATGTGAATGGTTTTATGCAAATTTAATTTTATGCCTATAAAACACTATATACAATGATGTTTCTTGTTAGCTTCAATAAGACCCTATCTTGCACAACATGCTAAAACCTCAATAATGATGTTTTTTTTTGTTCATAGTTTGAATACCCATGTTTGTAGAGTTTGATTCTATTAGTTTGATTTTATTAACAGCCCCATGATATATTTTTAAATATTCCACATGTTTGGTTTTATATTCAATCAATCAATATATTTTCCTTTTAATTCTTCCACATTTGGCATATCCATCTAACAATGAACTTATGATACTCCCATCAAGAAGTGCATGATTGCATGGTTTTATCGTGGATGTCCCCCTCTTTTTTAAATTCCAATTTTATTTATCTACATGAGTAAGGGAGATCAATTCCATTTCTTTCAATTGTATTTAAAGGTCATTAAAGTTTTTTCAAACAATGTGATTAAATAAATATTATTCAGCATTTACCTCTATCATCAAGGTTGATTCATTCCTCCTCTTATTTTACCAAATAATTTGGATGAATCACCCATTGCTCCTTACATTTCTTGAAGAAATTTTTCAAAGACTTTGCAACATGTCCTCTCTTCTTCCATATAGTTCATGTTCATTGAAGACATTTGGTCAAACAATATATATGCTTTGTATATTCTCACAACACCAATAGTCATGCTACAATGCTTACAAGATCCATAGTTGAAGAGAAGCTATGTGAAGCTTCTAGAACCATGGACCTATACTTAATTTAGTATTATTGCATCCATGTTACTTATGAAAGTGGAAGTTTCACATAGATAAGTAGGGAAACCAAAATTGAAAGCCAAACTTAACATAGAAAAGTAAAGCAAGCCTCAACTATATTCTCATTAAACACTGTGAATTCAAATATTTTTGACGGGGCATATCTCGAAGCTCGTACAAGATATGGATGATTTTCTAGTTCCTATAGGACCATGTTGCAGAGACCTACAATAACATCTCTCACTTTTTGGAGATCACATACCATTTTCATTCTACAACGCCATCTTGGGTGATGTTGAAACTTGCAGTGTTGGCGAGTACAAAGTTGCCAATTGCCAAATCTCTCTCATCTTTTATCGTGGGATCAAACTGTCTACTCCATTAGCTTCAAGTGGCTGGGTAAACCCTATCCCCAAGCTCATCTTGTCTCCTTCAATGCTCGAACGTTCTCAAGCATGATGAACTGGAATGTCCCTAAGGGTCACTAAATGCCACAAGGTTGCAATCTTTGACAGGGCATATATTGGAGCTCGTGTGAGATATGGATGAGATTCTAGTTCCTACAAGACCATGTTGCAGAGACCTACAATAACCTCTCTCACTTTTTGGAGATCACATTCTGTTTTCATTCTATAATGCCATCTCGGGTGATGCTAAAACTTGCAGTGTTGGCCAGTACAAAGTTGCCAACTGCCAAATCTCTCTCATCTTTCGTCGTGGGATCAAATTGTCTGCTCCATTAGCTCTAGGTGGCCGGGTAAACCTTATCCCCAACCTCATCTTGTTCCATTCATTGCTCAAATGTTCTCAGGCATGCTGAACCAGAATGTCCCTAAGGGTCACTAAATGCCATAGGGCTGCAATCTTTAACGGGGCATATCTCGGAGCTCGTGCAAGATATGGATGAGATTCTAGTTCCTACAAGACCATGTTGCAGAGACCTACAATAACCTCTCTTGCTTTTTGGAGATCGCATTTCATTTTCATTCTACAATGCCATCTCGGGTGATGTTGAAACTTGTAGTGTTGGCGAGTACAAAGTTGCCAACTGCCAAATCTCTCTCATCTTTCGTTGTGGGATCAAATTTTCTACTCCATTAGCTCTGGGTGGCTGGGTAAACCTTATCCCCAACCTTTTCTTGTCCCCTTTAGTGCTTGAACATTCTTAGGCATGCTGAACCGAAATGTCCGTAAGGGTCACTAAATGCCACAGGGTTGCAATCTTTGACGGGGCATATATCGGAGCTCGTGCGAGATATGGATGAGATTCTAGTTTTTACAAGACCATGTTGCAGAGACCTACAATAAACTCTTACTTTTTGGAGATCACATTCCGTTTTTATTCTACAACGCTGTCTCGGGTGATCTTGAAACTTGTAGTATTGACGAGTACAAAGTTGCCAACTGCCAAATCTCTCTCATCTTTCGTCGTGGGATCAAACTATTTGCTCCATTAGCTCTGGATGGTTGGGTAAACCCTATCCCCAACCTTGTCTTGTCCCCTTCAATGCTCAAACATTCTCAGGCACACTGAACCGGAATGTCCCTAAGGGTCACTAAATGCCACAGGGCTGCAATCTTTGACGGGGCATATCTCAGAGCTCGTGCGAGATATGGATGAGATTCTAGTTCCTACAGGACCATATTGTAGAGACCTACAATAACCTCTCTCACTTTTTGGAGATCGCATTCCATTTTCATTCTTCAATGCCATCTCGGGTGATGTTGAAACTTGCAGTGTTGGCAAGTACAAAGTTGCCAACTGCCAAATCTCTCTCATCTTTTGTCATGGGATCAAAATATCTACTCCATTAGCTCCAGGTGGCTTGGTAAACCCTATCCCCAACCTCATCTTGTCCCCTTTAGTGCTTGAACATTCTCAGGCACACTGAACCGAAATGTCCCTAAGGGTCACTAAATGCCACAGGGCTGCAATCTTTGATAGGCATATCTTGGAGCTCGTGCAAGATATGGATGAGATTCTAGTTCCTACAAGACCATGTTGCAAAGACATACAATAACCTCTCTCACTTTTTGGAGATCGCATTCCATTTTCATTGTACAATGCCATCTCGGGTGATGTTGAAATTTGTAGTGTTGGTGAGTACAAAGTTGCCAACTGCAAAATCTCCCTCATCTTTCATTGTGGGATCAAAATATCTACTCCATTAGCTTCAAGTGGCTAGGTAAACCATATCCCCAACCACATCTTGTCCCCTTCAGTGCTCGAACGTTCTCAGGCATGCTGAACTAGAATGTCGCTAAGGTTCACTAAATGCCACAGGGCTGCAATCTTTGACGGGGCATATCTCGAAGCTCATGTGAGATATGGATGAGATTCTAGTTCCTATAGGATCATGTTGCAGAGACCTACAATAACCTCTCTCTCTTTTTGGAGATCACATTCTATTTCCATTCTACAATCCCATCTCGGGTGATGCTGAAACTTGTAGTGTTGGCCAGTACAAAGTTGCCAATTGCCAAATCTCTCTCATCTTTCATCGTGGAATCAAACTGTCTACTCCATTAGCTTCAAGTGGCTGGGTAAACCCTATCCCCAACCTCATCTTATCCCCTTCAGTTCTCGAACGTTCTCAGGCACGCTGAACCAGAATGTCCCTAAGGGTCACTAAATGCCATAGGGCTGCAATCTTTGACGGGGCATATCTTGAAGCTCGTGCAAGATATGGATGAGATTCTAGTTCTTACAGGATCATGTTGCAAATACCTATAATAACCTCTCTCACTTTTTGGAGATCACATTTCATTTTCATTCTACAACGCCATCTCGGGTGATGCTGAAACTTGCAGTGTTGGCCAGTACAAAGTTGCCAACTGCCAAATCTCTCTCATCTTTCATCTTGGGATCAAATTGTCTACTCCATTAGCTCTGGGTGGCTGGGTAAACCCTATCCCCAACCTCATCTTGTCCCCTTTAGTGCTCAAACGTTCTCAGGCACGCTAAACCAAAATGTCCCTAAGGGTCACTAAATGCCACAAGGCTGCAATCTTTGATGGGGCATATCTCGGAGCTCGTGCAAGATATGGATGAGATTTGAGTTCCTACAAGACCGTGTTGCAGAGACCTATAATAACCTCTCTCACTTTTTGGAGATCACATTCCATTTTCATTCTACAATGCCATCTCGGGTGATGCTGAAACTTGTAGTGTTGGCTAGTACAAAGTTGCCAACTGCCAAATCTCTCTCATCTTTCGTTGTAGGATCAAATTGTCTGCTCCATTAGCTCTGGGTGGCCAGGTAAACCCTATCCCCAACCTTGTCTTGTCCCCTTCAGTGCTCCAACATTCTCAAGCACGCTGAACCAAAATGTCCCTAAGGGTCACTAAATGCCACAGGGCTGCAATCTTTGACAGGGCATATCTTGGAGCTCGTGCAAGATATGGATGAGATTCCAATTCCTACAGGACCGTGTTGCAGATACCTACAATATTTTCTCTCACTTTTTGGAGATCACATTCCATTTTGATTCTACAACGCCATCTCAGGTGATGCTGAAACTTGTAGTGTTGGCCAGTACAAAGTTGCCAACTACCAAATCTCTCTCATCTTTTGTCGTAGGATCAAAATGTTTGCTCCATTAGCTTTGGGTTTCCAAGTAAACCCTATCCCCAACCTTGTCTTGTCCTCTTCAATGCTCAAATGTTCTTAGGCACGTTGAACTAGAATGTCCCTAAGGGTCACTAAATGCCATAGTGCTACAAGCTTTGATGTGGCATATCTTAGAGCTTGTGCTAGATATGGATGAGATTCCAGTTCCTACAGGACCGTGTTATAGAGACCTACAATAACCTCTCTCACTTTTTGGAGATCACATTCTATTTTCATTCTACTATGCCATTTCGGGTGATGCTGAAACTTGTAGTGTGTGATGGAAGGATCTTAATTATATTGTTGGAAAGCATATCTAGCATGTCATTTTTGGAAAGACAAATCATGGAACTTGGTAAATGTTTCATAAGTTAATGAAATGTGTTACTACTAGATTATGTAAACTTAGGATTATATGATCTCCAAGAGTTTGGTTATGTTCTTTAGTGCACCTTGGACTCAAGGTAGTGTGTAGCTTCTACTCCCTCTTTGTGAGTAATGTTAGTCACTTTGTATATGTAAATTGGTTTTCAATTGGGTATGTTATTTTCAACCTTAATGGTAATGAAGGATTAGCTTGAATCAGCTTGTAACTATCTAGCCACCAGATTTTTTGTGATTCCATCAAATGTGGGTTTTGTTCGTATTTATTTATTTATTTTTATTTTTTGTGCTCTTGACCTTTGAGGCTTTGAATTTAAACTTGTGCACTTTGGTTTTTGAAATTTTATGTTCTTGAGGTGGCTAGGAGGTATGTTCTATTTTGCTAGTTATGTGTTGTGATGTTCTCTATCAGGTTCAATGTGGAAAATTGATAGAATGTATAAGGGAGTAGATTGTGAAGAACATACCATTCTCCTTTTTGTAATACACTATTTATTATGTTTTAATTAAACTCACTTCTAAATCCTATCTTCCACTTGGACCCATTCCTCTTTTGGCAATCCCTGAGATTGCCAATTCTTATTAATTCGAGTAGAGACAAGATGAACCAGATTAATACAGTGACCTATAGATCGAAGGAGGATGGTTAAGAAATGGTCTACCAGAGATTAGCCAAGGATAAGGATAGCATAGTAAGGAAATGATTATTTATCTGGTGGATATAAGTCTTTTATATAACAAACCATTTATATGCATAGTAAAATAACTGAATATAGATTTGAGACATATTGATCACCTACAGTCTGATCATCTTCACAAGTATGCAACTTTTGTTTCACTATTTCATGCGGGTTTATTGAACTTTCTTTATGAGGTCATTTACAGATGGGATGTTCAAAGGTTGAGTTCCTATGGGCTGTCAATACTTTGACTATACTTTAAGTCAACGATTATCAATATGAAAAAAAATGGAACTCATTGTATTTTGAAGTACTGAGAAGGTGGCCTTGCCCTTCCCCAAGAGTTTCAGAAATGGGAGACATTAGGTAAGAGAGTGAAAATGTTACTATCGCTTCAACACACATGACACAATTGGAAATGCAAATTTTGACGGTAATCATTTTGTGATAAGGGAGAGACTAGGGATGATCATTGTTACTATCTCTTTAGTAGTGGATTTTTGTTTTCTCTTGAATTTGGTGGTGGGGGATCAGTGGTAATTCTCCTTGGATATTCCTTCTTATGATGTTAGTGACAAGAGTTTCTCTTTGAAAACACTTGTACAATCTTTTTTAAATTATTAGATAAAAAAAAAGAATTGTAAGTATTAAAAATGATTAGCCTTTAGTTCCTAGAAGATCTTTATTTCCCCATCAATGCATTTAGAAAGTTAAGTTTTAAAAAGATCATAAATAGAAAAAATTAGAGAAGCGATTTAAACATTTATATTGATTGGAAACATGTGAGTCTTGAGTTTCCTCTGCCTTTTAAAGAATGTTCCTTAGCTAGCATACCTAATTCCACATTCCATAAGAGTGTGATTGCACTAAAGATTTAGGAAACCAACTGCTCTAAGATAAAGCTTCCCGATCAATAATAATCTAGCCTATTGAGGTACATAATACTATTCAATTAAACTTGTGTTAATTCAGTATTAATTTTGTAATTAACTACAATTTTAGTATCTGTGTAGAGGGGGTGATTGAGAAAACTATTTGAGGTCCAATTTGAAAATATATTTGTAAGGATCTCGACCAAGGTTCAAAACTTCAATGAATAATACATTCATTCAGACTAGAACCTCACTACAAAAAAATAATATATAAAAAAGGTAGTGAATAACGCCATGTCTAGACCCAAATCAACCAATGCAAGTCAAATCAGCATAATGTGGAACAACAATATATGCATTGAGTGGGTTGTCATAGAAAAGCTTCAGAATAAAATTCATGTCTAGAATTAAAAGACCTTAAAGAACATTTATGCTTGTAACACAAATGGCCATTCAAAACTGAATATGATTACAATATGTGAAATAGCATTACGAGAACTTGTAATGCTCTTGTGAACATTGTGTTAATTCTTGTAAGAATCCCTAAGATGCTTGTTATACTCAAAATTTTGTTGAAATTGAATTAATTTTTATTCCTTATGGTTAATTGGCTTAGGATGACATATGCTTCTTGGATGGAATAATGAGTTCGTGATTAACTTTGTATTAAGATTCATAGCATCTTCTAGTTATTTGCAAAGGAAATTTATAAATTAAGCTAATGTCATATGGCTTGCTTGAGAAAGATGTCCATGTTCTTATTGATGGGTACTAATGACTGTCCACATTTAGTTCTTCAATATCCTATTTGACAAGCTTTCCATAGACATTTATTTGCCATACTAAGTATTTTTGAAAACATATTTGAGTAGAAGCACTATAGCAGATACTACATGATGTTTTAACAAATAAATTAATGGGTTAAAGACTATTATTTCCAAGGTATTATGTCATAGTATTTTAATTGTAATGATCTTAGACTAATGATATTCTTGAAGGTAACTTTGACATGCAGCAAGAAAGACAACCTACATCCAAGGCTATATTGTGCCTACAACCAAAGCCATAAATGCTCATAGCCAAAGCCACTAGTGCACATAGCCAAAGCCATGGATGCTTATAACCAAAGTTACGAGTGTCCACAGCCAAAGCCATGAGTACATGAAGTCGATGATCACAATTGTTTACAACTATTCACCAGAAACAACTTCTTTGTAGTTTTTGAGAAATACTAATAAAGAAAAAAAGAACATCTACTAGTTGGTAGACATAATGGCAACTCTCTAGCAATTGAATTTAATTTCATACATGCACATATCTAATTTAATGTCATACACAAACATATCTAATTTAATGTCATACATGAACAAACATATAATATAAAATGATAACCAATAATGTCATATACATTAACAAACACATAATATATTATGATAACCATCGTGTGGAGGGAGACAGTGGAGATGACAGGGCCCTCCTGACATGCTCACTTGACCTCTTGTTGAGGCTCTTCTCCAGGTCTAACTAATACAAAGAAAGTAGATATGAATCAATATTTATTATATGTTGAAATCAAATATATGTATACACAAAATCAATTATTTTCTTACCGCCAACAAATAGTCACTCTGTAAGTCCACCTCAAATGCTCGTGGATGATCAAGCGTGACAAGACCCTACAAAAATTTAGTAAATATAATCACTTATAAATAACATTAGAAATTTTTAGATTAACTATTATAAACAAAAACTAAAATGAAGAAAATTCTTTCATACCTCCATTAGTGGCTGTGAGCTAGCCATAGCTACGACCACTCCACTATCAATAGACTGTTACAGATGAGGAGGTGTGTCCGACATCATGAGCTGCATGTCATAAAATACACATTATATCTAACATGAAACATGGAATAAATATAATCAAATGAATTAAATTAACATGAAACAATTGTACCTGTGTGAAGCTCGTATGATGTCTCTGCTCTGTGTCTGTGGTAAAGGTTGAGGGTCCTGTGGAGAGCTGATGCACATGAATAATTTTTTTTGTCAATCCTTAATATGATTACGTAATAAATATATGTATTAATTAAAATGATTAAATTGAAACATACCTCAGGACTCGTCGAAGGGACAAAAAATGGGCCTGGAGGATCGCTGCTAGGCCTAGCAACACTTTGACCCTAAATTTTGAATAATGTCAATAAATGCTAATTAATTAATTATTCACTATACATATGAAATGCGATCAAATTAGTAATTTACCTGTGTGTCAATGCCAAATGTCTCGTTTAGGAACTGATTGGTGACAACCCCATCATCCGCACCATCTCCGGCATGAGTGCCAAATGTGGACAGGGATCCGCATGAAGTGCACATGTGACCATGACGCATAGAAGGCTCCCCCTCAACTAATGGGCTCATGGAATGGATGAGGGTCTACGTCAAAGCATTAATGGTCCCTAGAGTGCTGGCCTCTACATGTTTCTTCACAACTGAAGGAATAATCACATGCTCGTGCTGTGGATGGACCACAGGTGCCCTAACTACATTAGGGTCACGACATGCTCCTAGCCTCTCAAATGATGACACCTCACCTCTACCCTAGGAGTCTAACATATCAAAATAATTGGGGATCTCCCCAAGGACAAACTCATAATATAATTTCTTCAAAAAATACATGGGGACCTTGTGATTGTTGCAAGAAGAGGCATAAAAAACCATCCACCATCTATCCCAAAAATTATTTCTAATAGCATCGTGTATGCACTAATGGATGGGGAATCATTTATTACCCTCTCTAATAGTATTTGGCTCACTAGGTTTTCTAAATAATGCACATATACTACCTTTTGATATTTCTTTTTTTTTAACATCTTCATATGACAATTTATTTGCATAAAATCTTTTTTGTTCATCCCTCTTATCCCGCCAAATATCTAATTGACCACTAACTGAGGCTATCTGAGTGTTAATGGATTCGAGGGATGATGCCAATTGAGCCCTCATTGGATTAGTTTGTCTGGATTCTTTCAACCGAGCAATGAATCTTTCTAATTTAGTTTTGCCTCTCTCTATTTCATTTCTTATATTTTCTTGTGTGCTTGGTGGAGGTCTTGCAATTGGTTCGGGTTGTGGAATTTGTTGTTCTTCTTGAGGAGGGTTTTGATTTTGAGGTTCTTGAGGGTTTTGTGGATTTTTCGGTTGATTATGGATATTTCCTGATAAAAAATCAAGTGAAATCCAACTAAATAAACAAATCTAAATGAAATTTGTAAAAACCCTACAAAAGAATATCAAAAACCAATAAAACAATATGGAAAACATATTAAACAATGCAAAGTTAAGTTTATATCACTTACCTCTGTAGAACCAGAATCAGTGTGCAAAGAACATTAACAAATAAAGTAAACATTCACAAACCAAAAACTAAATTCACATATATGCTTAGACAAAGAAAGCAAACAAGAAGTGCAAACCTCACAAGAGAAAACAATCCATGCTTTCTTGATTTTGTAGATGTGTCCTTTTGCTGTGGATGTATGCTCAAGATGCTCAAAGTTGCTTCAATGGAGATGGGTAATGGAAAATTGGTAGCTTTGTGAGCTCTCAATTTGGCATTATAAGGGTAATATTGATGGCTTTGGTTCTCAAAATAGCATGGTAACTTTAGCTCAAAGATTGTTGATGAAATGGCTTGGGATGGGATTCAATTTATAGGCTAAGGGGTAGAGGGATGGAGGGCTTAGATGCAAGGATGGATGAAGGCTTAAGGAGGGCTAAGATGCACTCAAAGGGGAGCACATGGATTGTGCTTGTTTAGCACCAATGGGAAGGTGACACTTGTCACAAGGAGGATGAGTGTGAGAGGGTAGGGTAAAGGGTTGGTTAAAGTCATGATGAATGGGGTTGAGTATGTAAGAGGGATGTAAGAGGAATGAGTGTGGAAGAGGGAAGAGTGTGGAAGATGGGTGTAAGAGTCATGAGTGGGCTTGTAAGAGTCTTTATGTTTTGTAAGAGCACTCATGACTTAGTGGTTGGGTTTTTTTGAGGGGAGACTTTGGTTTGGATTAGGAAAGTCTTAAACTTATTTAAGGAATGTGACAACATTAGGGGGTGGATTAGGCTTGGGTTTAGGATTAGATTAGGGATGTTAGAGATGTGCAAGTGGATGGCATTAATGAGGGTGGGTGAGTTAGTGGCTAAGCTTGGTTAGTATGGGTGGATGGGGTGAATTAGGCTAAATGGAGGATTAGAGATAGGTTAGGGGTTTTTGAATTTGAGGATTTCATTTATCAAATAGATTTATTTAATAAATAGGGATTTTTGGAATTAGATAGAAGAATAGGATTTAATTGATAAATAATAGATTATTTGATTTATCAATTAGGACTATAGATGATTAATTAAATTAATCAACTAGGGGATGACAAAGGATTAATTAAATAGAAATTTGATTAATAATGCCTTTTTAGATAACTAAATAGGATTACTAAAATAGTGTAATCAAATTTAGGTGTCTACATTTTGCCCCTCTTTGACATAGTGTTGAGACAACACTATTTTTAAAGAAGTTTGAATGAAGACAACATGAGGAAGATGTTTTAGCAACAAGGTTGCCCCAGTCTCGGATAAGAAGAGGAGAGACTAGACTTAGATGATGCCCCCTCAAGAAGGCGACGGGGAGAGAAATGAGGCTCAACGAATTCTTGAAAAGTACAAGAAATTGAGGCGAGCTGAGACGCAGGTTGGCGAAGAGAAGGGGCTAAATTAGCTCAAACTCTCACTACGGGAGAATGATAAAGGGAAATCAGAGGCACAATAGTAAAGCAAGCTTAAGACTTTCCAGGATTGGGGGGGGGGGGGGGGAGATGGAGGAGCGGAGTGCTATAAAAGGAATCCATGGTAGGGCGATGGATGATAGAATGATAAAGCTGATGCAACAAGATTTCAAAGAGTCAGATTGGCGGAAGATGGGTTTCGGGGATCCCTAGGACTAGGATTGTGGATCTCGAAAGATGAGGCTTGGTGGATTAATTTGATTGGTGGATCCCTAAAGCTAAGCATGAGGAGTGATTCAAAGAGATACTGATGCATAAGCTGGGGTAGGAGTGACAGATGTAGGATATGGATGGGGGGATAATGGAGATGAAGGGAATCCATTGAAGCTTTTTGAGCGGAGGGATACTTCAAAGAGAAGTACCACCATGTAGTTGAGCACTAGATTTGCTATAAGACTGTTGGTTAATTGCCAGGGTTACCAAGAACATCAAGGCCTTTTTACCAACCGTCCAGAGGACTGACGAACTGACTCAAAACAAACACACAAGGATTGCCCCAGTATCACACATGAATCCCAGAGGAAGCAGCGTGGAAACGACACTAGGTAACCCACAAGCAGAAAAAGAAAACAAGCAAAAGACCTGATCAAGACCTTACGCTCTAATTGCCCCATTCGCAGCATACCATGATATGGAAGATCATGGCAACCTTGAGGAGGGAACAAGGAGATTGCTTGGAAAAGATATTTCAAGACCCAAAAGGGAAGATCCCAAATCAAAAGAAAGTGAAAATCCAAAAGAGAACTGTTTGCCAATGAGATGGGTAGGATGAGGTACTAACGGACCAAGATTAGACATGAGGAAAGCTATATCCTGCAAGGACCTTTCGGAGAGCACCTAAGCTGATGGATCAGGATGAGTGATGCGTCTGGCAAGCTGAACTAAGAAGGATAACACTTTGGTGATAGGAGATCTAGCTAAAGGATGCATTGGAATATCTAACCAAGGTGTGCGATGTGTGCAAGATGTTGATCAAGGACAAACTGACATGATCGCTGGATAGATAGAATGATACTAAGCTAAAGAGGATATACAAGCTGATAGACCAAGATATGTTACAAATGTACAAGTTTGTTCATGTTTTGGTTTTTTGTGAGATGGAAATATTTGTGAAGGATGGGGTGTCTATAATAGTTGATAGGTGGATAGGTAGATGGTTTGTGAAAAGCTTAAGAAAAATGGGATTTTGTGTGTGCATGTGATAGGATACAAGCTAGGATACAAGATCATTTACAAGATGGAATATGGTACAAGCTTTGGACAAGATTCGAACATATACAAGGTATGGTACAAGATTTACAAGGTATAATACAAGCTTTGGTACAAGATTTACAAGTTGTACAGGAGGTATTGACAAGCTCCATCAGATTTTGGATATTTGATTGGAACACCAAGGGAACAAGTAGGTGTTTTATGGGATGGTGGGTGGATGGATGAGGGATAGGATAGTGATAGATAATGGATTAGTCTTTAGCACACAAGGCACCTGAATTACCAAGTTTTCACCAAGGTACCTATCCAAGGCGCTTGAATTGCCAAGTTTTCACCATTGGACGCTTATTTCTCTTTACTATTATTATTATTATTTTTTGTATTTTTTCAAAAGCTGGGTATACCAAGGATCTTCAAGCATAGAACTTCTTGAGATGAATGATGTTAGTGGGATCATTCAAGAGTTCTCCTTCTGGTGTAGATAATTGATAGGCTCCAGAACTAAAGGAGGCAGTAACCACATAGGGACCAAGCCATGTAGGTTCAAATTTGCCTTTCTTTTCTCGATCTGCTTGGACTTTCATATTTTCTTTGAGGACCATGTCACCTGGCTGAAAGTGTCGTGGGAGTACCTTCTTGTTGAAATTCCTTTTGAGACGAGTTTGATAGACTGTGAGATGGTCATAGGCTTGTTGTCTCTTCTCGTCTAAGAGATCTAGCTGGGTGAGTCAAGCTACTCTGTATTCTTCATCTGAGATTTGCCCTCGCAAAGATATGCGTAGTGAGGGAAGTTCAACTTCTATAGGTAATACCGCTTCGGCACCATACACTAGGGAGTATGGAGTTGTGCCTATGGATGTATGGAAGGAAGTTCGATAGGCCCATAGACCTAGATTTATTTGAAGGTGCCAATCACGGCCGGAATCATTGACAACTTTCTTTAGGATTTTGAGGAGGGTTTTATTAGTTGCCTCTGCCTGGCCGTTACCTTGTGGGAAATATGGGTTAGAAAAGCGGTGATGGATGCGGAGGGAAGTGCATAATTCTTCCATGTTGAGATTTTCAAAGTTACCTCCGTGGTCAGTGAAGATGGTGGATGGGATGCCGAAGCGGCAAACAATGTGGTACAAGATGAACTTGGAGACTTGAACTCTTGTAGCTGAGACTAGGGGGACTGCTTCCACCCACTTAGTGAAATAGTCTGTAGCTGTTATTATCCATTTATGTCCATCAGATGAGAGAGGGGTGATAGTTCCAACTAGATCAAGGCCCTAACAAGCGAAAGGCCAAGGTGGTGCAATAGGCTGTAGATCCTGTGCTGGAGCGTGCACAAGATTTGCATGCTGCTGACATGGGAGACACTTTCTGACAAAGTCACAAGAGTCTTCTTCAATGGTAGGCCAATAGTAGCCTGCTCTAAGGATTTTTCATGCTAGGACAATACCACTCGTGTGGGCACCGCAAAGTTCGGAATGTACTTCTTTTAATGCCATTGCGGCCTCATTTTCACCTAAACATCAAGAGAGAGTATCGTGATAACCCCGACGATATAGGGTATTGGCTATGATAACATAGTAGGATGATTTTCGGATGAGGTTCTGGCATTGGGTACATGTGAGGTGAGGGGATATGATACCATCATTAAGGTAAGCGTGAATTTCATGGTACCAAGGGGATTGGGGACCAACCAAGATACAAACACGGTTTGAATCCTCATTCGCATAGGAAGGTGTGAGGAGCTGCTCAACTAAAAACTCATACTGCGTAGCTTCTTGGGGAATTTCCAAGAGCGAGATGATAGTGGCCATGGCATCTGCTGCCTTGTTCTGCATTCGAGGCACTTGTGTAAACTGAAGCTTTGTAAAATGCTGGGTCAGCCGATCAACTAGCTCTTTGTAGGGTAATAGTTTTTCATCTTTGGTTTGATATTCATTTAAGACTTGTTTGATGATGAGTTGGGAATCATGAAAGACTTGTAACTCAGTGATATTCCATTCTACAGCTATCTTTAATCCTGCTACAAGAGCTTCATATTCTGCTATATTGTTGGTGCTAGGGAATTGTAGCTTGAAGGCTTTTGGAATGTAATCTCCTTGAGGTGTAACTAATAATATTCCTGCCCCTAATCCATGAGAGGTGTATGAGCCATCAAAATAAAGCTTCCATGGGGGCTGTTCTTCAATTAGGCAGATATGCTCATCTGGAAATTCTGTGAGCAAAGGATATGCATCTACTAGAGGTGCATCAGCTAGGTGATCTGCTATAGCTTGCCCTTTGATTGCCTTTCTGTCCACATACTGGATGTCAAACTCATTTAGTAGCATAACCCATTTGGCCAAATGGCCTGTAAGTGCTGTTCTGGAGAGCATATACTTGAGAGGGTCAATCTTGGAGACTAGTTGGATGGTATGACTTAGCATGTAGTGGCAAAGATTTTGAGTTGAGAAAACAACTGCCAAACAAGCTTTTTCCATAGGAGTGTAATTGAGTTCATAACCAACTAGGGTTCTACTGATATAGTAGATGACTCTCTCTCTACTATAATCATCATGTTGTGCTAGAAGTGCCCCTAGAGCAGTAGGTGTTGCTGATATATACAAGATCAAGGGACGACCAGGAACTGGTGGAACCAAGATAGGGGGATTGGTGAGATAATGCTTGAGCTGATCGAAGCTGCGCTGACATAAAAGATCCCACTTGAAGTTCTCATTCTTCTTTAGCAAGTGTGAAAATGGTGTACACTTATTTGCAAGTTGGGAGATGAAGCGCCAAACAGATTGAACTTTTCCCTGAAGAGAGCGAAGCTGTCATAGTGTCTGGGGAGGAGGCATGTCTAAGATAGCCTTGACCTTTTTGGGGTCAATCTCTATACCTCGTTTAGAAACTATGAAGCCTACAAGCTTGCCAGATGTGACCCCAAAGACACACTTCTTGGGATTTAGCATGAGATGATATTGGGCCAACCTATCAAAGACTTTTTCCAGGTCAGCAAGATGATCCATGAAGGTGTGAGATTTGACTAGGATATTGTCCACATAATCTTCCAAAATGCTATGGATAAGATCATGGAAAATGGCTGTCATAGCTCTTTGATAGGTAGCCCCAGCATTCTTTAGGCCAAAAGGCATCATGGTGTAGAAAAAGGTTCCCCAAGGGGTAGTGAATGCTGTCTTATGCTGGTCCTCTTCTGCAATCTTGATTTGATTATACCCAGAAAATCCATCCATAAGGGACAGAATTTCATGTCCAGCTGTGAGATCTACAATCATATCTATGTTGGGCAAGGGAAAATCATCCTTTGGACAAGCTTTGTTAAGATCTCTAAAATCAGTGCAGATTTTGATGTCACCGGAAGGCTTAGTGACAGGGACCATGTTGGAGATCCATTCTGAGTAGTCGATAGGTCGGATAACCTTAGCAGCTAACATTCTTTCTTGTTCAGCTTTGACTAGTAATGCCACCTTAGGGTGCATTTTTCTAAGCTTTTGTCTGACGGGCTTGATCTTTGGATCGACTGCAAGATGATGAACTACAAGCTTTGGATCGAGTCCTGGCATGTCCTGATATGACCATGCAAATCGGCCAATGTTCTCTCGTAAAACCTCAAAGAGGAGGTCAGCTTGGTCTTGTGATAGGGATGCAGCAATGTGAACAATTCTAGGGATCTCTGAAGAACCAATGTTGACTTCTCTAGTATCCTCTATTAGAATAGAAGACACCTTTGGTCGATTATCTTGAGGAGGCAATACTAAATCCTCATGTTCTGCTTGTGGCTCTGGATTTTCTTTTTGAGGGGTTCTCTTCGCTGCCTTAGCTAGTCCCAGATTTACCTTAGTTCCAGTTTTGGGTGTATCGAAACTAGGTTGGGGATTTTCTCCAAAATACCCCTTGGGATCTAGCTTGTAGATGTAGGCAGAATCTGGCTTTGTCTTCTTATGAGGAGTTTCAGCTCCCATGAATCCTAGAAGCGCTTCCTCTGATGCAAACTCATGAATATGTATGACACTTGGTTGGTCCCAATCTATGAGTTGTGGATGAGCAAGTGGTAGGTCAATGAGATGGATGGATAGTTCTCGAAGAACAGAGTCTCCTAGGAAGATTTGGTCTGGGATATCGTCATAGGCTCTCTTTTCAACTTCCTTAGGAATGTCTTCGATTTCGACAAGGTCGCGGTGGATGTTCGAAAAAGCATGACCATTCTCGTTGGTGCCCCCAGTTGTGGGTATGCCAAAGCCAAGACCTGACTTTATTTCCCAATCATGTGCTTCGATGGGACATTGCATGCCCCTTTCTTCTAGTCCTAGTCCACCTCCTTGATAGTTCCATTTTTTAGTGACGAGCTTATGTTGTTGGGGATACTTCTGGCCGAAGTGATCAAGGCGTGCTTGATTTCTTGGAGGTGCATCCTTATGTAGCCAATTGTTGATATCTGGAGTGAGCTCCTCATGAAGAGGGGTTTTTGAGGACACAAAGGTGGTTGGGCCAAACTGTTTGTATCGAGGAGGTGGAATCTCCTTACCTTTGTGATATGTTGGCCGTCCATGGGTATGTGGATCAAGTGGGATTGCTCCGACAGCAAATGCATCTGATAGACTATATTCTCCACATCCTTTGTTGTTGATCTTTACAGTAGATAGGGTGGAGGCAAGGATGGTTTCTGTGTCATTACAAGTGTGGGATGAGCTGGTGATGGCTGTGCCGATGTCTATTCCAGGGCAATGGTTTGTATGTGAAGCTTCAACCACATTGCAGTAAGCAAAGGGTTCAGGATCGGCATGGATGGTTACCTCAGTGCCTTGATGCAGAAATTTGATGCACTAATGGTAGGTGGATGGAACGGCCTTCATAGCATGAATCCATGGGCGACCAAGGAGGATGTTAAATGGTAGGTTTAGATCAACAACATGGCAAACTGTCTCTTGAATGACTGGCCCAACCTTGATTGGTATCAAAATAGTCCCTTCTGTGGTCCTTTCCAATTTGTCATAAGCTTTGATGGTGATAACCTCACTGATCATATCTGCCTCAGTATACCCAGCTTGTTTTATGAATTTTAGGGTGCAAATGTTCAAGGCTGATCCATTATCTATCATTACTCTTTTCACAGCAAAATTGGATACCATGATGGCTATGCGAAGCGGAAGGGTGTGATCTGGCTCAATCGTGGGTATGTCGGTGGGTTTGAAAGATAGGGCACATGAGGATGAAAGGTGTCCAACAAGATTACGAAAATCAGAAGCATTGATATCAGAAGGGACACGGGATTCTATGAGAGCACTGTCAAGGATGTCTTTGTACACAGGACTAGTGCGGAGAAGGTCTAAAATGGATATTTGGGCTGGCATGTTCCCAAGGTGTTCTAGGATATTGTATCGGCTTTTTGATGGAGCTGATGGTGTTGATGAAACTGGTGGGCCTGCGATGTTAAATTGCGCTTTCGAGTGGTGACCGCACACTCATTGTCTAGTCCTCGGATATTGATAACATTGATAGAAGGCTCTTTCTCAGATATACAACCTATAAGGCTACCATAGTCTATATAGGATGAAGTGTGGTCATTGTTCTTCCCATGCTGTTGGTTTGGCTGGCGGTTGTTGGTGTTGTTTTGGATAGGTGCTTTTCCAGGATTTTGGTTGTTGTGTGGAGGAAAAGCATTTTGATAAATCTGTAAGCTTGCATTGGGAGAGGTTTGGGCACCAACAGTGATTTCCTTCTGATCAATGAGGTCTTGCACATAGTCTTTCAGTTTCATGCATCTGAGGGTGGTGTGACCGTTTACCCTATGGAACTTGCAATACTCATTGTCCTTGTACCATGCAACTTTGGATTGGCTTGGATCAATTTTCTGGGTAGGAGGAAATTTGATGAGGTTTTCCTTAGCCAATTTCTCAAAAATAACATCCAATGGCTCACCAAGGGGTGTATAGTTTCTAGGTGCAGGTTGGAATCTGGGCTTTTGCCCTGTAGCTACATTGATGGCATTAGCTTGATTGTTAGACCCTTGAAAGGTTGGTCTTGTATTGTGGTTTTGATAGCTTTGGTTATTTCGTTGTTGGTAATTGGTAGCTTGTTGGTTGTTTGTTTGATATGGTGGGTTAGACTGGTTTTGAGAAGGACCAACGATATTCACATGTCTGGTGTCAGTAACCCCATCTGTTGCAACATGCTTGTTTTTGTTCCAATACCTAGACTTGTCATTGGAATGTGATTGATTTTGGTTGGCCTCTTTGTAAATATTTACCACACCATCTTTGATGAGTCCTTGCTCAAGGATCATTCCTTTCTCTTTGATATCCTTATAGGTCTGCAAACAGTTCATGGTCATGTGGTGAGCCAAGCTGGGATGTGCATTATCAATAAACATTTTCACCACATGGCATTCTGGCAAGGTGCAAGATATGCGGGTGGTAAGGGTTTGCCATCTTTGCAGGTATTCGGCAAGGCTTTCTCCACCTTTTTGCTTGGCGTGGACAAGATCAACTATTGATAGCTCTGTTTCAACAAGATGGGCATATTGGGCTACAAATGCCTCAGATAATTCAGCAAAGTTTTTAATTGCGCCATAGGGGATTCTATAAAACCATTCAAGAGCTGGTCCAACCAAGCTTTTGGGAAAAAGGTGCAAGAGGAAGACATCATTGTATGCCACGTCCTGGCAATGCATGTAAAATTCTTTGATATGTGCGACAGGGTCTCCTTTTCCTCTAAATTTGTCAAATTTAGGTACCTCAAAGTGTTTGGGAAATGGTGTCATGGTAATGGCTCTGTCAAATGGGTAAGGACACACATTCTCAAACTTGAATGTCTTTGGATCATTCCCTTCTTGGATGGCTTTCAGAGCTATCTTCATTTGCTCCCACTCTGAATTGATAGGTGATGGTTGGGGTGCCCCCAATGTAGGAGTGCCTTGAGGTAGGTATGTGCTGGATGGGGCCATTGAATATGGATGGTTATGAGGGATTTGCTGATAGGGATTGTACATTGTTTGGGCAGCTGCATGGTGGATGACGGGTTGTTGAGGGGGAGGTGGCGCATATTGCTGCATGTGCTGCGAGGCTTGCTGTTGATATGGGATTTGAGGTTGGGATTGAGGAACATAAGCTGGCTGTGGGGTAAATGGATTGCTTCGTGGAGGTAAGGTATAAGATGGTTGTGAGGCTTGGGGAAAGGATCGGAGGGCTTGTGGGGTTTGACCAATATATGTGGGTTGTGCCCCCATTTGGGATGGCATCTGCAAATAATTGGTAGTTGGCTGGGGTGGTGGATTACCTCCTAGAAGTGGCATTGAAAATTAGTTGGTAATTGGAGGTAATGGATTAGTTGGTGGTGGAGGTGGTGGGAATTGAAAGCTTGGGAATGGAATTGATGGGGTTTGATATCTTTGTGGCTGGATTTGGAAGCTTGGTAGAGTGGTGGTGGGAGCTGGGGTCACTTGGGAGCTTGGTAGAAGATTGGTAGTAGCTTGTGGGTTTTGATAGCTTTGTGGAGTGAAGGTAGTAGCTTCTGGATTTGTGGCTGGTGGTATTGAGCTCCCGAGACCTAATGGAAATGATGGGATTGTGCTTTGGGTTGTGGTGAACAAGCTGGGGGCGATGAAAGGTTGATTACTTGGTCCCATGGGTGGCATCCCTATTGTATATTGCTGAGGTTGGCCAAAGATGCTAGCACTAATTTGGGAGATGGGTGGATTTGGAAGGCTAGGTGTGGGAGCAGCATCAATAGTGAAGGGGGTGAACGGTGAGATGTTTTGGGTAAAGGGGGTTTGGAGTGGAGAGGTATGAACCAAGGATGGAGTGGTGGTGGCTGGGTTGGCTTGCGGCATGGAGATTTCAACTTGGGTGGATGATGGTATGTTTGGGTCTGTTGGGTCATATGGATTGGCTAGAGGCTTTTCTTTTGGAATATATTGAGGATAATTTGGATCATAAGAGCCTATGGGTGGTGGTAGCTACCCAAACAATGGGTGAGATGGATCTGATAATGGAGGGGGTCTTCCAAAGTCAAAGGTTCCTACATTGTCCCTTCGAAAATTAGCCATGATTGTCTCTTTGTTTTTGTCTATAATGGCGTTTACCAATACTGCATTTCCTGGTTGGTTCATGAAAGCTTCAATGTCAGTAGGTGATGGCATAGCTGGCTCTGGGCTGAAGGATGGATGAGTGCTCAAGGGGGGTGAGGCTGTTCGATCTAAATGATAGGGCTCCATTGCTTCTTTCTTCTTGGCTAAGTGAGTGACGGGTGGCATGAAAAATGCTCCTAGGGATGAGATGCAATAATGCTGATGGATGCAAAAAGGGGGAAGGCTTTTCTATGCAAATGATTTCCTAGGTTGAGGCAAAGCTATATGACAATACCTAAGGAGGATGGGGTTGGGGATTCTAACTTCAAAGATATGTTGTCAAAGCAAAAAAGGTCTGCTTTCCTATGTGCAAGCTTGGTGGTGATTGTGTCAACTTAAGGATAGACTGATGATCCTTTAGGAAGAACACGAGATTGACCACTTGTGAATCCCAACCTTTAGCTCAAGGTGATGAGGGATAACAAGTGACAAAGCTAGATTACCCTAGACAAAGCTCTGTCAAAGGGATAACCTTGGTGAGATTGGTGGATTTGGAAGATTTTAGGAATGGAAAACTTTTAGCAAGGTGACAACAATTTTGATAGCTTAGATGTGCAGATTTTCGATTACTAGCTAGATGGTATGATTCTAAATGAGATGGATGAGCTAATAATGCTTAAGGGGATAAGCTAAGATGGCTGGCTTTTCTACAAAGATGACTCTAGAGTGAAGCTTATCCAAGAAGATGTGGAGAAACAAGGGTGTCTAATCATAGAAATCATGCCTAGTTGGTAAGGCATAAGCAGGATTAACTCCTGGATGTTGGCTAAATTTGATGGTGCACTCTAACCAGGCCTCTTGAAGTGCTTCGTCGGTAGCTTTGTCCTCTGCTTTGTGGAGTTTGGAAATTCATGGGCTTGGTGTTATTTCTTTTCTCTTTGCTGAAAGTTCTTGGTATGCTAGAGATGGCTTGAGTTTGACCTTGTGAAACTTCTATTTGGGTTTTGGTTTGGGTTGTTCTGACATAAATTCCTGAATTTGCTTGGCTTTGGGAAAAAACTCAGTTGTTTTGCTTCAACTTGTTCAACTTCCAAAATAGGCAGTGACTACGCTAAGTGTGCCCTAAGCTAGGATTGACCAAGTTTGGCAAACATTCATTCAACAAGTAAAATAAAAACAAACAATAGATAGGAACACCCAGATAGAAGTTTGTGGTTCTTAGAATGTGATACTTGCGCCAAGGAGTGTGTATGTTCTACAAATGTTTCGATCAGTCACTCCAAACACATTAACATCCTAGATGGTTTTCTGCAAGGCTGACAATTGGCTTAGCTAGGGAGTCCTCGATATACGCAAGGTACGTGAGGCCCAAATCCGTATATGAGACCAAAAGGATGTCACACAGCCGAGAGGAGCGGTAACCCACTTCTCCTCTTTCACTTCTCAAGGGTATAAAGTTCCTTGAGGCTTAGCCCGAATGAAAAAATCTTGATCCCAAGAGAGGTGTCTTTCGATTCACCTCCCGATTCTTATACTCCGCCGAAGCGCTGGAGTTTAGGTCGTCCAAGGGGTGATGAAATCCCCAAGCAGGCCTCCTAAAAAGAAACAAGGTTTTGGATCCTAATCTTATGCACCCAAGATGGCCTCGAAAGACGACAAGGGGAGAGAAGACTCGGATGACCTTGGGCTAAAAAACACGCTTGTTCTTTTACCAACTGACTCTTATGTGTGCTAATCTAGACTTTGCAAGCACTCATGTTTAAGAGACAATGTTCAATTCCAACTTGAAGCGCCAAAAAAAGTAAATCGATCAAAGAATGCAAACAATAAGAAGAGTTAGGGTCAACAAAAGCAAACTCGCGCGCCCAGAGGCCCTCCACGTCAAGTATCGATTAATTTTCTTTAAGGCATTCAAGATCGAGTGTGAGTTTGTTTTAAGCCCAAAACAAAAGTGTGTGAGATTCGATTTCAAGCGCGCGCCCGGAGGCTCTCCACGTAAGTTGTTGTTCAATTTTAGTGCCCAAACTTGAAGTGTGATCGATTTAATCTAGAGTTTTGGCCATTTAAGAATTTTGATAAAATTAAAGCAAACGTTCAAAGGCCAAGTGAGTGAGTTAGATTGTGGAACATTTAACACCTTTTTCAAGTAGACCCATCTCCATAAATGGCTCTGAGATTGCAACCAATGGTTAATATTTGATGGGTGATTAGAAAAGAGGTGAGTCCAAGGAACTACTCAAATTGATTTTTGTAAATTTGTATTTTAACTTAACAAAGTTTCTTAAATGTCCAAAAATCAAACTTCACCTAGATTGCATGTGAAAAAGAGATTTGTAATGGTTAATTGATCCTTGACATTCAAGATTGGATTTTTTTGTTTTAAGCATGCATTCCAAAGAAAGTTGATTTTAACCACATGACATTCAAGAGTGTGTTTTTGAGCAACATTCATTCAATGAAAAATGTGTTTAACCATTCAAGTTCATTTTTTTTTTAGCAACATGCATTCAAAGACAAATGGTTAAACATTCAAGTTCATTTTTTAGCAACATGAAAATCTGCAAGAAACATGGTTAGTGGTTCCATATGTGCTCCAACCTGCAATAAGACAAAAAAAAAAAGCAATTTAGTTAGTTAGCCAAAATCTTCAAAAATGAGAACTTAACTATGGGAAAATTTTTTTAAACTTTTTTTGTTGTTTTTTCTACGCGTAAAAATGCTTAAATAATAAAGCAGAAATGGAACATAAGCAAGCAGAGAAGATAGTCTGTCAAAATACGAAGACGCTGAAATAGAGAGATGCCAAAATACGAAGAGGACAAAACAGATTTGCAGCATAGAACACAGGTGACAAGCAGAGACGCCGATTTGCACAGATGCAGATTTTCGTAGACGACGATTTTCACAGATGCGAATTTTCGTAGATGTCAATTTGCGCAAACGTGGATTTTTGCAGACGCCAATTTTAGCAGACGCAGATTTTCGTGGATGTCAATTTGCGCAAACATGGATTTTCGCAGACAGAACAGGTTGCAGACGCCAAAACTGTGCCAAAAAAGCTGAAAAATGCGAATTTTTTTTTTAGATGGTATTTCTTCTTCCTAAGTGCGTTCTTTAACCTGCAAAAACAAGCAAAACACCCTCACAACATACTCAAACAACAACAAACATTAGATGGTTAGAAAAATGACATATAGATCAAAATAGATGATTAAATGACCCATAGTGGGGTCCCACCGGGCGTGCCAAAATGTAGAACCAGAATCAGTGTGCAAAGAACATTAACAAATAAAGTAAACATTCACAAACCAAAAACTAAATTCACATATATGCTTAGAGAAAGAAAGCAAACAAGAAGTGCAAACCTCACAAGAGAAAATAATCCATGCTTTCTTGATTCTGTAGATGTGTCCTTTTGCTGTGGATGTATGCTCAAGATGCTCAAAGTTGCTTCAATGGAGATGGGTAATGGCAAATTGGTAGCTTTGTGAGCTCTCAATTTGGCATTATAAGGGTAATATTGATGGCTTTGGTTCTCAAAATAGCATGGTAACTTTAGCTCAAAGATTGTTGATGAAATGGCTTGGGATGGGATTCAATTTATAGGCTAAGGGGTAGAGGGATGAAGGGCTTAGATGCAAGGATGGATAAAGGCTTAAGGAGGGCTAAGATGCACTCAAAGGGGAGCACATGGATTGTGCTTGTTTAGCACCAATGGGAAGGTGACACTTGTCACAAGGAGGATGAGTGTGAGAGGGTAGGGTAAAGGGTTGGTTAAAGTCATGATGAGTGGGGTTGAGTATGTAAGAGGGATCTAAGAGGAATGAGTGTGGAAGAGGGAAGAGTGTGGAAGATGGGTGTAAGAGTCATGAGTGGGCTTGTAAGAGTCTTTATGTTTTGTAAGAGCACTCATGACTTAGTGGTTGGGTTTTTTTGAGGGGAGACTTTGGTTTGGATTAGGAAAGTCTTAAACTTGTTTAAGGAATGTGACAACATTAGGAGGTGGATTAGGCTTGGGTTTAGGATTAGATTAGGGATGTTAGAGATGTGCAAGTGGATGGCATTAATGAGGGTGGGTGAGTTAGTGGCTAAGATTGGTTAGTATGGGTGGATGGGGTGGATTAGGCTAAATGGAGGATTAGAGATAGGTTAGGGGTTTTTGAATTTGAGGATTTCATTTATCAAATAGATTTATTTAATAAATAGGGATTTTTGGAATTAGATAGAAGAATAGGATTTAATTGATAAATAATAGATTATTTGATTTATCAATTAGGACTATAGATGATTAATTAAATTAATCAACTAGGGGATGCCAAAGGATTAATTAAATAGAAATTTAATTAATAATGCCTTTTTAGATAACTAAATAGGATTACTAAAATAGTGTAATCAAACTTAGGTGTCTACAACCTCATCATCATAGATGTGCTCGTTGTCTTGGATTTCGTCAGTGAGGAGGCATTTTGGCATATGGTGGTAAAATTTCACTATCAAACCCGCATACGCACTATTGGAGAGCCAAAAAACAAGATGAAAATGATGGGCTGCGGGTTTGCAGCCCATCATATAACTTTTTGGACATCAGAATAGCATGTACACACTATAGTGCGTACGTACTATGGCTTGGGTGACCCAAGCCATAGCGCATACGTGCTATAGCGCGTACACACTATTGAAAATTAGAAAAACAAAAAAACTTGTCATCTTTTTGGCACCACAACTTGGTGCATATGCCCATGGATGTCTTTATCAAATTAACTCTCAAAATCATTCAACTCTACTTCATGATTCTTTCAAAGAAAATAAAATCTAGCATAGGAGACTAGGCCATCTTCATTTTTGAGGATTACCTTCTCTAAAAAAATTTGTAATAGGTCTACCTAAACTTCATCTGTAACATGAAGGAACCTATAAAGTTTTTTCTCTAGGAAAGAATATTAAAACTACATTTCAAAAGAGTCAAAGAAAATCCAAAGAAATTCTAGAACTTATTCACTCAGATTTGCATGGTCCTATGTCAGTTCCTTCACTAAGAGGTTTTCTACACTATATCATATTTGTGGATGATTTCTCTAGGAAGACTTAGATTTATTTTCTTAAAAGTAAAAAGTCTGAAGAAATCTTGACAAAATTTAAAGAGTTTAAAGCCCTTGTAGAAAATCAATCTAGAAAGAAAATAAAGGTTTTGAGAATAGACAATGGTAAAGAATACATTTCTGAGATCTTTATAAATTACTATTAAACTGTTGGGATCAAGAGGGAGTGCTCTATTCCCTAAAATCCTCAACAAAATGGAATATATGAGAGAAATAATAGAACCATACTTGAAGCTGCTAAAGTAATGCTTCATGATCAAAATCTTAAAACTTTTCTTTGGGGAGAAGCCTCAAATACTATTGTTTTCCTTCAAAATAGATGTCTACACTCTCATCTTGAATAAAAGACCCCTAAAGATGCATTTTCCTAGAAGAAATCTCATCTTAAATATGTAAGAATTTTTGGTTGCCTTGTCTATGTGCACATCCCTAAGGAGAATAGAACAAAACTAGAGCCCTCAGGAAAGAAGGGAGTCTTTGTAGGATACAATGAAACTTCCTAAGCTTATCATATCTATATCCCTAGAAAAAGAAATATTAAACTAAGTAGAGATGTAATATTTGATGAAGACTTGGCTTTCAAAAGATCTAAAGATGAAAATGAATCAAATTTAGAAGAAACTCTAGAAGAAGAAAATCCTGATAATGAGAGCCTGAAGTTTCTAATGGAGGAAGATAACTCAATTGAACCTATGGACATTACTCACATTTTTGAGGAAAAGAAAATACCACTATGGTATAGAAAGCTAATTGAAGAGAAAAATTCCATTCCCTCAGATTTCACCAGGGAAAGAAAACATCCTAACATATACTCTAGTTACATTGCATTAATGAGTGAAATCTCTAAATCTAAACCATCTGATATAAAAGAAGCAATAAAACACCAAAATTGGAAAGATTCCATGATAGAAGAATCTAATTCCATACTTAAATAATTTATTTTGGATATTGTTCCCAGAATAAAAAATTAAATCAATTGTCTCCTCAAAATGACCATTTAAAACTAAACATGCTGCAGATGGAAGTATCAATAAGTACAAAGCAAGGTTTATAGCAAGAGGATTTTCACAAAAATAAGGAATAAACTATGAGGAAACTTTTTCTCCAGTAGCCAAATATACCTCCATCAGAACTATTTTAGCCATTGCTGCATCTAAGGGATGGAAAATTCATCAAATGAATGTAAAGACTACATTTTTAAATGGTGTTATAGAAGAGGAAGTTTATCTTGAACAACCTAAAGGATTTGAAGTACACAGTAAATGATATCATGTATGCAAATTAGCAAAGGCCTTATATGGATTGAAACAAGATCCTCGAGCTTGGTATGAATGGATAGATCTTTACATAACCAAACTTGGTTTCTGTAAAACATTGCAAATCCTAATCTATATTACAAGGTAATACATGGGGATATGTTGATTATGGTTTTATATGTTCATGATCTTTTGATTATAGGAGAAGATCATCTCATTGACAAATTTAAAGAAGATCTTATATCTAAATTCAAAATGAAGGACTTAGGAATACTGCACTATTTCTTGGGACAAGAAGTATGGTAACATTCAAATGGAATCTTTTTAAATCAAGAGAAGTATACTTTAGATCTACTCAAAAGATTTTGCATGTTTGACAACAAGGAAATGAAGACTCCTATGGAAAAGAAACCTCAAGAAACTAAAAGAAGCAACAATAGATTCTAAAAATATTGATCCTACTCTATATTGATAGATAATTGGTTCTTTAATGTATTTGGTAAATGCAAGACCTAACATCTACTATGTTGTAAATGTTCTTAGTCAGTTCAGGTGTGAACCTAAACAAACTCATTTAGTAGTAGCAAAACACATTCACTAGGTACCTCAATGGTACAATTAGATATGGTCTCAAATACACTAAAACTAAACTAAATTTAAGTAGATATACAAATTTTGACTATGCAAGAAATTTAGAGAATTGTAAGAGCACTTGAGGATTTTTTTTACCTTGGGTTCAACAATGATATCTTGGTTTAGTCAAAAGCAGTTTTCAGTAGAACAGAGTTCTATAGAAGCCAAGTACATAGCTACATCTATGGGAGCAAGAGAAGTTGTATGGTTGAGAAAGCTTCTATTTGGATTATTTGAAAATCCACTTTCACCTACTACCATTTATTGTGATAACCAGAGTTGCATTAGGTTATCTCTTAATCTAGTGTTTCATAACAGATCAAAACACATCAAAATACCTTACCATTATATTCAAGACATGGTTGAGAAGGATGTAATCAAGTTGAAATATATTAGTACAGAGGATCAAATTGGAGACACTCTTACCAAACCACTTGCTAAGACAAAAGGTGGAGCATTTTTGTAAAGAACTTGGTATGATTGTAAAATATGAGGAAATGTCTCAAAGAAATTGATTATTGTACATTATATATATTATAAATTTATAAAATCTATGTTAATCATTAAGGAGTAATGGCTTCAAAATGATTTCACTTGTATTGGGAGAATTTTTTGTAAAGTGACATCCTTACAATAACTTGTAGCATGATTCATTTTGTAGAATTGTTTCATGTAAAGGCTTTATCTTATAAATCAACAACTAGGCATTAGATATCATTAATCTAATTATCTATGAGTTTCTTGTATAGATATATTTTTGGTACTTGGTGAATATCTTGCCCTGATATTCTGATAGGCCAATACCACACTAAGTACATGGTGATCATCATTCAGTTGATGTTCTAATAGGCCATTACTCTAGAGAGCTTGGTGAATATCATGTGATTGATATTCTGATAGGCCAACTCTCATATTATATAATGTCAAATATAAGTTGATTAATATACTATCATTGATGAATCAACACTTATCTAACATTGTATAAAGAAGTCTTATGATCAAAGACCTCTTCTATGTGTTTATCATACTAATCTAAGAGGGAGTGTTAATGTATATATTAGCAGAAGATTTATTAATAACTCTTATATTGATATTTATGTTATTCTATATGTTTAAGATATTTAAATATACATATATACATATACATATATATATACATACATACATAAATACATACATACATACATACATACATACATACATACATACATACACACATATATGCAGATATACTAAAATACATATATGAATAAAAAAATTGAGTATCGATTGTCTTACTAATCTTATTCCTCCTATCAATATTTTGAAATGATTATCAATATTTGAAAAGGTTAATATGTGTACAGTTTGACTAATGAGTCATGCCCAATAGACGTGACTCAAGTATGAGTCACAACTATCAGTCGTGACTCATAGCCAAAATGCCCACATATAAATACATTGTCTTTGTTGATTATATTGCATATGGAACACAAACATTATACAATCTTCTAGCATTTATATATATCAATACACAACATTATTGTTATTTTGTTTTCCTAATCAACTTATATTCTCATATTAATTTCTAATCTTGGGAAACCATCAGAATAATATTACACTCAGTCTAATACACTAACATTAACAAAAACATTCCTCCTTTGATGTCCATAAAGAGGGATCACATAATGTTGTCAATGATTGTGCCAGGTTTTTTTTTCATTTAATAGTTATCTAAATTAATTTATAAATAGTGCATGAAAATCGTTATAATAATTATGTAATATTTCTATTCATTCAATTACTAGATAAGTACCAAGTTAAAGATATGAACATGTATATTGAGCCCCTAATTGGCGAGCTATTGAAGTTATGAAATGGTGTCACTATGCATGACATCTCTAGACCAATAAGACAAAGATAGTTTGAATTCCATGCAATACTTGTATGGACAATACATGATGCCCTTAGGCTAACTTATTTTTGTAGTATGTTATATTGTTAAGGTCACATATTTTTGGTTTTTCATACACATTATTTTTGTATGCTTAATTTTTGTATGATAATTGTACATGATATTAAATTACGTCTTTAGACAAAGGGAAAATTTGCATGTCCAGTTTGTGGTTCGAAGATGAAATTTTGTTATTCAATAAAATTAGGAAAGCAAGTGTTTGATGAGTTTAGGTAATTTTTTCACAATAATCATAAGTATTGAATTACTGAAAAAAATCTTTTTAATGGGAAAGAATAGACAAAATCAAGGCCATGAAGAATGACACCTCATGTATGGAAGTTGGAATATGATCACTGAGGTAATGTCCAGTTTGTAGTCTGAAGTTTGAAATTTATATTTTGATATTGTCTTATATTTAGTAATGATATAATTGATGCTCATCAAGGTCATCAAGGCATCAATGACAACCTTCCTAGAGGAATAAAAAATTATCCTACTCAATTTAGTAAGTTACCATACTACAAGGATCTTCCAATCATGCATTTGTTTGATACTATGCATATTGGAAAGAATCTAACAAAGATACTATGGAAAGTATTGGATGGAAGGTGTGATAGAGAAAAAATTTCCAAAATTTGTACTGACATTCATGAATCCAATCATGCACTAAAAGATTTCATTGGATCGAATAGCAATGGAGATCACATAAATACGAGTGCCTTTCCTTGGTTATTTATGGAGAAACAAAGTGATGCATTAAAATAAGTCATAAAAAAACAAAATTTCCCACAGGATTTGCTACAAATATCAACACTCTTATATTAAAGAAAGGTGGTTTTAGGCTAGGGTTGAAAACACATGATTGGCATACCTTTGTCAAGGTAAGTCATGTTCTCTATTTATAATATATTTGTAAAATTGAATGTACTACCTATTGCATTATTTAATAATATATAGAAATGATCATTTTTTAATGATTGCAGTGCATCCTACCTCTATCCCTCCCACACCAATTTGACAATAGTATTAAACAAGTTACATATGATCTTGGAAAATACACGAGGTTAGATGTGTTTTTTATTAAATTTTTTGTACATATATTATATTTATAACTTACTTTACTTTTTATGTAATCTATTGTCTAATTTTATTTGAAATCTTGTTTATATGTTCTTGCATGTTGAATCACTTTTAGGTGGTTATCATCTAAAAAAATTGATAAAAAAAGATATAAAATATTGGAAGATAAAAATTCCATAGCTTATGTGTGAAATGCAAAAGTGTCTATCTTCAACATTTTTCGATGCTCAAGAACACTACCTCATACATCAAGTTGAGGAGATTGAATTATGTGGACCTATACAAACTAGGCCAATGTGAATGGTTGAGAGGTACTTGAAATTTATGAAGGGCTTGGTTCAACAAAGAGCATGTCCTAAGGGTTCTATGCTAGAGGGATATATGGTATACTTGACCATGATTTACATTAGTGAATATCTTTCAAAATTTGTAGTAAATATCCATGTAGATCACATTTGGTATCCCAACTCTATTAACAAATTCAAAGGGGAGTACCTAATACGGAAAGGTAGATTGAGGAGAGTGAGAGGTAATTATAAGTTATTTTTTGTAGTTAATTAATTCTTATCCATCATCAATATAAGTAGTTTCTAACTAGTCTAGTTGTTTTCTTATAGTTGGTCATGAGTGAGATGTACTACATTTGTATATTGAAAACAATCTTGATTGGATGATGGTATGGATTCAATAGTCTCAAGAAAATGGTCACTCATTAACATAGGATAGTGTTGCATTATTGGTTTAAAAAACTAATCATAATGGAGATCCCAATGTTATGCCAATGGTACTTGATCTAGCATACAGATTAAGAGATAGAAAGATACACATAAGATTACTAATCATGAGCCATAAGTTTAATATCAACTCATAGGTTGATACAAATAATCTTGACATGTTTGAATAATTGCAGGTCAAACATGACAAAGCTATGTACTACCATGGCCATAAATTTTGCATTAAAAAGTCAGACAAAATAAAGAAAACTTGTGATTTTAGGATAAGTGCAGTCTTTGTGCTCACCAATATTTCATCTAGAAATGACATACATCCTCAACAATGTGAAAATTCATACTATGACATTTTGGATAATATACTTGAGTGTGACTTTAATTTATTCAAATTAGTTCTATTTGTTGTCAAATGGTATAGCCTATGACTGAATAAAAATGATCCTAATAGGATTGTTATTGAACGTGATAGTGGATTTAGAATGATTAGTACAAAGTCATTTGAGCTAGTTGGAGATGAACCCTATGTTCTTCCAAGCCAATGTGAGTAAGTATTTTACTTTGACATTGCACACAAACCGGGTTGGTCATTTGTTGTTAGACATGATCCAAGAGGAAGGCCAATAAAGTATAATGTGATGGAAGAAGAAGATACCGAAGAATCAAAAGATGAAGTAAATGATGATCATGAACGACTATTACACAATGAAGAAGAAAAAGAAGATGATGATGATTCTAGTCATGTTGATGATAATGATGATGATGATGATGATGATAATGATCATGATCATGCTGATGAAGATGGTGATGATCATGGTGATTATGGTCGTGATAATGGTGATGAAGATGATGACGATGGCGATGAAGATGGTGGTGGTGATGAAAATGATGGTGATGATGATGACATGGATGAAGATGATGATCAACGACATGATCAATGAAATGTCTGTCGAGGTACAATCAATGTCAAGTATGATGGATTCATGATTTTTATTTATAGAAATTTGTTTGATTTTGGTGAATGCATCATTTAGTTCTTATATTTTACTTAATTTTTAGTTTATAAAGCATTGTAAGTTGATAAATTTTCATTCATTACAATATGGGAATTTGATAAGCGAGGTGATCAACTTTTTCTTTCAAAACCATATGTGCAGATGTAAACATTAGGTACAACATATCCAATATTTTTTAGATATACACATTAATTAGACCAAATTTTTGGCTAAACTAATATAAATGATTTACATATGTAAGATATTCAATGCCTTTGACCAGGATCTTGTATAGTCACATGGATCAACAAGTATATGTCAATAGACCCTATAGATACAATTTTTTATTTGCATATCTTCTCTTTACCGTCAAGATCAACTTTTGTCCTAGTGTCTCTCATTTTATGGATTGACAGTATCACCAAATAGGTATTTATCTAATCTGTCTTCCTCGAGTGAGGAAAATGTAGGAATAAAAGGAAAAAGTGAGACATCTAGTAGGCTAAAATAGGGAGATAAACTAGAGGTCAAAAGACAAGAAGAAAATTCAAGAAACAAATAAAAAAATTTTTTCCTGGGGGGGGGGGGGGGGGGGATGTTCTTATGATAATGAGAGTAAAGGTGATAGGAAGGTTCCCTTAAGGCACACACATCTTCAGAAAGAATAGGTACCCAAAGAACTACCTCCAGTTAACATTGATTTTTTGGTTAATGAAAGGATATATCCAATAGCTCAATCTTCATTACATAGTTTGGGCCTATTTTCCATGGATGGCATAAAGGTTTGTTCAAATACAATTGTTGAATTGATGGAGTATGTAGGACCTTGTTATAATTGCAACAATTGGATGTAGATTGTGCAATATAAAAAAAGTTTGAGTAGGTATGTATTGTCACCAAATTATACAATGCAAAGAAAATGATCAAAGTAAAATGTTCACTATGTATATTGATAGAAGGCCAAAAGCAACAAGGAATATTGCACGATTTATAAATAGTTCTTGACCTATGTCAACTAATAATTTGATGAATTGTATATTCAAGGCATGCAAGGGAAATCATGTTTTTGTATATGTGATAAATTCAATAAGTGTAGGTGAAGAGCTTCTGATAGATTACAATTTGAATCATGTAGATACAATTTTTTTTGCTATCATGGGACTAGTAAGCATAACATTTAAACCAATTTCCTCTAATTAATATTGACCCCAATATACAATCTAATGTATTATTAATAATTTTTTTGGTAAGTCTATTACTTTCATTTTGTTGTTTATTACTAAGAATTACTAATCTTTTTCACAAGGAAACATGGATAGACCACCACCCATAGGCAGGGATGCACCATCTCACACACCTTTAGCAAAGGTAAACCTTGATTATTGTAATTGTTCAAATTATATACAAACACAATGTCATTGTATTATGTTCTTTTCTTTATGGCATTGAAGTTATTTTGATGGAATTGTACTGATGTTGAATTTTGAAAATATACACATTAGTTACACTAAATTTTTCTTTAAAAACCATATTTGCATATATAAACATTAAGTACAACATGTCAAATACTTTCACTTCACTACTGATTGCTAAGAATTACTAATCTTTTTCACAAGGCAACATGGATAGACCATCATCCATAGCCAGGGATGCACCATCTCACACACCTTCTTCAACAAAGGTAAACCTTAATTATTTTAATTTTTCAAATTATACATAAATAAATTTCATATTATTATGTTCTTTTCTTTATGGTTTTGGAGTTATTTTGATGGAATTTTACTGATATCAATGTCACAAATGATAGGGAAAAAGCTAAAATGATAGCAGATCAAATGTGATCTAAAGCACAAGCATCATTTCTACATGAAATCACCCTTAGTTTTGACCCTATGTTCATGGCCCAATAACTCAAACAAAGATACAATGATGAAATTGTTAAAATTATCATTGAGGGTGACACAAGCGAGGAGAAAGAGGCATTGAAAGAAGAATTGGGCTGTAGAGTCAAAGATTTGAAGGTAAGCAGTAATCAATCTCAAGAAATAATAGAAGTTCAATAGATGTTTATATTTTATAGTATCTCATGGATTATGATCTAAAATATTATGTGTTCTTATAAAGCAATATGTGACAGTTGTGACACCATGTGGTGAAGATGGTGAAGGTTGTAGTGCACAACCTTCATGTAAGTAACACTTTCTCTTTACAACATTGCTAAAAATTATAGTATTATTACACCATTGAGTTTATTTAAGGCAATTTCTCAATATTGAAATAGGACATCTAATATTGAAAATGAAACTAGTGCAAAATTATTTGTTTTCATCAACATTATAACACTTAACTTTTAGTTTTGGATGCTTCTAGTTAGTATCCCATTTTATCTTTATCCATTGCAAATGTCTTTGCTAACAATATTGTATTCTTTAGCTCATGATGAAGTGCAGATGCCTCCTTCAATTGTTGCTCTAATATTGTTGAGTGCATTGTTGGCAACAAGGATAATGTAAACATCCTCCTCTATGCCAACTATAACTGGTAAAACCTTCTTTTGCTATATTTTGTAATGTACTAATTATGCATTGTTTTTTTTTTTGGGTGGATTTAATACTCATGTACCCATTTGTGCACTAATATCTATAGACCTTTAGTTGATAGAGCAATAGAGACCAATACTAGTGAAGCTAATCCATTTCTTGGAGCATCTGCATGACTAGTACTAGTTAATTTGTAGGGACATTGTTACTAAACAAGAAAACTATATTTTCGTTAAAATTACGAAAGCTTCCAAGTGCTTACATTTTATTATTAATTAAAGCATAAGTTTAGTTTACTTATACATAACTCATTTTGGATTGATAATCCCATGATGTTTTTATAGGAAATAATGTTTTCTTTGATCATCTTTTTGATATAACATTGAGGCTATTTGGAACCAGCATACGTAAAAGGTAAATAGTTTCATATCATTGCTACAATATTTTTATTTTCTTCCATTTATTTTACTATATTAAAGGTATTGATCTAACATTTTTTTTTAATTTTAAAAAGGTGGAATGAATAGGGTCTTCAATTAAAAAATTAGCTCATTACATCTTTTGAGGAACTTTTTGGAAAAAACGTTTTTGACTCTACCCTACTTCTCAAAAGAGCATCAAGACATATAAAGACTATGAGGGACCAATACAGAAGGGCTCTAAAGGAGAACCCAAAGTACGATTATTCTCCTATGATTCCACTGATGGATTGGAATGAAATAATGGAAGATGCAAAAGAGAAAAGGATACATGATAATAAAGGAAATGAACAAGAATAGGGAAAAAGAAGGTATGTCATGATTGTATTAAGTAGAATGCAATCATGCACTAATTAGTGATCTTTGTAAATATATAATCTAACATGTTTCAAACTCTTCATAGACTATAGGACACATCAGTGGCTACAAAAGCAAGACTAGAAAAGGTTGACCAACACAAACTTGGCTCTGGTGGCTATATGAATCTTCAGTCTCAACTTGTAAGTTGCATCAGTGAAATTTCATATAATTATTTTAATATAATATTGCAAACAATTTTATTTAATCAAACCATGCATGCAAAACTGATGATGTTAAGCAAAAAATACAAGGCACAGAATTCAATGTAGAGCTCATGGATGAAGATAAAAAAAATTTCCTTGAAGGAAGGCTATAAACTCATGGTTGCATACCTATGCCAAGAATCTGAAAGTCATACCCAAGAATCTGGTGCACCAAATGAGACATATGTAAATTGGTCAGATGAAAAGTAAATCAAATTGAATAGTTGAGAAATTTATTTTTAGGTGTTAGTTTTGAAGGTAAATTGACTGCATAACTATACACATAACATTTCACTTCAGCCTTCATATCCTATCATAGAACTTGCTTGTGATAAAGGCCATTATGTGTATTATAGTGGTGAAGGTATTAATTTTATATTGGAAATTAATTATGAAATTTTAAATACAATTTAACTTCTTCAATTGCAATTTGACGTGTAACCTTTTTTTGAATATTTTAGAGCATGTTGAACATCATGATGGAGTGGAGCATTGATCTGGTGGATAATTTCAGTGAAAATTGAAGTATCTTCAAATCTCTAGATTTTTGCACCATCAAAAAGATCTCAACATCCTGATTCCAAAACAACTTGCATGGAGCAAAAAGGAGTTTGTTCATGCAAGTTACGCTTGGTCAAAGTTCTGGTCAATAGGTAGACCAGAGGGCTAGATAAGGGTTGAAATCAAACCATCTCAAAAGTGGTCAACAATGGATTTCAAAATGAAGATCTCGTCACAAGCTTTCGAACGATGTTTATTTCGTCAAAAATGGACTTCATATGTGAAAGTTATGAGAATTTGAATTTTAGAGGTAAAAAATATCATTTTGAATTCTGATGACATCATCATGACATCATGGTGGCATTTACACATCATTGGCAAGTGGATGGAAGACTTGGGTTGGTGGGGGTCGAACCCCCAACCACCTCTTTACAAAAATAAGACTTGGCCATTGGGCCACACAAAGCATTCAACATACAAATGTTAAATCTGCTATTTAAATTGTTCTTGCCATGAAGTTTAGTTTAAACAACCTGTGGATTTGAACCTCTGACCTTGCGATAGGTGTAAAAGCTATGTGGCCATTACGCTACGCATTGCTTTTAGTTATACTTGGGGCATAATTTTTATTTGAGTTTAAAAAAAACAAACCGCCTACTCTTAAAATAGGATATATTTGTTATTTTATCAATAATTAACCCCCAAAATTGTATAAATACCCAAATATCAAAATGGCAAAGGGGTTATTCGAGGGGGGTGTTTTTTTTTGTACCCTAATTTATTTTGAGCCAATTTAGCCAAATTATTTTGTATAAAAAGGGGGGTAGGATGTCATTTTTTGAGGCAATCAAAGTTGGAGAATTATTGTAATTCTTGAAGGAGACTTGTAGAGAAATTGGTTTTGGTGAAGTTTTGAAAGAATAGAGAGGTCTTGTAAGGAGATTTTTGAACCATTCTTGTACATCAAAGTTTTTTTGCTGCCAAAGTGCTCAAAGGAATGGACTTGGTGCATTTGTAATTGGTTTTTGGAGATTAATCAGATCAATTGCACTCTATTGGAGCTGACCCAGAGACATAGTCACGTTTGTGGCGAACTCTGAAATCAAACTTTTTTTGCACTTTCTATCTTCTTCTCTCTCTCTCAATTTTTTTTATTTCACCTCAAGCTTTTGAGTTTGTGATACTTAATTTCATTTATGTTAAATGTATTAAGACTTCTGCTGAGTTGTGTTTTTAATTAAGCATTCAATATTGCAATTAGTCTAGATCCATCCATCAGATCAAGTGGTACAAAGCCTAGTTGACTATTATTGCAGTTGTTTTCTTGAATGCTAACAAGATCCAGGATTCAGAAGGGTGAAGGCAAGCTTGAAGAATTTAATCCTGAGATCAGGAAGCGTAGAACATTTACAAAGATGTCTATTTTTGGAATGGAGGTTCTTGATGAGATCAGTGAGCAAGAATTTCGATTAGAGTTCCTTGAGATGAAGGCTAAGGTGGACATTCTTCTCCAAGAGAGACATGAACAACAATTGAGAAAGGCAAATAAGGCTAAGAAGATGGAGGAAGCAAAATCCTCATTAAAGGATGACAAAGACAAAGGACTAGGAGGTGGTAGTGACCCTCCTAAACCTCCGTCCCCGTCTTCATCATCTTCTTCATCTTCTCCTTCTTCTCCATCTTCTCCTCATTCTACTTCTTTTAATCCTTTCAAGAGTGGGTATAAGCCTAAGATCAAACTAGATGTAAAATTTGACTTGCCTAAGTATTGTGGTGAACTTAATGCTAAAAAATTGGATAATTGGATTCAGCAAGTAGAAGTCCACTGTAGAGTCTAGAACCTATTAGATGATGTTGATAGGATTCAATTAGCTACTCTTCAATTAGGAGGTACAACTTTAACTTGGTGGGAGAGTAAGACTAAGGAAGAAGTTTCACAGAATGGTAGAGTCAGTTTAACTTGGGTAGAGTTTGTTAATGCTCTTAAGAAGCAATTTTATCCCCTAGGACATATGTAAGAGTTAATGATGGACTAGCAAATTTTTAGGCAAGGGAAAGATCAAACTATCTAGGAGTACACCCATGAATTTAGGAAAAGGGCTATTGCTTTGAATGTTCCTTTGTACACCCAGGATACTTTATTGAATTACATAGGAGGTCTTCATTCCTACATTAGACATTCTATTTTGGTATTGAACCCTTGTAATTTGGATGAAGTGTCTATTCAAGCTACACACTTAGATTCAATGGGTAAAGGATCTTTTATTGATAAGTTTGATAATGATGTAAAGAAATATTCTAAGAATGCAGAGATAGAGAAAGGAAAGAAGGCAACTACAGTCAAGAAGGATGAGAAACTTTCTTGCACTTGTTGTGACAAGAAGGGTCATGATGAAGAACATTGCTGGAAGTTGCATCTCGAATTGAAGCCTAAGTGGGCTCAGAAATTTGATCAGAAATAAAAAGGTAAGGAGAAAGCCACAAATGTTGTTATGGATCTTGGTTTAGATTCAGATGATGAGACTAAGGTAACAACTATGGGTTTGAAAGGTAAAGCTCCTATCTCTAGTGTTTCTATTACTAGTTGTGCTTCTACTACTACAGTTAATGATTTGTCTGAAGACAAGAAAAGGAATGAGTTATTTCATTTAAGGGTTATTGCTAAGAACACTAAGATTGATGCACTCATAGATAGTAGTTCTCAAGTGAACTTGATTTCTAAAAGTATTGTAAGAAACTTGGGATTGCAAACCACATTACATAAGAAACCTTATCCACTAGGCTGGATTTGTGAAAATGATAAGTTGCAAGTAACAAGACAATACAGCTTAAGATTCACAATCACTAGTAAGTTTGTGGATGAAGTGCAGTTTGATGTGGTTCCACTGGATATGTGTGGGATAGTGCTTGGTAGCCCTTGTCTTTATGATAGAAAAGAAAATTTTCTATAGGGAGAAGAATCATTATCACTTGTTTAAAGATGGAATTCAGTAAATTGTGTATTCTCACAGAATTAAGATTGATCATTCTTTTGCAAACACAAGATAGTTGAAAAGGGTAATTAATGAAAGTAAAGAGTTAACTCTTATGTCTATTAGTACAGGTGGTTCTACACTTGAACTTGGAATAGCTAACTAGGGTCAGAAGTTGCAGGATGCACTCGCAGTACAACATGAGGGAATGATAATTGAAAGCATTGATGGTTCCTTGGGTAAAAATATTCCTATTGTGAAGGATCAATATGTTGTTGATTTATTCTCTTTCATTTCTACATTATTGTTCAGCTTGATGCTAGTCACTGTTTGTTGGTTAGTGGCTATGACAACTAATGTAGATCTTTATGGAAGTGATAGAATAATGTTTATGATCAACAATGTTGTTGTAGTCTTCATTGTGCTTGTGAGCTAGGTATTTAGATGTACAGATGATACAAGACAAGTGGGGAGGCCAAGTCCTCACTTTATGTTGGAGTAAATATCACTTTTGGAGGTCCAAAAGGTCTTCAGTGCGGAGGCCTAATCCAATCGATAATTTTAGTGAAAATTGAAGTGTCTTCAAATCTCCAAATTTTTGCACCATCAAAAAGATCTCAGCGTCCTGATTCCAACACAACTTGAACGGAGCAAAAAGGAGTCCGTTCATGCAAGTTACACTTGGTCAAAGTTCTGGTCAATAGGTAGACCAAAGGGCTAGATAAGGTGTGAAATCAAACCATCTCAAAAGTGGTCAACAATGGATTTCAAAATGAAGATCTCGTCACAAGCTTTCCAACGATGTTCATTTCATCAAAAACGAACTTCATATGTGAAAGTTATGAGAATTTGAATTTTGGAGGTAAAAAATATCATTTTGAATTCTAATGATGTCATCATGACATCATGGTGGCATTTACACATCATTGGAAAGTGAATGGAAAACTTGGGCTAGTGGGGGTCGAACCCCCAACCACCTCTTTAGCAAAATAAAACTTGGCCATTGGGCCACATGGAGCATTCAACTTACAAATGTCAAATTTGCTATTTAAATTGTTCCTGTTGTGAAGTTTAGTTTAAACAACTCACAGATTTGAACCCTCGACATCGCGACGGGTGTAAAAGCTATGTGGCCATTGCACCATGCGTTGCTTTTAGTTATACTTGGGGCATAATTTTTATTTGAGTTTAAAACAAACAAACTGCCTACTCTTAAAATAGGATATATTTGTTATTTTATCTATAATTAACCCCCAAAATTGTATAAATACCAAAATATAAAAATGGCAAAGGGGTTATTTGAAGGAGGTGTTTTGTTTTGTACCCTAATTGGTTTTGAGCCAATTTAGGAAAATTATTTTGTATAAAAAGGGGGGTAGGATGTCATTTTGGAGGCAATCAAAGTTGGAGAATTATTGTAATTCTTGAAGGAGACTTGTAGAGAAATTGGTTTTGGTGAAGTTTTGAAAGAATAGAGAGGTCTTGTAAGGAGATTTTTGAGCCATTCTTGTACATCGATGTTTTGCTACTTTCGAAGTGCTCGAAGGAATGGACTTGGTGCATTTGTAATTGATTTTTGAAGATTAATCGGATCGGTTGTACTCTATTGAAGCCGACTTGGAGACGTAGTCATGTTTGTGGCAAATTTCAAAATCAAACTTTGTTTGCACTTTCTATCTTCTTCTCTCTCTCAATTCTGTTTATTTCACCTCAAGCTTTTGAGTTTATGATGCTTAATTTAATTTATGTTAAATGTATTAAGACTTCTGCTAAGTTGTGTTTTTAATTAAGAATTTAATATTGCAATTAGTCTAGATCTATCCATCAGATCAAGTATGTTCCAAGTGTTTAGCATGTTGATGTGGCAGTGGATCAAAATGTTAATGTACAAGATGTGGTATTGTAATGTAAGAAAAATGCATGTTATGTTTTACTACTTAATTAAATACTTGTAACAGTTAAAAAAAGAAAAAGAGTATGCCAATTTAACCCATTTATTTGTTTTTACAACAAAGCCCCCTTTAGTGCACTAGCTTCCTACTCCTTGAAACAAGAGGAGGCATCATAGTTTGACATTACATATACAACAAGAGGAGGAGAATGAGGGAGATATTGATGATCCTATCAACCTTTTTCTTAAGAGAGCTAAGAAAAACAAAAAGAAGAATGATTTTTTAAAAATGCTCTTTAATAATTCTTGTTTGATCAACTTTTTTGGATAACAAGAGAACTTTGTTTTAGCTAATTATCTATGAATGTTGTGTATTAATATTGAATTTTATTTCATGTTAATGAATATTTTTATGTGTTAATGAAGTCTTGATTAATATTGTGTATTAATGAATTTTATATCATATTAATGAATGTTATGTGATTATATTGATTGAATGTTATAGTTAAAAAATGCATGAATGAATGAATGAAGTATGTAATTAGATGATAATGGGTAATTTAGATTGATGTTAGGGGCAAGGGATGAGGCCAGATGAGCTTCCACCTCCATATGGTTAGCCTTTTTAAGTAGAGAATATTAAAGTATTCTCGAAACCAAGTGAAGCTCAAACTAACATACCAAGGAATCTTAAACCCAATCCATCTACCTCTCATCTTCTCATCCTAGTAAGTCATCTTTTCTGCCACAATTTGCATATTCAATATTCTATTATTCATAATATTGATAATGGTAGCCTCCATCTTGTCGGTAAGTTGTTCCTATCCTATCCTTTTATTTTTGAAAATATGTCTATTTCTCTCCTACCATAACTCCCATATAACAATAGATGGTGTTGCAGTCCACTAGCCACCATACAAACAATCCTTATTTCAAATAGGCCAAGCTTGAAAGATGCTTAGGATTGACCTTGGTATTGCTGAGTTCCATCCACATTTGTTATGTAACTAGCTCAAACATTGGTGAGAGTGTTTGCAAGTTAATAATATGTGGTTCATATTCTCTTCATCATCTTCACAAAAAGGGAAAATTCTTGGACCTATATATCATTTTTCTCTAAATGTATCAGCTATAAGGATTTTATTTTGTAGTGCTAGCCATGAGAACAATCCTACCTTACGTAAGCACTTTTTATCCCAATACGGTCCCACTTAGATTTTTGTCTTTGGTCTTAGCTATTTTCTAATTAGGTAATTATAGCCCTCCTTAGTGTTCTAGTTTCCAGTCTTCAAGCCATTCAAAACCAGTTTATCCTGCCTTGGATGAAATGTGACATTTTTTAGATCCTAAGATTATGATCAACTACTCTTTTTCTCTCTCTGGGATATTGATGTTCTCTAGAGACTTCTATTTCCATATTTTTGCAATACCCCCATCCACTACCTCAATGTAATTTTTGACATGTTTTTCCCACCTTGTTTCAAAGAAGGTCTTAGAGATTTCAAAGTTGGCTATTTTTTCTATTATTGTGTATCCCTCCTAATAGTCTAACCAAAATAGGTCATGTTCTCCATTATCAAAATTTTGCATCATTGATGTAACAACAAGGATTGCTTCCTTAATCCCTAGTTCTTTCTAGATGCTTACTAGATCACTTCTATGACCTTGATGGTGATTCTTGGCTCACCAACTTAGGATCAATCCAAGATCCATTTCTTTCACCTTTCTACCATCACATGCATACAAAGCTTTTGTAGTATCTTTAGTATAATTATGACATACAAAGATTCAGGTTGAGATTCATGGAACATCCCATAATTGTGACCTTTCCTATGTTTGTCTCAAGTTCTATGCCAGAGTTGAATTGGTAACCTTTCTCCACTTCCCTCTAACATGATTGATCTCATTGAGTGATGGAAGATAAAACTATTTTGAAATGATAATAATTTAACTAACATAACAAAGTGTAATTCTTCAAACTTCTATTTTTCTTCCAATGCATCATCCTCTTATACAAAATCCTTTCAATTTCAGAAACAATGTCAAACTCAAAACACAAGTTAGGTTATTGGGTTCTCATTGAAGAGTATATTAAGTTGAGTGTCATATTTTCCCTATAATATTCTCTACATACATGTGCTCAACCATAGTAGGTCTTTAAGTAAAAACACATGAAGTTATTGGTTAGATATGGGCCTTTTTTTTCAAGCCTAACCAACATATTATTATTTTCTCTACTCATAAAATAAGTTGTTTCCCTCAAACCTATACTTTTCACCTTTATTTCATAGTCTAGTAGGAACTACACCCTATCCACTTTTGTCAAGGCTTGAGTATTTAACCCAAAGTAGTCGTACATATAGGATTTATTAATGACTAATAAATAATTCTTATCTATTCTTCTCACAATAATTGTTTCAAATTTGTAATTACTAGCTATAGCTTAAATAGTATCAACATCAACAAACACATTGGAAACAATGACCTTTCCTAGGTTAGGTCTCTAAGGATTTGACTTAAGATCACTTTTCAACCTATTTTCATAAAAGATCCTTATTATCTTGGATAGGCCACAACCTCATTCAACACCATGAGGCTTGTCCAACCTTTTATTTCATCTCACTTGGTTTTAGCAAATCCTAACTTTCTTCATACATACTTTTCTTTCATCAATAATTTTGGAATCAGTGTTACTTACCTCCCAATGTCACGAGCATTGTTCTTCACAATACAAGTGCATGGTATAGAATCACCAATGACTCAAGATTTGATAGTTGGCACAACTAGTAGGGCCTAATAAATTCTCAACTAAGGTAAAAGAAAAAACTTGTGGGGAAGAACATGAATTATTAAATAATTCCAAATAATTATGATTGCTATGTTCATTAGTGTACATGCAAATGAAATTTATTTTATTTATTTGTTTCTTCCTATCAATTTATTTTGTCTTTATATACATTTATTTTTGGTCAAACAACAAACTCCAATCAATGTGATAAAAAGGAAGCCAATGAAGAAAAACATTGGTTGACATTAAATAGAGTAAGATGATCTTATATGATTAGCAAAGGGTTATTGGGTTAATAAATGTACAAGTCAGTGCTTTGAATACTTACTAATATTGTAGGGTGAACCCACAATAATGGGTTCCACTTTAGTGGGACGAAAAAACTTGAAAAAATTGACAAATTTTTGCATCTCTATTTGCTATACATTCGCACAAACACTTTAGACATGTTCGCGCGAACATGTACCTAGCCCATGTTCGTACGAACATATTAAGGTATGTTCGCGCGAACATGCACTAGGTACATGTTTGTGCGAACATGTAGTGAGCCGATTTTCGACACTTAAAAACATTTTTTTCACTTTTCCAACCTCATTTTTACGGCGAGTATTGTTGATTGAGCGTTCGGGTGAACGTGTGGCTTGAGCAACTTCCGTCAACATCATCTTCTTGTTTTCATTCTCATTTTCATTATCGAGTATGTCAAAATAATATTAATTTAATGTTTTTAATGTTTTTGAAGTATTTTTTTATATTATCAAAGTAGGTTTTAATGTTTTCAATGCATTTTTTGTGTGTTTTTAAAACATATTTGAATGTTATTTACATTTTTAATAGTTTTGAAAACATATTTGAATGTTATTTACGTTTTTAATAGTTTTGAAAACATATCTAAATGTTAATTTAATATTTTTATTGTTTATTTATATTAATTTAGAAAATAGAAAAATATTATATAGAAAACATTAGAAAACATTAGAAAAAATAGTAAAAAACATATAATATAAAATTTAGGAAAAACATTGGAAAATAAATTTAGAAAAAAAATTATGAAAACATTAGAGAATTTATAATTTAATATAAAATTTAGAAAAAATTTATAAAAGACATTACAAAAAATTAGAAAATTTATAATTTAATATTAAATTTAGAAATTTTTTTTTAATAAAAAATAGTTTAAAATATTAGAAAATTTTAAAAAAACATTAATTTTTTTTTGAAAATTTAGAAAAAATATTTTAAAAAATTATAAAATTGAGAAAAAAAATTGCAAAAACATTACAAAATTTAGAAAACAAATATAGAAAAAAAAAATTACAAAAATATTAGAGAATTTATAATTTAATATAAAATTTTAAAAAAATATTTAAATATTTTTTAAAAAATATTAGAAAATTTATAATTTAATACAAAATTTAGAAAACAATTTAAAAAAAAATTACAAAAACATTAGAAAATTCAGAATTTAATATAAAATTTAGAAAATAAATTTAGAAAAAAATTAGAAAATTTATAATTTAATATAAATTTAAAAAAAAAAATTTAGAAAAAACATTAGAAAAACATTTTTAGAAAACAAATTTAAAAACATATTAGAAAAATATTAGAAAATTTATAGTAATATAAAATTTAGAAAAACATTAGAAAAAATATTTTTTAAAAAATTAGGAAAACATTACAAAATTTTAGAAAAAAAATTAAAAAAAAAATTAAAATGTGTGTGTGTGTGTGTGTGTGTGTGTGTGTGTGTTTTAATGTTAGGTAAATGTATATATGTCAAATTCACTTTAATGTCTTAATCTTAGAAGTTTAATTAAATGACATATCTTAAGGGTCTAGATCCTGAATTGTACATGTAAAAATATAGATTAAAATGTATAATTTTTTATTTTGAACATAGATGTACATGTATATTTGTTCATGGTTAAAAGTAGATGTATGTACATATTTTTAATAAATTCACATTTTTATATGTATAATTTGTGTATAGGTTAACTATTGATATTAATTTATCTTATAACTAAGTGTCATTAACTATATTTAATAACACATCTTAAGGGGATATCCTAAATTATACATAAGAATGTAGATTAAAATGTATATTTTATTTCATAAATGTACATGTAAATATGTTCATGTGGTAGATATAGATGTACATACATATGTTTTCAATATTCATGTTTAAATGTACATATGTTATTATTTTTAATGTCTTAATAATTAGAAGTATATAATTCACTATATAATTCAATGACATGTCTTAAGGGGAGATCCTAAATTATACATATATAAGAATGTAGATTAATTTGCATATCTAGGTATGAATATAACATACATGTACATCCAAACCCTAACCCTAACCTAACCAAACCAAACCCTAACCCTAACCATTATCCAAACCCTAACCCTAACCTTGATCTTAAAATTTAATTTCTAAACCCAATATTATAAATGATAATAAATACCCTAAATCATAATCTTGAACCAAATCATAAACTTTATATGCTAAGTTCCCTTATCCTAAATTCTTAACCATGGACTTTAATATTAACCCCTAAATTTAATGCTAGAAATTATTTAAGTTTGTGTAAACCCTGACAGTGTCATAAGGTCTTAAATCTTACCCTAAAATTGAGCCTAATTACACTAAAACCCTATTTGAAAACTTGATTGAAGCCTAAGTTACATAAAATTAAAACAAGTTGGCCCTAATCCTAAATTGTTAAAAATTACATTTGAGATACATGCACATAAATTCAAACACATGTACATACATGAAGTATGACCCTTGTTTTAAATGATATATATGTAACCCAACTTGAAACCTAAACCTCGAAACATTATCATTTAAGAGTAATATAAATAATTTATTAGGTACCCTTTAATTGAATTCTCTAATAATACCCCCAAAAGTATAATAAAATCTTAGAACAACAAATTAACTCTAACCATAACCAAACTCTCAACTTTAAAGTCATCTTATACTTATATGAAAATTAATCTAGGTCTGGATGTGTTACAAATTATCTAGGTCCATGATGTGTGATGTATGTTTAATTACATGTGTATAATTTTTAATGTTAAAAATAAAAAATTATGTACAACAAGCAATTTAGCTCTTCATACATTTCTACAGATATGGCTTCACACGATATGCTTGATGTGGCTTTTGGTGTGACACCTGATGTAGTTCCTACTGCGGCTCCTACTGTGGCACAGGTTGATGCGGTTCTTGTTGCAGCACCTGATGCAATTCTCGATATGGCTCCTCGTGTAGCTCATGGTGGGGCTCGTGCTGTAGCTTTTGGTGGGGCTCCTCATGTACCTCAACGTAGGGCTCATCGTGCAGCTCATGTTTCAGCCCCTGGTGCGACTCATGTTCCAGGTCAGGCTACACCTGCAGCTCCTACTAGAGGTCATACTGCACCACCTCCATGCATCAATATCGATGCATTATTTGCATTTTTAGAGCATGAGTTTGCTAGACTACAACACTCTATCTTGACCTCTGATGATGGTCTTTATAGAGACATATGTACTATGATATGTAGGAGTTTACATGATTTGACAGCTAGGTTTAGAGGTCACCATTCATTTAATCCTGCCATATTAGCTTCCATATCTAGGGAGCTTAGGGCTGAGGTTTCAGGAGATGCATCATTCAATGACATCAAGAGGGTAGCCCCCAAAGACTTCATCTAGAGAGAGCTATTTCTAGCTTATGAGGGGACTAGGGTAGGGTGAGAGGCTATAGAGTCACACGATGTAGAGACCCTATTATTGCTAGCATGATCTATCCATGATTTTTAGCTGCATATGGTCATTATCCTAATAACGACCAAATACTCCTTTATTTCGCACAACAGTTGTACACTAAGTTCCATATAGGGCTCAACGTCAACTACTTGGATATTCCTGATTATTGTGGACATGGGCGTGGTTGGATCATAGATCGTGACCAGTACCACAGTGGAGATTGTCGGCCACCTATAGATCTTAGATAGTTTGTTGGACCAAGGATGCCTCCTGTGATTCCTACACATGCACCTATTGCAGATAGAGTCATCATTGCTTTCCAGAGGGAAACAATTGACACTATTGGGCACATTGCATCTGCGATAGTTAGTATCACATAAAATTCTATTGGTCATTATCTTCATAGTCGACATCCTCATCCACTTGGTCGACCATCTTCACACGCATCTAGTAGCACTTCAGGCGCCTCCTCTAATGATGCATATAGAGCTGTTGGGCTACCACTGCCAGGCGATATTCATGGTCTTTCAGGACAACAGACACATATGGATATGACACTGTATTTTTTGGAGGATATGTTGCACTTTATTAACTATATTTCTAATACACAGAGGATTCCAGTACACGTAGTGATGGATGTTGTTAGATAGCATCAAAGCCTTGACACAGTTCTACAGACATAGATCGCCACACCAGTGATAGATGATACACCTGTGCGTAGCTCACAACATTTGGCACTAGACTCACAACACTCTATAGATGACTCAAGTATATGAGTTGGAGATGTCCATATCATAGCTGAGGGCCTTGATGATTTTGGTGAGCAGTTGCGAGGCCTATCTGAGATTGATACTAGTTCGACCTTGGGTATTTCATCATACATGGACCTGTTATTTGGACCTAGCAGCACTGATTCTACACCAAATGTACCCAGCTAGTTACACAATCCACTTCACTCAGATTTACTAGCAGTTGGACATGGAGTTTCAGGCTCAGGTGCATCAGTAGATGATATGATGGAGTCTGCTGATCATCCTCCACCTCCGAAGACCCGAGTACATATATAATTTATTTTTAATTTTAAATATATATGAAATTAAAAAATATGTTCATTTATTGAAAAATTTAGTTTAGATATATATATGTAGATATTTAATCTAATTTTTAACTCGTAATAAATCATGTAGGCACAGGTCACTGAGAACATGGTTACACATACTGTTGGTTCAGGGCATCATATACATGAGAGAGATGATTCTATTGAGGCACCTGGTAGTGCTTAGGTACTTGAGTTTTAAATAGTTTGTTTAAAGTTATTTAAATATTTTGAAAACTAGATATATATCCATATATATATATATATATATATATATATATATATATATATATATATATATATATATATATATATATATATATGCAAATTTGTATTTAATTTGAATGTATATGTACATGATGCACATATGTATATATATGTTTTAAAGATAGAACTCTAACACATGTATGTATATATGTATATATATTTGCAGGGCTTGGTTGATGCGCCTCGGCGAGAGGATGTACAGGAGACTCAATCAGAGGGTCAGTTTGTTCATATGCATCTTGAGGGGTCCTTCTAGTAGTACATCAAATTTATATATTTTTTGATGCATATATATTGGAGGTCCAGTTTACATGTACACGTTTATTTCAGTTCCTTGATGACATGCATGTACTTTCACTATTTATTTTATTATTGAGTATTTGAGTGTTAGATACCATCACATGTACATATATATGACTTTTTATATTTTGCTACATATGTATATTTATTCGAGATTTATAGTTTGCATTTTAGATACATAGAGATATATTAGATCTGTAGATGTTTATTCTTGAGACATGTATATGTGTACATATGTGTATTTTTTTGTGTTATAGCTATAGAACATAATCTTGAGACACGTGTGTACATGTATATTTATTATCAATTAGTAAGAAGTTAGAAAGATACATATTTCTTAAATTATCAATTACTAGCCTGCTAAAGATAAATATTAGTTTTATGTGGATAAAAATATGTTAATTAGGTAAGCCAATACATTATTTTAGAGAAATTTTACAAAATACAATATTAAAAAAAATATTAATTTAAACTAATTTAAAATTTAAGAATACATAACCATAGATGTAATAAAGTAACATTAAAATATATAGTTTTTTAATAAACTGACCTAAATGATAACGATGAACTTATAATCTTACAATTTTAAAAACACATACTTTAATTTTCACTTATGAAATTCAATCTAGTTTGTAAACAAGTTGATAAATGAATTTAAATTATTAAATTCATCCATGGTACAATTAATTTAAATTATTAAATTATATAATTTTTTAATAAACTAAATTTGATAATCAATTACTAACCTGCTAAAGATAAATATTAGTTTTATGTGGATAAAAATATGTTAATTAGGTAAGCCAATACATTATTTTAGAGAACTTTTACAAAATATAATATTAAAAAAAAAATTAATTTAAACTAATTTAAACTTTAAGAGTACATGACCGTAGATGTAATAAAGTAACATTAAAATATATAGTTTTTTAATAAAGTGACCTAAATGATAACTATAAACTTATAATCTTACAATTTTAAAAACACATACTTTAATTTTCACTTATGAAATTCAATCTAGTTTGAAAACAAGTTGATAAATGAATTTAAATTATTAAATTCATCCATGGAACAATTAATTTGAATTATTAAATTATATAATTTTTTAATAAACTAAATTTGATAATTAAGAACTTATGATTGTACAATTAAAAACACATTTAATTCAAGATGAAATTCAATAGTTTGAAAAAAAGTTGATATTTAAGAATTGTAACATAGATAATGAAATTGTGTAAGTTCGAAATTGTAACTTAGATAATGAAAGTGTTGAAGTATGAAAAATACATAAAGGGTATGCAAGACAAGCAAACAATGTTTGAAGTATGTGATGCAATCCCTAATTTGTGTACCAAGGAAATAATTGGTTTTGGAGTTCCTAGGAAACCTATTGGCCAGCGTTCAAAGGAAATCAATGTGTTCATGCAAGGGCCACATTTCTTCTACTATGAGAATGATGCTTTTGCATCGAAAGATATTTGGAAGATAATATCCAAACAATTTAATAGTGTTGAACCAGAGTTGGTGGACTCAATGTTCTTTTCAGCTTCCAAAAGAGCAAGAGGGTATGTGCATAACCTTCCAATAGAAGAGCAATTTCAAGCAGAACCTTTCCCCCCATGACTATTTAGGAAGCACTTTCGCAAATAAAAAAGTATTGGCCTTCATGGGATCAAACGACAAAAAAAAGTTCCATAGACTCAAGACGATGTGGCACTATCCTTATTGATGAATTGAGAGTTATGATTCAGAATGCACGAGGGAAATTGCAAGATAGTGCACAGAAATATATATTTCAAAAGTGTGAAGAGTGGAATTTGGTATGGGTGGGGCCAGGTGACCTCGTCCCTTTAGAGCTCCATGAGATAGAGCTTATATTAAAATTTGATAGAGATCACACTTGTGGAACTTCTTCTTTGACCAACTGCTTGTGTTGTTTGGGTAATTCATTCCAAATAGATATAGTTGCATATCATTTATCAGTCTTGAAAGCATTATATCTTGATGGCATCAGAGTACTTTCTCTATTTTTTGGTATTAGTGGAGCAAAAATTACTTTTCATTGATTTGGAATACATTTAAATTGTGTTGTATCTGTTTTAAATTATGAGTTTCCTCGCATTGTGATGGAAGTGAGAGAAATAATGCACTCAAAAGCCTCAGCTAATAATTTTTCCTGATCAATGTGTAGGCTCATTTTTTTGTAAATAACTCAACGTTAATAGACTACTTGAAAAATGGAAAAGGATTTTAACTAGAACAAAATGTTCTCTACTGATTTTAAATTGTCAAATCAAAGGATTACATACCCTAACTAAGAATACTAATTTTTTTCATTTTCAAATTAATTTTACAAAGGTCTACAATTAGAAAATACTTTTTTTTTAATGAGAGTTCAATTTTCAGTCGTCCAACAAATTTCTTTGTACTGACTCTAAAGTGGTTTTTTGTGGAAGCTTATTGTAATAATAATGTTTATGATCTTCTTTAACAGATGGTTTTTAATTATAACTTTTGGAGGACCTCCGTGGGCTTAGAAAGTATGCATTTTGTTTTACAATGATACAAAATCACCATATTTATTGTTTGCAACTACTTGAATTTCATTGGAACTTTTTAAGGTGGAGTATTATTAAATTCATCCATGGTACAATTAATTTAAATTATTAAATTATATAATTTTTTAATAAATTAATGAAAATTAAGAACTTATGATTGTACAATTAATCTAAACACATTTAATTCCAGATGAAATTCAATAGTTTGAAAAGAAGTTGATATTTAAGAATTGTAACATAGATAACAGAATAGTTTAAATTTATCCATAGTACAATTAATATTATAATTTTAAAATAAACTAATGATAACTGAAACTCAGATATTCAGATTAAAAACACAATTTCACCAAAGTTGATATTCACAATTTCATCATAGTACAATTGAAAACACATTTCACCAAAGTTGATATTCAGATTATTATAAAATAAATCTCAAAGGTCTAATCAACCATGATGTACACTTATAACATGAAATATTTTTTCATGATCTTCACTGTCTAGTCTCCACTTGTGACGTACACACTTAAGTTTGACTGGATGTAGACAAAGCCCTGTAGCAACGACCAGGTGGCTGTATTGTAAAACTTTGTTGTCAGGTTGATAATCAACAAAGTGTATTCCATGTTGGACTATTTTCTCTTCCTTCAAATATGTTCCCTCTATCACAACAGAACCTGTACAAAAAATTTAAGTGTTTTAAAATTTGACAGATATGAAGTTACCTAGATATATTTATTTATTTAAATATATATGTGCATGTACATGTATATGTATAATTTACCTATGGGGAACAACATTCCATCACTTTCTTCAGGGTCATATAACTTTGTCCTCTCTACAATACATAGCAATAAATAATAACTGACACATTCATGATTTCTAGGCTCAGCAATCACTGCAAAGACATCTCTTGCATAACAAGTATACATGAATGCATGTGTACAATATATATAAGACAGTTGGAATCGACAATTAAATAAAAAGTTGAGATTAATTTTTATGATACTCACCCACTTTTACCAATCCAGAGATATGATTATAATCATCAGAAATCAATGGAATATCATCAAAAATTTCATCTTCTTTATCAAATGTATCGGTAACATCAAGTGGCACCGAAATCCATGCACCTGTATATCCATGTGTCTGATTGGTGCATTCTTCATAGTTTTCATCAATGCAACTGTCACAAAAACATGAGTATTCTCTTGTCTTCAATGTCCAATTGCAATTATCTGTATTCATAAATGAATGTAAGGAACATATCTTTTCTATCCTCTTGCAACCATGCATGTTTTTTCTATTGACACCTGAAAGTTCGTTAAATTGAAAATATAGAAAAATTAAATTTAAACTCCAACGAATTCAAAAAATAAAACTTAACAATAAAATTTTATAATTTAATTTTGCATAAAAGTTAAACAGACGTACATATCCATACCTGTTATCTCCCAGAAGACTCTATATGGTGTCTGTCGACTCATTGTTGATGATGTCCCGACCTCATCTAATGGAAAATGAGTCTTACACCATTCAACAACATCATGTGCATCATTTACACGAACTCCCTGATAATTCATTTGATACTTTCGCAAAGCACATTTGATGCAATCTCCAACACCATCATGTTCACCTTTTCCATGGCCACTCTCAAAGAAATTGCATATGTGTTTTATATTCTCATTGCGATGATATCTACACAATGCATAAAATGGTCTGGATGATTTAAACTACGTGGCACATCCATCAGACCAAACATAATGTTTATCAACATTTATGTTTCTTTCTTTCAAATAAGAAAAGAACGTATTGAAGCAATGTTCTACATAGTGAATGTCATGTTCTTTATCATCACTTATATAAAAATGATATTCCTTTATAATTACTCGTGCTTGAATTGTACTTTGAACACCATCCAAATCTAACTATGCATGTCTATAAAAAACATGTACCATAATAGTGACCTGCTTATTAAAGTAATAATCTGATTGAATTGCTTTCTGATGAACAAATGAATAGTTCTTTGCAAAATCAACAACTGATACAATTGTTCCAAGTGGAAAATTATCTCTCAGAGTTTGAAACTGTTGTGCTTGCCACTTTGCAAAAAATGCATGACAAATATAAGGTTGAATCAATTTCTTATCTCTGTCCATAAATGTTAGAATAGGCAACTCCTCTTCAACATATTCCAACCTTTTTGTTTCTTTCCCCAACTTTGTTTCATTCTTGATATACTTGTAACTTTTGCAATTCAATAATTTTGTTACATCAATATTTTCAGTTTTCAAAGGAAATAGAGCCAATTCACCACATGTTTCACATAATCCTTTGATGCAATTTATTTTACCAGTTGGATCATCTATGTTGTCACACAAAATGGGTGATATAAACTCACTTCTCCTACTAGGAGGAGCAGCATGAAAACCATATGTGTCTTCTATAAACTTTCAAAATACCTGATAGTGGAGATCAAACTCAATATGATGACAACAACAACAAGTTTCAAACACTTTGTTTGACCTCACAAAGGATGGCTTCAATTTTTCAAACAATGTTTGCCCAACTTTTAGATTAGGATGTTCATTACAAAATGACACATATAACTCATGCTATGTTGTGTCCAACCAATGTTTTGTATGATGTTCATATTGACCAGGTACAATCTTATGCCTGATAAAATCTCTACTATTTGATGAAGGATGAGTGTTATCAATCCAAAATGATATGACTAATTTTTTTAATAACTCTTCAATTCTATCAGAACAAGGTGCTCTACACATGATTTCCCAGTTGCCCTCCATAGTACAGTCATCCACAATTAATCTTCTCTTAACATATTGTCTCATTGTTTTCCTACTAAAACCCATTTCAGACGAAATTGAAGATATTTGTCTATTTTGAGACATATTTTTACTTACAACAGACATCAACATCACTTTTCTTGCTAGAGACTTATCTTTAGTTCGAGAGTGTTTTCCTATGTTTCTCAAGGGTATGTGCAGGATCATGGTGTGTCAAAAAGTGGCAATCTAAAAAATCTGTAGTTTTGAAATATCTCAAACCATTTCAAAATTTATTCCAACTTTTTTCCAACCCACCCTAATACTAAATGAAAACAATTAATATCTTTATAAATTCTACTATATTTTTTGATACCAAACCTATATGGTCAACTTTTAAAAATCCTAAAAATGCACTTTTGGCCTATTTTTATGTGATTTTTACTTCAAACATGTAGTTGACGACCTTTTTTTCACCAAAATTTGATGAAATGAAAAGGGTTTCTTAAGAATGTTCTTATCTTTCCATAAATGTAAGGTTTGTCAAATTATGAGTTTAGTAAGTAATTATTACTTATTTTCTAATGGAGTTAGATATAAATTGCTGATTGACACACTACTTGAAAAACAACTATAACTTTCAAATGGTACAACATTTTTTAAATCCAAAAGATGCATCACATTCTATGTTTCTTCTACTATAAGGAAAAAAAATGAAAAATTGAATTTTATAGAGTTTTGAATTAGTTAAGGTGGTCAGACACGAGAGTTTTTTTATTCCAAAAATACTAAAGTCAAAAATTAATTAATTATTATTTATTTAAAAGAAAAATACCTAAAAATATGTGTCACATCTAGGCATGAGTCTACTACTTATATCTAGAATATTATTGAAAAATATTATCATTTGATTTTGATTAAGGTGGTTAGACATATGTCTAATTCTTATTTTTGTTATGAAATTTTTGTAATATTGCATTGAAATTACAAATTTTGATCAATCAATTTTTAATTTTTGACATGAGTCCTAGTAGTTTAGAAACTAGATTCAATTTGCTAGAGATTCTTTTCTCTCAACTTTTTGATATAGAGTTAATAACAAGCAAAAAATTGCATGTCAAGTTGACATAACCCTAATTTTTTGATTTTTTATTGCCACTTAAGGGCATAGTTTGGTTGACCATGATCCTACACATACCCTCAAACCTTGTTTAACATTTTCAATCAAATCAGTTTGCATGCTAGAAAATCTTCTCTTCTTTGATGTTGTGTTTACACCTAACAATTTCAATGCCTCTTGCAACATTTTTTGTGTAAGCAAAAGTGAAAGCAACTGAGCTTGTTCAAGTGTTTTAGTATTATCAAATTGAGTCATAATTTTTCTTATCTTCTTCTTCATTGACCTTCTCTTAGACAAACTTAATGGTTGGACACTAGCTGCAAGTTTTCTCAATTTATGTACATCCATTTTAAGTAAATGATCTAAATTCTTATGAGAAATACCATACTTTACAGATTGGACAATATTTAAGAGTTCATCCATACCAATTCCTACACCTGATCTCGATCCTTCTCTGATTTCTGTTACTGGAATTTCTATAGGGACCGATCTTGAGCCTTCTCCAACATCCATTGTTTGAGATTCAATAGGGAAAGATTCTGACCCTTCTCTGCCTGACCTCTCTCCCATACGCACTACTTCTACTTCTGTTGAGCCTTCTTCAACATTTCCTTCACCTTGTTTAATTCGATGATAACATGCCACAGTCTTCTGAATATTTCTTTGTTCTGCTTCATCAGATCTTTTTCTTGCATATTTGTTTTGCCTTCCTTTCTTATTTCCCATTATAAAATAAAAAATAATAGTAATTTATCTCTTTCCTCAAGATAAATTTTGCACAATAACCAGATAAAAAACTCACTATATAGATTTGTCTGTCACTGTTGGTACTTTTAAATTGTTTGATAGAAATCAATAGAATGCAGTCATCTACAACAAAGCATAAATATTCTTCATTATAATATGACTAAAATCTGTGAGTCACAAACATTCTTCAAGAATAAAAATTATAATAAATATTCTTCAAGAATAAATTGCTGCATAAAAGAAAATGGCATCGGCTATCAAAAGAAGAAAACATAATGTTAGAAATCCCCTCTTTCGTTTGTAGGTCTCATTTCCTTCTTTCTTCTCCAAATGATGTAGCTCCAAATGATGTGAGTCCTAAAATCAAGTCTTAACATCCTTTTGGGATATTTAGGAATTGGTGGTATCTCATCAAATAAGGGATTAACATTGATGTGTTCAAATGTACCTTAGATGATTTTGATGGTTGATTCTTGATGAGACCTTATAGGTGCCATTATTGCATTTGATAATTCCAAAGGTTGTGTCCTAGTGAATGCTGGCATGATACCTCAAAATGAAAATGTAGTGGAGGGAAACTTAAATGAACTTTATGCCTCTCAAGTGTGTACCTAGACTACCAACTACACACTTGAAGTGTGTAGTTGATAAAAAAAGGTTGCAGTTGGTAAAATAGAGTTGCAGGGTGCCTAAAATGAAAATTTTGAGTGTTTTGAATAATTTAGAGTGTTTCCTAAGGTCTTGCGATGCAATGCAAGGTGTGGTAGTTCAGATTAGGGTTCTTGAACTTAGAATGAAACACCTAATTACCAAGTGCACCCTAAAACTATCAAGTATGCCCTAAAACTACCAACTTCACCCATGAAGTGTGCAGTTGGTAAAACAGGGTTGCAGTTGGTAAAAGAGGTCAAAACTTGATAATTAAGATGTGGGTATGCAAGATATGAGTGTTTTGAGATTTTTAAGTGTTTAGAGATGTTATGAAATGTGAGGAAATGCTAAATTACATGGGGTTTTGATATGCAAAGTTCAAATGTCCTAGGAATGTTAAGCAAGTGCAAATGCAAGGTGTCGTTTTGAAGGTATGCAAGATGAAGAATATGATATGCAAAATGAAAGTTAGAGTTATGTTTTGGACTTGGTAAAGATGCTAAAAGTAGGTGTACGCAAAGTGGAATATGTAAGGGATGGTTTCCTAGGGTTGATAATGACATTTAGGCAATGTAAAATGAGGATAGGTGATCAACAAGACAAGTTGGTTGATGGACAATTTGATAGGGTTTGATAGTGAAAATGACGCTAGAGTTTGCACAATGCAATATGAGGGGATATACCACTATGGTAAGTCAAAAATGACATTTATGAATATGATTATGCTAATGATAGAGGTATACATAAAGTTTTTAAAACTTAGGTGAAATCTTGATAAGGTTTTGACAATGTTTGATATTTTGACAAGGTTTTGCAAGTTTCCAAGGTGTAAATTTGAATGTTAGCTTTTATCTTGATTATGTTTTACACACACGCAAGACACATTAAGACAAGAATAGCTATTGTTAAAAATGAACAATCACACCACAACCTAGGCTTTAGGACTGTATCCACTGAATTTCTACTTGAACCAAAGTTCAACTGCACTTATCCAGAGCGAAAAACTTAGGACCTTGGCACCATAGGCTCCCCCTTACATCGCACTCACTTCTCGGGGTTACCAAGATCCGTGTCTCAAGGGGCATGACTTCCCAAGGGAGTGTTGTCTTTACTAAGGACCGCGAGAATGTAGGATGTCTTCACGGGCATGGGTGACCCCTTGAGCCAGTGGATAGAAAGGATTTTGGCCACTAAAACATGGTTTTTAGTAAGGGCATTTCGATAAGCAAGTGAGTGATAAACTTCCTCAGAAGGTCTCCCAGCCCTGAGAACTGGGGTTTGATGCACCATAAGGGTATTGGAGGAGAGCTATCACTCAGCAATACTGCCGACACAGCTTTCACCGTAATCAAATTTTATATAGCAGCTGGAATGTTGACCTGGCTTTTGGCTTGTTACTGCTCTGTGGTCGTCCCCTGGCATACCCAATATCGAGTATCTTGGTCCAAGGCAGGCCTCCTATAAAATTTACATGGATTTCTCTTACACCTAAGATCCACGAATGGCGAGGGGAGAGGATACATCCAATGCAACTCTTAGGGATTTAAACACTATAGACACACCAGAAAAAAAATAAAAAGTTCATTTTAAGCACCAAATGAAGTGTTATTTAATCTAATAAATCCACACACATTGTTTTGACAAACACACAATGGTCTTCGACAACATCCTGCAAAACAAACATAAGTTGTTTGTTACGATCATGTCTTTATTCCATGATTGCCACATGCTGCAAGGAGACCATTAGTAACACAATAAGAATATACATTTTTTAACACCATTAATATGTTACTAATTTTTAATTTAACTTCAATGCATCTATCAAACAACTTCACTAATGAAAGAAATAAATAAATAATTTAAATGTACAATATTTTTACCAAATTGATGCTTTCGATTTTGTGAATGAAATTCATGGCGAAGACAAACAATGCACGTAGGTCAGGTTGATGGAAAATAGTTATACAAATGGTAAATAAAAAGACAAATGGCAACTTTTTTTATTTTTTTTGGGTGTTCACACGAACACGTTGAATTACATATATTTGGACGAACATGTGCCCAAACTTTTCCGACGGCCGCAAAATTTTATGGCGCATGTCCGCGCGAACGCCATGTTTGCACAAACATACAAAATCACAAAAAATTTCACTTATTTTTCAAATATTTTTTGTTTGCTCTTTTGACTTCCATAATTGCAGGAGAATGATCTCCTACTATAAAATAAAAAATGTCAAAATGTGCTGCTTGGAGCAAGCTTTCCAACGACTATAATTTTAATACATAATTTAATCATTAAGACTTTCAAATATGAGTTTAACTCATTATAGGTTCATTACCGGATGAACATCAACCGACTTTGACAGCTCAGGAAAATTAGTAAACTAGGTCAAATTTTTTTTGAAAAATATGGAGGAACTGGCTTATTGATATACCTTTCTATTGAAAAAAAAAAAACGTTTATGATAAATTGACTTCAAATTATCTGTGTCAAACGGAACGTATGTCTAAATTACGGTTCATGTCACTTCAAAACTTCATAAACTATAAAATATTCAACCAAAATAAATCAAACCAAATGCATCCTATGGATATTGATGTTACAAATCTAACATCGAAAGAATTAATTCATTATGATTTCTAGAAAAAAAGTTATGTGTGTCAAACAGACTGTCACTTTTTAAAATATTGAATTTTATTATGTACCACTTTTTAGAGGAGATAAAAAAATTGACATAAATAAATTTTTTTTAGATTAAAAAATATGGTTACAAAGTAGGAACAAAGTACTCAAAATCTCTAGTTTACGTCATCTTGAAATTATTTATAGTTTTGGAAATATAGTCACTTGAACGTGATGTTTGTTGCAAAAATATTGATTTCAGTGTCAAAATTGGTCAAAAAGTGGAACCCATTATTGTGGGATCACCCTGCAGTTAGCTACTCTTTGTACTTATTGATATTGTAGTTAGCTCCATCAGTGGGAGTAGTAAATTCAGTTCCTCAATCGCTTTTCTATTCTTAGAATATTTTACTTGTCAAAATCATAATATAGTCTCTCTAATGAAATGAAGTTAGCTCATAGATTGCTTTAGTAGGTACATATTGAATTGATTATTGTTGATGTGGTAGTAATGGAAATGATCTAGTAGCACAACATGTCTCAATGGTTGTGATAGTTCAATATAGTACTAATGGTTGTGACTATAAAGTAGTAAGTGTTGATCATGTCATGAGTACGTTACTACCAGTGAATTTTTTTCCAAAGTAGAGGTATGGAAAGAGACAAAGCTATTGGCATTGCTCTAAGCACCACTTACAACTCTGTAGCTATTTGGCATTTTGATAGATTTGAAATCATAACAAATGACCAAGGAAATAGAACTACTCCTTCCATTGTTGCCTTCATTGAAACCAAGAGACTCTTTTGGGAGGCTGTTGGATGAGGTTGGACAAGCCTCATTATGTTGGATGAGGTTGATCCTTATTATCTTTTTGCCTCAAGAATGAATTAGGATCCGTTTTTAACCTATCTGATGGTGTTTGCATGCAAGAAGGAAAAATTGACATTAGGCATCAGTAGGAAGCTTAACTTAAGCTAGTGCCAAAATTTTTCTTAATCCTAACAAAAGTGAATAGCTTATATAACCCATTGTTATAACACAGGAACTTGTTAAAATATAAAGATGTTCACACGCCTTTTATTCGACATATGTATTATAAAATGTATAATTAAAATGTAGTCATTTGATAGATGCAAGTTGTGTATCATCTTTTGAATCCAAAATTATTCATGCCAATCTTTGTAGTCTAATAATGACTCACGTAATTAGAGAGAATTCTTGCATTTTAATTTAGAAACCTCAAAAGAATGTTGATTTAGATTTATTTACTTTTTATATTTATAAAACTTAATGGATGTCAATATCTCCTACCATATTTTAAGGCATAGGTGTAATGGAATTGATGGGTTCAAATTAAAAAATTGTGCACGTATTGATTCAGAATGTCCCAATTTAGCTAGGTTTGTAATTAAAATTAATTTATAATGGATATCTCCTTGCCCTTAAAATACAATGCATGGCCTGCTAGATCTGGATTGTAGGCTCTTTTAAGAAACCATAAGACCTCATAAACATTGCTTTGGTTACTGCTTTTTTCTATGGATAATAATTTTTTGACACATAACTTTAATGTATCTCAACAATTGTTGGTATGTTCTTTTTGTAGACTGATCTCATCCACAAGAACCAATTCACTATTGCATTAAGAAATTTTTCCAACTAGCCTAATGGTAGCTCTCCAAGTAGGTAGCTTACTATAAGTAGTTAAATTTATTTTTCTAATCTTTTTACTTGTTTATTACATTAGTAGGTGTTTCATTTTTGTGATTTTAGAGTTTTGCAACAAAAACTTTGTTAAGATGAACATTCTTATGTTTGATGTGATTTGTTTTTAGTGCATGTTGATATAGAGAGAGATGGTAAGCAACTGTCAAATAATCAACTAGATAAGGAATACGAAGAGTGGTTGAAAGCAATGCATGAGAGTTATGATGAAGAGGTGGAATGTTGTAATGAGCAAGCAGTGTTGATTTTGGGATTTTAAAAAATGGTAAGACGCATTTAAGATGAATGTAAGTATCAAATTTTGGTCCTTTATGTTGTCTTCCATAGATTTCACAATTTTTTTGTATATTAGTCTTTCTTGTTAAGAAAAAGGTGCAGGTAATTTCATTAGGGGACATTGTTGATGGTGCCATCCAACTTCTTGAGTATGATATCTATGATATTTATGAAAACCAAATATGACTCACTATACCTTTCCATTTTTTCTTTATTTTCTTCAAATTTTATGTGGTGCATACCTAGTAATTAAGAGAAGAACTATTGGTGTATGTTCATTGTTATGTTTCGTCACAATAGATAACTTTAAAAGCCTTGTATTCTACTGATGAAAAAAATTTATATTTAATCAATTGAAGTTTCTCATGCCTTAAATCTTCTACAATTAATTGGCATTCCTCAAAATTGAGATAGCTTTATTAGATGGCATCACATGGAGTCTTTGAATAAGTCAATATATGGGATTTTGTAGCATACCAAGTTATTTTTTATTAGAACCATGAAAAAAATTGGTCTTAATGAATTTGATCTATCATAGCATATATGAAAGAAACTCTTAGCTTTCATTGATCCTCAAGACTGATGTTGGGAAACTATTCTCTTATTCATATTCTTTGTTTGAGTCAGTAAAAATCTCTTTTAGTGGCATTATTAACATGTGATATTTGGTAGTTGCACCTGGTATATGGATCTATTATCATTGTGTCCCTTAACCAACATTTATTTCTAAATAATTTCATTATATGATACAAATATGTTAATTGTAGGGGGCCACCCTTAAACATCACATACAAATAGAAAAATTAAGATTAGAAAAATAAGTCAATTTTGACTATTTAACACTTTTAGCTTGTTAATAAAGTTGTAGTATGTGATGTTTAAGCCATCTACCCATAAAAAGAGATCCACTTAACCTGATAACATTGGACGTTAAATAATTTCCTACCTTAAAGAACTTTATTCTCTTACAATTATCTTCTCGACATTTTTCTATAGCTTCCATGAATATGAAGCTCTCTTACTCATCATTCTTGATATAAAATTACCTTGCACTTGAATTGTTATATACTACAAACCATTTTCTTTTGTTCCAAAATACATGTTTTGTTTCCCATAAGTATTCAATTCCCTTGGATTTTTTTCTATCATAAAATGATGATCAAAACAAAAATATTAGTGGCAAATGAAATTTTTTTGATAAAAATTATGTTTATGTTCTTTGAAACATTGAAATGTTTTGTATTTAAGTATTTCTAGCATAGAATAACTTTGTTATCATTTCAAAATTCCTTAGTGGTAGCCCTTTGAAATAAATGGTGCATGGCTTTTGATTTCAAAATGGAACCCAAAAGTTACATCTTCCCATTTCTGTGTATGCTACGCTACATTTAGTCTAAATATTTTTTGAAGTTTTGATTGGTTTATTTATGTTCTAAGAAGCACATGATTAATATTCAAAATTGCCACTGTTGTTTTTCTAAATATTATTACTCTATTTGGAATATTTTCCCCCCCTATTTTCAATGTTCAATGATCACTTACTTTGCAGGTTTTATAGTGATTTGGAGTTTGAGAAATATCTCGCTTTAGAGAGGGGCAGATTTAGTAATTATGGTTTAAGGTCTAAAGATTTGGATAGAACATCAAGTTCTATATCAAGCTCTATTAAAAGAGGACTGGAGAAAAGTTCACAGGGATTGAAGAATATTGGTCGATCATTTGCGAATGGGAGTTTCAAGGGTAGTCTTTCCAAAGGATCTTAAATTGTTAGAGAAGAAGATATTTGATCCTCAAGAAAAGTTCTTGTAGAGGTAGAATAGATTTCTTGTCATAGCATGTATAATTGTTGTATTTTTTGACCCTTTGTTTCTTTATTTTCCTATTTTGGATGATGAATCTAGATGTATGGGTATAGGTACAAAATTGGCAAATTATTTCTACTATTTTGTGGTCTCCCATAGATATCTTGTATTTAGTACATATGGCTCTTTAGTTCTGAAAAACTTTCATAGCTCCTTCTTCTAGGGTGTTTGGGAGAGGAGAGCTTGTTATTGATCCAATACAAATTGCAAAGCAGTATCTATCAACATACTTCATTATTGATTTCCTTGCCATGTTGCCTCTTCCTCAAGTAGTTGAAAATCATACTAAAACTTGTGTTTTCTAAAATGATCATTAACATTGACTATTAATGGGAAATGTTTTACATATCAGGTGAGCCCACAATAGTGGGTTACACTTTTTTGCCTAAACTGACACTAAACTCTGAATTTTCAAGAAAACTTTCACTTTCAAATGAAAATTCCCATTTAACAGTTACGAATTTGAAGATGAAGTAAACTAGAGTCTTTTAGGATTTTGTGTCTAGATTCTAAATATATATTTTTATTTTTTTACAAATTGAATTTATTGAATTATTTTTTCTCCTATGAAAATTGGTATGATATCAAAAACCTGATTTTTAAAGAGTGACATTGTTTTTGACACAACTTTTTTTCTACAATAGATATCAATGTGATTCTTTTGAATTTAGTTTGTTAACATCCATATCTAAACCATAGAGTTGGTCTTATATCTTTATCGTTAGTATTTCATATTTTATTGTAGTTTAAAGTTGGCATAACACTAATTTAGACATACATGGCTTTTGACACATGTAACTTATTATATATTTACCCAATTTCAAAAAAAAGAAAAGATTGAAAGGTGACTCAAATACGGAGACTGTACTTATTTTTCAAAAAAATTATTTTTTTATTTACTATTTTTCCATGAGTGTTGAATATCTCAATTTATTTTTTATAATAAACCTATATTCAATTCATGTTAAAAAATATATACCTAAAATTTTTGAAAAGCATCAAATTCATAGTCAATAGAAAGCTACTTCTAAGTACTTAAGTCATGCACAATTTTAGGTCTTCAATGCTCCATTTAAACCTGGTAATTTAGCTCTAAAGAAAGGAAATCATTGAAAAAACTTCAAAATATTCATGTGGCCTTCTATCTAGCTAGTTTCGATAGAAACTAAATCACTTAGTTTCTATCGAAACTATGGGCAATTTAACCAAGTGGTTAACAAACTAACTTCATAGTTTCGATCGAAAGTACTATAGTAGTTTTGATCGAAACTATAAAGCTAGTTTCAATCAAAACTATGAAAACATAGTGTGGGATCTTGCCTAGTCCGCCCCTAGGGGTGTTTCTCTAGTCAGCCCCTAGGGGTTTTTCCCTAGTCGGCTAATAAGGAGGTTTTTTTAAATTTTTTTTTTATATATAAATATGAGTTTCAGTTTTTTCAATTTACATTTATGTGAAATCAAGTTATTGGCTTTTGAATTGGGAAGAAAGAAATATTAGACAAACTTCAACCTATTTTCGAATTTTGAAGGAAGAATTTACGACATGGGCAATAAAGATAAAAGAGCAAGTAAATATGCAGGAAGAAGAACTAAGGAACACAAAGATGAAAATCATTAAAAAATGCTAACAAGATACTATCTTAGATCAGGTACACATGCACAATCTTTTTTCCAATGTATTTAATTAGTTTATTTAGTTAGGATTAGGGTTTAAATCTAATTAGGATTAAGATATTTTTGCTTAAATTAGCATTACTATTAACTTAATATTAAGAGTTTATTTGAAATTATGTTCATATTTAGGCCATTAGGGTTTATTCAATTATGTCCATATTTAGTCCTTAGGGTAAATATTACATTATGAATAAATTTAAATTATGAATTTATTTAGCACATGAATTACCTTGTTTATTCAATTATGTTAATAATTTATAGTCCATTAAGGTTTATTATATTATGATTAAATTTAAATAAATGAATTTATTTAGGACGTAGTCAACCAGGACAACCTATCGACATTGGAGAAGGTTCATCCCAAGTTCAAATAGGTACATGTGCATCTCTTGCAAGTATATAATATAGATCTCTCTAGATTTCTAGGTCTTTATCAAACTTATTATCTTTAATTTTTAAATTTAGTGAGCAATATTTGCCCTTATAAACCTAATTGATTTTATTTGTTATATCGTGCACATGCAACTCTAGTAGATGATGAAAATGTTGGACATGAAGAAATTGAAGATGAAGCAATGGATATTGAAGAAGGACCATCTGAAGGTTAGATAATTTAATCAAGTACATAATATTTCACTCAAGTTAAACATGTATATATGTATACATATATGTCCCCTAAAGAGATTGTACTTAAGACCTTGTTTCATTTTTTCTTGTGTAGCCCGAGATCAAACAAAAAATGAGAATGTTAATCTAGCTCAAAGATTGAAGAGAAAAATTAATCATAGAAACATAGATCATTTAATTGAAATGGATGTGGAAAAATTGAGAGAATATGCTAATCAACCTAAACATACTATGAAGAGGAAATTGAATAAAAAGTCTAAATACATAATTGCACAATTTGAGAATCTATCAACAGTGGAGAAAACTCAACTATTATCAATTTCACTTCTTAAATATGAATTAAAAGAGCCACTGAGACTATTGGGTATAGATACGAGTATAAAAAAGAGAAGGACTTCTAAACTAGAAAAAGATATTGTTGAAAGTGTTAAGGAAGGGTTACATTCCATTGGGAAAAAAACTAGATCTGCAGATAAATCCATTGCACGAAGAGTGATACTAAGATATATTTTAAATAAAGAAAACATCCCAAAATAGATAGATCTCTTCATTATCATCTCATTTCGGGTGTAGTCGAAAGACAATACTACATTATCTAAAAAGGAGAAACAATTTGAATGATAGTACATTAGAAGGCAATTGGGCACTAATGTGTAGAGCTCCTCAATCTAACAGGATTGGGGAAATAGTTAAGAACTTAGTTATTCAATTTTGGATTGATAATACTCGTCCTTCACTAAATAGAAAAGATATCATCAAGTAGAGGATTGGGCCTAAGGAATATATTCAACACGCAAAACATTGGTTGGATGTCACTCAACATGAATTGTATCTCTCATTTTGTAATTTAAATCCTAACATAAAGATTGGACAAACAATGTTTGAAAGATTGAAACCCTATTTTGTGAAGATAAATAAATCTTTCGAAACATGTTGTTTTCGATATCATGTTGAATTTGATCTGTACTATAAATGGTTTCGAAAGATGATAGAAGAAAGTGGTGGAACTTTGCAAAATACTTATCCTAAACTACTGAGTCAATTCATAACATCAATCTTATGTGACAAACCAAATGATTGTGCAATAGGTGAAATAGATTGCATAAGAGGAACTTGTGAAACATGTGGTAACTTGACTAAATTTCCTTTGAGAGAAGAAGATACTAATATGACAAGGATGGTAAAATGTAAGAGATATAAGTACATAAAGTCAGAAACAAAAGCTGGAAAAGAATCAACAAGGTTAGAATAGGTAGAGGATGAGATATCAGTTGGAGAATTTATGTCAAATTTTTGTAAATTGATTCAACCATATATACGCCATGCATTATTTGCCAAGTGGCAAGCAAAACAATTTCAAACACTAAGAGAAACTTTCCCACTCAAAACAATTCTATCTGTTGTTGACTTTGCAGAGAATTACTCTTTCGTGTCTCAAAAACAACTTCAAGCAGAATACTACTATATAGAGCAAGTTACTATTATGGTTCAAGTGTCTTATCAACATGCACAAATTGATCTAGATGGTGTGGAAAGTACAGATCAAGCACGAGTCATTAAAAAAGAGTATCACTTTTACATTAGTGATGACAAAGAACATGACACACATTTTGTGGAACATTGTTTTAAGACATTTTTTGAATATTTGAAAAAAAGAAACATTAAAATAGAAAAAAAATTTGTATGGTAGGATGGATGTGCAACACAATTTAAATCAGCTAGACCATTTTATGCATTATGTAGATATCATCGATACCTTAATATACCACACATTCAGAGTTTTTTTAAGAGTGGACATGGAAAGGGTGAGCATGATGGTGCAGGAGATTGTATCAAACGTGCTTTAAGAAAGTATCAAATGGACTATAAAGGATATCACATTAATAATGCTCATGATGTGGTTGAGTGGTGCAAAACACATTTTTTAGTACCAACAAATATAGATAACACATCATCACATGTAGATCGAATCATACCATTTAGAGTGTTTTGGGAGGTATCAAGAATATATAAATTAATTTGTTCATATTTTTAAATTGAATCTTAAATTTATATTTAATATGTTACCTTAGATGATCTCTAACTAAATTATGGACCTTGTGTACATTCAGGTGTTGATAGAAGATCAATGCATGCATGCAAGAGGGTAGAGAAGACACGATCTTTGCATTCAGTTTTGTGTACAAATTGTAATGTGTGGTCATTGTACACAAGAGAATACTCATGCTTTTATCCTGATTGTATTGATGAAGGCTATGATGGTTGCATTAATCAAGAACGTGGATATGTGGGTGAATGGACTTTGGCGCCACTAGATGTTATTAATACGAATGAGTTTGAGGATGAAAACTATGATGATATTCCATTGATTTCTAGTGATTATAACCATATTTCAGGATTGATCAGAGTTGGTATGTATGAACTATATATATACCTGGATCATGTACATGTATACATTTTTCATAATTTTGGTTAATTTTTATTATATATATGTACTTATGTACATGACATGTATCCAGAATTTTGACATATATAAGTTTTTGTAGGAAATGTTTTTGCAGTCATGGCAGAATCGAAAAATGTAGAAGGTGTTAGCTATTATTTATTACGTTGCACCATGGAAAGAGAGAAGCTAACAAAGACTGAAATAAGTGATGAAATTATTTTTCCCATAGGTTAGTATATAGTTGAAGTATGTACATGTATGTCAAGTATCTATGTTTTTTATGAATTCAAATTCTTTGACTTAAATTGAAGATTGATGTATTTTTTAAATGTGTACATGTGCAAGTTTTGTTTTTGTATAGGGAACATATTTGAAGCAAATAAAAGTACTTTAAAATGGGATCCATTTCATCGATTATCAACCTAACAATAAGGTATATCAATATAATAACCATGTTATTGCCACTGGTCTAACTCTTCATCCAGTCAAAGGACCTGGAATACATAAGTGGAGGCTCCATATTGATGATCATGAGAAAATATTAAATGTTATCCAAGAATGAGCTGATCCACTTTATATGAGATAGAAGCAACTCCTAATTTGAAATGTAATTCAAGAACAATTTGAAATTTGGTTCAAACTATTTGAAATTTGGTTGAACAATCATTTGATCAATTTGAAATTTGGTGGAATAACTAATTTTCTAAATTCAACTTTTACTCTTTCATTTTTAACTCAATGTCTTGAATTAAAATTTTCATAAAGTAACTAATTATAGAAATTATTAACTTATATGTATGTGTGTACACTAATTACCTGACATGTGCACCTTGAGGGAAAGAAATTGAAACACCACTTGTCTTAAGGGGATGAAATTAGGAGCCTGTAAAATTAATTATATTGAACTTTCTATTTCACTTAACTTGTCAATTTTAGGACACATGTATGCTTTCAAATTAACTAATTAGGACATGTGAGCTTTCGATTTAACTAATTACTTGACATGTGATCTTTCAATTTCAAATTGCAATTTGTTTAACTAAATTTTGAACATATACATGTTTTAAGTTGGACTTGAATTAGAACATTGGGTTTAAGGGGATAAAATTCTAGGATATGTGTACAAATTAAAATTTCACTATGATTAAAATTTGAAATGTAACTCAAGAACAATTTGAAATTTGGTTGAACAATCATTTGATCAATTTGAAATCTGGTGGAGTAACTAATTTTCTAAATTAAACTTTTACTCTTTCATTTTTAACTCAATGTCTTGAATTCATTTAACTTTCTATTATATTGAACTTTCTATTTCATTTAACTTGTCAATTTTAGAACACATGTACGCTTTCAATTTAACTAATTAGGACACGTGCTTTCAATTTTAGGACATGTGAGCTTTCGATTTAACTAATTACTTGAAATGTGAGCTTTCAAGTTCAAATTGTGATTTGTTTAACTAAATTTTGAACATGTACATGTTTTAAGTTGGACTTGAATTAGAACATTGGGCTTAAGGGGATAAAATTCTAGGATGTGTACAAATTAAAATTTCACTATTATTAAAATTTGAAATGTAACTCAAGAACTATTTGAAATTTGGTTGAACAATCATTTGATCAATTTGAAATTTGGTGGAATAACTAATTTTCTAAATTGAACTTTTACTCTTTCATTTTTAACTTGTACAAATAAAAGGGATGAGTTATATAGATTTACTCAAGTTAGGAATTATGTACAACTAATTACCTGATACTTGAACATTTAATACATGATATATTACCAAACATTTAAATTACATGAACTATTTATATATATCTAAATTTAATCAATATATTACATGTGTACATATCTAAATAATTTACTTACATATCTTAGATAGAAACAATTTAGAATATACTAGATCTAGATCTATAATGTATTAGATTCCACAACATAATGTAACATGTATCAATCATCTCGAGAAAAAATTAAAAAAGCATGTATCTATCTAGAGATCTGTCAAAAGATAATATCAAATATAAATAGTGTGCACATGTATGTAGACATGCAGATCTAGGTACATCTTTATGAAATCAAATATAAATATAACATGCATCATGTGTGTATATAAAGTGTCTATCTAACATATGAATGTCTCTCTGGATGAAAGTCTAGAACAAATCATCTAGATAAAAAAAACTATAGATCATCAAGTGCAGGTCTATCATCACCACACCTCCTCACAACATAGTCTAAAGACTGACTATCAAGGTGCTCACCAAGATGTGCTGACCCCTATATATAAATTCAAGAGAAAGTGATATGTACATACATACATTTAATCAAGAGAAAGTGATATTGAAATACATGTACACATAATCAAAACATAAATAAACAATACCTGTCCACTACTAACATCATCCAATGAGTCTCAATGATGTACACAATCTGGCATCAAAGTTGGAGTAAAAAGAGGCATGTCCCCCTACATTGTACATGTGCATGTGCAACACATCAAATTAAAATTTCTCTATGATTACAAAGCTACATGCATGATATACATACATGTGCACACATGCACATGTGTAAATTAAATTAGTTTCAAATGATTAAAATTTTAACATGAACAAAAAAAAAAAATTGCCTGTGTAGATGGTGGCATCTGATAATACTCAAACTGCCTAGCATCAATCATGTCCACTAATGCATCCATATTTTGTTGCGTCATATCAAGGTCCATCTCTACATCTACGTGAGCCCCATGATTGGTGACTGGCACACGTCCTAAAGAGCCAAGTGGACTATGTAGATGAGATGGCATAGAAGTAGAATGATCACGTGTCAACAAGTCCATCCATCTTGTGGTCGACAAGCTCAAATCAACATCATTAAGGCCTACATTTGAACTCTGAGCCTGCCCTGTAACACTAGCTAAAGGGTCTATGGTATGTATATGTCTCTCTAGAGAAAAAGAGTGGTCAGTAGGTGGATCATCGTGTGCACTACCACCATGACCACTACCTGATCGATGAGAGGAATATGGCTAAGGATGTGTCCTAGCACTACCATGGACATGATCTCGAACATCTGATATGGGTATGCCAAGATGCTCTAATATAAATCTATATGTATCTAATAGATCCTCAGCTAGACCAATCGTAGTATCTTATGCCAACACTCCAGTGAGACCCTCTAAGCTAGCCATTAAAGGGATTCCTGTTGCACTGTACAAGTCTCCTGAAGATGTATCATAGGATGATGATCTAGAATGCTGATGACACATCAAATACTGACCAACCTCATCACTCAAAATAGATATGACAACTACTGCAATCTCTCCAACTCCCTAAATGACCCCACATAACTAAGTGCTATGCATGGCCTCATCAGCCAATGGACCTAACATAGGGGAAATAGCAAGTGCCCTCTCTCCGACAATCAATCTATGTGCTAGTGGGGGATGACCTAGCTACCTATCAGTCAGTCTACCATGCCCTTGTCCTAAATGTCCTGGTAAATCTATGTAGTTCACCACCCTGCATAAGAAAACCTCCGCATAAAGCTACCAGGAAAAAATAGAGTGGAATTTGGTCATTATTTGGATAATGACCATGGGCAGCAAGGAAGTGTGGGTATATCAATGCAGCCATCTGTGGATCTGTACACTTAAGGGGAGAATACCCCTTCACATACTTTTGCGAAAGATAATGGGGGAAACATTCCCTCTTCAGGACATCTTTGGGCACTAAGCCCTGCACCTCCTGGAGTGAAAGACCAGAGGAGACCTCTTGTCTCTTATTGTCAAGGATAGTCTATATAGTTTGTGCAGAATATGGGGTAGCACCATGAATCTCATCTCGAATAAATGTCAGGCTACGTAAGATACTTTGGCATGTACCACTATATACACTAGAGCATGTGCCACTAATCAGGGATTCCTGAAGTCTATGAATCTCCTGGTTAGTGTGATCATAGAGCTCCTGAGGTGGGATAGGTAGCTAATCACGGGGGACATTATGCTGCTTAGGGGGGATAGACTGTTGCTCAGGGCCCGGGATAGGCTACTCAGGCCTAGGTATAGGTTGCTGCTTAAGGCTTGGGATAGGTTTCTCGGGCCCAAGGATAGGCTGCTTGAGGGGGACAGGCTGCTCAGGGGGGATAGAAGGCTGTTGATTAGCCATGTGTCAATGTATGTAGGTGTGTGTATAATGTGCAAACCTGAAAATTTAAATTAAAATGTACGACATTTAATAAACTTGAAATTTATATTAACATATGTATGTACAATTTGAGAAAATTAAAAAACTTGTATCTAAATTGTTTTAATAAAATTAAACATGTGTACATGTGTACATATATATAAAAGTCCTAAAACATAAATGAACATGTTGCATAGGTCTTAAAAAAACTAAATTTTAAAACACACATGTTGTTATATATAATGTTTGTAACTCAAGGACCTTTTAAGAACTATGTGTGCAAGTTATATTTCTATCTAAGTTAGATTGAATGTTCAAAGATTTTAGACATACATGTGCACATAAACTTGTCAAGTGTAATTTAGGTCCATGAAGTAAATATGCATATATATATGTATATATCTAGATATATGCATATACACATGATATGTATATTTGCACATATAGATCATGTGTGTGTGTATATATATGTGCACACACACACACACACACACACACACACACACACACACACACACATATACAAACACGTGCATGATATGTGCAAATCTAGATATCATGTGTGTGTGTGTGTGTGTGTGTGTGTGTGTGCGTGTGTGGTTGTGTGTGCATACTAGGATAAAGTTTAGGTTTAGGGTTTTGCATTGAAATTATGGTGCGGTTGTTTAAATCATGGTTAGCAAATTAAAGTTAAAATTTGGAATAAAAATATAGTTAGGTTTGGGGTTTGGGGATGGCTAGCATAAGTGTTATTACTAATATTAAGCTTTAGGGTCAAGGTCAGGTTTAACATCATGATTAAGGTTTGGGTTAGGTTAAATTTTATTAGTGATATAGTTAGGTTTAGAATTATTCTTAAGTTAGACAAATACTTTTCTTAGGATTATTGTTAGCGTAACTTTGGTTATGATTAAGATTGCAGTTAAGGTCAAGGTTTATGGTTAAGGCTATAATAAATGCCAGTGTGAGGATTCATATAATGCACCATGTAGGGTTAGAGTTATGGCTTTAATTACGGATAGGGTTACGATTAGTGTTTATATTATCTCTTAGTTAGGGAGAGAATTAGAATTTGGTTGGGTTGAGGTTTAGATATAGTTTGAAAATATTATTTGAGGTTAAGGTTAGGGTTTACATAATGGTTTGTCACGAATAGGGTTTGGGTTAAAATGACATACCTAGGTTTCATGTTTGGGTTATATGGCTAGGGTCAATGTTAGGCTTTATGGTTGAGGTTTTACACCACATGGTAAGGGTTTGGATTAGTGATATATAGTTAATTTTAGCATCATCTTAGGTTAGAGAAATAATTAGATTGGGGTTTTAAAAAATTAGGGTTAGCATTTCAATTATGATTAAAATTGGAGTAAAGCTTATAGTTGAAGTTAGAATTAGTGTTAGAGATTTTTTTAAAGGTCATGGTTATGGCTAGTTTTAGAGTTTAGATTAGGTAAAATAGTTAGAGTGTACTTAAATACACTTTATTAAAAGATAATATTATATATTTAGATAATATGGATGAAAAAATATCTTTAAAAACTAAATAGATCTAAGAATTTAGAACAATATGAAGAGACAAAAGGTTAAGATTACAACAAGAATACTAGTTGAAGGAGGAGGCAGTCATGTTGCCCAACTTGCTTGAGATTTATCAACAAGATAAAAAATAACATCAAGATCAAGTGAGAATAATAATGAGAGGAGATTATCATATATTAAAAATATAGTGGTGATGACTGAATCAAGAGGACATCTTAATGTAATCATATTTATTAATGAAGCCAAGATTTGTAGCACATGCAATGTTTATCATGAAAATGTCTATATCTATCTATAAATATTTGATAAGTTGAGAAAAGATCAAACATCATGGTAATATGCTCAAAACTCTCACTCTAACACAGCTAAAATTCACAATGCATACATAAAAAATAATAAAATATACAAAGAAACATATAGTTAAATACTAAAAACATATAAATTTTAACTGAAAGCACATAAGAAGGGAAAAAACAAGTATTTCACACCTTTTTTCAGACGGTTGATGGGGTGGATGCCAGTCTGTCTCTTAGTTTTGATCAAAAAAAGGAGAAGACAATAGCCTGCGCCCCCCTTTTATCGCATGGCTTAGGATTTCAATCAAAAATTTATTTCAGTTTCGATCGAAACTAAGAAACCTGTGCACAGATCCTTGACCACTCATAGATTTTTCAGTTTCGATCAAAATTGGAATAAAGTTTCGATCAAAACTTTGACCTTAGTTTCAATCAAAACTAACAAATTATGGTAGTTTCGATCGAAACTAAGGTTCGATAGAAACTTAAATGTTTCGATAGAAACTTATAATTTTTGTTTCTATCGAAACTATCCGAACAAGTTTTCCCATTCACGCTTTTGTGGAGGGATTTTTTCCTCCAAAAAAGTGTAACCCACTATTGTGGGTTCACCCACATCTTATTCTACTTAAAGCATGAGTTTATACATACATGTTTTGAACTAACATTAGAACTATTGCTAGTTTGGTTAATGATGTACTTCTGGAGTTATGTCAACTTAGTTATAATCTAAATATCAGATTATAGTTAGCTACATAAATGATTGTGTAATAGTTGTTGAAATGAGGATTTGCTTCTGCCTCATTTGTGAGATGCCTAAGGTTGCCAGCTTGGGTATGTGTTCACTTATACTATGATTTGTTTATCTTGGTTTCACTATAGCTGGGCTTGGCTATTCTATATATATGATACATGGTAGCAACTAACATGGGAACCACTATGTAGATCTTGGTGATAGTTGCATTTCAATTTACTGAACTGGTTTAGTAAGCTACATGGGTATTAGTCTACTTGTTGGTTGGATGAGGTCATGCCTTCCACTAACTGTTATGACTAAAATACTCTAAGATGCTGGTAAGGGTTCACCAATGCAACTTTTTTAATTCCCGCTGAGTTCAACCATATAGTTTGCATGTATACACCTACCTACATACATATATACATACATGCATGTATTTATCCTTACAATATATTAAACTACTTAGAATAGTACTACCTACATATATGCATATAAACATGTACATTTATTTATTTTTACAATATATAAAACTATTTAAGATGGTACTAGTAATACTAAAATTAAAATAAAAACAAAAATATATTAACCATAACTTTGGTATATAAATTTAAAACACATCAAACAATTGTCAATAAATAAATAGATAATTAGAATATATTTTCCACAACAAGTTGAATTGTGATATTTCTATTAGGATTTAGTTGTGTATTTTTTTGAGTCAAACTCATTAACCCATGTTTCATGAGTAGTGGTTTACATGACCTTGTCTCTCGTGAGAATAAATTGAACACTTAGCACTCATTGGATCTAGGTGATGCTCACATAGGTGAAGTATTGGGACTTGACTCATCTTTCATGAGTAATGTTTTTACTAATTACCTAGTGCAAGATAATTTAAAAGAGTAAGATTCATAGGAATAATTTATATTAATCAATTTATTACATTTTTCTTATTTATAAATTATTAATTTATTGTGATATTGCTATTAGGATACACTGTGTGGTTTTTGAGTTGAACTCAGTTGACCCATGTTTCACAAGTAGTCGTTCACACAAAACCATCTCTCATGAGAATAAATGGAACACTTTCACTTATTGGATCTAGGTGATGCTCATCAAGCTAAAGCACCCAGATATGACCCATCTTTGATGAGTAGTGCTTTTAATAATTGACTTTGTGAAAGCTACTAGCCTGCAATAGTAAGTTGTCTAGGTATATTATATATTGATCAATTTATTACATTAGTATTATTTATAAATTATTTATTTATTACTATTAGGATTCAACTTTGTAGTTTTTTGAGTCAAACTCATTGACTCATGTTTCATGAGTAGTGGCTCACATAAACCCAACACTAATGAGGATAAATGAAGCAATTAGCAATTGTTGGATCTAGGTGATGATCATAGAGGTGAAGCACCAGGACTTGACCCATCTTTCATGAGTAGTGATTTTACTAATTACTTTGTGCAAGCTACAAGAGTAAATTTTTTAGGCTCTTGGACTCACTTTTACTAATTACTAGGGTATCAATGATGCCCTAGAGATCCAACTCATAGAGATCCAATTCCACTCCCTCTACTAGTATGAGACATCACTACAACACCATTGACACCCTCCTACTACCATTGCTATCCCTATGGGTTACCCCTCTATTACGAGGTTGTTCTTTATTTCTTTGACTTCTTAGCTATGTTTGGTGTGGTGGGGTTACCATCTTGGGCATTCTACCCCCTCGAGATTGTTGAGGTTTCTGCTCATTCCTCTTCTCTTTTCTTGGTTGGTTTCTGGTTACCATTTGGTATTTTTATTTTTGGGTTTCCTTTGTTTTCTTGGTTCCTTTGACCCATTTGTGGTCACTTGTCAAACACTAATAAAATTTATCTTTATTTTTATGTGTTCATTGATTTTTCATTTTGTGAAATGTCGTGTTAAAATTCAAACTCTAGACTATGAAGGAATTCCTTTCCATTGTAGGGTCTACTTTGGGACTAGACATATTGCTGTGTGTCGTCTTATGAAATTGAGGAAATCAAAGAAAAGACCTTCTTGGTGGTCTGGGGTTTTTGTTCTTTGATACATTCTAATATTAACATCAATGAGTGGGACCCATTGATTTATGAATCTATGTAGATTTACCCTGCATCTAAATCTTTTTCTCATATGCCTCTTTAGGTCAGGCTCCCAAATCTTTCCCTTCACCTATGCCTAGATTCAGTCCTGGAAGCTATAGGAGATGCCATTGCTGACTTCTAAATGGTGGATTCTAAATCATCTTTTTACATGACACACCTATGTAAGCATTATCCTCTCATCATCACACTAACTTCTATGCTCAATGGAGGATAATCCACTATTAGTGGACATGTCCTTAGTTGTGAGACTTATCACTGTGTTGACTCCTAGTCATTCTAGAGGCCTTTATATTTAGGCACTCCTAGTGTATATGTACATCAATTCAATTTTGTATTGTTATTCTAATCATACTTTATTGGTCCATATTGTGCTAGTGCTTGAGCTTCTTAATCCTAGGCAATTTTTCCCTAAAGAAAATTCTTACATGGTATGAAAGCTGAGGGAGCTTCTCTTCACATTGGAGACCATTTTTGCTTCACCTCTCAAAGGACCATGATTCAGATCTAGAGTATTGCAGCTATTGGGAGCATCTAGAGTCAAAGTAGACCTCACCATTACATCTGAAGCATCAATTCAATGAATTTTAACTATAATTTTGCCTACCCTAGGCCATAGTCAAAATTGAGGCAATTTTTTTTTTGCAAACTAGCACCCGAAGGCCCAATTTGCAAAATTGGTATGATCTTTTAGATCTGTGCAATTAATTTTCAGATCTGCATTTTTCATTTTCTTTTGCTTTTAGATCTACAATTTCTTTTTGGCTTTGTAGTTTATTTCTGAAGTTCTATGAAAAAATGGCCTTTTACGCTAGTAGGAGAGATTTTTTTGCAAGAAAAGATTGGAGCTTGCTAGTGCAAATTAGATGTTGGCATCATATTTAGAAGGTCATAAAAACTACAATTCAACTTTTGTTTCATCAAAATTAGACATCTCAGGTGAAATCTAGAGTCAATTGATTTTTGGAGGTGTGACAGTAATGATTCAAGAAAAATAATTGTAGAGGTGATTTTCAAATAGCGATATCTCCCTCATACAGGCTCCTTTTTCTGAGCAATTTTTTTTGTTTTGGGGTAGAATTTCATGATCTACACATTGGTGTAGGATGTTTGAGATCTTTTTTCCTGAATTTTTCTACAAATTGCAAATCCCAATTTCTACAACTTCAAAGGCTTAATTCAGGCTCATCTAGACATTTTTGGGTTTCATTTTATTTGAAATTGCTTTTTTTTGTCTACTTTCTAGATCTACAATTAGATTATAGGCTTGTGTGGATAGAAATACCACTTTTAGAAATAGGTCCTTTTGTTCACTGTATTGCTTTGATAAAACTTCAAAATTGTTGTGCATCTGAGCTAAAGTGCTTAGTACCAACTTTAAACTCGAAAAGGAGGTTGTAAACAGAAAAATCAAAAACCCACTTTTGTCCATTTTGACAAGTGGCCTATTGTACATGCACTACATATAAAGTTCCAAAAGCATCATTTTTTTTTTTTTTTTTTTTTTTTTGGGGGGGGGGGGGGCGGCAGGGAGGGTGTTCTTTGATTGAGTGAATAGGGGGAGTGTGTCTTGTGTTCTTGTGTCTCTTTTTCTCTCTTATGCTCTTTTAATTTTTCTACATCGTGGGTTCACTTGAAACTCCACTTTTAACTTCACACAATTATACTACATGGAAAGATAGTATATGGAGTAGACTAATGGAAAATGTTTTAAATCTATATGTTGATGGTATAGTTGTAAAACCCATTGATGTTGCTGCACAAGTTGCTTGGGAAGTTAAAGAAAACCAAGCATTAGGAATTATTAGGAGTTATGTTCATAGAGATCTCTTCTTCCACATTTCTAGCTTTAAGGATGCCAAGGGTTATTGGGAAAAACTTGAAGGTTTGTGTGGTAAGGTGGATGAGGAAAAGGGATTCCAAATTGAGGATGATCTACTTCTATTGGATCCTAATAATTTTGAAACAATTCAAGACTATGTCAACAAAGCCAATGAATTGAGAGCACTACTTAAGGATTGTGGTAATCCTATGAAGGATGATAAATTGACTCATCACATCTTGAAGAGGCTACCTTCAAAGTATGCATTTTTTGTTTCGAGTTACAACACTCATAGGTTGACCATGAGAAGCACCTTCACTAAGCCTACATTTGATGCATTTGCAGAAATATTGATGTTGGAACAATCCAAGTTGATAGATATGGGAATTCTTAAGTCATCCAAATCTACAACATTAGTGGCTAGTAATGAGAACCAATCAAATCAAGGAAAAAAAGGTTTTACCAACAACAAGAAAATGTAGTGGAAGCAAAAATCACAATTAGAGACACAACAATCTTCCTCCTCACAACAAGGCAATACTTCTTCCAACAAGAAGGGAAACAACAACAAGAAGGATAAACTATTTTGTGCGTATTGCAAGAAACCAATTCATGATGAGCATCATTGCAAGACTAAGAGAATAGATGAGTTAGAAAACTTACTTAGGAAGAAAAAAATCAATGTGCCGAATGCTTCCAAGGATTCAAATCCATCCACTTCACAAGGAAAAGGGCAAGAATTTATGGAAAGTTCAAGTTCTTCAGGGGAATGGATTCTTGACTTGGGTTCCTCATATCATATGGGTTCTTCAAATGGATAGTTTTCTTCATTGAAGTATTCTAAGGTACCTCACATCTTTGTAGGAGATGATACACAAGTAGAAGTTGAAGGGAAAGGACAAGTTGAGATGGAAAATGGAGAGTTCAAAGATGTTCTCTATGTTCCTAACCTTAGCACTAATCTCCTTTCAATTTACCAAATCACTCACTATGGAGGTGGCAATAAAGTTGAGTTCCTTCTTGATTCACTAATGGTGTGCAATTGTAAAGATGATTCATTGGTTGTAGTGGGTAAAGTTAATCATGACACAAGGCTTTATTCTTTCTCCCACTTTGTGCCTAAGTCTCCTTCACATGCCTTGTTGACACAATTACAATCACAAAGTAAATTATGGTATGAGCAGTATGGACATCTTGCCTTCTACTATCTTCATCAACTTAGCTCAAAAAATATGGCCAAAGGTCTACCTTCAATCAACTTTTCTATAGGTGAATGTTCAACTTGTTTAATGGATATGCATCTAGAAGAGAAGATTGACAAAGTAAAATCTTGGAGAGCATCAATTGTTCTTGAGTTGGTTCACACATTTCTAGCAGGCCCCTTTTCAGTGACATCAGTTAGCAAGGGTCACTATGTCCTCACTTTCATTAATGACTTTTCACTCTACACATGGGTCTACTTTCTTAATCACAAGAATGAAGTGTTTGATAAGTTTCTAGCCTTCAAGAGTCATGTTGAGAAATAATCAAGTAAAGCCATCAAGGTCCTTTGTATGGACAATGAAAGTAGATATGTGAACTCAAGACTTGGAGACTTTTGTGAACTTGAGGGTATTGATCTTCAGAATCATGTAGCATTTAGTTCACAAAAGACAAGTGTTTCAATAATGAGGATTAAAACTCTTAAGTCAATGGCAATTTGTATGACTCAAGCTAAGTCTCTTGATCCATCACTTGAGGTAGACGCTATAAGTAGTGCCAATCACATCCTTAATAAGTCTCCTCATAATGTCTTAGAAGGAATGACTCCTTTTGAGGCATGGTGTGGAGGAAAACCAATTGTGAAACACTTCAGAGTTTTTGGTTGTCTAATATGGGTACACATATCTTCAAGGGAATGCAAGGCACCACCACCAAAGCCTTGTACTTTCATTGGATATGACAAAAGTGTTAAGGCATATATACTTATGGATCCTAAGACTCATGAGATATTCATAGAGAGGAATGTTCACTTTGAGGAAAGTTCACCTAGCTTATCCTCTTATCCTCTCCATACTTCATACATTGTGGAAATTGATAGTGACAATAGTGATAGTGATTCAACAGGTTCAGATACGGGGGATCCTATTGATAGATGCAAAACAAGGTCACATCATTAGCACATTCCACATGCATACATTGCTATAGTGATAGGTCCATGTAATTTAGTACAGTTGGGTATACCTTGTCTTTTGGTTCCAAAATTAGGGGATGACTACATGACATATATTTTAGGTTTTTTTATGGAGTCATACATAGCAGATTTAGAAGACATTATAGATGATATACATCTTCTCTTTGATGAAGAAGATCCTTCTTCAGTTGTTGCAAGGGAACACTTTGACCCTCTTGTCCATTCTCTACATGATTAGTCTTAAAAGGTTGATATTATTGTGGATCCTTATGTACAATAGTTGCAAGAGGTCTCTTTATCATTCGAGGAGACAATTGGTTCTTTGGGATATGTTCTACATCCATCCTTGCTAGATCTAAACTTGTTCTTTTTAGCAGTGTTAGAAGGGGTGACGATCAGTATCAACATAGGGATAGTTGAGTAGGTTTCAGAGACATCATTCATCTTTGGGATTATTTCTACACATTGGGGAAGCATCTCATATGTACCTATGACATTGTTTCTTCCTAAAGGGAGGAACATTATTCAATAGTCATGGATTAGCTTCTGCATTCATCTTTGAGTAGCTATCACTGATTGGCATTCTACATTTAGGGGGGACTACCTTGTTTCCTTCCTTCTTCTTATTCTTCTCTCTTATGGGGAGGACCTTTTTCTCTTATGGAGTTTTTTCCATCTCATACTTCTCTATTGTACATACACGATGTATGGTGTAATGGTGGGATCTTAATTATTCCATCCATCCATGCATTTTGTTTTTTCATCTCTCTTTTTGGGGGAGGGATTTTACCATGAGGTTTTCCCTCTTTCTCTACTTTTAAAGAGATTTCATTGCATTTATACATGGGTACCTAACATGGCCTAGTAGCTGGGACCCATCATGCATTTTCATTATAGCTTTTGTAAGATTAACTGCATTCCCCTAAGTTTCACTTAAGGGGGGTGTTATTGTAAATAATTAATTATTATTACACTTTACTTAAGTTTACTTAGGTTACTGCACTATTTTATTATTTATTAGTTAGACATGTAGAAGTATATGTACTCATATGAGTTGTCTTGTTGAAAACACAAGAGTTGGCAACTCTAATTTAGCACATGGTGTCTACAACATAGGAGTTTGCATAATCAACTGAGTTGTCATGTAGGAAACATGGTTTTTTGCACTCTAATTGAGCACATGGTGTTTGTACAACATCTTTATACATGACACACCTATGTTAAGTTTATCCTCTCATCATGGCACTAACTTCTATGCTCAATGGAGGATAATCCACTCTTAGTGGACATGTGCTTAATTGTGAGACTTATCACTATGCTAACTCCTAGTCATTCAAGAGGCCTTTATATTGAGGCACTCCTAATGTGTATGTACATCAATTCAATTTTATATTATTATTCTGATCATACTTTATTGGTCCATATTGTGCTAGTGTTTGAGCTTCTTGATCTTGGGTGATTTTTCCCTAAGGCAAATTCTTACACATTTAAAATTGAATTTGGTTTAGTAATACAAATTTAACTATAATATGTGTTGCAATTAATAAAACATCTTGTAATAAATAAATTTTGGAAGAACTTTCAAATTTCAAAGATTCCCATCTAAGTTTTGTACAAAAGTGCCCTAATCACAAAACCCTCATTTTAAGGCTTAAATCTAGGGTTTAAACTTAGTCCACTTTGTTTCATGTTGAAAAATCTTCACCAAACTTTCAAAATAGGCTCAAATATTCCATATTAGTATTTATTTTTCATTTAAGGTCCCAAACCTTGTATTCCAGCTCACAAGGTTACCCTAGGCATGTTTTCCCTTCTTGCAATGGCTCAACACTACACTTGTTCAACCATAAAATCACCATTTTGGAATCAAAACCAAGGGGGGAAAGGTTGAAAAAAGTATTTTACATCATATGACTCTTACTCTTATCCATCCAAAAAGCCATAGCTAGTTAGAAGTTGTGGATTGCTAGGAATTCATTAGAGACTTCAAAACCCTTGTTGTTAAGAAAGCACAAAAATGAAGGAAATGAATGTAATAAATTGATTTAAAATGCTTTAATGATTCAAATAAATGCAATGAAAGTTTGAGAGAAATTCAAAGTGTAGAATTAATTAGTTCATCACACAAACCAAAGAAATTGCTTGCAAAAGTACATATCAACACTCTAGAAAAGCACAAAATTGCTCCAAAACTTGTCTTCTTGATTCCAACCCATAAATTTGGTGATCTAAAACATATATAAATTCTTCCAAACCATTTGATTATTTCCCAACCAACTTTTCCACTTGTTTATGCATTCTTGACAATTTTTGCAAGAAATTGCAAAAATTGCTCTTTTGTAAAAATTGCACTTTGCAACTTTAACAACATTTTGCACTATTATGAAATTTGACTCCAACTAGGAATGAAATGATCTGAAATCATGTATAAAGACTAAATATGATAGAAACTAGTCAAATCCAACCTTGATTCAACCTTTGACCATGTGTTGACTATGTTTGACCATCCTAGAACAACCTAGACAAACAAGCACTAGTTGATCTTTTGGCCTCCAAATGAGTTAACCAACCTACAAAACATCACCACTAATTTCTATAGGCTCAAACTATTTAGGTTTCTTTCCCTTATAGTTTATCACACAACAAAATTGATAAATTCACTAACTAAACCCCTTGTCCACCTTATGCTCCTACACCATAAAGCTATAACAGAAAAGATGTCATAACTAAACTTATTTCAATCTCTTGTATTTTTATAACTAAATTTTATATAATATTCTCCATAAATTTTTATTTTTTTTTCTAAAAAATCAATATTCTAATTACAATTTTGTAAATTGAATATTTAACTTTTAATATAAAATAAAGAAATTCTTTTATTAGACTCAATAAGAAAAATTATTATTAATAAAACTATTATAAGTCTTAATTTTCTTCTAGTAGTTAAACTTCTTATTTCACATTAAATCTATACTATAAAATTATAAATAATATAGATCGCTTGTTTAAAACTTCCACATGTAATTAAATCTATACCAAATAATTATATATAATGTAGACTGTTTTTTTAAACCTTCATATGCAAAAAAATGAAGACTAAAAATAAATTTGAATATCTAAAACTAATAGGAAAAAAAATCTTATCCGAATCTTTAAAATGGTGTTGACCCTTTTTTGGAAAAAATAAAAAATCTTGGAAATGTTCATTGGATGCATGGTCATTATGTGCATATAAATAACCCATTTGAAGTATTGAAGAATTATCTAAATATTTTTAACTTTGGAGGGAAGCAGATAGAGTTTTTGAAATTGAAAGTAGCCAAAAATGGGGGTTGACCCAAATAACAAGAAGCTGCAAAAGAATTAACAGTCAAGAAAATCTAGAATTAACCAACACCCCTTTTCAATTTTAAAGTACCCCCCACTAAAGTATCCCAACTATGATAAATAAAACTATGAAAAATATACATCACCAAAATGAAAACATTATAGTAAATGTGAGTCCATAAAAATACCATTAACACAACCCTCATGGGCTAGGTGTTGTAATAGTAAGCATAAGAATAACTAAACCTTAAACTAAAGGGGGAAATAACTCCCCTTTTTATTTTCCCTCCTCTTAGGTTTATCTAGTATTTGTCAGAGCCAATCATCTGCCAAGAACATGTACATCAAAACCGTAGTGTCCACTCCTACCATAGAAGTTAGGCCCTCTTTCTCCTAATGTAGAAGGTGAAGGATGGAGGCCATTGAATGCATAACCCTCATAGAAAACCTAGTGACCTCATTGAACCTTTTCTCTAGGATCTAATGCCTCTTCTCCAACTTTTTTAGATTTCTATTAGCCACCCCTGAATCTTCATTTTGAATATTAGTAGTTGGGGACTATGGGCTATCTCTCTCAAGGGCTTGATCACCTTTTTAAGTAGGATGTTGGGGGTAGGTGAGAGTCTCCTCCTTCTTACCCACCAACATGTTAGGGGTATTATTCTTATGAGTATCAAAGACATGAGATGAAAGTGGGCTCAACTTACTACTTTCCTCACCCTTATCCTCACTGACAGTTTCTTCTTCCTCTTCTCTAACAATAGCTTCGATGATTTACACATGGGATGTGCCTATAGCTTTGCCCCAACAAGGAAGTTTTCTACATTTGGACATTTAGAGTTGGGAAGGGGTACACTTTCCGTCATTTCTTAGAAGGCAGGTGGACAATTCTCTTACTATCTGCCCTTACCTGTTTGTAACTGCAAAAGGGTCACTGAGTTTAGGAATTCCATCTTTGAAAGTGTTCACACCCATTCTAAAGGAGCCCAATTTTCTTCAAGTGCATACATATTCGGACTAGAAGTTGCCAGTGTAGGAGGTGAATGATTAAATGTTAACTTGCAAGTGCCTAGTGCTCTGCCAACAATAACATATATTTACACTACCATGATGGTTACACAACTAGTGAAACCTGTGTATGATTCTCTGCAAAGTTCCTTCAAGAAAAAGATGAGGAAAAATGCACCATTTGTTAAGCCCACCTTGCCATTTGGAGAGTTTCAACCTTGCTAGTAGTTATCCAGAGTAACATCTGTGAAAATCCCAACTATTACTCTTCATTTTGAAGGCAACACCAACCTCGATATGCCAGTTGTAGGAACTCTTCTTCAAGTTGCAAAATATGTTGTGTGCTCCCCCTTTTTACCCTCTGCAAATGATGCTATCAATATCATTGAGAGTGTTGAGAAACAAGGTATTACGGTGGCTTTCGAAAATGCAAACAATATTTTGCCAGTCAAATGCATTTTTAGACTATTTTCCTCGTTCATCATAAGATATAAACTATGTCAACATTTTTTTTTCTTTATTAAGTATAGGTAGATCAAGAACAAAAAATATCCTCTGAGAGTATTAAAAAAAAAAGGCCCAGCCTCACCACAAACTCAAAGTATCATATACACAAATAAGACAATAGAAGAGAAGGAGGCAAGGATCATCTAATGTAAGACATCGTAATATGTGTGTTCAACATTATTTAGCATTTAATATGTGTGTTTTTTAAAATAACAAAAAAAGACTAATATCATTTGGTATAGTTTCCAAACTTTCATAAAATTATCTTTACAAATAAATAAATCTTGTGTTTAGCCTTATAATTAAAACTATGTTGAAAGATCATTTAAATATCATATGAATGATCTTGACTTATTTGTATTTTTTATTTTCTTTAATATATTTAAAAATAAAATTATTTTAATTTTGATTTATACTCATTAATATAATTTGATTTAATTTAGAATTACATTTATAAAATATAATATAATATTAGGTCCAAGGACAACATTGACCCTCTTCTTATTGTTTCTTAGGGATCGCCTCCTTCCACCTTCAATTTCAACATCTGAGTCCACAATCTAGATATCCTTCTCCATTTTTATTTTCTTCTAGAGAGTGCATTCTGGGGTTTTGGTTTCCATAGTGGACAACACCTCAGTAGATATTTGTGGGGTAGAGGTAGGAAGAGATAGATTAGGAAGAATGACCTCCACATTTATAGGTTGGATGGGGCAAAGGTTCATTTAAAGATCATAAAATTTATACATAAAGGCCTAGTGCATGATAGTGTAGGGTTTCCCTTTTTTAATCCTTTCCCTAACCCTAAGGATGGTGTCTTCCATATAATGCAAAAGACAAAATGGGAAGGATATGAGGTCACTATTTTGAAAATTATTTAATATGGGGAAATGGTAATAGTAGAAAATATGAAATCTATCCTCAAGCATGAGATATCACATAATAGCATAGCATACCTCCTTCTAGGGATCTAGAAGCTTCATTTTGAAAAAACCACTACAATCATGCACAGGGCTTTCATTTGGTTAGAAACATTTATTGAAACTCATTTCATCAATGAAATAGGTTTCTTCCTCCATTTTCTACCCTTCGGGGAGAAACCACTACCTTTAGCTATGACATCTTTGTTGATCTAAAATGAGATCCCATTCACAACCACCCTCCTATTAGTTCAAGAGTTCATAGACTACATGGACACTACTCCTTCATATCCTTCAATGCATTGCATAAATGGCACCAAACAACCCTTTCTCGGATATGCCTATGCTACGTCTTTGTAGTTTTCAATAGTACTCAGCTCAATATGAAAAGGAAAACCACTCATTTTCCCCACTCTCACCCAAGTCCTCAATATAATTAAGGCTAGAAAAACCAAGAACCTAGAAACTTGAAGCTTAAGAAAATGAAATGACAAACACCCAAATAAAACAACATCAAGAAATAATGTCACTTAATAGGCTCAATCCACAAAAACCCCTTATTATCTTTAATACTTTCCACCTCATTTAAAACCCCACTTTCTTGCTTCTCGATGTGAATATATCTAGTTTTAAAAATCTCCATCATTTCCCTTCTAACATGATCCCACCAAATCTCATAATGATGACCCAATTTAAATCATTATTGCCAACTTTATCACCCTTTCATTGTCCAATCATGGTGTTATCTGAATAAATACATATATGGTCACCTTTTATCAAGCCACCTCAAATAATAATTGCCATCCATAAGGCCATATAAATAACATTGAAAATGATTTCATCAACATTTGGCATATTTTTTAATTAATTCCTCTAAAAGAGCTTGCAGCTCATTTGCATTTTCCTAGGTGCATGTTTCCATGGTTTCATGTCCTCTCACTGCTAGTGCATCCGACATGTCATCTCCTTCATGGTAAATGTGCTAATGAGACACATGTTGGAGTCTCAATATAAAATTGTGACCATATTTGATTATTTGGGATATATTCTACCCAATTGTATTTCTTCCTTTTAAAGCTTCAATAATTAGTTGTGAATCTCCCTTCACAATCAAAATTTGAATATCTCGTATGAATATCTTGTATGTTGGAAAATTCAACCCTTCAAAATAGACCCATAGCTTCACCAAAATTACTACTATTTTCTCTATAGTTGGAGGAATAGGCCATAATGAGGTTTCAATGGCTATCTCTTATAATTCCATTAATAGTAGCCTAACCTCCCCTTGAAGAACCATCAAAATTTAATTTTAAATCAAAGAGGAAGGGGCAAGGTTTCCATTTAACACACCTCTTGGCCAATAGTTTAGAGTTTTCAACCTTGGACACCAGAGCCTTAATCTACCAATTATCAGCAATAACAAATTCAAAAGGTGACAAAGGATGGGAGGGAGTATGTCATTTCCAATGAGGGATAAATTCATGTAATGTGTTAATGATCAATTGGAGAGTGATAGAAGGGGGAGAAGATCTATCTTTGAAAATCCAATTGCTTCTTGACTTATATAATTGCCAACAGACATACGAGGGGATTAATTTCTAAAGTAATCTTATGAGAGGATGGTAAACAAGGATCTCCCATCCACAAAACAATTGTTGAAGATTGTTATTGAAAACCCATTTCACACCAAATCTAAGCAGGATACCCAACCATACTTCCCTAGAATAATGACAATAAATCAACAAGTGGGGGGTAGTTTCTTCCTTTGAATGACACAAGACACAACTATTCACCAACTAGAATCCCCACATTTTAAGATTGTCAATTGTACTTTTATTCATGTAGATCCATCCACCCAAAAAGATCCATTTTGAAAATGATTTGCATAATCCATACATATTTATAATAATTGCATTCCTCTAAACCAATGAGGATATTGTAGGCTGATTTAACACTAAAATATCCCATGGTATTATGTTTTCACACTACAACTTCCTCTATTGCAAATGCTAGGAATAGTGCTTTGTCAAGACACTTCTACAGGTTTTGGGTTAGAGGATGAGTTAATAGTCTATGTTTTAGATAAATCCATCTCCCATTTTTATTGATATAGTCACTCACATTCAGCAAAATTTGTCTATACAAACCTTCTTCAACTAACTGAAGTGAGACTGGTCCAAGGTGAAACCCAACTAGTTATCCTCCTAGAATCTAATCTGCCTCCCATCCCCCATGACCCATCTAGTACATTTCCTTAGAATTTTCTATCCATGTACAATATTATTCCATATCATAAAGCCTACTAGAAGACCATTATTTTCAAGATTGTATTGGAAAGTGCCCCCCTCATGTATTTTGACTTCATGATCCTACACCACCCAGCTTCTCCTTAATTACCTCCACCCAATATTTGACACTAAATCTTTGTTAAGATCATAAATTCTTCTTTAATTTAACCTCCCTTGAGGTTTTGGTTTGCATATCTTTTCCCAAGCCACTGAACTCATCCTCAATTGCTCCTCTATGTCTATCTATAGAAAGTTACATTAGATCTTCTCAATAGAGTCTCTAACCTTACTTGAGATTTTGAATAGGGAAAGGAAGTAAATGGGGATGCCTTGCAAGGAGGCAATAAGTAGTTACAATTTACCACTATTACTCAAAACCCTCTCTTTACATCCCGTAAGATTCCTCTACATGTGCTCGATGATGGTATTCCAAAACTAGGGGAACACTTCCTTAAGAGTGAGGAGTAATCCCAAATATGTATTGGGAAGGCCAGCCTATTAGCACTATAATTCTCTAGTGATTTTATCTTGTAAGCTCCTCATATTTTTAAAGAAGTAGATTTTTCTCTTATGATAATTGATATGTTGGCCTAACACTATATCATAATCCCCCAGTACCTTCTTCTAGTGTCTACCTTCCCTGATAGACATAATCACATAGATAAATGTGTCATCCACAAACTATTGTACAACATCCATGGGGAGAGTGGTGGCCAGTTTAATTTCCTTTAACTAACCTTGTTCTACCATAGCCAAGATGTTCCTTCCAAGCACTTCTGCCACAATAATGAATAAATATGGGGAGAGAGACTCTCTCTGTCTCACCCCCCTCATGGTCTTGAATAATTTTCATGGGGTTCCATTAAAGAGCACAAAAAAATGAATAGAGTTAACTATCTCTCTAACCAACAAGATGAATCTCTTATCGAAGCCCATTAGCTCAAGAATGTCAGAAAGAAAATCTCATCACTCTTTATCATAGGCTTTAGAAAATGTCCAACTTCATGGTCATACCAAGGTTCTTGCATCTTTCCATAGAATGAATAACTTTATGGGAAGTGATGACTACATCCAAAATATGTCTTCCAGGGATAAACCCATTCTGGGAATTTAACTAATGGAGTTGCCTAAGAGAGGTATTTTTCTGCAACCAAGATCTTTGATAGGATTTAAACTATATTATAGAGGTTGATGGATCTAAAACCCCCCATCTTAGCAAGTTCATCAATCTTTGGAACAAGAACAATGCACATCTGATTCAAATCTTTAAGGAATCTTCCTTCATTTATGAAGTCATGTGAAACATGGGTGAGATCATATTTGATAATATCCTAGATTTCCTAAAAAAAGGACAACAAAAAAAAAAAGGGCTTGGAGTCTTATACACTCCCATAAAAAAATTTACCACCTTCACTTCCTCAATCTCAGCTCTTTCCATGAGTCTTGGCCTTGGTTATCCAATAGTCTAGTGATGGTCTTACTTTTTTTTTTTGTGCTTAAAAGTAGATCTTTGAAAAAAGACATTATTTCTATCCCCCTTAGCGAGCCATTGGATATGTCATCTTCGCTTCCAAAATTTCTCCTCCTTCATGATAATATCCTTCCACTTGTTCCTCAATTCCCTCTCCTCACTAGTGGCCTCCTTAGAAACCTTGCCATTAGCAAGTGAAAGTTGAACGTTCTCCAACTTTTTCTCAAAAATTTTCTTTGGTTTAAAGATATCCTCAAAAGTAGATGTTTTCCATCAAGAAACATCCTTTCTAATGATTTCAAGTTTCTTAACAATCCTAAACATGGTTGTTCCCTCAACCCTAGTGCTTCACCACAATGTGATAAACTCCTCAAACTTTAGGTGAGAGTGCCACATAATCTCATATCTACAGGGTATAATGCCCTAAGAGTTGTATTTATCCTAGCTAAACAAGATCATGGAGTGATCCAAGATAGTCCTAGGGAAAATAGAGAGGGAGGTAAATGGGAGGATATTTAAGCCTACCAAAATCAACAATCTATCTAGCATCACCTAGATGAGGTCATTACCAAATCTATTCTTTGACTAGGTGAAGGGAGAACCATGTAGGTTTATATCCAAGAATTCATTCCATCTAAGGAAACTATTTAAATCATGCATACTATCAGACTAATCCTTGAGACCCCCTTGTTTTTCCAAAGGATACAAAGGTGTATTGAAGTCCACTGCACACATCCAACTTGTGGAATTAATTCCACCAATTACATGAGAAGCATCCTTCCACACTTGATGTCTTCTAGCCTAAGCATTGGGAGCATAGAAGTTAATTAAATTCTAGGTGAGGTCCCTTTTTACAAACTCACAAATTAGGAAATGTCGATTAGAATTAGTCATCTTACTTGAGATCCTATTTGGGCCACATACTATAGCAATGACTCCTAATGCACTAATTGTCTTGCTATAAAAAAAGCTAACACTAGGCCATGTGCAAGTTAAAGTCTGTTCAAAATTTCTCTAAGACATTTTAACTTCTTGTATAAGGATGATGTCCACACTACGCTCCAAAAGATTATTTTTTTACAACATATTGTTTCTTGGGGCTATTGAGCCCTCTTATATTTTAGGAGATAAACCTCATTTTCTACATCTTTGAGTATCGTCCAAGGTAAGTTTTGTACCTTGAGTTATGTCCCGTGCAATAGCTTTCAATCTGATAGTATTCTCTAGAAGTCTTCTGACCTTGGAATTTGAACCAACATCCACTTTAATAGAACCACTTGATTTCCTCTTCATTGTGTTCCATCCTTCCTCTAGGTCCACTGTGGATTGATTTGGAGATTTGGAGCCAACAAATACTCCAAGTTCTGGTGAATGGGGGAGAGAACCTCATGACATAATGGGAGTGGTACTGTCAGGGAGCCAATAGGATCACCCTAAGACACCCTTTCAACTGCACTTTCAGTAGCATGGTTCACAACCTGCCTCTAAACATCCTTAGCAGCTTCCATCTCTGAGCAGGCTTTGAAATCCATAAATTAGATCTACCTATAGTATCCGCACAAGGCACCCCCACATCCACCAAGATAGAGGTCTGATTTGGAACCATAGACTTAAATTAAATGTTGTTAAGTTTAATTTCTATTTATAAATTTGACATTATAAGAATGACATTTTTAATGAAATCTCAAAGTCAAGACATCTATTTAAAAAAATTAAACATAATAATTTGAATAAAAGACCTTTTATTGTTTTAATTTAATAGAAAATATAAAGTTAGATTTTAATTTTAAAAAATTCAAATAAATTAGGTCCACCCTTAGAAAAAATAATGTGTTCCAAGGAAGAAATAATATTTACTTGCCTTATTTCATTAATAAACAAGTGATGCAAAAAGTTCCTGCCTAAAATTTTGATAAATTAGAGATGAAGATGAATTGGGAAAAGGTGAGGTGAGAAGGAAAGGAAAAGGTAAAGGTCTATAAAGAGAGAAAAATAATGAGAGACAATTTGTAATAATTTTAATTTAAGATTAATATAATTGAGTAGAAAAATTATAGATATTTTCTAATGACATTAGATTTGAGAATGATAATTAATAATTTGTGAAAATATTTTATTTATCTTAAGACTTTTAAATTCTATAACTATAAAGAAATATGATAAAAATGTTAATGTTATAAACAAAATGCATAAAACTAAAATTTAAAAGATATAAATATTTAAAAAATATTAATAAAGTAAAAAGTAAAAATTTATTGTAAAATAAACTAACTAGTGTATTTGTTCAATTTTTTTTACATAGACTTATTTTATAATTAATAAAAAAATGAATAAAATATTACAATTATATTTCTTATTGGTTAATCTTGCATTGTTGCACCTTAAGACAATATAATAAAAGAATAAATATTACTTGACAAAATTAGATCTTTCTTGGAAATAATTCAAGTAAGAATGCTTCAACAAATTCTATTTGTAAATTCCTAGATAAGAAGATTTCCTCACATTAATACAGATTAATCTACTTGTCATATTTTTTCAATTATTTAATATATATCTTTAATCATATTCTTTTGTTATAGACAAGTAAAAAAGAATATAATAAAAAATAAAAATTATAAACGTAATTTTTTCATATTTCTTATAGATTAACATTTTTAGCTAAATGTTCTATTATTTAACATAATTCATTATATTGAAAAGAATATCAACATATTAAAAAGAATTTTAGAAACCTTACATTAAATATAAACATCATAAGATTACAACATCAACAATACATGGAAAGCTTTGTATTTAGTTTTTGAAATTCTATAGAGAGTTAAACACTCATTGTTGTTGTTATCCACGTGGAAAAAGAAAACAAAAAACGGTGGATAGGGCCTTCTTGAATCGGTGAGAGAATGGGTCGGTTGCGGTTGCGATGACAAGGGAGACAAGAAGCTTCCAGAATCCGCATTAATTTAAATTTTTTTCCAAAAATAATACAAAAATTATAATTTATAAATTGAATAATTTGTTTTTAAATAATAAAACTGCATGGGATAGAGACTGTGTTTAAACGATGAACCCCGCGCAATAAAAGGAAGGCTCTAAAATAAGTTTGAATATCTGGAAGTGCAAATAAATAACGCATAGCAGTAACGGAGAGAAGCAGCATTGCAGTAATGGCTGACATTATACAAGTTGAAAACGATGAGCCGTTTTATTGTGAGCTTCATATTCTTCCCGATTATGTTTCAGCTATCTATTTCGACGTTCAAGAAATGGATATTGACGAGGATCTTGTTTTGGAAGGGATTGGGAGGAGGATGACTGCAGATATGTTTGCTGCTCTTCAAGTTGATGCAGAAGCTAACAATGGCAGAGCAATCGTTTCAGTGCGCGCCCATCAACATTCCGAGCAGCTTGACATATTTTATTGTGTCGGAGATGTGACAATAAAAGCTACATTCATGGATGTTGAAAGTGATTATAATGAGGAGGAAGAAGAAATCTCATATGATCATGTTGATTCTTTTGTGAATTCAAATGGAGAAATGGGTGACAAAGAAGCAGCAGAGATCTTGGGATCGCCTAGTGAAGGAATAAATTTCTGCGATGGGGAGAATTTGTGCGTGATATGCCAAGAATCTTTGGAGGATGGTTGCAGAGATATAAAGCAGCTGCCATGCAACCACATTTATCACTACGACTGCATTCTCAGATCCACCAAAATCAACAACAACTGCCCACTATGTCGTAGGGTATTTGATTTTAGGGAAAGACAGTCATGTTGAAAATACAAGTGCAGATTGCATTGTATTTCTTGTACTATCTGGTACTTTTTTTCAAAAGATGAAAAAAAAGAATGTATCAAATGTCTCTGAAAAGATTGGGTCATAGTGCAACAATTATCTATTTCTTTTGAATGATCATTTAACATTATTAGTGGTAAACTAACTTATAATTATGATAAGGTATTAATCCAAACCGGCACACAATTTAAAATAGTTGCCTTTATCTCGTTATAATCCATGCGAATATAAATGGCAACATATAACATTTTAAACATTTTAAATGTTATTCTCAAGTTCAATTTGAATTTAAATCTTATTGGGGATCTGAAAATGTATTGTTTGTATTGTTGAACCAAAATCTTCTTGGACATCTGAAATTGCATTGTCTACCATGTTTCTAAATTGGAGTACTTCTCAGTGAATTTTGTAAAGGCCTAGGAAAGGTTGAAGGTTTCATTAACATGGATCTCTTCGAGTATTGGGAACAAGCCGATCCTAAGGAAGCAGAATGTTTGAAATAATCATCTTCCCTACAATGAAAGGTTTGTTTTCTTTTAAGGTCAATGTTGTTGCCTGCAAGCTTGTCATAATTCATAGGTCAAGTAGGTGTTTGGAATTGCCTCAAATTAAAACAGAGTAAGTTTTTAATTTTAATTGTGCATCTTTAATCATGGAAATTCCATGTTTAATCATCCCTCCTAATTAGGTTTAATCATGAAAATTTCTAATCATACATTCAAGATTCCAGTCACTATTCATGAAGGTAGTCCTAAGCCAATAGTGTAGCGTTAAGTTCTAAGGCGTTATTTCCATTCGCATTATCAGCACTACGTTTTCAGCAAGGGTTTTGATTAAGTCTACAGGTATGGAGGTTGGTTAGGTTGTCTTTATTTCTTTCCGTGTCATTCATTTAGGGTTTCATTGCACCATTACAGTTGCTTTGTCTATGTTTATATTTTAACGGGAAGAAACACCTGTTAGTCCTTAAAAAAAATTCTACTGGTTTACCTGTACATACTAGACAACAAGAAGGATCATAGAGATTACCATTCTCATCAGCGATTAATATAAGTCTGGTGTGTTCATGTTGTTGGGTATACAAAATACTAAATAAAATGCACTTGTTTACTCTTTTTTAATTAGTACTTCAGTTTTATCAAGGATATATTTGAATTTGAGGTTTTTCTTGTTATATATATTATTCAAGGATATAATTGTAGTGAAGTGAGTTCTATATGGAAGAGGAATTTATTTTTCTCAAACTCATCTTAGAATTTATTTAAGTTGAATATGTCAAAAAGTTATTTGGAATAGTTTTGAAGACTATTTTTGTTTTAGTGATTCTTCATCTTGATTTTTTAATTAATTGTTAATAATTAATTTGGGGCAGATATGTAGGGTCCAAACTTTGAAATATGTATAGTTCAATATTTCATAATTAGATTTTACATTCATTGAGCTTAAATTGTTAATAATTAATTTGGGACAGATGTACAGGGTTCAAACTTCAAAATATGTATAGTTCAATCTTTCATATTAAATTTTATACTCATCTATAATCTATTGAATGCTTTTTGATATTTTTTTATTTCATAATAGTACATTAGAGTATGGCTTTCTATGTAATTTAAAATATAATGAGATCTTTATTTATATTTCTTTTATAATATCTAGATTTTATATATCTTTCCAATGGAGACTAATTTGATTTAGTTACAATTTTATTTTAATATTACACTAGACTGCTCCATTGACTAACTTGAAATTCTCATTCTCATTCTTATTTTGTATCTGCACAATGTACCTACTTGCACATGCATCAATTTTTCTAGAATAAATATCAAAGGCTTGGATAGGTTAGTGGGGTTTGAATGGGGTGAAGAAAACCTATGTAGGAAAGCTTGAGGTTACTTTTCCATAGTTACTGTTAGGCATACGTACTAATCATTCTAGCTAATATGAGGGGAATAAGATTCAAATTTCATGGATTTCTTGTATGCTTTTAAGATTAACATTATAGCCATACAAGTTATAGACTTCTTGTAACTTATAATCAAAAGAATGCATCTTTTAAACTAATTGAAATAAGATTCAGAGCATGGACACTATGAGCATTGAAGATATAGGGTTTTAATTTCATGTGGTATGCTTATAGTAATTTCTTATGAATTTTCATATGTGATTTTTATTTTTTGTTTATATGATTATAATTTTACCTATTTTTTTTGAAATTTTAGAATGTTTTCTCACAAATTGCTGAAATTAATAGAAGTTGAATTCTATAATTACAAAATTTTCACCTATGTTTGTAAAATCAAACAACTTGAATCAAATTAATAAATTTATAGTTAAATGGTTTTATTTTCCATTTCAATGAATTCGTACAAGGTCATATTGTCACACTTTTAGTTGCTTGCTTCCATCTTGATATAAAGTTAAAAAAAGTTTATCAAACATATTTTATAAAATGGTGAATAAAATATTCTTGTAAAAAATTAATAGTAAATAAAATGTCATGGAAAATAGCAAGATATGTGTTTTGCAAGCTTCCTATTTTTTTTCTTTTTTTCTTTTTTAAATTAATTCTTTTAGGTAAATCTCATATCATGGAAAATAATGAGATATTTGTTTTGCAAGCTTCCTTTTCTTTTCCTTTTATCTCTGAGAGGAAATTATGAGTTTGGACTTCAATATTGATTACTTTCTTGAAAACAAATCTAGAGAATATTTTTGAAGTGTTAGATACCAGCCAAAACAAAGGGGGGTTGACCCTGGAGTAGAAAAAGTCTAAAGAATCAGCCAGAAGTTACCTCCCCCCTATCTAAGTGATATCAATTTTATACTTCAGAAAATAAATAAAGATAAGCTCCAAACAAAGCAATCCTTACTATTAGTCCTATTTCTAACCAGCATATAAAATTAAAAAATATACAAACAACAAGGAGACATATTATTGCTATTAGTCTAGTACTTGATCATATACATACATAAAAAAAACTCATTGGGCACCAAGTTTAGTGGGATCGAAAACATAAAAACCATAAAAAATAGAACTAGGGCTAGTTGCCTACTTTCTTTCCTTGTTCCTCATTCTTCTTTTCCTCAAGCTCCTCCCTGTTTAAGTCCACCCCCTCCTCTTTCATAGGTTTATCCAAGAGCATCTTTAGCTAATCCTCTGCCAGGAAATCGTAAATGGAGTGAGTAGTTTTGCTCTCCTTGCAGAAATAGAGAGTGGTGGTAGAAGAGTGCATGACCTTTGTGGAGAATTCAGCCAAGGTGTCATTTTTGGCAAATGCCAATAAGGTTATCCACCAACTCCTTCATTGAATGCTCTAGCCTCTCTAGCCGAGTCTTGCTTTAGCTCTATCCATGGCTATGTCTGCCTTTCATCTCTCAACCTTTGGGAGTGTCTTTCGTGGGGGAGGTGATGTCCTCCCCTTTGCTTCTAGTTGAGGATGGGATGGCTTCTAGGGTGTCTGAGATGTGTGAGGGACTAAGTAGGCTAAAGACTGCCTTCTTTCTAGTTTCTATGTGTTCCCTCTTCATCTTTGTGGGCTTTTTCACACTCTTGCTAGACTTAGAGCTAAAGTCTTATTTATGGGTAGATTTGAATTTCTCCATTTGGAGTCATTTACTAGCTCTCCAAGTAGTTTTCTTGCTTCTCCTTATCTCTGTATCAGACTCAATAAGTCTTATTTTCACCTCTGAACCAAGGGTTTTTTTTGGAATTTTTTTATGGCTTGAGCCAAGGTTAGGGTCCATGAAGATTTAAGGAGTAACAGTAGCCAATGGGTTGACTAGAAGTGATAGGTTTAAGACAAGGTGGTGTTTGTAAAGTTTGTGCATGAAACTCTAGTGGATGATATAAAATGGTTTACCTTCCTCTTTCTTTTTCCTAGCCTTAAATACATAGTCTTCCATGGAATATAGAATAAGGTAGGAAAAATAAATCAAATCATGGTTCCTAAAATGGTTGAGAACGGGGAAATGGTAGTAATACAGTTCTGGAACCAATCTTCAAGGGTAATATACCTCATAATGGCGTAGAAAATTGCATCCCAAGGCTCCAAATGATTCTCTCTGGAAAACCCACCATGCATGCGAACCGGCTCATCATTAGATTTAAGGAACTTCCTTAGACTGGTTTCATCAACCACCCTAGCCTTCTTGCACCAATTCTTTCCCTCTAGGAAAAACCCTCTGACTCTAGCAACAAGATCCTCCATGATTTCAAATGCCATCCCATTGATGTTACCTTCATGTCATCCAAGAGTTGATGAATTGCATCAATATGCACTCGTCATGCTTTTGCATTCCTTCAATGAATGACAATAATCCTCCTTCCCATAGATAAAACCAAGTAGCCTCACTCTTTCTGATGTAATCCTCAACCTCCACTACATCAATGGGGCCATTGGCACCCATTTCTTCACCAAGCTCAACCACACTAACTTCTCAGAGTTTTTCAATATCCCTTTATCGTAGAGAAAATTTTGGCAGCCACACCATATTAAATAAATCACACCCAAGCTAAAATTGTTAAGACAACCAGAACCCATCATAAGATCACAAGGTTTCCCAGAATCCAAAAAACCTCTCTCAGTGGCATGTGTGATCAGTATCTTTCCTTTCGAAATTAACCATTGCTAGTTATAGTCAGAGTAGGGTTTGGTTAAAGTTTCCTTGTCATCCAACTTTGTCATTTTTTTACATTTGAACCGATCCACGCCAATCATCTTTTCCTGAAGTAATTAATGCTTGTAGTAAGAGGATCACAAAAGTAAATCCCAAAGCAATCTTGCCAAGATTTAACTTTATGAAAGAAAATCCATTCTCCTTCCCACCCATGTAGATTCATAAAGATGCACCACCTTTTGTAATGGTTCATACAACGTTATGAGAAGTACACTCACATTTCATCATCACTTGAGTTGATGGAAGAGTTTGGCTAACAACCTCCCATTTGATTATTCACGTGACATTATGGCTAAATTTTGTGAACTCATCCACCACTCCATTTCCTTCATGGTAAATGTGGTCCATGTGGTTCTCTTGACACCCCTCCATCAACTTACCTCTATTATCATTTTGATCTTCCAGCTACTTCAGTGCTAGCCTTTAACTGCATTAATAATCAACATAGAATCCCCCTTAATTGCTTTTCTGTTAATTCCTATAGCTCTCACAATTCACATTCCCCATAGAAGAGCCAGGTATTCCACTTCATTGTTCAAACCCCCTTCACAGTTCCCAGAATGAGATACCACCAACTCCCCCATACTATTCTGGAACACACCCCTGGCTGTAGTGAAATTTAAAGAATGTTGCTATAATTTTTCATTGTAATTTTTAATAAAAGGGATTTATTAATATTTTAATTATAATGTAAAAATCTTCTTTGATATTGTAGTAGAAGTCTATTTTAATAGTAAAATATAAAAAATATAAATGATATATTTTTCTTTTGATTACAACTAAATCAAATATTATATAAAAATATGTAATAACTTAAAAACTTTTATTTTTATTTAAAAAGTGAATTTTTAGAAACATAATTATTGATATTTAATCAAACAAATAAAACAACACATACTGTATTTATTGAATTATCAATTTTAAAACATATTTATGTTGAATGCAACAAGATAATCATTATAGCTCTAGTATTATATATATTTTTAAAATTAGATTATTTCCCTTTTTTCATTAAAATATAAAGAAAAGGGGATTATTTATAGTTCTACTAAAACAAAGTGCAATATCATTTGGTAAATTTTTATAGAAACATCCAAGAAAAAGTGTTTACATGTTTACATAATATTTTGGTGGAATAAAATGCATCTTATAATTCAAAGATTGGGATAGTTACATGGGTAGTGAAAGGGAGAATGGGGAGATGGTATGAGAAATTAATAAGACAATGAGGATAATCAAGGGTAAGAGATAATAAGAATAGGAAGAGAAGATAGTGAAAGAAGGTAATTAGAGGGAAGTAGATTTTAAAGAGTCGCAAGAAAGGAGGAGAGGGTTAGACATGAGTTAGTGATAGATGGTAATTAGGGTTGATAGATAGAAAGAGTGAGAATGAGAAATATAAAAATGGAGAAGAGTGAGAGTTGGGAGACAAGGAAGAGTGATAAAAAGTGGCTCATGAAATAGGATAAAAAATTGGGGGAAGTGTGTGTGTATGTGTGTACGTATGCGCGCGCATGAATCTGGGTAGAGGAGAGTGGAAAGGGTTATTACTGGGAGAGAGATGTGGGCCAACATAAGTTAGAGAGGGGGTTAGACATGACAAAGAAAAATATGATAGTGATGGGAAATAGATGGATAAAGTGGGAGGGTGAAAGGGATAAATAGTGGAGGATGGGTGAGAGATGAATCTGAGACATAAAAGGGAAAATGGGGAGAGATATGAGATATTTCTTAATAGGAAATTAAAAATATGGTAATGGGGATCGCGAGAGAGAGAGAGAGAGAGAGAGAGAGAGAGAGAGAGAGAGAGAGAGAGAGAGAGAGAGAGAGAGAGAGAGAGAGAGAGAGAGAGAGAGAGAGAGGGGGGGGGGGGGGGGGGAGGGGGTTGATGGTGAGAGGATAGAGGGAAGAGAGTGAAAGACAATGATTAGGGGGTGAAGTTTGTGTGTGTGTGTGTGTGTGTGTGTGTGTGTGTGTGTGAGAGAGAGAGAGAGAGAGAGAGAGAGAGAGAGAGAGAGAGAGAGAGAGAGAGAGAGAGAGAGAGGATAAATAGGGGGTTTATGGTGAGAGGATAGAGGGAAGAGAGTGAAAGAAAATGATTAGGGGGTGAAGTTTGTGTGTGTGTGTGTGTGTGTGTGTGTGTGTGTGTGTGTGTGTGTGTGTGTGTGTGTGTGTGTGTGTGTGTGTGTGTGTGTGTGTGAGAGAGAGAGAGAGAGAGAGAGAGAGAGAGAGAGAGAGAGAGAGAGAGTAATTATGAGGGGGCATGTGTGAGAGATATGTGGTAATTACAAGGGGGAATATGAGAAAGAGAGAGAATAACTGTGATGGGATATGTGTGGGAGAAAAGCAGAAGAGGGTAAAATTTATGACATAGACATGGAGGATAAATAGGTAGATGATATAATGAGATAAAAGGAAGCGAGAAAAATAATAAGGGTTAGAACAAAAAAAAAAGTTTATGGTGGAGGGAAGGGAGAGAGTAGGGGTGGGGTGGGTAAATGAGGGGGAATAGATGGTGAGATTTGGGAAGGGAGAGAATGAAGAGATATTAATTAGAGAGGGATAGAGAGTAAGAAAAGAGGGAGAGGTTGAAATATGTAAGTTGGAGATATATGTTAATTAGGGGGAAGAGATTCTTAGAAGGGGATAGTAAAAGATGAGGCAGAGAGGGTAGAGAGAGAAGGGGGAGGAGAGATATCAGCTACAAGAAATAATTAGGTCATGAGAGAGAGGATTTAAAGTTTAATAGTAACCATAAACCAAATTATATTATAACTTTAGAAGAAAATAAAATTATTTCCATAAACTCAATTGAAAACCAAATTGCTCTCTAAACTAAAATTGATTACTAACTCTAACCCTAATTGAATACAATAATACGATATTAAACCCTAATGTTCATTAAATTAGTAATATAATATGTAAAACCTTAATTGTGCTTCTATATGTAATCCTATGAAAAATAAATTCTAAATATAATATAGAGACTAACACAATGTTAGATTGTAATTTTATTCTTATTCCCTTGCCATACTACTAGCTATATACATATTATATGTTAAATATAATATATATAAAGAAATCCTAGAGATATCTAGGCGTTAATTTACTTTTTAAAATAACTAAATTGAAAAATTAATTGTTTGATATCTCTTGACTTTCTTTATATATTATATAATATATATCTATATATCTATATATATATATATATATATATATATATATATATATATATATATATATATATATATATATATATATATATATATATATATATATATATATATATATATATATATATATATATATATATATATATATATATATATATATATATATATATATAGCAGGATTATACTTATTTTATCTCTTTTTATTTTTAGATTTAGATGGGAAGAAACTCCTATTAGTTATGAAGAAAATCATTAACTATGTAGGTAGGCATTTCTTAGAGGTATACTAGATAATAAGGATGATAGAGAGATTATCATTGTCATTAGCGACTAATATAAGTTTGGTGTGTTCATGTTGTTGATTATATGAATTGCACAAAGATCAACAAAATTATATAAATGCTTACTTTTTTTAATATACACTAGTTAATATAGTCCTTACCTCATGATTTTAAGGATTTTAGTATATTATTTTTTGGACTTTATTTCTTGAACTTTGGGTTTGAAATATATCTTGATTGATCTTATCATGTCCAAATTTAGAATTTGTCTTATTATACAAATTTTTTTAAAGAAAAGATTTGTATGTCTTATTATATGGAAGTAGGTTCTATGGGAAGATATATTTATTTTTCATAAATTTATATTAGGGTAAATATTAAGTTGAATATGTTAAAATTTTATTTAGGATAGTTTCAACGATAATGTTTTTTCATGATTCTCTATCTTATATTTAAAAACTTCAAAATATAGATGGATCAATCGTTTATACTTAGATTTAATACTCATCTTGGCTACGGGAATAAGAATATGGGAATAGATTCTAGAATTCTTATTCTAGAATAGAAAATAAGAATGCATATTCCTATTCTTATTTGGTTAGGTTAGAATTTGATGGAGAATTCACAAACTCGAGAATTTATGTTTTCTAAAATAAACAAATCTAGAATAGGAATACGTATTCCTATTCCATCTATTTAGGTGGAATTGCAAATACTCATTTTTGGGCCAAAATTGGAATACATATTCTTATTCACAATTCCAATTTGGTACATCAAAATAGAGAATTTGAAATTTTGAGAATTTACATATACCTATTCCACTCATATTTCCACTGCCAAACAAACCCTAACCTATTGAATGCTTATTGATATTCGTTTGGTTTTAATTTTTTAAATTTTTTATTTCAGGTAATATTACATTAAAGAATAAATTTGACTACTTAATTTAAAATATAATTAGATCTTTATTTACATTTCTTCCATAATTATCTAGATTTTATACACCTCTATGAAGTATATTAATTTGATTTAGTTATAATTTAATTTGAATATTATACTTTAGTGATCAATGATTGACTAACCTGCATTTTTTTGATGAGTAGTCCTTTTCTATTAATAAATAATATACTAAGATTAAAATTCACAAAAAAGGGTTGGGGGATACAAGATCACCCCGCGAGAGTTCACACGACCAAAAGCAGAATCATTAACTATTCATCAGAGAAAATGCAAGCTAGTCAATCATACTTAAGCTAATAGACTAGCCTTATTACTATAGGCTAGTCAATCATACTAAGATTGACTAGCTTGAATTTTTAAGCTGATAGACTTACTACTATCAGACTTGCCTCCATATTGTGTTGGACACCGTAGATAAACCTCAAATCCCATGGTAAAAAGAAGCAGCTCAGAAAGGATGAAAAGCTACAAATTCAAGCATTGTCAGTAATAAATCTAATGTTGGAGTCTTATCCTAACAACAACCAACTTAAATTTTGGGACCATGTTGTATACATTGGACCAGCACAAAGTCTTTGATGTTATGAAAAGATGGTATGTTTTAAAGCGTTTTGTTTTTCTCCAAAGCCAACATACACATATTAATTGTTGCCTAGACGATACTTATTATTTAGCCATCAAAAATTGTGTCAACAAAGTAGGGTGGTCTAATTTATTTTTGATTCTGTGGGGTTGAAATAAATTAAGGGATTAAAATGATGAGTGACGATTATGGGCATAGGCCATTGGGATTTTTACTAGGTGTTCTAGTCTAGATTGTGGGGTAAGTAATTTAGTATTTGAAATTTTTTATTTTTCTTTTATTTAACATATTTTAGTGGTCTAGGCTGGTTTTTTTAGGCTATGATTTGATTGATTGACTTGCTTTGTTCAATTATTTTAAGTGCTATATTGATTGATTTGTACGTTTACAATGCTAGTCAAGTGGAAATTCGGATAGTTTTTTTGGTTTATTATCAATTATTTGCCATATCAAAAATTGATAATGGGAATGCTTTGATTTCCTAGTAGTGTCTAACACCAATAAAATGAGAGACCTCCTAAAAATAATATTTCATTAGGGGAATTCAGAAAAATGGATTGGGGGAAATCAGTTATTTTTCTCTACTAGGGTTTCTTGCTTCATGCATACTTTTAGTTTTTTTGTGTAGGACTCTTTGTTTGAGCTTTCTTTCTGTAAGCACCACTTGTCACACTGCATTTATTGTGGGAGCTTTTAGGCTAGGATATAATGTCTCCAACTAGCAGTGAACTAGTTGTTTCTAGTGTTCACATTGTTGCTTCGATTTGCCATGGTGTTGCTACAAAATAAACAGTTGTGCAAGTTTGTCTCAAAGGTTTTTCATGAGGTAATCCTGACATTATCCTTCCTTTGCAAGAATTTGATGCCACATGTGACTGTTTAGAACAACACACCTTGAGAGGTTATTTTGTGGGTAGGACTCCTCTTGAAGCTATGCTTCAAGAATGCGTTAACAAGAGCTAGACTCATGGAGTTCCCCTCGACATTGTGCAAAACCTTACCAAAGGTTTTTTTTATTTCTCTTTGCTAACCCATTGCAAGTAGATGCGGTCTTTAACAATGGACCTGTTGGGTGATGCGACGCGCTCCCCTGCCCACAGGTGGTTAATTATGTGGTGTTCCATGTTCACTAACAGTCATGGCTTTTGGTGCAATGGCAAATGGGCCCTACAATTGGTATCAGAGCCTGGTTTTGGCCTGGTCATGGGTTCAAATCTCCCCGGTGCCTTCCTGACCTGCGTAAGCACCTGGTATGCGCGTCGAGGGGGAGATTGTTGGGTGATGCGACGCGCTCCCCTGCCCACAGGTGGTTAATTATGTGGTGTTCCATGTTCACTAACAGTCATGGCTTTTGGTGCAACGGCAAATGGGCCCTACAGGACCTTGGTTTGTGCATTCTTCTTTGCTTGTTTTTTCAAAAATGGTCATGAGACTTCACAGTCTCAGATGATAAATAGCTTAGGGTTCCTATGTGGGTTGGGTTCCTAGGTCTACCCCTATCATGTTGGCCTTTCATTGAGTCCATTGCCAAAGCACTTGGCAAAGTTGTCACTGAGGAGCCTAAGAATTTTTTTAATGCTTGCCCACAGTGACGCATTTGCATCGAGGTTAATCTTTCCAAGGATCTTAAGGATTCTATGGAAATCCAAATTGGGGTTCAAACCTTCTCCCAGAAGGTTCTTTACTTGAACGTCACTAACACTTGTTATAGGTGCCGATCCACAGAACACAAGATCAAGGACTGCCCTTTGGCTATGCTTAGGGTCAAGCCCACACCTAAAGAAGCATCTGCCAAATAGGTTGAAGGGAAAAAAGAAGATTGGGTTACTGTTAGGTGCTAGGGAAAGGCTACCTTGAATCCCTTGTCTCCTAAGCAATCCTATGCGGTGGTCACCATGGTTCCTCCTATCCCCACAAGAGCATTAATTCCAGCTAGTATTAGGATGCAAGCAGTAGAGAAAGGACCTACTCTAAGGGTTTCACAGGTTTCAAACCCTACTGGTACATAGGGAATAAAGGTGGTCACTAGGAATTTTACCTTGGCTGGGGTGTGTACTCTTCTTGCTACTTCTTCCATAGTGCCACCAGTGACACGGCATTCTTGCAGTCCTCTTGGACGTGCAAAGATACAAGAGGTGAAACAATAGGCTGTAAGTCCATAGGGTTTTCCATTTGACTTCAACCATGTTTCTACCTTCTTGTAGAATAGTTACTCCTCTCTTGAGGATGAAGATGATATGGAAGATTTTTCATGAACTTACTATCATGGAATTTTTGAGGTCTCACAGACCTCTCCAAAAAGTACTATGTTTGGGATGTCTATCATAGACTTGGCAATTTAGATTTTCTCTATCTACAAGAAGTTAAGATTTCTAGTTTCATGCTTTCTTCGGCATGTCATGTAATTTGGCAGGATGGTGTTATGTTTTCCTCTCAACACAAACTTGGTTGAGTTGGTGTAGTTACTCTCCTATCACCTCGCCTTCATTTTTCTATTATTTTGCATGGTTCTAACCCCACACATAGAATTATTTGGCTTTTTCTTTCCATCAAAAATCATTCTTTTGGAGTCATTAATGTTTATGGTTCCAATGCTGCTATGGAAAGATCCCAGATGTGGGCTTGGTTGGCTAACGATTGACCTCTAGCTACTTGGGTCATGTGTGGGGGCTTCAATATGACTGAAATGGCCTCTGACAAAGATGACATCTACCTTTTCGCTAGACAACTAGGGAAGGACAAGCTTGGTACTACATGCATAATAAATTGGGCCTTTTAAATCCCAATACTAACCACTGCCAAGATAGTGGGGCTTGGCAAACTTGGTCCAACTTTTGACTTGGCTCTCACTGCATATTAAAATGCCTACACAATCTTTTTTCTCTTTCTCTAAGGATCGAGATTTACCTGTCATTCCCTAACTAGATGTGACATTATCAAACTACTATCCCATTTTTTTGTCATTTCTTGGCAAATAGCTGTCCCTAAGGTGGCCAAGTCTTAGTTCTTCCTCAACATGTCTATATTGATGCATGCTTCAACCATCTCACACATCCTACATGTCTAGAATTTGGAGCCACATCCACATTCTCAAAGGGGATGGATTCAATGGTGGAATGATGCCATTACTAGAACTGCTTGGTTCCTACATATCTATGGGCATCAATTGGCAATGTTCAAAAAATGATCATATGAAGCCAACATGCTTTCCCTCAAAAAAGCCTCTCAGGCTCTCACCCCCAATCCCTTGGATGTGGATTTAAAAATTCAGCTTGCCAAACTTTCCCATGACAAATGAATTGCTGATAACTATGCTACTAATAGTGATGAAATCAAAGCCCATCTCCACTAGTTGGAGGTTGGCAACAAAGCCTCAAAGGAGTTTTTTCAGGCTCTTTGAGCCCATCATACCAATGTTGGGATTAAAAAGATCAAACAAGGAAATGCTATTTTGTCCAATCTCCCTCACATCCTGCAAGTATTTGTTCATCACTATGAGAATGTGTTTTCTTTGTAGGGAAATTTGGTTTCTCAGGAGGAAGCTCTCAGAATGTTTATTTCTATTACTCCAAACCACCTAGCAGTTGACCAACATGCTTTCTGTGAGCAACTTATTTCCCTCCAAGACTTTAAAGAGGCAGTCTATTCCATGGATGATGACAAGTCCCCTAGGTTTGATGGGTTTCCTTGTGAATTTTGCAAACACCTTTGGGAGCATACAGGTCCTGATCTGCACAAAGTCTATCTTGAAGTCTATCATTCTAAAAGTTTAGGAGCCACTATAAATAAAGGAAATACCAAATTCATACCTAAAGCCAGTGATCTAGAGGACATATGCAATTGGAGACCCATTACCCTTCTGAATGTGTCTTATAAGATTATTGCCAAGGTATTGTCTCCCAAAATCAAGCACATGTTGCCTTTAATTGTGTGGCCTAAGAAAATTGGATTCAGCAAGTCCAGATATATTCTTGATAACATCATTACTATCTAGGAAGGAATGGAATGGGCTCACAAGTCCAATTAGAAGGCTATCTTTTTAAAGATAGATTTTGCTAGAGCCTATGATCGCATTGAATGGCCCTTCATCTTGGCTATGCTCCAGGCTTTGGTTTTTGGTCCCAATTTCCTTTAGTCCATGGAGATGTTAATGCTTGCATTACCATTGATAATTCACAATATGAGGCTTTTGGACTTTTTTGGTCAATTAGGCAAGATTTCCCATTAGCTCCTGTGCTTTATGTCCTTGCTACTAAGGGTTTTGGCTATTTGCTAGCTCATTTTGTGTCCTCAAGACTAGTTCATGGCATTTTCTTGCCTGAATCATCCTCCCAAATAGTCAATGAACACTTTGCTAATGATTCCTTTCCTACTCTTTTAGAGGATGAAAAAAACATTAATAATTCTTTAAGTTGCTTGGATGCCTTTTATCAAGCCTCTAGTTTTTCCATTCAATGGCATAAAATGCTCTGCTTCCATTAGTCATTTTTGCTAGCTCCACCTTGGCTTAGCCAATTTGAGTGGAAATGGGTTGTACATGGGAAAATCTTCTGCTTTCTTGGCATTCCTTTTGCATTCCAAGCTTCGCCTATGGAACTTTCAAATCCTGTTCTGGCCAAGATTAACAAGAAGCTTGATTATTGCATCAGAAAATCGCTCTCCCTTGCTAGGAAATTCTAGATTTTCTCAAAGATTTTGGTGACAACTCATGTGCATTACTCCTCCTATTGGGCTCCCTGTAAAGCTTCATAGCTAAAGTTGAAAAGATTTCTCAGGGATTTTCTCTAGGCCTCTAGTTCTGATCATAATGGTTTTCATAGAGTTGCCTAGGAATTTTGCTGTCTCCCTAAAGAATCTGGTGGTCTTGGCCTACTTTCCACCCAGAAACAAGGCCTTGCTCTTTGTGCAAAATGGATTATTTGAGCTATTTTAGGAGATGAAGCTTGGAAGATTCTGGTTTGGCACTGCATTTTTTTTCTGGCTTTCCTATTAATAGGCCAGTGTGGAAGGAGATTAGGTTCTAAACCCTTCTCATCATGCATGAACTAGTGGTCACACAGGACTCATTTGTCATCAAGAGCGTATGGAAAGCCTGGGAGGCTATTAAGCCTTGGCTTTTCTAGGCTGGAGATGAATCCCATAATGGCCTCTCCTTGAATCAAAAGAACATTTGGTGGTCTCCACTATTTTCCATTCAAGGTACTCCCCTCACCAAGACTCAAGGTGCCAATGCTCTACATTTTTTCAAACATGGCATTAGAACTCCTAAGGATCTCTTTTCAAGAGTCACCATGAGTTTCAGGACCTAGGATGATATGCAAGTATAGTACTGCCTTATCCATTCAGATCGACAGACTTTTGACCTTCAACTCTCTTCCATCCCTGTTCACTTAGTTCATCAAGTGGGGATTCAGTCTATTCAACCTTGGTGGCTTGATTGGAAGTGGTATCCTGCCACTCCCTTTTCTAATTACAAGCCAAAATTGGGATACATATGGCTTTTCCCCAATCTTTCGATGGTGGACACACTCAACCAAAGATGGCATTTGCAATCTTCTCTTTCTCAATGGAGAAAACACTTTGATACCATTTGGAATGCTATAACTGAACCCAAGATTATGCATTTTGCTTGATGCCTAGCCTTCCAAGGTCTTCCCCTAGGGCCTGGGCTCAAACACATTGGGATTCCTGATCCCAGGTGCCCCTTCTATGGACAACCAGAGTCTTTCTTACATATTTTATGGTTTTGTAAGCATGCTCAAAATTATTGGCACTGGATTAATGATTTTTTTCAAGCCATTCGGACCTGAATTTTTTTCATGGCACATGATCTTGCTGGGTGACTCCCCCATAATTCCTCAAAAGTTCACCTCAATTTGGTGTACCTTCAAGATGGAAATTCTATTTTCTCTGTGGAAAGATAGGAATGTTCTTCTTTTCACACATTATTTTTTGGATGTTAACATTGCTATGTACACTAAGACATGCATTTGTAATAATGTAATTATGCAGATTTAGGTGTAAGCTAAAAAAGTTTCCCTTGAGGTAGCTCACCTGTAGGAGCTGCTGAACCACTAGGGAAATGCTCCCTACACTATTGCCAGAATTCCTCCTGATCCCCCAGCAAATACCTCGACACCTCATGGCCACCATCCTTAGTGTCATTCCTCCAACCAGCACTTGTACACCCTGTGCTCCCAAGCTTCTCGCCACTGCTCTCCCATTCATGATGATGGTGGATGGAGGTGCCACTTAGCTTCCCCACCCTGTGGTGGCTCTATTTGGTCCCCGGATCCTTATCTTGATACTCATCAAGCACATTCTAGGAAGTGGCCTCACCTAGACTTGGTGATCTCTCCTCCACAGCCAAAGGTTAAAGATGTAGAGGCTGCCATTGATCCTCTTATTACTGTTGTTGTGGATGATGGCTAAACTATTACCAGCCCACCCCCCAATCCAAAAGATGATTGGGGTTTTCATGATAAAGATGATCCACTACCCTCGGCTGGCACTACTTTGGTAGCTCGAGGTTGCTTTATATGTTTTTTTTAATGAATAGTTTCTATTTTTTACTATGGCCATATTTTTAGTCTAGCTTTAGCTGTGTGAACTTAGTCACAGGGTGATCTTGTATCCCCAAACCCCTTTTTCTTGAATTGTAATCTAAGTATATATTTTTAATAGAAAAGGACTATTCATTAAAAATATTTCATTAAAGTTCTAGATTTCACTACAAAATAGTTAATAGAACCAGGTAATCAATTATGATCTAATCATCATGGTGGAAAAAGTTTATCAATTTGGAAAATTGCTATTGGCAAAGAGGGGAATACCTTTACAACTATGCTCTTATGTATACATTCATGCAAACCTAAATTTATGGGGTTCATAAAAGGCATTTTCTACACAAGTTCATGTGCCTCCTTGTTTGTCCTTATTCATTTGATGAAGATTAAATCCAAGGGTTGTGGTTAGATTAGGTACTGAGGTCAAATTTCCTTTGTATGTTGGGATTTTTTAGTAAATAACAACAATACACCTTAAGAAACACATACTTATGGAGTTAATTCCTCTGAAAGAATTAGATAAATAATTATAATATTAAGAAAGCTAATTAGAGTGATGGCCTAATGATTTACATTTTTGTTTCATGATCGACTGACTTATAAGATGCAACCCAAGCCTTCCGAGATGAATTTGTACCTTACCTTTTATTTCCCTTTTTATTAAGTCAAAGATGGAGGCTTCTAGATTCTACCACTTTAATATTTTATTTTAGATAGCTAGGGAGAGGACCCAATACTTGAATGCGTTCCAATAGTTCTGATAGGAGTTGTTCACTTGATACCTACACTTATTGACTTAATGCCCCTTTTTTTTACTATACTGTACCAATAATTGTGACTTTAAAGTTGTTAGTACAATGCTAACTACCCAAAATTGAATAAAATGTACCCTTAGTTAAAAAAATTAACTAATGATTTGATGCCACATTAGTTGTTCAACTATGGGTACCCTTTATGCATGACAATTGGTCTCATCTTTTCTTTGGGATGTTTTGGAAAAATGGGAAAAAAATAGGCTGATGTGGCATCATAATGGGTGATGTGGACTTGAAACCTTAGTTATAAGTAGGCGACTCACCAAGTAAGCTGCTATAAAAAATTGGGAGCAATTTGAAATTTTTACATAGGATTTTGATAAGCACAAAGTTAGGGTGTTCAACTAGTGGATACTCCCCTATGTATGAGCTACATCTTTTCTCCAATTTAATTAAATGTCTATTTCCTTTGAGAATTCTTTTTATTTTATGTTACACTTATTTTTCTTTTTAATGGATCAAAAATCTTTTTTTTTAAAAAGATATTGTTATCTATCTAGAATACATTGGCATAAAAAATATCCATTATTCTTATTAAAAAAAAAAATTATTAAAATTTAAAATATTTTTATAAAAATTATTTTAGCTCTAGGGACTTAATCTTCATTTTCTCTTTTTCAATTTTGGAGAAATTGATCTCTAAAGGTGAATTTATAAATTGCGGTTTTTTTTTTTTTTTTTTTTTCGATTTAAGTGTACTTACAAATATTTATAATAAACATTAGCTTTAAGTTATTACCAATTACAAGAAAAGAGATAAATATTTTATTTCCAAACAATTTTTATTTTAGATACTTCATTAAATAGCTATTTTAATTTAATCTACTTAAAACTTGATTTGATCTATGTAGAGGATATATATTAATTTAAGACTAAATAACTAAATAATTAGCTTTGATATAGAAGGATTCATTTATAAATTAGAACTATTTTTTTTAATTCTTTTGAATTTGAGATATATTATTGAAAATTTTATGGCCTATTTATTCATTTTTTAGGATTATTATTTTGGATAAGGAAACCCTTTAGAATTTCTATAGTATTTTGTCTTTTCTTTAGTTTAATTCTTTATCTTAAAATTTAATTGGTTAAAAAGCTTGAGCCTAGACATGCAAAATGGAAATGGAGAAGAAAATATAGGTTATCCATTTAAAAAAGGAAGTAATAGCTAGAGGAATAGGCAGATATAGGAAGAGATGTGAAGAGAAAGGAAAATAGAGAGGGAGCAATAGGGATAGGGAGATAGGATGAGAGGTAGAGAGAGAGGGGTACTGAGAAATATGAATGTGTGTGTGTGTGTGTGTGTGTGTGTGTGTGTGTGTGTGTGTGTGAGAGAGAGAGAGAGAGAGAGAGAGAGAGGCTTGAGAATGAAAGGAGCATTTATGATCGTCTAAGAGCTCTATCAATTCACTCTACCAATTTTTTAAACATTCATAGTTCATTGTAGTTATTTCCTAAGGTGATTTTAATAAACACTAAAAAATTCAAAGATTCAATTTTGAATTATTGACTTGAAAGGATAGATTGTCCATTTCATATGAGAAGGTGAGAATGACACACAAGTAGAATTATACCAAATTTTTTTTAATATATGAGATACAAACCCAACACAACATTATTGGGAGCTTCTAATGAGTCATGTAGACATAGAGTTAAGTATCAATGGCAATGAAGAATTTGATAGGTCTATACATTTTTTTGCTACTAGTGATGGAGTAAAGCTGCGTAATAAAAAGATGGTTGAATTAGTAAATTATCTAATTACAATAAGTACAACAATGTGTTGTGCAAGCAAAGATAACATGTAGATGTATGATGAATAATTAGATAAATGTGTACTTCTTTGTAAAGGATAATGCATAATGCTTACAATGAATATTTGGATAGGAACTTGCCTTGTTAAAGCACCTCTTGGTGAGATTATTGATACAATTTATAGACTAGGTAGTAAGCCATGATAGATGCTCATGTATATTGTCACACATTTTGAGAATTATAATGGACCACTATGGAACCATGAGGATCCCAAATGTGTGCCAATAGTGCTTGTCACTCTAGGTATACAAAGACAAATGCTAATCACCATGACAAGGGCTATTAGTGTACACAAATTTTGATAGCTCATGGTATAGAAAGCAATACTAGATATAGGTGCGGTTAAGAGATAAGGCCTAATGCCTTTGATAGATACTCCAAAATAAAAAGTAATCCATATAAAATTATATGAAAAAGGAAAAGGCTATTGGTCTCAAATTAGTTTTGACAATTGAATGTCAACACCTTAACCAATTTATAAGTTGATGTCAAGTATGATATGGATGTCGAGCTACAATATGTGCCAAGCTAGAGATTCAACAAGTGTCGAGTAAACTTCAATTGCTAAGAAAGTTTCAAGTGCCAAGTCACTACAGGTGCAAAGAAAAGTATAGATGTTGAGTGAGACAAAGTTATTATAGGAGCCGACCAAGACAGAAATCCTAGATGTGTTGAGCATCAGCAATTAGTAAGTGCCGGTAACATTGGATCAGCTTATGAGTTTATGCCTTCACAAACTCAGATGTAAACCATTTTTGAGCCGAATTAAGATGAATCTTGAAGGATCTAAAAGATAAGATTGAATCTTTTACATTCCCTATGTATTCAACATGTAGCCAATTAGAAAAATGGAGAAAGAATGCAACCAATAGGAAAAGTGTAAAGATTTGAGCGGGAATAGATGGATGAATATTGATTGTAGATTTAGACCTAACCCTAAGTCTTTGAAGCCTTTATAAGGAGGTCAATACCCCATAATTCATATATGGAAGAGACATATATGGGAGAATGCTACCAAAATTCAGAGGGCTATAAAGACTTAGAGGAAGAGCGACACTACAAAATCAAGTTGTTTAGAATAGAATATCAATAATACGAGTAGAGAGTTATTAGATCAAGGAAGGATTAGATAAGATTGAGTAGAACAAGGATCTAGAATCAGCAATATAAGATTGTAAGTCATCAGGTCAACACATTCCAATACTTTCTAGCCATTGTATTAGGAATGAAAATCCTATGACGATAGCTTGGTTTAATAGCCATGTTGTAAACCTTTAACAAGGTGCTAAATCCTTTAACAAGGTAACATTCCAAGTGAGTGTTTGCAAATTCTTTAGCCAAGTCACTTTCAACAGGGTGTAAAGCCTTTATCAAGGCAAGCCTTTCATAGGGTAGACCATTGGAAGTGGTCAAACTTTGTAACCTTAATTAGTTACATATTGCTATAGTGGTAATTTGTGGGCATCATCCCCACCCTAGTTTTACCTTCTCATTTTGGAGGGTTTCTGGGTAACCAAATCTTGTGTTATCTATTTTCATGCATATCTTTACTTTATGTTAATTAGATATGGTAAATGCATGTGAATGATCTCAGTTAAAAGTTTTAGAGGTTAAATACTATTAATTTTGATTCACCCCCACCTCTTAGAAGTAAATCTTCCAACTTGTAAATTCCAACAATTGGTATCAGAGCTAAGTTCTCACAAGGAGAAGCCTTACAACTTGGAGAAAAGATTCGGAAATGGAAGTCTACAAACTTAGAAAGGTCATAGAAAACTAGGTGATTGATATACAACTAATTCTACATACTCTGGAAGAAGCTAGGGAAGATTTGAGAAAATCCTTAAAGAGAAGAAGAGAGATTTCTATAGCTGAGAATGATATGCAATACAAGGAGATTGACACCTCAAAAGTGTTTGCAAATGGAGATTCCAAAGAGTTTGATGTAGCAATAGTAGACCTGATGGAGAAGAATAGAGCCCAAATAGAAGAGATGAGAACTCTCAAGATTGAACAAGAATCTCAAGCCATGACACTTTGTGAAGTGATTGAATAGATGAAAAGAGCCATTGAAGATAAGGCTATGCTAGAAGAGGACAAGAGAAACCTTGCTAATAGGTTGGAGGAAAAGTCAATTGAGCTTGCAAAAATTTCCAACATTCAGCTAGACACCCTAAGTTAGATGATGAATGCACATCATGAACTAAATGTCAAGGATATTGAGATCTCCACATTGAAGATGCAAAATGAACAATTTCAAAATGACCTAAAAAGAGAGAAGGAAATTGTAGAGAGCTTCAAAAAACCTAATGAGGCCATCAAGTACTTTGAATAGCTACTAAAATCACCAAGAGCTAGTGATGATACTTGAGGACTAGGATACACCAACACTATTAAGAAGAATCATCTAAGACTACAGAAGAAAGAAGTGACAAATGTAAGAAAACTAAACCTACTTGTCATTTTTGTGGTTAAAAAGGACATAACTCTAATGTGTGTAGGAGTAAGAACATCTACTAGCATGATAGACCTAAAAATATGGGTCACTATCACAAGTGTAACAAGCAAGGACATCAAGCACATGATTGCATGACTAGGACTATCAGGAGACCAAGATTTGAAGGTCACTGCTACAATTGCAAGAAGTATGGGCATAGGGTTTTTGAATGTAGATCAAAGCCTATGTGGAGACCTAATCAACTAGCAAGGGGAAATAATCATGGACATCACTATAATTGGGACTACAACACTAGGTATAGTTGTCACTACTATGAAGAGTATGGGCACATCCCTGAAAATGGTATAAGAACACATTTTATTAGAAACTAGAATAGATAGTTGAGCCAAAACACATGTTTTAGTTGTTTGAAGACTGGTCATATCAGTAGAAGTTTCCCAACAAGGTCAAGGGCACCTAACTTAGAGTTCAACAAAGGAAAAGGAAAGGTAGATGTTGAACACATCAAAGGAGAAATGAATAAGACATGGAAGAAGAAATATGGAAGCAACATATCCAATGAAGGGATCACTTCACCTAAAAGCTCAAGTGGTCACACTTCATCCAACTAAGTAAAATAAGGTATGTGGAATTGATACACAAATCTTTATCATACATTAGTTCCAAGACAAGTAAGTGTCATGAGCCCAAATTTAAGGATATATGAATATTTGAATAACATATTATACAATGATAATAATTAAGAATAATAATGAATAAGATAATAATAAATATTATAATTACATTATGAAACCAAAAAAGATTATAATATATTCACATTTGAATATATATGATATTAATAACTAATGATAATTATAATAAATTGATTAATAGGCTAATCAATATAATATATATATATATATGATACAAGAATCAATATAAACAATAATACAATATGGTATTATATTTATAACAACATATATTTGAATATGTTATAATAACATACAATATTATATAACATATTTAATGATAACATATACCCTATAAAATATAGCTATTATTCAATATACATAAACTACGATTATAAAACACATTTAATCTATATTGAATAAAATTATATAATTAAAATAAATATATATATGCTATCATTGGTTATTCACAAAAGATAAACATTTATAAACTAAACCTTATCATACATTTGATGGAGAGAACATGAAGGATGATTGGTAGGAGATGTGTCCTATCATACATGAAGAGGTGCAATCCTTTCAAATTACAAGCTATAAGAAGGTCGTCAATCTAATTCCAACAGGGGTATAATAAAAAATGAGGGTTTCATGATCACATCAAATGGGCTGAAAATCATAAGTAAGGAAAAAAATATAAAGGGAAAGGAGGAATGATCCACAATCTGAGATCAGATAGGAAGATTATCAAGTTGTATGGATGAAAATGGGAAAATATATAAATGTCCCAAAAAGGGGACATTACAGTAAGTACTAAAAAGGAGAGATCAACATAAATAGAGATGCAATTTAAAATTTCAAGATTTCATAAGTGTTGCCAAGTTTCCTTCAGATGCTTCGTAAAATCTCAGTACATGTCGAGTTGATTGCCAAAGTTAGTAGAAGCTGAATTCTTAATTGTAGCTGAGTTGGTAGTGGAAGCCAAGAAAAGGGAAATTTCAATTGAAGTCGAGTGAGGGATACTCTAGTGATTTTTGAGTGTTTGAAAATCAATGGAAACTGAGTAAAGCAAAAATGCTTAAGAAGTCGAGTGGATAGCTATAAATGCACTAAGCATTAAATACTATGAAATTAGGGTATATGTTGGCATTTTGAATTATTTTTTACCATTGTGAACAAAGAGCAAAGATGAAGAAGAGAGTAGAATGATTTCCAAGAAAAATTTTGAGCATTTGAGCAAATTTGAACATAGATTCAGCACAGTTCATTGATTTCAAAGTATTTATACTAGTGCCAAGCCACACAGTTTCAAATTTCTTTGTGTTTAAACCCTAGATAGAAGAAATGGCTTCTAGTTCCAAGAAGTATCAGGAGAAAGATCCATTTGAACTCCAATTAGTATCAAATGAAGTTAAGTAACCTAATTTTTGGCCTATCCCTGAAGTTGCATACAAAAATGACCTAGCTAGAGCCCTATCCATAATTCCTCCTAAGGTAGTAATGGTGCATGATGTTAGGAGATGTTATAAGTTTAAGATAGGTGCTATAAGAGATATGGAAATTAGAGAAGCTTATGATAGGTTGTGTGAAAATGGAGTTTTGAAGGAAGAGTTCCAAATCATTGAAAGGAAGGGTTTAACCCATGCCCTAGAATTCCCTACTATCTTTAAAACCAAATTGATCAGAATTGTGTTGAGTAGGATTCATGATGAAATTTTATGGTTAGAAGATGGCCCAATTAAAATATCAAAGAGAATTTTTCATAAGCTAGTAGGGTGTCCAACCCTAGATCATCCCAAAACCCTAAGGAGTGATCTAAGGAAGTTATTGAAAAGAATACAAGAGCCAAATGAAATAAGAGAGGAATGACCATAGATACCATTTAAGATCCTCTTGTTGATTTTTCTGTTAAAGTCATTTCCCACAAGTTTTATCAATCCAATAGACTCAACAATATACCATGCATTGTAGTAGATGTTGGCTACAAATTAGTCAAAAAGGATCATACATATGACCTAGCAGAATTACAACTATAAGAAATCAATGAGAACTTAGGAGCTGAACTAAGGGAGGACAATGTAAGTTTGGTGCAATTTTGATTTATATATTTTTCTATGTATAGAATGAATTTCCATCCTTTGGAAAAGTTTGTTGGAAAACCAATAGGTCCATTGTAACCTAGGTAAATGAGTATATTGAACAAATGGGGGAAAATTTTGAGACTTTATGACAAGTTATTTTGAAGATTTCAAGAAATCTATGAAACAAAGACTGAGGATACCTATTTCATTAGTTGAACAACATGTAAATGATGTTTTCTTTCTTGTAGATATTGATTATATTTACATTCAAGTAGCCATACCAAGGGTCACATGGTTTAGATCTCTTGGATATGAGATAAACATTGATGAGGCATCTACAACCATAACACCATTACTAGTAGAAGAAGTAGATAAGAGTGCACCACATTTTGGCACTTATGATGTGGTAAGATCAAAGGTAGTTATGGAATTGAAAACTACTACCACATTAAAGAAAAAGGATAAATTGGTGAAAATGCTCAAGGCCAAATTTGGAGAAGGCACAATAGAGGCAGAGGAGGTAGATGATGATGAAGATGAACAACAACAAGGGCCACTAGCATTAACCCAAGGCATGGGTGAGGATGTTGAGGAAGAAGAAGGTGTCGAGCAGGAAGCACCAAAGGTAGAGCCCAAGAAGATGAAAACACAAAAACAACTTGCTACACAGCCAAAAGGCAAGAAGAAAATGGCCAAGCCTAGCCCAAAAAAGCCTACCATAAGGGCAGACACAAGGAAAATAACAAAAGTGGCAAAGGAATAGGAGAAGCATAAAGTAACACAACAAGGAGGGCTAATAGAGAAAAATAGAAGAAAATATGTGGCACCCCTAGAATCAGACGAGGAAAGGATAGAATCTGATAATGAGCAATTCAAAGTGGTAAGACACTCCACCAAATCTAACTTAGAAAATATCTGTGATAATATTAGGGATAATGCAGATCTGTCAGGGTTAAATGATATTGATTTTAATAAGCTAAGTAGAGAGGAACATAACATAGTGGAAGAATCAATATACACTATGATGGCCAAGTTCAAGACTACCCCACTTGAATTGGGCAATACTATGCCTAAGGAGTTATACTCCATTGTTGAAAATAAATGGCATTATTGCCTAAATATGGAGAAAGAAATAAGAGAGTCAACATTGGCTCATGTAATGCCTAACCTAAATCAAGGTCAAATAAGCAAGGCTAGCAAGAAACATGGGAGAAAATTTGCACCCAAATACAGAGCCTTTAGTATTCTGCAAAATAAGGTTGAGGATGTTGTGAAGATGTCCACACAGATGTGGAAATTGATTTATGGGCTGGCTATAGTGAAGGAAGGACAAGAAGATTCCTTTGAGGGAAGAAATAATGTTGAAGAGGAAGAGGAAAATGAAAAAGAGGAATAAGGAGAGAAAGAAAAGGAAGAGGTAAGAGTGGAGAAGGAAACACAAAAAGGTGACATGGCAACAACTGAGGAGCAACAACAAGAATAGAGTGTCCAAGACACATAATTGACATCACCTAGTCCTCCACATGCAAGACCTACATCTACAGAAACTATAATTGTGAAGGATGTTCCTAACACCTTAGGTCATAACATTAACCAATTAACTACAAAGGATCTCAAAAAGATCCTTCACCAGACTACTCTGCAAGCACAATTATGCACTAATCTAGTTCTGGTGAGTGTAGAGGAACTACAAAAGGCTATAGCTAACATTATCAAGGAGAAGGTGAATACCCAAGAACCACCTTAACAAACTCCAACAGCTACATGTGGTCAACCACAAGAGTAAGAGACCAAAGACACATTTTCTAAGGTTGACACTACATTCATAGTAACTACCAAGGAGAAAACCAAGTAGAAGACAGGACAGAAAGATATCTTAATCCTATAGCATAGAGTCAAGATGCACCTCCTCTGAATCACTATAATTGATCAAGGCAGAATTGAAGAAGATAAGGAAGAGGAAAAGACCCATAAGGAGAGAGAACAAGAGGTAATACAAAAATTGGTAAATTTTCCTACTACAGGGACTCCTATTAAGCAATTGAGCACTGATGTAATACCACTGCAAATATTAGCACTAGGCTTGAGCTCCACCAAGGTAGCAAGGGTACTTCATTATGGATACCCTGCACTTTATGACGAGATAGTCATACCAAGTTATGAATACAAAACAATGAACATAGCACAAATTAATGAAATGGAAGAGGCACTAGAGAAGAAGCAGAAGTAGGAGATACTAAAAAATGAGTATAGAAAGAAGCAAGCATTGATAGAAATCAAAGACATCTTTCTTGATGCTTTCAGCTTGCAAGTACCAGATGAAACAAAGCCCATTATGGAGCAACTGTCCAACATAGTGGACTAGGTACAAAATGAAGACCTAAATACTAATGTTAAATTACTATAATGGGCTAAGAAGAAATTTCAAATGAAGGTAAATGAGAATATATTTGGTGAAATAGCACTATCACAAGTATAACTGGCAAAGAAAGTTGTGAAGGTGAACATAGTTCTTGAGAACATATTCTCATTGTACTCCAAGTTATGTGATTCCTCATATTTCACACAAGAGACTAGCCAGCAGATATTGAGCTTGGAGAGGAACCTTAAGGTATCAAGTATATAGATGCCAAAGGATCCATCTCAAAGTGAGAAGCATTTTGCTACAACACTTCACACCCAAAAGGAATTAGTTGTACTCATAGTAGAAGAGGCTAACATCAATGTCAAATTGATATAGATACAATCTAAAATAACCCCACACATGGAAGTATTGCATAAAGAGATGGCCTATGCAGAAAATGTTTTCAAGAAAGATCCTAATCTTTGTACATTAGAAGGCCTAGTATACCTTGCAAAAAAGATAGCCATCCAACTTAAAGCACTGGAAATTGCATTAGACAATTGGGATGCCTCTTTGAAGATTATCATGGAGGTAAATAAATATTTTTTGGCTAAGTATTCCATTCATTCATAGGACCATTTGACATAAGTGTCAAAAAAGGGGGAGATAATACATTATGTAGATATGGGGGAGAAATACATTTTTGAGATGGAAATAATAAGATGTAATAAATTGGGGAGATAATAAATGAAACCTAAAGGAGGAGATATACCCAAAGGGGGAGATAATAAAATTTTGAGGAGCAATAAGGAAATAAAGCCAAAAGGATAAAAAAATTGCAAGGAGATGTGTGAAAGGGGGAGCAGAAACAGAGAAGAAACAAAGTAGATAGAAACAGAAGCAAAGGAATGATAAGATAGAAAATGGAAACAACATGAGACAAATCTAGCATAAGAGGCTTTGGATATAAAAATGGCACATCAGCTCAAGGGGAGTTGTAAGTTTTTAAGGTATATAGTCTTCTACAAAATTTTGAACAAGTTTTTGAAGTCTTGTACACATGCTGAGAAAAATGTGTATTATACTCATAAAAATCAAATTCATAATGTTTAGTTAAGTGTTTTTGACACTCATGTCAAAGGGGGAGATTCTTGGTCTTAGATTGGTTTTGAAAATTGAGTGTCAACACACTTAACCAATTTCTAAGTTGATGCTGAGTATGATATGGATGTCGAGCTATAGTATGTGTTGAGCCAAAGATTCAATAGGTGCCGAGTAAACTTCAGGTGCCAAGAAAGTTTCAAGTGCCGAGTCACTATAGATGTTGAGTCATTATAGGTGCCAAGTGAAGTATAGATGCCGAGAAAAGTATAAATACTGAGCAAGAAAAAGTTACTATAGGAGCCAAGCAAGATAGAAATCCTATATGTGCCAAGCATCAACAATTAGTAAGTGCTGAGTAACACAGGATCAGCTTATGAGTTTTTGCCTTTACAAACTCAGATTTAAACCATTTTTGAGCTGACTTAAGATGAATCTCAAAGGATCTACAAGATAAGATCAAATCTTTTACATTCCCTATGTATTTAGCATGCAGCCAATTAGGAAAATGGAGAAAATATGTAATCAATAGGAAAAGTGTAAAGATTTGAGCAGGAAAAGATGGATGAATATCGATCATGGATTCATACCTAACCCTAAGTCTTCAAAGCCTTTATAAGGAGGTCGATACCCCATAATTCATATATGGAAGAGAGATATATGGGAGAATGCTAGAAAAATTTAGAGGGATGTAAAGACTTAAAGGAAGAGAAACACTATAGAATCAAGTTGTTTAGAATAGAGTATCAACAATATGAGCAAAGAGTTATCAAATCAAGGAAGGATACAATCAAATTGAGTAGAACAAGGATCTAGAATCAGCAATATAAGATTGTAAGTCATCAAGTCAACACATTCTAATACTTTCTAGCCATTGTATTGGGAATGAAAATCCTATGATGATAGGTTGGTTTAACAGCCATGTTGTAAACCTTTAACAATGTGCTAAATCCTTTAATAGGGTAACATTCCAAGTGAGTGTTTGCAAATCCTTTAGCTAGGTCACTTTTAACAGGGTGTAAAGCCTTTAATAGGGTAGGTCTTTCATATGGTAGACCATTGCAAGTGGTCAAACTTTGTAATCTTAAATAGTTACATATTGCAGTAGTGATAATTTGTGGGTGTCATCCCCACCCCAGTTTTACCTTCTCATTTTGGAGGGTTTTTGGGTAACCAAATCTTCTGTTATCAATTTTCATGCATGTCTTTACTTTTATGTTAATTAGATATGGTAGATGCATGTGAATGATCTCAGTTAAAAGTTTTAGAGGTTAAATACTATTACTTTTGATTCACCCACCACCACCCCCCCACCAGAAGTAAATCTTCCCACTTGTAAATTCCAACAAAGGCTCACCTAGATGATATTACCCTTTAAATAAAATATCATTATTCTAATCATGAATAGAAATAAAATTGGAAATTGAATTTTTTTCTCAAACTATAAAACTGAAGCAAAATTAGCAAAAAAATAATAACTATTCAAACAAATTATCAAAAGTATATAACACTATCAACATAACCCTTGCATCCTTCAAAGATGAAAGCGCTAGTTTATTATCTAATTCTCATAATGTACTTGCATACATCTACTTCTCTAGAATGGATTTCAAGGTTTGGATGGTTTAGCAGAGTTTGAATTGGCCAAAAAAATTGAAGTATTGCAATGCTATAAAGTGGTGATGCAATGTATCAAAAATAGAATAGAATCCCTTCAAATTTTTGGCTTCTTGGAGGATGTATCCATTTGGAACATACGCTGATGGTGAATATTGTAGAGTAGCAACATACAATGATGGGCTATAAGTTGCATGCAAACCTAGGGTTGTCTCATTTAGATACTTCAGTTTGATCTTGATGATCCTCGTGTGTTTGGTTGATTCTAGAATTATAACAAAAAACACATAATACCCAACATTTTGATTGTCAATATTGGATGCTTTGACCATTGAATTATATATATATATATGTATATATATATATATATATATATATATATATATATATATATAGAGAGAGAGAGAGAGAGAGAGAGAGAGAGAGATTCTTTGGTGGAAAATGTTATGAATTTGTTAAGTAATGATGAAAGATAGACATATCAAATAGCACAAAGAAAATACTTCAATACATATGTCTTCAATAATACTCAAACATATACAAAGAAAATTTAGAATGATGATAACTATTAAATCTTGCACAAAGTAGATATCCACATGATACCTCCAAGATAGAATAGGGCAGCACTAAACTACCAAATTGTAAAACTACACAATTTTTTATGTTGTCAACCTCTAAAAATAGAAAGAGAAAATAAATCTAACCCATGGACATCAATAATTATGTTTATGAAGGCCTCAATTAAGTATTTAGAGACTTAAATATAATGAAAATACTAATTACTGTATTTCTTTATTGATTTGGAACCCAATTTATCAATTAAAATAATTAAGTAAAGACCCATTATTATTATTTTAATTTTTGGGCCTAATTAATTATTTAATAATATAACTAAATTGATACATTAAAATTAAGGATGTCACTCCTTAAGGTGGAAATGTTTCTTTCCCTTAAGAAATTTGAAATTGAAGAAAACTTCATCAACTCCAAGGTCGCAAACCAATTGTGCTAGTGGAACGAGTCAGTTGACATCAATCTTTTGGTGCAACACATTGTCGTCAACTTCCACTATGCCACTCTAATATCAAAATTATTGAGTTTAGAATCACAGGGATTCCAAAGATTTCAATTATAAATTATATAAATTGGTCTTGAACCTGCACACCCATAATGTAGATACAACATCACTTTATTTTCCAAATACGTGATTCATTCAATATGACTCCAAACCATTGTACATGACCTTCATATTTGTAACTTGGTTGTTATTCCATACACTCACAACATTATGGAGGTATACTTAATTATTGACTTGTTTGTTATCTTGTTTCACATTTTCTATTTTATCTTTCTTCCTAACCTCGATGATTTATCTATCATCAACCTTGTTTGAATCAACAATAATTTCTATATCTTCAATCTTTTGATTATCTTGAGACATTTTTTGTTCTCCATCTAAAGGGGTAATGTAAGGAGAAACCAAAAAATAATTAAAGTAGAGATATAGAAGTAAAAAAAGAAATATGAAAACACCAAATATACAAAAAAGACACCAAATTTTTACATGCAAAACCTTTCAAAAAGAAAATCCACGACACAAAAGCCCTAAGAAAATTCTTTTATTATAGTAAGAAAAGTTTACATACAATGAGATTTGGATTTTTACATAGGTTCCTATTGTTTTAAAATCTACCTAATTTTGATCACATCATCAATTCCTTATGAATCCTTGAGATTATACACACTACAATTTGTAAACGAATTTGATATGTTAACCATCACAACCAAAATGGTCTATCAACTACCATTAGACCAACTATTGGTCACAACAAAACTATCTAAAAAGAGACTATTAGAATTTTCAATGAAAGGTTGGATGAGTGAAAAAGGAATTACTCATCATATAATTTTGATGTATATTCTTTGGTGCAATCTTGTAGTAAATGGAGGTATTACCTTCTTCCCAGGGAATTTATCGTCTATATGTTGACCCTATGGCAAGACATATTGTAAATTAGTGACCAAACACTTAATTCATTTAGGAAAGTAAGTTAATACTAGAACCAAGCTTTCCATCAGATAGCATGCTTCAGTGTAGCCCAAGTAGTTCAAGGATATACTATGTTAACCAAGCTCATAGTATAGTTTGAGTTATTAGTGCCACCAATGTGAGCCAAGTTCCCAGTGTGAACCAATTTCATAGCTCTCATGGAGTTCTAAGTATGAACTGAGCTACATATTCAAGTTAGTATGCTCCATTGCTACCCAAGTGCTAAAGTGTTACTTGAACATTAAGTAATAGCCTCCTAAAGGAGTATCACCCAATCTCACTATATTGCTCAAGTATAGTAGAACACCAAAATGGATAGTGGGACCCAAGCATCAACATTTGGCCAACTTGAAGGTATAAATTGGTTATTGTAAAGTTATCTCTTGTGTGAGACAACTTGGTATGAATATATTGTTTGATTTATATATAAGGAAGGAAAATTATTTTTTCTAAGATAGTAATGTGTGGGATGGATGGAACCTCATTAAATCAGATTCATGCAAACAAGGAATATGAAAGATCAATTTCTTTAGTAGGCTACCTAGTAGTAGAAAAAGGAAAAGCATAGACTAATCCATCACAGCTAGATGATTAAATTATTCAAATGATTTATTTCAATAAATAGAGTTGCAAATCAAAGATCAACCTTCTAATTCATCCTAATAGGTGTGTCAGTCAAATCCTCTAACTAGGTGGACCTAACAATCCTTTGTTTAATCTTTTAATAGAGTACATACTTCATTGTATTGTAAAATCTTTTGACAAGGTGGACCCAATACTCCTTCATGTACTACTAATAGAGTAGATCACCAAAAGTGATTAGTTGTAAACTCTAGCAAGCCAACTTTATTACTGCAATAGTGAAGCATTATGAGTGTTATCCCCATCCCAGTTTTACCTTCTCCTTGGAGGACTTTTGGGTTACAAAATATTGTGTCAAGGTGTTATGGTGTTGATTTCTTTATTACTTTATGGGTAATAGCACAAACTTGGGTTGCACTTCCACAAAAGTTAATTTCGTGGAATGAGACCTTTCTAGAAAGGTACCTGATTTAACAAATCAGATACCTCTCATTATTTGGGCACACAATCCATATTCAAAAAATTGGGTACCCAATTTTTGAATATGGATTGGGTGCTCGAAGCATGTTTTAAAACATGGGTACTCAATTTTAGAAATTGGGTACTCGATTCTGAAAAACTACAAAACCCGCTTTTTGGGGGTTTTTTGGCCATTTTTATTGAGTGCAAAATGGGAGCCCAATTTTAGCATAGAAACCAAAACCTACTTTTGGATTTCTCCTAAACCCCTATTGCTCATTTTCAATGTACCAGGTATTTTACTTTTTTTTCCTACTATTTTTTCATTTTTTCAGTTTTACGCTTTATAATTTCGTTAATTTTTTTTCACTTTTAATATGTAAAATTATAAATTTATATTGTTAATAGTGTTATCTTTAGATGTTTTGATGTATTTAATAAAAATTACAATGTTGAATGATTAGATAGATGTAAATTAGGTTGTTTAAACATAATAATTATATTGATATTTTATATTTATTTCAACTAAATGGTATTTAATTATAAATTAGTTTGTAAACCATATAACAAAGAAAGTAAAACTAACTATACTTCTAAGTCTAACCTCAACATCACCATAACTATACAATAATTTAATCTAAACCCTAAACATAAAACTAAGTATTTAATGTGCTCCCTTACCTAAACCATAATTTTAACTCTAAACCCTAGATTCATGTAACTATAATTGTAAGCTCAACTCTTTAATCCTAACATTAACTAAATCTCTAATCCTAAACAATCATACATAATCATTTATCCTCAACACAACCTTAGCCCTAATTATGACATTTAAACATAGATGAGCTCTTAAATTGTATTTGTGATTTTCAATAAACTTAATGTTTCAGGGTCCAAATCAAATGTAATTTTAAATGCCCTACTCCAAATTATCTAGGCCATCATATCCATTTATCATTTCATTATTTAGTTAGATAAATTTTGCAAATTTTTTTTCTATAATTTGATGACCATATCTTTTATAATAAAACTACATGCTAACCGTAAATATAGTATTAACCTTGATGTAAAATCTCACTCTCACCATAATTCTAAGCCTAACCCTAACATTGATTAAAATTTTAACCAAATTATATAATTGAAATTGAGAAACCTAACCCTAATAATTACTAAACTTAATTCTAAATATTAAACCCTAATTCTAATTATAACTTCAAATCTTGAACCTAACACTTGATCCCTAGTCAGGTAACCATAATAGTACTTAGGTCCATAATGAAAAGTAATCTTAATCCTAGGTTTGAAATTATTATTTAATGTGGGTTGAAGAAATATTAAAATCTTAAATGATAAACTATAAAATAGTACTTCATTAAAAACTTATTTTGTACATTTATAATCTAATTATATTAATTTGTTGATATTTCTCTTGATAATGATAAATTTTATGATTTATATTCTTTTAATTTTTCCACACAACATGTAGGACTTAACTTTTCACCATGTAATTTATGTAGATAATACATTTCAATCGTTATGGAGTTTATCTTTAGATGTGTGTTTGATTCTTTTAGCATGAGGTTTGTTCACATTGGACATGTTATTTTACTATTTAATACATAATTGACTAAAACTATATTTAGAATGGATTTTATACTTAGACATTGGTGTAAATAATTTCATGTCTATGTCTAGGTTTAAATTTAGATTTTTTTTATTGAAGCATTATTTGGTCAAGAGTTTTATTTTTTGGGAAGTATAACTATCCATTGTAATAGCTAGAGTGTCATAAATTTGACAAAGAACACAATCTTCCATAAGAAAGAAAAATGCATAGACATCCAATACTATTTTTCTCACATGAGACATGGTAGAGATAGAAATGTAAAATTGGAGAAAGTTGACACTTATGTGAATGTTGTAACTACCTTGAAAAAGCTTTTGAGCATACACAAGTTTAGGTGACATTTAGAGTTGATAGGCCTCATGGACCCTAATAATTTATATCTTGTTGTTTTAGTTGACTCTTAAGAGATATTCAATGTGTGAGAGACTCTTAAAAATAACTATCTCAATCTTTGATTATTCTTGTTATGATTATTTATTTATCTTCTTATATAATTATTTATGTGCATTTGATTAATGGTATTTCGTGGACCTCTTTAGTTGATATTAAGAATTAATTCAATGATATGGTAAAATGTAGAAAGACACTATGAAAAGTGTAGGTTGTGCATGTGCTTTACAAGTTGAGTTTTTGATGTGTATGTTCCTTCCATATTTAGTTTTGCATGGACACTAAATCTTACTACCATAGACACCTCTATTCAATTCTTGAAACATCACCTAGTTGAGAAGGGGAAAAAATTTCACCTCCTTTTGTTTTCTACATATCACTTGATAGTTCTTTAACATCTAAAGCTCTTGAGAAACCCTTTTGAATAGTATAATTCATAGAGCACATGCCGTTTCCTTTGGTTTACTAAGATCCAATAGGACTACAAAAAATGTGGCAATGATAGTGTTCACATGCATTGTATGTATTACTAGGTCATCCCCAAAAATCAACCTTTTCTATTTTATTCTCTAAAGTCACCCCTAAGAAAAGCATTTTTGTTTTGTTTTATATGAGTAATCCTAATCAACATATCCATATGATGGCACCTTAAGTGTAGAGTATCACTATTGGAATGGAAAGGAAAATTAATATTTCTACCTAGCCCATTATATATATAACGTTCACTATGTTACAATAATGATTAAATTAGTTTCTAAAGTCCCATTATTAATTCCCAAGGTATTGATCAAGCTAGTGAGCCACTTGGGATTATTAAAATTTAGAATTAAAAAAATGATAATTCTCTTCTCATGGGGTTTTTATTTTTATAAAGCCATGTTTTCCATAACAATAAACAAAATGAAATTGTCATTTCCATATTTACATTACCAATGCATACCACCCTTCCACTTTTGGATATGGCCACTAAGGGAAATAAAATGTCATAATACTTCCCTCTTCCATTTAGTGGTATCACCTTATTAACTCCATTTTTTAGTAATGATATTGATCGCCATCTAAATTTCTAAGATGGTATGCCATGCTTTCTTAGTCCACATTGTTTCTTATGACTTTTTTTGCAACCCTTTTTTTACATTTTGGTATATATGGAAAATGAATATATCTTTACATTTTATTATTAACTATGTGATTGGTCTTAACCATTTTCTAAAACAATAATTATGCGTGATATTATATTACATAGAATTAGCAGTGATAAGGGAATCTCATTCAAGATGCACACACTTAGCATTAAGGAAAATCTTGCATTTTAACCCCAAAAGAGTAGCCCCAATCATAATGCTGATCCTAAATCTTATATTTTGTACCTCAATCATAATGGTAATTACTCTACCCTAATTATAAATGGGTAACTCTAAATCCTAACCCAAACCACAATCTTATTTATATGTTCAATCCTAATTATTTTAACATTGAACCTTAATCATACAAATTTGTCAAGGCATAATCATAAACATATTTATATAAGATATTTTTAGAATTCACATTTAAGTTGGTTTATTAATGTAGTTTTTTGGAGTATTATTTTATGTTTAGGCTTAAATTTGGTATAATGTTCAATTAGTCTTAACATTAAAGTTTACTTAAGTGTTTAAATTTATTTATTTAACTAACATGGTTTTAAAGATTTGTGCATTTATATAATTGATATTTTAGATTTATTTTGTTAAATAGTAATTTTGTAATTTTTTATGTTGTTTAAACATATATGCAAATTATATTTGATGGACCCACCCCCACTCCCTCCCCCTCCCCCACCCCTGCCTCCACCCCATCCAACTCCACCTCCACCTCCAACCCCACCTCGAGGACCACCTAGTACTCCTCCAACACCTACCATAGAGGATCTAACAGAGAGCATGAGGTGCAACCTTCGTGACCTCATGCACAATATTGAGACCATTAAATGTGAGGCCCAGCCCCCCTCACCTACCTTTCCTTGTAGATAGTATGCAAGGCATTGTTCACTCTATCGAGCATTTGGATTGTGATATCAATAGCTTTAGATTATGGAGGCAAAACATGCATTCCTTTTATTTTGATGGCCTATCCTATAGAGAGGTGCATAAGATTAAAATAAATAAATGACATTTTACAAGATATTGTATAAACCCTAAGATAGGTCTTGAGATTAGTGAGAGGAAGCCTCACATTTCTATTAGATGGTGCATGCATTCGTATATATCAGCACACTTTGGGGAGTAGTGGTGGATGGTATTTGACCATCCACCACACCCAAATCAAGAGGTGCCCATGTATTTCCTTAAGAATCTATGGGATGAATTTGAATCGGGTTTGAAACCCAATTATTTTGATATTTGATCATTTCAAGGGGTTGGTGGAGGAATGCCTTAGAATAGGCCTAGGGAAAATTTGGGTGATAATATGAGGAATCACATACAGCCTCAACCTCTTGTACCTCTTCCCACACTAGTTGTCCTAGTGCCACATCATCATCGATCATTGTCATTTGCTCTTACCTCATTGAGTGCCCTTTTGAGCAATTTAGTAGAGTAGTGGACAGAGGTGAGAGATATTCGTCCACTTGGACACATTTGTACTAGTTGTGGAGATATATGTAGAGGTCCCCAAAGCAATGCTAATGCAGCAAATGATGACCATTATGTTGAGGGTGTTGATTTTGGTGATGACGTATATGTTTCCCATGGTAATGGTAGTGATGATATTGATGTCTCATCATTTGTTGAGCTTCTACAAGGAGAGCCCAAAGACAGTCAAGAGTAGCAAGTAAAATTTTAATTAAAATTTGAATAAAATACATAATTATTTACTTTCTACATACATGTGTAACTGTATTAACCATATTGATGTATGTTAATTTTGAAATAATAGAGGATGGATGATACTATTCATCCTAGGAGGCAGTATAGTCCTTTTTTGAGACCTACAGACATTGGTATCCCTCATACAGTATGCACTTTGAATTACATTGTAAATAATATAAATTCAAACTCAAATTTAATAACATGTGCTCATATGTTATTTTTATCTGATTTTGTAGGGATTGTCGTCTGCTACATAGTTTGATGTTTGTACAGGTCCTGATCCATTGACCACTAAGGCATAGCCTCAAATACCTATGGTATGAACTTTTCACTCAAGATAAACAATTTGTACTATTTTTATGTACACATTTTTATTAACTTATAATCTTAAACTTTGATTATTGTATAATTTTATGTGTTTTGGTTTTACGAATAGGAGATGGATCATATTTATCCATATAGGCCTTAGTATAGTTTATTTTTGACTCCATCTTTTTATCATTAGACACATCTATGACATTGGCTACTAATCAAGTATGGTATATATACATGTTTTTATAGTTTATAAAAAAGTGTAGTGTAAATTATGTACTTTTTAGTTTACATACTTTATAATTCATGCATACATAATTTTAGGATTATATCATCATGCGTGTTGCTGAGAGTATGAGACTAAGCCAGGTGGAGGTACCCACATCATTCTTTGAGGTCAATATTGCGATTTATGTACATACATAGTTCATTATGCTCTTTATCAAATTTTAATGTATGTATTGTAAATTACAGGACCTCACCACTACCACATTTGGTAGCTTTCATAGTGCACCTCCTCCCATTATAGAGGGATACCCATCTCATGTGGCATTGTTTTTATTATGTAGTGAATATTTAATTTATTTGCAAGGTAGATTTTGAAACCTATTTCAATTAAGCATGTACATGATGACACACCTCATGTTACACAAGATGATCCATCTACCTCACGCAATGTCCTACATTATGAGACAACTCATGTTACATTGGATGATCCATCTGAGTCCTCTTCTTGTGGACTAAAGAGGACTGTAAATTAGATAGATTAGGTGTTTTTGGCACCTTTAGATTGTGTTCTTATGACACATATTGTTTATTTTGATACACTTTCTATTAGGATAGTTAACTGTATTATATGTATTTTTTGACTTCATAGATCATGTGATGACATGTTAGACCATGTAGGGTATGTGCAGGATCATGGTCAACCAAACTATACCCTTAAGTGGCAATAAAAAATCAAAAAATCAGGGTTATGTCAACTTGATGTGCAATTTTCTACTTGTTAACTTTATATCAAAAAGTTGAGAGAAAAGAATATCTAGCAAATTGAATCTAGTTTCTAAACTACTAGGACTTATCTCAAAAAAATAAAAATTGAATGGTCAAAATTTTGAATTTTAAGACAATATTACAAAAATTTCAAAACAAAAATAAGAAGTAGACGTATGTCTAACCACCTTAATCAAAGTCAAATGATAATATGTTTTAATAATATTCTAGATATAAGTAGGAGACTCATGCCTAGAAGTGACACATAATTTTGGATATTTTTATTCTAAATAAATAATAATTAATTAATTTTTGGAATTAAAAAACCCTCACGTTTGAGCACCTTAACTAATTCAAAACTATGTAAAATTTAATTTTTCATTCTTTTTTCCTTATAGTAGAAGAAACATAGAATGTGATACATCTTTTGGATTTTAAAAATGTTGTACCATTTGAATGTTATAGTTATTTTTCAAGTATTGTATCAGTCAACACTTTATACGTAACTCCATTAGAAAATTTATACATAACTCCATTAGAAAATAATTAATAATTACTTACTAAACTCATAATTTGACAAACCTTACATTTATGGAAAGATAAGAACATTCTTAAGAAACCCTTTTCATTTCATCAAATTTTGGTGGAAAAAAAGTCGGCAATGACATGTTTGAAGTAAAAATCACAAAAAAACAAGCCAAAAGCACATTTTTAGGATGTTTTTAAAGTTGACCATATAGGTTTGGTATCATAAAATATACTAGACCTTATAAAGATATTAATTGTTTTCATTTAATATTAGGGTGGGTGGGAAACAAGTTGGAATAGATTTTGAAATAGATTGAGATATTTTAGAACTACAAACTTTTTAGATCGCCACTTTTTGGCACACCATGATCGTGCACATACCCTGTACTATTTTTTTACAACTTCTTATCATGCTAGTGTATGTAGTATAGATTATTATGTTATCATCTTGTAAGTATGAACTATTTTTTTTATTGTGACATATTTTATTCATGTTATGACACATTTTGTAAGTATATGGTACATGAAAAATAATTTTAATAATTTATATACAAACATTAATTTAAACATGTTTGAATGTAAAAGTAATGGAAAAAAATAGGAGGTCGTTACTTGAATTGACAATTAATTTATAATATCAAGTGCACACCTTTATCTTTCTAATAGAAGTAAACTCCTATTTTAAAATGCTTACAACATGTTTCACAATATATGTAAGACAATTTACATGACATAAATGTAAGTGAATGCAAAATATGGAATTGGTTCAATACATTTCTTCAAATGAGGTCCTACAAAATAAAATCACAAAACAAAAGCATGTGTCAATAAAAGCATAAATTAATATGAGCTATCTGAACTATGTAAATATGTGTAATTTGTATGTACTCACTATGTGTAATTGCACAAGATGTTGATGTTTGATCCACCTTAACATTTAAATTTGCATAGTTTATAATTGAGACTTGAATAAGAGGTATATATAAGTTCTCTAGTTTTCTATTGACAATGCATGCATACATTTAAATAAATTATATAAGTACATGTATAAAAATAGCACAATAAAGAAAAAACTTACATGTGTTTGATTTTAATGTAGTCAACCCACTGTACCATCTTCATCCTCTTTCTTTTGCAATGCATCTATGTTGTCTCGTGTTCGTTCATTGAAATTGTCCATAATACCTTATTGGTAGGTCTACCTTTGCATCTTTCTAATTTGATATTTGTTACCACAACCAAATGAGAATAGTGTAAGATCTTCTTTTTGGATTGACCTAGTCTTAGAATGCTAGTAAACCATTTACTCTTGTTAGGTATGTATGTAGCTAGGTGTCAGCTACAATGATAGACCCAATTGGATACTCAAAACAATCATCATCCACTTGATGACATATCAATTTTTTCTTAGGTTCCACACATCTATCTAGCCAATACTCATTATGTTCATCATTATCATTAGGTGCAATAACAACTTAAACATGTCTTGCAAGATAAGATAAAGTACATAAACACTTTAATCACGTGTACATATATAAATAATATATTAAAGACATGTACTTGAATTATATTAATGACATTTACATAAATAAATAATATAAATTGAAGCATGATCACAACTAAATTTAATTTAATTATGCCTACCAGGTTGTATGAGGTCTAAAATATGACCATAGTCTTTTGATGCAAGAGTAAAATTATGTCCTTCATTTACTATATCATCTTGAAAATGTGTCAGTAGGTGCTAATGATTTTTGTTGCCAATCTTCAACCCATTCTATATTTTCACATTCTTCCCATTCATTTGCAAGACAAAACTAACAAATAAAAGCAAGCTCCTTAGTCCACAATCCAACTGTTAGAATCTGAACTCCTAAATGAATGCCATTTAGCTAATCCACTAATTGTATCACAGTCATATTTTAAAAGGATATAGAAGAAATGCTTGACTGTAGATTTTTGACTTGGTCCTATGTATAAATATTTGTTACACCATTCGACAATCTCATGTGCATTTTTTAATTTGGCTTTTTCGTCAAATTTTAATTGTTCTTTACTAAGGGCTCTCTTTACGCATGCACTAGCACCATCATGTTCTCATTTACCATGTTCAGTCTCAAAAAACTCTACACATGTTGGATATTAGTTTGCCTTTGTGTCCTACACAACCAATAGAACATTCTAGCACTCTTGAATTGTCTTGTACAATTATTTGACCATATCAAATATTGTGTCATTTGAATTTGTCTCCCTTTTAAATTATCATAAAAGATCCTAAAACAATATTGGACAAACTCAGATGAATGAAGTTTATTATCACTCATATAGAAATGGTACTCTCAATATTTTTTGAACCTCCTCTGTACTATCAGATGCATGCCTATAAACTATATGAATATAAATTGTTACTTGCACTGAATTGTAATATTGTGGTTGTACCTCATCTTGTGGTGCAAGTGTGTAGTTCTCTGCAAAATCAACAATTGAAAGTATAGTACCAATTTGAAATGTATTCTTACATATGTAAAATTGTCCATGAAGCCATCTAGCATATTGAGAGTGTTTAACATATTTTTTTATGATTAGACTCTTAAACTCATCTATAAATGCATGATAACTAACTATATCTGTAACTAGATCACACCTTCCAATCTTCCCATCCTTCAATGGATATTCAATAGTTTTGAATCTTTTTACATCAACTAATTGTTGTCCAAAAGTAGTCAAAGTATTTTCATGCAAACACACATCTAACAAAGAAAGATTGCATTGAAAAAAAAGTATTGATCATTAAGTGGCTTACAAAACAAACTTGATATGAAATCTTTTATAGTTTGAGGTGGTATTTTTATACCACATTCCTACAATATTTCTTTACTATGAATGGTACCATGTATAGATCAAAATACATCATAATGGTAATGAAATTGAACATGATTTTTATAACATGTGATTCTTTCCTTGTTAATCCTTACATACCATAGTTTACACTTTTCAAAAGATCTTTGACTAATGGTAATAGTTAACACCTTACCATCTACAAATATTATGAACAATTTAGTTTGAGTCATGTCTAAAAGGTGTTTAGGATGTGGATCATGTATTTTTGAGCCAACTCTCAATTTAAGAACATCTCTTGAATTAGGTGATACTCTTGTATTATCATGCCAAAAAATTTCAGCCAAACTTTTGACTTCACTACTAAGTTTCATATCACATCTTAGGAGTCTACCACTGGAAGTCCACAAAATATTTGCTGGATCACATTCAAAGTTAACCCTTCTCTCTATAGCTCTTTATAAAGTCTTGTGATTCACATTTAGATATCCACTTATGTTACTAGTCAATCTTTTGTTAGTTGTTGATTTGTTAACTAAAGTTGTTGTTATTGTTCATCATGCTACATTCGTATCTTTAGAGCGACTTCTTTTTCTGATAACATCAAAGGCACTAGCAACAGTGGATACAACTTGTTTTAAAGACTCATTTTTATTCTTGAGTTTTGCATACATTCCTAACCTTTTCATTACTTTTTGAATTTTAGACATTTTAATTAGTTGCAACATCAACTGACACTGAAACCTAAATTTCTTATTATAAAAAAATGTCTATATAATCTATTAGCATGTGTCCTAATTTGTCTCCATGAAACCAATCCCTCAAGATTATCTAGCACATCATTAGGAAAATGAAAATTATGTTTAGGAACTTTAGTATCATTTTGACATGTTTGTTCAGTAATTGGTGTTTCCATGTCTACATGCATACAATTGTTATTTTCAATTGGCATTTTATTTTCACTATTATTTGGAATTTGAATCTCATTTTCATTTTTTCTTGGTATTTGTTTTAGGGCATGCATTTCCATTGGAGTGTGTTGTGCATGATCATTTGGCAATCTATTCTCATGAACAAAATCTAAATCATTTAAATCATAACCTACTTCTAAAAAATCAACAATTTCATCATGAGAAAAAATTTGAGGGTTTGAAGACATACCTATATTGAATGTTTGATTAGAATTTGCAAATGAATCTCCTTGTATTGGGTTCTCTTTTACAACCTCTTCATCCATCATGGTATCCTCAATGTCTTTCTCCTTTGAAACATTGCTCAACTCTATAATTCTATCTTCTCTCTCATTGATGTTGTGCTTAATTCTCTTTATTTGTTGCAATCTCCTCATTTGTCAGAACTTTTATTTTCTTCTTTCCTCATTTTTTTGATCCCATGTTAGCAATAGTTTTAAATTTGAATCAACAGCTTGCAAATTGTGGAAGAAGACAAGAAAACAAAATAACTATTATAGAAATTTGTTGTTGTAGTTCAAAACTGTCATTCAATCATTGCAATCATTGAAAATTGGTCTATGGGGCATCTTTTGCGGCCAAAAGGGTAGATTAGAATTGAGTACTTGATTATTTAAAAATTGGGAACCTGATTTTTAAATAATCAAGTACTCAATCATTTAAAAATCAAGTGCCCAATTTGGTTAATGGCTAAATCCATATCTGGTACCCAATTTTTCAATTGCAAATTGGGTGCCCAATTCTAGTGACGTGGGCGGCAATTCGGAATGGACACGAATTTGCATGGGGTTTTACCTTAGGGAAAGGCATGGGACAAGCCTATGCCTTTATGAACAAAATTTTTACTAAGGCATTTAATTGACAATTTTAGGGATTGCCATAATTTTTATATGGGTGTCCCCATTGAATTTTTTGACAAAAAAAAAAACCATTATAGGTTTTACTATTCTGATTTCAAAAAAGTAAATTTTATAGTGTTATAAGTTCATTTGTTATTTTTCCATTATTTATTAATCAAAAGTATCTCTTAAACATTAAATAGTGACATTCACTAAAATTTTAATAAATTTTTATATTTTTATATTTTGTAAATTAATTTACATGTCATCAATCCTCACACAATTCTTTTAAAGTTAAAAAAATCCAAAAAAATAAATTTTGATTAAATTAAGGTATTTGTACACGAGAGGTTTTAAAATTAGCTTAATCGTCAATTAAAAATTAATAAAAAAATATTCATTAAAAAATTCAAGAAAATTATTCTTATCAATCTTTGGTGTGTTAGGTAAATTTTTTTAAAAGGATTCACAAAAATTCATTTAATTGTGTCAAATTATGGTGTTCGTACACAAGCATCGTATGGTCCTGAAACAGACATTTTGAAAAAGTGGTTTTCAAAGATCTGTACCAAAACAATAATCTATCAAATGGGTATACAAATAAATTACATATTCAAAAAGAAGATCATAGGCACTACAATTTTTATTTCTAATTTTTTAATTATTTAATATCTAAATGGCTCAAATTTTGGCATCAATTAACAATATATTTCAAAAATGGGAAAAACAATACCACTTTTTGGCCAAAAGTGAGACCCAACTTCTTGCACTGACCCTTCTGTTCATGCATGACATCAGATTAGATAATCTAAAGAAGTAAAGCAGAAGTATTCTAAGTATTAAAACTTTATGTTGTTATTGATTCACCCCTCACACCCTGCACCCCCCCTAACTTGTTTGCCATTACATTTCGAACACTATAATGAGAATGAAGATTTGAGTGACATGAATAGTCATGATAAATTGAGCCATAGACATGAAATGGATAGAATCATTTCAGGCATATATAATTACCCAAAATTATAAAAAAGGAGTGAGTGACAAGGTAGAAGATGTATTATGCAAGATGATAGTGACAGTGCAAGAAATCTAATTGCAAAATGTGGGGGTGGAATAATTAAAATCCACATATGTAGGGGAAAAATATTTCAATGACATATACAAATTTTTTATTGATTTGAATAAGTCTTGTAATGTAGAATACTTTGGGATTTTAAAGCAGGAGGGATCTCTTTAAGGGAAACTAGTTGTGTGTGCTAGGATCTTCCATAAGGCAGAAGCATTATGGGAGTTTGGGAGGGGGGATGGCGGTGAATTTTGGGTTGGATAAAACCCTTGAATAGGTCAAGAGACTATACTTTTGGCCAAAGGTGGCAACTGATGTCATAAAACATGTGAAGTCACATATCATATTCCAATAAGTTAACGAACAACCACAAATATAATATTGTACCAACCCTTTGTTGTTCTCAAAGCCTATGTTATTTATTAGTGTCCAAATAGTTAGTCATTTATTAGGAAAGATTATAAGGTCATCACTATAGCCGAGTTATCTAGTAAAGGTTGAGCATACAAAGCTTGTACTAAGCAAGATAGTGATTGTTGAGTATTTAGTTGTGACCAAGTAGAATAATGAATTGAGCAATATAATTGAGGCTGATCATGTTGAAAAGTTACAAAGTGCCAAGCAAATAGGTATATATAATATGAGTAATAGCATGAAGAAGTATGCAAGACCGAGTATCAGAATACTCAAGTGTCGAGTAGTTTAGTTTCGATATATGAGTTTGTAATGGAACAAACACATACGTAAACCGTCTTAGCCGAGTTTTTTATGATATTTAATATTTGTAGAGACAACTTAGATTTTTATCATGTTTCATTATAGAAGGTAATGATCCCAAGGTGTACAATTCAACCAATCAAAAAATGGCATAGAAATGACAAAAGATGATGAAGTGTAAGTCATTGATCAAAATCTATAACCTTTACATAATGTCTATTTAAGGAGGATTCTAAACCCTAGAATTAGTGTGTTTAAATGTGTAGGAGTATATGCACATGTATGAAGGAGTGAAGGAAAGTTTCAAAGAAAGATCAAGTAGAGAGAAATTAGAGTAGTGAAGGATTGAACTAAGTTATCTGATTAGAGCAATGAACTTGATATATCTATTTTAAAATAATTTAAACATATTCAAATTTAGATAAATTAGAGATGAAGATGAGTTGGGAAAAGGCGGAGGTGAGAAGGAGAGGAAAAGGTAAAGGTTTATAAAGAGAGAGAAATATATAAAAAAATTATTAATATTCTAAAACAATTATACAATTAAAAAAAAAAAAAATTTAAGATTAATACAATTGAGTAAAAATTTCATAGATACTTTCTAATGACATTAGATTTGAGAATGAAAATTAATAATTTATGGAAATATTTTATTTATCTTAAATCTATTAAATTCTATAACTATAAAGAGCTATGCTAAAAATGTTAATGTCATAAAAAAAATGCATAAAACTAAATCTTAAAAGATAAAAATATAAAAAATATATTAATAAAGTAAAAAGTAAAAATCTATTGAAAAATTATAAACTAGCAAGTGTATTTGTTCAAATTTTTTTGCATGGATTTATTTAATAATTAATAAAAAAAATTGAATAAAATTTTAGAATAATGTTTTTATTTGTTAATCTTGCATTGTTGTAGCTTAAGACAATATAACAAAAGAATAAATATTACTTGACAAAATTACACCTTTCTTGGAAATAATTCAAGAGTGCTTATGTAGAAACCAAATGCTTCACCAAATTCCATTTGTAAATTCCTAGATAAGAAGTTTTGCTCACATTAATGCACATTACGAAAAAAATTTCAAAGATCAATTTCTTTAATATATATATTAAAGAATAGAATTTCTAACTTGTCATATTTTTTCAATTAGTTAATATATATCTTTAATCATATTGTTTTGTTAGAGACATGTAAAAAAAATATAATGAAAAATTAAAATTGCAATTCTTTCATACTTATTTTAAATATAGATTAATTTTTTTAGTTAAATGTTCTACTATTTATATATAATTCATCATATTAAAAAGAATTGTAGATCCATTACATTTAATATCAACATCATAAGATTACAACATCAACAATACATGAAAAGCTTTATATTTATTTTTGAAATTCTATAGATTTATAGCTTAAAGTTTTAATAGTTTTTTAATTAAAAATAATAACAATAAATATAGGAATGCATCATAAATATTCATGCATGCTTGCATAATAGTCTTCCAATAATGGACTTTGCTGACTCTTAGCCTAGGGTTAAACACTCATTGTTCTCATCCACCTGGATAAAGTGTAACACTTTTGCCTGCTTAGATGCATTAAACCCCAAATGCATGGCTCTAAATCAAAAAAATTTAAGCGTTGTTCGCTATCTAACAATAGAAAATGGTGGAAAGGTAGGAAATGAAAAATGGTGGAGAAGTAGGAAATAGAAAACAATGGAAAAGTATGAAATAAAAAATGGTGGAAAAGTTGGAAATAAAGGCCTTCTTGAATTGGTGAAGAGAATGGGTCTGTTGCGATGACAAGGCAGACAAAGAAGATTCCAGAATCTGCATTAATTTAATTTTCTTCAAAAAAAAAAGTATTTCAATTATAATTTTAAAATTTAATATTTAAATTTTTTTAATCATAAAACTACAGTAGTGAAAAATATGAATGTGTGTGTGTGTGTGTGTGAGAGAGAGAGAGAGAGAGAGGACAAGGTCGTGATAGAGAGCCCTGAGAATGAAAGGAGTGCTTTTGTGTTTCTAAGAGCTCTATCAATTCAGTCTACTAATTTGTTTAACTTTCATAGTTCATTGTAGTTATTTCCTAAGGCGATTTAAAAAAATAATAACAAAATCAAAGATTCAATTTTGAATTATTTACTTGAAAGGATAAATTGTCCATTTCATATGAGAAGGTGAGAATAAGACACAAGTAGAATTATGCCAAATTTTGTATAATATACGAGATACAAATCCAACGCAACATTATTGGGAGCTTCTAATGAGTCATGTAGATGCAAAGTTAAGTGTTGATGGCAACCAAGAACTTGATAGGTCTATACATTTTTTTTCTACTAGTGATGGAGTAAAGCTGCATAATAAAAAAATGGTTGAATCAATAAATTGTCTAATTACAATAAGTACAACAATGTGTTGTGCAAGCAAATATAACATCCAGATGTATGATGAATAATTAGAAAAATGTGTACTGCTTTGTAGAGGACATTGCATAATGCTTACAATGAATATTTGGATAGGAACTTGTCTTATTAATGGACCTCTTGGTGAGATTATTGATATGATTTATAGACTAGGTAGTAAGCCATGAGACGTGCTCATGTATATTATCACACATTTTGAGAATTATAATGGACCACGATGGCACCATGAGGATCCCAAATGTGTGCCAATAATGCCTGTCACTCAAGGTAGTCGAAGACAAATGCCAATCACCATGTCACGGGATATCACTATACAAAAAATTCAATAGCTCATGGTAAGGAAAGTAATACTAGATATTGATGCAGTTGAGAGATAAGGCCTAATACCTTTAACAGATACTCCAAAATGAAAAGTAATCCATATAAAATCATATGAAAAAAGGAAAAGGTTCACCTAGATCATATTGCCCTTTAAATAAAATGTCATTATTCTAATCATGGATAGCAATAAAATTGAAAAGAGAAAATTTTACTCAAACTATAAAATTGAATCAAAATTAGCAACAACATAATAACTATTCAAACAAATTATCAAAAATATATAAGACTATCAATGTAACTCTTGCATCCTTAAAAGATACAAGTGCTAGTTTATTATCTAATTCTCATTTTGTACATGCATGCATCTACTTCTTTGGAATGGATTTTAAGGTTTAGACGGTTTAGTGGAGTTTGAATTGGCCAAAAAAAAATTAAGTATTACAATGCTATATAATGGTGATGCAATCTATCAAAAATAGAATGTACTCTCTTCAACCTTTTGGCTTCTTGGAGGATGTACCCATTTAGAACATACATTAATGGTGAATATCATAGAGTAGTAGCATATAGTGATGGGCTAGAAGTTGCACAAACCTAGGGTTGTTTCACTTAGATACTCCCGTTTGATCTTGATGATCCTCGTGTGTTTGGTTGATTCTAGAATTATAAGAAAAAACACATAATACCCCACATCATATTTTTGATTGCTAATATTGGATGCTTTGACCATTGACTTATATATATATATATATATATATATATATATATATATATATATATACACACACACACACACACACACACACACACACACACACACACACACAAAGAGAGAGAGAGAGAGAGAGAGAGAGAGAGAGAGAGAGAGAGAGAGAGAGCAATTCTCTGGTGGAAAATGTTATGAATTTGTTAAGTAATGATGAAAGATAGACATATCGAATAGTACAAAGACAATACTTCAATACATATGTATTTGATAAGACTCAAACATATAAAAAGAAAATGTAAAATGAGGAAAATTATTAAATTTTGCACAAAGTAGATATCCACATGATACCTCCAAGATAGAATAGGGTAGCACTAAATTACCAAATTGTAAAACTACACACAACTTTTTATGCCTTCAACCTTTGAAAATACAAAGAGAAAATAAATCTAATCCATGGACACCAATAATTATGCTCATAAAGGCATCAATAATGAAAATAGTAATTATTGTATTACTTTATTCATTTAGAACCCAATTTATCAATTAAAATAATTAAGTAAAGACCCATTATTATTATTTTAATTTTTGGGACTAATTAATTAAATAATTTAACTAAATTATTACATTAAAATTTAGGACGTCACTCCTTAAGGTGGAAAGGTTGCTTGCCCTTAAGAAATTTGAAATTGAATAAAACTCCATCAACTCCATGGTCTCAAACCAATCATGTTGGTGGAATGAGTCAATTGACATCAATCTTTTGGTGCAACACATTGTCATCAACTTCCACTACACCATTCTTATATAAACATTATTGAGTTTAGAATCAGAAGGATTTCAAAGATGTCAACTATAAAATATATAAATTGTTCTTGCACCTAAGTTACCATAGCATCTACAACTTCACTTCATTTTCCAAATACACAATTCATTCAATATGACTCCAAACCATTGTACATGCCTTGCAGATTTGCAACCAAGTTGTCTTTCCACATACTCAAAACATTATTTTTAATCCTATTTCACGTCTACTATTTTGTCTTTTTTCTTGACCTTGATGATTTCTCTATCATCAACCTTGTTTGAATCAACAATAATTTCTATATCTTCATTCTTTTGATTATCTTGAGATATTTTTTGTTCTCCATCTGAAGGGGTAATGTAAGGAGAAACAAAAAAAAATTAAAGTAGAGATGTGGGAGTAAACAAAGAAACATGAAAACACTAGATATACAACAAAGATGCCAAATTTTTACATGCAAAAACCTTTCAAAAAAATTCCACCACACAAAAACCCTAATAAACTTCTTGTATTAGAGTAAAAAGATTTTACATACAATGAACTGTAGACTTTAATAGAGGCTCATATTGTTTTAAAATCTACTTGATTTTGATCACATCATCAATTCCTTATGAATCCTTGAGATTTATAAACATTAAAATTTGTTAAGGAATTCGATATGTTAACCATCACAACCAAAATGGTATATCAACTACAATTAGCCCAACTATTGGTTGCAATAAAACTGTGTAAAAAGAGACTAGTAGAATTTTTAATGAAAGGTTAGATGAGTGAAAAAGGAATTATTCATCATACAATTTGGAGGTATATTTTTTGGTGCAATCATGTAGGAAATGGAGGTATTACCTTCTTCTAAGGGAATTTATCATTTATGTTGACCCTATGGAAAGACATATTGTAAATTAGTGACAAAACACTTAAGTCATTTAAGAAGGTTGGCTAAAACTACAATTGAGCTTTCCATCAGATAGCATGCTTCAATGTAGCCTGAGCAATTCAAGGATAAACTGTGTTAATCGAGCTCATAGTATAGTTCAAGTTATTAGTGTCACCAGTGTGAGCCAAGTTCCTAGTTGGACCCAGGTTTATCTCCTACTGAGTTCTCAAAGCTACTTGTTCAAGTCAGTATGCTCTATTGTTACCCAAGTGCTAAAGTGTTACTCAAGCATCAAGTGTTAGCCAAGTGTAGGAGTATCACCCATTCTCACTATATTTCTCAAGAATCATTAGAACACCAAAATGCATAGTGAGATCCGAGCATCAACATTTAGCCAACTTGAAGGCATAATTTGGTTATTGTAAAGTTATCTCTTATGTAAGACAACTTGGTATGAAGATATTGTTCGATGTATATATAAGGAAGGAAAATTAGTTTTTCTAAGATGGAAATGTGTGGAATGGATGGAAGATGAATCATTAAATCAGATTCATGTGAATAAGAAATATGAAAGAGTAGTTTCTTTAGCAGGCTACCTAGCAGTAGAAAAAGGAAAAGCATAGACTAATCCATCACAGCAAGATGATTAAATTATTCAAAGGATTTATTTCAATACATAGAGTTGCAAAGAAAAGATCAACCTTCTAATTCATCCTAATAGGTGTGTCAGTCAAATCCTCTAACCAAGTGGACAGGTAACAGTCCTTTGTTGAATATTTTAATGGAGTACATACTTCATTGTATTGTAAAATCTTTTCACAAGGTGGAACTAACAATCCTTCATGTACTCCGAACAAAGTAGATCACTAGAAGTGATCAATTGTAAGCCCTAATAGACCAACTTTATTACTACAATAATGAAGCATTGTGGGTGTTATCCCCACCCCATTTTTACCTTCTCCTTATAGGATTTTTGGGTTACAAAATATTGTGTCAAAGTGTTATGGTGTTGACTTTTTTATTACTTTATGTTCATGCATGACATTATATTAGATAATCTAAAGAAGTAAAGAGAAGTATTCTAAGTGTGAAAACTTTAAGTGGTCATTGATTCACTCTCTCCCCCACCCCACACACCCCCTCACTTGTTTTTCATTACATTTCCAACACTATAAAGACAATCAATATTTGAGTGACTTGAATAGTCATGATAAATTGAGCCATAGACATGAAATGGATAGAAACATTTAAGGCATATATAATTATCATAAATCATAAAAAGGGAGTGAGTGACAAGGTAGAAGATGTATTATGCAAGATGATAGTGATTGTGCAAGAAATCCAATTGCAAAATGTGGGGGTGGAATAATTAAAATCCACATATGCAGGGAATGAATATTTCAATGACATATACAAAATTTGTATTGATTTGACTAAGTCTTGTAATGTAGAATACTTTGGGATTTTAAAGTAGGAAGGATTACTTTTTAAGGGAAACTAGTTGTGTGTGCTAGGATCTTCTATAAGGGAGAAGCATTGTGGGAGTTTGGGAGGTAGGGGGATGGGGGTGAATTTTGGGTTGGATAAAACACTTGAATAGGTCAAGGGACACTACTTTTGGCCAAACATGGCAACTGATGTCATAAAACATGTGGAGTCGCATATCATATTCCAACTAAGTTAATGAACAACCACAAATATAAGATTGTACCAACCCTTTGTTGTTCTCAAAGCCTACGTTGTTTATTAGTATCCAAACACTTAGTTATTTACTAGGCAAGATTAAAAGGTCATCACTATGACCAAGTTATCTAGTAAAGGTTGAGCATACAAAGCTTATACTAAGCAAGATAGTGATTTTTGAGTATTCAACTACGACCGAGTAGAAGAATGAGTTGAGCAATATAGTTGAGGTTGATCATATTTAAAAGTTACATAGTGCCAAGAAAATAGGTATATAGAATTTGAGTAATAGCATGAAGAGGTATGCATGACCAACTGTCAGAATACTGAAGTGCCAAGTAGTTCAGTTTTGATATATGAGTTTGTAATTGCAAAAACATATATGTAAACTATTTTAGCCAACTTTTCTATGATATTTAATATTTGTAGAGTCATCTTAGGGTTTGATCATGTGTCCTTACAGAAGGTAATGATCCCAAGGCATGCAATCCAACCAATTAGAAAATGCAATAGAAACAACAAAATATGATGAAGTGTAAGTCATCGATCGAGATCTATAACCTTTACAAAATTTATATTTAAGGAGGATTCTAAACTCTAGAATTAGTGTGATGAAATGTGTAGGAGTGTATGCACATATGATGGAGTGAAGGAAAAGCTTCAAAGATAGATCAAGTAGAGAGCAATTAGAATAGTGAAGGACTGAATGAAGTTATCAGATTAGAGCAATGAAGTACTGAACGAAGTTATAGTATCCATTCAAGGCAACCTCGCACCCACCAAGAAAGAGATATGATTTGGATCCATAGACTTAAATTAAATATTGTTAAGGTTGATTTCTATTTATAAATTGACATTATAAGTATGACATTTTTTAATAAAATCTCAAAGTCAATACATCTATTTTAAAACAATTTAAACATAATAATTTGAATAATTTAGACCTTTTATTAGTTTAATTTAATAGATAATATAAAGTTAGGTTTTAATTTTAAAACATTCAAATAAATTATGTCTACCCTTTCAGTTAGATTCAAATTAGGAAAAAACAATATTTTCAAAGGAAAAAATAGTATTTACTTTGGCTATTATTTAAGTGTCAAAGTTCCTTCCTAAAATTTTGATAAATTAGAGATGAAGATGAGTTGGGAAAAGGTGGAGGTGAGAAGGAGAGCAATAGGTAAAGGTCTATAAAGAGAGAGAAATATAGAAAAATATTTATTAATATTCTAAAAAACTATACAATTTTTTAAAAAAAATTTAAGATTAATACAATTGAGTAAAAATTTCATAGATACTTTCTAATGACATTAGATTTGAGAATGATAATTAATAATTCATGGAAATATTTTAGTTATCTTAAAACTCTTAAATTCTATAACTATAAAGAGCTATGCTGAAAATGTTAATGTTATAAACAAAATGCATAAAACTAAATCTTAAAAGATAGAAATATTAAAAAAATTATTATTAATAATGTAAAAAGTAAAAATCAATTGAAAAATTATAAACTAACTAGTGTATTTGTTAAATAAAAAAGAATTGCATAGATTTATTTAATAATTAATTTAAAAAATTGAATAAAATCTTAGAATTATATTTTTATTTGTCAATCATGCATTGTCGTAGCCTGATACAAGAAGAATAAATATTACTTGACAAAATTAGACCTTTCTTGGAAATTATTCGAGTAAGAATGCTTATGTAAAAATCAAATGCTTCACCAAATTCTATTTGTAAATTCCTAAATAAAAAATTTTTGCTTACCATTACGAAAAAAACCTCAAAGATCAATTTTTGAAAAGATATATATTAAATTTTTGAAAAGATATATATTAAATAATAGAATTTCTAACATGTCATATTTTTTCAATTATTTAATATATATCTTTAATCATATTCTTTTTTTAGAGACTTGTAAAACAGAATATAATGAAAAATTAAAATTGTAATTCTTTCAGAGACTTGTAAAATAGAATATAATGAAAAATTAAAATTGTAATTCTTTCATACTTATTTTAAATATAGATTAACATTTTTAGTTAAATGTTCTACTATTTATATATAATTCATCATATTAAAAAGAATTGTAGAAATCTTACACTTAATATCAACATCATAAATTTGCAATCAATTTTGGATTGGGGTTTTATTGTTTGCATGGCAGGGCCTGGGATTTCTTCTCCGTTGGTGAGAACAGATGGTTCTTCTCCAACTATGCATGCAATGCGATCTGAATCGTTTTATTCAGGGGAGAGCTCCAAGCTGAAACAAGTTAATGGTTGTTTTCCGCATAGCCATGATCGCCTTGTTCTGGTTATTCCTCCAACGGCTGTAATGGAGGACATTGATTATTGGACCAAGCATGCTTTGATATGAAAATTTCTTGGAATCCAGATTTCCCTATCTGCTCTTGAGGCATGGATCCGCCGCTCATGACAGGTGGAAGGCGATATGGAGATCATGACGGCGGGGAATAGTTATTTTTTTGTTGTATTCTATTGCATGTCTGATCAGGATCGTGTTTTTGAAGGAGGCCCTTACTTTTACAACCATGTGGGGTTATTTGTCAAACCTTGGCATTCAAGTTTTAATTCTGCTGAGGATCTCCCTTCCACAGTGCCAGTTTGGGTTCGCTTGCCTCGTCTTCCCTTGGAATTTTGGCGTGAAGACATCCTTCGACAAATTGCTGCTTTGTTAGGGAAGCCGGCTGCGGTCGCACATCAATCCCTCGATAAAAAGGTTATTTCTTATGCTAGAATCTGTGTTGAAATTAATTTGAATAACCCATTACCAGATTCTTTGGAAATTTGTATGGGGGATTTTTCTTGGGTGCAGCAGTTAGATTATGAATCTCTCCCTTTCTGTTGTCGGATTTGTCATGAGTATGGTCATTTACTGTGTTAGTGCCCCCGTAACTCAAGTTTCAAAGGAGTGGATGGTTCTACAGCTGGCAATACTGGTGGTTTGGCAGATACTACAAGGAAAGGACAATCTCAAATGGCTAATACTACCAAGGGGATGAATCCGCAAGATGCTACAGGTAAGGGTAAGGCTCAAATGCAGGATAAGGATGGATTTACCCCTGTTCGCCCTCGTGCTAAGGGCCGTGGTCAAAAGAGGCCTTTGAAAGAAAGATTATCTTATTCAGGTTTTAACCGCTTTGAGGTGCTGGATAGTATGGTTCTAGAGGAGGGTATTCCTCCTCCTATCTCTTCTGATCCAGTTTTCCCAGATGAGAGATCTGTTCCTAATGATGCTTGTGGGGCATCCCAAGTCGTAGTATATCAGAACTGTGAGGTCCCTGTAGCTCCTGTGACAGAGGCTCTGGTGACTCCTGTAGTGTTGGAGGATAATGATGTTGTTTTAGCTGATTTGGTTAAGGATGTGCTACCATCAGGTAAGGGCAAGGGTTCTCCTCTCTCCTTGGGGTTGATGTCTCGACCCTTTAAGCGGGCTTCTTCTACTCCTCCTCTAAGGAGTGGGTGCAAAACAGACCAAGAGAAGATTAAACTCACAGGAGATATATTGATTGAGTCTGGTTCAGTGAAACCTTTGGATTCTCATTTTCCCAATTCTACCCAATGATGATTATTCTCTCATGGAATGTAAGGGGGTTGAATAGCATCCCTAGACAAAAGGCTATTCATAACTTGGTGGTTGATCATAGCCCTGATGTTTTTTGTATCCAAGAGACTGAGCTCTCTGTGGAGTCTATGGTCCAACATGCCTCTAGTATTTGGTCTCGTGGCCAATGCCAGTGTGTTGGGGCAACAGGCAGTGCGGGTGGTTTAGCTATATTTTGGGATCCTCAAAAAAATTCTCCTCTTGGCTGGATGTCTTCTCGCTCAGCTCTCTCTATGGTAGCTTCTGCTTTAGACTTAGGAGAGGTAATCATGGTTACTAATGTGTATGCACCTGTTGATCTTGTGGGAAAGGAGGAACTTTGGGAACATATTCAATATGTTAGAAATTGTCATCTTTATCATCCTTGGGTGTTAGCAGGGGACTTCAATTCAGTTTTAAGTCTGGAGGAGAAGCATGGTGGTTTGGCTAGATTGGGGCCTTCTTCTGCTCTTCTTTGGCAACATATATCTCTTTTGCATCTCTCTGATGTTAAGCCTTCTAATGGTCTCTATACCTGGAATAATCGCCGGACTAGTGTTGCTGCTATCTCAAAACGTCTGGATAGATTTTTTGTTTCTTGCTTCTGGGTTAGTGGCACCCTTACTATCTCTTCAGAAATCCTTGATTGGAGAGGTTCAGATCATTGGCTAATCAAATTTTCCGCTATAGGGGCTTATGTTCCGAAGCATCCTCTTTTTAAGTTCCAGTTGATGTGGGTTCAGGACTCCTCTCTTCATGATTGTGTTTTCTGTTGGTGGAAAGATGGTGCTCCTGCATATGGTACTGCAATGTTCTCATTTTCTAAAAGGCTTCAATATGTTAAAAGGCAGCTCAAGATATGGAATAGGGAATGCTTTGGGAACCTTCACTTTATGAAGAGGCTTGCTCAAGAAGATCTTGATGTCATCACAAAGGAGATTAGAGATTGAAGTTTCTCAGAGGATCTTGGCAAGGCTGAATCCCTTGCTTCTAGAGCTCTAAAAGAATGGGAACTTAGAGAGGAAATTTTTTGGAAGCAAAAGGCTAGAGTTGATTGGCTCTAGGAAGGTGATCGTAACACTGCCTTTTTCCATAAAACAGTGCAATCTCGTTGGAATCAGAGCACTATCTCTTCTTTGGTTAATTCTCAAGATATCCAACTGAATTTCTTGCTAGCTTTGTTCCAGGAGGCTATTTGGTACTTCTCTACCCTCTTCTCTGAGGACTCTCCTCTTGCTGATAATGAATAAAATCTTATTTTGTCCTGTATTCCTTCCCTTATCACTCAGGAAATGAATGATTATCTCATGTGTCCTATTTCTTTGGAAGAGCTGGAGGAGGTGGTCTTTGGCATGCCTAAAGGGAAGGCTCCTGGTCCTGATGGCTTTCCAATTGAATTCTTTCAGGAATTTTGGGACATCATTAATCATGATTTGTTGGAGGTGGTTAAAGAATCCTATGCTAGCAAGTAGATGCTTCGAGCTTTGAACTCTACATTCTTGACTCTTATTCCTAAGAGAGAGGGTGCTAATCAATTGGAGTTTTTTAGACCAATTGCCTTATGTAATGTGGTTTACAAAGTTATTACTAAGTTGATTGCTGAGAGATTGAAAAGGTGGCTTCCCATTATTATCTCAGAAGAACAAGGTGGTTTTGTTGCTGGCAGACAAATTTTGGATGGGGTGGTTATTGCTACTGAGGCTATTCACTCTATGGCTACTTCAAGGGAGAGAGCCATGTTTGTTAAGCTAGATATGGCTAAGGCCTATGATAGAATTAAATGGAGCTTCCTAAGGAGTATTCTTCTTTCTTTTGGATTTAGCTCTGACTGGGTGAGTTGGATTATGAGTTGTGTTACTTTTGCCTCTTTTTTTGTTCTTATTAATGGTCAACCTTCTCAACTATTTGGTGCTTCTAGAGGCCTCTGCCAGGGTGACCCTCTCTCCCCATATCTATTCATCATCATGGCTGAAGGCTTGGGAAGATTCATTAAGCATCAGGTGTCCCAGAATTCTATTCAAGGCTGGCAGTGGGGTAATGGCTTACCTTCTCTTTCCCATCTTCAATTTGTTGATGATTCTTCTCTTGTTGGTCTTGCTAGGATCAAGGAAGCTGAAGCCTTTCGACATGCTTTGGATGTTTATTTGGCAGCTTCAGGCCAAAAATTTAATGAGCACAAATCTTCCATTTACTTTTTTAACACTCCTGATTATATTCAGCATAGGATTGTTGGTATCCTATGGTTTCAGATAGGATCACTTCCTTTGACTTATCTTGGCATCCCTATTGCTATTTCCAGGAAGCCACATCTCGTCTGGCAAAATTTGATTACCAAGCTTCAGGATAAGGTAAATCATTGGACTCATAGATGGCTTTCTACTGCTACCCAGGTTACTCTTCTTCAAGCTGTTATCCAAGCTCTTCCTACTTATCGAAGCATGGTTCACGCTGTAGCTATTTACTTTCTCAAGGAGTTTGATGCTCTTTCTCGACAATTCCTTTGGAGTGGTAATTTGCGTAGTACTAAATGGAGCTTGGTTAATTGGGCAACTGTTTGTAGGCCTAAAAAGGAGGGTGGTCTTGGTCTTCGATTTGCTCTATTGAATAGTCAAGCTTTGGCTGCTAAACTTTATTGGCGATGGTGCTCTGGACAACATCAACTTTGGGCTCGTATTATCACTCATAAATATTTCCATGGTGCTAATCCTTGCTTTGTTTCTGCACTTCCTCTTGAAGGTCGTGGCTCAATGGTTTGGCATACTTTGAAGACAGGTGCGATGTTGGTAAAGAGGGGTCTGTTTTGGATATGTAAAGGAGGTTCTCAAGCTTTGTTTTGGTCTGATGCTTGGGATGCATTCCCTTCCATTTTATCCATATACCCTCATCTTTAGCCTCTTTGAGACTCTTTTCTTGCCCCTGGATGGGATAAAGTGGCTCATTACAAGACTACTTATCAATTGGGACATGTTGTTGGTTACAGATGGAAGCATTCTTCTGATTGGCTTCCTAGAGGTACAGACATGGATCGTCAGGAGCTTTCTCAAATTCTGGCCTCTAGAGAGTGTTCTTCTTTGCTTGGTCCAGATGTTTTGGCTTGGGGCAGTACCTTGTCTGATAAATATCATGTCTCTGCTGGGTATCAGGAGATAACTAGACAATTATTTGGGGATGCTGAGGTCCCTTGGTGGAAGCAAGTTTGGAATAAAGTTTCCTGGTCCAAGTGTAATTTTTTCATGTGGCTAGTGGCTCACAACTGTTGTCTTACCTGGGATAATCTTTGTAAATGTGGATTTCAGGGCCCCTCTTATTATGTTTTGTGTGGTAATGGAGAGGATTCTGTCTCCCATCTATTCTTCCATTGCTCCTATTCTACTCAGATATGGCACCTTTGGTGGCGCGCTTGGGGTTGCTCTTGTCAGCATGCTTCCTCTTTGCCTAAGTTCTGGGCCCGCTTGGATACTGCTCCCTCCAAGTCTTCTTTTCTCCATACTGCTTGGATTGCTGGCCCATCTTTCATACTTTGGCATATCTAGTTGGAGAGGAATCGTCGCATATTCCAAGATCTTCGGCTTGGTGTTTTGCATCTTTGGTGGAAAATATCACATTCTCTTCAGGAAACTATTCTTGTGAAGTGTGAGCTTGATGGGGGTATGGATCCGGTTGATCTTGCTATCTATAATCGCCTCAATTTTCATCTGCAGGATGGGGCTACAGCTCATAGGTTTCCTTCTATGTCCAGGCAGCTTCATCATCAGAGGAAGGGTCGAGTTAACCGGGATGGGCACTGGACTCCTCCTCCCTGTGGAGTTCTGAAAATTAACACTGATGGTTCTTCCAGTGGGAATCCTGGTCCGGCTGGTATTGGCGGAGTGGCTCGTTATAGTTCTGGGGATGTTAAATTTTTCTTCTCAGTTCATAAGGGTGATTATACTAACAATCTCATGGAAGTTCAGGCTATTTTATATGCTGTGGAACAGTGTTGCTTGCGGGGATGGAGTAAGATTATCTGTGAGTCTGATTCCCAGGTAGTGGTGAACATGCTTTCTTCGCAAGAGCTTGAGGATGTTAGTTGGCAGTTGGCTACTGTTGTTAAGCAGATTCTTTTCTTCTCTTCCTCTTTTCAGTTCATTAGGTTCACGCATATTCCTCATGAATGGAATAGAACTGCTGATTGTTTAGCCAAATGGGCATCTAGTCATGATCCGGGTTGGAATATTAGGGATAGGAAGCAACTGTCTTTTGAGAAGGTGCAAGAATTTGATGATCTTGTTGCTCAGGATCGAGCTCCTTGTTGAGCTCTCCTTGTTGTATTCCTTTCTGTCTTAATAAATTTTTACCCCTCTTTTTGCATTTAAATTACAACATCAACAATACATGAAAAGCTTTATATTTATTTTTGAAATTCTATAAAGATTTATAGCTTTAAGTTTTAATAGTTTTTAAATTAAAAATGATAACAATAAATGTAAGAATGCATCATAAATATTCATACATGCTTGCGTAAATATTCATACATCTCATCCACCTGGATAAAGTGTAACATTTTTGCCAGATTAGATGCATTAAACTCCTAATGCATGGCTCTAAATCTGTAAATTTAAGCGCTGTTCACTATTAGAAAACGGTGGAAAAGTAGGAAATAGAAAACGGTGGAAAGGTAGGAAATAGAAAACGCTGGAGAAGTAGGAAATAGGAAACGGTGGAGAAGCAGGAAATAAAGGCCTTCTTGAATCGGTGAAGAGAATGGATCCGTTGCGATGACAAGGCAGACAAAGAAGCTTCCAGAATCCACATTAATTTTTTTCAATAATAAAACTGCAGTTCAACAGAAATGCATAAAATAGAGACTGTGTGTTTAAACGGTGAACTCGTCATATAAATAAGCATAGCAGCTGTTGAAGAATTATCTCAACATTTTCAACATTTTCAAGGTTGGAGAGAAGCAGCTCATTGCAGTAATGGCTGACATTATACAAGTTGAAAATGATGAGCCGTTTTATTGTGAGCTTCATATTCCTCCCGATTATGTCTCATCTATTCAGATGGCAATCTATTTCGACGTTCAAGAAATGGAGATTGACGAGGATCTTGTTTTGGAAGGGATTGGGAGGAAGATGAATGCAGATATGTCTGCTGCTCTTCAAGCTGATGCAGAAGCTAACAATGGCAGAGCAATCGTTTCAGTGCGCGCCCATCAACATTCCGAACAGCTTGACATATTTTATTGTGTCCGAGATGTGACAATAAAAGCTACATTCATGGATGTTGAGGAGGAAGAAGAAATCTCATATGATCATGTTGATTCTTTTGTGAATTCAAATGAAGAAATGGGTGACAAAGAAGCGGCAGAGATCTTGGGATCGCCTAGTGAAGAATAAATTTCTGCGATGGGGAGAATTTGTGCGTGATATGCCAAGAATCTTTGGAGGATGAGTGTGGAGATATAAAGCAGCTGCCATGCAACCACATTTATCACTACGACTGCATTCTCAGATCCACCAAAATCAAGAACACCTGCCCACTATGTCGTGGAGTATTTGATTGTAGGGAGAAACAGTCATGTTGAAAAAACAAGTGCAAATTGCATTGTATTTCTTGTACCTATTGAGTTCTCCCCTGGTACACTTTTTCAAAAGATGAAAAAAATGAATGTATCAAATGTCTTTGAAAAGATTGGCTCATATTGCAACAATTATCTATTTCTTTCGAATGATCATTTAACATTATTAGTGGCAAACTAACTTATAATTATGATAAGGTACTGATCCAAATCGGCACACAATTTAACATGTTAGCCTTCATCTGGTTATAATCCATGCGAATATAAATGGGCAACATATAACATTTTAAACATTTTAAATGTTATTCTTAAGTTTAATTTTAATCTAAATCTTTTTGGGGATCTGAAATTGTATTGTTGAACTTTGTAAAGGCGCCCTTGGAAAGGTTGAAGGTTCCAGTAACATGGTTCTCTTCAAGTATTGGGAGCAAGTCGATCCCAAGGAAGCAGAATGTTTGAAATACTCATCTAATTCCCTAAAATTCCCTAAAAGGAAAGGTATGCTTTCTTTTAAGGTCAATGTTGTTGCCTACAAGCTTGTCATAATTTATAGGGCAATTAGGTGTTTGGAATTGCATATGGAGTGCAACGGTAAATCCCTGCTCTTAAAGTCCGTAATTCTTTTTTTTAAATTGTACATTTTTTTCCCTCAAAAAAGTAGTAGCAAGTTACATAATTCATGGTGAAGTGTTCAAGAATCCGTTTGTTGATCATCAAAGATGATCATTAAGTGAAGGTAGATATCCATGTATTGTTAAAATGGCAACTTCTTAAATCATTCCTTACATTTCTTTTTCAGAGGTCCTGGTGGCAGCATTTGTTCAATAATTTCCCTGAAATTGTTGTTAGAGCTTCACAATTTCTATTTATTTTTTGATTTTTTTGGTTAGGATTCATCCTTTTTCTGATATTAGTTCAGTGACCATACATTCCTTTGGGTGTTTACACTTGCCATTTGATCTTGTTAGTGAGATCATGTGTCTTGTCTGTTGTATTTACATGTGAACTTCTTCAATCATGCATTCAAGACGCGAGCCACTATTCATGAAGCTAGTCTTAAAACAATACCGCAGTGTTAATTTGTAAGCCATTTATTTCAACTCGCATTATCAGCACTATGTTTTGAGCAAGGGTTTTGATTTATTCTACAGGTATGCTAGTAAGCTGGTATGTTATGTTGTTTTTATTGCAGGATTGCACTTGTTTTATCTGTTTTTAAATTTAGATGGGAAGAAACTCCTACTATTTCTTCAAGAAAATCTATTTATTGCAAAAAGGTCAACTAAAATATATAAATGTTTATTTTCTTAATTTATGCTACTTATTATAGTCCATATCTTGATTGATCTTATTATGTCTAAGTTTAGGATTTGTCTTACTATACAAACTGTTCTAAGGACATAATTTGTATGCCTTATTATATGGAAGTAGGTTCTATGGGAAGACATATTTATTTTTTAGAAATTTATATTAGAGTTTATTAATTTGAATGCGTTAAAATTTTATTTGGAATTGTTTCAAAGACAACCTTTGTTTATGATTTTCTATCTTAAATTTATAAACTTCAAAATATAGATTGCTCAATCTTTACTTAGATTTAACATTTGTCTATAATCTATTGAATGCTTGTTGATATTTGATAAGTTTTAAATTTTTAAATTTTTTTATTTCATAATATTACATTAAGGAACATATTTGACTACTAAATAATATAATTAGATCTGTATTTGCATTTCTTCCATAATTATCTAGATTCTGTATATTCTATGAAGTAGACTGATTTGATTTAGTTATAATTTAATTTGAGTAGTACACTTCAGTGATGAATGAATAACTAGCGTGCAATTTTGATTATCTAATTCTCATTTTGTATCTGCACAATGTACCTAGGTGCTCATGCATGTATTTCTCTGGAATAGATTTCAAGGTTTGGACAGTTTAGCGGAGCTTGAATTTGCAAAAACACATGAAGTATTACAATGCTATAAAAAGGTGTTGCAATGTATAAAAACATAGAATATATTCTCTCGTTGAAGGGCGTACCCGTTTGGAGCATACACTGATGGTGAATATTGCAGAGTAGCAGCGCACCGTGATGGGCTAGAAGTTGTCTCACTCAGATACTATTGTTCGATCTTGATGCTCGTCGTGTCTTTGTTGATTCTAAAATTATAACAACGAACACATAATACCCACATCATATTTCAATTGCCAATATTGGATGCTTTGATTATATATATATATATATATATATATATATATATATATATATATATATATATATATATATATATATATATACTCAGGTGGCAATGGTTATGAGTTTGTTAAGTAACTATGAAAGATAGACGCATCGAATAGCACAATGAATGAAACCTCAAATTCAATAAAGACAATACTTCAATACATACATATATTAGATAAGACTCGAACATATACAAAGCAAATGTATAGTGATGATGACAATACCTCCAAAAATGAATAGGGTGGCACTGAACTACCAAATTGCAACAGAAATTAAACACAACTTTTTATGCCTTCAACCTCTGAAAATATAAAGAGAAAAAAACTCCAATCCATGCAGATCAATAATTATGCTTAGCAATCTGCTTATGAAGGCCTCAATGAAGTATCTAGAGACTTAAATAGGATGACAATACTAATTATTTTATTACTTTATTAATTTGGAATCTAATTTAACAATTAAAATAATTAAGTAAAGATCTATTATTATTTTAAAATTTTTTGAGACTAATTAATTAAATAAATTAACTAAATTGCTACTTTAAATTAAGGATATCTCTCCTTATAGTGGGAAGATTGCTTTCCCTGAAGCAGTTTGAAATTGAATGAAATTCTATCAATTCCAAGGTCTGAAACCAATGTGCTCGTGGAATGAGTCAATTGACATCAATCTTTTGTTGCAACACATTGTCATCAAACTTCCACTGCAAACATTATTGAGTTTAGAGTCACAAGTTACAAAGATGTCAATTATAAAATATATCAATACCATTAGGATCAGCACCAACCTCTTCTAAGACCTTGTTTGAATCAACAATGATTTCTACATCTTCAATATTCTAATTTTCTCGAGATATTTGTTGTTCTCCATATGAAGGGGTAATGTAAGGAGAAACAAGAAAATTTAAAGTAGAGATGTGGAAGTAAACTAAAAAAATATGAAAATGCTAGATATACAAGCAAGACACCAAATTTTTACATAGGAAATCCTTTTAGAAAAAACTCCACCACACAAAACCCCTGAGCAACTTCTTGTGTTAAAGTAAAAAAGTTTACATACAATGAACTCTAGATTTATTCAAAAAATGTCTCTTAAAAAGTTTACATATACCAGTATTATATATTTTTTAAATAATAGTTTACAAACAATTTTTTTTATAAATCAAAAAATCAAAAACATTGTATGCAACCAGAGTAAGTTGAAATAATTTCAACTAAACTAAAGCAAACTTCTTCTTTTCTTTTTTTCACATTACGTGAGAGATATATTATAGAGAATGGCTAAACCATCTCGCAATAAAGGGAAGCTTCTAAAAGTAGTTTGAATAAACAGATCTAAAAATAGGCGAAAAAGGTTCTTTCGAAATATAAATTATTTTGAACAGGTTAATATATATTATTTTGTCCAAGAATTTTCAATAGAAGTTGTTATGATGGCCTCCAATAATGATAATGTTGAAAGTAATGGGGAGGAAGAACATATCTCACATTTTGATTTTCCACACTTTGATGAAACTCAGAATGAAGAAAGTGCATTGCCGCGCATGCCAGCGGAGACTTTTGAACTTATGATGCCTCCTGAATTTTATTTAAATGAAGAAACTGAACCCACTAAATTTAGTGATGAAAAAGCTGCACAGATTTTGGGAGGTCCGAGTGAAGGAATAAATTGTGATGGGGAGAATGTGTGTGTGATATGCATTGATTCTTTTGAGAATAGTTGTGAGGATTTAAGAACAGCTGTCCCATATGTAGAGAAATGTTTGATTCTAGGGAAAAACAATCGTCTTGAAATGATAATTGAAACTTTATTATTATATTTCTTGTACATATTTGGTGAATCCGTGTTAAGGGCATACCATGTAAGATGAATCAAAAGCTTTGCCCTTTTTAAAAAAAAATTGTGATTTTTAATACATTTAAAGACAATAAAATCCCAAAATACCGAATACACAATAATTGGTTTTTCTTGTTACTTTCGTAGGCAAGATATCATACATTTATACAACAGATCAGTAAAAAGGAATCCTCTTTGAAATTTCCACTTCTTTAACTTTTTGCAATACTCGCAATACACGAATGTATGATTACAAAATTAACCAAACAAATTCCCTACCTCCAAAGCAATGTGATGTCTATAGATTTTTAGAAACAAGCAGACAATTCGAAAATTGTTAAAGAAGTAGATAAACAGTTAAGATTTGATGTCATTTTATAATAGAAATTGGTTACAATTTCGTTATTTACCATTCAACAAATTCTATACTGTTGTATTCTTGGATTATTTGAGAAAATTAAAAGTAAAATGCTCTGAAAAGTTTAACATTTTCTGAGTTTCATGGTTTTTGAAGAGCTTCTAGGCTAATAAGAATGTAAAAAAATGAAACTAAATATATGATCAAAAGTAACAAAACTCATCAAAAGTAATATATCTTATCAAAACACACAAAAAAAAAAATTAAAAAATTTTAAAAGTATTAAATATGGCAATATATATAATCAACAGAGACAAGTCTAATCAGAATTTAATTTTATGTGTTGAACCAATGTGACTGAGATGAAGTAGTTGGTTCTCATTTTGTACTTTGGGTGTCACTTCTAGTGATGTCTTTGGATTGAGGTTAATTTTTTTTAATGCGTTTGGGCCTTTTAGCCTTCAATGCACTTTTTAAGATAAATTCAAAGAAGATTGTAAGAGAAGTTTCTAAATAAACAAAATGGAAAGATAGGTAATTCAATAAATCTGACCTAACTCTAAGATGGATGATTGTGGTGAAGTGGGAAAAAATCAAAATTCTCTATTTAAGGATATAACAAGCTAGAAGCAAGTAAGAAAAGAGTCCAAACCTAAGAAAGACAAGAAGTCTAGAGTGTTCCTCCATATGGTGGTTGAAAGAATGGATCTGCAATTGACATACTAAGCAAGGAGGTTTCAGGAGTTGAAGGCTTGAAGGGTGAAAAAGCTATTAGCGATGAAGAGATGAATGTCAAGCAAAATGAAGCACTGAATATGAGATCTGTAAACTGCACATGAGTTGTTTTATTATTTTTTATTACTTTCTAAAAACTGTACCAATTTGAATAAATTCTTTGGATTAAGGCGGACCTAACAGTCATGAGTAAATGCTTTAACTTGGTGACATTTTAATAGAATGTTCTAAAGTCCTCTAACAAGACTCACTTCTAACAAGATGATTGAAATCCTTTAACTAGGACACATTTAACAGTGTGTATTGTAACCTTTAGGAGAGTTGGCTTATAATAGGGCTCACTTCAGAAGAGCAAAATTGGTAGTATGTTACTAATGGTTTTTTCTAAATTGAATTTCCACATTAAATCCTTGTATTAAAATATGTGAATGATTTTGTGTTAACTTATGTTTACAATTTTGTAGAGTTAATTTTTTTTGAAAAAGAGGGGTAAAAATTTATTAAGACAGAAAGGAAAACAACAAGGAGAGCTCAACAAGGAGCTCGATCCTGAGCAACAAGATCATCAAATTCTTGCACCATCTCAAAGGACAGTTGCCTCCTATCCCTAATATTCCAACCCGGATCATGACTAGATGCCTATTTGGCTAAACAATTAGTAGTTCTATTCCATTCACGAGGAACAACAATATGCATAAGTTTAAGATATTAGATGATCTAATGAATGCATGTGCAATCAATTATTATACAGATTACAATAAATTTGTCTTAACAAAATGCAAAAAAATATTTAACTGTTATACTTACACTGAAATAATTTTGTGTTTATAAATTTGTCTTAAAAATACATAAAAATTATGTTTTTAACAGGAGGTCTAAAAATATGAAGACAGCAGATTTCAAAAGCTTTTCTATATATAAACAGATCTAACAATTCGGAAAAAAGAATTCAACCTAAACATAGGAGTCTTATCTTAATTTTTTAAAATAAAACTTCGCTATAAATTTAAGCGTTCTGTAAGCAAATGACAATTTAACTCTGAAATTCACGCATTGGGAAGGATAGAATTGAATTTGCAGAATAAGAATGGCTCAAATGATACAAGTTGAAGAGATATTTAATGATCTAGAGAAAAGCTCATGGGAAACGTCACTTATTATTGCTCCAGATGCCACCGAACTATCTTTCTTATGTAATCAATTATCTCATCAAAATTATGCTGCACTACAACACACAGATTTTGAGAAGTTAATTTTTTGTGAAGTCCGTTGTGATTTTGATGGGTTAAATGCTGTAACTATTCCATTGGCATTCTATTTGGGAGCTGAAGTGCAATTGAACGAAGAGATTGTTTGTATTATTTTAGAGGGTTTTAGAACGGGTTTGAGTTTTAATGGAGATAGTTTTAACTCTCTTGAATATGATGCACAGGCCAACAATGGTCGAGAAAATGTTTCAGTGCACACCCATCGACATTCTCGACAGCTTGATATTTTCTATTTTACCCATGATTTTGCAATAAAAGCTGTCTTTGAAGAGGAAGAAGGAATCTCATATGATGTTTTTCAAGATCAGAATTTGATGCATACAATTCCAGAGGAATCCAATGATGAAAAATCTGAGAATGGGGGCAGGATTATTTTGGCGACTGTGGAAGTTGTGAAATGAGTGATGAAGAAGCTGCAGTGCTTCAAGATAAGAAGGAATCTCATATGATATACTTGTTCAAGATCAGAATTTGATACACGGAATTCGAGAAGAATCCGATAAAAACAAGAAGAATAATCTGAGAATGAGGGGGAGGACTATTTTGGGGATTCTGAAAGTTCTGAAAGCGGTGATGAAAGTACTTCCAGATAACACTTTGGAGCTCTTTTTGCCTGATGAATATGTTAATATTTAATATGTACAACAAACTAACTTATTCTTATTTAATTGAAATAAATCTAAAACATCAATGTAAATACATGTTTAAACAATCTAATGCATTTATCTAATCATTCATCACTTTAACGATGATAGCAAGGGTTACCGACGAGCTTCCTTTAGCGAAATGGTTGGATGACGGCCGCGAGCAGAGAGATCTGGAGTTTTACAAGCAACAAGCCAAATCATTGTTCACGTTGTCCCAGGGGCAGCACGATGCCTCAGCTAGAATGTCAATTGAACCGAGCCCTTACGTATTTCAGTATCCTATAATTTATTTCTTGATGTTCGGCTTTTCAAATTTTGTACACTCATTCGTAAATTCACATGTGCTGTGCGTTTGAACTCATTGGCCGGTAAATAGTGTCATAGTTTTCGGGTGTTTCCACGATTGAAATTTTTTTTGCGACAATCGTGTGTTCGATCTAGCGTTTGGACCGCAATGAACATCTAATATAATCTAAATCTATTTTAAAAAGTTGTAAAAAAAATAATGTTAATTTGAACAGCCAGTATAAAAAGTTGTAAAAGTTTACTGTTTTTATGTAAAGTCTCTTGACTTAATTATTTATTAATATTATAAAAAAATTATATGATTTGTAATAATTTTAATTTAAGATTAATATAATTGAGTAAAATATTATAGATATTTTTAATTGATATTTTTTTTTTTCTATTAGATATAAGAGTTTCAGAAAATACAAAGCAACTAAAGTACCATCACAAAATCAATAAGGAGGTCAAGCCTCACTAAGGAAGAACAGACTCAACTGTACAACATAACAACAAGAGGAGAAAGACTATCTAACTAAGAACATTATAGTAATTGACCACCCAAGCAGTCCAACCTAAGGGACCCTCCATCCAAACGATGCTTTTACGTTCTTGAATCTGTATCAACTTGAATAAATCTTTTTTTCTAGCATTCACTTTCTTACTGATTTTTCTATTCAGCCTAATGCAAGCTTGCTCAAAAGCTTGAAGATTATCCAGGGTTCTACGCCATTGGTATCCATGCTTCAACTCATAGTAGAAAAAAGTAGCATGCCCATCATGAAGGAACCTTCTCATCTTGTCCCGCTCAATTAGCATAGTAGCCTGCACCTATAAAGAAATTTTAAAATAAGTGAGTTTTCGAAAAAACTCAGTAAGATCCCTTGGCTTACCTTGGTACCTTTCCTCGTTCCTGCACTTCCAGATCTGCCAGAGAATGTTAGAAGACAATATATTCCAAAATAAATTAGTATATTTAAAAAGACCATTAATATGACTAGTGATAATATCAAGAATATTAACATCAATAGGATAAACAATGCCAAACATTCTCCATATTTCTTTAGCAAAAGTACAGTCTAAAAGAATATGTCTATCAGTTTCAAGAACTCTGCATAAATTACAAAAATCAGAATTCAATAAATCTATCTTAATAGGCAGTTTGTCCAACATGACTAACCATCTAAAGCATCTAATTTTAGGCTCAATAGAATTCTTCCACAAGATATCAAAGTATTTTTTCCAAACATCAGCATCATAAGAAGAGTACCAAACAACATTGACATGATCATTATTACAATCAAGGATTCTATATATATTCTTGGCCTTAAGCAGATTCGTGACAACTCCACCAGGCCATTTACAATTAAGGTGCCTTTGAGAATCAACATGGCATATAGTGGGAAGACCATTAATAGCTTGCACAATCATGTTATAAGTTCTTTTATGGGAATCAGGGATATCATATTTATTTTTAAGCTCATCCCAAGGAGTGATTTGATTCTTCTCAAAGAGATCTATGAACTATTTAATACCTTTCTTAGCCCATAGTCTGGCAGAACACCCTTGGGTAAGGGCCAAAGGTTTACCATTTAGGTGAAGATTCCACCAAATGGATCTTTCACCATGGAGTTGATCATTACAATGAAAATCCTTGTTAGTGATGAATTTCCTAACATGGTCCCAAGCCTTTCAAATAGATCTAAAAACCATAGAACCTTATACCATGATAGGAAAGTTACCTATAATGAGGTCGCAAAAGGGGAGATTAGTCCAAGATTTGGCTTTCTTAGGCACATCCCTCTCAATGTTGTTTCTAACCAACACTTTTCAATAATATTAGATTTGAGAATGATAATTAATAATTTTTGGAAATATTTTATTTATCTTAAAACTCATAAATTCTATAACTATAAAGAAATATGATAAAAATGTTAATGTTATAAACAAAATGCATAAAACTAAATCTTAAAAATAGAAATATTAAAAAAAATATCAATAAATTAAAAAAATGTAAAAATCTATTGAAAAATAAACTAACTAATGTATTTGTTCAAAAAAATTACATAGATTTATTTTATAATTAATAAAAAAATGAATAGAATATTACAATTAAAATTCTTATTGGTTAATCTTACATTGTTGCAAATGAGTATTGCTTCATAGAATTAGAGCTTTATTTGAAATAATTCAAGTAAGAATACTTAGGTAAAAACCAAAGACTTCACCAAATTCTATTTGTAAATTTCAACATAAGAAGTTTTGCTCACATTAACTTGTCATATTATTTCAATTATTTAATATATATCTTTAATCATATTCAACATTTTTAGTTTATTATTTATATATAATTCATCATATTGAAAAGAATATCATCATATTAAAAAGAATTTTAAAAACCTTACATTAAATATCAACATCATAAGACTACAACATCAACAATACATGCAAAGCTTTGTATTTTTTGAAATTCTATAATTTATAGATTTAAGTTCTAATAGTTTCTTAATTGAAAATAATAACAATAAATGTAGGAATGCATCATAAATATTCATACATCGTTTGCAAAACTTCCAACCAATGATGGACTTTGCTGACTGTGTTAGCCTAGGGTTAAACACTCATTGTTGTGATCCACCTGCAAAAAAGTGTAACATTCTTGCTTGCTTGGATGCATTAAACCCCAAATGCATGGCTCCTATCTAACAGTAGATCGCAAGCTTCAAAGGAAATTAGAAACGGTGGAAAAGTAGGACAAGGTCAAAGAGAATGGGTCGGTCGCGATGACAAGATAGACAAGAAGCTTCCAGAATCCGCATTAATTTTAATTTTTTCCCAAAAAATAATATTTCAATTATAATTTTAAAATTGAATAATTTGTTTTTTAAATAATAAAACTGCAGTTCAACTTGTTTTATTCACATTAAATCTATCCTATAGAAATGCATAAAATAGAGACTGTGTGTTTAAATGGTGAACTCGTCATATAAATAACGCATAGCAGCTGTTGAAGAATTATCTCAACATTTTCAAGGTTGGAGAGAAGCAGCATTGCAGTAATGGCTGACATTATACAAGTTGAAAATGGTGAGCCGTTTTATTGTGAGCTTCATATTCCTCCCGATTATGTGTCATCTATTCAGATGGCAATCTATTTGGACGTTCAAGAAGAAATGGAAATTGACGAGGATCTTGTTTTGGGAGGGATTGGGAGGAGGATGAATGCAGATATGTTTGCTGCTCTTCAAGCTGATGCACAAGCTAACAATGGCAGAGCAATCGTTTCAGTGCGCGCCGATCAACATTCCGAACAGCTTGACATATTTTATTGTGTCCGAGATGTGACAATAAAAGCTACATTCATGGATGTTGAGGAGGAAGAAGAAATCTCATATGATCATGTTGATTCTTTTGTGAATTCAAATGAAGAAATGGGTGACAAAGAAGCGGCAGAGATCTTGGGATCGCCTAGCGAAGAAATAAATTTCTGCGATGGGGAGAATTTGTGCGTGATATGCCAAGAATCTTTGGAGGATGGCCGTGGAGATATAAAGCAGCTGCCATGCAACCACATTTATCACTACGGCTGTATTCTCAGATCCACCAAAATCAAGAACAGCTGCCCACTATGTCGTGGGGTATTTGATTGTAGGGAAAGACAGTCATGCTGAAAAAACAAGTGCAAATTGCATTGTATTTCTTGTACCTATTGAGTTATCCTCTGGTACTCTTTTTCAAAAGATGAAAAAAATGAATGTATCAAATGTCTTTGAAAAGCTTGGCTCATAGTGCAACAATTATCTATTTCTTTCCAAGGATCATTTAACATTATTAGTGGCAAACTAACTTATAATTATGATAAGATATTAATCCAAATCAGCACGCAATTTAAAATGGTAGCCTTTAGCTGGTTATAATCCATGCGAATATAAATGGGCAACATATAACATTTTAAATGTTATTCTCAAGTTTAATTTGAATCTAAATCTTCTAAATCTTCTTGGAGATCTGAAATTGTATTGTTGTTAATCTAAATCTTCCCTAAAAGGAAAGGTATGTTTTCATTTAAGATCAATGTTGTTGTCCGCTTGCTTGTCATAATTCATAGGACAATTAGGTGTTTGGAATTGCCTGAAATTAAAACAGAGTAGATTTTGCATATCTAGTGCAACGGTAAATCCCTGCTTTTAAAGTATGTAATTCTTTTTGTTTTAATTGTACATTTTTTTCCTTCAAAAATATAGTAACACGTTACATTATTCATGGTGAAGTGCTCAAGAACCTGATTGTTGATCATTAAAGATGATCATTAAGAGTGAAGTTAGATATCCAGGTATTGTTAAAATGGCAACTTAAATCATTTTCTTACATTTCTCTGAAATTGTTGTTAGAGCTCCACAATTTCTATTTTTTTGGGTTAGAATTCATCCTCTTTCTGTATTAGTTCAGCGACCATACATTCCTTTGGGTGTTTACACATTCTAAGGCATCTATTTCAACTCGCATTATCAGCACTATGTTTCGAGCAAGGGTTTTGATTTAGTCTATAGGTATGCTGGTCAGTTATGTTGTTTTTATTGCAGGATTACACTTGTTTGATCTGTTTTTATATTTAGATGGGAAGAAATACCTATTAGTTCTGAAGAAAATCAATTTATTTAGCTGTGCAGGTAGGTGTGTACTAGATAACAAGGATCATAGAGAGATTATCATCGTCATCGGCGACTAATATAAGTTTGGTGTGTTCATGTTAAGCATATGAATTGAACAAAGATCAACTAAAATATATAAATGTTTATTTTTTGAATTTACACTTGTTATTATAGTCCTTCCCTCATGATTTTCAGGTTTTTGGTGTATTTTTTTCTGGACTTTATTTCTTAAACCTTGGTTTTGAAGTATATCTTGATTGATCTTATCATGTCTAAATTTAGGACAAATTATTCTAAGGACATAATTTGTATGTCTTATTCTCTTTATTTTTTAGACATTTATACTAGCTTATATATATTTTTATATATATAAAAATGTCGAGAGTTATCCTTTTCGAGGTGCCTATTGCATTGAGGCAATTTATGAAAATAGATGACTCGAGAAGGATAACTCTCAGCTTATATATATATATATATATATATATATATATATATATATATATATATATATATATATATATATATATATATATATATATATATATATATATATATATAAGCTAGTAGCACTCGCAAGGAACGAATGGAAGACATTATTGTAAAAGAATAAATAATAATCATTAAATATATTAAATTTTATGATACATTATAGATTTTATATGTTCACTTCAAAAATATACTTAATACAATAGATTCCCTTTGAAAAAAAAATCACCCCAAAGATAATAATTAATATGATCAAAATGTATATTTTTTATTCAAGTAATTATAATTAACCTTTGGACAGAAATTAGAGTTTTCATTTGCATTAGTGCTAGCATAAGTTTTATCCTTAAAGCTAGATTATTATCTGCAATAGAGAAAAGGTCATAGTGGGACTTCTTTAAAGAAATCAAGAGTTAAAGAGTTATTAAGGCTTCAAATTTTATAATACATGGTTTGTTTATTAATCATTAAATTAAAGTCTCAACAACTCTCTCATGTTTCTTTATCTCTCATCCTTCACACTATGTCTAGCTCGTGCCTCTCTCTCTCTCTCCCCCCCCCCCCCTCGCCCATCACCAAATCCATCCATTTGATTCCCTACCTCATCTCTTCCCCCTCTTTTGTCTTTCTCTTTTTTCCCACATGCTCCTACCATTGTGTCCCCAAATTAGTATTAATGTCTACATCATGTCTTTCACCCTCTCCCTCTTCTCTCCCTCTCTCTTTCTCCCTAACTATAGTCTTTAACTCTTTCCCCTCACTCCTCTCACAATACCATCCCTATTCACCCTCCATATCTACCGCATGTCTCTCACCCTCTCTCACTCACATAGCTCTTTACCTCTTACAATGTCTTCCCCATAATTACCCTCTTACAATCTCTCCTCTAGGTAAACTCAACATGTTTTCCCCTTATTTATCCACTTTCTCTACCTCACATGTCTCCCATATCTATGATATCTCTCATGTTGTGCCATAATTACTCTCTCTCTTTGTCTCCTTCCCTCCTAAGTAAACTGATCATGTTTTCCCCTTATTTATCCTCTTTCTCTACCTCATATGTCTATCATCTCCATGATCTCTCTCTCTCTCTCTCTCTCTCTCTCTCTCTCTCTCTCTCTCTCTCTCTCTCTATTTTAGATAGTATCTATCTTTGTTGTTGATCCTCTCTCTTAGTGTTTACTTCATGTCTCACCCTCATCTCTTCATTTCATTTTCTCTAACATATATTGTCCCATAATTACATCTCTCTCAATCTATCTCTCTCTCCCACCCACACACACACACACCTCCCCCTAATTAATCTCTTTCGCTCTCTCCCATTCTCATCTCATAATTTCTCTCTCTCTCTCTCTCTCTCTCTCTCTCTCTCTCTCTCTCTCTCTCTCTCTCACACACACACACACACACACACACACACACACACATCTCCTTATATCCTACGATGTCTCTTGATGCCAACCTAATGTCTTTTCCATGTATCCTCTCTCTCTCTCTCTCTCTCTCACACACACACACACACACACACACACACATCTCCTCCACCATCCTTTCCCCCTAATTACCATCTCTCTCTCTCTCTCTCTCTCTCTCACACACACACACACACACACACACACATCTCCTCCACCATTCTTTCCCCCTAATTTCCATCTCTCTCTCTCTCTCTCTCACTCTCTCACTCTCTCTCTCTCTCTCTCTCTCACACACACACACACACATCTCTTTTTTAGTCTCTCCCCTCTCCCCTCCCCCTTCTCACCATCTCTTTTCCTATTTAAAATTTCTCTATCTCTCTCCCTCACCATGTCTATCTATTCCATCACATAATTATTATATCTCTCTCTATCTCATCATTCTACCCATCATTATTTTCTCTCTAACTCATCTCTCCCCTTTCCCCTTTCTTCCAAATCCTTGACCCTCTAACCATCTCTCTCTCTCTCTCTCTCTCTCTCTCTCTCTCTCTCTCTCTCTCTCACACACACACACACACACACACACACACACACACACACACACACACATCTCCCCTCCTTCATGCCTCTTTATCTCTAAACTTATATCTATATGTCTAACTTATGTTTCTCACCCTCTCCCTCTTATCTCCCTCCCTCACTCTCTATCTCTCATCCCATCCTACTATTACCACCTATTGTTGTTGTCTCATGTACCTTTACCTCTCACCATATCTCCTGATGTTTACTTCATGTATCACCTTAATCTTCTTGTTTTATTTTCTTTGACATATCTTCTCATATAATAGCATCTCTCTCTCTCTCTCTCTCTCTCTCTCTCACACACACACACACACACACACACACACAAATATCTATTTTAGATAGTAGCTATATTCACTCTTCTCTTCCTCATCACCATCTCTCTATCCACTCTTATTCTCCTCCTCATTGTTTCCCTCCCATATTTTATAATGTCTTATAATCTCTCTTTATGTTAACCTCATGTCGCTCTCCATATATCCCCTTGCCCTAGTCTCTCTCACATGTTCGATGTCCCCTCCCTCAAGCCTCCATATCTCTAACATTCTCTCTCTATGTGTAGAAAATATCTTGTACTTATCAATGTGTTTGGTTTCAAATTCAAAAGTTTTTAAAATTTGTTTAAAATATATAAAATTATATCTAATACATAAGCTTTCAAATATTATTTCAAATACTTAATATTATCATATGCATATATTTTATAAAATATTCTTCATAAATTCTCAAAACTATTTTTCTTATCTATACTTTTCCATTTTACACATCTTTAAATCATCAATGTATGAGTCATACAAACAATTTATTTTAAGAAATTAAAAGCATGGAATAGTAGTTAGAGCAAGGAAAATCCATTGTGAAAAGGAATGAAGTGACCATAATGGCAATATTGTAATCTAATTTTACAATAACCAATTACATTTGTTTCAAATATTTTGGTTTAGACAGATTAACAATTGCAATATGTAAGAGTAATTTACCCTATTTATTTTTGATAATCTAGAATTGTTTTCTAATAATGACACCATATTTTCCTTTTCCCTCACCCTAAACATAGCCCTTGCCAATATCTCATGGTTTGACACCATATTTTCTTTCTTCCTTGCCGTCAAGGAAGCCCTTCCAAACATCTCAACATTCCTTGTTTATGGCATGACTTCTCAGAATCCCTCCCTCAAAATTTTAATGTGCCACATTGTTCATATAATACCATATGATTTAAAGAAAACCTACCATGAAAATAAAAATCTGGAATGTTGTATAAATGTAAAAAATGGAGTTCTATGAGCTTACATGAGAACCCTACCTTTGCTTCCAACTTTGATATTATCCACCACTTCTACTCTATTTCTCAATCTCGATCGCTGGTGCCCCTTTCTGAAATCACCCGCCTTCTTCGAACCCCAATCTTTCCTTTTTATACACTGGTATTCAAATTTTTGAATGGAGATGTAGGTAATGGATATGCACCCAAGAAGGCGGACTCACACTTGTAGCGCCACATAGAATTAAGATTTTTCCCATTAAATGTGGGCCTTGCCAAACCGTTTGTAATTTTTCTAATGGTTATATTAAAACAAATAATATTCAATGAAAAATGTCTTTACTAAAGCTGCTAAAAACTCAGCAAATTATTGGAAATCTGAATTTTCTTCGCCAAATTAAATAACTCCTTGCTTTCGTCTGATCCCCATGCAATCGCTTCATCTTGCCTCTTTGAAAAACTTGCTAGGCTTAATGCGTTATCAGGGCTGCCCCCTCACACCAAGAGGAAGAGGAATTGTATTCCTATTCATCTCCCTCTCCAACATGACAAGGGGTAGCAAGGGACACATCGACCAAACAGATTGCCTTGAATAGTTCAGAGATAGTCGATATAGAGAGGCTCCAACAAATAGAATAGATATACATTTTGATTTAGTTGAATGAAAGCATGACTTTATAGAGGATAGTTGAACTTTAAATGCACCAATCTGTACAGAGAAATGATTTTCTCTACTTTCTTGATGAAAGAAATCTTTCAGATCACAGATGTGTCACAAAATTCTAAATCTTAACAACTCTAAGAATATGCAAGCCATAAGTAGCATTAAAGAAAAAGTGGAAATGGCAATAAAAAAATGTTAGATTCCAAAATTGAATGAAAAATTAAAAGGAAAAAAAAGTCATTCCAATCAAATGTTGCAGACTTACAAAATTCAATCTCTATTATGATCATGACAATGAACTCCTTTTACGATTAGTTAAGTCATTCCGCCAACCTAGAAATAAAAATTACTACTTTTCAAAGAGTCTGAGGATCTCCCACTATCAAATTGTAAATGGAACATTTTCTTTTTGGCCTCTTCATAATGGAAAGGATGCTAAAATCATTATCCGATGCGGACACAATGCAAGCAGTGTCCAAAATTTATTAAATACAAACACCAAGCTACAGGAATTCTTCAGTGAATTCCACATCGGCACCAATGATGCAATTGAAAACAACACTACGCTTAAAATAAATCATGACAGACCTCCACTGCTTAGTTGAGTCTCTTCCCAACTGCAAATGTTTTCTTTTGGGCCCCTTCCCAGCTGTAAATGTTTTCTTTTGGCCTCTTCGTAATGGCTGATGGATGGAAAGTCCTCTTTTAAGGAGAATTCAATAATAATAATAACGTGTCATAGCGGATGAGTGAAAAAGAGGGAAGGAAAAATGTCTGCGAATTCTAAGGTGTTGAAATATGAAAAGATAGATTCTGCTTCCAGATGTCCACTTATTTCGCTCTCTACCTCCAAATTCATTCATGCTCTGTCAACTCATGTTAAATGTTGGAAAGCACGTCCACTTTTCTATTCCATTTATGACCGCCTCTTTGTATGGAACATTTGTAGATTGATGATTGAAACGTTAAATATGAAATGATAACTCTTCATTGTCATACTGTCAATTTTTTTTTAAATGTAAGATTGTTTACAATCAAATTTGCTCTCATTGTAGAAGCCTCTTGGCTTAATTAGGGTTTATTAAGTTAAATCTGTTAAAATTTTATTTGGGATAGTTTCAAGGACAATCTTTTTTCATGATTCTTCATCTTAGATTTACAAACTTCAAAATATAAAGAAGATGAAAACCATTATGGTTGCAAATGATTTGTGAGAGTTTATGGTCAATGGGTTCAATGATGTCATAGACCCAGTTCAGTATGATGCCCTCACAAAAAATCAAAAGACTCAGTTGAAAGATTCAAGGAGGAAAGATGCAAAAGCATTAAGGCTATTTGAGGCAACCATGAGAGAGATGATTTTTTCCAAAATAGTAGTAGCTACCTATTCAAAGGAAGTATAGGATATTCTTGAGACATATTTTAAAGAGATAGAGAAAGTCCATGTTGTGAAGGTACAATGATTCCAAGAGAGTTTAAGAACCTTCAAATGAAGGAAAATGAGTTTATTTTAGATTTTAGCTCAAGGATCTATGGTTTGATAAACTAGTTGAAATCAAATGAAGAAGAATATGAGGAGCAAAGAATAGTGGAAAAGATATTAGAAGTCTGCCCCAAAAGTATGATAATCTTGTGATGATCATTAAAGAGGTAAAAGATCTCACCACGTTGACTATGGATGAGTTTATGGGTAATATCCAAGCCCTTGAGCATTGGATTAATAGATCAAGAACTTCTTCCCAAGAGAACACTTTTAAAGCTCGAGCCAATGCAAGAGGTGGGGGAGAGAAAGAAATGGCTCCAATAGAGGATCTAGAGGCAGAGGTCATGGTAACTCTAGACAAATAGTGATGGAGGGGAAAGGTGAGGACAGGTAGGCAATGAAGATGAAACAAGGAGTTGCCAAAATAGCTCTAGAGGAGGCAAGAAAAATTACAACTATAATAAGAGTAATGTGGAGTGTTATTATTGCCACAAATTTGGGCATTATGCAAGTGAGTGCTGAAAAATTTAAAGTGAACAATCAACACAAAGTGCAAATATGACTGATGTGAATGTAGGTGAAGCAAATAACTCCATAGCCTTCATATGCAACATTGGTAAAGAAGGAAACTTTAAAGTTTGGTATTTTGATAGTAGTTACAGCAACCACATGAGTGGTAATGAAAATTTATTTTCTCTTATTGATACATATTTTAAATCTAAAATTAGAATAGAAAATAATGGAACCATTCCTATTATGGGCAAGGGATCTATGATTATCTGCACCAAGCAAGGTGAGAATGAGATTCAAAATGTTTATTTTTCCTCGGGTATGAAACACAATTTGAAGAGTGTTGGAAAAATCATTCAAAATGGTTATAAGTGCTGATGGAAAATGACAAATGTATCATTCATGAGAAAAATGGGAGTAATAAAATAGTTGTAGCAGTTCAAATGATAAAGAATCAGAGGTTCATTTTGAGAATAGAGATATGTTTATCTTCTCAAATCATTGTTCTAACACCCAAGAATGCATGTACAATAGTACATTAGCAATCATCTCTAAAGTGTGTGATTGAAGACCCCTCCAAGTTATGGCATCTTGGTTATGCAGGTTTGAGTTTATTGTCCAAGAAAAGAATGGTAGATGCTTTGCTAAAAATTGTAGAGTCATGTCGCAAATGTGAGCCTTGTATTTTGGGTAAGAAACATAGGCTTTTATTTAATTTTGGTAATTCTAGAAGGCCAAGGGAACCATTAGAGTTGGTGCATACTGATTTAGTGATGCATCAACTTCTGGGAGTCATAACTTTTGACTCAGCTGTGGATTTTTACTGAAATTTTATAAAAAGTTGCATGAGGATGAGTTATTTGGATTTATAGTGGAGCTTAGCTTGATAGGTAGCCATTTTTTCATTTTTTTGGGTAACTTAACATTTCATCTTGACCTCCAAAATTGGATTATTATTTTTTTACAACTTTTTCAAAAGTTTCTTTTGTAATAAATCTGAAATCATATTCTCGATTTTGTAGATTAGTTAGCAATTCAACTTTCCTAAGTCAGGGTCTTTTGTTGGGAAAGATTGAGATTCATAGGATGAGTTTTGAGAATTACAAAAAATGGAAAAATATATTTTTCCCAAAAATATGCCAAATCTAGTAATTTTGGAATTTGTAATAAGTAGTTGTTTTCTTTCATTGTAAAGGGGGAGAAGAGTTGAAAAAGTTTAATGAAGAATCTGGTATTCTAAAAATTTGTGTTAATATTTTCTAAGTTATCATTTTTGAGGGTTTGGGCTACATTATTTGTTATTGGAATGGGAAGATGGCTGGGAGAGGAAGATAAAGAGGAAGAGGAGGTGTCACTCCAATGAAAAGATTTATGTCATATATGTAGAGGTAGATTGAATGGCTAAATGATAAAATGGATAATCAAGCAATACCAGTAGCACAAGGAGAGGATGAATTAGATAAAGAGGAAAATTGAAGAGGTGCTAATCGAAACAAAGAAAATAAAGAACAATACTCAAAAGAGTTGAGCTATGAAGATAAAGTATTGCGTTCTTTAGAAGGTAAAAATGAAGGAATCAAGATCAAAGTTTTAGACTATGCTGGTAGTCTTAAACTAGAAGAGTTGATAGACTGGCTAAATGATATAGGTAAATTTTTTGAATTAAAGCCTATGGTCAAGGAAAGAATATGAAGTTTGCATGTACAAAATTAAAAGGACATGAAATGATATGGTGGGATCACCTCTAGAAGAAACAAACTAGAAAAAAAAAGGAAATGATCAAAATGTGGAGCAAAATGGAGAAAAAGCTTTGGGAGAATTTCTTACCCTTGGATTACTCACAAACCATGTTTTGTGAGCTCTAGAATTCGAACAAAAAATTGTCTCATATACAAGAGTACACAAATGAGTTCTATAAGTTATCTATGAGGATAGAGCATCAAGAAGATGATGAGAAAGTGGCTGCTAGATACATGACTAGCCTTAAATTCTCTATCCAAGATGAATTGAGCATGCATCATGTTAATAGTATGGAGAAATCCTACCAATTATCTCTAAAGACTAAAGAAAAGTAGAATCGATAGTACAATCAAAGGAATAGAGGAGGAAGAATGGGTCCCTCGACACCATTTTGAGGAGCTTTTAATTATGGCTGAGGAGAATCCTCCCAAAGATTTGAAAGAAATACAAATTCCAAACAAGATCCTACAAAAAAAGAAAGAGAAAGGGGATTCCAGTGAGGATGAGGTTGTGGTAGTTGAAGAGGATGGGAAAAACCAACAGAGGCCCTTTACCTATAATTTTTTAGAAATTTGAATCAATTCTTTCTTGATTGTGTAGGCTCTTTTAATTCATTTTTACTATTTACCATCTAATAGTTGAGTGGGGTGTGTGGCAAGGAACAAGTTCAAGGTTTTGAGAAAAACTTTTTCTCCTTATGCAACAGATTCAAATCATTAAGCCATGGCATAATGTGAGCTGAAGATTGAAGCTTGGATTATTGTTCATATCCCCCATGTTATAGATTTACTACAGAAATATACCAAAATCAATCTATTGAACAAAATGAATCATGTCCATTATAATTCATCTCACAAAAATTTTGAATCTTGGAGAGACACATGCCACTGAATGGAGCACCATATGCAAGGTCAAACTAATTCATAATGATTCTCTTTTCAATTCTCATTCTTTACTAACTTGATTAGAGAGGTTAATAACCACCTCCAAAATACGTAATATAGAGCTCGACCTTAACCTTTAAGACAAGAAGTTAAGGTTAATGATGGGGGAGAAAATACGTGTTTTGAAAATTAATCTTAACCTCTTTGATGGAGAGGTTAAGATTTCAAAGTGAAATACATGTTTTGGACCTCGAACATTAAACTCTTCTCAAAAGGTTAATGGTTAATGATTTGGTTCGAAATACATGTTTTGACCCCGAAACCTTAACCTCCTTTTAAAAGGTTAATGGTTAATGATGCAGTTGAAAATATGTATTTTTGGTTCCTTTATTAACTTTCCATAATTTGAGACTCCGATGGTGAAATTTTGAAATTCAAAGTGTAGGGCGGAGTTGGTGATTAGCTAGAGGATTTAAAATCATGAAACTACAAAAAATTGGATAAGTCCTCTTACACATTTAGATTGACAATTTGGGTATAATAAATACTGGGGTAACAACTGGCTCTAACTAGGGACAAAGATTAACAAGGACAAAGCTCGAATCCATAAAAATTAGAACAATGCTTTATCTATTGGGTTGTAGAGTCACCAGAGGAATCACTTTGCAAAAGAGAGAGAGAACACCAAAAATGAGACAATAGAAATAAAATCCAAAAGCAACACAAAAAGATAGGATCACACCAAAAATGGGACAAATTATATACAAAGGGTAAAAGCACAAAGCTCTGTCACCGTTTGTGATATCTTGCAACATTTCGGCCGGAATGCTTTCGGCCGTAATGGCTCCGACCATACACACATGGCAATTTTGCGCACCTACATGGCACGTACTGTTTTGGCCAAAACCTGTTCGATCGAAAGTGTTCTGGCCGAAACCCTGAGCCGGTATAAAAACTGCCGCAAACCTCTAGCGGCTATCATTGTTACTGTTGCAGTTACTAGATGTTTGGAGAGTAGGTTAAGGGTTTCGGCCGTAACTGGTTAGTGGTATTTTCCTCCCCATTTTTTAATAGTTTTTAAATGTATTTTTTGATTAATAGATGTTAATCATACTTAAAATAGTTGTTTTTGACCTATTTTGTGAGTGAAATGCTTAAAATTGTTTATTTTTTAATATGTTTACATTATTTTAATTATTTTAGATTGTTTTAGAATGGTATTTAAATTTATTTATTAGCAAAAATGTAGTTAAACATGAGATAAAAACATAGAAAAACATTAATTAAAAGTGTAGAAAAACATTAAGTTAAAATATAGAAAAATATTAGGAAAAACATTAGGTTAAAATATAGAAAAACATTAGTTAAAAGTGTAGAAAAATATTAGGTTAAAATATAGAAAAACATTAGGAAAAACATTAGGTTAAAATATAGAAAAACATTAGGTTAAAATATAGAAAAATATTAGGTTATGAGGTAAACATGTAGAAAAATATTAGTAAAAAATGTAGCAAACCTTTAGGGGACATTATTCAGTTTCTAACATAACCTGATGGATCTAGAGGTGAAACAATAATATCTTATGGTGAAATTAATTTTGATATTAAATACACCTTCTAACATAACCCTATATTAACTTCAATCATAACCCATACCACATTCTAACCATAACATAGGCCCTGTACTAACCGAATGAACCACACTTAGATATTGATGATGTTCATTTTAACAACTAGTTATTGTTAGGTAATAATGAGTCTTACATTACCAAACAACACATTAAGATCACTTATGTCAACTGCATTTTTCAATACGTTATCCATACATGTGTGTCTTAAGGGGACATAGGAGTCGTAATAGGTCATACTATTTTTTATAGGTTCTAATAATTCTTAATATGTATTATTAGGATATAATAGGTCTTATTAGGTAATGATGATTCTTACATTACCAAATGACACATAAGGACCTCATGATACATTTCTAGGTATTTTTATCCATATATATGTTAAGGGGACCTAGGGACTCCTACTAGGTCATTACGTCTGTTATAGGTTGTAATAGGTATTCATATGTTTACTAGCACATAATAGGTATTGTCAAGTAATAATGAGTCTTACATTACCAAACAACACATTAAGATCACTTATGTCAACTGCGTTTTTCAATACGTTATCCATACATGTGTGTCTTAAGGGGACATAGGAGTCATAATAGGTCATACTATTTTTTATAGGTTCTAATAAGTCTTAATATGTATTATTAGGATATAATAGGTCTTATTAGGTAATGATGATTCTTACATTACCAAATGACACATAATGACCTCATGATACATTTCTAGGTATTTTTATCCATATATATGTTAAGGGGACCTAGGGACTCCTACTAGGTCATTACATCTATTATAGCTTGTAATAGGTATTCATATGTTTACTAGCACATAATAGACTGACCTTACTATCAACCTTAATAAAACTATATCCCATTTACTTTATTAACATTCTTAACTCTAATTCAAACTACTAAATTAAGTAATGAGTTCTAAATTCTAAACTAACATTTTCTAACTAAACTCATTTACTTATCTAGTAACAAATTTTTCTATCCCTATGTCCTAACTCTCATCTACACTCCCCATAATCATCAAAGCATTTACATCAAAATCTAGATTTTAGTCAAGAATTATATTTTTTTATTGCATGTATGTACATGTGTACACTTAGTTATCATTTAATCAAGAAATTTTATTTTATTTTTATTGCATATACATGTACATGTACGAATATTTATTTTTCACATTTGCATGAGCACGTTACAATGTACATTACATATGGTCTCTAAGATAATTTGTTTTAAAATACATATGTATGTTACATGATTGAATTTAGCACCATACATTTAATGTTGTGTATTTATATGTACATGTGTTTCAAATTAAATTTAACTTTTAATTATTTTAATTTAAATACACTTATATGTTTATATTTGTATATATATGCATGTGCAGATCTCTATATATTTATCACTCAGATTGTAGCTTCACATTCATATCCTCATATTTATTTTCATATATACATTATGGAATCCGGTTCTGGGAATCATGCTCTTGCATCCTCAGGGGATGCCAGTGTTCATGGTGGGGGTCAAAGTGTTGAGTCTGGTATAGCACGTAGATCGACCTCCTCCACCCATGATAGAAAGCAGTTATTTAGAGATACAGTTGCAAGATTATCTCGTGCTATGCAAGTTTTGGATACCTCACTTTCCTCTTCTACCACCCTCCCTAATAGGGAGAATGTCATAGGGATGCGAGAGGAGTTATTTCGTATGATTCAGACAATTGAATCATACAACCCTTTTGATGATATGAGGATTGAGACATTTTATTCTTCTTTATCTCACAGTGTCACTGGCACTATGAAGTACACACAGATTGACACTAAGGTTTCCACCGGCATGGTGAAAACCATGTTTCCATCTTATGTAGATCATTGCAGAGCCAGAGGCTACTCTGCGATGAAGTGTACTGATCTACTCATCGCACCATTGATGTATCCTCGTTGGTTGGCTAATCACCATAGATGGCCACAGAAGGATGAGTTCCCCCTATATTTCTACAAACAATTGTTTGCAGAATTTCATTTACACTATGATGTTGACTATACAGATTATCTAGGGCATGTTGGGTAGGGTCAGGGGAGACTTTCTAACAGATTTAGACCCACGGACACTCCTGCGCCTGTTAACAAATGGGCAATGGTGGGTCCAAACTTTTTGGTTATGCTGAGAGGTCCACAGATGGCTACTGCAGGTGAGAGTGTTCCTGATGACACAATTAGGACACAGATTTTTTCGAGCATCGCCACCGTCACCACACAGTTACACGAGATTTCTTCTGATCGATGTAGTCGATATATACTACGGTCTCAAGATACCACTCCCACAGCTGCATCATCTAGCACACCTATTGATGATGATTATGGAGTTGCAGACATACCTTCTCTTGTAGACATTTTTGCAGTCTTAGAGGTGGATGCATTGCATCATTTGGCATCATATTTAGCATCTGATCTTTTAGATGCATATCGAGCATTATCTACACTCTCAGGGATTCCACTTCGTGACATGAGCTCTCAGATTAGACATATTTTGTCACGTACAACAGTCCCAGAGGATTCACAGAGGTAGGAGGACATTCTTGCACCTTCTACTACTCCTACCGCTACACAGGCCCAGGCTACAGCACCAGCCCCAGCTACTTAGGACCCTACAACACCCCCCCTACTCAGGATCTCGGTGGCACCATACAGCCTGGTCTATTTACTTCCATGCTTTCAGATCAGAGCCGCACTATTGACTTGGATGCTGATACTATTTTTTCAATACATGATTCAGATATCAGTCAGATCGGCAGAGCATTACATAATGCTACGGTAAATATCTCTATATGTTTAGATTTATTTTTATTATAGTAAATAATATGTCTATATGTTTAAATTAATGTATATGTGTGTGTTTTTTTATGTGTTATAGGGTTTGAGTGATAGTATGTTACGTTTTGCTGATCTGCAAACACCGATAGATCCTACACGTCGTGAGTCCCAGGTATGTTACAATTTATATATATATATTTTATTTATATACATGTAGATCTTGATATAATTTTTTTGTACACATAATTAAATGGTTCACTTGTTATCATTTGACACAGGGTTCAGATGCAGCTGATAGACCCTTTTGGGGACAAGGCCCAAGATCAGGAGGGGGGATGTAGCTGATTAGATCATATGTGGCCTTTTATTTTATTACACACATGTTATGTCTAGATACATATTTATATGGATAGTTAGACATTTTATATGTTATTTCCATATGCATACATTTTATATCCAGACACTTTGATGTCTTATATGTTATTTTCAAATACATGGTTTATATGGACACTTTGATCTTTTATATGTTATTTCTAGATATGTGTTTATATCATGGACACTAAATGATGTTCTATATTTTATTTCCAAATACATGTTTATATGGAGATTTTGATGTTGTATATATGTAATTTCCAGACATTTGATCTACATGATCTATTTTTATACATTTGATATGGGTACATTATATTCTCAAGATATATGCACATGTATGTTATTGATCTTTTAATGTAGACATCTATTTTATTGATCTTTTGATGTCTTCATCTTTTATGTAACTATGTATGTGTTATGCACATGTTTCTATGTGTTATTCATATTTTCAATATTCAATTTTACATGTATATGTATAGTTATTCATCTTAATGCCTTAATCTAAGTGTAATTAACTATATAATTTTAATGGTCGATGTACATAACAATATAACATATATTTAATGACATGTCTTAATTAACTGTATAATTAACTATATTTAGTCTAATTATATTTAATGTAGATCATGTATTAACTATATTTAATGACATTCCTTAATTAACTATATTAAATCTAATTATATTTAATGTCTTAATAATTAACTCTATTTAATGACTTAATTAACTCTATTTAATGACATGCCTTAATTAACTATAATTAACTATATTTAACCTAATTAACTATAACTAACTATATTTAATCCTATTAACTATATTTAATCTAATTATATTTAATGTCTTACTAATTAACTCTATTTAATGACATGCCTTAATTAACTATAATTAACTATATTTAACCTTTAAATTAACTATATTTAATCTAATTATATTTAATGTCTTAATAATTAACTCTATTTAATGACTTAATTAACTGTATTTAATGACATACATTCTTAATTAACTATAATTAACAGCATTTAATTAGTAAAATATAATGTACATGTAATATGTAACATAGTTCATATAACATATACATGTAAGAACATAACGATTATATACAAACATAAAGAATATATCATATAAGAACATATAAAGATTATATGTACATACAAATACATACAAATACTAAAAGGGTTGTCTTAAGGGGAGGTCCTAAGAGACCTGGTCTTAAATGAGACATCTATGTCAAATTTAAATAAAAATAACAATACATGTCTAATTTTGCATATGCAAGATAAATGATCCAATGTACAAAAATTTATAAAACGAATATCCTATCAATATTAAATATGAAAGTATAAGAGCTATACAGGCATAACTCAACTAGAGCTCCACAATAAGTACATAGGTAAACTAGAGCTCCACAAACAATGTATTGTTAGGATCCTCTCTACTTTTTATTATCTCTAGAAGTTTTTCATCTTCTTCAATAGGCAATTTCCACTTTTGATTTCCACGACGTCCTTTTCTTTGTACTGCTTCAAATTGTAATTTGGTTGCTATAACATGGTTACTGTAGTGTAAAACCTTTTCTCCAGGCTTGTATTCAATAAATTCAATACCACTACCAATTACCCTTGTTTGTTGATAATATATTCCTTCAATAACAACTGATCCAATTGGATATGACTGTTCATCAACATCTATAGTTCCTTCTAGCAACTTGTGTTTTTCTTTTGTGCATCTTAAAAGATAATAGTCCACATTTTCCGCATTATCTGGTAAGGCTTGAACTGCAAAAATATCTCCTGCATGTATATAAAAAGATAAATATAAATTAATTTTAAAACAAATATACATGTATATATATATATATATATATATATATATATATATGCACACAAACCTGACACAACTAAATTAGAAATGTGCTCATAATCAGCTGAATATACAGGATCATGAATGTTAATGTCAATGTCAACATCTTCAAAAGGAGGCTTTCTAACTATCTCCTTCAAATCCCAATGTGAAACATATCCATTCCCAATATTTTCACATGCACTCACTACATTGTCCTTAATGTAGTCATCACAAAATCATGTTTTCTCTCTTACTTTAATTACTGGAGGTTTATGGTTTCCTGTAGTCATCACTTGATGTAAACTTCTAATTCCAGGAATCGTTTGACAATTGTAAGGATTAGATCGATCTATATCTATTAAAAATACAAAAACTAATTGTCACATTTCAAAATAAATATTTAATTAAAAACTCAACTTGATTTGAAAAAGACATTAAAAATAAATATAACTTAGTTCACCTTTCACTGCCCAAAAGTAACGCTTATTGTATTCAGTATCTTGAGTAGCAAAATGAACTTTGCACCATTCAACAATTTGATTTGCGCTCTCTATCCTATTCCCTGTATGTACATACAATATGCATGTATATATAAAATTTAAAATATATGCTATTAGAGTATTAAACATGTACATTTAAAAAATGCATATATTTACCTGCATGTTCATGTTGTCGAAGCACATGTTTTATACATGCTCCTGCTCCATCATGCTCCCCTTTTCTGTGTCCACTTTCAAAGAAATTCCATAAAAACTTAACATTGGTTCTAGCATGTTGCATTGCTAACCAATTAAATGCTTTTGCCGATTTGAATTGTCCTGTGAAAGTGAAACATGATAAGTATCTACAATTATCCAAGTACATATATCAAATAGAAATAGACATGTCCAAATAAATATAAGTTAAAATAAAGTTAAATAAATGTGTAACTATATCGTGTATACTAACCTGCACATACATCAGACCAAATCCAATGCTTTGAAACATTTATTCTACAATTTTTGAGATCTTCAGAGAACATTGTAAAACAATGAGCCACATAACTCCTGTCATGAACTTTATCATCACTAATATAGAAATGAACCTCTTTGATGATGATGCGTTCATTTTCATCCAATCTTTCTATCTGATCCACCTCAAATTGTGCATGTCTATAGGTCACTTGCACAAATATTGCAACTTGTTCAGAATGATAATATTGGCTTTGGAGCTCTGTATGAGTTGCAAATGTATAATTCTCAAAAAAATCTACAACTGAAAGTATACAACCAGGTGGATTCAAACAATTTTTGGAATCATGAAACTGTTTAGCTTGCCATCGTGCACCATGACAATGTTGGATATGTAGATATATCAATGGACGAAACTTGGCCATGAACTCATCATAATGCAATTCACTCTCCTTCAATACAATTTTTTTGGATTCATCCCCTCTATTATTTTGTTATGTCTCATATTCATATCTCATCCATGAAACTGGTATGGATTCATTAATATTCTCAACTTGCATAATTTCAAAAAATTTGTGTAAATCTGCACAATCTTCACACTGATTTTTGATGCATTTCACTTTGAATTCATTTGAATCTTCTAATTTATCACATAATATGGACCTCACAAATTGTGTTGTACTGCTAGGGATGACCAAATTAGGATCAAGTATTGCCATAACTTTTTTAAATGATTGCAAGTGTAGACCAAATTCAACATGATTTCTACAACAACAAGTTTCTCGCATCTTATTTATGCGTACAAAGGAAGGATGTAAACACTCAAACATTCTCTGACATATTTTGACATTTGAAAATTCTTGTTTGAATGCTTCAAAAAGTTCACTTTGAGTTATATCTATGAAATGTTTTGGATGTTCAATTTTGGCCCCTATTTCTTGATCTTTAATTTGTATAGTATCACGCCTGTTGGAAGAAACATGAGAATGTGTCGTCCAAAATTCAATAACTTGTCTTTTTACTTCTTCAAAAATCCTATCATTTTGAGGAACTCTACAAATATTCACCCAGTGATTCTCAATGTTATCATCTAGCATATTTTTCCTCTTGATGTATCTCTGGACAGTTCTTCTAGATATATGTAGTACATCAAAAATTGCACGTACCTATTTTCTATGTGTCAATTTTCTCCTAGATATAGTAGTCATCAATGCTCTACGTGCATTACTCAAATCACCTCCTCGAGTTGTGTTGTCAATTTTGTTATAAGCATTTTGCAAATTTTCAACTATTGTTTTATTAATATTATGGGCATGGCTTTTCCTATTATCAACACCCAACAACTCTAAAACAGGTCTCATATCTTTTCTCCTAAATAACTTGACAAATAATTGTGCCTGTCCAAATATATTTTTATCCTTGAAATATTCATCCCACATGTTCTGACAATGCTTTCTGATAGTGTTATCATTTATCATATCTTTAGATGGAATTTGGTTTAAAAGTAGTTCTTCATCCAAATCCATCAAATTTTTTATGCTTTCTAATTTGTCTCTATCAATAGAACTGCCAATTTCTTCCTCTTCATTACTTTCATTTTCTTCATGAATCTCATCATGTTCACGAATTTTAGTAAGTTGGTTTTGAGCATGTTTTGTATGGCCTTTCATTTTGTCATCTCTTTTTCTATCATATTTCCTTGATCTTTTCCTTTTACTACCCATTGAATATTTCAATCTATAGAAAAAAAAAAAAAAAAAAATTAGATTTCACTAAATATCAGCTAATGGTTCAATATATAATACATAAAAATAAAAATAATTAGAAGAGAAAAAAAGCACCTTCAAAATATTTGATCCTTTGCAATATTGATTAAATCCGCAAAATAGTTGTTGAAAATTGCTTCAAAATTAATTTTCTTTTAAAAATATTCTTCCAATTTTCGGTGTCCCTGTATATTTAAATTTTTTTAAAAGGAAAAACAATATTTTTTTATATGGCAGCCAAACAAGCAAAAATCAGAACTTCTGTAAACATCTCACTTTGAAGGCCAATTTGACCTACTAAATTGAAGTATTTTTTAAAACTAAAAATATACTTTTGTAGTTCTCGGAGTCATGATTATGATTGTATAATTTTTTTAAAGTTTTGATTATGAATAATATGTTATAATTTTAAAATATTACAAGTAGGTATCTTAAGATTCAGGAAGATGTCTATTCAAAAATAAGAAAAAAATAGTAAATCATGTTAAAAAAATTATTTTATTTTATAATGCATGAGAGAAGAGAGTCTTCTTCAAGAATATGTAATTTGTTTTAAAAAATATGTAGATTTGATGGAAAAAGTTTGATGGGAGAAAAAAATTGTCTATTTCTGATAACTTTGACTTTGACCAGTTATAACTTCAAAAATATTAGCCTAATTTCAATTTTTCTTTTTCGGTGCACCAGGTATACATGTTAACTCTAACATATTCCAAAATCAAACCAAAATATTAACATTTGGATACATTGGTTTGACGGGAAAAAAACTCTATATTTTTAGTATTTTTAAAAAATTCAAAATACACTTTAAAAATTCAAAAATAAATTAAATTTTCACTCAATTTTTTAAAACAAATTATAGACATAAACTTCATCCAATTTTACACATTTCATTAGTTTACATCATCTTCAAATTCTAAGCAGAAATGCTACTTTTATTTCGTTAAAGTTGAAGACTTTAAATTATGATATCACTTCTCCTTTATAAAAGGTGACACAGGTTTGTGCTTTTACCCCAAAAAGGTGTCACACTAAAGCTTTTACTAATGATAATGCTTCAAGTGTTTCCCATTGTAAGGTAAGGGGAATTGGGTACCACTTAGGTATGATAAAATAAAGGAATTCTTCCCACATAACTCTTTGATTTGAAATGGGCCTCTCCATAAGGAGTCAAATTTTCCATGTAAACCTTTTGGTTCTTTGCACTTATCCCAAATTAGGACAAGGTCACCTTCCTAGAACACCCTCTATTTAGCTTTTTATCAAATAACTTCTTTATGCAGGATTGATGTTCCTATATTTTGTCTACAACCACATCTCTTTCCTCTTCCAGTTTGGTCAAATATAATATTCTCTTTTCAAGGGCATCTTTAAATTCATAGTTTTCAATGGCATTCTATAACTTCAAAGTAGATAATTCTAGAGGAAGGGGGACAATTGCTTCTGTACCATATAGGATCTCAAAGGGAGATAGCCCTGTTGCTCTCTTCTTAGTGCTATAATCTACCTATAGTGCATCATACAAGTGTTTGTTCCAAGACCTCTAATTAACATCTATCGATTCTTGCACAATGGACATAATATTTTTATTGCTCAATTTTGCTTGACCATTTCCTTGTGTGAAATAATCTAAGGAGTGAGAGAGAATGATTCCATATTGATAGTAGAAGGCTGATATCTCCTAGGAGAAGAAGTTTGTAGCATTATCGATAACATTCTTGTTAGAAACCCCTAACCTAACAAAAATATTTTGCTTGATGAAACTACACACCACTTCTGAAGTTGTTTGCTTGGCTAGAATGGCCTCTACCCACTTGGTGAAATAATCAGTTGCCATTAAAATATGAGTATGTCTAGTAGTGGATGAAGGATGGATAGGACCAATGAATTCCAAACCCCATTGTCCAAAGGGTTCTTCGATCACTACTGGTTTCAAGGGTAGTGTTGCTAATTGGACTCTTCCTTTGAAATATTGACACGATTTGCACTTCTTCACTCATTCTCTTACATCTTTGAACATTTTGAGCCAGTAAAAATAGTTTCTTAGAATTTAATAGGTTGTTACCAATGCTAAGTAATGACCTCCACATGCTTCATTATGAAACAATTGAAGCAACTCCTTCCTTTTCTCAAAATCTACACATCTCAGGAAGGTACCATCTATTCCTTTCTTGTACAAAGTGTCACCCCAAATAATGTACTTTGCAGATTTTAGTTTTAGGGTCGTCTTCTCTTTGGGTGATATATGAGTTAGGCATTCTCCATATGTCATAAAATAGGTGATATTAGAAAACCAATTATCAACATTAATAATGAATAGAACTAATGGAATTTCTTTTTCTATCTCTTCTTCATTCTCCAAGGATCCTTCTGCGACAGCTTTACACAAACCTTTCCCTATTAGGAGTTTTGTAGGTTTGATATCGAGATCATATTCTTGTACCTTAGCTATCTAGGAAGCTCTTTTGTTTATACTAATCTCTTGTTGTGATAAAAGAGTCTTCACTGCTGAATCTGGAACAAATACCTTGGAGTGAGAGTTTAGGATGTAAAACCTAAATTATTTCACTACTCTGACTAGAGCATATGCATTCTTTTCGATCAAAGAATATTTCAATTCATGTTTCTTAAGAGGGACACTCATGAATGCTATCAGGGCCTCAACATTTTCTTTGTCAGGTTGAGTGAGTATAGTAGATAAGGTGTTCTCAGATGCATAACAATACAAATGATTTTTTTTAGAAAAATCTAGATAAGAAAGGTAGGGGCATTAGCAATCATAGTCTTGATTTGTTCAAAAAAAGCCATACCTTCCTTTTTCCACTTAAAATTTGTATTCCCTTTCATCATATCCACAATCGACTTCAAAATTTTGGAGAAGTCTAGTACAAACCTCCTTATGAAGTTTATCTGCCCAAAAAAAGACATGACCCCTAGTTTACTCATGAGAAGTGATAATTGTTGGATAGCTTTCACCCTCTTAGGGTCTATCTGAATACCCTCTTTGGAAACAATGTGTCTAGGTATTTCTCCTTCTATCACTCCAAATATAGACTTCTTAGGATTCGGCAAGATGTCATGGGTTTGACATTGATGCAAGATAGATTCCACATGATGCACATGATCTCTTCAATGCTTAGAAAATACTGTAAGATCGTCAAGATACATGATGATGCTCTTATTCTTGAGATCTACAAACAAATGATCCATTGCCCATTGAAAGGTGACTCCAATATTTATCAAACCAAAAGGCATATGATTATAGGAAAATGTACCCTAAAGAGTGGTAAAAGTTGTTCTATGTTGATCTTCTGGTGCAACATTGATCTGATTATAACTACAGAAACCATCTAACATTGACATGAGTTCAAAACCATATACGAATTGCAAAATATGATCCATGATGAGGAGTCATAATTATCCTTAAGTGATGCCTGATTCAAATTTAGGAAGTTGACACATATTCTTATCTCACCCTTCTTCTTCCTGACTAGGATAATATTGGCTATCCACGCTGAATGGTGGATAGGTAGATAATTCTTGCTTTAAACATTTTATAAACTTCATTTAATATACCATCAGAAACCTTCAGATTGAATTACCTTTGTTTTTGCCAAAAGGGAGTTGAACCAGGTTTCAAAGGAATCTGATGTTTAAATTTTCCATTCATGAATTCCTTCAAATCTTAATAACCCCAAAGAAAAATGTCTTGGAAATACTTCAACAAATTCATGAACTCTCCTTTCTCTTCTGATGACAAATCTTTCCCTATTAGGACCATCTTTGGAATTTCTTCAAAACCAATGTTTACCTTCACATAACTCAAAGAATTAGAAGATTTAGTATCTTCAACTTTCTCTTTCCTTTTATTTTTTTTTATCAAAAAGACTTTCAAGGGTGACTAATCCTCTGGTAATAACATTACCTTGTAGTTGAATAATCTCAAGATTATCTCCCTGTATTCCATCATGATTATGTGATCCTTCAAAATTCAAATCTAAAAATCGAGGATGTCCCTCAAGAAATGCAATAATTTTTCCATCATCATTAAGACTTTCCAATGTCAATCATTATCTGGCAGACTGGGTCTATGAATAATCTCTATTGTGTAGATATCTCTGTCAAACTTCGGATGGGGAATAAGGAGAGAGGTACAGAGTGTGAGACAATCTACTTTAGAATTTTTTTCACAAGGGATAGTAGATAAAGAAAAAGCATTCAAATGTTCAATCTCATCCCACACTCTATTTCTATATGCCTTTAGTCTTGCATTCTTTGTTTGATATTGCCTCTGCCCCTAGTTGACAACTAGTTCTACATCTCCTAATACCTTGAGCTATTTGATCCCTTTTTCTCTTGTATTTTTGAGGACAAGTAGAAGAGCTTCATATTATGTAGTATTATTAGTGGTTTCAAAAAACAATTTATAAGCTTTTAGGAACTTTTCTCCTTTCGGTGATATCAAAACTATCCCAACACCTAAACTAGCAGAAGAGGAACTTCCATCAAACTCCATGGACCATAATTCATTGGTTATGTTAGGAATAAGGGGCTTAGTTACATCCTCTTCAGTAGATGTCACCATATATGTTCCATGTTCAATATCAACATACAATATTTTGGCCCTTGAATCATCTGATTTCAAGACTATATATTTAGCTTTAGGTTTAGGATTGAGATGAACCTTTTAATCTCCAATCAGGATGAGGGCATGAGACATGTCCATCTTTTTTTCACCACTGAGATCTTTCCAAAAACTTCTTCTCAATAGTATCCCATAACTGGCTAGGATATCATCAACCAAGATATTCAATTTTAACTTCTTTTCTAGATGTGTTGCAAGAGCTACTTGAGAGTCTTTTAATTGGACAATCAGTGGAACTTGTTTCACCTCCATAGAGTACACCTCTTTTGATGGTTTTTTTAGAGAGAGACCTAGGGCATGGGCCACCTTCAAAGGTATAACATTATCGGATGCACCAGAATCAATGATACAATTTCTTAACTTGCATCCAGCTATATAGAGGGAAACATAAAATGGGTTAAGTTTATTTAACAAATAAGGTGCAACAAATGATTCTTTCTTATTTATGAACCCTTTCAGATTATTTTCCTCTTCTAGAGAAATTCCTGACTCGTGCTTGATAGTGATCTTAGGTAAACCTTTTCCTTTACCAATGCATTGAATCAACCTTTTTAATTGATGTAGGTTGGCTTTTAGGCAGTCCAATCGAGAAATTTTTACTTTGGTCTTCTTACAATGATCGATAAAATCAAAAGAGTCTTCAACAATGGGAGAGGATTTGACTTTATCTGCCTCCTTTTCTTGTGAAGGCTCTTCTAGAGTATGTTTGCAAGATAGAATTCTCTTAGAAGGCTCATCAGAGGCTTTATCCTTTTCTTCTTTTCCCCACTTCTCTTTTAATCTTTGTCTCTAATTTGGTGTAGATACATTGCAAGAATGATTTTTAATATCTTCAGCTTTCTCATCATCAAATTCATATTCTAAAAATTTTATGGAAGAGGACCCAATAATGGGTTTTGTTGCATCTTCAGGGGCCACATATTCTTCTATTTTCTCTACTATCAAATGCATTTGGATGAATCTGACCATCTTGGGACAACTTGCACCATCATGATCTATCATTAGGTGGAAATTGCACATAGTAGCTTGATTACTAGATGATGCAGGATGCTTGATGGCTAGTCTTAGTGTTGGTTGGGGTAGCCATTTAGGTTGTTTGTTCTATTGATATGGCATATAATTCCTCCTTGGAATATCTTGATACAAGGGGACGATTATGGGGCAATTTCTTCTTGATTTGTAACACATCATTAGCCAATTTTTGATATAAAGGCTCAGTTGTAGTGACAGGAGCTTGTTGACCTTTCCCTTTTTGTAGATCACGACTCCATTTACCTGAGCCAAGCAAGTCATCCTCAACCTAAATGACTAAAGTTTGCATGGTTGCTAGATTAGGAGCTCTCACCCTTCATGTTCAAAAGCTTACATTAGAAGGTTAAAAGCTGATGAAGAGAGTCATTTGATTTTCTTCAGTGGATCTTTTGTTGATGGGAATTCAGTTCACTATCTAGTTAGAATGAGCAATGAATTCTTGCATTAGCTCATGAATCTCCTTATTCATTTGAGTTAACTGGGAGAGAAGAAAATTTACATCTTTGGTAGTTTTAAATATTCTCTCAAAAGCTTGAATCAAGGTTGCCCATGAAGTCACTGATTTAGCTAGCAGCTAACCAAACCATTTAGTTGCGGCTTCTATGAGTGTTTTAAGAAAGAGACGAACAAAAGCATCTTCATGTTGAATTGCAAGAACCCCACTTGCTATAAAAAAATGCACTAATGTGTTGATTAGTAGTGAATTTTCCATCACCAAAAAACTTAGGAAATTTTTTTTGGGAGCCAACGAGCATGTCATGTAATTGGTTCCCTAAAGCTAAATGATCAATAATGGCTCCCCATGAGACTAGTGTCTACGGTGCTTTATGTGCCATGGTTGGGTGAATCATATTCAATGGCTACAAGTTTATAGCTAGAGGTACAAGGGTACCTAGCAAGATTAGAGCTTGAAAGGTTGCAGGAGAAATAGTAGCCTTGGGTGGTGAAGATGACCTACTAATAGACATAACCTTCTTCTTCTTCTTAGGAGTAACCAGCTTGAAATCTAACTTTCGAAGGGCTTCAGAATCTTTGTCTAGCAGACCCTTTTGTCTATCTACTAAGGTGTATGGTTTGTCAAGAATCTTATTGATTATTATTTGTTTGCCCTTGGATGTGACCAAGGTTCTACCTATTTCTTCTTAGGATGACTGCTATTCTTTCAATGACTACAACATTCTGACCAATAGGAGCTCTTCGCAAGATTCTTCCAAATTCTTCTTGTTCTTCAAGAACTTGATTTACTTGATGATATTGTTGTGAACTTTGTCTACACCTCCAAGCTAGAGTGTTGAAGTCTAAAATAATATTCTCCTGGGTGTCCAAGAAGCCAAGGTTTGGTTGGAGAACTAGAAAAATATTCTCATGTGGTAGCACCATCGTGCTTCATTATAGGCGACTATTAATCTTTTCTCATTCAGTTTCCCCAATAGAGTCACCAAAAATATCAAATGAATTTTTCTATGTACAAATTTCCTATAGCCCTAAAACTAATATTTTGCCAAATCTAAGATTCCATACGAAGTTGTTTAAGCAGTTCTTCCAATTCCGCATTCTTTCATCTTGCCTTCTCTAGTTTGGCGTCCTTTCCCTTCAAACTTGTCAATATCACCCATCAAAAAATATTGATGATGATCCTTGCCAATGAAATAGGGGAATAACATTGTCATTTGCATTTTAGCATATTGCCAATAGATTCAAGAATTGGTAATAGCCAAAAATAGATTCATAGTTATGAATAGTTATCCAACTAATTGGTGGGTTGAAAAACCAGTATGCTAAAATTCCTTTTTAAATGGCATTCCATATTATTTATTAATGTTATGTTTTTTTTAATGAAATGTTATATTTTTTATGAGTTGTACACATATTGTTGCACAGATTTGAGGGTTCTGAAGAGCATCTCAACTAATGAATGGTAATAGATATAATATTATTAAAATTGTTATTGGAAAAATCTGATTAGGTTTAAGGGGTGCTCATCTGAAAAGGGTGGGTAGGAATTAAGAATGTCATCAAAATTTAAAATTTATCACAATGAAAAGAATTAAAACTGTAATCAAAATTTATGGGGCTTTGCTAAAGAAAATTACTCTTTTTTTTATATTTATTACTTAGTACAAAATAGAAGATCCTGATTGATTTGTTAATTTTTGTGCAATTTAAGTTAAAGAAGATGTTTGATGCTTTGTATACTTTGTTTCTTTTTAATGTATATTTTTATTCAAACAAATTTGTAATTTGTAATTCCTAAGTTCTAGTTATCATTATCAAAGAATTAGGGAAATTAAACCAAGATAAATTAGGATATCTTTATGGACTGGTAAAATAGTAACTTCTTTAACTTTCAAAGCTATTTATAGTATATGCTCTTGAACAACTTGAAATTTCTATCTTTCTTGAACAAAATTTAAGAATGATTTATACAAATCTTAAAATTAATTAGTACTAATTTTACAAGGTTTTTCACTATGATGGGACTCAAAATTGCATCCCAGATTTGAGTAACATTTTAAACTTTTGAGTCAATTTGAGCCCCTATAAGCACTTTTAATGTATGTGTACCCGATTGTCATTTTGAGGCCTATGAAGTGTTTCATGTTTCTAACACCTTGTAATCACTCTATCCATGCATCCTATAATGATAAATTTCCATTCTAATTCATTCCATGAAGTTTCATTTTGAGGAATGTTCAGATCTACATTTTTGCCCAAGTGCCAAACAACGATACAAAGCCTAATTTGTAATTGAATATCTTGCACCCAACTATGTTTCATGACTCGCTGCTTTAGAAGTATTTAGTATGCATATCAAAGAACCTATGTTTTAATTTTTGTGTTATTTCAATATATTTTGACTAGGTTTTGAATCCCTAAAAATTGGTTGTTTACTGTTGTCATGCTGATGTAAATTGTCTAGAGTTTTGGGAGGCCCTATTTGACAAGTTATAACTTTGACCCAGTTGACCAAAATGATAAAATTCTTTTTGCATTGTTTTCTAGGGGTCAAAAAGATGATATTTTTAAGATTTGAGCCTATAAAGAATCTATTTGTCTAGTTTTTCAACGTAATTTAAAATGCAATTTGTAGTTTTATTGGTGTCATAAAGTGCAGATCGGTCAGTACCCCTTTTCGGGATGTCATAATTTTAAATCCATGATAGATAATATCAAATGGTTTGTACCACTATGTTCCAATCTAAAAATACTTTAATTATACCAGTTTTTAAGACTTGACAAATTCATTTGCACATTTTCCCAGGTCCATTCCATTTGCAAAAATCAATATCCTATCAATGTTCCCAGTTCTACAATTTTGAGCACCCCACTTTGCACACTTGTCAAATGCACCTTGTTATTTGTAATGAGCCCAAATAATAGATTCATACTCTCCTCATGACAGTGAACTAATACTCCAATTTTTGTGCGCCCAAGTATCAGTTTGACCTATTTTCAAAGCCAAAATCAAATGTTTTTAAATTATTTTCTAACATGGTTGTTTGCAATGAGTTTCAGGTGAGCAACTTTGATGATCAATATCTTTTGACCTAGGCGTCATCGTGACACAAAATCTGACAAGGTACAAGAATGCGGGGTTGAAAATCAATTTGTCCAATCTGAGGGCCTAGTTGTTTGCTTCAGTTAGCTTTTAAAGCTAGTTCTAGAGGCTTCCTAGCAGGAAATCAAAGTTTGCAAGAAAGTGGTAAAATAAGTTTTTAATGATGTTTTAGTGGTCCAAATTAATTTTATTTAGTTCAAAAAGGTTATTCAGTGGTTGCTAGGAAACTTAGGTGTTTGAAATGCATTTTTTTTTTTAGCCAAACCCACTTTGAGGCCCAACTAATTTTGCTTGATTGATAAAAATCAGGGAAATTGAAGACAATTTAGAGAAGGGATTATAATGGCTATTATCATTATAATTTTTTAATATGTTTATCATCAATCAAGATTAAATAAGTTTATGGCTTTGTACATCATGAGGACAATCCAAATGAAATTTTTGTTTTTCAAAGACAATGGATCACATTAGTTTCTCGATGTGATTTTGGAGGTGATAAATGTTTAGTGGGATTTCTCTTGAAATAAGCATTGTAGTAATTTTATTTTTTTTAAAGGGGCATTCTTGGGGATGATATATTTTGGGATCCTTAATTGATGAAGTGGAGTTGGTAATCTTAGGTATCCAAATCATTTATTGCAGTGAAACATATAAATATGACAATTCAGTGAAATGAATTATACCAAATCAAGAGAGTTTTCCTATAGAGCCAATTATCCTCACTAGCCCTGAAGATACTTCCAACATTGGAGAGGGGGGGTCTCTTGTCCACTCTGAAGTTTTAGTAAAAAGAAAACAAGAAAGCCACAAGAGTGTGACTATGGAGATATGTATCCTAGACCATCAATAAATGAACATGCTAATGGCCCATTGAAATCGTAAAGAATCAAAAAAATTTAAAAATATGAATATGCAATGAAAAAAAAGATTGAATATGAAAAAAAGATTAGAGTCATAGTTTTAAAAGGGGAGAGATTATTTGTTTCACCTGTCCTTCCTTTATGTTTCGTTCTCTTTGATATGGAGGTTTTTGTGAGGAGTATATTTACCGCTAGAGAGTTTTAACATAAGAAGAGCATTTTATTTTCTGCACATGTGGATTGACAATTCCTTAAGTATGTCTACTCCTCATGACTAACTTTGCATATCTACAACTTTTGGAGGCACATCTCAAGCCTAGTTGAAGACTAATTGCTTCGATGGCAGTTAGAATGAAAAGGATCCGGGATCTATAGAAAAATGTTTTGAGCGAATAAATGTTGAATTGAACTTGCATGCATACTAAGAATATGACTCATTTTCTAAAAGGAGAAAGTGATGCTCAGAGATAAGACAAATAAGACTTATTCCTCTTCTCCTCCTAAAATTGTCGGTGCTTACTTAGCATTCTCCTAAGGTTGAAAGTGTTGGAGTTTAAAACATGGAGAGAATAATGCATCCCTAGAATGATGAATCTAGATGATTGTTGGCCACCGTATTTTTTGTCAAAATCATTGGTTGACCAGTTTTATTGTCAAGACTATACAATTCAATGTAAGGGAATGAGATATGATCCACTATCTATGTACTAAATAATGGTGTGTAGAGGAGGTGCTTTGCATAAGCGAGATAGCATAGGGAGCTTGTAGAGTCTTCATTTGACACAAAGAGGAAGTGTCACCATGGATAGCTCTTGAAAGGGGAGGCATTTCTTCTTTGCAAAGTGAATCAAGGAGCATGTTTTGAGTCTAGTATTGAAAATCCACTCGGCTTGAAGATGATTTTCAGCATATACTTTTCCTTCCTAATGTGGCAACATTCTTTAGAGCTAGTTTTTTATGCCCATCCAGACTAGAAAGCCAAAATGCCAGAAGAAAAGGTAAAAGGATAAATCCTACATTGCTTGTGTTATGAGTTTTCTAGCACTTTTTATATCCCACATTACAATATGATAGTGTGTTAAGAGACACATAGGTTTTAGAAGCCACATGCTCATGCATGGGCCCACTCTTGATGGACGACAACTGTCAGTGATGTGAAGTAATGATGACATCAACCAAATTTTGAATGAGTATGCAAGCACCTAAATGTGGATAAGTGAAGGTGATGACATCATTGAAAGAGGCCACATCATGTACAGGCACCCATTCACGGTGTAAACCACATGGTTGGGAGTTATCCATGTAACGGTGCAAAAATGGTCAACTAATCGTCGATCACAACATTGTAACATAAAATACTAAGTTGAGAAAATTTCTCTAACCACAAGAAAAGCTTAATTTCACATGATCGTGCAACTTAACCATGCTTAAGGAAAAAGAGTTTCGTAGCTGCGAAATGGAGTTCATCTCCAGGTCCCCGAGGTTAATAGGTGGTTAAGAGTTAAAGGTGTGATGACATGAGGAGCTGACATGTGGTAGGGTGCTCTAGTGAGGTAGTGAAGTTACGATGACTATGTAGAGGAACTGGCCAATCAGAGATTGATACGTAGTACTCATGTGACAGTCAATAGGAGGTTTGACCCAGATTAGAAAATAGGGCAAAATAAGAAATGATAAAAAAAAGCATTTTTATTGTTTTTCTTTTAAAATTTTTAAGTGCAATCTTTGAGTAAAGAAGAATTTAAATTATTTGAAGATATTGTATAGTTAAAACTATATACAATTTTAAATTTTTGTCCATGAGTTGGGCCTAGAAACTTCAAATGCATTTCAAAAGAGATTTTTTTATTAGAAATGTAGAGTGCAGTATACTGTTGGAATTGAGAGAAGATATGCTTTCAAAATATGGACTTAGAAAATGCATAAGTATTCATTGGTAAGAGTTATAAGCAATTTTGTGATTTCTAGGGCATTCTCAATCAAATGAGCAATTTTCATGATTAAGCTTCAAATTCATTTAGAAAGCAGACTTTGGAGTTTGTTAGCTCTAGATTTGAATCCATGAAAATAGCTTATGATACTGACTAAACTAAAGGATACATGCAGACTTTGGAGTTTGATGGCTCTAGATCTAAATCTTTTCTCCTATTCATGCAGTTCATAATATTTTGTGTTTTGTGAACAAAGAGCATAAAAATCAGTTGTAATCTATTCTAGATTGCATATGTTGATATGTTTTGCTTGTGATTCAAGGAGTCATGTAAATTCTTAGTTTATCATCATAAGGTTGTAGAGTTCATGAAGGGATAGGTTGAATATGAGATTTAGAAATGATGCAGATGTCTAATTCACAAGGTGGATGGATATATTTCGAAGTCATGATACATGAAATGTGTCAATGATTTCCAAGGATGTGTGTTAGTGATTTGTGAAATTTCCCAATAGATAAGGCACTAATCAGCTATAGGATCTATGTGTTTTTTTGTTCATGTCTTAGTTATCTTGAAATCATATTTATAATCAAAATCCTTTTCCCTTTTTGTTGAAGAGCTTAAAAGAGTTACTCTCACTTAACTTATCAGGTTTATAGGTCATGTCATTAGCTATTTCATTTCTATGTTGTTTTCTTAAGCATAGAAGATTCAAGGGTATTATCTGCTTTATAAGATTTAGTTGTATGTTTATATGAAGAATCTGAGGTTCACCTACCTAGGTCTTATAAAGCCTAAAGTAGAAGAAGGAGTATAGCTTTATAGTTGGCCCCAATGTTTGAAAGGGTATGTTGTAGATGTGAATTAGCTAGCCTTAGATGTATTTTGTTCTCATCATTGGGTTTTTGAACCCTGGCATTTTGAAACACCAACACAATATATTTTATTTTATTTTTAGTTGAAAAAGAACTCCATAATATTTGATTGTGGTGTAAACTTTCAAATCCTCATATTTCACAAAGTTTTTCACTATAGTTTATTTTATTTTTAGTTGAAAAAAAAAACTCCACAATATTTGAGTGTGTTGTGAACTTTCAAATCCCATCATGGAGTGTACTTCTAGACTATAATTTCTTGTAGCTTAAATGTTTACTTATCAATTCCCATGCTTATTAAGAAGGGATGTATTCCTCTTAAAGGTGTGCATGTTTTTCCATTGAAAACTAAAATAGAAAAATGTGTTTGATGAAAATCTTGTGAACTATTACTCATCAAATATAATTCTAGGAATTTTTCTAAAAATTATACAATTTAGAATAAAAAATCAATTTTTAGAAAGCTAGTGTAAGGCTTTTTTGTTAGCCAATTTTGTTGTACTTAATACATTTGAAGAGGTAGAAGGACCAATAATAGAGATATACCATTTTGTTGTACTTAATACATCTAAAGAGTTGGAATCCAAAGTGTCTTCTAATTTTACTTACATTTCTAATCCATTAGATTAATATCTCTACCCTATTCATGTGCATCAATTTTTTTATTTTTTTAAGTTTTAATGAAGAATTAGACATACTATTTACTTTTGCACCCATAGAGTGTGTTTGAATTACATTGAAAAATAATCCCAAATTTTATATCCTTTCCCATGTTGTAGACCAAGAAAAATGAAAGTGTGTAAACTCATTTTTTTAAGAAAACATTTGCACTTCAATCAAAGAAAATAGTAGATGTGCTGAAGGAGACATGATGTTTGTGAAGGATAGTGTAGAACATTGATAGTTGTAGGAGAGAGTTTCCCATTTCATGAACAAGCTCTTCCCATGCATGCTAGAATGGACAAAGAACTGAATGCATTAGTTGAGGCAAGATCTTCTTTAATTTTGCAATCATGGACTGAAATTCAGATTAAGTGATTAATTTTCTAAGTTATATATATAATACCAACACATTCTTCACAATATAAATGATATTTATTATGCACTATTTCTAGAATATGATAGAATTGACCTACATAGACTTTGCAATTATGGACTTTTCTCAAATGAAGTGGTTTATTCACCATCACTAAACAATTTAACAAGAACAATGGCTTCTCATTATAAATGAGGAACAACCCCATGCAATGCTCATCCCAATTGAGTACTTTTTTAGAGGATATGGCTTCTACATGCCATCTCAATTGGTAGAAGGCCATGGATCTAACCCAAGGATTACATAAATCCATCCATTTTAGCTGACTTGTTCTCTTCAGAGTTTGGGATTGAAGAAGCCAACAAAACTTACAGAATTAAAAATGTGTTAAATTGTAAAAATTATTATGAAAGATAATAATGCATCATATTATTTTTAGTATATTGTAGCATATACATTTGTATTCATATTTATGCATTAGCTTTAATCATTAAAAAATAAAATCTCAATTAATAATGTATCACAACTTTCCAAATTCCCCATGATGCATCATTACAAAAACTCATTACTATATTCTATTACTGCCACTAAATCTAAAAGAACAACATTTTGATTTGTTTTTTTTTTCTCTAGAAGGTAAAAATGAATACAATTTTAAAATAGAAAGTCATTATAAATTCTAAATGCCATTGTTTTCACATAATGTAAAATTATTACTACAATAATTAAAATTACATAATGGTTTTCTAAATTTGATTAAATATAAAATATTATTTGAAATGGTTGTTTATTTTTATTCTTTTTTCCTTATGAACTGTAATAACATTCTAACATTAAAGTATGTAACCTTAATTAGAAAGAAATAGGTTGAAGTTTCACTTTGCAACTATTTTGCTTGTTTCCCGCTCCTTTGGCATTTTGAATTTGGATGAGTAGTAATGGACTGCAGGGGCCAAGCCTGGTCCTAGATTCTTGCCTAGACCTGCAACCTATTCTAACTTTGTCTAGGGTAACCTAGAGAAGTGTTGATGTTGATCGTCATGATGGTGGGGTGCTAATGGAGTCAATGGTGGAATCGATTGTGAGCCAAGAGGATAAAACAAGTCACACAGAGGCTCTTGGTTGGAAGGATGCACTCCATGGAGAGAAGACAACTCATGTCTCACTGGAAGCACCCAAGGTGATCAGTGGTGAGGAGGTAGTGGAAATCATTGTTCAAGACAACATGGTTGACAGTGTGTCTGCCAACCTGAAACTTTGCCCAATTGGCAGTTTTGTAACCTTTTGCCCATCGATGGAGATGGCCAAGAAGTGGGTAAGCCAGAGATGGAAGTTAAAGGGGAGATTGAAAATTTTGGCAATGTCAAGGGATTTGTCCTACTTTAAATTCATGGTTTCTGAAGACATGAAAATGGTGATGGTTGGGTCTTGATCATATGGAAAGCATAGTTTGGCAGTGGCTAAGTGGCACCCTACATTGGATTTGGTGAAAGAACTAAACAGGTTGGCTCTAGTTTGGGTTAGGCTTCTGAGACTCCCCCTAGAGTTTTGGGATGAGAGGATCCTGAAATTTATTGCGAACTCCTTTGGACATTTTGTTGCTATAGACATAGTTACCTTACAGAGATCTAGGTTGGTGTTTGCAAGATTCAATGTGAATGTTGTTGTGGGTACTTCCTTACCTGAGTCCATCACTCTAAGCTCAAAGTGGGATAAAAAGTGGAACCCATCACATATGAAAATGCAAGATTTTTTTGCCAAAAATGCTCATCATTTGGGAATTTGGTTGTTGATTGCAAAAATATTAATAAGTCGGTTGAGGAGGAGGTAGTAGGGGAGAAGGAAGTTGTGTTTGTTCCTTTGGACATGGGAGAAGAGGGAGTTGCATCACTGGATAAAGCAGAAGGAGAGCTAGAAGGGAAGGTGAAAACTTCTTCATCTAGGAAGGAGCTAGAAGATAAGATAGTTAGCTGCCAACGAGAGGTAGAGAGTATTAGGACAGCAAAGAATGTGCCCAACCAAGGTGAGGGGAAGTTGAGTATGGCAAAGGCTTTTGAGAACACCTGTAAACTGGATGGGCAGTTGGGAGGGTTAGAGCAAGGTAAAATTTCTTATAATAAAGAAGAGACGTTACCCTTTCTACAAGGCATTAAAGAGCTACTCAGTACCCCTTCGAGAAACATGGTCATTAAGGAGGAATTCGGGGATAAAACTGATAATGCTTTGGATAGAGGAAAAGGGAATGACTTGGAAGAGGGGGAGGTAGCTAGAGTACTTTTTTTGGAGTGAAGAGGCACCCCCAATTCATAAGAAGGTGGAATCACTGGCCTCGTTGGAAGATGTAGAAGGTAAATGGAAAACCCAAAGAAGGCAGACAAGAGTATTAAAGAAATTTGAGGTGGTATTAGAGTTAAAGATGGATGTAGGGAAATTTGGGAAATGGAGTAGAAGAATAAAGCAGATGGCAAGGGAGGTCACTAGTGGTAGGCAACCTACCTCGTATTCCTTGACAAAGGGTAGAAAATGATCATTTTATCATGGAAAATGAGGGGGTTGAATAGCCCTCAAAAGAAATTTTCTCTCAAGAAGCAGTTGTCTAACCTTAAAATTGATATCCTTCTAATCCAAGACGTTAAAATCACTATGTCTAATTCTAAATGTATTGCTAGTTATGTTTGACTAGGTGCTAATTTTTGTTATAGTGAAGCAGAGGGGGCATCAGGAGATGTGGCTACTTTTTGAAACCTAAGTTTTGGTAAAGGAAGTTTTATACATTGTTCTACAAAATATCTAATTACTAAACATAAGAAGGGTGATAAGATATGGAATATTTTCAATGTATATGCTCCTAATACTAGGCAAGGAAGAAGTTGTCTTTAAGAAGAGTTGTCCTTCTTTCTCTCTCATAATAAAAATACCTTTTGTATGGGAGATTTCAACTCACCTATATACCCCTTGAAGAAGATTGGTGGAATGGTGGTTTTTAATGACAATATGAAGGATTTGGCTAAATTCATTAATAGAAATGACTTAATGGATATGGAGATGTGTGGAGTGAAGTTCACTTGGTCAAACAATAGGAAGGGAGTTGACCTTATCCAAGTCAATTGGATATACTTTTGGTTCTAGTAGGCTGTGAGGGTCTAACCTCCTCCTCTCTCATGGGCTTTACCCAGGACAGTCTCAGATTATGCTCCCATCTTTTTTAATTGGAAAGAAGACTCCTTGGGGGGCCCAAGACCTTTTACATATGAGTTTATGTGGAAATCCCATCCTAATTTTACTAGGGTGGTGGAGTGATGGGGGATGTGTGTGGAAGGAACCGTTGTGTATAGACTTTTTGCTAAACTGGAGAATGTTAGAAGGAATGTGCACCCCTAGCAGAAAAGATATTTTGGTGATATCTTTAAGACTTAGATGGAGGTGGAATAAAAGTTAGAGGAGCCTATGGGGGAAGGCCTTGCCTCAGAAGATATGATTTAGGAGGAGGATATATGTAGAAAGGTTTAGAAGGAAATGATAATCAAAGAGGAGACCTTCTGGAAGCAGAGATCCAGGGTGTTATGGCTCAAGGTGGGTGATAGGAATACAACATTTTTTCATATATTGACATCCATTCATAAAAGGAGAAACATGATTGATAATGTCAAAGATGATAAGAATGTGAACCTCACTAAAACTAAAGATATTAGAAATAGGGTGACTAGTTACTTTAGGAACTCTTATTTGGAGGAGCAAAGAAATATAAGGGAAGAGGACAAAAAATGGTTAATTAATTCCATGTCCACTGTGATCTCGACTGAAGAGAATGAGGCATTTGCATAGTTGGTCATTGAGGAGGAAATCTGCAGGGTTGTCTTCTCTATGAAATCCTACAAATCCCTGGGGGCTGATGGTTTCCCCTCAGCTTTCTTCTAGCACTTTTGGGATGTAGTTAAATTGGATCTTCTCTGGGTTGCTCATGACCTTTTCAAAACACAGAAGCTTCTCAAGAAACTTAATAAAAAAATTATTGCCCTGATCCTGAAGGTTAAAGATCTAGGGGCCCTCTCCGATTTTAGGCCAATTAGCCTCTATAAAACTACTTGTAAGATTTTTTCTAAAATTATGGTGAATAGGTTAAAACTATTGCTACATAAATTCATTGGGAAAATCTAGAATGGGTTTGTCCGAAGACACCAAATCCTTGATGCAGCCATAAGAACTCATGAGGTGTTGCACTCTATGGAGAAGAGTGGTAATCCAGGTATGGCTTTGAAACTTGACATCTTTAAAGCTTATGATAGGATCAATTGGAATTTCTTGTATGAAGTTATGGTTAAAATTAGTTTTAGTCAAAAGATTATAATGATGGTTGAAACTATTAATTAATCGATGATGGTAAATGGTTCACCTTGTTAGAAATTTGGTGGGGAGAGGGGTCTAAGATAGGGTGACCCTATCTCCCCCACTTGTTTATCATGGTTGATGAAGTACTGAGAAGGGCATTCTTGAGAAAGATGGAAGGAGGGGTGATAAAAGATATTAAGCCTACATCCGCACTTCCACTAGAGGTGATCCAATAGTTTGTGGATGACACTTCCTAAGTGGGGAATCCTTAGTGGATGAAGCGAGAGCTTCGAAGTCTGACCTAGAGGTATATCCAGTCAATGTGAGACAAAAAATTAATTTAGATAAAAGTAAGGTGTCCTCTGATACCCAGTGAAGGACCATAAATATTTTGGGGTGTAATACGGCTATGTTACTTGACACATATCTGGGTCTCCCCTTGATGGTGAAATATGGAAGCAACAACTTTTGGAATACCATCTTGGAGAGGATGGAAAAGAAGTTGATTGGGTGGAAAGGTAAAACTCTGAGTACTGTAGGTAAGTTCAACTTCTGATTTCTTTCCTCTAAGGATTACTAGTGTATTTCCTATCACTATTCAAAATTACTTAGTGTATTCAAATAAATTGGAGAAAATATAATGTAACTTCCTCTAGTTTGGAGGAAGTGAGAAGAATAGGTTAAGTTTGGTAAATTGGGATATGGTTTGTAAACCTAAGAATAGAGGAGGCTTGGGAGTAAGAAAGATATCAAACTTGAATAATGTGCTACTCATAAAGATGGGGTGGAACCTAATGAAGGAGGAAGCCAATTGGTGCAATATTCTAAAAGCCAAGTACCTGGGGAATCTAAAATTCTTGCACTACACTTGGAGAAATGATCTCCCTATGGGATCTAAGATTTGGGAAAATATTGTGAGAAACAAAACTCTCTTGAAAGATGGTGCAAGGTGGCTAGTAGGTAATGGTAATTAGATTAATTTTTGGGAGGATCCATGGCTTACTGACAAACCATTAACAAGAACAAAGTATGAGTCCCTTTAGAATCAACTCTAGCAGCAAAGGGGGAGCAAGGTTGCCGATTTCATTGGCCTAGGGAGGAAGTGGAAAAATATTGAGTTGCACTAGAATGAACCTAATGGAGGGGAGCTAATAGAAGAGCTAAATGATCTACTTGAAGGGTACAGAATCCTAGGAATGGACTAGAATGATGAGTTCATCTAGAAGGTGACTTCGACAATGGAGTTCTCTGTTAAATCTGCCTACAAATTAATGTTTGATAAAACCCTAGAACCTAATTACTGGGGAAATATATGGTTCAATCATTTAATCCCAAAGATTAATATATTCTAGTGGACCACCATTCAATGGAAAAGACTTACTATCAATAACCTTATGAAAAGTGGTTTACAATTATCCAATAGATGCTATTTGTGTAAGAAAGTGGAGGAGAATATTACCCATTTGTTGCTTCATTGTAGTTATGCTTCTAATGTTTGGGGCAGGCTATTGCAAAAGCTAGAGGTGAACTGGGTGTTTAACAAGGGTATGGAGCAATTTTTGCTGAGTTGGCAAGGCCCTTTTACCCACCTCCTCCTGGTCAATATATGGAAGGTTATCCCCCCCATGTCTGCTGGGGTATTTGGAAGGAGAGAAATAACAAGGTGTTCAAGAATGAAGAAAGAAGTGAGGAGGTTGTTGTGGACAAGATCTACAAACTTATGGTCAAGAATATAAAGTTGCAGCAAGTGGAGAAAATTGGCCTCCCCCCTTAGTTAGCTAGATGTTAGAATGGAAAAAGGTTGGAATTTGAAGGAGGGGATAATGGAGATTGACAATTCCAATTTGTTAGCAAGGAAAAGGAGACAATGGATATGGCTGCTTGTGAATTGGGTTAAGCTCAATTTTGATAATGCTGCCAGAAAGGAGGGTTCAGCAAGAGGAGGTATAGTTAGAGATAGGAAGGGAAAGATGTTATTGCCATATTTTGGGCAGCTAGGGAAAGTGTCTAACAATACTGCACAAATTATGGCTCTTTATTGTGGTTTAAAATTGGTGAAAAGTGTGGTATGGATAAATGTGGAGATTGAAGGTGATTGAAAAATTATTATAGAAACTGTTAAAGGTAACATGAAGGATGGGCTATTAAATGTGTGATAGAAGATATTAGAAACTTATTAGTTATTTTAAACAAGTTTGATTTGAATCATATTTTTTGAGAGGGAAATAGGGTGGTAGATGGAATGACAACGTTAGGCCTAAATGTGAAGGGACTAAGATGTTGGAGGGAATTTATTGCCTTGCCAAATTTGATAAGAGATTTAGTGAACCAAGAAATCAAGCATGATGAATCCTAGCTGGAAAATTATTTTAAATTTTTGTTACCTACTACTAAGTAGGTGGATAGGATAGAGTTATGAAGGACAGATGACAAGGAGTGATGGAAAAGGTACTTGTGATAATAAATTCGCATGGCCCAAAAAAGAAAGAATTTTGAAGTTTGAGGTGAAAGATTTTTTAATGATTTTCCTATGTGTGTTCTCATATGTTGGGATGAGTAAAAGTTCAAATTTCAAATGGGTTGAGAGTATTGGGAATGATGGAAAAGATTGGGGGAGAGAGAGGCAATCAACACATGACATTAATTTCTACAAGGGACGTTGCTATTATTATTAACAATAATGGCCTTCATGTTCACTTAAGCTCTATCATTCTTTTGCCTAAGTGTGAAGTCATTCTTAGAAAGTGCTTCTAGGTTTGGAAGGAGAAGAGAATTTTAGGGAAAACTACAAAGATGGGTGGCAACCTTTTGTGAATTGAGCCTTCCATGATAGAGGAGAATGCTAGGAAGTTGCTGGTGAGATATATGCTAAAGGAAGGTGGTTTCATTCTATTTATGGAGGTGTTAAATGGGTATGATGAAAATTGTTCCTTGTGGTTGGTCGATTCTTGGGAGGACCAAAGAGTCGTGGTTAATGGTATCTCATTTCATATCTCTGAGGAAGTCATCTCTCTGACAACGGGTCTAGCTATGAGGGGAAGAAAATGGAAAAAAGTGACAAGGGTGGCCAATGAAGTGAGTGTGCAATGCTTCTTCTTATATGAGGAGGAACCTATTAGACACATAGGTGGATTTATGTGGGAGAAGCTCCCTGATCCATGGAATGAGATATGTCTGATATTGATGAAGTACCTAACTCTGGAAGGGAGGTATGGTGTTTTATATTACTATCATTTTCCTATCCTAAACCATTTTCACCATCGTGACTTTATTTCCATTTTGCTCTTTCTGTTGCAAGATTTAGTGGATATAGTTACTGATGTAAAGGGAAAAATGAGGAAGGGTGTTAATTTTACGATTTTGCATCAAGGGTTGATGTTCTAGCTATATCAATTTCATCTTGCTTTGGTCCCCCCTAGGATTGTTGAGACTAATATTCTTGCCCATCCCAACCCCTGGCCCCAACTGGTCCCTCTTAAGATCATGGGTCCTAGAGCCCCTACTCCATAGTCATTACTTAGTGGGTCCCCTATTGAGTTGAATCCCACCCCCTTGGGAAAAAAGGGAGGCTAGATAAAGGGAAAGAGAAGGAACTGGAGGAGTCAAAGGATGAGGGGAGAGGGGGTAGGAGGAGGTCAGGGAGGATTGCAAAATCCTATGCTAAAAGGAAACTAAGATTTGGGGCCTCGCAAGAGGAGGAGTCAGATTTGGAGTACATGGGCCATCCTAAACAAAGGATGAAAGGGAAGGCATCAAATTTTGGAGAGGGAAAAATGGAGGAGGAGGAAGAGGAGGTTTTAGATTCCTCACGGTCTGGCTCGGGAGATGGGATTAAGGAGAAGAAAGAGATGACACATGTTTTGACCACCACTGGGTTGGGGTGTATGGACTTAACTCAAGACCAATTCTATAAAACTGTGGATAGAGTTCCCTCCCCTATAATGATTTCCTCTCCTATTAGGGTTCCTTCCAAGGATAATGCTAACCCCCCCAATTGTGCAGGATGAACATACTATGGTGTATGCAGACGGCTATCCTTGCAACAAGCAGGAGGTCACTGTGGCGATCAAGAAGATGGCTAGCAATAATGTGTGGGAAATAATTCATGCATTGGAAAAAAGAATGTTCCTTTTGAAAAATTTTACTATCAAGGTGACACATGTAGCTGCTACCATGCTTCACATGAGTAAAGATCAGAAGGATGATCTGCCAAAGGAAGACTCCAAAATGTTGTTTGACTTCCTCACAGAAGATTGGGCTAATATCCTCCTAGGGAAGAAAGAGGCTAAGAATCCCTAAGGGCTCTCTCTTTCTAGTTTTTTATGTTGTTTTTCTACTGGTTGTTGAACTTGGCTAGGTTTAAGGCAATTATGCCTTTGTTTTTATATTTCCATAGTTTTTTCAGTTCTAATATAGGCAGTATTTATGTCATGCCTGTTGACACTATTTTAGTTAAGTTTTCAAACTATGTTTTTGTATTTTAAGTGGTAGGGGGTAGTTTTGGTTGTGGGTAATCTGTTGGTAGTTCACCAGTTTGACTGTTTAAGGGTCAACCCTCTAGTTTTGCCTGCTTTTAATTCAAAAAAAATTCTTCTTTTTTCCTTCATTTATAAATTTCAAATTATAACTATATTTGGAACATTCCTATTAAATGATCTTTGAACTTATAATGTACAAGAAAACATTTATTGTAAGCCTATATATATATATATGGATTTAGATAGTATCTCTACCTTTTTAATAATACATTTACAAAAGATATGATTAAAAAATTAATTTTACAATATAATAAAAGGAGTTTTTTAAAATGGACATTTAATTTTTAAAAATTAGTGTAAGCTGAAAAATAGGTAAATAAATCAATAAAGCACATTTTACAAATAGATAGTGAATAAATGAATGCAAAACAAAACAAGTTTTATAATAGAAAATTCAATTTAAAAAAAAGTAAACAAGAATCATACAGATTTTTTTTTCTAAAAATCTAAATTCTTTTATTAAATTATTTTATAATTCAATTAAATTAATTTTTTAATATATACTTAAATATTTTATAAATATAAAATAATATCTCTACCCCAACATTCTATTATAATTTTAAAATATCTTAATAATTTATAAAATAAAATTTAATCAATAGAATCAGATATAAATGTAAATCTGAAGTAGAAAAACCAAGCTATAAGTCTAAAGGGAGAAAACCTATAATAGAAATGCATGTGCAGTAAAAGAAATATAATTATAGAAAAAAAAACAGAATTACTTATTTTCTTGACACTAACAGTTGAGGACTATAATTAAAATTAATTTACAATTATTTTCTTCAAACTCAAGTTAATTTACAGTAAAGTGAAATCTTTTATTTAAAATTTTGAAAAAAGATGTTTATTATGAGGAGGTCTAAAAATATAAAGAAAACAGATTTCAATAGCGTTTCTATATATAAACAAATCTAACAATACGAAAAAAAGAATTCAATCTAAAAATAGAAGTCTTCTGCTATAAATTTGGGCGGTCTGTAAGCAAATAACAATTTAACTCTGAAATTCGCGTATTGGGAAGGATAGAATTGAATTTGCAGAATAAGAATGGCTGAAATGATATTTAATGATATAGAGAAAAGCTCATGGGAACTATGTTTCTTATGTACTCAGCTATCTCATCAAAATTATGCTGCACTACAACACACAGATTTTGAGCAGTTCATTTTTTGTGAAGTCCGCTGTGATTTTGATGGGTTATATGCTGTCACTATTCCATTGGCATTCTATTTGGGAGCTGAAGTGCAATTGAACGACGAGATTGTTTGTATTGTTTTAGAGGGTTTTAGAACGAGTTTGAGTTTTAATGGAGATGTATTTGACTCTCTTGAATATGATGCACATGCCAACAATGGCCGAGCAAATGTTTCAGTGCACATCCATCGACATTCTCGACAGCTTGATATTTTCTATCTTACCCATGATTTTACAATAAAAGCTGTGTTTGAAGAGGAAGACCTAATCTCATATGATGTTGTTCAAGATCAAAATGTGATGCATACAATTCCAGAGGAATCTGATGATGATGATGATGAAGAATCTGAGAATGAGGGGGAGGACTATTTTGGGGACTGTGAATGTTCTGAAATGAGTGATGAAGAAGCTGCGGTGCTTCAAGATAACACTTTGGAACTCTTTTTGCCTGATGAATATGTTCATTATTTTCTAGGTGTTGATGATTCTTCTGTGAATACAAATTATGATTCTTCTGTGAATTCAATATTTGAAGAATAAAGAATCTCCTGAAATGGGTGATGAAGAAGCTGCAGAGATTTTGGGATCGCCCACTAAAAGAACAAATAATGATTGTGAGAATTTGTGTGTGATATGCCTCGATTTCTTGGATGATAGTTGTGAGAGTATAAAGCAGTTTCCATGCAAGCACATATTTCATTATGACTGTATTCTGAGATCTACAAAAATTAACTGAAATAAAAAAATAAAACAATAGTTGCGTGGGTCGACTATGTGTTAATTGTAAATCTTCTTTATGTCTACAACCTCTATGATTACAAAAAAGTGTTTAACTAATGGCTCTTGGGACTAGTGCTCAATTAATAATACAAATATTCGAAGTTTACATATGACAGTCACATGCCAAAGAAAACAAGGGGTTCAGGGCAGCCAAGTTCCTCCTAAAGAAGATAGAATTTTCATGTTCTAATGCAGAGTTTCCTGGACTAAGTATAGTCGAACAAGGAAGGATAGCAGTTATTTCTAGGGAGCTATTTGACGAATTCTTTGTGCTGGAGAAGATCCAAAGTGTTGGTGCTTTGAAAAATGATAGAGTACGTGCCTCTCTATAGCGCCTCAAATGAGAATAGATAGAATCTACAGAAAGGCATGCTTTGCTATGAATTTACAAGAGTGTGAACGTGACACTAACATAGCACAAACTATCCTCAAAGTTTAGAGCTAAAAAATATTAAATGAATGTATGCAATTTTACCAAAGAATAAGTCTTTGGAGGGGTGCTGATGCAATTGAGAATTAGCATGATAGGGTCAGAAGGCTAGGTTTTTCTTTGAATAAAGCTGAAGACTTCGAGAAACACTTCCTTTACTTAGAGCATCTATCACCTTCATCATGCACTATTTTATCAATTTATTTTCATTGTGGATAGTCAATTTAGCCCAATCATTGTGACTCTTCCTCTTCTCAGTCCTTTCGTCTTCCATTGAATTTGTCTAATATAGAAGAGAAATTCTCCTGCTTGAAGAATGGATGTAGTCCAGACTAGATGACTAGCTGGATGAACCACTATAAATTTTGTGTTTGTTCTTGCATCTTTTTTATTCAGTTTTAGTTTATTTTCTATATCTTTTATTTAGCTCAACAATTGCTATCAGAGCTGTTTAGGCTCATTTGATTTTCTAGAAATCAATAAAGATTTGAAAGCAAGGGCAATGATTTTCTTAGCTCTCTCCAGTAATGTGTTGTTTAACGTTTCAGCTGAGAAGACAACTAGAGAGCTAGTTGATAAATTATCTTTATTGTATGACATACCTTCAACATTGAATAAAGTTTTTATAATGAAGAAGCTCTATAATTTGAAAATGAAAGAAGGGGGAGTAATTTCGAATCATCTGAATGAGTTTAATACATTAGCTAATCAACTCATTTTAGTTCCAGTATACCATTAGATGATGAAATAAAAGCTATTTTGATTATTATGTTCACTTCCGAATAGCTGGGAAGGCATAGTAATGACTGTGAGCACTTCAATAGCAACCAAGAACAAGTTGTAATTTGATGAAGTCCTAGCTACATTACTTAGTGAAGACATGTGCAAGAAGCACCACAAATCCTCTTTCGGTGTTGCTCTAACAGTTGTAAGCACAAGCAGTAAAGGGAAAAGTCGTGAAAGAGGTAGACATAACAATATTAATAATGGAAGAGGTGGATTGAATCATCACTCAGTCTAGAGGAAGAAACGACAGTTGCTAGTTTTGTTGTTAACCAGACCACACCAAGAAGCAATGTTGGAATTACAAGAAGGCTCAAAATAAAGTAATTTAAGATGGCATAAATGCTGCAACTAATGGAGCTTTGGTACTTGTAGCTGGTGACATGGATTCAAGTTCATGGGTTCTCAATTTTGGTGCATCTTTTCATGCTACTCCATGTTAGAGTGTGTTCACAAATTACCATGAAGGTATATTTGGTAAAATTTTTCTTGGGGATAACAAAAAATGTGATATTATTGGCAAAGGAGATATTTTATTGTTGCTGAAAAATGACAATCAATGACTTTTAAAGGATGTTATGTTACTACACTTAAGCGTAATATGATTTCAATTAGTTTGTTGTACACACAAGGTTATAATGCTAACTTTGATCTTAATTCATGTAAAGTGTCCACAGGTTAGTTATTTTTGGCTAAAGGAAAGAAATCTAGAAGTTTATATGTTTTAGAGTGTAATAGTGAAGTGGGAGTGGCCATGGCAGTTGTGGAAAGTAATGCTAAAATTTGGCAGAAGAGGCTCGGTCACATGAGCAAAATAGGTCTTGAAGTCATGCTTTGAAGAGACCAGCTTCTGGACCTTAAATTTCTTGATTTGGAGTTGTCTAAGCATTGTCTTAAGTAATGGCAACCAAAATCACACTAGCTTCATAAGGACAAGTCATGAGAAGAAATCTTCTCCATTAGAACTTGTGTATTTTGATGTTTTCGTTCCTACAGGGGTAACTTCTCTCAGTGGTGCTAACTATTTTGTCACATTTCTTGATGGTTGCACTTGAAAAGTTTAAGTTTATATGTCGAATAAGAAATCTGAATTATTTTCAAAGTTTAAAGCTTTTAAGGCTATGGTGGAAAATTATATTGCAAAAAAGATTAAATGTCTACTAATAATTTTTATGCAGATCATGGTATTCAGAGGATTAAAATAGTCCCTTATACACCTCAAGAAAATGGTGCAGCAGAGTGGTTGAATTAGACTATCTTGAAAAGGGCTCGGTGTATGTTATCTAATATCGGTTTGGGAAAGGAATTTTGAACAAAGGCGTGCAATACTATTGTTTATTTAATAAATTGAGCTCTTTCATCACATTTGGATTTTGATATTATGGAAGAGAGATGGACTGGTAAAACAATTTCTTTTCTCATTTATGAGTGGATTTTGATATTATGGAAGAGAGATGGACTGGTAAAACAATTTCTTTTCTCATTTATGAGTGTTGGTCGTGATGCGTATGTTCACATTCTCAAAGAACAGAGAACAAAATTGGATTTTAATTCTAAAAGGTGTGTCTCTCTAGGGTATGGTGAAGATCAGTATGGCTTTCTCTTATGGGATCCAGCAGTTCAAAAGATTGTTCGGAGTGGGGATGTAGCATTCAATGAAAAAAAACATTCTTAGATTTGGAAGTTCAGAATTCTCTTTCAAATGATTCTATCGAATTTGATATTTCTAATAACGCTTCGATTTCCAAATCTGTTACTCCTACTCCAAAGCAACCCATCGTAATCTTTCATTCCTCTACTCTTGGGTTTTTTCTAGTTAATACTCCTTCCACAACAAATTTCAATGCACGTCCCATAGTTAATCCTACCACATCAATACAAAATTATCCTACATTACAGAGAACAGCAAGATTATCCTACATTACAGAGAACAGCAAGTCATGAAATGTCGTGTTCTTTATTTCAGAACACTGTTGTTGCTGTTAATATAGAACACCATTCTCCCAATACTCTCCACTCTCCTGTCACAGCCCCAACGCACGGTCTTCCTTCCTTATCTGACTGGTCACAAGAAGTTTATAACACATCCCACACTCCACGTGGCCCACACCATGTCGTTACACAATGAGATTGTTTCTTAGCCGCTTCAACCGCTCTTCAAAGACCCTACGGCTCCTTCCTTACATTCTCATCTCGTGAGACAAGAAGTTGAGACTCCTACCACATGGTCTATTCCCCAAACCTCCAACAGTACCCATGAACCACGACCTTCAGGTTTTTCTCAAGCAGCTCGACATGTTTCTCCCTCTGTGCCCAATTCTCTTGGTAATACATAGGGCACGATGCATCAAGATATTACAACCAAAACCAATATGCACTATTTTGGTGGTCAGATTCCAATATCCCAAACACAAGTTCTACAATAGGGGACTGAAAGTGTCCAATTTGATTCTTATAATACAAATTGAGCAAATAGGGTGCTGGTACTGAGTTTTTAGCTGGACAAAGAGAAGATATTAATTAAATCCTGCAGCCAAGGAAATCTACCAAACAATGAAAATGTCCTTGTAAGTTTGATGATTATGAGCTATTATTTACTTTATGCTCTGGCCAGGAAAAACCTTAAACATATAAACAAGCATGTACTGATGTAAATTCAGCATTCTATATGGATGCCATGAAAGATGAAATTGAGTCTTTATATAAAAATTAGACATGGAATTTGGTTCCTCTTCTCCCAAATAGTAAGGCATTTTTAAAAAAATGGGTCTATCAGATAAAAGACGAGGATGGAGGATGTAAAAGGTACATGACCAGATTGGTAGTGAAGGGATTTTCTCAACAAAAGGGAGTGAATTTTAATGAGATTTTCTGTCTAGTAGTTAAAATGAAAATCATTCATTTGGTTTTAGGCATGGCAACAACTTGGGATCTTGAGCTTGAGTAACTTGATGTAAAAATTTATTTAACATTTCTAAATGGGGATATTGAAGAAGAATTGTATATGGAGCAGCTAGAGGGATTTGTTAAACAAGGGCAAGAATATTTATATTGCAGATTAAAGAGGAATCTATATAGGCTGATGCAAGCTCTGCACCAATGGTATTTAAAATTTGATAACTTCATGACACATGATGGATTCACTCACTGGGAATAATATCTTTTTGTTTACTAGAAATGACTTCCTACTTGTGAGTTTATGGTTTTACTGTTGTATGTTGATGGTATGTTGACTGCTTGAAATAGTATGAGAGTTATTTAAGAGCTAAAGATGCATTTGGCTCTTTATCCACGAAATATCTAGGGACAGCGAAGAGATTTCTTGAGATAGATATAATCCATGATAGACATAAAAGAGAAATAAGATTATCTCAAGAAAAGTATATTCTCAAAGTTTTAGAGAAGTTTAATATGTCAAATGCCAAATCAGTTACCATTGGCTGATCATTTTTTATTGTGTTCAAAGATGTGTCCTTCTACTCTAGAAGAAAAATCTGAGATGGATGGTATTATTTATTCTTCAGTAGTTGGGATTTTAATATAAGCAATGGTTAGCATGCATCCAAATCTTGCTCATGCAATGGGAGTCGTAATGTGGTTTTATGAGTAATCCAAGTTAAACTCATTGGCAAGTTGTTCAATAGATGTTTTGGTATTTGAGAGGCACTTCTCTCATGTTTTATGTTATAATAACAAGACTCCTAATATTTGTGTATATGTTAATTCTGATATGGCTAGAGATTTAGATAAAAGGAGGTCTACAATAGGCTATATTTTTACTTTTTTCGGGGTAGCGATTAGTTGGGCTTCTCATAAGAAACAAGTTCTTTCTCTTTCCTCTACTGAGACCGAATATATTGCACTTACTGAGGAGGGAAAAGATTTGATATGATTACAACGATTTTTTGGAGAGTTGGAATTTCAACAATCCAACTTTACTCTATTTTTTGATAGCAAGAGTGTCATTCATTTGGCTAAAAAATTAGCTTTCCAGAATTGCATGAAGCATATAGAAACTAGATTTCACTTTATATGTCATGCTCTTGAAGAGGGAAAGCTACAATTAGATAAGATTGATACAAAGGTTAATTTGACTGATGTGTTTACAAAGGTTGTACCTCAAGAAAAGTTTGAATTCTATAGAGCTTCTCTCGACATTGTCATGACATAGCCATAGCATTCCAAGTAGGAGATATCTCTGTACAACACTGATTGAACTTCAAGTGGGAGATTGTAATGATTCTAACAAGGGAATATGTAACTACTCTAATTGTGTAGTCCAATCATTGTGACTCTTCCTCTTCTCAGCCCTTTCATCTTCCATTGAAATTTGTGTTTGATATAATATAGAAAACATAGTTGATGTTGTTGATTATTGTAACTTGTGATTTATCTAAACAAGAGAAATTCCCCTGCTTGAAGAGTGGATGTATTCTAGACTAGTTGGACAAACCACTATAAATTTGGTGTCTATTCTTGCATCTTTTTTATCCAGTTTTAGTTTTCAGTTTTAATTTATTTTTTGTATCTTTTATTTTAGCTCAACAATAAATATTTTAGGTGACAAGAAATGTGATTCCAACTAACCTCACAATAGATCATAAGTAAAATTGAGCTAAATATTCTTAGTAAATAGGTGTACGCCAAATAATCATAATAACTTGTGTTGAGAAAGAAACTTTTATGGACATTACAAACATTATTCTGGTCTAGGATCTTATTGAAATGCTTTGTTGGCTCTTATGATTTTATTAGAGAGGTGAGCTATAGAAAAATAGTAAAGGACTTTCAAACTACCCAAGAAGTTTTTAACAACAATTGAACTATTGTGTAGGCAACTCTTTGAGAACCCTAACTTTTATAGAAGCCACATGAAGCCTTCAAGATTCAATAGTAAATCCAAATAATGGACTGGTTCATTTTATGTAAAGATGTTTAAAAGAATGTCTCCAACTAGGAAAGATGATAGGAAAGTAATTGAGGATGACATGTGTGTTTATGTTATACAATCTTTTTATGATTAGTACATTGACATGGTTAGTCTTGTAGGATGTTTAACATACATAAATAATCCATGAGAAAACTTCATGGCATTCCAAAATGAACAATATTGTGATTTTTTTTGGCCCATCATAGCTATTCAAGAGACTCCCAATTCAATAAAGTTAATATTTTATTCTTACAAAATTTGTTTGATTTGTTGATGACTTTATTGTTAATTCAAATCATCACTTGTCTAGTTACCTCTAGGCTTCTGGCTGCAAAGAAAATGCCATAGTATGTAACAAAAGAAAAAATCAATGGTTCTAAAATTGATATAGCAATCTTGACTATCGATGTTGGCAATGTTGGAATTTAGAGTTTAAATCTTATTTTCTAAAGCCTCCATCTAACTTTATTCATGAGTAGCTCATTTGCTTCCCAACAGCTTGAAGGAGCTTGCATAGCTTGAACTATTGAACTATGTCAATAGGAAAATATTAATTGATATTTAGAAATCTTGTCCTCTATTTCTCTATAACTTAGAAATTAAGTTTTTCAAGTAGCTTTGTCAATTACTTAGTGCTGATGGTTCTTGGCTTATAAATAGGGGAGATGGAAATGTTCCAAATAGAGCAGAGGAGTAGAAGAGTAGATCATATAGCAGAGAAAAAACATATGAACCTTCCTTTGTTTCTCATTGAGTGTTTACAACAGCAGTTGTAGCTTAATGTTTTTTTTTTGTGTTTCTATAGAGCAGTGATTACTCCAGACTATTGTAAAGCTCATAGAAGCTTGATTGAAATTAGTATGTCATTGAGTGCTAGAGATTTTGTATTTTTTATCAGCAATAGTTATTTTTTGTAGAATTTTTTTTTCCATATCATTAATTGTAATCCATTTTGAATATACATGCAAGTAATAAATTGCATATCTCCTCTCATGATTTGATTGTCTCCATTTGAATCTTTATTCTGTTGTGCATCTATTTGTTGGAAAAAAATAGAGCAACAATCTCTGATCTTGTTCTGTGATTTGGGGTTTTATTTTCATAGTTTACATTGTGGGTTAACATGACTTGTTCATGGTGTTAACATTGCTTGGTATTAACTATTTTAGCTTTTTCTTTTTTCAATTAGCTTTGTTTCCTTCTATTGTTGAGTAAACTTAGTTCCTTCTATTGTTGAGTAGCTCAGTTATACTTTTTTAATGTTAAACTCTTATATGTTCATATCCTTTTCTTCACATGCTATTAGAGGTATTAAACCCTTCATCCTAGTAAGTTCATGCATTTGTGTTCATTGGATGTTTTTGAAGTTATTGTGCAGGAGACATGGCTGGAGATGAGAGAAAAGTTTGGCAACAATCATTGTACTTTAATAGACACAATTATCATGTTTGGGCCAGAAAAATTAAGACCATCATGATAACTAATGATTTGTGGGATCTTGTGATAATTGGTTTCAAAGATACCACAAACCCTACTTAGTTCGTTACCCTCACAAATAATTAGAAAATTCAGTTGAAAGAGATAAGAAGAAAAGATGCTAAGGCAATGAGCATGATTGATGCAACCTTGATAGAGGTGTTATTTCTAAGAATAGCAACAACTAATTATTCCAAAGAAGCTTGGGATATTCTCAAGACTACATTCAAAGGGACTAATCAAGTCTATGTTGTGAAGTTGTAGATGCTTTGAAGAGAGTTTGAATCTCTTCTTATGAAAGAGAATGAATCTATATCCGAGTTCAACACTAAAGTCTTCACTTTGTTAAACTAGTTGAAAGCTAATGGAGAAGAGATTGAAGAAAAAAGAGTTGTGGAGAAGATCTTAAGGAGTTTTCCTCAAAAGTTTGATACACTTGTGATTGCTATTGAAGATTCAAAAGACTTTTCCAAGTTGACCATTGATGAGTTGATGGGATCTTTCCATACTCATGAGCACCATATTAATATATCAGAAAATTCTTCTGAAGAGCTCGCTTTTATAGCTCAAGCCAATGCAAGAGGTAGAGGGAGAGGAAGAAACAACTCTAGACGTGGTTTTAGAGGAAGAGGACAAGGTATCTTGAGACAAAGAAATACTAGAGGAGAAAGCTTAGCAAGTAGCTCTTAGAATGTCCTTAAGGAGGAAGAAGAAATAGTAGCTCTAATAAGAACAACATTGAATGTTATCATGTCACAAGTTTGGGCATTATGCAAATGAATGCTGGAAGAAATGGAGTGACTAGCAATAGCAACATGTTAATATTGTTGATGAAAATGTTGGAGAAGGAAAGAACTCCATATCCTTCATCATGTGCAATATTGATGAAGAAGGCAATCCTAGAGTTTGGTACTTGGATAGGGGTTATAATAACCACATGAGTGGTAATGAAAGTATGTTTTCTTTCATTAATAAGAACTATAAATCTAAAATCAAGATGGGGTACAATGGAGCTATTTCTATGGTGGGCAAAGGATCTATTATGATTCACACCAAGCAAGGTAAGAAGAAATAAATTCAGAATGTTTATTTTTCCCCCAATATAAATCACAATTTGATGAGTTATGAACAACTCATATAGAATGGATACAAAGTGCTATTAGAAAATGACTAGTATGTCATTCATGAGAAAGATGGGAGAAATAAAGTTGTTGCAGCAATCCAAATGACAAAGAACCAAGGTAAACTTTAAGAAAGCCTCCTCCAAAAAATATATATATAATATTGGTGAATCTTTCATTATTTTAAAAAATAAAATTATTTCTATTGGCGAATCTCTCAATTTGTAATTCTAAATATGATTAATATTGGCGATTATTTTCAAATCATAATTTTTTTGTATAAAATATTGATGAATCTCAATAATAGGAAGTTCATTAATCACCATGGAATGTTACAAATCAAAATTGAACATTATTTTACCTCGTGGAATATTATGAGGATTGTTACTTATACTTTAAATCAATAGTGGAAACTAAATATTGGTGATATATCCTAAAATAACTAATAATTATGCAAAAAGAGGGGTACGATTTTATTAAGACAGAAAGGAATACAACAAGGAGCTCGATCCTGAGCAACAAGATCATCAAATTCTTGCACCATCTCAAAGGAAAGTTGCCTCCTATCCCTAATATTCCAACCCGGATCATGACTAGATGCCCATTTGGCTAAACAATCAGCAGTTCTATTCCATTCACGAGGAATATACGTGAACCTAATGAACTGAAAAGAGGAAGAGAAGAAAAGAATCTGCTTAACAACAGTGGCCAGCTGCCAACTAACATCCTCAAGCTCTTGCGAAGAAAGCATGTTCACCACCACCTGGGAATCAGACTCACAGATAATCTCACTCCATCCCCGCAAGCAACACTGTTCCACAGCATATAAAATAGCCTAAGCTTCCATGAGATTGTTAGTATAATCACCCTTATGAACCGAGAAGAAAAATTTAACATCCCTAGAACTACAACGAGCCACTCCGCCAATACCAGCCAGACCAGGATTCCCATGGGAAGAACCATCAGTGTTAATTTTTAGAACTCCACAGGGAGGAGGAGTCCAGTGCCCATCCCGATTAACTCGACCCTTCCTCTAATGGTGAAGTTTCCTGGACATAGAAGGAAACCTATGAGTTGTAGCCCCATCCTGCAGATGAAAATTGAGGCGATTGCAGATAGCAAGATCAACCGGATCCATACCCCCATCAAGCTCACACTTCACAAGAATAGTTTCCTGAAGAGAATATGATATTTTCCACCAAAGATGCAAAACACCAAGCCGAACATCTTGGAATATGCGACGATTCCTCTCCAACTAGATATGCCAAAGCATGAAAGATGGGCCAGCAATCCAAGTAGCATGGAGAAAAGAAGACTTGGAGGGAGCAGTACCCAAGCGAGCCCAAAACTCAGGCAAAGAGAAAGCATGCCGACAAGAGCAACCCCAAGCGCTCCACCAAAGGTTCCATATCTGAGTAGAATAGGAGCAATGGAAGAACAGATGGGAGACAGACTCCTCTCCATTACCACACAAAACACAATAAGAGGGGCCTTGAAATCCACGTTTACAAAGATTATCCCAGGTAAGACAACGGTTGTGAGCCACTAGCCACATGAAAAAATTGCACTTGGACCAAGAAACTTTATTCCAAACTTGCTTCCACCAAGGGACCTCAGCATCCCCAAATAATTGTCTAGTTATCTCCTGATACCTAGCAGAGACATGATATTTACCAGACAAGGTACCGCCCCAAGCCAAAAAATTTGGACCAAGCAAAGAAGAACACTCTCTAGAGGCCAGAATTTGAGAAAGCTCTTGACGATCCATGTCTGTACCTCCAGGAGGATAATTATTGGTCAGTTCAATTTAATTTCTCCAATAATATTTTGGTGACTTAGATATAATCATGTGACAAATATTGTAGCAAATATCTAAGTTAAAAAAATTCAACAAAGTAAATTATTGAGCAATTTTAAATATTCTAGAACTAAATTTTATAAAACTATGCCAATTTAGGTTGTATCAAATCTTAAATTATTAGCCAATTTACTAGTCAAAAAAATCCTAAAATTAGCCAAGTTGTGAATATTAGCCACTAAAATATACCCTACAAAGAACTAGATGTTTCTATTGAAGATTGAGACATGTTTCAATTCTTAATCTATTCCTTCACCTTCCAAGCAAGTGTGTACAACAATAAAAAAGCAATCAACTTTTAAAAGTGTGATTGAAGACTATTCTAAGCTATGGCTCTAAGGTATGGACATCTTGGCTATCCTAGTTTGAATTTGTTAACTAAGAAAAGAATTGTGGATGGTTTGTCAAGTGTTGGAGAGTCCAATAGAAAGTGTGAGGCTTACATTTTGGGTAAGTAATATATGTTGCCCTTTAATTCTAGTAATTCCACAGGCGCTAGAGCACCATTAGACTTGGTGCATACTAATTTGGTAGGCCATATATAAGTTATTTCCATAGGAGGGAGTACTTAATTTATGCCCTTCATTGATGACTTCAACCGTAAAACATGGGTATATTTTTTGAAAAATAAATATGATACTTTTAATAAGTTTTTAGAGTTTAAAGCCTAGGCTGAAAAAGAAAGTGGACATTGCATCAAAGTCCTAAGGTCAGATAGAGGAGGAGAGTATACCTCCAATAGTTTTGTGAATTTTTGCAAGAAAAATGGTATAAGGAAGGAGCTAACAGCCAGTTATACTCCACAACAAAATGGAGTGGCTAAAAGAAATAATAGAACTATCATTGAGATAGCAAAACTTGTATGTTGAAAGCAAAAGGTCTTCCAACTAAATATTGGGGAGAGGTTGTAGCAACAATAGTTTACTTGATTAATAGAAGTCCTACATAAGTAGTTCTTGATAAGATACCTCTTGAGGCATGGGAGAGACATAGATGGATGGTTGAATACTTGAGAGTGTTTGGGTGTGTAGCATATGCACATGTACCTAAGGTGAAAAGAAAAAAGTTTTATGATAAAGGTGAGAAGTGTATTTTTATGGGTTATAGTTTAAAATCTAAAACATATAGATTATATAACCATCTTACCAAGAATATCATTATTTCAAGAGATGTTGAGCTTTAAAAATGAGTCATGGAATGCCTCGATGGATGCATCCTCTAGAATTTCAAGTAAAGTGCCTATTATTTATGAAGATGATGAGTTGGATGATCAAAAAGATGAAGCAGATGTGGAAAAAAAAGGCTCTAAAAAGCTTCAGATTGCTCCTAACAAAAATAGGCTAAAGGAAAGAAACAAGAGACAATCAGACAGTCGGCTCTAGAAAATGTGAGACTTCTCTAGATTCAGCCTACACAACAAAACAACAGTAGTGAGAGTTCAGATCCTACTCTCACCTCTCTTCTACCAAGAAAGACTAAAATTCTTAAGGAGATATATCAAGATGAAAGGTATAATGATTTAGATGAGAATAGTAATTTTGCATTATTTTCTTATAGTGATCTAGTTTACTTTGAAGAAGCTATAAAATAAGAAAAGTGGTGTGAGGCCATGGATGAGGAAATATATGCTATAGAAGGAAATGAAACTTGGGAGCTAACTAATTTTCCTCCCAACAAAGTTATTGGTGTGAAATGGGTGTATAAGACCAAGTGCAATGCTGATGGAAAAATAGTAGTAGCATAAAGCATGTTTGGTGGTTGAAGGATAAAAATAGAAGTTTGGTACAGACTATGATGAGAAATATGCACCAATTGCAAGGATGGAAATTGTGCATGATGTCATAGAAATTATCACCCAATACAAGTGGAATATATTACAAATGGGTGTGAAATCCACCTTCCTTAATGGTGTGTTGAAAGAAGAAGTCTATGTGGATCAGCCACTTGGTTATGAAGTTTTGTGTAAAGAAGGAAAAGTGTATAAGTTGAAGAGAGCTCTTTGTAGGCTAAAGCAAGTGCCAAGAGCATGGTATAGCCAAATTGACTCCTATTTGTTGAGCAACGATTTTAGAAAAAGTGATGGTGAGCCGCTCTTTACATTAAGGCAACAAATAGTAAGATTTTAATTGTTGTTTTATATGTTGATGATCTCATTTTTACTGGGGATGACGATTGACTTATTATCAATTTCAAATAAGCTATGAAGAGTGAGTTTGAAATGATAGATTTAGGAATCTTGAGATACTTTTTAGGCATAGAAGTTAAACAAACAAATGATGGTATTTTCTCTCAAGAGAAGTATGCATATCAGATTTTAGAAAGGTTTAGAATGTTGAACAATAAGATAGCCTCAACACCAACATTAGTAGGTCTTAAGCTAAGTAAAGAATATTGCAACAACAGTGTAAATTCAACTATATTTAAAATTTTGGTTGGAAGTTTGATGTACGTAATAGCAACTAGGCATGACATTATGCATGTAGTGATTTTGATTTTCAGGTTTATGAAAACACCAAAAGACACTCATTGGCAAGCGAGTAAGTGAATCTCAAGGTTTTTGAAAGGAACCAAAGGATACAATATTTTATATTCTGTTGAAAGTGATTCTTGGCTAGTTGTCTATATAGATAGTGATTGGGATGGAAGTCTAAATGATAGAAAGAGTACTTCCAATTATTATTTTCATATGGGTTCTAGTGTAATTTCTTGGTCTTCCAAGAAGCAACCCATAGCTTCCCAATCTATAGTTGAGCCTAAGTATATTGCAGAAAATTTGATAGCATGTCAAGTGGTTTGGCTAAGAAGGGTCTTAGCTGATTTGAACGAAGAACAAGTGGAAACAACAACCATATTCTACATGATAATATTTCTTCCATTGCTTTAACAAAAAATCTAGTTTTTTCATGGTAGAAGTAAAGATATCAAAATTAGATATCATTTTACCTGTGAATAGGTTGAAAATGGTGAAATACATATGGATTTTTGTAGGTCTGAGTAGCAACTAGCAAACATCTTCACCAAGTCTTTAAGCATTGGGAATTTTCCAATGACTAAGGAAGATTTTAGGTGTACATGATTTGGATCAAGCATGATCTTTTGAGAGTTTTTTTTGACGGCTTAGACAAAGGAGAGTGTTGGAATTTAGAGTTTAAATCTGATTGTTTGAAGCCTTTGATTGACTTTATTCTTGAGCAGCTCATTTACATCCCAACAACTTGAAGGAGCTTGAGCAACTTGAGTTACTGGTCTATGTTAGCAAGACAATATTAATTGATGCTTAGAAATCTTATCCCCTATTTCACCATAACATAGCAATTAATTTTTTGAAGTAGCTTTATCAATTACTTAGTGGTGAAGGTTCCTGACTTATAAATAGGGGAGAAAGAAATTTTCCAAATAGAGTAGAGGAGCAGAAGAACAAAGTATATAGCAGATAGAAAACAAAGCAGCCTTCCTCTATTTCTCTTTGAGTGTTTACAATAGCAGTTGTAGCTTAAGTTTTTTGGTGTGCCTGTAAAGCATGATTTCTCCAGGCTATTGTAAATCTCATAGAAGCTTGATTGAACTTAGCATGCATCCATTGAGTGCTAGATATTTTGTATTTTAATCAATAGTAGTTATTTTTTGCAGAAGTTTGTTTCTAGATTGCTAGTTGTAATCCATTTTTAATATACATGCAAGCAAGAAGTTACACATCTCCTCTCATGATTTAGTTGTCTCCATTTGGATATTTATTTTGATATACATTTGTTTGTTGGAAAAGATAGAGTAGCAATATGTGTTCTTGTTCTTGGATATTTTGTATTTTTTTGTCTGCTGTAGTTATTTGTTGTAGAAGTTTGTTTCTAGATTACTATTTGTAATCTATTTTTAATATACATTCAAGGAAGAAGTTACACATCTCCTCTCATGATTTGGTTGTCTCCATTTGAGTCTTTATTTTGATATACACTTGTTTATTGGAAAAGATAGAGCAACAATCTATGTTCTTGTTCTGTAATTTGGGGTTTTATTTTTATAGTTCATGCAGTGGGTTAACACAACCGGTTCACAGTGTTAACATTTCTTGGCATTAACTATTTTGATTTTTTCTTTTTTTGAGTAAATTGGTTTCCTTCTATTTCCAAGTAAACTCGGTTACTTCTATTACTGAGTAGGTTGGCTATGCTTTTTGAAAGTTAACCCCTTATCCATTCATATCCTTTTTTTCACCAGCAATGCATAAGCCCAATCATTTTCTTATAGGAAACTGGAAGGAAGGCAACTATCATCGACATTTCTGGTTATCCATTAAACAGCATGTGGATTAGACCATTAGGAAAAAGCTCCCATGTAGACAATTCTTAAATCTATGGTTATTTAAGTTTTTTTTTTATTGTTGTATTAAAAATTAATGAATACTCTACTATAAATTTAGTGCTTTCCAATCCTACAATAATTTTTTTGTTTTTTTTTTAAAAATAATTTATTGTATAAAGATATATGTAGAGGCTATATATTAAATGAGGTGTGTATTAAAATTTTGAGGTTACTAAAAATATTTGAGAAAAATATGACAATAAACTTGTTAAACTCAACAAAATATGGAATTCTTAAACAAACTAATATCCACAATCAAACCTAGAATAAACACAAGATTAACTCAGTTTAGAGATGAAAAAATAAGAAACTAATGTATATTAATCAAAATGAATGTTATATATTGCTAATTGTTATGTAGACTGGGATGATAGAGGTGGACAAAGGCTACCCTAGTAAAACTTAGAAAAATAACTATTGTGCATGTGAAAAAGAGCAAGCATCCATTCAACAATAACCATTATAACTAGTTTAGCTTTAATTTATTAAATCATTCATATACATAATTTATGAATCTTTTTTATAAATAAGTTGACTCAAAACATAAAGCTACCAAATATGAAGATGGAATTTTCTAATCAACAAAAAGAAAAAGCATCATTTAATACCAGGGAAAATATGTAATGGAATGTAATATTGCATATAGTAGTTCATTTTGAACTACATACAAGACGGGTGCATTTCATATGCTTCTCATGGCATATTTGAAGCCCCGTACGAAGCTCAACTCTCTTTGGCTCCTTGAACCTAATGTAATTCAAAAGTATATATTACATGTGATGTTTATACATATAATCAAATTTAGAATATTCATGCCTATTACAAGCCAAAATGAAGAAAATCCAACCATAATTATTTTGTAACCAAAACCATATGTGTCTCCTAAATACTCCATTTTGAGATTGTCCTACATCCCACCACATGCTCCATCTCAAAACACACCAAACATCATCATTGACTATAAATACAACAAATAATAATTGCTTTAGTTCATGAATATATGAGGATTTAGAAAATCAAGTTCAAATAAATTGGACATAATCAAGCTATAATAATCTTTAGATTGTATTCCTTTTATTAATTCAAAAACTATTTTAAAGATTTTTTAACCTCTAAAAATTGTATCTAAATGGAAGGAAAAAGTGACAAGATTGGCACATATCATAATGATTCCAATAATTGTAACTGAACAAGCTCCCATTTGAATTCGCAAGCTCTGTCTAAAGTGTGTCACCTTCAAAAGTAACTTGAAGTCATATTTGTGATATCTCCACAGACTGACTCTCTTCTCAAATTGCTCAATGCATGAGGATGTCATTTTGTACCCAATTTATATTTAATATATATCTAGACTCAGCCCATTTCTTTTGTCTACTCATTTATTAACTCAGTAGATACATCTCCTAATTGAGTTTTACCAAATATTGGATTTTTAATTAAATTTAAGCATTTTTTAAAATTGTCAAGTATATTCTTTGAATTTTTACCACTTTTTTCTTAAGCCTAGGTGATTTTTTTCTGAGTCCAAGTTTTCCAACTATAAACTAGAATACCTATATGAATTGCTAGTAGATATCCATTTTTAGAAGACAATGTCCAACTACCATAAGTTTTCCAAATTTGTTTTAAAATAAAATAATCAAAGAAGTTAATTAAAAAATTTCCATTTCATGATGGTTGGAGAAATTATTTACCATCATCTTACTCCTACTCCTAGCCATCCACAAAGGCATAGCTAGCTAAAGGTCGTGGATTGCTAGGAATGCATTAGAGACTTCAAAAACCCAAGTTGCTAAGAAAGCACAAAAATGAAGGAAATAAATAAAATAAATTGAATTAAACTATGCAATGACTCAAATAAATTCCTTGAACATTTGAGAGAAATTCAAGGACTGGGTTCAATGAGTTCATCACACAAACCAAAGAAATTGCTTGAAAAAGTACATATCAACAATCTAGAAAAGCACAAAGTTGTTCTAAAAATTGTCTTCTTGATTCCAACCAAAAAATTTGGTGATATCCAACATATATAAATTCCTCCAAACCATTTGGTTATTCGCAACCAACTTTTCAACTTGTTTGTGCATTCTTGACAACTTTTGCAAGAAATTGCAAAAATTGCACTTTGCAACTTTTTAGCAACTTTTTGTACTATTATGTAATTTGACTCCAACTAGGTATGTAATGATTCCAAATCATATGTAAAGACTAAATATGACAAAAAATTGTCAAATCCATTCTTCAGTCAACCTTTCACCAATCATTGACTATGTTTGCCCAATCTATAACAACCTAGACAAACAAGCACTATGTGATCTTTAAGGCCTCCAAATGAGTTAACCAACCTATCAAACATCACCACTAATGTCTCTAAGCTCAAGCTATCTAGGTTTTTTTCCCTTAGAGTTTATTACACAACAAAATCAATAAATATACTAACTAAACCCCTTGTCCACCTTGTGAGCGCTCCTGCACCATTAAAACATAACCGAAAAGATGTCATAACTAACCTTATTTCAATGTCTTGTATTGTAATAAGATGATGTGAAATTTTATATAATATTCTCCATAATTTCAATTTTTTTTCAAAAATATCAATACTCTAATTATAATTTTGTAAATTCAATATTTAACTTTTAAAAACAAATTAAAGAAATTCTTTTTTAGACTCAATAAAATAAATTATTATTAATAAAACTACTATAAGTCTTAATTGTCTTCTAGTGGTAAACTTCTTATTTCACATTGTTGGTAAACAGATTTGTCACAGTAGAATTGCCCAACGGAGTGTGTGTGGCAAACCGTTCACAACAGTTGGATAGGCCCTTGATATCTGGCCTTCCTCTGCGTTTTGAGGGGCAGCTCCCTCGTATGATATAATTTTTAATAGATTTTCAAATAAAGAATTCAAACTTCAAATTTCAAGGGGAGAGTCATGGAAGACGAATGCACTACACGCCCTCACAACCCTCTGTGGTTAACAAGATCGATAACGGTGGTGTCCGAGAACTACGCTTGAAAGCAACCAATGTTATTAAGCATATTCATTATCATTTGTAAACACTCGCATAGCACCATGAGAATGTCTACCAAAAACGTATAACAATTTGGATTTTAAAATAAGAAACCCAACGCACGTCTCGTTTCTTTTTCTTGCACCAAGAAAGCAATAGAGATTTTTCAATTCAAAGATAAAAAGTGTACATACTTTCCAAAATTTATCTCTAGATCAAAATTTCAGCATAGTGTTCCCTTATTTTTCCAACCAAAAAGTCCCTTTACAAGCCAAAAGGTGTCCTTATATAGACATAGAGGTTAATAACTACCTCTCTGAGGTTAATAACCACCTCCAAAACACAAAATTTTGGAAGGTTAATTAGCCTTAAGAAAATTAACCTATACAAGGAAACTTGCAAAAACAAAACTTTAGCTAGAATTCCTGAAAACGTTTACATATACAATCACTAATTCTTCTAGATATTAGCCCTATCTATCAAGACACAATTGATCTGTCTCGGAAAGCCCTGTAAGCATCTTGGACGAGTATCATTGATTCATAGTTTGGAATGAACACGTTTTCCATCTTGAGTTTGGCTGTGAGATATCTATCTTGGATTTCTTCTGACTCCTGCCAGTAGGCTGAAATGTTATAATCTCCCAACGTGACTGCAACTAGGCTAAGCTTCATCATAGTTTCAGCATCTGACACATGGTTCTCTATTTCTGAATGAATCTGAACGCTGAATGAATCAAGGAGAAACTGACAATCAACATGCTGAAGATCACTTACTGGCATCCCACCTGTGATAGTAGAGATTAATTCATCTGTACTTTTTGCTTTCAACTGCTCCAAAGAGGTTATTAAATTTTTGAACTCAGTGATCCCTTTGTTGATGTTTATCATCTTCCAACCAACACTTTTACTCCAGATACGTATTTGGTTGTCACTCGGATCAGCAATAATTTTCTCAAGGAGTAGGGTGCCCGTATCCAACTTGGCTATTTCCTTTAATTCATCGGCTACTTTTTGCCAATTGGATTTATGTTCTTTGCTATTTTCCAGCTCCTTAGAAATTTCCTGTACCTACGTGATGGCTTTCCCACATATCTCCTTTACTCCAGTTATAAGTTTTGAAGCATCTTCTATCATCCTGTTTATCCAAGCCTCGATCATTAAACTATATGACTTTTGTTGGTCAATTCTTTGAACAATAGTATGATCTAAAATACCATCAAGTCTTGTTGGAACTGGCGGGGTGGCCATGACTTGGGTATTAGAAGGGTTGCCGATTGAATTAACATAAGCTACCATCATTTGAAGTTGTTCTTTGAGTTGCTCTTTGGCTCTTCTCTCTTTCTTCGCCCTTTGCAACATCTGAGTGGCAATCAATTCAAAATTTTGAAACTCTCTTTCCGCATTAGAAGGACCAAGGTCAACGTTTTCTAGAATGAAATCTGATTCAGATGCTTCATCAACATTCTTTTCAACTATAGGCTTGGCTAATTCTACATACAGATTGCCTGAAGTTTTATCAATAGCTAACCTGGACATCACTTTGGTCTTTTTCACCTTAGGAGGCTTCTGAAGAATGCTAGAGACCATATCAAACGGAGGTGGAACCAACTGAACAACATTCTTCCTCTTCTGAAGACTATCCTAGAACCATGAATGTGTAACCTTTGAAATTTGTTCGGCACCTGTTACATTTTCAGCAACCATTATTAAGTCCTCCGAATTAGATAACGGGTCATCCAACTATGTAATGTCTATTATGGGTGCATCAGGAGGAAGAAGACTCAAGTGAGGAATCGCTACATCACGAGGGGATGTAACCGGAACATGTGATTCAGCAATTTGAGGGGTTCTTTGGTATTTCTCATTTCTTCTACCTTTCATTTTTGTCCTTTTCCTTTGTACTGTAAACTTATCTGGCTGATTCAAATTTTCTTCTTGATCTTGAGCATCTATATCTAGTTGTCGTATCTTCTCACTAGAAGTGGCCTCTATCGCCATTCGAGACGATTCCCCTGTATATTTCTCCCCTCTTTATTTTGAGATTCACCAGTTGCTTTTTCGATTCTGACTTTACTGATCCAGTCTCTTGTTCTTCTAAGAACACAGGAAGACCTCTCTTTCAAACTTTTCAATTTAGGAATTGACCAATCAATAGGAGGGAGCTCTAGTAATTCAATTTTCTCGTAATAATAAGGATCAACCAAAGAAACCTCATCATTATCTATGCCTGTTACATCAATGTCTAACTTAAAGTTTATTACCTGCCATACTGTAAGCCGCATCCAATCCCTCTTCCTGACTTCGAAGTCATTTTCGCAATCCTCCCAAAAGTCTTCTAGAGCTGGGAAGTGACCGAGACTGGGATTTAACTTCAATTCATTCACAGCATAGCCCTTACTATCATAAGGGAAACACATCGTGTAAGGATGCAAATTTATCGTGGCGATAGATCTTTCAATGTTCCTGGCATCTGATGCGGTGTCGCAACTATAATATCCGATGCTGATAGGGAAAGTTATTTCATCTGTCCTCCTGTTCCTGCAAAGTTTGTTGATTTGATTAATTTGCCTGCACATTTCAATTAAGACTAGTTTATCATCAACAAACCTAGGTAACATCAACGGACATCCATCATAGGCAGCCAGCCGGATATAAGTAAACTTCAAAAATTGTATAAAAACACTTCCATATTTTTGCACTTTCATTGCTGCTTCTGGTGAAATCCTGAGCCTAATGTTCCCCTGAATTTCCCTTACAGTTAGCATGGTGAATGCGTCATTCACTCTTCTGAAATGGTGTAGGCTATTATCATACTGAATTTGAGGAAGATAATTATAAATGATGGTCGTGTCATCATAAATGCCCTGCCGGTTAAGTCCTGGCCAACCTTTGGTACTTGCAATGGCGTAGAAAAGGTATGAAGTCATATAAAAGTAGTCATTTTCCCGAAGTCCCATGAGCTGTCTGTGCAGTGAGTCACTGATAATTTCAGCCCAATCAATGTATTGTTTTCCTTCACAGACAATATTAATGAATAGAAACATCCAACCTTCAAACTCGTGTGAATCCCGAAGACCAACGATCCTGCTCAACAAAGTTACCATGTCCGCCACATCTTCTTTCAGTGATGATCTGTGAATGGATTTGCCTAATTGAGATTTGCCTCTTCTCGATTGGAAAAACCACGATCTTGCCACAGTATTTAAACATTGAGTTTGATTGGCAGTAAAATATTCCTTGGCAGTTCTTAGATTAACGCTGGCATATTGCATCCTAGCAGGCAATCGAAAAATGATAGCAATAGAGGCAGGGTCCAGGCGGACAATTGTTTCATTGTTCGGCGAAACAACTTCTCTAGTGCTGGGATGATAAGCCTTCATGCACTCCAGCACTAATTCTGGGCATTGTACGGAAATGGGATGCCCGCCTGCTTGGGCCAAACCACTTTCCAGTATTTTTCCAGCTAATGGAGTCTTTTCTTCATTCGCAAGAGATGACCAGAAGTCTTGAAGACAAACATTTCCCAAAATGGTATCGCCAATATCTGGAAGCGTACTTCTTAAAACAGGAGCATAATCCAGCCTCTGATACTTGTACTTCATGGTTTGACTTCCAATCCTTTTCTCAAATATGCCGAGTTACAGAGAAAATAAAGATGCCCCCTACTACTTGTATCCCACCATAGCAACTATTGGGTCCTATCCAAATAGGAGATCTAATACCTTCAATAGTAGGTATACTGGTAGAGCGACAGTTTCTCTTCTTTTAACATTCACATGGCTTCCATTCAGAAATGGTACCCATCAATTTAAATGCAGTCCCCATGGCGCGAACAAGCTTTTTGTCGCAACCCAATCAAGAAATGAAAATGCATGGCACCATACATGCCAGACCTCACTCAATTCCCGATTCACATTACTGTTCTTCTTTCTGCTTTCAGATTCATCATTACTTAAAACCCTCACCAAAAAGGGAGTGTCCAAAAATAGAGTGTCTCCACTTCTCCCACCGAGATTATTTTATTAGCTCTGGGGGATCATCAATGGCGGTCTATCTGAGGGCGATTGTGTTTCTTCGCAAAGCCTGAGACAAAATTTGCACCCAATCTACGGCTGTCTGTTTTGAATAACAAACAATTGCTATTTCGGTTCAGATATTTGATGTGCAGGACGGTTCAGATTTTATTTTTAAAGTGGTTTGAAATGACGTCTTTTCGGTACTCAGGCATGGCCTTTCTTTCCACCAATTCAACTGACTTAAAGGATCCTGCATTTGGCGTGTGTTTATTTGTAGAAATTGCTAACCGTCATGATAGTGGCAACAAATTCATCATGGAGCGGATTCGATTTAGAAATGGCCGCGAAAATGTGGATTATTTTTATGTCTCCACCAGCGTGAATTCACAATGGCGAAGTTATGGAGATGGAGGTGGATCACACGTCTTGAAACTGTCTCCGCATCTTGCCCCACTTGCTGGCCTTTACCGCGGTTAAACTTCAACTAATTTATCTGTTTCTTCATCGTGCCCGCCAAGTTGTCGTGCTCTTTCTACCTTCACATAACCGCTCATCAAAATAAAATATTCTGATATTACTTTCCGCACTTGAAGGCATAATGAAATGCGGTTCCAGGCATATCGATTGGAGTGACTTTCGTTCCAGCAACGAGGCCTCAATAAGTTCTTTCCATTTTGTCTAACATGGGCTTTCTCTCGAAACTTATTAGCAAAGAGCATATGTTGCTGAAACCCAAAGATTTGATCTCCTCAACTGCGCCGAATGCGTCTTTTAAAGCATGCTGTAGTCTGATGAATATATTCTGCAATGAGTGGGGCTTATAAAATTTGAAGAATTTTATAACAGGGCAACACACATTAAACATATACTATAAAATTATAAATAATATAGGTCACATGTTTAAAACTTCCACATGTAATTAAATCTATACTAAAAAATTATATATAATATAGACTATATTTTAAAACCTTCAAATCTAATAAAATGAAGACTAAAATTAAATTTGAATATCTAAAACTAACGGGACAAAAATCTTATCCGAATCTAAAAAATAGATTTGAACCTTTTTTAGAAAAAAAAAATCTTGGAAATGTTCACTGGATGTGTGGTCTTTACATGCATGTAAATAACCCATTTCAAGCATTGAAGAATTATCTAAATATTTCCAACTTTGGAGAAAAGTGTATGGAGTTTTTTAAACTGAAAGCAACCAAAAGTGGGGGTTGACCCGAATAAATAGGAAGCTAAAAGATAACCAATAGTCAAGAAAGTCAAAAATTAACCAACCCCCCTTTTCAATTTCAAAATACCCCCACTAAAGTATCCCAACTATGATAAAGAAAAATACAGACAATATAAATAATCATAATGAAAATATTATAGTAAATGTGAGTCCACAAAAGCACCATTAACACAATTTTCATGGGCTAGGTGTTGTAATAGTAATCATAAAAATAACTAAACCTTAAACTAAAGGGGGAATTGATTCCCCTTGTTCTTCTCCTTCCCCTCAAGTTTATCCCGTAGCAGTTGGAGCTAGTCATCTACCAAGAACTTGTATAGAAAAACTATACTGTCCACTCCCATTGTAGAAGTTAGGCCCTCTTTCTCCACATGAAGAAGGTGAAGGATGGAGGTCGTCGAATGCATCACCCTCAAAGAAAACCTAGTGACATCATTGAACCTCTACTCCAAGATCCCATGCCTTTCCTCTAGCCTTTTTAGGTTTTTTTTAGTGACCCCTAAAACTTCATTTTGAATATTAGTAGTTGGGGACCATGGGCTATCTCTCTAAAGGCCTTGATCACCTTTTTCAGTAGTATGCTAGTGGGAGGTGAGAGTCTCCACCTTCTCACCCCCATGCATTTCATAGGTATTATTCTTATGACTATCAAAGACATGAGATGGAAAGGGTCTCAACTCACTACTTTCCACACCCTTATCCTCACTAACAATTTCTTCTTCCTCTTCTCTAACATATTTACTCCAAGAGATCTTTCTTTTCTATTTTTCTGAGGTGGTTTGCACCTATCACTATCAATGGATTCGAAACTAGGAGGCTTTCAAATTTAGGTACAAGGACAACATTGACCCTCTTCTTCTTGTTTCTCATGGATCAACTCCTTCCACCTTCAATTTCAACATCTGAGTCCACAATCTGGATATCCTTCTCCATTTTTATTATCTTCCAATGAGTGGGTTTTAGGGTTTTGGTTTCAACAATGGACAACACCTCAATAGATATTTGTGGGGTGGAGGTATAAAGAGCTAGATTAGGAAGAACCACTTGCACATTTATAGGTTGGATGGGGAAAAGGTTCATATAAAAATCATACAATTTATACATAAAGGCCTAGTGCATGATAGTGTAGGGTTTCCCTTTTTTAATCTTCTTTATAAAGGATGTTGTCTTCCATATAATGCAGTAAGAAAAAATGGGAAGGATATGAGGTCACTATTTTGAAAATGATTTAATATGGAGAAATGGTAATAGTAGAAAACCTAAAATCTTTCCTCAAGCATGAGGTATCACATAATAGCATAGCATACCTCATTCTTGGGTTATGGAAGCTCCATTCTAGAAAACCCACCACAATCATAGACATGGCTTTCACTTGGTTAGAAAAATTGATTGAGACTCATTTCATTAGTGACACAGGTTTTCTTCCTCCATTTTCTACCCTTTGAGGAGAAACAACCACCTTTAGCTATGGCATCTTTGTTGATCTAAAATGAGATCCCATTTGCAACCACCCTCCAGTCAGTCCAAGAATTCACACACTACATGGACACTACTCCATCGTATCCTTCAATGAATTGCATAAATGACACCAAACCACCCTTTCTTAGATATGCCTATGCTACCTCTTTGTAGTTTTCAATAGTACTCAGCTCAATATGAAAAAGGTTCTTGCCCATTTCCCCATTCTCGCTGAAGTCCTCAATATAATTAAGGCTAGAAAAACTAGAGAAAGAACCCACAAACTTGAAGTAAAATGAAATGACAGACACCCAAATACAACAACATCAAGAAATAATGTCACTCAACAAGCTTGATCCACGAAAACCCCTTATTATCTTTAATACTTTCCACCTCATTTAAAACCCCACTTGCTTTCTTCTTGATGTGAATACCTCTAATTTTAAAATCTCCATCCTTTCCCTTCTAACACAATCCCACCAAATCTCAAAAAAATCAATGACACAATTTAGGTCATTATTGTCAGGTTTATCACCCTTTCATTGTCCAATCATGGTGCTATCTGAATAAATACATATATGTTCACCTTTTAGCAAGCCACCTCAAATAATAATTGCCATCCATAAGGTCATATAAATAACATTGAAAAAGATCTCATCAACATTTGGCATATTTTTAAATTAATTCCTATAAATGAATTTGCAACTCATTTTCATTTTCCTAGGTGCATGTGTGAATGGTTTCATGTCCCCTCACTACCAGTGCATCCACCATGCCATTTCCTTCATGGTAAATATGTTGAAGAGACACATCCTAGAGTCTCAATATAAAACTACAACCATATTTGATTATTTGGGATATATTCTAGCCAACTATATTTCTTCCTTTTAAAGCTTCAATAATTAGCTATGAATCTCCCTCCACAATCAAATTTTGAATATCACGTATGTTGGAAAATTCAACCCCTCAAAATAGACCCATAGCTTCACCAAAATTATACTATTTCTCCACAGTTCGAGGACTAGGCCATAATGAGGTTGCAATGGCTATCTCTATTAATGTCATCTACAATAGCCTAAACCCCAATCGTAGAACCATCAAAATTTAATTTTTAACCAAAGTGAGCGAGAAGGTTTCCATTTAACACACTTCTTGGCAAATATTTTAGAGTTTTTGAACATGGACACTTGATATTCAATTCACCAATTATCAACAATAACACATTCAAAAGGTGACAGAGGATGCGATGGGGTCTGTCATTTCCAACCAGGGAGAAATTCATGTAATGTGTTAGTAATAAATTGGAGAGTGATAGAAGGGGGAGAAGATCTATCCTTGAAAATCCAATTGCTTATTTCCTTATATAATTGCCAACAAACATATGAGGGGCTCAATTTACAAAGTAATCTTATGAGAGGATGGTAAAAAAAGATCTTCCATCCACAAACAAATTGTTGGAGATTTTCATTGAAAACCTATTTCACACCAAATATAAGTAGGATACCCAACCATACTTTCCTAGCATAAGGACAATGAATCAGAAAGTGGGGGGTTGATGGAGACACAACCCAAGAATAGAATGGACACAACAAGAGAGGGAAAACTTTATTAACTATGAAAATATGCCAATATGCTTAGTGCGGAGAAAATAGACTCCAAAAAATGCCCTATGGGCTTACAATAGTGTAAATCTGTAGATAATTTCTTCTCCCAGTACCTTCTCTCAAACTCCACTCTGAATTGCCTTTTACAACGCTAGAAATGTTCTTAAATAGACCCCAAAGGGTTAAGGATTAGGAATACATTCTAGAAAGTGCCAGTTGGCATCCACCACCAAAATGGAAGGCTCCAGAAGTTGCCTTAGAAGTTGGTGCAAAATTAGAAGAATCCAAAAATGGTAGCCAAACTTCTAGGAGGCATAACTTTTGAACCGTAGCTCCGATTGATGAACTGTTTACATTTTCAAAAAGCTCTCAGAGTGCTCTATAGCCCTATGGACCAAATTTGATTGTCCACCATTTTTTAGGCCTATATGAAGTCATTTAGTGTCTTGAACCTGACTTTGAAACATTCTTAGAAGGTCTCTAGAAATTGAAAAACTACGATAACTTTCAAACCGTGCAGCCTTTTGACCTGATACTTTTTTTGGAATGTTCTAAATTACAATTTTAATCATCCCTCCAATTTACACCTTCTAACTCACCATAATTATGGCTCAATTACATAGTCCTATTTTTCTAGCATTTACATGTATCCCAAGGTGCTTAAAAAACTCTAACCCAAAACACTAATAGTGGAACTGTGAGAGTTGGAACCTTTATTTGACCCAAATGTGTATCCGAAAATGAAAACACATGAAATAGAAACTATGTCTAGGTATATTTTTTTTGGGTGACACAGCATTGCCCTTATACCTCTGGATGCTCCTGCATTAGACACCCAGGGTAGATTGAAAAGTGACCCTATCACTTTATGGATGGTAGAGGAAATCCCAAATGGGAAACCTTGACTGTTGATATCCAAGTTGAGTCCTCTATCGGCCATCCTTTCCACTTAACTAGGTACTCTTCATACTTCCTATTTTTGTTACTCTTGTCGACACGACTATCCAAAATCTCTTCTATCTCCTCCTTCTTAGAAGTAGGAATTGGATATGGCTCCAGTATCAACCCCTCATTTGCACCATCATCATGATACTCTATTAAGTTTTTAATGTTGAAGATAGGAGAAATGTGAATTCCATCTAGCAACTCCACCTCATATGCATTTCCTGAGTCATGTTTCTTCAAAATTTTGTAGGGGCCAAATTTCTTCATCTTTAGTTTATTGTAAGTACCTACTAGAAATATTTCTTTTCTTAAGTGTACCATGACTAGATCCCCTACTTGGAACTCCTTATGTCTTCTCCTTTGATCAGCCCTTTCTTCATACTATTGATTCATCTTGATAATGTGTGCCTGGACCTCCTCATGTAGGTGTTTGATATGTTTAGCAAATTCTTCTACTTCAGCACTTGTCCTCTTCCCTTGCTCCATCTTCCTCAATTCCGGTGTAGTCGTTGGGCTACTTCCATATACAATTTGGAATGGTGATCTACTAGTACTCCTATTTATAGAGTTATTATAAGCAAATTCTGCTTGTGGTAGAATCAAATCCCATCCCTTGGGCTTATCCCCAACTAAACATCTTAGCAAATTGCCCAAACTTCTATTTACCACTTCTGTCTTGCCGTCAGTCTGCAGGTGATGTGTGGAATTGAATTTCAAGTCTGTTCTCAACTTCTTCCACAATGTTCTCTAGAAATACCCCACAAATTTAGTATCTCTATCAGAAATGGTACTCCTTGGGAGACCATGTAGTCTCACCACCTCTTTGAAAAACAAGTCTGAAATATGAATGGCATCATGAGTTTTGTGGCATGGAATGAAATGTGCCATTTTGGAAAACCTATCAAACACCACAAATACTAATTCATTACCCCTTTGTGTCCTTGGCAATCCAAGAACAAAATCCATACTTATGTCCTCCCATGGCTTTGATGGAATAGGCAATGGCTGATATAGCCCAATATTGTGACTAAATCCCTTGGCCACTTGACAAACCTGAAAACTCTGTACAAACTTCTTCACATCTTGTGACATTTGAGGCCAAATAAAATGTTCTCTAAGAATGGAAATGGTCTTATCTTGACCAAAATGTCCTGCCATCCCTCCACTGTGTTTCTCCTTAATCAAATTTTCCCTCATGGAACTCCTTGGAATGCACAATCGACTGCCCTTGAACAACATACCATCATGAATCAAATTGTCTAACCACTCGGTTCTGTCTACAGCAACAAGTTCTTTACAAGCTTTCCACGCTTCAACAAAATTAGGATCCTCAGGTACAGATTCTTGAGCTTATCAAACCCAACTACTTCAACCTACATTACTGTAAGAAACAACTGCTTCCTACTCAATGCATCTGCAAGCCTATTAGACTTTCCACTTCTATGCTTCAACACAAATGTATAGCTCTGCAAGAACTCTACCCACTTCATATGCCTCTGGTTCAATTTACCTTGGCTATTTAGGTACTGTAATGCCTAATGATTAGTATATAAAAAAAATTCCTTTGGAAATAAATAATGCCTCCATTTCTTTAAGGCTTGAACTATTGCATAGAACTCTTGATCATAAACAAAATACTTCTTCTTTGCATCATTCAATTACTTCTTCTTCGCATCATTCACTAAAATATGCAATAGGCTTACCTTCTTGGCTCAATACAGCCCCAATAGCACTGCCACTAGCATCACAATCCACCTATTCTAGAATACCTTACTAAAATTAAGAAGTGCCAACATAGGTTGTTCTATCACCTTCTTCTTCAGCAATTCAAAATTTCTTGCAGCTGTCGTAATCCATTTGAACTCTTTCCTATCCCCTCTTATTGTGTCAGTAAGGGGTGCACAAATGCCACTAAAATTATTAATGAACTTCCTGTGAAAACTAGCCAGACCATGAAATGATCTCACCTTAGTAGTAGACCTTGGAGTAGGCCATTCCAAGATGGCTTTTACCTTCTCTAGATCCATTTTGAGACCTTTAGATGATACAACAAACCCCAGGTAGACTAACTCTTTTTTAGCAAAGCTACACTTCTTCAAATTAATTAACAGTTTCTCTTCCCTCAACATTTCAAGGACTCTATGAATATGCAATAAATGTTCTTCCAAGGTCTTTCTAAAAATTAAAATATCATCCAAATAGACAATAACAAATTTTCCCAAGAACTTCTTAAGTACCTCATTCATAAACCGCATAGAGGTGCTTAGGGCATTCGTCAATCCAAAGGGCATGACTAGCCACTCATAAAGACCCTCCTTGGTCTTGAAGGTGGTTTTCCACTCATCTCCTTCTCGTATCCATATCTAGTGATAGCCACTCTTGAGATCTATCTTTGTGAAGTACTGAGCTCCACTCAAGCAGTCCATAAGATCATCCATTCTTGGAAAAGGAAACTGATACTTGATGGTTATCCTATTTATAGCTTGAGAGTCTGTATACATTTTCCACTCTTCATCCTTCTTTGGTTCTAGTACTGCAGGTACTGCACATGGACTTAGGCTCTCTCGAATCAAACCCTTCCTCAATAGCTCCTGAGCCTGTCTATTTAACTCCTCAGTTTCAGTAGGAGTCATCCTATGAGTAGCCTTATTCGAAAAACTAGCTCCAAGGATTAAATCTATCTAATGACTGATTTTCCTTACTAGTGGCAATCTTTTTGGAACATTATCAAAGATGATATCTCCAAACTCACTTAGTAAATTTGAAACTTCAAGTGGTATTTCACTACTACATTCCTTATCTTTTCTAGGAATCAAAGCATAACACATACGTTGATGTTTCATGCCATCCAAAAACTTTTTTCCATCAACAAAATAGATTCTAGCACTACTGCATACCTTTTCACCTTCCTTTATCATGGGCTTCAGTTTGTGGTGAACTTCATCCTTTGTCAAAGAGTATGTGTTTGCATGACCATCATGTACTGCATGCCTATCAAATTGCCATGATCTTTCCAACAATAGATGGAAAACATCCATTGGAATAATATTACAGAGAACTTCATTATGGTAACTCCTAATTTTGAACTTCACTAAACATTGTTCACTTACCAGGACCTTATGATCATCCTTCACCCAAGCAATTCGATAGGGTTGGGGGTGTTTCTCCCTCTTGAGCTTTAGCTTAGAAACCATCTCCTCTGACACCAAGTTGTCAGTGCTACCACCATCAATGATCACATCACAACATTTATCCTCACACTTGCACCTAGTACAAAATAGACTCCTCCTTTGTCCTAGTTCAATCTCACCACTTAGTAGGACCTTTTCATTTACTAAAGTCTCTCCTCTTTCTACATCCTCTAAATGTGATGAGTGTGCATCCTCATCAACATGAGCAATCCTATCTTGACCCTCAGCTCTCCTATCTGTCCTTCCTTGTCATTAAGGGCATTCAAAGGCACAATGACCTTCTTTATTACAATGGAAAAAGGTACCATAGAAATCTCCTCTTCCTAAACCTTTTCCATGTCCTCTACCTCTTCCTCTCTGATCTCCAAAGTTTTGATCATGAGAGCGGTTAAAATCCTCATTCCTCTAGTTCCTGCTAGTACCCACATCTTCATTTTTCTTTTGGGTCTCATTTCAGCCTCCAGATGACCTACTGCTACTCCTTCCTCCTTGACCACACCCTCTTTGTCTCCTTTCAAACTTTTTATTTAGCTTCTCTTCAACTTGCAAGGAAAACTGGTATGCCTCTTCAACTCTGGTCATTCTTACCAAACTTAATTCCTCTAGGATGCTAGGTCACAACCCATTGCTATAACAAGCAAACTTTTCCTTATTTGCTTCTGCATGCCCTGTTCTAATCAGAAGTTGGTAAAACTCCTTCCTATATTCCTAGACTGATTTTCCTGCTTTCTTTAACCCATGCATCTTCTTAAACAAAGCAAGCTCATAGTCAATAAGAATGAATCGCTTCTTTAGTTTGTCCACCATGCAATCCCACCTTGTGATCTTCTCCTTTCCTCTTCTATTTCTTTCCAATTGAACCTCTTGCCAGCAGATTTTGGCATGGCCTTTTAGTTTAGCCTTTGCAAACTTAACCCTATCTAGATCCCTGATATCCTCATACTCAAAGTACTCCTCCAGTTCATTGATCCAATCTATTTTCAGATTTCTTGCAAATACACTCACATCAATTGTAGGTCTTTTTCCAAACTTAATAATAGCCTTAAAAAGCCTCTCTTTTGCCTGATTCAGAACTTCCCCTTTTGGTCCAATTTCTTCTTCCTCATTTTCATCCTCACTTTCGTCGCCTACGGAAACATTTGTTCCTCTACGGAGCTCCTCCTACAACACTTGAACCTACCTTTGGAGGGCCCTAAGCTCCTCAAGATTAATAGCTCTAGCCCTTCCACCACGCTCTCTTCATGGAGGCGTCTTCTTAACTCAAACCCATAACCACACAGTCCTAGTGCAAACTACCTCACAGTCAGTGCTCTATCTACACACTCAGGAAAACCTACTCTAATACCACTTGATGGAGACACAACCCAAGAACAGAATGGACAAAACCAGAAAGGGAAAACTTTATTAACTATGAAAATATGCCAATATGCTTAGTGCAGAGAAAATAGACTCCAAAACATGCCCTATGGGCTTACAATGGTATAAATCTGTAGATAATTTCTTCTCCCAGTACCTTCTCTCAAACTCCACTTTGAACTACCTTTTACAATGCCAGAAATGTTCTTAAATAGACCCCAAAGGGTTAAGGATTAGGAATACATTCTAGAAAGTGCTAGTTGGCATCCAATGCCAAAATGAAAGGCTCCATAAGTCACCTTAGAAGTCGGTGCAAAATTAGAAGAATCTAGAAATGGTAGCTGAAATTCTAAGAGGCATAACTTTTGAACCGTAGCTTCAATTGATGAACCATTTACATTTTCAAAAAGCTCTCTGAGTGCTCTATAGCCCTATGGACCAACTTCACTCGTCCCCCATTTTTTAGGCCTATAAAAAGTCATTTAGTGCCTCGAAACTGACTTTGAAGAATTCTTAGGAGGTCTCTAGAAATTGAAAAACTGCGATAACTTTCAAACTGTGCAGCCTTTTGACCTGATTCTTTTTGTGGAATGTTCTAAATTACAATTTTAATCATCCCCCCAATTTACACGTTCTAACTCACCATAATTATGGCTCAATTACATAGTCCTATTTTTCTGACATTTACACTTATCCCAAGGTGCTTAAAAAAATTCTAACCTAGAATACTAATAGTGGCACTATGAGAGTTGGAACCTTTACTTCACCCAAATGGGTATCCAAAAATGAAAACATGTGAAACAGAAACTATGTCTAGGTATTTTTTTTTGGGTGACACATGATTACTCGTATACCTTTGGATGCTCCTGCATCAAGGGTAGTTTCTCCCTCCGAGTGATAGAAGACACAACTATTCACCAACTAGAATCCCCGCATTTTAATATTATCAATTGTAAGCATGCTACCATGTAGATCCATCCACCCAAAAAAGTCCACTTTGAAATTGATTCCTATAATCCATACATTTTCTAATAAGTGCATTCCTTTGAACCAATGAGGATATTGTAAGTTGATTTAACACTAAAGTCTCCCATGATATTATGTTGTCACATTGCAACATCCTCTGTTGTGAAAGCTAGGACCCATGTTTTTTCAAGACACTTCTATAGATTTTGGGTTAGAGGATGAGCTAGTATTCTATATTTTAGATTAATCCATCTCCTATTTTTATCAATATAATCACTCAAATTTGAGCCAAATTGGTCTATGCACACCTTCTTCAGCTGACTGAAGTGAGACTAGTCTAAGGTGAAACTCGACTAGTTATCCTCCTATAATCTAATCTGCCTCCCATCCCCCATGACTCATCTGATACATTTCCTCAAAAAATTTAGGTTATTCACAGTATTATACCATATCTTAAAGCCTTCTGGAAAACAATTATTTACAAGGTTGTATTGGAAAGTACCTCCCCTCATATATTTTTCCTTCATGATCCTAAACCACCCAACCTTCTCCTTAATTAGCCTCCATCCAATCTTTGACATTAAATATTTGTTTAGATCATAGATTCTTCTTCAATTTAACCTCCCTTGAGGTTTTGGTTTGCAGATATTTTCCCAAGCCACCATACTCATCCTCAAATGCTCCTCTATCCATGTCTATAGAAAGTTACAATGGATCTTCTCAATAGAGTCTTCAACATTACTCAAGATTTTGAATATGGAAAGGAAGTAAATAGGGATGCCTTGTAAGGAGGCAATAAGGAGTTGTAATTTACCATGATTACTCAAAACCCTACCTTTCCACCCTATAAGCTTCCTTTGTATGTTTTTGATGATAGTATTCCAATACTAGGACAATATTTCCTTAAGAGTGAGGCATAATCCCAAATATGTATCGAGGAGTTCATCTTGTTAGCAGTGCAATTCTCTAGTGATCTTATCTTGTAAGCTCCTCATAGTGTTAAAGAAGTAGATTTTTCTCTTATGATAATTGACAGGATTACCTAACACTATAGCATAATCCCCTAGTACCTTCTTCTAGTGCTACCTTCCTTGATAAGCATATTCCCATAGATAAATGTGTCATCCATGAACTAGTGTATCACCTCTGTGGGGAGAGTGGTGGCCAGTTTAATTCCCTTTAACTAACCTTGTTCTTCCATAGCTAGGAAGTTCCTTCCAAGCACTTCTGCCACAATGATGAATAAATATGGGGAGAGAGGGTCTCTGTTTCTCACCCCCCTCATGGTTTTGAAGAATTTTCCTAGGGTTCCATTAAAGAGCACAACAAATTGAATAGAGCTAACTATCTCTCTAACCAATGAGATGAATCTCTCATTGAAGCCCATTAGCTCAAGAATGTCATAAAGAAAATCTTGTTTCACTTCATCATAGAATCAAGAAATTCCCAACTTCATGGTCATCCCTAGATTCTTGCATCTTTCCACAGAATGAATAACTTCATGGGAAGTGATGACTACATCCAAAATATGTCTTCCCAAGATAAATCCATTCTTGGAATTTAACTAATGGAGCTACCTAAGAGAGGTATCAGTCTATTACCAAGATCTTTGATAGAATTTAAGTTGTATTATAGAGGGTGATGGATCTAAAACTCCCCATCTTAGTAGTTTTACCAATCTTTAGAACAAGAACAATGTACATCTAATTCAGATCTTTAAGGAATCTTCCTTTATTTATGAAGTCTTGTGCAACATGGGTGAGATCATATTTGATAATATCCTAGATTTCTTGAAAAAAGGTTGACAGAAAACAATCATGGCCTGGAGTCTTATACACTCCCATAGAAAAAATTTCCACCTTCACTTCCTCAATCTCAGCTCTTTCCATGAGTTCTTGACCCTGGTCATCCAATAGTCAAGTGATTGTATTATGTTTTTTTGTGCTTAGAAAAAGATCTTTGAAAGAAGATATTATTTCTATCCCCCTTAGTAAGCCATTGGATATGTCATATTTACTTCCAAAATTTCTCCTCCTTCATGATAATGTCCTTCCACTTGTTCCTCAATTCCCACTTCTCACTAGTGGCCTCCTCAAACACCTCGCCATTAGCAAGAAAAAGTTGAACATCCTACATTTTTTTCTTAGTCTCTTTCTTTATATTAAAGATATCCTCAAAAGTAGATGTTTTCCATCAAAAAACCTCATTTCTAATGATTTCAAATTTCTTAACGATCCTAAACATGGTTATTCCCCCCACCCTAGTGCTCCACCACAATCTAATACACTCCTCAAACTTTGGGTGACAATTCCACATAATCTCATATCCAAAGGTATAATGCCTTAAGAGTTGCATTTATCCCAGTTAAACAAGATCATGGAGTGATCCAAGATAGTCCTAGGGAACATAAAGAGGGAGGTAAATGGGATGATATCCCAACCTACCAAAATCAACACTCTATCTAGCATCACCTAGATGAGGTTATTATTAAATCTATTCTTTGACCAAGTGAAGGGGGAACCATGGAGGTTTATATCCAATAATTCATTTTGTGTAACGAAACTATTTAAATCATGCATACTATCAGACTAATCCTCAAGACCCCCCCTTGCTTTTTTGAAGGATACAAGGGTGTATTAAAGTCCTACAGACATCCAATTTGTGGAATTACTTCCACCAATTACATGAGAAGCATCCTCCCACACTTGAAGTCTTCCAACCTGAGTATTGGGAGCATAGAAGTTAATTGAATTTTAGGTGAGGTCCTTTTCCACAAACTCAAAAATTAGGAAATGCAAGTTAGAAGTAGTCATCTTACCTAAGATCCTATTTTGGCCACATACTGTAGCAATGTTTCCCAACTCAATAGTCTATTCACTATAAGAAAATCTAACACCAAGCCATATGTAGGCTAAAGTCTATTCAAAAATTATCCAAGGAATTTTAACTTCTTGTATAAGGATGATGTCCACACTATGCTCCAAAAGACATATTCTTACAACATATTATTTCCTGGGGCTACTAAGCCCTCTTATATTCCACGAGATAAAATTAATTTTCTACATCTTCGAGTATCTTCCAAGGAAATGTTTTTACCTTGAGTAATGTCCCATACAATAGCTTTCAATCTGATAGTCTTCTCTAGAAGTCTTTTGACCTTAGAATCTGAACCAACATCCACTTTAATAGAACCTCTTGTTTTCTTCTTCATTGTGTTCCATCCTCCCTCCAAGTCCACTAGGGATTGATTTGGAACCGACAAAGACTCCAAGTTCTAGTGAATGGGAGAGAGAGTCTCACAACATAATGGAGTGATACCATCAGGGAGCCAATAGGATCACCCTAGGACACCCTTTCAACCCCACTTTCAGTAGCATGGTTCACATCCCTGAGCAGGCTCTGAAATTCACAAATCAGATCCACCTATAGTATCTACCCAAGGCACCCCTACACCCACCAAAATAGAGATCTGATTTGGAACCATAGACTTAAATTAAAAGCTATTAAAGTTAATTTGTATTTTTAAATTTGACATTATAAGAATGACATTTTAATGAAATCTCAAAGTCAAGACATCTATTTTAAAACAACTTAAACATTATTATTTGAATAAAAGACATTTTATTATTTTAATTTAATAGATAATATAAAGTTAGATTTTAATTTTAAAACATTAAGATAAATTAGGCCTGCCCTTGGAAAAAATAATGTTTTCCAAGGAAGAAATAGTATTTACTTTTCTAACTATTTCATTAATAAACAAGTGATGCAAAAAGCTAATTTTTTGATAAATTAGACCTTAAGATGAGTTGGGAAAAGGAGAGGAATAGGTAAAGGTCTTAAAGAGAGAAATATAAAACATTATTTATTAATATTATAAAAAGATTATACAATTTGCAATAATTTCACTTTAAGATTAATATAATTGAGTAAAAATTTATAGATATTTTCTAATGACATTAGATTTGAGAATGATAATTAATAACTTCTAAAAATATTTTATTTATCTTAAAACTTTTATATTTTATAAGTACAAAGAAATATGATAAAAATGTTAATGTTATAAACAAAATGCATAAAACTAAATCTTAAAAGATAGAAATATATCAAAAATATATTAATAAAGTAAAAAGTAAAAATCTATTGAAAAATAAACTAACTAGTGTATTTGTTCAATTTTTTCTATTTAGGTTTTTGTGCAAATTTTTTTGTTCGGGCATTTTCTCTGGTCTGATGGCAAGGGCAATAGAAAGTATCATGCTATTAAATGGGACTGGTGCCATACTAATAAGTCCTTGGGGGGGTTGGGGTTAAAAGATCTCAAGCTGCAAGGTATAGCTCTTTCCGCCAAATGGATTTTCCAATCTATGGAGGGTGATAGTCCTTGGAAAGTTCTTGCTAGATACAACATTGAGAGAGGTTTTCCCAAGTAGACTAGATCTTGGAAAAATCTCCCCTTATGTGACCTTATTGTTGGTAAGTTCCCGGTTGTGGTCCAAGGGTCACCTATTTTCAGATCCATTTGGCGAGCTTGGGAGCATGTTCAGAAATTTATCACCAATAGGGATTTTTATAATGATTGTCACCTTCGCTGAGAGAGATCCATCTAGTAGAATCTAGGCTTGAATAACAAGCCCCTTGCCCTCTACTAGGGGTGTTCTGCCAAGTCCTGGGCTAAAGCTAGTATTTCTCAATTTGTTGACATCTTCGAACATGATTCTCTTATCCCTTGGGAAGATCTCAAGATTAAATTTAATTTACCTCAGTCCCAGAAGAAAACCTATAATTTAATTTCTCAAGCTTCTAAGAATATTCCTTCTCTTTTCCATGTGGACTCTTATAGATACATTAAATGCAAGTGGCCTGATCGAGTTGTTTTAGATAAGCTTAAAGCTAAGAATATTTATAAGGTTATTGCTCATAATGTGGATATTCTTGCCCATATCAATAAACTCTGGTATTTTTCTTTTGATGTTAAAGTTTGGAATAATTTGCTGAATTCTATTTGGAAAGGTCCTTGTGAGCCTAAAATTCAATGTTTTAAATGGCTATTGTTAATTGATAGACTTCCTATTAGAAGAGATAATCAAAATTCTGATATTTGTAATATTTGCAGGTGACCTGAAGCAGGTAGACATATCTTATTTGATTGCCTTTTTGCTAAAGAAATTTGGAATTTATTTGATATTTATTATCCCATTAGTGTGAGCATCATTGAAATCGTTTCTAGTCATATTAATGGGATTAGTAAGGATGCTAATTTCTTCTAGAATATGTTGTCCTCTAACATTCTTTGGTAGATTTCGAAATGCAGGAATGAGAAAAAGTACCAAGGTAAGCCAAGGGTTCTTACTGAGTTTTTTTGAAAACTCACACATTTTAAAATCTTCTTGTAGGTGCAAAACACCATGGTAATTGAAAAGGACAAATTAAGTAGATTTCTTAAAGATGGGCAAGCTTCTTTCTTTGTTCGCGATCTTAAGTATGGCTATCAGTGGTGAAGGACTATGGATAATCTGTGGATGTTTGATTACACATTTTGGAAGCTAATCCAAGCTATTAAGAGGAACCATAATGCCAAGAAGGAGGATACCTTTATGCTCTCTCGAATTCAGGAATGCAAGACTATTGTTTGGATGGAAGGCCCACTCAGTTGGACTACTTGGGTTGATCTGTATTATGATATCTTGTACTAGCCTTGTGATGTTCAATTTTTGTTGTTCTTTGATTTTCTCTAGCTAGTCTTTTGCTACTATGGCTCAAGTTTGAGGCTTTGCCTCTTTTGTAGTACTCAGAGTTCTGTGTAACTTTTTTTTGATCTCTCTATTTCTAATAGAAAAAAAAAAGATTTATTTTATAATTAATTAAAAAATAATAAAATATTAGAATTATAATTTTTATTGGTTAATCTTGCATTGTTGCACCTAATACAATATAACAAAGAATAAATTTTACTTGACAAAATTAGATTTTTCTTGGGGATAATTCAAGTAAGAATGCTTCTGTAAAAACCAAAGGCTTCACCAAATTCCATTTGTAAATTCTTAGATAAGAAGTTTTGCTCACATTAATAAACATTAATCTATCTATGACCATTTACACTTATGGAAAGAAAAAAAACCCTCAAAGATATATATATATATATATATATATATATATATATATATATATATATATATATATATATATATATATATATATATATATATATATATATATATATATATTAAAGAATAGAATTTCTAACTTGTCATATTTTTCCAATTATTTAACATATATCTTCTTAATCATATTCTTTTGTTAGAAACATGTAAAAAAGAATATAATGAAAAATTAAAATTGTAATTCTTTCATTCTTCTTATTTTAAATATAGATTAACATTTTTAGTTAAATGTTCTACTATTTATATATATTTCATCATATTGAAAAGAATTTCATCATATTAAAAAGAATTTTAGAAACCTTATATTAAATATCAATACCATAAGATTACAACATCAACAATGCATGAAAAGCTTTGTATTTATTTTTTGAAATTCTAGAAATTTATAGTTTTCTAACAGTTTTTTAATTGAAAATAATAACAATAAATGTAGGAATGCATCATATATATTCATATATGCTTGCATAATAGTCTTCCAATAATAGACTTTGCTAACTGTGTTAAGCACTCATTGTTCTCATTGTTATTATCCACTTGGATAAAGTGTAACATTGTTGCTTGTTTAGATGCATTAAACCCCAAATGCATGGCTCTAAATCTAAAAAGTTTAAGCAGGAAAATGATGGAAAAGTAGGAAATAAGAAGCGGTGGAAAAGTACAACAAGGTAGAGAAGAAGCTTCCAGAATCTGCATTAATTTAAGATTTTTCATAAAAAATAATATTTTATTTATAATTTTGTAATTGAAATTCTTTTTTTTAAATAATAAAACTGCAGTTCAACTTTTTTTATTCACGTTAAATCTATCCTACAGAAATGCATAGGATAGAGACTGGGTCTATAAACGGTGAACTCGTGTAAAGATCGACTCTTGCAACATAATGCCAAATCATCTAAAAAATGAGAAATACGGAAAAAGAAAGATACACATCAGCAATGGAGTTGAAAAATAGCGACAATTCATTTACTCAACTTATATAGATTACAAAGTTCATTACAACTCCAATAACAATGTTGTTTCGGAAGAATTAAAACTCAAAAGATAAGTTTTTGCTACATCTAAACAATGAAATGTTGACATAACTGTATATGATACAAAGATACATTTCACTATATGCAAATACATCATAAAGAAAGAATGAGTGATTAGCCATTTAGATGTATATAGCTTCCAAGTGTTCACTGATCTACTTCTGATTGTTTTGATCCTTAGCCATTGAATGGCATCTATTTGCTATCTAAAATGGGGGTGTGACTCAGGCGCTTTTACCTTGCCAACCATGGAGTAATTACTCCCCTGGGGTTCTTCCTGACATGAAGAACTCCTCAACCTTGGCACGAGAAGGTTAGCTTCTCGGAACAAGAAGGATTGGATGGATCCGGTGCAGCTGTGAAACTTACTACAAACATCCATGTACTAAGTAGACTAATCACAGATATATGGCAGGGGAAAAAAAAATAACATTCTACATATCAACACGTATGCAGAAAGTAAAAGAACATATTTTCCCATATGTACAAATCAGCATATCTAATCTATGCTTCAAATAAAATATGCATATCTACCCATACGCAATGTCAGAATAATAGTATTTCTACTGAAGTGATAAAAGATGGCTTGGCCAAGCACTAAATTTGCCAACATGATGCATGGAGAGTCAAACTAAATTGAATCCTACCACACAACACTTGGCAGGTTGAGAGAAGCAAAACAATAAGCATCCATCTCCACCCTCCCATTTCCAAATACACCCATCCATAAGGAAATAAGAACAATCATACTTAAGACTTAACAAATTTGCAATAAGTTTCTAAGTTATATACTGGTTTTCAGCACTACTTAGTGTTCAAAAAGTATAATAGCAATACCACCATTATACCCAAGATTACCTCACAAAAATTGTAATCTGCACTTAAAAATAATAATAATGAAATTTTTTGTATCTCTTCTGATATTTATCAGATGTTGGGTAATTGTTATCTTGTTTCATACCCATTCATGTTGACAATATTCATTAACTGCCACAGTAAGGTACCATATAAAAAGAACACTATGTTTTAGAACTAAGTTTCTTATATCTCAAGCTTGCAAAATGTTATAACCACAAGCATTAATACTAACTTCATCATTTATCAAAGGACAATAGGTTATTCCCTGCTAAGTCCATGATACGCTATAATTTCTATTGATATACAGTCCATCAATGCTATTAAACATACATATGCTTGAACTTTGACAGCAAATAGATTCATTAAATGCTGGAAACCACTCACAAAAAAATAAAATAAAATAAACAAAGATAATTTACTTAAAGAAACACACTCCTTCTTTGTACAGCAAGTTAATTTGCCCCTTTCCTATGGTTTTTTAATTACATCTTTTCCTAGCAACATATTCAAAACAGTAAATAATTGTATTTAATACCCTTTTTCTAGCCTTACATATTGTTTAGACACTGTATTGTTGTTTGTCTAGGACTGAAGTTTATCTTTTAGAAAAAAAGGAACAAAATTTAGGAAAGATTCTCTCTATTTAACTTAATTGCAATCATGGATATTTATATTGATCAAGTCTAGTAACTCTGTTCAAATCTTTAGTCAAATTTGACCCCATTGGATATGAATATGTATTGTTATATAAGAATTTTCATTGTTGTAGGAAACAGTGAGTTTGATTGGTATTTGATAGTTGATCAATCCCTACTGTTGTGAGAACATTAAACTTATTATATGATTACTACCACTAACCTTCACTAAGATTATGTCATATTAATCCTAAAATTTGAAATATCAATGACTTAACATAGACAGTAGCTTATTTTATAGAAACGTATGCTTAGATAAAAGAAAGTAATCAGCTAAAGAAGTAAAAAGAATTGTTCAAAAACTTTAAATACAAGATGGGAATAGAGAAAAACAATCAAAGTGATGGTTTTAACAAAATCGACCATTTACATCAAATTTCTTATGAAATGACAGGGTCTCATCCAAAAGCCGACTGGTCTATAACAGTAGGGTTTTTTTGTGACAAGCATAAGCATTTAGATTTAGTGGGTACTATAGGCGAGAGATCTCAAGTTAAATTTTAAAACTATTCAAAACTTCAAAATAGTTTAGGTCTCAAGCATGTGGCTTTTGACAAGATGGAATGATATGATGTGGGTCTCAATGAGCTAGCTGTAAACAAACTCAAGCAAAACCCTCTTAAATTTTTGGAATGCTATGCAGATGAAAACAACCACAACTAATTAGTATGTGCTTCCTCATTTGAAAACATATTATCAAACTCCACGCCAAACTAACCACAACAACCTAGATAAAGAATTATTCATCATATTGGTCGAATTTAAATGAAGAAATGGGAAAATTAATGTTTTTAACAATGGCAATGGACAGAAAAACCTGAGTACACTCTACCCCTTTCTTCTTCCCCAATGTTGTGCTATCCCCCTGCAACACCCAGGCATCCTCCCTACCTTATGGTTTCTCCTCCCTTCTTTATTTACTATTTTTGCCTCCCTTCTTAATGTCTCCGTAGTGGAAGAGAACGGCACCTGCACTTTGCTGGAAATGGTTTATTTTTCCATTACTCCTCATTATAGCTGCCATAAAAATGATTTCCCCAACTATTATTTAAAACCAATCTCATTTTAAAAATGCAACATTTTAAGGAAATAAGTTTAATAAGTTAAGATTGCCATAAAATAATTATCACTCCTAATTTATTTTATAAATCTTCAAAAAAACAAAAGAACTATAAGAGGCAATAGTTTTTTTTTCATTACAAAAAAAAATAGAACCCTACTCATATCATTGAACTTCATTTCAATATCTTATTACCATTTATATATTAAGAAATTAAATAAAAGTCAAATGCATCAACATCATTTCACACTAGACTAAGTGGTGTGTGATATGCTGCAAGGATTATCCATCTATCCCCTTCTGAGAGGCTAACATTCTCTACCTCAACCACACACTCGCCTTCGACACCTGCAGACATTCAAACACTCACAAACATGAGGAGTCAATATCCGCCAGTCGATAATACAACATCATATATATAAACATCATAACTATAATGCATACACATACATCAAACTATGAACTTAAATCATGTCTACATAATATCATAAACATGATTCGTAAAACAACTTAACCATTCCTTTAACAAAATTTTAAAATAAACATTTAATAGCATTAATTCCCTGATTAGTTAACATATCAAATGACAAGATTAATCTAATTCAATAATTATTCTAGCAAGTTTAAAATAGTTGATCTAGTCAAAATAACAAAGTTGCCACCTAATGGTCATGTAGGCACAAACAAAGTAGTTGTATGACAAGTCGTGACAAGTCGTCATATAAATAACGCATAGAAGCTATTAAAGAATTATCTCAACATTTTCAAGGTTGGAAAGAAGCAGCTCATTGCAGTAATGGCTGACATTATACAAGTTGAAAATGATGAGCCATTTTTTTGTGAGCTTCATATTCCTCCCGATTATGTCTCATCTATTCAAATGGCAATCTATTTCGACGTTGAAGAAGAAATGCAAATTGATGAGGGTCTCGTTTTGGAAGGGATTGGAAGGAATATGAATGTAGATTTGTTTGTCGCTCTTCAAGCTGATGCACAAGCTAACAATGGCCAAGCAGTCGTTTCAGTGCGCACCCATCAACATTCCGAACAGCTTGACATATTTTACTGTGTCCAAGATGTTACAATAAAAGCTACATTCATAGAAGTTGAAAGTGATTATAATGAGGAAGAAGAAACCTCATATGATGTTGATTCTTTTGTGAATTCAAATGAAGAAATGAGTGACAAAGAAGCAGCAGAGATCTTGGGATCACCTACTGAAGGAATAAATTTCTGCGATGTGGAGAATTTGTGCGTGATATGCCAAGAATCTTTGGAGGATGGCTACGAAGATATAAAGCAGCTGCCATGTGACCACATTTATCACTACAACTGCATTCTCAGATCCACCAAAATCAAGAACAGCTACCCACTATGTCGTGGGGTGTTTGATTGTAGGGAAAGACAGTCATGTTGAAAATACAAGTGCAAATTGCATTGTATTTCTTGTACCCATCTGGTAAAAAGAATGTATTAAGGCCCCATTTGGTTGCTGGCATAGGAATAGAAAATTAGAATAGAAAAATGGAATGGGAATGGGAATGGAAATGAGGAATGGGAATAGAAATAGGCAATTCCAATCATGTTTGGTGCACTTGGAATTCGACTGGGAATATGTTAATCTATTGTTTGGTTGTACAAAAATAGAATAGGAATAAGGTTAAATTTTGTATTTTTAAAAATATTTTTCTTAATTTTTTTTTAATTTTTCTTTTTTTAGTTAATTCATTTTCATTTTCATTTTTTTAAACAAATAGATATAATTTTAAAAAATGTTATTAAAAAAAAAAATTTTAAAAATTAACAAAAAAAATTCAAAAAGTAAAAGTAAAAAAAAAAATTCAAAAAAAAAAAAAAAATCGAAAAAAAAAATTCAAAACATTTTTTTTTTTTAAATTAAAAATATTTTTTAATGAAAAATCGGAATGGGAATGGAAATGGCCTATTCCAATAACAGATATTTTTTGGCATAGACATATACTCATTTTAGGGGCAAAATTGGAATATGTCTTCCTATTCCCAATTCCGATTGAGCTTACCAAACAGCGAATATAAAACATATTCTAATTTCATTTTCCTATTCCACTCATATTCCAGCAACCAAACGGGGCCTAAATGTCTTTGAAAAGCTTGGCTCAGAGTGAACAATTATTTCTTTCTTTTGAAGAATCATTTAACGTTATTAGTGACACACTAACTTATAATTATGATAATCCAAATCAGCACACAATTTCAAATAATAGCCTTTATCTGGTTATAATCCATCAGAATTTAAATGGGAAACATATAACATTAAAATATTTTAAATTTTATTCTCAAGTTTAAATTGGATCTAAATCTTCTCGGGCATCTGAAATTTTATTATCTAAATCTTCTTGGGCATCTCAATAAAAAATTTGAAGGCCTGCGAAAGGATGAAGTAAGAGGGATCTCTCCAAGTATTAGGCAAGATCTTCTACCCAGAATCTTAAATCGTATATTACATTTAATTTTCAGAAGCCTTGGTGGCCTCATTTGTTCAATAATTGCTTGAATTTTTTTCAGAGGTTTGCAATTTTCTATTTATTATTTGGTCGACTATGTTTCGAAATTGAAGTGTAAGTGCACAATCGTTTTTTCTTTTAAGTTTAACTCTTACGAATTTTGAAGAATTGCTATTTGAAGAATAAGGCCATTATGATTATATTTATTGTTATATCCATATTACTATGTTCAATTACCAATCTATTCTTTACACATAGTTTCCCTCGTCATTTTCCAGGCTACATTGAAATCTAAAAATCTTTTGAAGTGTGTAACCGATTATAAATCTACTTTCTTGCTCATAAAATAGAACTGACATTTTATTTTAATCCTCCCATTAGACTCTCAATTAGAATCGGTCACCAAAATCAGAATTAAAATCTGCATTTGTTGCTCAAAAATATGCTCATCCATGTCATAAAACTCAAAACCAAAGATCTCTATTCATAGGGAACAAAGTACTGATTTCTTGGAGATATTAAAAAGTCCATTAAAATTTAGATTTTTGAAAACCAAATCTGCATTAAGGAAGCAAAGAAAACCATGATGTTTCAAACCTTTTCTCAGAATGAAGAAACTTTTGAACTTTTGATGCCTCCTGAATAAGTGTTGACGATCCGTCTCAGAATTTGAATGAAGAAATTGAACCTCCAAAGTTTAGTGATGAAGAAGCAGCAGAGATTTTGGGAGGTCCCAGTGAAGAAATAAATTGTCATGGGGAGAATTTGTGTGTGATATGCACCGATTCTTTGGAGAATAGTTGTGAGTATTTAAAACAGTTGCCATGCAAGCACATATTTCATTACAAGCGTATTCTCAGATCCACCAAAATGAAGAACAGTTGTCCCATGTGTAGAGAAATGTTTGATTCTAGGGAAATACAATCATGTTGAAATAATAATTGAGACTTTATTATATTTGCCGAATCCATGATAATGCATCCCATGTAAGATGAATGAAAAGCCTTTTTTTTTTCATGATTTTATCAAAGATTTAATGTTTGTTTCAAAATTTATATTGAGGAGTTATTTTATGTAATTCATTCACATAATAAATTTATTTCTCCTTCAATATGTTATGGATTCTACATATTCCATAGTTGTTGCAAGTACTTAGGGTCATTATTAGTTTCTGCCAAAGGTAGGAAACTAATGTATTCATTGAGTTCATTTTTCTAATTATATTGACCAATCATATTCTAGAATTAAACAAATTTCTAATATTCATATTTATTTTTCCTTTATACATCATTAAATAAATCTCAATTTTCTAACTTCTCATTGAACAATGTTAATTTAGAAATGGGAGAAAATTATTTTTCATCAAAAAACCAAATTTTCAGATCCTTATCTATTTGTAACTGTGGTCTCTGTCAAAATTTGTGGACACTAAAAAATATTTAAAAATAAAGTAACACCTCCACCAATGGTTGTATCACCTCCATGGGGAGAGTGGTGGCCAGTTTAACTCCCTTCAACTAACCTTGTTCTACCATGGCTAAGAAGTTCCTTCCAAGCACTTCTTCCATAATAATGAATAAATATGGGGAGAGAGGGTCCCCCTATCCCACCCCCCTCGTGGTCTTGAAGAATTTTCTTGGGCTTTGATTAAAGAGCACAACAAATTGAATAGATCTCACTATCTCTCTAACCAACAAGATGAATCTCTCATCAAAGTCCATTAGCTCAAGAGATTCATAAAGAAAATCTAGTCTCTCTTTATCATAGGCTTTAGAAATGTCCAACTTCATGGCTATACTTGGATTCTTGCTTCTTTTGATAGAATGCATAACTTCGTGGGAAGTGATGACTACATCCAAAATATGTATTCCTAGGACAAACCCATTCTGGGAAGAACTAATAAAGTTGTCTAAGAGAGGTATATGTCTGTTACCAAGATCTTAGATAGGATTTAAACTATATTATAGAGGCCAATTGATCTAAAACCCCCCATCTTAATAGCTTCACCAATCTTTGGAACAAGAACAATGTACATCTAATTTAGCTCTTGAAAGGAATCTTTTTCTATTTTATGAAGTCATGCGCAACATCATATTTGATAATATCCTAGATTTCCTGAAAAAGGGAAGATAGAAAATAATCCTAGCCTAGAGTCTTATAAAATCCCATAGAAAAAATTGCCACTTTCACTTCCTCAATCTCAACTCTTTCCATTAGTTCTCGACCCTGGTCATCCAACAATCTAGTGATTGTGTTCCTTTTTTTGTGCTTAGAAGTAGATCTATGAAAGAAGACATTATTTCTTTCCCCCTTAGTAAGCTGTTGGATATGTGATCTCTTCTTCCAAACTATCTCCTCATTCCTAAAAATATCCTTCCACTCCTTCCTCAATTCCCTCTACTTATGAACATCCTCCATTTTTTTCTCAATCTCTTTCTTTTGTTTAAAGATATCTCCAAAAGTAGATGTTTTCCATTGAAAAACCTCCTTTCTAATGATTTCAAGTTTCTTAACAATCATAAACATGGTTGTTCCCTCCACCCTAGTGGTTTACCACAATCTAATACACTCCTCAAACTTTGGGTGAGAGTGCCACATAATCTCATATCTAAAGGGTTTAATTATTTATATTTTGAAGAATGGAATTTATAACTTGTCATATTTTTTCAATTATTTAATACAAATCTCTAATCATATTCTTTTACTAGAGACATGTAAAAAGAATATAATGAAAAATTAAAATTGTATTTTTTTTACATACTTCTTATTTTAAATATAAATTAACATTTTTAATTAAATATTCTACTATTTATATATAATTCATCGTATTAATAAGAATTTTAGAAACCTCACATTAAACATAACATCGTAAGATTTGAACATCAACAATACATGGAAAGCTTCCTATTAATTTTTTGAAATTCTATAGAAGGTTAAAGACTCATTCTTGTTATCCACATGGAAGAAGTACCCCAAATGCATGGCTCTAAACATTAGATCACAAGCGTCCAAGGAAATAAAAAATGGTGGACAAGGCTTTCTTGAATTAGTGAAGAGAATGGGTTGGTTGTGATGACAAGGCAGATAAGAAGTTTCCAGAATCCACATTAATTTCAATTTTTCCCCAAAAAAATAATATTTTAATTATAATTTTAAAATTGAATATTTAATTTTTTTAATAATAAAATTGTAGTTCAACTTGTTTTATTCACATTAAATCCATCCTATAGAAATGCATAAAATAGAGACTGTGTGTTTAAACAGTGAACTCGTCATATAAATAACACATAGCAGCTGTTGAAGAATTATCTCAACATTTTCAACATTGGAGAGAAGCAGCATTGCAGTAATGGCTGACATTATACAAGTTGAAAATGATGAGCCGTTTTATTGTGAGCTTCATATTCCTCCCGATTATGTCTCTGCTATTCAGATAGCAATCTATTTCGACGTTCAAGAAATGGAGATTGACGAGGATCTTGTTTTGGAAGGGATTGGGAGGAGGATGACTGCAGATATGTTTGTTGCTCTTCAAGCTGATGCACAAGCTAACAATGGCAGAGCAATCGTTTCAGTGCGCATCAATCAACATTCTGAACAACTTGACATATTTATTGTGTTTAAGATGTGACAATAAAAGCTACATTCATGGATGTTGAAAGTGATTATAATGAGGAGGAAGAACAAATCTCAATGATCATGTTGATTATTTTGTGAATTCAAATGAAGAAATGGGTGACAAAGAAGCAACAGAGATCTTGGGATCGCCTAGTGAAGGAATAAATTTCTGCGATGGGGAGAAAATATTGTGTGTGATATGCCAAGAATCTTTGGAGGATGGTTGTGTACATATAAAGCAACTGCCATGCAACCACATGTTGGAACATTCTAGAGATGTGTGGTAATTTCTATCACAGAAATATAAACTTGTAAGTTATTGTTAGTGTGTTGTAGTATGTAGGTGCCTTGGCAAGGAAGGAAGCACATGTAGGTGGAAGTAGGTGAATGTAGATGGCATTTAAAATTATAAGTCAGCTATGACCAGCAATATCTAGAGGTTTCCAAAGTTCTCTATAAAAGAAGCATTTGTAATCCAATTTTCACAAGGCAATGCATATTGAGTTTGTTATGCATCAATCTAGGTGTGAGTTTGTTTATGTTTTATTTTCTTCCTTGTCTTTGCCCATCAACATTGTGGTATCAAAGCTAGGTTGAAGGAGACTATTGAAGATAGTTGAAGGAGATTTTTGAAGACCAGCTAAGAGGAGAACCTGTAGCTTTGAAGAGTGATTGAGATTGGTAAGGATAAGCAACCATTTTGTTGCTAAGACATACCAAGGAAAGTATTTGGTTTCATTATGTTTTAATATTATTATATTGGAAGTGTTTGAATGAGAAGAAAATAGTATATTTTGTGTGCAATTCAATTTAAAGCAATTTTGAGAAGTGTGGTATAAAGGATTTTGGAAGTATGGCCTCTAATGTATCTTATGTGCAACCTCAGATTCTACTTCTCACTAGTAAAAATTATGATACGTGGGCAATTAAAATGAAAACTTTGTTTAGATCTCAAGGGCTAACTGATATTGTTGAGAATGGTATTGAAGAGCCAGTTGATGGATCTGATTTGAATGATCATCAAAGAAGTAAATTGTAGAAAAGTAGAAAAAGATGGGAAAGCTATGATGTTCATACAAACAAGTATGAAAGAACTAATTTTTCAAAGAATTAAGAATGTAAGTTCAGCTAAACAAGCTTGGGAGATTTTGGAAAGTACATATCAAGGTACATCCAAGGTTAAGATAGCCAAATTGCAATCACTTAGAAGAACCTTTGAAAAAAAAATGAAAGAATCTGAATCAGCAAATCATTTTTCAGCGAATGTTATGAATATTGTCAATCAAATTAGATTAAATGGTGAAGATTTTTCTAATCAAAAAGTTATAGAAAATATCTTAAGAAGTTTTCCAAGCAAGTAGGATATAGTTGTGTTTACGATTGAGGAAACTAAAGATCTATCATTATTGTCTTTAGATGATTTATTTGGGTCATTAATTTCACATGAATCTAGGATGAATAAGAATAATGACACAACTTTGGAGAATGCTTTTAAGTCTCAGATGAAATTTGGCAAAGGTAGAGGAAGAAGAAATTTTGGATTCAGAAGAAGAGGCAGAGGCATAAACAATTATCAAACAGAAGAAAGAAAGAATCCAGATCTTGGAGAATGGAGAAATCAAAATTCAAGCTGACACAATAACAATCAGGCATCACAAAGGTATGAAAAATCAAATGTTCAATGTTGTTATTGCAAAAAGTTTGGAAATTTAACAAATGAATGTAGAAAGAAACAAGCAGATATGGGGAAACAAAATGCAAATTTTTTGGAGAGTAGTTTTGGGACATTATTCATTACATGTCATGTTGCTCAAGAGATTCCAAGTGATGTTTGGTTTCTAGACAGTGGTTTTAGTAATCATATGACATGAAATAGAGATATATTTGAAAGCTTAGATACTTCAGCAAAATTAGATGTGAAATTGGGTAATGATAACATAGTAGAATTCAAAGGAAAAGGTACAATCAAGATGGTGACAAAGGTTGGTAAGAAATATATTCTTGATGTGTATTCTGTACCTAGTTTGAAGCATAATATTATAAGCATAGGACAACTTACACAAAAAGGTTATAAAGTTATTTTTAAAAATAACTTGTGCACTATATTGATATTTCCCCAAGTAATAGGGTGATTGCAAGGGTTGAAATGATAGACAATAGAATATTTCCACTTCACATGAAAAGTGGAGTGATGGAGGAGAATGGCGCAAGTTTCAAGGCAACATGTCAAGATCAATCATGGAAATGGTATCTAAGGTATGGTCATCTAAATTTCAAGTGGATATATTTGTTGCAAAGGAAAAATATGGTCAGAGGTTTACCCCCTATTTTTGCTAAGCGACATAAAGAAAGTTTTCCAAAAGAAGTGTCAAATAGAGCTTGGGCACTATTTGAAGAAAATTGATTTCCATTATAGAATTGTCTGTCATTTAATCCGAAAATTTTTAGTAAATATTGAACTTTAGGGTTTTCAAAACCTAATGAATTATGAAAATCACTTTTGTATGCACTTTATGTAATGTGTATTTTACTAGTGTTGGGGTTTTTGGGTTTGTCTTAGCTTTGGCTAGTTAGGATGTTTACTAGAGGCTTGGGGGTTTTTTTTGTGATGTCATGATGATGTTTGTATATGATCTTTTATACTCAACCATGGTAATGTGTCTTGTATGCTCTATGAGGTGTTTTGATCTATTGATTGTTATTGTTTTTTAGTATTCTTGTGTGAAACTGAGATGAATGGTGTGACCTATCTGATATAACCTTTGAGTCTTCGATCAGTTGTATTTGGATCGCTTTCTAGTAACTTTTATAGGACTGAGGTGTTTGTATGATTTGTTCTTGGTGATGTCATGTTATGACATGGATTAGTTTATGTATACTTGATTTTGGGATTAGTCCTGTTAGGATGATCATATTGGTGGAATTTTTGATTATGATCAATGTTTTTCAATACTTGTTAGTTGCTTGTTTAAGAACTGATGTATGTTATGTGGTCTTTTGCGATCTTTTTATTTTACTAAGCTTAGGGTAGGTTATCTATATGTCATGTTGGGAAGTGGCTTGCAATGGAGGTTGGGGTCCAAAGTGGCTACCACGGTAACCCATTGTAAGTTGTTTAATACGTGAAAAAATTACACTAAATGGGAATAAAATGAACCTAATAAGAGTCTTTGTATTTATTCACCCATGCCTCAAGTGCTAGTACAGACTAGGATGGGAGTAGAGAGGATGGTTGGTTCCAACCATGCATCAGTAGTATGCCTTGTTAGTAAAATAGGATACTAGTGCTACATAGATTCACTAGGAGGTGAGGATTAAGTTAAATTGCCAGGGTACCTCTAGCATTGATTCATGCAATGACACTTGTTAGCTTGCATAGTAGATTTCCTACATGTCTATGTTGCCTCTAGGATTAGTTGATACTTGTGTCTTGGTACCTTCGAGTTAGATTGCTTTCAGGTGATTCCTTGAACCTAGATGTTGGATTTGATTGTTGAGTTTGTTATCCTATTTGGGACTTGAGACTATCTCCTCAGTGCGGTGGGAGTGGACCTTTTTGGGTTCCATGAGGTCGGGTGGTAGAGTTTTTTCTTTTACCATTGAGATATGACTATCAGATGCCAACATTGGATGTGCAGATGTTCCTTTCTATCTACTCTTGTATTTCTATGATGGATGGTTGTACTTTTGTATTGTATTTTATTTCATAAGATCTTAAGAGATGATGTAATTTATTTCATGATGTGCATTATTTCAGCCTTTCATACCCTATGACCTATACAGTGGATGATTGTGCATTCTATTTATTGCCAAGTGACATCATACGTAATTATATATTATTTAAATCGATTCATACTGGTACATTATTATTTGATGTGGATTCATTATATATTTATTAATTAAACTTAAGTATGATTCAACATCATGGGACCCTTAAAAATTGTAATTTTTTTATGGTATCTATTTATGTGAATGTTAATTTCTTTCACTATGTTATAATTCTTGTTGTTAAGTTATTATCTTTAACATTTTTTTAAAAAATGTTTGACAAACTTAGTAAAACTTTAGGTTAACTTCTTTTGGTTTACATAATATTTTGGTGGAATAAAATACATTTTATACTTCAAAGATTGGGATAGTTAGATGGGTAGTGAACGAGAATGGGGAGATGGTATAAGAAATTAATAAGACATGAGGATAATCAAGGGTAAGAGATCATAAGAATAGGGAGAGGAGATAGAGGGAAATTAGAGGGAAGTTGATTTTAGAGAGTCTCAAAAACAGAGAAGAGGATTTGACGTGTGTGTGTGTGTGTGTGTGTGTGTGTGTGTGTGTGTGTGTGTGTGTGTGTGTGTGTGTGTGTGTGTGTGTGTGTGTGTGTGTGTGTGTGTGTGTGTGTGTGTGTGTGTGTGTTTGTGTCTGTGTCTGTGTTTGTGTCTGTGTGAATCTATGGAGAGGAGAGTGTGAATGGGTTATTATTGGGAGAGCGATGTGGGCCAACATAAGTTACAGAGGGGATATACATGATAAAGAAAAAGATGATAATGATGGGAAATAAATGGATAGAGTGGTAGGGTGAAAGGGATAAATACAAGAGGAGGGGTGAGAGATGAATCCAAGACAGAAAAGGGAAAATGGGGAGAGATATGAGATATTGCTTAGTAGATGATTGAAAAATATGGTAATGGGGATCGATAGAGAGAGAGAGAGGGGGGGGGGGGGAGGTCAATGGTTAGAGGATAGAGGGAAGAGAGTGAAAGACAATGATTAGGGGGTGAAGTTTGTGTGTGTGTGTGTGTGTGTGTGTGTGTGTGTGTGTGTGTGTGTGTGTGTGTGTGTGTGTGTGAGAGAGAGAGAGAGGGGAAAAAGGGAGAAAGTGAATGTAAGAGGAGGGAGAGGAAGTGAGATGAGATTTAGCATATGAAGGAGGAAAATAAAGGATTAAAATACACAGAGATGTTTCAATGGGGGATGAGAGGGAGATGGGCACTGAGACATAAGCTAGATATAGATGGTAATTTGAAGGTCAGAGTGGGGATGAGAGAGATAATGTTGACCGAGAAGGATAATAATTAGGAAATAATATTTTTTTTTTTAATTATGGGGGGAGGGAGGGAGAGAGAGAGAGAGAGAGAGAGAGAGAGAGAGAGAGAGAGAGAGAGAGAGAGAGATTATGAGGGGACATGTGTGAGAGATATGTGGTAATTACAATGGGGAAATATGAGAAAAGAGAGAATAATTGTGAGGGGATATGTGTGGGAGAAAAGTAGAAGAGGGTAAGATTTATGGCATAGAGATAGAAGATAAATAGGTGGATGATATAATGAGAAAAAAGGAAGCGAAAAAAATAGTAAGTAGGGGTTAGAACAAAAACAAAAGTTTATGGTGGAGGGGAGGGAGAGATTGGGGGTGGGGTGGTTAAATGAGGGGGAATAGATGGTGAGATTTGGGAAGGGAGAGAATGAAGAGATACAAATTAGAGAGGAGTAGAGAGTAAGAAAAGAGGGAGAGGTTGAGAGATGTAAGTTGGAGATATATGTTAATTAGGGGGAAGAGATGCTTAGAAGGGGATAGTGAAAGATGAGGTAGAGAGGGTAGAGAGAGAAGGGGGAGGAGGAGAGATATGAGCTATAAAAAATAATTAGGTCATGAGAGAGAGGATTAAAAAATTGAATAGTAACCATAAACCAAATTATATTATAACTTTAGAAGAAAATAAAATTATTTCCATAAACTCAACTGAAAACCAAATTGCTTGCTAAACCAAAATTGACTACTAACACTAACCCTAATTGAATACTATAATACCATATTAAACCCTAAATTTGGGTAAAAGCACAAACCTGTGTCACCTTTTATAAACAAACAAGATATCAAAATGTGATAGTTCAACATTAATGAAAAAAATGGTATTTGTGTTTAAAATATGAAGATGATGTAAACTGATGAAATGTGTAGAATTGGATGAATTTTATGCCTATAATTTTTATAATTTTTTTGAGTAAGAATTTATTCATTTTATTTTATTTTGAAGTCCCTTTTTTAACTAAAAAAAATATAGGGTGTAGTTTCCATCAAACAAGTATATGCAAATCATCTTTTTTTGTTCTAATTTGAAATATCTTATTGATGACATGTATAGCTAGTGAAATTAAAAAATTAAAAAATTCATGTATATTTTCTTTGTTATAAGTACTCAAGTTCGACCTTATCAGAATTCAACAGTTTTTTCCTCCCATCAAAGCTTCCCTATCAAATCTATACCTTCTTGAAAAATAAATTACATATTCGTGAAGAGGATTCTCTCCTCTAGAGATAAAAAAAAATTTTAAAAATTTTTTTATATGATTTACTTATTTTTTTTCTTTTTTGAGGGAGCATCTTCTGAAATGTTGAAATATTGACTTATAATATTTTGAGATTATAACATATTATAACTAATCAAAAAACTCAAAAATTTATATAATGATGATATTGAATTTGAGATCTATAAAAGGGTATTTTTAGTTTTTGAAAAAAAATTGAGTTTTGATAGAGAAATGAGATTTGACCAAAACAGGTTTTGGTATCATAAACGATGACACAAATATGTGCTTTTACCCATTTGTATTAAATTAGTAATATAATACCTAAAACCCTAATTGTGCTTCTATATGTAATCCTATAAAAATCAAATTCTAAATATAATCTAAAGACTAACACAATGCCAAATTGTAATTTTATTATTATCCCCTCCCCCTACTACTAGCTATATACATATTATATGTTATATAATATATGTAAAGAAATCCTAGAGATATCTAGGCTTTAATTTACTTTTTAAAATAACTACATTGAAAAATTAAATGTTTGATATCTCTTGACTTTCTTTATGTATATTATATAATATATGTAATATGTATATTATATAATATATGTAATATGTATATAGCCAATTTAGTCTATAGGTGTGTTGGTCAGTTATGTTGTTAGTTCCTACCGACGGGAGGATACTAACGCATCTATTAGATGCAAATAACTTTTTCAACCGACCAATAGTAAACAATTTTTCTTTTGCTTATATACAAATTTGGTTTGTTCACACATTTATCTATGATTTTAAAATATGAAAAAAGCTAATTACCTTTATTGCGATTGGTTGGGAGTAAAAATAGTAAGGACTAAAATTAATTTTCATTATATATAAATATAAAAATTTCAAACACTTTGCAAATACATTAATTTATAAGAACTGTATCAATGCATTAATTGCAACTTTATCTTTTCCACATTTGTGACAAGTGGATTAACTTTTTTTTAAACAATCATTTTAATCTTCCACCTCCCAAATGAATGTCTAATGAATATTAATTATTGTGCTATCTATTTTTCTTACCAAGTTCAAATATAGATATTTTAATCAAATATAGAGGTAAATGTTATACCTTTGTATTTGAATTTCTAATTTTTTTTAAAAATTGATTTTTAATAAAAGTACTTAAATTATTACTATTATTTTACTTTTACAAAAAATAAATTAAAAAATATTTATTTTTAATTATATTTTATAATAGTGTTTGTAATATGTATAATTGATAAGTGTTACAATTTAAAAATTATATCATTTATTATTATTATTATTATTTATTTAAACAATTTATCATTTAGTTTAAATATATTTAAAAGCTTAAATATATATATATATTTTTATATTAAATTAATAATTATATTTTATATCAAAAAAACATACTAAAGGAAATAACCACAAAAAAAAAAAGTTCAATTCTAAAAGATATATAAATTATTATTAAGTATTTATAAACTATGTATTAAAATTAAATAGTTATATTCTATTTCTTATTTATTACATTATATTTATTCATTAACATCTATTTATTATTTACAAATGTACATATTCAATTATATAGATATTATTTCATTAAAATTTTACTTTATTTTATGAAAAAATATGAGCCATCCTATCAGATCACAAGCGCATTTCTAGGCAAAAATTAATGCATTCAAAATGTTAATTTAGAACTATTTAACTTTATTCTCACTCACCTACACCTCTACAACCACTATGCATTAGGCAGGAGCTACAACGCATTGCATTTCTTGTTTTTATTATATGATTACACTTGTTTTATCTATTTTTATTTTTAGATTTAGATGGGAAGGAACTCTTATTAGTTCTAAAGAAAATCATTAACTATGACTGTAGGTGTTTCTTAGAGGTATACTAGATAACCAGGATGATAGAGAGATTATCATTGTCATCAACGACTAATATAAGCTTGGTGTGTTCATGTTGTTGGTTATATGAATCGCACAAAGATCAACAAAGTTATATAAACGTTTACTTTTTTAAATTTACACTATTTATTATAATATATATCTTGTTTGATCTTATCATGTCTAAATTTAGGATTTGTCTTAAATTATACAAATTTTTCTAAAGACGTAATTTGTATGTCTTATTATATGGAAGTAGGTTCTATAGGAAGATATATTTATTGTATATAAATTTATATTAGAGTAAATATAAAGTTGAATATGTTAAATTTTATTTAGGATAGTTTCAAAGATAATATTTTTTCATAATTCTTTATCTTAGATTTCAAAACTTAAAAATATAGATGGCTCAATCTTTTATACTTAAATTTAATACTCATCTTGGCTATGGGAATAAGAATATGGGAATAGGAATACGTATTCTAGAATTGTTATTCTAGAATAAAAAATAAGAATACGTATTCCTATTCTTGTTTGGTTCAATTAGAATTTGATGGGGAATTGACAAGTTACCCAAAAAATTATGTTTTCTAAAATAAATAAATCTAGAATAGAAATATGTATTCTAATTCCACCTATTTAGGTGGAATTGCAAATACTTATTTTTGGGCCAAAATTAGAATACATATTCCTAATCACAATTCCAATTTGGTGCACCTAAATAGAGAATTGGAAATTTTAAGAATTTACATATGCCTATTCCACTCATATTACGACTACCAAACAGACCCTAACCTATTGAATGCTTATTGGTATTTGTTTAGTTTTTTTTTTTTTTTTAATTTATTTCAAATAATATTACATTAAAGAACAAATTTGACTACTTAATTTAAAATATAATTAGATCTTTATTTATATTTATTCCATAATTATCTAGATTCTATACACCTTTATAAAAAGAGCTTTGGGAGAGCTGGAGTCCCTGCCTTATGAAATTGTTGGAAGTTATGGAAAGAAGATGACATTGTCATTCAATAGATGTGATCGATTTGATCATCTTGTGTATGTGTTGGTTGATATAGAACATTGAATTTTGCATTACATAGCTAGACTCCCTCCTTATGAAATGGTTGGAAGTTATGGAAAGAAAATGACAATTGTCATTCAATGGATGTGATCGATTTGATCATCTTGTGTATGTGTTGGTTGATATAGAATATTGAATTATGCATTACATAGAAACACAAAGTAAAATTTAGTTGTGTTATTTTTATGAAACTAAATAGATATTAATTGGAAGATATTAAATTAAAAAGATTATAATTTTTTAAAATTTAAAATTATATTTAAAAAAGCATAAGACTTTACATTTGTGCATTACAAAAAAAATGGAGTCAATTTGTATGTGAATTGTGTGCCCTGTACTTTTTACCTTCATCTTTTGGTGAAATATTGTAAGAGTTAATACTTTTGAACATTAATATTTTAGATTTATTTTAAATTTATCATTTACGATATATATATATATAAGATTTTAGAGCATAAGTGACAATCTAAAAAAAATTAATTATAAAAAATTATATTTCATTTATTTTCAATTACAAAGCAACTTATTAATTATATTTCAAATTCTCCAAATAGAAAGATGAAGTTTATTTTTCAATTTTATACTTGATTTAAGATTACTCCCTAATTATTTCAAAAAAAAAAAGTTTCTCCAAGACCTTATATACAGTATCTAATCAAATATATGATTATATTAGTTTTAGTATAATAACATATTCTAAACAATTATTATCATATTAAATGTTTCCAACACATATAATTGCTTACTAATTTTTTTATTAGATCATTTTTTAAAACAAGACAATACTTATTTGGCCATTATAAAACTTTACTCACAAGTCATATATCAAAATAATTACAATATCTGATGTGCATTTACTATAATTTTGCTTTCTAATTTGCAATAAAGAGCTTTGCATTAGAACGAGAGATTAGACATTGATTTTTTTGTGAGCGCCCCATTTTTTGTTTTTCTACAATAAATGTTTCATCTGATAAATTTTGGTGTCCTTGTTGGAAGTGGGCCACAGACGAGATTTTTTTAAAAAAATTGCACAAGTATTTGACGTCTACGCTTAGTAAATGCACTTCATTTAATTTGTATATATCATATGTCATTATTGATTTCTTTTCTTACATTTTAATTTCATTTATTTAAACAACTAAACCCGAGCAAAATTATAATTCACCAATGAAAAAATTGAAATTTTTAGAATAAAAATATTTTTTAAATAAAATGACACCAAACTTTATAGTTTGTGAATTTTTATTATCAAAATTTAATTGAATGTGGAAACTTCCCTACCTTATATAAGGCAGGGACTAAAAAGAAAAAATTTGACTTGTTAATTTAAAATATAATTAGCTCTTTATTTATATTTCTCTCATAATTATTTAGATTCTATACACCTTTATGAGATAGATTGATTTGATTTAGTTATAATTTAATTTGAACGTTACACTTTAGTGATCAGTGATTGATTGGTAGTGGCTACGGTGCCGATTAGAGAAATGGTCTGATGATTGTAATTTTTTCTTCGTGATGGACTGCCTTCTAAGATGCAGCCCAAACCTTCCGGGACGAATCTGCACCTTACCTTACATTTTCCTTTTTATCAGGTCAAAGACTTTCAGACTCTACCGCTTTAATATTTTATTTTAGATAGCTATGTACGAGCCGCGTCTTTTCTCCGATTTAGTTACATGGTTATCTCCTTTGAGAATTCTTTTTTCTTTTCTTTTCTTTTTTCTATGCTTATTTTTCTTTTTAATGGATTTGAGGACAATGTTATCTATCTAGAATACATTGGCATAAAAAATATCTATTGTTTACTTTCAAAAAAAAAATCCTACTATTCTTATTAAAAAATATTTTTATTAAAATTTAAAATATTTTTATAAAAATAATTTAAGTTCTACATACTTGATCTTTATTTTCTCTTTGAGAAATTGATTTCTAAAGGTGAATTTATAAGTTGTGATTTTTTTTTTCGATTTAAGTCTACTTACAAATATTAATAATAAACATTAGCTTTAACTTATTACCAATTACAAAAAAAGAAATAAATATTTTATTTCCAAACAATTTTTATTTTAGATACTTCATTGAATAGGTATTTTAATTTAATCTAATTAAAACTTGATTTGATTTATGTAGAGGATATATTTTATTTTATTTTTGTTGGTAAATAGATTTGTCACAGTAGAATGTGCCCAACGGAGTATGTGGCAAACCGTTCACAACAGTTGGATAGCCCTTTGAATATCTGGCCTTCCTCTGCATTTAGAGGGGCAGCTCCCTCGTAAGATAAAATTTGTGCTTTTTCAATAAAGCTAAATAAAACTTAAAAAATAGAATGGAAAACCATTGACAGCGAATGCACCACACGCCTTCAACGTTTTCATAAAAATGATGTAACCATTAATGAGAGCAATCAAGGACTACGCTTGAGAACTTTCACCAACACAATGCTAATTCAACCATTCATGAATACTCACACCATACCATGGAAATACTCATAAATGAATCAACACCTCAACAATTCAGACCCTTAGAGAGAGAATGCCAAATGTACTTCCTTTTATTTCTTGCACCAAGAAAGAAAGAAATAACTGATTATACGAAAACAACAATTGTACACACTTTCCAAAAATTGCTTTGTTATCAAAGCATCAGTGTTCCCTATATGTAAGTCCCAAAAAGTCCCTTCTTACAATGATTTTCAGGAATTTATAGCCAATCTAGAACAACTAACTTTTTGGGTTCGTAACTACTCAAAAAGTTAGGATTTGGACATTGGGAAAGTATTTCACAACCAATTCCAACCTTTTACAAAGTTGAAACACTACAACCTAACTTTGGTTACAATAAGTGACACATGTCATTTTCCACCATTGGATATACATTCTTCAACAATTTTGGATTCTTCTGACAATTTGCAATCTTATTGATTCCACTGACCTGGGCCTTCATCATTTCCATATATATAAATATATATATTCCTCTTTGCGAACCATCAAATTGTGCATATGAGATTAAGCTTTACACCTGCCTGCTGCATTCACAAGAGATTTTTAAAATTTTATCAATACTATTCAAGCATGTAGCTACCATTGTGTGATGATTATATCTTCATGATATTTAGTCCTCTGAATGCAATATTCTTATCAACACATTTTCTTACTATGAATATCTCCATGATATAGATGCAATAAGAACTACTCAGAATTATGTGTCTCGATACCATTGGTCAATACTTGCCACAAGAAGGATTCTTTATCTACATATATACATTTAACAAGTTCTCCCTACTCTATGTAGTTTCTAGAAGCTAAAGGATGATGGAAGATCATGTTTGTTGACTTAAGTATTTGGGCCAAAACATTCTTGATGTCTACTACTTTCATGAACAATCATCTGTCATATCTTGCCATGCCATACCTTTATCTCCATGTTTAGTAGATAGGTATAATCTTCATGCCCGCAGCCTCATTGATTCATGAAGATAAGTATTAGAGGCATTTTAATCAAACATATAATTTTCTTCTATGTTTTCTCATATGCACGTCCTATCCATATTTACCCTACACGGAAGGACATGGACCTGTGGATTAGGAATTCGTTGGCAAGGCTAGTAAACCAGACAAAGATGATGTACAATATTTCCTTCACATCACATTATATGTCATAGCCTACATGTATGCTTCTATGTTATGCTATGCATGTTCACTCAGGATTTATGCCAAATGATTATTGATCAACTTATACTTGTACAAGTCCATTTGCCAATGCAAAGACAGCATAAAGATTTGATTCATTATTATTATTAACAACTAATATTGCTACCCTGTTTTCAAGATCCTATTGCGCTTCGCTCCAAGCTTTCTTTGCCTCTTGTGATGTCTCTTGTAAGTCAACCATTATGTCTTAGACCCTCGAAATCCCTTCTTGAGATCCTTCATTAGTATGAAGTGATGACAAACTTCCGCAAGCTTCATATTTTATGTTCCTCTCACAGCAAGTTTCATGATCCCGAATTTTTTCATTGATTCTCTATATAAAAAAATGACCATTACATGGAGTAATGATTCTTCAGTGGTTTCGGAACTTACAACCTTCTCTGCCTGTGTGGACTCTAAATCTCATGTCATGCATAGCATATAGACACATCTTGGATGGCTACAGGCGAAATATGCGACGTCTATCTTCATACCAAGGCGCTCTATGTTGTGACATGCCATATCTATCTAATCGGTATTCCTCACTTAGTGCAAGAATATGGAATGCAATGTTGGATGTCTTTGAGTCATCACGTTGTCACATTTAAACGCCATTGTCTACTGTAGGATTTTAAAAGCATCAGCACTTTGTCATCTCTTAACAACTTCGAGATCCTTCCCTAGCATTTTGACAATCATATTACATTCATTCTTGGCAGCACCCACTGTTATCTATTCGAACTAAAGGTGAGATACGGGTTTGATCATTTTATCAAATACTTAGCTGCATTCTCCACCCATAGCTGGTTGAGGTATTCATTCAAACTATGGTTGCATTGTGTCAAACACTTGAGATGCAACCTCTGCTCCAAACTTTCTCTTCCTGTGGCCTTCTCATGTGTTTTATCTGTGGCTTTATGGACTCAAAAACAACTCAAGTGCCATATCCATAGTTCCATGCAATGTTGCAGGTTGCAATTACTTCTTTCATTAGCTATCAGATTTGCAATTCTCCTTTGAATCTGCATACTTGGTGTGACTCTAAATAGCTACTGTAGCTCCTCTTTTGGTGATCTAACATGTACATATTCTTGAGAGCATGGGACGACTGAGTAATGTATACATCAAATAGCGCACTCATTTTCATTCAGTCTCTCCATGCTTCTCCACTTGTCATTTCTTTCAAGAAACTCACATGTCTGATTGAATATCCAATTGTTGTACACAATGTTTGAATGAGACTGTGTGTCTATATTCTATATGGTATTAATCCAAACTATTCGCATGCCTGATCATTTTTAGCAAAACCATAGCTTTTGACTTTAGCTGGGTAGTTAATCAACACATATTCCAAGTAGTGCACCATTATCATTTAAGTTCTCCTGCACATTTCTTGTGTTATCATCTCTTCAAACAACTCACTTGCTAGTATATATAACTGACTGCAGATCTAGACTTGCATGAATGGTTGGGTAACATATATTTGAAATAATATGGCACCTTTGAAACCATAGTTCATGTTGCTCTAAATTGGGCTTTCTTTTCTCACTATCACCTTTAAAATCATTCTAGTTGACCTGTCAAGTTTATTTCCAGCCAAGAGTTATTTTTGAATTGAGTTTGGATTGGGAGGTTCAGGTTAGAATTAGATTAAAAAGTTGGAGTACGAGGGAGAGAGAGTACTTTAGTACGTGGAGGGAGAAAAAGTGAAACTCAAACCCAAAACCTTAACCTGTACTTCTCTCTAAAGGTTTTAGTATGTGGAGAGAGAAAAATTGGAGGAGAGAGAGTGAAAACCCAAAACCTTAACCCGTACTTCTCTCTAAAGGTTTTAGTACGTGGAGAGAGAAAAGTATGGGAAGAGAGGAAGTTTGAATTTTCTTGAGTATTAATCTCTCTCTTTTCAATTAATTAATATAATTAAACTCTCCGTTAAATGTTGGGGAAACAGCTGGCTCTATCTAGGGACAAGGACTATACAGGATGCTGAAAGAACCTAGAGTTAAGAAATGACAGTGCTTTATCACAAGGGCTATAGAGTCACCCCAAAAGGAGATAAATCCAAGAAAAAGGGACTAAGCACAACAAAAATAGGAACACAACCAAATAGAAAAGAAAGGAAGGCATAACAAAAACTCCTAGCTAAGATATGTACAAGGCAGGTTTCCCTACCTCTAGTGACTCAAAGTATAATCATGCAAATCCATTCACTGGCTGAGGAAAATAGATACCATGGTGTGCTAACATGTGGCAACTTTCAAGTTCCTGTGGACTCAGGTATAAGTTCTCTCTTGGAATTCCAATTCTGAGATTCTTAGCATGCCTCACATCACTCGATAAAGGAATGTATCCAAATAACCATGTCTCATCAAAAATCTCTAACTTCGGAATCAACTTAGCTTCATGTTGCATGTCATTGATGACTTCATTTTGAAAGAATTGGAGGATAAGGCTCTCCAGTTCCTGAATGCATTTATGATCTTTTTCTCTATTTGACAAGCCCTGTACTTGAAATTCTAGTGATTGGTCATCATGAATTCCTGAACTTATTTCTGGCACCAGACACTCTTCCTTTTCCATGGGAATGATTTTGTTTGTATTCTCTATGAAATTACTCCAATATGAACGCACATCCTTGTTGTACTGAATCTTCCCATGATGTATTTCTTCCTTTTCTCCCATTAGATCGCTCAAAGGAGAAACAATCATCTTTTCCATTTTGGTGCACACATGCTCTAATGAATCTATCTAATCAAGAGAATTGATCATCAGTTGATATCGATGCAAGGGAAATTCTTTTAAAAGAACATCATCATATATGCCCTCATCTTCACATTTTTGAATCATTAGATCACAACACATTTCTTCAAGGCCAAGTACTCCCCTGGCGCGAGATACCATCACAATGTTTCCTTCAATATAGTCTCCACTTGTGAACTTGAATGCTTCAAATTCAGGTTTCATGCATGAGGAAGAGTGAGATTTTGATGTGTCATCTCCTCTTACTTGAAACTTATCTTTTATTTCCATGTCTATTGTACTCGTCATTAAATATTCATCAATGTTTACACAAGCTTGGTGCATTAATTTTTCTTGATGACCGTCTTCACAAAATGGGAAAACTTCATATTCCACTTGCATGTAACTTGGAAGGGGATCTCTTGACAACTCATCATCTTTCTCTTGAAAATGATCTTCTACTCTTGTGATGATCATTCCACTTTCTGAAAACTCCTCAACATCTGCAAAAGTAAAGACTTCAATCTCAAGAGTCAATGGAGATGTCTGCAAAATTTCACTTGAGGTTATTTCATCACTAGTGGTGGTAGAATATTGTGAAAAATATTCTAAAGAGTTGACTTCATCAATAGAGTCCTCATCATTAATGATTAGGGGTGAATTAATAGGAAGGTCTTCTCCACAGAGAAAGTCATCATCTGAAGCATTTAGGCACCAAGTAGGAATAAAAGTAGTATGAAATTCACCTTGATCTGCATTTCCCCCATCTTTAATCATATCTTCTGTAATTCCTTGAGAAATATTTGATATTTCTTTTCCCTTCTCATTAGGATTGAGATGATTCAATATGTTCTCTTGTTTTACATTACTAGAGCCTTCTCCCATAGACACCATTTCTTGACCATTTCCTTGATTAGACATAGAATCCTCATCTTCTTTCACGCATGAAGATTTAGCTGAGACATTTGGATCTGGTGATGTTCTCTCATAAAGAAAATAATTCTTGCATTGGTCTTCTTTCTCAAGTTCTCGTAGTTTTTGAAGTAAAGAAGGATGTACTTTGTCAGGATCTAAGCGTGCATTGTTGTAGAAGCTTTTTAAAAACTCAACTTGATTAGGATCAATGGAAGCATGATTTTGATTAGCAATAGGGGCAGGCTTTGGGCTACTCTTCCGAAAACCATTATCCATTCTTGATTCACATGAATTATTTTTCTGATCAAGTTCTTCGTTATGCTCACGTATGGAACTTCTTTCTAAAGATGAATTTGTCTTGTGAGAGAAAAATTGATAATATTTACCATCTTCTTCTTCTATCTTTTGCAAAGTTTGGAACAAATATGGATGGATCTTTTCTGGATCTAGTTTTTGCCCACCATAGAAACTCTTCAAGAAGCTAGCCTGCTTAGGATCAATGAAAATCTGATTTTGTTGGGAGACAGGTGAATGAGAGACATTCCCATTATTTTTCATTGCCAATTTAGATGAAGCACATTTTTCAGCAAGGCCTTCTTTATGTTTATATGCTGAATCTCTTTCCAAAAAGGATTCTTGATAATAAGAAAGAAACCCATATTCTTTTCTATCATCTTCTTCGATCTTTTGAAAAATTTGCAACAAGTAAGGATGAACCATTCTTGGATCTAGCTTTCTGCCACCATAAAAATTCTTCAAGAAATCTACCTATAAAGGCTCATTAGGAATTGGTTTCTTAGGATAGGAAAAATATTCCTCATCAGAGTCACTGTCACTATCACTTTCCACTTTCCCTTTGTACCAAACCATGCTTTAAATTTGAACCTCAAGTAGAGTCGCCAATATTCAATCTTCTAAATAGAGTCGCCAACCTTCTTTCAAGGGAAGGTACCTTCATTAGCTAAGTTACTGATTGTTATTTACTTGACCTTGGATGTGACCAAGATTTTGCCTGTTCCTTCTTGGAATGACCACTATCCTTTCAACAACTACAATGTTCTGACCAATAGGAGCCCTTCGCAAGATTTCCTCGAACTCTTCTTCTTCTTCAAGAACTTGGTTTACTTGATGATATTGTTGTGCACTTCGTCTACACCTCCAGGCTAGAGTATTCAAGTCTGAGATGATATCCTCCTGGGTGTCTTGAAAGCCGAGGTTTGGTTGGAGAACAGGAAAAATGTTCTCATGCGGAAGCACCATTGTGCTTCATTACAGGCGACTGTCAATCTTTCTGTTCAGTCTCCTCAGCAAAGTCACCAAAAATCTATTGGTAAATAGATTTTTCATAGTAGAATGTGCCCAACAGAGTATGTCGCAACCCGTTCACAATAGTTGGATAGGCCTTTGAATATCTGGCCTTCCTCTACATTTAGAGGGGCAGCTCCCTCGTAAGATAAAATTTCTGCTTTTTCAATAAAGATAAATAAAACTTAGAAAATAGAAAGGAAAACCATTGATAGCGAATGCACCACACGCCTTCAACGTTTTCATAAAAATGATGTAACCATTAATGAGAGCAATCAAGGACTACGCTTGAGAACTTTCACCAACACAATGCTCATTCAACTATTCATGAATACTCACACCATACCATGGAAATACTCATAAATGAATCAACACCTCAACAATTCAGACCCTTAGAGAGAGAATGCCAAATGTACTTCCTTTTATTTCTTGCACCAAGAAAGAAATAAATAACTAATTACATGAAAACAACAATTGTACACACTTTCCAAAAATTGCTTTGTTATCAGAGCATCAGTGTTCCCTATATGTAAGTCCCAAAAAGTCCCTTCTTACAATGATTTTTAGGAATTTATAGCCAATCTAGAACAACTAACTTTTTGGGTTCGTAACTACTCAAAAAGTTAGGATTTGGACATTGGGAAAGTATTTCACAACCAATTCCAACCTTTTACAAAGTTGAAACACTACAACCTAACTTTGGTTACAATAAGTGGCACATGTCATTTTCCACCATTGGATATACATTCTTCAACAATTTTGGATTCTTCTGACAATTTGCAATCTTATCAATTTCACTGACCTGGGCCTTCATCATTTCCATATATATATATATATATATATATATATATATATATATATATATATATATATATATATATATATATATATATATATATATATATATATATATATATATATATATATATATATATATATATATATATATATATATATATATATATATTCCTCTTTGCGAAGCATCAAATTGTGCATATGAGATTAAACTTCACACCTGCCTGCTGCATTCACAAGAGATTTTTAAAATTTTATCAATATTATTCAAGCATGTAGCTGCCATTGTGTGATGATTATATCTTCATGATATTTAGTCCTCTGAATGCAATATTCTTAGCAACACATTTTCTTACTATGAATATCTCCATGATATAGATGCAATAAGAACTACTCAGAATTCTGTGTCTTGATACCATTGGTCAATACTTGCCACAAGAAGGATTCTTTATCTACATATATACATTTAACAAGTTCTCATTACTCTATGTAGTTTCTAGAAGCTAAAGGATGACGGAAGATCATGTTTGTTGACTTAAGTATTTGGGCCAAAACATTCTTGATGTCTACTACTTTCATGAACAATCATCTGTCATATCTTGCCATGCCATACCTTTATCTCCATGTTCAATAGATAGGTATAATCTTCATGCCCACAGCCTCATTGATTCGTGAAAATAAGTATTAGAGGCATTTTAGTCAAACATATAATTTTCTTCTATGTTTTCTCATATGCACGTCCTATCCATATTTACCCTACACGGAAGGACATGGACCTTTGGATTAGGAATTCGTTGGCAAGGCTAGTAAACCAGACAAAGATGATGTACAATATTTCCTTCGCATCACATTATATGTCATAGCCTACATGTATGCTTCTATGTTATGCTATGCATGTTCACTCGAGATTTATGCCAAATGATTATTGATCAACTTATACTTGTACAAGTCCATTTGCCAATGCAAAGACAGCATAAAGATCTGATTCATTATTATTATTAACAACTAATATTGCTACCCTATTTTCAAGATCATATTACGCTTTGCTCCAAGTTTTCTTTCCCTCTTGTGATGTCTCTCGTAAGTCAACCATTATGTCTTAGACCCTCAAAATCCCTTCTTGAGATCCTTCATTAGTATGAAGCGATGACAAACTTCCGCAAGCTTCATATTTTATGTTCCTCTCACAGCAAGCTTCATGATCCCAAATTTGTTTATTGATTCTCTATATTAAAAAATGACCATTACATGGAGTGATGATTCTTCATTGGTTTTGGAACTTACAACCTTCTCTGCCTGTGTGGACTCTAAATCTCATGTCATGCATAGCATATAGACACATCTTGGATGGCTGCAGGCGAAATATGCTATGTCTATCTTCATACCAAGGCACTCTATGCTGTGACATGCCATATCTATCTAATCGGTATTCCTCACTTAGTGCAAGAATATGGAATGCAATGTTGGATGTCTTTGAGTCATCACATTGTCACATTCAAATGCCATTGTCTACTATAGGATTTTAAAAGCATCAGCACTTTGTCATCTCTTAACAACTTTGGGATCCTTCCCTAGCATTTTGACAATCATATTACATTCATTCTTGGTAGCATCCACTATTATCTATTCGAATTGAAGGTGAGATACGAGTTCGATCATTTTATCAAATACTTAGCTGCATTCTCCACTCGTAGTTGGTTGAGGTATTCATTCAAACTATGGTTGCATTGTGTCAAACACTTGAGATGCAACCTCTGCTCCAAACTTTCTCTTCCTGTGGCCTTCTTATGTGTTTTATCTGTGGCTTTATGGACTCAAAAACAACTCAAGTGCCATATCCATAGTTCCATGCAATGTTGCGGGTTGCAATTACTTCTTTCATTAGCTATCAGATTCGCAATTCTCCTTTGAATCTGCATACTTGGTGCGACTCTAAACAGCTACTGTGGCTCCTCTTTTGGTGATCTAACATGTACATATTCTTGAGAGCATGGGACAACTAAGCAATTTATACATCAAATAGTGCACTCATTTTCATTCAGTCTTTCCATGCTTCTCACCTTGTCATTTCTTTCAAGAAACTCACATGCCTGATTGAATATCTAGTTGTTGTACACAATGTTTGAATGAGACTGCGTGTCTATATTCTATATGGTATTAATCCAAACTATTCGCATGCCTGATCATTTTTAGCAAAACCATAGCTTTTTACTTTAGCTGGGTAGTTAATCAACACATATTCCAAGTAGTGCACCATTATCATTTAAGTTCTCCTGCACATTTCTTGTGTTATAATCTCTTCAAACAACTCACTTGCTAGTATATATAACTGACTGCAGATCTAGACTTGCATGAATGGCTGGGTAACATATATTTGAAATAATATGGCACCTTTGAAACCATAGTTCATGTTGCTCTAACTTGGGCTTTCTTTTCTCACTATCACCTTTAAAATCATTCTAGTTGACCTGTCAAGTTTATTTCCAGCCAAGAGTTATTTTTGAATTGAGTTTGGATTGGGAGGTTCGGGTTAGAATTAGATTAAAAAGTTGGAGTACGAGGAGAGAGAGTACTTTAGTACGTGGAGGGAGAAAAAGTGAAACTCAAACCCAAAACCTTAACCTGTACTTCTCTCTAAAGGTTTTAGTACGTGGAGAGAGAAAAATTGGAGGAGAGAGAGTGAAAACCCAAAACCTTAACCCGTACTTCTCTCTAAAGGTTTCAATACGTGGAGAGAGAAAAGTATGGGAAGAGAGGAAGTTTGAATTTTCTTGAGTATTAATCTCTCTCTTTTCAATTAATTAATATAATTAAACTCTCCGTAAAGTGTTGGGGAAACAATTTTATAATTATAATTTTTGAATTATATATGTTGATCCTTTCATAGTAAGTGTTTTAGTGTAATTATTTAAATATATATTTTTAGAATAAATAATTTTTTAATAATATATATTTAACCATTTAATAGTTAAGCCTTAAAGTCCAACTATTTAAATAATTATTTAAGAATAAATAAAATGATTAGCTTTGATATAGAAGGATTGATTTATAAGTTAGAACTAATTGGATAAGGAAATGCTTTAGAATTTATATAGCATTTTTTATTTTCTTTAGTTTAACTCTTTATCTTAAAATTTAATTGGTTAAAAAACTTGAGACTAGACATGCAGAATGGAAATGGGGAAGAAAAAATATAGGTTATCCAGTTCACAAAGAAAGTAATAGCTAGAGGAATATGCAGATATAGGGAGAGATGCAAAGAGAAAGGAAAAGAGAGAGGGGGCAATATGGATAGGGAAATAGGGTGAGTAGTAGAGAGAGAGGGGGGGTTAGTGAAAAATATGAATGTGTGTGTGTGTGTGTGTGTGTGTGTGTGTGTGTGTGTGTGTGTGTGTGTGTGTGTGTGAGAGAGAGAGAGAGAGAGAGAGAGAGAGAGAGAGAGAGAGAGAGAGAGAGAGAGAGGTCATGATAAGGAGCCCTGAGAATGAAAGGAGTGTTTTTCTGTATCTAAGAGCTCTATCAATTCACTCTACTAATTTGTTTAACTTTCATAGTTCATTGCAGTTATTTCCTGAGGTGATTTAAATAAACAATAACAAAATCAAAGATTCAATTTTGAATTATTGACTTGAAAGGATAGATTGTTCATTTCATATGAGAAGGTGAGAATAACACACAAGTGGAATTATGCCAAATTTTGTATAATATACGAGATACAAATCCAACACAAAATTATTGGGAGCTTTTAATGAGTCATGTAGACACAGAGTTAAGTATCGATTGCAAAAAAGAATAATTTGATAGGTCTATACATTTTTTTGCTACTAGTGATGACGTAAAGCTGCATAACAAAAAGATGGTTGAATCAGTAAATTGTCTAATTACAATAAGTACAACAATTTGTTGTGCAAAAAAAGAAAACATCTAGATGTATGATGAATAATTAGAGAAATGTGTGTTGCTTTGTAAAGGACATTGCATAATGCTTAAAATGAATATTTGGATAGGAACTTTCCTTATTAATGGACCTCTTGGTGAGATTATTGATATGATTTATAGACCAGGTAGTAAGCCATGAGACGTGCTCATGTATATTGTCACACATTTTGAGAATTATAATGGACCACCATGGCACCATGAGGATTCCAAATGTGTGCCAAGAGTGCCTGTCACTCTCGGTAGTCAAAGACAAATGCCAATCACCATGTCACAGACCAATACTGGATATTGGTTTAGTCGAGAGATAAGGCCTAATGCCTTTGATAGATACTCCAAAATGAAAAGAAATCCATATACAATCATATGAATAAAGGAAAAGGCTCGCCTAGATCATATAACCCTTTACATAAAATGTCATTATTCTAATCATGAATAGCAATAAAATTGAAAATTGAAAATTTTACTCAAACTATAAAACTGAATCAAAATTAGCAACAAAATAATAACTATTCAAACAAATTATCAAGTATATAAGACTATTGATGTAACCCTTGCATCCTTAATAGATGCAAGTGCTCGTTTATTCTCTAATTCACATTTTGTACATGCTTGCATCTACTTCTCTAGAATGGATTTTAAGGTTTGGACTATAGTGCCTCTCGTGTTTGCAGTTTGTACCTTGGTTATTTTGATTCGAGAGATACTTGTTACTCTTATTTTGTACCTTATGATGACCCGAGGATCAGATGGTATACTTTGAATTCAATACCATAGATGCATTATTGCTATGTTTTTCAATTTATCATATTTGCATGTTGATGCTATTTTGAGATGATAGTAGATCTATGACGATAGCTGGTTATATGGTTTAGTGGACATATTTGTTAATTATGTTATGAGATGAATTTTATGCTATGGTTATTTACTTCATTTTTGTATCTTTATACTTTCTATGAATGTGAGTGATGTAAATGGATTAAATAAGTATTTTAATACATGTTGCTTCAGCTATGATATTATATGCAATTGCACTTGATCATGTATTTTAGTGTGCAGGAATTATATCCTTGGCAATGGCCTATGAATTTAGTGATTTAGCCATTCATATTTTACCAATGTCATCCTTATATTGTCAATGTATCCTTATTTAGTTTTTTAAAATTAGAACCTTTTGGTGACTAGTAAATCCAAACTCATCTACGTTATGTGATTAGACCAGTGAGTGTGTCTGTGCATTTAGAGGTTTACATTGTTGCGAAAGTGTTAAGTGATTTTTTTTTATTTTGGCTTTTTGAGCTTTAAATCTTTTTAGATTTAATTTCTAGTAGCTTTTCCTTAAGTGAATTTTCATTATGGATAATAACCTATTTTCATCTGGGTCGATGCAGAGTTTAGCTACTCCAGCTGGCTATTTTCCATAATCGACTATTCACTCGAAAAGTGAATAAGTATTGAAAAAGTGAACTCATTATTCACTTCTCACTTTTTAGAAATAGAAATTTGAGAGCTAATTTGAAAATCCTCTTCTAAAGGATTGGTTTTTGTTCATTCTGGGAGTTGTGCGTGTGGGATTTTTGTGAGATCAGTCTTGTTGGATCAAGCTCGGGAAGACCTTGCTTTTCTGTCACTTTCAATATCTTCAGTAAGGTATTTGTTTTATCCAACTATTTTCAGTATTTGCCCCTTTTTTGTCAGGTAGGGCTTTCCCATTTTATTTTTTTCACTCCATTTCAGCTTTGATTTCTTCTAGCAATTTGTTAGGAGGCTGAGAACTAGTGTTCCCCTCTGTTTCTATTTGCTAGTTCTGCTCGGTTGGTCAAGTATGAATGTTTTCCCTATTTTTGGGATGAGGGTTTGGGGTTTTGAGCTGTTATGCTGGCCATCTTTGCATATGGTGTCCGATTTCATTTATTTTTGAATTTTTGAGGTTTTTGCACCTAAAGGCCAAATGGGTTTTAATTTCAAAATTTTTCCAATATTTGGGGTTTTTGCCTAGTTTTGTGTGCTACCCTATTTTCTTGGGTTTTCTCAGCACAATGTGATTCATCGACCTGGATGATCTATTTGGATATCAATCACACCACTACTGCATCTTTCTATTGCATGGGGATGTCTATTGCATCCATCCTCCCAAATCTGTTTCAGTTGAGTGACTTTATGTTTGTGTTCTCATTCAGTCCTTATGTTGATCTTCGTAATGCAGGTGCACCACACATGAGTACATATGCATACATTTTTCAGGTGAATTGTGGGGCCATATCTTCCATGGTACTTCTGGAAGTTATGATCATTGGGGTTGGGTTGGGAATTTACATGCCTACAGGCACTCATCATTGGATGAGCATGGGTAGGGTAAGGTAGCATATGGAGTGGGCTTCTATCTCACAGCTAGGTGTCATGACACCATAGGGTTGGCAAAGGAAGTTTTAAGTAAGTGATAACTAAATAAATACTAGGTGGTAATAAAATTTAAGATAATAAAACAATGCTTCAGTGTGAGAGCCTTCCATTGGGAAGTTGAGTCCGCACAGATCCGAGCTTGGGCTTGTCAATGCCAAGTGACTCTCCATGATGTTAGCCCCTACTTAGTAGCCCTTTGAGATGTCTGACCAGGACCTATAGTTTATGCATTGTCTATGTCTTGGATTCAGTCATCACACTACTTGGCATGTATGTTAGCCATGGATGTTTTTTTTGTGTGTGTTTATGGTTGGATCATTGTCTCCATTAGCATGGTGGGTGTGTACCTATGTGTGTCACATGGTTGGTAGCTATAGCTACCTTCACCACTACTAGGGACCAGTATTCAGAGATGGTCTTTTATCCTAGTGCAACCGTTGCTGGATGTTTTCACTTGGTACTTTAGTTTACAAAATATGCTTTCTTATGATTTATGCTTTCATTGGGATGCTTGTATATCATGTTTTGATGATGTTAGTTACTGATGCATTTCCTTATTATGATGATTAGCATGTGATAGGTGATGTTATTTACTTGTAGGATTATCTTATGCTTTGTTACTAGCATGTTAGATTTTCTTATGCTTATGTTGTAGCATGTTTAGTAGTGATGTCCCTATTACGATAGGGGTAAGTGCACCAAGTTGTGGTGCCAAAAGGGGGGTATAAGTGGACACCTTTTTCCTGAAATCAGCAAATTCTGGACTTCAACAAGAATTTGAAGATAGTTACGCTCAAAATTTTAAGATATGACAAAAACAAAAGTCATAGTCCTTTGAATCTAGTTTCTAAACTACTAATTTTTTTTCAAAATGGTTTAGTTTTAGGTCCTCAAAAAAGGGGGCCACAAAAAGTGGTACTGTTTATTCCAAAAAAACATAACATAGTACAAAGTGTGGCCCCCCTAAAATTTTAACTTTTTTTTGAAATTCTTTAATTGCTCCGGTCAAAAGTTACCTAACACTATGTAGTTTATCCCAAATTTTTTGGGTAATTTTATAATGTGTATTTTTTTTTAATGAATTTTTTAATTAGACCCATCCCAAAAACGTGAAATATCTGTGTGCTCCCCCTAGAAATGATTGAAAACTAATCTAAAATCAAAACTTCTTTTTTTTAAAGTGCGTAGAATGGAGTCTAGCTTCTAAAAAACTAAGTTGTTACAAAATTCGATGAATGAGCTAAAATCTACAGCCCAATTAGTACATGGTGGTTTTTGACAAAAAAAGAACATACATTCAAAAGAAATTATAGATGAAAGACTTAAAATAGTTCAAATTAAAAAAAAATTATATGGTTAGATAGCTAACACAAAGACCTATAATGTTATGTAACCTGATCTTATCAATACCCAACCACGAGGAATCTTGAAGGGGAGCACACAAGAAAAATCAATCATTTTTTGTATGTTTGCTGGAAAACACGTCTCAGACCTGTTTATAAATTCTAAACCTTTGGGTTGGATCTCCAAGGCAAAACCAAGCCTTAGGCTTGGTTTTAATGCAAAGCTTTGAATAGCGCATGCGCCCTATAGCGTGCACGCACTATTAAAATGCTTTTGAATTCGAAGTAGTGCGCACGCACTATTGAGACCTAAATTGCAAACCAAAACCAAGAGAGAGCTAGTGGGGTGGGGCAAGGGAATGGCTATTTGTGTGTGTGAGAGGGATAGAGAGAAAGTAGGGGATGGGAGAGGGGAGAGAGGAAGTGAGAAAGAGTAGGGGTGGCAAAGAGAGTATAGGATGGGAGATAGAGGAAATGTGAGAGAGTAGGGGTGGCAAAGAGAATACAGGATGCAAGAGAGAGGAAGTGTGAGAGAGAATACGGGATGGGGGAGAGAGATTGAAAGTAGGGGATGGGAGAGAGAGGAAGTGTGAGAGAGAGTACAAGTTGGGAGAGAGAGAGTAGGTGGTGGGAGACAGAGTGGGAGAGGAAGAGTGAGAGAGAGGAGGATGGGAGTGCATGTGTGTGAAAGAGAGAGAGTAGGGAATGGGAGAGGGGGAAGATAGAGTAGCTTGAGAGAGAGTAGGGGATGGAAGAGAGAGTAGGCGATGGGAGAGGGAGTGGGAGAGGGAGAGAGAGAGGGGGGATGGAAATGTGTGTAAGAGAGAAAGAGAGAGAGTGTGAAAATGTGAGAGAGGGTAGGGGGTAAAAGAGAGAGAGTAGAGAGGGAGAGAGTGAGAGTGAGAGAGAGAGTGAGAGTAGGCAGTGGGAGAGGGAGAGAGAGTGAGAGAAAAAGTAGAGGATGGGAGAGGAGAGAGGGGGGATGGGTGTGTGTGAAAGAGAGAGAGTAGGGAATGAGAGAGGGGAGAGAGAGATAGAGAGAGTAGTGGATGGGATAGAAAGAGAGTAGGCAATGGCAGAGGGAGTGGGAGAGGGAGAGAGATGGTGGATGGAAGAGAAAGAGATTAGGCAATGGCAGAGGGAGTGGGAGAGGGAGAGAGAGGGGGGATGGAAGTGTGTATAAGAGAGAAAGTAGGGGATGGGAGAGAGTGTGAGAGTGTGAGAGAGAGTAGGGGTGGTAGAGAGAGAGAGTGAGAGTAGGGGATGGGAGAGAGAGGGAGAGAGTGAGAGAGAGAGAGATAGTAGGCGATGGGAGAGGGATTGGGAGTGAGAGAGAGAGGGGGGGAATGGAAGTGTGTAAGAGAGATAGAGTTGGGGAAGGGAGAGAGTAGGCAATGGGAGAGGGAGTGTGAGAGAGAGGGGGGGGGGAATGGGAATGTGTATAAGAGAGATAGAGTAGGGGATGGGAGAGAGTGTGAGAGTTTGAGAGAGAGTAGGGGGTGGTAGAGAGAGCTTGTACAGGATGGGGGTGAGAGAGAGAGAGAGAGAGTAGGGGATGGGAGAGAGTGTGAGAGAGTAGGGGATGGAAGAGAGAGAGTGAGAGTAGGGGATGGGAGAGAGAAAGTAAAGAGGGAAAGAGAGTACTTGAGAGAGAGAGATAGTAGGTGGTGCAAGAGGGAGTGGGAGAGGGAGAGAGAGGGGGGATGGGAGTGTGTGTGACAAATCTAGAGAGTAGGGGATGGGAGAGGAGAGAGAGAGAGGGGGTATGGGAGTGTGTGTCTATGAAAGAGAGAGAGTAGGGGATGGGAGAGGGGAGAGAGAATAGGGGATGGGGGAGAGAAAGTAGGCAGTGGGAGAGGGAGAGGGAGAGAGGGGGAATGGGAATGTGTGTAAGAGAGACAGAGTAGGGGATGGGAGAGAGTGTGAGAGTGTGAGAGAGAGTAGGCGGTGGCGGAGAGAGCTCGTACGGGATGGGGGAGAGAGAGAGTGAGATTAGGGGATGGGAGTGTGAGAGAGAGTAGAGGATGGGAGAGAGAGAGAGTGAGAGTAAGGGATGGGATGGGAGAGAGAGAGAGAGAGAGAGTAGAGAGGGAGAGAGGGAACTTGAGAGAGAGAGATCTAGTAGGCAGTAGGAGAGGGAGAGGGAGAGAGATAGGGGGGATGGGAGTGTGCGTGATAGATGTAGAGAGTAGGGGATGGGAGAGAAGAGAGTGGGGGGATAAGAGTGTGTGTGTCTGTGAAAGAGAGAGAGTAGGGGATGGGAGAGAGTGTGAGAGTGTGAGAGAGAGTAGGGGGTGGCAAAGAGAGAGTACTGGATGGGAGAGACAGAGTGAAAGGATGGGAGAGAGTGTGAGAGAGAGTAGGGGATGGGAGAGAGTGTGAGAGAGAGTTGGGAATGGGAGAGAGAGAGTAAGAGTAGGGGATGGGAGAGAGAGAGTAGAGAGCGAGAGAGAGAACTTGAGAGAGAGAGAGATAGTAGGTGACCTGGGAAAGGGAGTGGGAGAGGAGGAGAGAGAGGGATGAGAGTGAGTGTGAGAGATCTAGAGAGTAAGGGATGGGAGAGGGGAGAGGGGAGAGAGAAAGGGGGGTGGGAGTGTGTATCTGCAAAAGAGAGAGTTTAGGGGATGGGAGAGGGGAGAGAGAGAGTAGCCCAAGAGAGAGAGAGAGTAGCAGATGGGAGAGAGGGGCGGATGGGAGTGTGTGTAAGAGAGAGTAGGGGATGGGAGAGAGTGTGAGAGAGAGTAGGAGGTGGAAGAGAGAGAGAATGGGATGGGAGAGAGAGAGAGAGTATAGGGGATGGGAGAGAGTGTGAGAGAGAGAGTAGGGGATGGGAGAGAGTGTGAGAGAGTAGGGAGAGGGAGATAGAGAGAGGGGGATGGGAGTGCGTGTGACAAATCTAGAGAGTAGGGGATGGGAGAGAAGAGAGAGGGGGGATGGGAGTGTGTGTGTGTGTGTGTGTGTGTGTGTGTGTGTGTGTGTGTGTGAAAGAGAGAGAGTAGGGGATAGGAGAGAGTGTGAGAGTGTGAGAGAGAGTAGGGGGTGGCAAAGAGAGTACGAGATGGGAGAGACAGAGTAAAAGGATGGGAAAGAGTGTGAGAGAGAGTAGGAGGTGGCAGAGAGAGAGAGAGCAGGGGATGAGAGAGACAGAGTGAAAGGATGAGAGAGAGTGTCAGAGAGAGTAGGGGATGGGAGAGAGTGTGAGAGAGAGTTGGGGATTGGAGAGAGAGGGAGAGAGAGAGAGAGTAAGAGTAGGGGATGGGAGAGAGAGAGAGAGAGTAGAGAGGGAAAGAGAGAACTTGAGAGAGAGATAGTAGGTGGTGGGAGAGGGAGTGGGAGAGGAGGAGAGAGAGGGATGGGAGTGCGTGTGAGCAATCTAGAGAGTAAGGGATGGGAGAGGGGAGAGGGAGAGGGGGATGGGAGTGTGTATCTGCAAAAGAGAGAGTAGCCCAAGAGAGAGAGAGAGAGAGAGTAGCAGATGGGAGAGAGGGGCGGATGGGAGTGTGTGTAACAGAGAGTAGGGGATGGGAGAGAGTGTGAGAGAGAGTTGGGGATTGGAGAGAGAGAGAGTAAGAGTAGGGGATGGGAGAGAGAGAGTAGAGAGGGAGAGAGATAACTTGAGAGAGAGAGAGAGAGAGAGATAGTAGGTGGTGGGAGAGGGGAGAGAGAGAGATAGTAGCGGATGGGAAAGAGGGGCGGATGGGAGTGTGTGTAAGAGAGAGTAGGGGATGGGAGAGAGTGTGAGAGAGAGTAGGAGGTGGCAGAGAGAGAGAATGGGATGGGAGAGAGAGAGTGAGAGTAGGGGATGGGAGAGAGTGTGTGAGAGAGTAGGGGATGGGAGAGAGAGAGAGAGTAGAGAGTAGGGGATGGGAGAGGAGAGACAGAGGGGGATGGGAGTGTGTATTTGTAAAAGAGAGAGTTTAGGGGATGGGAGAGAGAGAGTAGCAGATGTGAGAGTGTGAGAGAGAGTAGGGGGATGGGGGAGAGAGAGAGAGAGAGAGAGAGTAAGAATTGGGAGAGGGAGGATGGGAGTGTGTGTGAGAGATCTAAAGAGTAGGGGATGGGAGAGGAGAGAGGGTGAGAGAGATAGAGAGAGTAGGCGGTGGGAGAGGGAGAGCAAGAGAGAGTAAAGGATGGGAGAGGGGAGAGAGAGATACTGTAGGGGATGGGAGAGGGGAGAGAGAGTAGGAAGAGAGAGAGAGTAGGGAGAGAGAGAGTAGGGAGGGTGCCATGACAAGTCTATTGTGCTATTGTGCATACGCGCTATTGTGCATACGTGCTATAGCACGTACGCACTATGGTTTGGGTAACCCGAACCATAGAGCGTACGCGCTATAGTGCGTATGCACAATAGCACGTGCGCGCTATTGAAAAATGAAAAAAAAAAGGCTTGTCACCTTTTTGGCACCACAACTCGGTGCATATGCCCATAGTACCGAGGATCTAGTTGGTGGATTGGGATGTTACACACGAGGAATGACTAGGGCCCATGATGGTCTTATGATGCCATTGACGGTTGGGAGGAACTGCATACTTAGTTTGGTTGCACTGTTCATTGTGATGTTATTTTAGTTATTGTGATGTTGCTTTAGTACACTACAATGTTTCCTTCAATATTTTTCCCTTCACTACTTGTTAGATGGTTAGATGTAGATTACCTCTTTCAGTAGGTGTTCAAGTGTTCACGCCTCGAATTGTGGATCCGATACTCCCCGATGTAGAGGTTTTGAGCTTAGTTTTTGTCTATTGTTTGTCCTTAAGTATTTTCTTGCTTTTCCTGGGTGACCATGTGTTAGCATGGTGTGACACAATAAAGTATCATGTGTCCATTGGAACTATGTCGTGTGTTCCTTGATTGTATTGCACACCTCTTGGAGTTTTTTTGTGTGATACTTTATATTATCGCACCCCCTTTGAAGAAATGTCGTACAATAATTAAAAAGTATCACACACCCTTGAGAGAATTATCACTCAACCCCTGAAAATATCACCCTCCTTCTTTAGAAGAATTGTGTGATACTATAAAGTATCACCCAGTGTTGTATTAAAGCATCGCCTAGCTTTTGTAAAAACCTATGTGGGCGGGCAATGGGCAATTTTTGGTTTGATCCAAACTTTTTGGGAATTTTTTGGGGTACCTTCTTAGGTGTTCTTCAATCCTTTGGTGTTGCAATTTGAATTCAGAATGTGTTTGATTCAAATTCAATTATTCGTCTTTCATTTTTCAGTCATTTTGGTCAGTATTGGCCTTTAGAGATTCGTTGGTTGCCAGGATGGTGGTTAAGTCTTCCACTATGATCTTTTTGATCCATGTATGTTTTTGACATGTGCTCTTACACTTGCTTTATAAAAAAAATATGGCTTGTATTTCATCCTTGTTTCAAGGATATCTAGGCGGGGCATTACATTTGGTATTAGAGTCCATGTTGCAATATTGGGATCTTTGTGTTATGCTTCCACTATGGTTTATGATTTCTATTGTATATTGTTATATTATGTTTTATTATTTTATATCTTGTTCGTTCATGGTTTTGACTCTTATGCTTGTGATCTATTTGTTCTGACAGTATCTTGTTATTCCCATAGGGATGCCTCCTATGCATAGACCAAGTGGCCATGGTGGTACCTGTAGTGGTAACTATGGAGATGAACACTGTGAAGAGGAACATTAGGAAGGAGAGTGAAAATAGGGTAAAAATGCTAATCAAAATCTCTTGGGGGCATTGATGTCAGTGCTCCAGTAAATTCTTACTTGAATGGGCCCTCGTATTGAGGAGCGCCAGCATGATCAGAAGTGGGAAGAGGGATCTCATCATGGAGAGTCCTATCATTTAGAGCATAGAGAGGAGGAACATGAGCAGGAACATGAATGTTCTCGTACACCACTTAGTGAAAGAAGGCACTGATGGTCGGATGGAGGGGCCATGGCTGGGATGATGTTGATCTCACTCATATTGAGATGATGCAAGAACTCCAAAGGTACAAACCACTAGAGTTTGATGGCTAGGGAATAGGACTCAAGGCTAAGACCTGGCTACTTGATATGGGGTGTTGCTTCTCATTATTATCTTATGGGAGCAATGTAAAGGCCTATTGTGCGATCATGTAGCTAAGGGAACATGGTTCTATTTGGTGGGATGGAGAGAGTGAAAGGCTTGGTATCAATGTCACGAATCTCACCTGGGAGATTTGTAAGGAAAGGTTCAAAGAGAAGTCTCTATCACCACAATATCATAAGGCTCACATTGATGAATTCCATGAGCTTAAATAGGGCTAGTCAGTATGAGAAGAAATTTCTTGGTCTAAAATAGTATTTGAGCTATAGGCATGATGATGCACTCATTACCCAACATTTTGTTAGGGGCCTCAAAGACTCCATCATTGGAGATGTCTATGCTCATCAATCGAGAACACTTTCTCTTGTCGTGGAGAAGGCAAGGATCATAGAAAGAAATGTGGCTAGAGGGTATAGTGGAAAGTGCATGGAATTCAAGGCTAGATGCACTGGTGGCCCAGTCCTTAGGGAAGGGCCAAGCCCAATCTAAACCTTCTCAAAGTGGTAAACATTGTGGTCATCAATGGGGATATTGGACCAAGGGTGGTCAATTTTTTGTTACCTTAGGAAAGAAAGGAGATAACAAGAACCGAGGACAAAAAGCTCAACAAGATCAACCTCCTCAGAATACTCAATAGAATTCTAACAGGGGTAATGCACCTTACCCTAGTGCTACTTAGGGTGGCCATGGGACAGGTCCCAACTTTTTAGGGAACTATTACTCTTTGGTTAGCATGGCCATAAATCTTATGATTTTTTTATTAAACCATCTATAGGATCTAGTAAAGGTGTAGCCAGATCAGAGCCTACAGTGGAAGATGCAAGAAGGAACCATAGAGTCTTTACGGCAGTTGACAACCATCAAGTTGAGCATCAAGATATAGTAGTCAAGGCTACAAGTATGTTACATGGTATTTCAGCTTCAATTTTGTTTGACTCTAGTGCTTCAATTTCTTTTATTTCACTGTCTATTGTTCAGTGATGTGGGCTAGTGGTAGTGCGTAGTTAGACATATGTCCTAAGGTGGTTGTTGAATCATTACTCAAAGGTTGTAGTTTGAATTTAGGAACTTTCACCACCATAGTGGATCTAGGGATTCTACCTCTAGGATCGTATGACATTATTTTGGGCATGGATTGCCTAACCACCCATCAAGAAAATATTGATTGTCATCATAAGGTGGTACAATGTGTTGATGACAGAAGTGGGTAGGTAGAAATTTTGGGAGTTCAAAAACCAGTCTCACTTCATATGATCTCAGCTAATCAGCTAAAGCAAAGTGTACAAAAGGGTTGTTAGTCATTCCTAGTGTCTATCAGTGATCGTGAGGAAGCTGAGAGTTGTACTGTGACACTTGATGATCACCCACTCCTTCCTGAGTGATGTAGGAGCATCTTGCATCGAAAACAAAGGGGAGGCATGTTGAATGTAAAATTTAACAAAAAATTAAAATTAAAAAAAAATGTGGAGGACAGAGAAAGTGATGAAAATTAGAGGAAATAAATAAATAAAAAGGAGAAAAAGGAAAAGAGAAATTTCTATTTTCGAGGTGCATAGGTGGCATAATAGAAAAATAAAATAAAAATGGTTTTCATTCCATTTATCGTGGTGTGTGGCTAGAATTCTAGAAAGTTATGGACATTGTAGAAAGTTGTGGATATTGTAGAAGGAAGTTGTAGAAGGTTGTGGATATTGTGTAGGTGGAATTCTAGAAGGTTTTGGATAAGTCATGTATTGGATGGTAAGTGCCTATTTAAGCAAGGCATATGAGCATTTCTAATCAAGCTTGAGAAGTAGAAGCTAGAAGGCGTGAAGATTCAAGGTGTGAAAGCTCTAAAGGTGTAGCTCTTCAAGTAGAAGTTCTTGGTGAAGCTCTTGGTGTGAAGACTCTTATTTGGGATTTCTCCTATGTTGAAGAATTTGTAAACTTATTTTTGAAGAAGAAATATCTATGATATCATCTTGTGGGTGTTGTAAGGATTTTCAAGTATAATAAAATTTCTTGTGAAGCATTTTTTTATTTCTCTTGGTCTCCATATTGTTGCACTCTTGGTTATAAGTTGGTAGAGTGGTGTGGTCCTTCATCAAGTGGTATCAGAGTGGGAGTTCTTGAGTGTGTGGACAGATCACCAAACGTGAGGCAGTTTACACCAGGATTTGCAAAGAAGGTTGATCTTGTGGCTAATTGATCTTTTAGATTGGTGGATTTGTTGCTTAGGGTTTGCTAAATTTTTTGAAGATGCCTTCAAGAAGATTGGACCCTAAGGAAAATGATGACCTTAGTGAAGCTATGGAAGAAAGAATCTTAGAGAAGATAAGAGCAGAGCTCAAATCAGAGATTGCATTGATGAAGAGTGACATGATTGCTGAAATTGTGAGTGTTTTGGGAGGTGTACCTAGGCATGTGGGTACTGAAGGCAGTTATGATGAAGTTGCCGAAGAATTTGAAGCTGCTAGTGAGGATAGAAGTGATCATGAGGAGAGACCTAATGGAATTATGGCTAGTCAGTTTGCTCAACCTGGATCTTAGTTGAAGCTGAAGCATAAGATGCAGGCTTCTAATTTTTCAAGTACTTTGAATCCTAAAGACCTGATTGATTGGATTGGTGAATTAGAGGACTACTTTGAGCTTAAGGGTATTGAATGTTCTAGTTCGCAGATTTTGAGAAGATTAAAAATCAGCATGGGAAGTAGACCTATGGAACACCTTTTGAGAATGTTCTACTTGGAGCTTGAGGGTATTGAGTTGGCAGATTTTGAGAAGATTGAAAATCAGCATGGGAAGTAGACCTATGGAACACCTGTGGTGGATGTAAAGGAGAAGAAGAAAAACAAGTGAAATAGTGTGCAAGTTGAAGATTTGGAGGACATATATGTGAAGAACCAGTTTGGGATTTATGTGTTGAATCCTGAAAGATGTTCTTCCAGTTATTAGAACATCTTTTCAAACCTGGGGAGTCTAATCCAGGAGCATCTTGCATCCAAAATAAAGGGGAGGCATGTTGAATGTAAAATTTTAAAATATATATATATATATATATATATATAGTTTTTTTTTTTTTTTTTTTTTTTTTTTTTTAAATAAATTGTGGAGGAGAGAGAAAGTGACAAAAATTAGAGGAAAAAAATTAATAAAAAGGATAAAAAAGAAAAGAGAAATTCCCATTTTCGAGGTCCATAGGTGGCATAATAGAAAAATAAAATAAAAATGGTTGTCATTCCATTTATCGAGGTGAGTGGGTAGAATTCTAGAAAGTTATGGATATTGTAGAAAGTTATGGATATTGTAGAAGGTTATGGAAGTTGTAGAAGGTTGTGGATATTGTGTAGGTGGAATTCTAGAAGGTTGTGGGTAAGTCATGTATAAGGTGGTAAGTGCCTATTTAAGCAAGGCATATGAGCATTTCTAATCAAGCTCTAGAAGTAGAAGCTAGAAGGCGTGAAGAAATCAAGGTGTGAAAGCTCTAAAGGTGTAGCTCTTCAAGTAGAAGTTCTTGGTGAAGCTCTTGGTGTGAAGACTCTTATTTGAGATTTCTCTTATGTTGAAGAATTTGTAAACTTCTTTTTGAAGAAGACATATCTATGATATCATCTTGTGGGTGTTGTAAGGATTTTCAAGTATAATAAAATTGCTTGTGAAGCATTTTTTTTATTTCTCTTGGTCTCCATATTGTTGCACTCTTGGTTATGAGTTAGTAGGGTGGTGTGGCCCTTCATCAAGTGGTATCAAAGCGGGAGTTCCTGAGCTTGTGGATAGATCGTTGAACGTGAGGCACTTTACACCAGGATTTGCAAAGAAGGTTGATCTTGTGGCTGATTGATCTTTTAGATTGGTGGATTTGTTGCTTAGGGTTTGCTAAATTTTTTGAAGATGCCTCCAAGAAGATTGGACCCTAAGGAAAATGATGACCTTAGTGAAGCTATGGAAGAAAGAATCTTAGAGAAGATAAGAGTAGAGCTCAAATCAGAGATTGCATTGATGAAGAGTGACATGATTGCTAAAATTGTGAGTGCTTTGGGTGGTGTACCTAGGCATGTGGGTACTAAAGGTAGTTATGACGAAGTTACTAAAGACTTTGAAGCTGCTAGTGAGGATAGAAGTGATCATGAGGAGAGACCTAATGGAATTAGGGCTAGTCTGTTTGCTTGACTTGGATCTTAGTTGAAGCTGAAGCATAAGATGGAGGTTTCTAATTTTTTAGGTACTTTGAATCCTGAAGACCTGATTGATTGGATTGGTGAATTAGAGGACTACTTTGAGCTTGAGGGTATTGAAGATCCACTGAGAGTAAGATTGGCACAAACTAAGTTGAAGGGACATGATGCTCTTTGGTGGAAGGAACTGCAAAGAGACAGAGAAGAGGAAGGTGAAATGAAGATCACTAAATGGAAATTGATGGTGACTAAGTTAAAGGAAAAGTTCATTCCTGCTGATTATGAACTTGAATTGTTTAAGAGGTTGCAGAATTTGAAACAGAAGGATATGACTGTGAAGGATTACACTGAGGAGTTCTACAAGTTGACTATTCAATCTGGGCATAGAGAATTTTCAAAGGAGAAGGTAGCGCGATACATTAATGGTTTGAGATTCAATATTCAAGATGAGGTTGGTATGCTAAATATTTCCACAATTGAGGATGCTTATCAGTGTGCTTTGAGAGCAGAGGAGAAGCTAAAGAGGAAGAATCAAGGTAGTTGCCGAGGGAAGGAGAAGCAAGATAGTTCAGTACAAGCTAAACCAAAAGCAGAAGGTGAACCAAAACCTATTGAACAAAGAAGAAGGACAAGTGGAGGTGTATTCAGAGGTAATTTTTTCAAGTGTGATCAAGAAGGGCATAGATCTTTTGAATGTTCTATTGGTAGGACAGCTAATGTTGTAAATGAGGTTGAAGTCCGGGAAAGTCAGCTTGAGGAAGGAGAAAGTTTGTTGGCTCGACAAGTGCTAATGGATAAGAAGACATTGGATTCTTGTTAGAGGACTAGTTTGTTCAAAACTTGTTGTAAGTCTGGTGGGAAAGTTTGCAAGGTGATTATAGATGGTGGTAGTACTGATAACCTTGCTACTAAGGAGATGGTTCAAAAACTTGGTTTGAAGAGATTGAGACATCTTTGTCCTTATAGGATTGGTTGGTTGCAAGGTGAGCATGCTTTAGAAGTGAGGGAGCAATGCCTTGTTGATTTTCAGATTGGGTAGTATAAGGATCAAGTATTGTGTGATATTGTGGATATGAACAGTTGCCATGTATTACTTGGTAGACCTTGGCAGTATAATTGCAGGGCTATGCATGATTATGTTAGGAATGTGTTTACTATTGAGAAAAGTGGTAGGAAGTTTTTCTTGATTCCTTTGCAGAATGAAGCGCTCAGTAGGAGAAACCTGAGTATTGGCAGTTGAGTTGAGTTGGCAGATTTTGAGAAGATTGAAAATCAGCATGGGAAGTAGACCTATGGAACACCTGTGGTGGATGTAAAGGAGAAGAAGAAAAACAAGAGAAAGAGTGTGCAAGTTGAAGATTTGGAGGACATATATGTGAAGAACCGGTTTGGGATTTATGTGTTGAATCTCGAAAGATGTTCTTCCAGTTATTAGAACATCTTTTCAGACCTGGGGAGCCTAATGTAGGAGCATTTTGCATCCAAAATAAAGGGGAGGCATGTTGAATTTAAAATTTTAAAATATATATATATATATATATAGTTTTTTTTTTTTTTTTTAAAATTTGTGGAGGAGAGAGAAAGTGACAAAAATTAGAGGAAATAAATTAATAAAAAGGAGAAAAAAGAAAAGAGAAATTCCCATTTTTGAGGTCCATAGGTGGCATAATAGAAAAATAAAATAAAAATGGTTGTCATTCCATTTATCGAGGTGAGTGGGTAGAATTCTAGAAAGTTATGGATATTGTAGAAGGTTATGGAAGTTGTAGAAGGTTGTGGATATTGTGTAGGTGGAATTCTAGAAGGTTGTGGGTAAGTCATGTATTGGGTGGTAAGTGCCTATTTAAGCAAGGCATATGAGCATTTCTAATCAAGCTCGAGAAGTAGAAGCTAGAAGGTGTGAAGAAATCAAGGTGTGAAAGCTCTAAAGGTGTAGCTCTTCAAGTAAAAGTTCTTGGTGAAGCTCTTGGTGTGAAGACTCTTATTTGGGATTTCTCTTATGTTGAAGAATTTGTAAACTTCTTTTTGAAGAAGACATATCTATGATATCATCTTGTGGGTGTTGTAAGGATTTTCAAGTATAATAAAATTGCTTGTGAAGCATTTTTTTTATTTCTCTTGGTCTCCATATTGTTTCACTCTTGGTTATGAGTTGGTAGGGTGGTGTGGCCCTTCATCAAGTGGTATCAAAGTAGGAGTTCCTGAGTGTGTGGATAGATCGCTAAATGTGAGGCAGTTTACACCAGGATTTGCAAAGAAGGTTGATCTTGTGGCTGATTGATCTTTTAGATTGGTGGATTTGTTGCTTAGGGTTTGCTAAATTTTTTGAAGATGCCTCCAAGAAGATTGGACCCCAAGGAAAATGATGACCTTAGTGAAGCTATGGAAGAAAGAATCTTAGAGAAGATAAGAGCAAAGCTCAAATCAGAGATTGCATTGATGAAGAGTGACATGATTGCTAAAATTGTGAGTCCTTTGGGTGGTGTACCTAGGCATGTGGGTACTGAAGGCAGTTATGATGAAGTTGCCAAAGACTTTGAAGCTGCAAGTGAGGATAGAAGTGATCATGAGGAGAGACCTAATGGAATTAGGGCTAGTCTGTTTGCTCAACTTGGATCTTAGTTGAAGCTGAAGCATAAGATGGAGGTTTCTAATTTTTTAGGTACTTTGAATCCTGAAGACCTAATTGATTGGATTGGTGAATTAGAGGACTACTTTGAGCTTGAGAGTATTGAAGATCCACCGAGAGTAAGATTGGCACAAACTAAGTTGAAGGGACATGCTGCTCTTTGGTGGAAGGAACTGCAAAGAGACAGAGAAGAGGAAGGTGAAATGAAGATCACTAAATGGAAATTGATGGTGACTAAGTTAAAGGAAAAGTTCATTCTTGCTGATTATGAACTTGAATTGTTTAAGAGGTTGTAGAATTTGAAACAGAAGGATATGACTGTGAAGGATTACACTGAGGAGTTCTACAAGTTGACTATTCAGTTTGGGCATAGAGAATTGTCAAAGGAGAAGGTAGCATGATACATTAATGGTTTGAGATTCAATATTCAAGATGAGGTTGGTATGTTGAATATTTCCACAATTGAGGATGCTTATCAGTATGCTTTGAGAGCAGAGGAGAAGCTAAAGAGGAAGAATCAAGGTAGTTGCCGAGGGAAGGAGAAGAAAGATAGTTCAGTACAAGCTAAGCCAAAAGCAGAAGGTGAACCAAAACCTATTGAACAAAGAAGAAGGACAAGTGGAGGTATATTCAGAGGTAATTGTTTCAAGTGTGGTCAAGAAGGGCATAGATCTTTTGAATGTTCTATTGGTAGGATAGCTAATGTTGTGAATGAGGTTGAAGTCTAGGAAAGTCAGCCTGAGGAAGGAGAAAGTTTGTTGGCTCGGCAACTACTAATGGATAAGAAGACATTGGATTCTTGTTAGAGGACTAGTTTGTTCAAAACTTGTTGTAAGTCTGGTGGGAAAGTTTGCAAGGTGATTATAGATGGTGGTAGTACTGATAACTTTGTTGCTGAGTAGATGGTTCCAAAACTTGGTTTGAAGAGATTGAGACATCCTTGTCCTTATATGATTGGCTGGTTGCAAGGTGAGCATACTTTGGAAGTGAGGGAGCAATGCCTTGTTGATTTTCAGATTGGGCAGTATAAGGATCAAGTATTGTGTGATATTGTGGATATGAACAGTTTCCATGTATTACTTGGTAGACCTTGGCAGTATAATTGCAGGTCTATGCATGATTGTGTTAGGAATGTGTTTACTATTGAGAAAGGTGGTAGGAAGTTTTTCTTAATTCCTTTGCATAATGAAGTGCTCGGTAAGAGAAACCTGAGTATTGGCAGTCGAGTTGAGTTGGTAGATTTTGAGAAGATTGAAAATTAGCATGGGAAGCAGACCTATGGAACACCTGTGGTGGATGTAAAGGAGAAGAAGAAAAATAAGGGAAAGAGTGTGCAAGTTGAAGATTTGGAGGACATATATGTGAAGAACCAGTTTGGGATTTATGTGTTGAATCTCGAAAGATGTTCTTCCAGTTATTAGAACATCTTTTCAGACCTTGGGAGTCTAATGCAAGAGCATCTTGCATCCAAAATAAAGGGGAGGCATGTTGAATGTAAAATTTTAAAATATATATATATATATATATATTTATTTATTTATTTATTTATTTATTTATTTATTTATTTATTTATTTATTTATTTATTCATTCATTTATTTATTTATTTATTCAAAATAAATTATGGGGGAGAGAGAAAGTGACAAAAATTAGAGGAAATAAATAAATAAAAAGGAGAAAAAGGAAAAGAGAAATTTCTATTTTCGAGGTGCATAGGTGGCATAATAGAAAAATAAAATAAAAATGGTTGTCATTCCATTTATCGAGGTGTGTGGGTAGAATTCTAGAAAGTTATGGATATTGTAAAAATTTGTGGATATTGTAGATGGTTATGGAAGTTGTAGAAGGTTGTGGATATTGTGTAGGTGGAATTCTAGAAGGTTGTGGATAAGTCATGTATTGGGTGGTAAGTGCCTATTTAAGTAAGGCATATGAGCATTTCTAATCAAGCTCGAGAAGTAGAAGCTAGAAGGCATAAAGACTTCAAGGTGTGAAAGCTCTAAAGGTGTAGCTCTTCAAGTAGAAGTTCTTGGTGAAGCTCTTGGTGTGAAGACTCTTATTTGGGATTTCTCTTATGTTGAAGAATTTGTAAACTTCTTTTTGAAGAAGACATATCTATGATATCATCTTGTGGGTGTTGTAAGGATTTTCAAGTATAATAAAATTGCTTGTGAAGCATTTTTATTATTTCTCTTGGTCTCCATATTGTTGCACTCTTGGTTATGAGTTGGTAGGGTGGTGTGGCCCTTCATCAGTGAGTATGCCAATGTGTTTCCTAATGAGATTCTAGGTATGCCACCATAGCGTGACATTGATTTTCAAATTAATCTTGTACTAGGAGTGGAGCTGATTTCACGAGCTCCTTACTGCATGACTACTCAGGAGTTGAGAGAGCTTAGATTACAGCTGGAGGAATTTTTGGCCAAGGGCCATATTCATCCTAGTATATCCCCATGGGGTGCACCAGTCATCTTCGTGAAGAAGAAGGATGGTTCATTGCATTTGTGTAGTGACTATCGACAATTGAATAAGGTGACGATGAAGAACTGTTATCCTTTTCCGAGGATAGATTACTTGTTGGATCAGATGAAGGGAGCACGAGTGTTCTCAAAGATTGATCTAAATTCAGGATACCATCAACTTCTTATCCAAGAGGTTGATATTCATCGAACAACTTTTTATACACAGTATGGGCATTATGAGTTCACAGTTGTACCCTTTGGGTTAACTAATCCATCATCATTGTTTATGAGTTTGATGAATGGCATATTTCACACTTACCTCGATTAGTGTGTCATTATATTCTTGGATGATATATTAATCTATTTGAAGATTATGGGGGAGAATGAAGTCCATTTATGTCAGGTATTGTAGTGCTTGAGAGACCATCAATTGTATGGAAACCTGAGTAAATATGGGTTCTTCCAGTCCAAGGTGAAGTATTTGGGACACATCATTACAGGTGATGGAATTGTAGTGGATCCAAAGAAGATTCATGCTATCATGGAATGGTCAGTACCCACTAATGTCTCATAAGTTCATAGTTTCATGGGATTGGTAGGTTACTACCATCACTTCATGAAGGATTTCTCATGAGTAGCTCATCCCATCACTTCTCTTCAGCATAAAGGGAAGAAGTTTGTTTGGTTAGATCAATGTGAGGCAATTTTTAATTCTCTTAAGGAGTGTTTGACCAGTGCATTAGTCCTTGTAGTGCCTAATCCTGTAGGGGATTTCATGGTTTTCTCAAATGCTTCATTGGAAGGCGTGGGTGCAGTGTTGATGCAAGACGGTTGAGTGATTGAGTATGAGTCTAGGAGACTCAAGGACCATGATATTAACTACCCCACTCATGATTTGGAACTTGCAGCCATAGTGCATGCCCTTATCCATTGGAGGTATTTCCTTTTGGGACACAAGTTTGAGTTGCATAGCAATCATAGGAGCTTGCAGTAAATTTTTAATCAGCCAAACCTAAATGCACGATAGCATCATTGGATGGGGTTCCTATGCGAGTATGACTTTGATGTTCATTACATTAAGGGGAAGGAGAATGTTTTCGTGGATGCTTTGAGTAGGAGGCAACATGAGGTATCAGTGATGTCATTAGGAGTGGATTTGTGAGGTCATATCTTAGAGGCTTTGCCTAGTGACACTTGGTATTAGGAGGTGAGGGTGAAGATCAAGTCTAGATGTACCCTTGAGGGGAGATTTTTAGGTTATATGCTTGAGTCTAATGGATGACTGTGATGCTCGAGATATATCTATGTACCCATGTCTGGTGATCTTCGTACCTTAGTTTTGTCAGAAGCACATCATGCACCATATTCTGCACATCTTAGAGTCAAGAAGATGCATGCTAATCTCAAACAGTTGTACTTCTAGGCAGGGATGAGGCATGATGTTGCTAATTTTGTTGCTAGATGTCTTGAGTGCCAAAGAGTGAAGGCAGAGCATTAGCATCCAGCAAGTGTTTTGTAGCCACATACCATTCTAGAGTGGAAGTTGTATATGATATCTATTGATTTTATCATAGGGTTACCTATGTCATCATGGAGACATGATTGTATCATGGTGATAGTGGAAAAGTTGTCCAAGGTAGCACATTTTTCCCCCATGAGAGACTCCTACACAGCTTCTTCTGTAGCACATGTTTTCTTGGCATATATTATTCATTTGCATGGGATTCCTCATCAGGTTATTTTGGATAGAGATCCAGTGTTTACTTACACACTATGGACATCTCTCCAACATGCTTTGGGTGTGCAGCTCAATTTTAGTTTGGCTTATCACCCAAAGATCGATGGTCAGACTGAGAGAGTGAATCAAGTTCTAGAGGATATGCTTCACATGTATGTTATGGATAGGCAGGTGAAATGGGAGGACTATCTATACCTTGTAGAGTTTGCATACAACAATAGTTATCATAGTTCTCTTGGCATGTCACCTTTTCAGGCCTTGTATGGTAGACCATATCGTACTCCTTTGAGTTGGGATCATTTAGAGGACCGAATTCTTTTGGGTCCAGAGATGCTTTAGGACATGGAGCAGAAGGATGTTCATATTAGAGAGCATTTAGTTATTGCTCAGGACAGGAAAAAGAAGTATGCAGATGCCCATAGGTTGGATCATCACTTTTCTGTTGGTGAAAGGGTATTTTTGCAAGTGCGTCCAAGGTAGAGCCCCATCCATTATGGGAAAGGATCCAAGTTGGCACCACATTTTGTCAGACCTTTTTGAGATCCTCAAGAGGATTGGTCATGTTGCTTATCAACTAGTTTTGCCACCTAGCCTATCACACATTCACAATGTTTTTCATGTTTCTATGTTGAGACAGTATATTCCGGATGTGAGCCATGTTCTTGATTGGGATGCTTTGCAGGTAATGGACAAGAAGCTTAATTTGGAGCCCATTCATATCCTAAAGCACCAAAGGCTGACCTTGCGAGGTTGAGACATAAAGCAGGTAAGGGTCCAATGGGACCCAAGCAATGAGACATTTGCGACTTGGGAGGATGCTACATGACTTAGGGGATTGTACCCTTACCTTTTCATTGGCTTCATGGAGTAAGCCTATGCTAGTGGGGGAGGATGTAGTGCCTCTTGTGTTTGTAGTTTGTACCTTGGTTATTTTGATTCGAGAGATACTAGTTATTCTTATTCTGTACCTTATGCGACCCGAGGGTCAAATGTTATACTTAGAATTTAGTACCATAGATGCTTTACTGCTATGTTGTTCAGTTTATCATATTTACATGTTGATGCTATTTTGAGATGACAATAGATCTATGAAGATATCTGGTTATATGGTTTAGTGGGCATATTTGTTGATTATGTTATGAGATGAATTTTATGCTATGGTTATTTACTTCATTTTTGTATCTTTACGCTTTCTGTGAACATGAGTGATGTAAATGGATTAAATAGGTATTTTAATACATGTTGCTTCGGCTATGATATTATATGCAATTGCACTTGATTGTGTATTTTAGTGTGTAAGAATTATATCCTTGGCAACAGCCTATGGATTTAGTGATTTAGCCATTCATATTTTACCAATGTCATCCCTATATGGTCGATGTATCTTTATTTAGTTGTTTTAAATTAAAACCTTTTGATGACTAGTAAATCCAAACTCATCTACATTATGTGATTAGACAAATGAACGTGTCTGTGCATTTAGAGGTCCACATTGTGGTGAAAGTGTTAAGTGATTTTCAATTATTTTGGGTTTTCAGGATTTAAATCTTTTCGGATTTAATTTTTGGTAGCTTTTCCTTAGGTGAATTTCCATTATGGATAATAACCTATTTTCGTTTGGGTAGATTCAGAGTTTAGGTACTCCAACTGGTTATTTTCCATAATCGACTATTCACTCAAAAAGTGAATAAGTATTGAAAAAGTGAATTCATTATTCACTTCTCACTTTTTAGAAATAGAAATTTGAGAGCTAATTTGGAAATCCTATTTTGAAGGATTGGTTTTCTGTTCGTTCTGAGAGTTGTGAACGTGGGATTTTCACAAGATCAGTCTCATTGGATTCGAATCAAGAAGACCTTGCTTTGTCATCACTTTCAAAAAATTTAGTGGGGTATTTGTTTTATCTAGTTGATTTTAGTATCTGCCCCTTTATTGTCAGGTAGGGTTTTCCCATTTTATTATTTTCGCTCTATTTCAGCTTTTGTTTCTTGCAGCAATTTGTTAGGACGCTGAGAACTAGAGTTCCCCTGCATTTTTCTTTGCTAGTTCTACCTGGGTTGTCTAATATGAATGTTTTCCCTATTTTTGGGATGAGGGTTTGGGGTTTTAAGCCATTAGGCTGGCCATTTTTGCATACAGTGTTCAATTTCATTAATTTTTGGATTTTTGAGGTTTTTGCACCCAAAGGCCAAATGGGTTTTAATTTTAGATTTTTTCCAAAATTTGGGTTTTTGCCTCATTTTGCGTGCTGCCCTATTTTCTCGAGTTTTCTTGGCACAATTTGGTTTGTGGACCTGGATGATCTATTTGGATATCAGTCACACCACTACTGCATCTTTCTGTTGCATGGGGATGCCTATTGCGTCCATCCTCTTGAGTCTGTTTCGGTTGAGTGACTTTATGTTTGTGTTCTCATCTAGTCCTTGTGTTGATCTTCATGATGGTGGTACACCACACATGAGTATGTACACATACATTTTTTGGGTGAACTGCGGGGCCCGATCTTCTGTGGTACTTCCAAAAGTTATGATCATTGGGGTTGGGCTAGGAATTTGCATGCCCATGAGCACTCATTGTTGGATGAGCATGGGTAGGGTAGGGTAGCATATGGAGGGGGCTTCTATCTCATAGCCTAGTTTCATGACACCATAGGGTTGGCAGAGGAATTTTTAACTAATTGATAACTAAATAAATATAGTGGGTGAAAATAAAATTTAAGATAATAAAATAATACTTCAGTGTGAGAGCATTCCGTTGGTAAGTTGAGTCTGCACAAATCTGAGCTTGGGCTTGTCGATGCCAAGTGACTCTCCATGATGTTAGCCCCTACTTAGTAGCCCTTTGAGATGTCTAAATAGGACCTATAGTTTATGCATTGTCTATGTCTTGGATTCAGTCATCATACTCCTTGGCATGTATGTTAGCCATGGATGTTTTTTTTGTGTGTGTTTGTGGTTGGATCATTATCTCCATCAGCATGATAGGTGTGGACCTACAGGTTCCATGCGGTTGGGAGGTGTAGCTACCTTCACCACTGCTAGGGACCGGTGTTCAGAGATGGTCTTTTATCCTAGTGCAACCGTTTCTAGATGTTTTCACTTGGTAATTCAATTTATAGAGTATGCTTTCTTATGATTTATGCTTTCATTGGGATGCTTGTATATCATGTTTTGATGATGTTATTTATTGACACATTTCCTTATTGTGATGATTAGCATGTGATAGGTGATGTTATTTACTTGTAGGATTATTTTATGCGTTGTTGCTAGCATGTTAGATTTCTTTTTCCTTATGTTGTAGCATGTTTAATAGTGATGTCCCTATTACGATAGTACTGACGATCTGGTTGGTGGCTTGGGATGTTATGGACAAGGGATGGCTCGGGCCCACGATGTTCTTATGATGGCATTGATGTTTGGGATGAACCACGTACTTAGTTTGGTTCCATTTTTCAGTGCGATGTTATTTTAGTTATTGCGATGTTTCTTTAGTACACTGCGATGTTTCCTTCAATATTTTTCCCTTCACTGCTTGTTAGATGATTATATGTAGATTATGTCTTTCAGTAGTGTGTTTGAGTGTTCACGCCTTGAATTGTGGATCCAGTACTCCCTGGTGTGAAGGTTTTGAGCTCATTTTTTATCTGTTGTTTATCCTTGAGTGTTTTCTTGCTTTTCCTAGGTGACCATGTGTTAGCATGGTGCAACACAATAAAGTGTCATGCATCCATTGGAACTATGTTGTGCGTTCCTTGATTGTATCGCACGCCTCTTGGAGTTTTGATTGTATCGCTCAGTCCTTGAAAATGTAGCCCTCCTTCTTTAGAAATATCATGTGATACTAGAAAGTATCATGCAATACTAGAAAGTATCGGCTAGTGTTGTTTTAAAGTATCGCTTGGGTTTTGTAAAAACCTATGCGAGCGGGCAGTGGGAACTTTTTGGTTTGATCCAATTTTTTTGGGAATCATTTGAGGTACCCTCTTAGGTGTTCTTCAATCCTTTGGTGTTGCAATTTGAATTCAGAATGTGTTCAATTCAAATTCAGTTATGCGTCTTTTATTTTCAGTCATTTTGGTTAGTAGTGGCCTTTGGAGATTCATTTGTTGCAAGGATGGTGGTTAAGTCTTCCATTGTGATCTTTGTGATCCGTGTATATTTTTGAGATGTGCACTTACACTTGCTTAAAAAAAAAAATTATGGCTTGTATTTCATCCTTGTTTCAAGAATCTCTGGGTAGGGCATTACATGGACGGTTTAGCATAGTTTGAACTAGCCAAAAAAAATTGAAGGATTACAATGCTATAAAATGGTGATACAATCTATCAAAAATAGAATATACTCCCTTCAACCTTTTGGCTTCTTGGAGGATGTACCCATTTGGAACGTACACTAATGGTGAATATCATAGAGTAGCAACATATAGTGATGGGCTAGAAGTTGCACAAACCTAGGGTTATTTCTCTGAAATACTCCTATTTGATCTTGATGAGCCTCATGTGTTTGGTTGATTCTAGAATTATAAGAAAAAATACATAAAACCCTACATCATATTTTTGATTACGAATATTTGATGCTTTGACCATTGACTTATATATATATATATATATATATATATATATATATATATATATATATATATATATATATATATATATATATATATATATATATAGAGAGAGAGAGAGAGAGAGAGAGAGAGAGAGAGAGAGAGAGAGAGAGAGAGAGAGAGAGAGAGAGAGAGAGAGAGAGAGAGAGAGAGAGAGAGAGATTCTTTAGTGGAAAATATTATGAAGTTGTTAAGGATGAACGATAGACATATCGAATAGTACAAAGACAATACTTCAATACATATCTATTCGATAAGACTCAAACATATACAAAGAAAATGTAGAATGAGGATAATTATTAAATCTTGCACAAAGTAGATATCCACATGATACCTCCAAGATAGAATAGGGTAGCACTAAACTACCAAGTTGTAAAACTACACACAACTTTTTATGCCTTCAACCTCTAAAAATACAAAGAGAAAATAAATCTAATCCATGGACATCAATAATTATGCTTATGAAGGCCTCAATGAAGTATTTAGAGACTTAAATATAATGACAATACTAATTATTGTATTATTTTATTCATTTAGAACCCAATTTATCAATTAAAATAATTAAGTAAAGACCCATTATTATTATTTTTATTTTTGGGACTAATTAATTAAAAAATTTAACTAAATTGATACATTAAAATTAAGGACATCACACCTTAAGGTGGAAAGATTACTTGACTTTAAGAAATTTGAAATTGAATAAAACTCCATCAACTCTAGGGTCTCAAACCAATTGTGTTGGTGGAATGAGTCAATTGACATTAATCTTTTGGTGCAACACATTTTCATCAACTTCCATTGTGCCACTCTTATATAAAAATTATTGAGTTTAGAATCACAAGGATTCCAAAGATGTCAACTATAAAATATAAAAATAGTTCTTGCACCTGAGTTCCTGTAGTGTCTACAATTTCACTTCATTTTCCAAATACACATTTCATTCAATATGGCTCCAAACCATTGTACATGCCCTACAAATTTGCAACCGGGTTGTTGTTCCACACACTCACAACATTATGGGGGTCTACTTAATAATTGACTTCTTTTCTATCCTATTCCATGTCTGTTATTTTGTCTTTTTCCTTGACCTTGATGATTTCTCTATCATCAACCTTGTTTGAATCGACAATAATTTCCACATCTTCAATCTTTTGAGTATCTTGAGACATTTTTTGTTCTCCATCTAGAGGGGTAATGTAAGGAGAAACAAAAAAAATTTGAAGTAGAGATGTGGAAGTAAACAAAGAAATATGAAAACACTAGGTATACAACAAAGACACCAAATTTTTACATGCAAAAACGTTTCAAAAAAATTCCACGACACAAAAACCCTAAGAAATTTCTTATATTAGAGTAAAAAGAGTTTACATACAATGAAATCTACATTTTTACATAGGGTCATATTGTTTTAAAATCTAAGTGATTTTGATAACATCATCAATTCCTTATGAATCCTTGAGATTTATACACAGTGCAATTTGTAAAGGAATTTTATATGTTAATCATCACAACAAAAATGGTCTATCAACTACCATTAGCCCAACTATCAATTGCAACAAAACTGTCTGAAAAGAGACTAGTAGAATTTTAAATGAAAGGTTGGATGAGTCAAAAAGGAATTATTCATCATACAATTTGGAGGTATATTCTTTGGTACAATCTTGACCTTCTTCCAAGGGAATTTATCATCTATATGTTGACCCTATGGAAAGACATATTGTAAATTAGTGACAAAACACTTAAGTCATTTAGGAAGGTTGGCTAAAACTACAACCAAGCTTTCCATTAGATAACATGCTTCAGTGTAGCCCAAGAAGTTCAAGGATATACTATGTTAACCAATTTCATACCATAGTTCAAGTTATTAGTGTCACCAGTGTGAGCCAAGTTCCTAGTGTGAACCAAGTTCATAGCTCTCACCAAATTCTCAGTATGAACTGAGCTACCTGTTCAATTCAGTATGCTCTATTGTTACCCAAGTGATAAAGTGTTACCTGAGCATCAAGTGTTAACTGAGTGTAGGAGTATCACCCAATCTTACTATATTTCTCGAGCATCAATAGAACACCAAAATGCATAGTGAGACCTGAACATCAACATTTGGCCAACTTGATGGTATAATTTGGTTATTGTAAATTTATCCCTTGTGTGAGACAACTTGGTATGAAGATATTGTTTGATGTATATATAAGGAAGGAAAATTATTTTTTCTAAGATGGAAATGTGTGGAATGGATGGAAGATGAATCATTAAAGAAGATTCATGTGAATAAAGAATATGAATGAGAAGTTTCTTCAGCAGGCTACATAGCAGCGGGAAAAGGAAAAGCATAGACTCATCCATCACAGTGAGATGATTAAATTATTCAAAGGATTTATTTCAATAAATACAGTTATAAAGAAAATATCAACCTTTTAGTTCATCCTAATAGGTGTGTCAGTTAAATCCTTTAACTAGGTGGACCTAACAATCCTTTGTTGAATCTTTTAATAGAGTACATACTTCATTGTATTGTAAAATCTTTTCACAAGGTGGACCTAACAATCCTTCATGTACTCCTAATAGAGTAGATCACTAGAAGTGACCAATTGTAAACCCTAAAGGCCATCTTTATTACTACAATAGTGAAGCATTGTGGGTGTTATCTCCACCTACAAAATATTGTGTCAAGGTGTTATGGTGTTGATTTCTTTATTACTTTATGTTCATGCATGACATTAGATTAGATAATCTGAAGAAGTATTCTAAGTGTGAAAACTTTAAGTGATTACTGATTCACACACCCCCCCCCCCCCCCCCCCGTTTGTCATTACATTTCCAATAATATACTGACAATCAACATTTGAGTGACTTGAATAGTCATGATAAATTGAGTCGTAGACATGAAATGGATAGAATCATTTAAGGCATATATAATTATTGTAAATCATAAAAAAGGATGAGTGACAAGGTAGAAAATGTATTATATAAGACAATAGTGACTGTGCAAGAAATCGAATTGCAAAATGTGTGGTGGAATAATTAAAATCCACATCTGTAGGGGATGAATATTGCAATGACATATACAAAATTTGTATTGATTTGACTAAGTCTTGCGATGTAGAATACTTTTGGATTTTAAAGTAGGAAGGATTACTCTTTAAGGGAAACTAGTTGTGTGTGCTAGGATCTTCTGTAAGGGAGAAGCATTGTGGGAGTTTGGGAGGTAGGGGGGTGGGGGTGAATTTTGGGTTGGATAAAACCCTTGAATAGGTTAGGAGACACTATTGTTGGCCAAAGGTGGCAACTGATGTCATAAAACATGTGGAGTCATGTATCATACTCCAACTAAGTTAATGAACAACCACAAATATAAGATTGTACCAACCCTTGTTGTTCTCAAAGCCTATGTTGTTTATTAGTGTCCAAACACTTAGTCATTTACTAAGCAAGACTACAAGGTCATTATTGTGACTGAGCTATCTAGTAAAGATTGAGCATACAAAGCTTGTACTGAGAAAGATAGTGATTTTTGAGTATTCAACCATGACCGAGTAGAAGAATGTGTCGAGCAATATAGTTGAGGCTAATCATGTTGACAAGTTACACACTGCCAAGAAAATAGGTATATAGAAGTATGCATGAACGATCGTCAAAATACTTAAGTGTCGAGTAGTTCAATTTTGATATATAAGTTTGTAATGGTACAAACACATATGTAAACCATTTTAGCCAACTTTTCTATGATATTTAATATGTGTAGAGTCAACTTAGAGTTTGATCGCGTGTCCTTATAGAAGGTAATGATCCCAAGGCATACAATTCAACCAATTAGAAAATGGGATAGAAACAACAAAAGATGATGAAGTGTAAGTTGTTGATCGAGGTCTATAACCTTTACAGAATGTCTATTTAAGGAGGATTCTAAACCCTAGAATTAGTGTGTTGAAATGCATAGGAGTGTATGCACATATGATGGAGTGAAGGAAAAGTTTCAAAGATAGATCAAGTAGAGAACATTTAGAGAAGTGAAGGACTGAATGAAGTTATTAGATTAGAGCAATGAAGGACTGAACGAAGTTATAGTATCCACGCGAGGCATCCATGCGCCCACCAAGAAAGAGGTTTGATTTGGATCCATAGACTTAAATTAAATATTGTTAAGGTTGATTTCTATTTATAAATTTGACATTATAAGAATGACTTTTTTTAATGAAATCTCAAAGTCAATACATCTATTTTAAAATAATTTAAACATAATTATTTGAATAAAAGAACTTTTATTATTTTAATTTAATAGATAATATAAAGTTAGGTTTTAATTTTAAAACATTCAAATAAATTAGGTCTACACTTTCAATCATATTCAAATTAGGAAAAACAATGTCTTCAAAGGAAAAAATAGTATTTACTTTCCCTATTATTTAAGCTTCAAAGTTCCTAAAATTTTGATAAATTAGAGATGAAGATGAGTTGGGAAAAGGGGGAGGTGAGAAGCAGAGAAATAGGTAAAGGTCTATAAAGAGAGAGAAATATAGGAAAATATTTATTATTATTCTAAAAAATTATACATTTTTTTTAAAAAAAATTAAGATTAATACAATTGAGTAAAAATTTCAAAGATACTTTCTAATGACATTAGATTTGAGAATGATAATTAATAATTTATGGAAATATTTTATTTATCTTAAAACTCTTAAATTTTATAACTATAAAGAGCTATGATAAAAATGTTAATGTTATAAACAAAATGTATAAAACTAAATCTTAAAAGATAGAAATTTTATTTTTTTTTAAATTAAAAAATAAAAATCTATTGAAAAATTATAAACTAACTAGTGTATTTGTCCAAATTTTTTTGCATCGATTTATTTAATAATTAATTTTAAAAATTGAATAAAATTTTAGAATTATATTTTTATTTGTTAATCTTGCATTGTTGCACCCGAAGACAATATAATAGAAGAATAAATATTATTTGACAAAATTAGACCTTTCTTGAAAATAGTTCAAGTGAGAATGCTTATGTAAAAACCAAATGCTTCACCAAATTCCAATTCCATTTGTAAATTCCTAGATAAGAAGTTTTGCTCACATTAATACACATTATGGAAAAAAACCTCAAAGATCAATTTATAAAAATATATATATCAGTCAAAAGCCTATAACATAACAAAAACTTGTGTTCTTCTCATCAAAGAGATTTTCGGTTCTACTCGAGTTTAAACTAATAAAAATATATATATATTAAAGAATAGAATTTCTAACTTGTCATATTTTTCCAATTATTTAATATATATCTGTAATCATATTCTTTTGTTAGAGACGTGTAAAAAAGAATATAATGAAAAATTAAAATTGTAATTCTTTCATACTTAATTTTAAATATTGATTAACTTTTTTAATTAAATGTTCTACTATTTATATATAATTATCATATTAAAAAGAATTTTAGAAACCTTACATTAAATATCAACATCATAAGAACATCAACAATACATGGAAAACTTTGCATTTGTTTTTTGAAATTCTATAGATTTATAGGTTTAAGTTCTAATAGTTTTTTAATTGAAAATAATAAAAATAAATGTCAGAATGCATCATAAATATTCATACATGCTTGCATAACAGTCTTCAAAAATGGACTTTGCTGACTGTGTTAGCCTAGGGTTAAACACTCATTGATCTCATTGTTCTTATTAACCATTCTTGCCTGCTTAGATGCATTAAACCCCAAATGCATGGCTCTAAATCTGAAAATTCTAAGCGCTATCTACCAGTAGAAAATGGTGGAAAAGTAGGAAATAAAGGCCTTCTTGAATCGGTGAAGATGGTGGGTCCGTTGTGTTCACAAGGCAGATCAGAAAAAATAATACTTTAATTATAATATTTAAATTGAATATTTAAATTTTTTTAATAATAAAACTGCAGTTCAACTTGTTTTATTCACATTAAATCTATCCTATAGAAATGCATAAAATATAGACTGTGTGTTTAAATGGTGAACTCGTCATATTAATAACACATAGCAGCTGTTGAAGAATTATCTCAACATTTTCAACACTGGAGAGAAGCAGCATTGCAGTAATGGCTGACATTATACAAGTTGAAAATGATGAGCCGTTTTATTGTGAGCTTCATATTCCTCCCGATTATGTCTCTGCTATTCAGATGGCAATCTATTTCAACGTTCAAGAAATGGAGATTGACGAGGATCTTTTTTTGGAAGGGATTGGGAGGAGGATGACTGCAGATATGTTTGCTGTTCTTCAAGCTGATGCAGAAGCTAACAATGGCAGAGCAATCGTTTCAGTGCGCACCGATCAACATTCTGAACAGCTTGAAATATTTTATTGTGTCTGAGATGTGACAATAAAAGCTACGTTCATGGATGTTGAAAGTGATTATAATGAGGAGGAAGAACAAATCTCATATGATGATGATGTTGATTCTTTTGTGAATTCAAATGAAGAAATGGGTGATAAAGAAGCGACAGAGATCTTGGGATCGCCCAGTGAAGGAATAAATTTCTGCCATGGGGAGAATTTGTGCATGATATGCCAAGAATCTTTGGAGGATGGCTGCCATGGAGATATAAAGCAGCTGCCATGCAACCACATTTATCACTACGACTGCATTCTCAGATCCACCAAAATCAAGAACAACTGCCCACTATGTCGTGGGGTGTTTGATTGTAGGGAAAGACAGTCATGTTGAAAATACAAGTCCAAATTGCATTGTATTTCTTGTACCTATTGAGTTCTACTCTGGTACTCTTTTTCAAAAGAAAAAAATGAATGTATCAAATGTCTTTGAAAAGATTGGCTCATAGTGCAACAATTATCTATTTCTTTCAAATGATCATTTAACATTATTGGTGGCAAACTAACTTATAATTATGATAAGGTATTAATCCAAATCGGCACACAATTTTAAAATAGTAGCCTATATCTGGTTATAATCCCTGCGAATATAAATGGGCAACATATAACATTTTAAACAATTTTAAATGTTATTCTTAAGTTTAACTTGAATCTAAATCTTCCTGGGGATCTGAAATTGTATTGTTGAATTTTGTAAAGGCATTGGAAAGGTTGAAGGTTTCATTAACATGGATCTCTTTAAGTATTGGGAGCAAGTCGATCCCAAGGAAGCAGAATGTTTGAAATACTCATCTAATTCCCTAAAAGGAAAGGTATGTTTTCTTTTAAGGAGCTTGTCTAAATTCATAGGGCAATAAGGTGTTGGAATTGCATATGGAGTGCAACAGTAAATCCCTACTTTTAAAGTATGTAATCTTAATTATTGTTAGTTGGACAGCTGTTATTTCTGACCTAAAAATAGCAGTAGTATTTATGGGTAGCTTGGACAACTGTTCATCCTTATCTATGTATAGCAACATTAGTTATGAGTAGTTTGGACAGCTATTTGTCCACTTGCCAAGAATTAGTAAATGGTTATTGCAAGGATAATTATTTACTAATTTTAGTGATTCCTTTTTGGACACCTTGCAACCAATTCTATTATTGGCTGTCGAGTTGTCTTAATCTCAGCCTTTGGTTTGATTTAATCTCGGTCGTTGGTTTTTCCAATAGGGTAGTATAAAAAGGGGTCATTGGGTCATTTGGAGATACAAGTTTTGGAGAAGCATTTTGTAGTGATAGAAAATTGCCTTGCAGTGTTAGCAAGGGCGTAGTGTTAGTGTGGGGATAGCAGTGGGGAATATCAGCGGGATAAATTAGGAGGTTGTCGGAGTTCTACCAGTAAGAGGCAAGAAATTTTGTATCTCTTGACTTGCTAAAGTTTAATATAATTCCTCATCTGTAGAACTAGTTTTCCCTTAGGGGTTTTTTCAGGGACAATTTGTCTGAAAAATATTGCGTTCATTGTGTTGCACATTTCTTTCCATATTTTATAAGTGAAGTTGCAGTTGTGTTATTTTTTGATATTAGCCGAGAATTTATTTTCAGCAGTTTAATAATCGTTTATGATAGGAGATTAATAATCAGTGACTACAATAGTTGATTTTTCACATGGTATCAGAGCATTGTTAAGGGTAGAAGAGTTTTGCCCTAGGAAAGAAATTTTGATCTCTTTAGATTTATTATTGCTTTAAACCCTTGAGATGGCTTCAACTGGTTTGAGAGATCAGGATAGATTGGATGGTGCCTCAAAATTTTGGTGTCTGGAAGGCTAGAATTTTTTTATTGTTGGAAGAGAATGGTATCAAGGATTATGCTACCAATGTTGTACCTGTACCAACAGATGCAACACAGCTTGCAGCATATAGGAAGGACGATGCCAAAGTGAGGAGGATTATCCTTGATGGTGTCAAGGATCATATTGTTCCACATATCGCAGAGCTAGATACGGCGAAGAAGATGTGGGATGCCATTATGAATCTATACTAGAATGCTACCACCAATAGGAAGTTGATTCTCAGAGAGAAGCTAAAGAATACCTGAATGAATCAGGGAGAAGACGTCACAAGTTACCTTACCAAGATCAAACTTGTCAAGGATGAGTTAGCAGCTGTTGGAGATAGCCCTAGTGATGACGAGCTAGTGAGAATAGCCCTAAATGGGTTTACTAAACAATGGAGTGTCTTTGTTCAAGTTGTCAGTGAACTAGATACTTTACCGAGTTGGGATCGACTATGGATTGATTTCACTCGGGAGAAGTTTAGACTAAGTCTTGTCAATGGGGCCAACAAGAGTCAAAAAAATGAGGTGGAACAAGAGAACGTTGCCCTAGCAGGTAAAGGGAAAGCAAAGAAGGGATCTAACAAAGGATCAAATTCACAAAGTGAAAAGAAGAAGAAGGACCTTTCTAAGGTCAAGTGATTTGGATGTCACGAGTTTGGACACTATGTCAATGATTGCCCAAAGAGGAAGAAGGGTAAGAAGCAAGTGGCAGCTTCAGCAAGTATGGAAGAACTCTCCAGTAGAATAGAAGATGAGTTTGCACTCATAACTTGCATCATTAGCTCAACCTCACAGTGTGTTTGGTATATAGATAGTGGGGCGTCATTTCATATGATAGGAGTTAGAGAGTACTTTTCCAGTTACAAGGAGGAGGACACCAACATCTAGATTTCTATGGGAAACTTGTCCAAACTCAACCCTGTTGGGAAAGGGACTGTTCAGTTTCAGAGGGAGAATGGAAAGATAATCCCACTTCATGATGTGTTATATGTGTCAGGCTTAGGTATGAATTTGATTTCTGTATCTGTTCTTCAGGATAGGGGGTATAATGTACTCTTTAGAGGGACACATGTGTTGATTAAGAACAAGGATTGGAAATCACCCATAACTATTGGAGTTAGGAGTGGTCACCTTTATAGATTGCAGTTTGATACTCCTAAGGCACTTATGAGCAACAATAATCCTAGAGATCTTGGAGAGCTATGGCATAGGAGGATGGGCCATATTCATCATGGAGCACTTAGATTGCCTCGTGAGATGGTGATAGGTGTTCCAAAGGTGAGCACAGAGCATGATGATGTATGTAAGGGATGTGTGTTGGGGAAGTTTGTGAAAGCATCTTTTCCAAGAAGTGACACCAGATCTAAGGGTGTTCTTGATCTAGTACATTTAGATGTTTGTGGACCGATGTCGACGAAATCTCTCAGAGGATATGAACTTACTATGTTACTTTTATTGATGATTTCTCTAGAAAGACCTAGATATACTTCTTGAAGACTAAGGATGAGGTTTTCAGTCGATTCTAAGAGTTCAAGGCTCTTGTGGAGAACTCGACAAGAAAGAAGATAAAGGTTCTTCGATCAGACAATGGAGGCAAGTACAAAGGAAATGTCTTCCAGGAGTTTTGCACTAGAGAAGGAATCAAGAGAGAATGGACTATTCCTTACAATCCATAGTAGAATGGAGTTGTTGAGAGGAAGAATTGTTCTATATCAAAGGCAGCAAGAGCTATGCTACATGACCAGGACATGCCCTGTTACTTATGGGCAAAGGCATGTAATACAGTAGTCTACATTCAGAATAGAGTTCCACACAAGGTGCTAGGGAAGATGACAACAAAGGAGGCTTTCATAGGGAAGAAGCTAGATGTTAATCACTTCAGGATATTTGGGAGTTTGGCATATTGCCATATTCTTGGAGATACACGTACAAAGTTAGATTAGACTGTAGAGAGGGGGTACTTTGTTGGGTACAGTGAGACCTCAAAGGCATACAGGATATTCATTCTAAGGACTAAAAGAATTATTGTCAGACGAGATGTCAAGTTCATGGAGGACAAGGCATTCAAGAGATCCCAAGATTTGCTAGCAGATGATCAGAGTGAGTAGCCAACAGAAGCTCCAAGACCAAGTCAAGAGCAACAAAGCTCAAGTACAATTACTAGTATGAGTGTAGACTCAGTTAGTGAAGATTCATAGAGTATGGAGCAACAGGTGCAATAGGAAATGCATCTAGAAGACTTAGAAGTTGACATTTCATCCTCTACAGTTGGTAGTGGGAACCATGTGGTTCTAGATACACAAAGGGATACTCAGGAGTTTGTGGGAGCTCCTAGGAAGAGTACTAGATAACGAAGACAACCAGCCAAGTTCAATGACTATGTGGCATTAGTTAGTCAGTTGGTAGATAGTGAGCCTTCTAACTATCAGGAAGCTGCAGAACATCAGGTATGGCAAAATGCTATGGTTGAGAAATATTCTTCAATAATGCAGAATGATGTGTTGGAAGTAGTACCTAGACCAACAAATAGGTTTGTAGTTAGATCACGTTGGATCTATAAGATAAAGCACGGTGCAGATGGTAGCATCGAGAAATACAAGGTGAGGTTCATGGAAAAGGGCTTCTCTCAAAAGGAGGGAATAGACTATGAGGAGACATTTGCTCCAGTTGCCAGGTATACTTCTATATGAGCTGTAATCTCACTTGCAACACAGATGGGATGGCAAATCCATCAAATGGATGTCAAGACAGCATTCCTTAATGGTAAGTTGAAGGAGGAGGTATACATAGAACAACCAGAAGGCTTTGTAGCACACAACAAAGAGACCCACGTGTGCAGATTGAAGAAAGCATTATACGGACTCAAGCAGGCTCCTAGAGCATGGTATGAGCGCATTGATACATACTTGCAGAAAATGGGCTTTGTGAAGAGTGAAGCAGATTAACCTCTACTACTTGATGGTTGGGGGTGAGATTCTCATTCTTGTTCTTTATGTGGACGACCTATTTCTTGCAGGTTCACTAGGGCTCATAGTGGATTGCAGAGGAACCTTGCAGAAGAGTTCGAGATGAAGGATTTAGGAGTTATGCACTACTTTCTAGGCATGGAAGTGTGGCAGATAGATGAGGATATTTTCCTTGGTTAAGGGAAATATTGCATTGAAATCTTGAAGAAATTTGGGATGGAGGATTGCAAAGCCATGTCTACATCCATGATCACGAATTGGAGGAAGGTAGATACAACTAAGGAGAAAGATGTAGATCCCACTTTATATAGACAGTTGATTGGTTCGCTTATGTATTTGGTCAACACTAGACCAGATATAGCATTTACAATAAACTCTCTTAGTCAGTTCATGGTTGAACCAAAGAGAATGCATTGGATAGCAGCTAAGCATGTGCTACGTTACTTGCGTGGTAGAGTCGAGTATGGGATCAGATATGTTTGAGGTGAAGGTATCAGGTTGATAGGCTATACTGATGCAGATTGGGCAGGAAGTACAACAGACAAAAGGAGCACTTCAGGGTGTTGTTTCAGCTTTGGATTAGGAGTTGTATCTTGGTTCAGCAGGAAGCAGAAGTCTATGGCTCTAAGTTCAGCAGAAGCAGAATACATAGCAGCTAGCATGGCAACATGTGAAGCTATATGGCTTTGAAAGTTGTTAGTAGCCTTGTTTGGTCAGAAGGTTGAGACTACTTTGATACATTGTGACAATCAGAGTTGCATCAAGTTGGCTGAGAATCCAGTGTTTCATGATAGGTCTAAACATATAGATATTAGATATCACTTCATCAGAGATTGTGTACAAAGGGGATTTGTTCAGCTACAGTACATACCTACAGAGGAGCAGGTAGCAAAAATTTTGACTAAGGCATTGGGGAAGGCAAAATTTATCTTCTTCAGAGATAAGTTAGGTGTCCTGCAGAACAGCTTCCTCGCTAAGAGGGAGTGTTAACTATTGTTAGTTAGACAGCTGTTATTTCTGACCCAAAAATAGCAATAGTATTTATGGGTAGCTTGGACAGCTGTTCATCCTTATCTATGTATAGCAACATTAGTTATGGGTAGTTTGGATAGTTGTTTGTCCACTTGCCAAGAATTAGTAAATGGTTATTGCAAGGATAATTATTTACTAATTTTAGTGATTCCTTTTTGGACACCTTGCAACCAATTCTATTATTGGTTGTCGAGTTGTCTTAATCTTAGCCATTGGTTTGATTTAATCTCGATCATTGGTTTTTCCAATAGGGTAGTATAAAAAGGGGTCATTGGGTCATTTGGAGATACAATTTTTGGAGAAGCATTTTGCAGTGATAGAAAATTGTCTTGCAGTGTTAGCAAGGGCATAGTGTTAGCGTGGGGATAGCAGTGGGGAATATTAGCAGGAGAAATGAGGAGGTTGTCAGAGTTCTGCCAGTGAGAGGCAAGGAATTTTGTATCTCTTGATTTGCTAAAGTTTAATATAATTCCTCATCTGTAGAACTGGTTTTCCCTTAGGGGTTTTTCCAAGGACAATTTGTCCGAAAAATATTTGTTCATTGTGTTGCGCATTTCTTTCCGTATTTTATAAGTGAAGTTGCTGTTGTGTTATTTTTTGATATTAGCTGGGAATTTATTTTCAGCAGTTTAATAATCGTTTATGATAGGAGATTAATAATTAGTAACTGCAATAGTTGATTTTTCATATGTAATTCTTTTTGTTTTAATTGTAAATTTTTTCCCCTCAAAAATGTAGTAACAAGTTACATTATTCATGGTGAACTATTCAAGAATTCGATTGTTGATCGTTAAAGATGATCATTAAGAATGAAGGTGGATATCCATGTATTGTTAAAATGGTTCTTAAATCATTTCTTACGTTTCTTTTTAATTTCTATAATTTCTCTAAAAATATTGTTGTTAGAGCTTCACAGTTTCTATTTGTTTTTTAATTTTTTTTTGTTAGGATTCATCCTCTTTCTAATATTAGTTCAGTCAGCATACATTCCTTTGGGTGTTTACACTTTCCATTTGATCTTGTTAGTGAGATCATGTGTCTTGTCTGTTGTATTTACATGTGAGGTAGATGATTTCTAATCATGCATTCAAGACTCGAGCCACTATTCATGAAGCTAGTCTTATGAGAATATCACAGTGTTAATTTGTAAGCCATTTATTTCAACTCGCATTATCAGCACTATGTTTTGAGCAAGGTTTTTTATTTAGTCTACAGATATGCTGGGCAGTTGTTTTTATTGCAGGATTGCACTTGTTTTATCTGTTTAAATTAGATTCAAATGGGAAGAAACTCCTATTAGTTCTTCAAGAAAAGCAATTTGTTTAACATAAGTTTGGTATGTTCATTTTGTTGGGTATGTGAATTGCAAAAAGATCAAGTAAAATATATAAATGTTATTTTTTGAATTTATACTAATTATTATAGGTCATAGCTTGATTGATCTTATCATGTCTGAATTTAGGAGTTTTCTTATTATACAAATTGTTCTAAGAACATAATTTGTATATCTTATTACATGGAAGTAGGTTCTATGGGAAGATATATTTATTTTCCAAAAATTTATATTAGGGTTTACTAATTTGAATATGTTCAAATTTTATTTGAGAAATGTTTCAAAGACCATTTTTTTTATGATTCTCTATATTATATTTACAAACTTTTAAAATATAGATGGCTCAATCTTTACTTAGATTTAATACTCATCTGTAACCTATTGAATGCTTGTTGATATTTTTTTTTTTTTTTTTTTTTTTTTTTTTCATAATATTACATTAAACAACATATTTTACTACTAAATAATATAATTAGATCTTTATTTATATTTCTTCCATAATTATCTAGATTCTATATACCTCTGAAATAGACTGATTTCATTTAGTTATAATTTAATTTGAATAATACATTTTAGTGATCAGTGGATGACTAGCTTGCAGTTTTAATTATCAAATTCTCATTTTGTATCTGCACAATGCACAATGTACCTAGGTGCTCATGCATCTATTTCTCTGGAATGGATTTCAACAATTTGGCGAGTTTGAATTGGCCAAAAAAACATGAAGTATTACAATGTTATAAAAAGGTGTTGCAATCTTTAAAAAATAGAATATATTCCCTTGTTGTAGGGTGTACCTATTTGGAACATACATTGATGGTGAATATCATAGAGTAGCAGTGTACGGTGATGGGATAGAAGTTGTATAAACTAGGGGTTGTCTCACTCAGATACCACTATTTGATCTTGATGCTCCTCGTGTCTTTGTTGATCCTATAATAAAAGGGGGCTATCTTCCCACAAAAATGTACAGTTGACCAATTTTCAAGAGACCAAAAACATTTTGGATTTTTTTTGAAAATTTTAACGTTTGACCTTCATGATCTGCATAGTTTGTAGTTGAAAAGTGCAAAACAATTAGAAAATTTTCACTGTGTTTTCGTGAATCTAGAAAAAAAAAATGAATTTGTTTTTTCTTTGGTGCATTTTTGTGGGAGAATAGCTTGTCCCCTAGAATTATAACAACCAACACATAATACCCACGTCATATTTCAATTGCCAATATTGGATGCTTTGATCATTGACTTATACTTCAATATAGTAATCTATTCAAAGATCGCTGAATTGAAAGGTACAGCTCCCTTATAAGTGCAAGATATATAATGAATTTTTTTGTGTGGTTTATGGGAGGGTATGCTCTTAACCTAAGAGTAGAAGAGACAAAAACAAAGTTTCTTAAAACTTTAAACAACTCAGGCAAGAAAAAGAGAATAGCTCACTAAATGCACTCTACTTAAAATGACAATGCTTGAAGTTGAGAAACATGCAGCAATAACTAGAACTGTAGGAAGAGAGGAAGAGGCCATGAAATGGGTAATTTCTAAATTATGAAATTTAACTGATGCTTTGATAATGCCCAGATCATCAATTTTGCAACCACTCCAATGATCAGTTTCCAACTTCCAAATGCAAAGAAATGACTAAAGACATGGATCAATAGAAATAATAGAAGACATGTTTATGTTGAATACAGTAAATCACACCATTCATCAAATAAAGGGAATAAAACCAAGTTCATTCACATTCATTCAAATTTTAGCATTAAAACACTCATTCCACCAATTCTTCTTAAACTAAATGAACAAAAAAATCTAAAATGAACTCAGAGTCTCACATAGTAGTCATAGCTACAGGGTTTGCCCAAAGTAAATTTTTCCAATCTCATTAACTTCTAGAAAGATTGCATATATAGGCCTTCTCAAAATAGCCAATTACATTAGATGATTGCCTTATAGGGAATCTCTGAATAGAAATACTATTAATAGAACTAGCTCCGATCATTTTCCTATCACAGAGATCTAACAAAATGCCAAGAGTGGCTACAAAAGGAAAGAGAAGAGAGAAGAATGATATATGTCAAAGAAAATTATGTCTTCTTTGGGGTAATTGATTTAGCTTTATATGCTTTCACAACATTAGTTACATTGTTCAACTCTTTGGTATTTGGAATGATAATGTTGTCAGCCTGTACCATCCAGTAGTCATGGATGTCTATTAACTCATCTATGTTGGCCATTCTAGATTTAAACTTCTCTATTTCTCTAATGATGACTGCATCTACTCTTGAGAGCTCTTATATTTTAGACACTTGGAAATTGAGAGGGTCAATGGCCTCATCAATAAATGTTAAGAACTTTGACCTCATTCTCTCAATATCCAAAACCTTACTATTGGTGGATACAAAAGACTCTATGTGCAATATTTCCAAGTTGTAAAAGCATTTGTCAATAACTTTTTGCACTAGGTCACATACATCTTCTATCTTATTTACAAACCTCATAGAGCTTTCTATGACAAATTCTAAATATTGTTTCCAATAAAAAAATGGCTCTATGCCCGTCTTGAGGATCTCGTGAGTAATTGCCACATTAGTCTTCATATCAATTACACTTGTAAAAGGGCTAATTGTTCTTTTAGTCCATCAACCACCTTCTATATAGTCTTCTTATGGTTCAAGGTTACTTCTTTGAGCTTGCATGCATCCAACACCAATTTTCCCAAATTTTCCACCTATAGATTACCTTGAGTCTTCAATTGGTCTATCCATGCCCTTCCAACTTGCTCGAATTTCCTTTCATGTTGAAACTTTGTCAACAAGTTCTTGTTTTCTTCTGCCTTTGAGTCAACTTGACCTAGGGACATGCTTCCAAGGGAAGACTTGATGTATTCCACCAACTCCTTGTTTGAAGCCTTAAATACTTCTTTCTCTACTCTAAGCTCTTCTTGCTTGTCTTCTACATTCTCATTGGTAGATCTCTAGATGTTCACCATAGAATCGTGAATAGGGATACTAAGATCTATTGTTCTAATTTGGAAATCATCTTTTGAAAGATCATGAAATATCTCATCCTTTTGTGGCTTAGTAATTTTGATTAGCATGTGACCCATGGAGGAATCTATAGCCAATGCCACAATTGTCTTTTGCTTCTTCATCTTTTTGGATGGCTAAGAAAAGGTGACTTGTGCAACCAAGTTCTTTGATGGAGAAGCATCCGTGTATCTCCTCTTATTTCTATTAATGGTCTCCTCAAGCCATGACTCTATAGATAGTACATTGACAGCCGATTGCAAAGCAATGGGGTCAAACAACTTCCATTAGAGGAGTGGTTCCGTCCTAGGAGGCAATGGGGAAAGAATGTACCTTACTTACTGAAATGGCTAAGGTATCTTTTTTTCGAGATACATCTTGCTCCTAACCATCCATAGGATTAGTGCCACCATCCAAATTGATGACATTAATAGGGGAGGAAGGCTTAGCCATTGATTTTTCTTGCTCCTTCCCCTTATCTTTGTCATTGTGCTTTTCTCCAACATTTCTGATATCTAGAAGAGAGATAATTCTGCACATAGGAGTAATTTCCACATTTTTCTCTAGAGGCTCATCTCCTCCCTATCCAATAAATTGAGCAGGACCTATAGCACTTGAAGTAGTAGCTATAGTGTTTATTGTTGCGATAGATTGAGGTGCCCCAGATGAAACTCCTTTTGTGGAACCAATACTTCATGTTCTTTTCTACCTTTCTTGAGTCCATTCAACCCACTTATCAATTCTTTTGATGATCCCTCACATGAGGACCTCCATGGTATCAATAACTAGGCTAGCATATGGGGTGGACAAAATCAAGGTATTCTAAATCTTTTCATATGATGTGGGATGTATGAAGCCTCCATCATTTGCATGGTCAAAAACATCAACAGAATTATTATATACTTTAATTTAATCAATATTTAGTCATGACCAAAATCTCTCTCTAGTTTGGTACTCATTGAGACATCTAGACCAATAATCTTCAATTTCTAAGACATGCCTATAGGTATATCCTAATTTCAAATGATCCTTACAAAATCAACTAGATCATATTGAGGCATAAGCACTTCATAATCTAGCAACTTGATCTTGTCTTCAAAACTTTTTACTAGATTTTGGGCATCCGATCTAGAGGCACAAGAATATGGGCAAACCACTATAGGAAATGAAATTCCAACAATATTCTTTACATTAGAAAAGAGAGTGCTTACTTCTAGGATCTATCGACACAGCTTGACTAGCACCACTTTATCCTTCAGATACCTTGGTAATTTCTTAGGGAATCCATCATAACCTCATATCCATAAATAGAAGAAACTTGAGAGTTGAATGTATGAACATCCAAATTGACTTATTGTTGAAATTGCCTCAAGTGAGAATCTCCTCTCTGGGAATCTCCTCTCATGGCATAGCCTCATTGTGAAGGCATCATTAACTACCACATACTCCTCGTAACTTCTTTTGTAGTTGTAGATGTGGGTAAAACTCATAGAATTTAATATTCTCATTATAATCCTGAATGCAAGGGAGGCCAGGCCACCTATGGTGAGTCACTAGGGTATAAATCAAATAAGAAGACATGTAGAATTTCCCAAAGCCTCTAAGAATGTTGAGAGCTCATGGTAGTTTATTTGTGCCCAATCTATGTGCATTTTTTCTACACAAATTCCTTGCATTAGAATGAAATGATGCTCAAAAAAATTTGGAATATCTGTTATTTTCCCGTTAGCCTAAGCAGAATTGTGAGGATGTCCACAATTTCTTGCTTTAGATTTGTGTTGAACACAGTTTTTGGCATCTTGCTCTTCTTCGAGTGAGCAATCTAGAACCAGGTCTTCTACATGTCCTCCCATTTTAGAGTCTTCTTTTCATTGAACATGGATCCATAAGTCATTAAATCTATGTAATAATATTGTTCGTTGATTGGGATGTCGAACACAGACTACATCAAGGCTTTGTTGATAGATAGGAGAATAGACTAGTCAAGAAACAAAATTTGCTTTGTTTCTGGGTCATATCATCCTATGCACTATCAAACAAGTTCAGGTGCATGTACAACCATAGGTAATCCATCTACCTCAATTAGTCCACTATCTTTAATTTTCTAAGTGATTGGGTGAAGAGTTTGAGAATTAAGCCTTCTATGAAGATCACCCAAATCATAAAATTTGAAGGATGTGTTAGATAACTCTTTTAGTTCACTCTCTAGGCCAATAAGTTTCTCATAACTAGAAGCTTTGATTGTCATTTACCAAATGATTACAGAGGATGGAGATTTTGATAAATAGTCATTTTAAATATACTTGAATAAGGGAAATACCAGCAATCCTAGTGAAATAGGTAGAAAAATTCAAATGTTGGTGCCACACGAATGAAATTAAGTTTGACCAACATTCACAATGGAAAGATTTGTATTTAATTCTTTAAATAATGTCTATTTAAACTTTCTTTTATTTTCACATCAAGTATAACATTTTTGAAAGCTAGCAATTTCTTTACTAGACTGATATGGCTTTTCTTGAGAGTTTTATCTTTACGGGAAGTCCCCTACTTTTCATCAAAGTCTAAAACACACTAATATTTAATAGTGCGTATACATGCGAGAGAGAGAGAGAGATACACTTAACTTTTTTGCAAGTTTCTCTCCCTTTATCTAGAAATACAACATGGGCAGTAATCCTTTGATAGCACACGTACTTCATTCTTCTTCTTTCCGCTGAAAGGTTTTAACACTACTTTCTCTTTGTATTGGGGTCAACTTTTATTATTGACATTTCTAGAAGCATCTGATGGGAGTTTCCAAGGAAAATTTGTACATTAGGGCATCCTTACTTTACTCTTTTCACACTCTTTAGAAAAATGGCTTCTTTGTTACCTTAAGGTGGAAAATACCCTTTACGACCGCATTTCATGATCTGAGATCCGATAAGCAGCATTTTTCCTTTATTTCTTTGTGGAGGCCTTGATGCTTAGTTTCTAATTACCTCCCAACTATTGCAAGTCATTATACAATCCCTTGGTCATTGAGGTAGACTTTTATCCAAAATTCATGTGGCATCAGAAGTAGAGATTAATGGCTTCATTTCCATCAATGTGCAATAGATCAATCATAAAATCATAATACTTGATACATTTAGTCTTATTTCTCCAAACCTTTAATGACATTTGTATGTGCTTCCATCCATAACCTAACAAGCCTCTAATTTTGATAGAATCACATTTGAGACTTATCAGCAACTGGCATGGTCTTGTTCCTCAGATACATACTTGATGTGGTTTTCTTGAAGGGGAAGAGTTGCTCGAGATCTCCAAAGCCATGGAAAATAAAATTTTAGGACCAAGTACTTGATAATAAGGTGAAACACAACCTACTTCTCATCAAAGAGATGCCAGACTACAAACCAATAACTCCTAGACCACCTAAATCTCGTGGGCACCAGATAAATAAGAAAGCTATAGTGGAAGAAAGAAGATGGCTCAGGAAAAATGAGAAGTAAGTTACTAAAGGCACACTTGGACATACTTCATGTAGACACATTCGCAATCAAACCAAAGACCTCAATCAAAAGAAAAAGGGGCAACTAAAACTTGGCAACACACTTTAAATATACTTTCTTTTCTTCTTTTTATTAGATCCATCAAGGGTTAGTTGAGCTTTAAATTGAGATTCAACACTAGTAGAGGAGTGATTATCAAAATTTAATAATTCAAAATTATTAAGTCTACCAATCAAACTATCCAACTTTAGATCATTAACAAGTGTACATCTCAACTCTATCATATAAGATACTTTGATTGCATAGATAGAAAGTAAATTTCTTAATACCTTACTTATCATAGCCTCATCAATTATATGTCCTTCAACTCCTCCAATACCATTCACCACTTCTTTGATTTGACTACAATATTGTACAATATTCTCACCTTCCTACTTTCTCATGCCATCAAACTTTCTTCTTAATCTTTCTTCCCTAGTAGTAGTGTGTTCCTTCACATCATCAAATTATGCATAACTAAGGGTTGTCGAAAGTTCATTCATCATGTGGTGTCCTCCTTCTTCTCTTTCATTTGTTCAATTGTCATATGTCTGGGAACCTTAATGTATTTATTATCCAAGTAGAAGGATGTGGAATCTCTAATTCTATATAAGTGAAATCTCATTAGTCTTGTCCATGTTGGGAAGTTCTCCTTGTTCAATTTAGGTATCTCTCTCTTATACATCTTGATCTTTGACTTGAGTCCCATCAAACTTTCCTAACAAGTACCAAAGATCTAATACCAATTGTTATAATGATTTAGAATAAATGAGATGGGGGTTGAATCAATTATCTGTAGGACCAGATGTACTATTTCAACTTTTAATCACATTAGATGGATTAATCAAACTTAGCTACCCACTCGGTCTCTATAGCATATTATCAATAAAAAATAATTCATGCATTTACTAAACTCTTTGTCTCTATAAGTGTTGACTACAAATAAATAAACTACTATAAAATATAGTATGTAAAATAATAACATCCACACATGATAATAACATTTTGACACTAGGATTTGACGTAGAAATCTAATTTGGGGAAAATAACCAAGTAACATGCTACTAATTTTTCACTCTTCTGAAGTAAGCTCCATGAATATCCAACCCTATTAGAGGTTATACAACACACTGTTAAATGTGACCATGTTAAAGGATTTAATCACCCTATTAGGAGCAGCCTTGTTAAAGGACTTTAGAAAATTCCATTAGAATGCTACCTTGACTAAAGGGTTTACAAAATCATTGTTAGGTCAACTTGATTAAAGGAGTTTGGGTTGATATAATGGTTAGAGTTTAACAGTAGGTTTCATCAATAAAGTACAACTCACTTTATGGATTCATATCTTCATTCTTTCATCTATTGGTTCATTGATCAGCCTTCATTAACATCTTCATCTCTAACTTTTTTGGAACCTCTTCAAGCAATCACACTTCATAAACTCTTTGCACTTCAGCACCATCTTTCACCTCTTCACAACTTCTCATTAAGAACTCAAATCAACCATGAACCAATTGTACAACTCATTCCTTATGCCTCCTTAAATAGGTAATTTTGATCGTTCATTGCTTAAACATCACCATTGATCTTAAGATAAGGTTAGATTCATCAAATCCTTCCATCTTTTTGTTCTCCTTCTTCTTCTAGAAACTTCTAATCAAATATGTGTCTTTGATGACATAAAAAACTCTCCTTGTGCATTAAATATTCCAACTGATCAATCCTTATCTTACACACACTTTGACAATTACTATGCTCTTCAACTCGGGCTTGATGTAGCTTGACACATACTATATTGTCTCACTCGGTACTAACATGCTCACTCCGCTAATACTATGCTCAGTCACAACTATGCTTCTTCATACATTTTCTCGACAATAACTAATTGCTTGTCTTGGCTTCGAGTAAGTTCCTTAATCTTCTGCTTTGATTCCTTCATTGGTTGTGCAATACTATCACTTGGTCAAGATTATCCTTTTGATTCATTTCAACTCATAGCTTCATCCAATTGTCTTCTTCACTTCATGTATTGATTGAAAAAACACATTATCTTTTCAAGGACTAATTTTTCAAGTGTTCATTGTATTTCCGTGATACTTAACACATCCCAACTCAACCTTTCACTAGGTCATCTCACAATCTCTTCTTTTCAAAACCTCTTCATTAGTCAAATGATATGGAACTCTACAATGTTAGTAAATCTCTCTCTAGTAGGTTTGACACTCTATCTTACCAATAGGTTTGACATCAATGACAATATAAAAATTTCTCCAATTGTAGCTTCCAATAGTTTGACTACTTTTGAATTAAGTAATTTTGATAGTAATGTGCCTACAATTGGGAATGCTTTCAAGACTTCACTAACCCTTAGTGGATCAAAGAAAGAAAATAGAATTAAGGTTGAAAGTGATTCAGATTCATAGGATGACATGGATGAGGTTGAAGGATTGCTTGTAAGGAGGTTATCGAGAGGTAAAGGTAAATGACCTCTGGGTGAACCCACAATAGTGGGTTACACTTTTTTGGAGGAAGAAATCCCTCCAAAAAAGTACGCATGGTAAAAATCGTTGAAAGAGTTTCGATAGAAACAAAAATTAAAAGTTTCTATCAAAACAAACTTTTTCCTTAGTTTCGATCAAAACTAAAATATTATATTAGTTTCGATCGAAACTTTTTCTTAGTTTCGATCGAAACTAAGAAAATAGGCTTGTGAAACCCTAATCTACGTGACATAAAAAGGGGCCCCAGCATTTTATCCACTCGTTATTTTGATCAAAGCAAGGAGAGTGACTGGCATCCACCCCATCAACTGTCCGAAAAAGGTACAAAATACTAGTTTTTTCCCTTCTTATGTTGTTTCAATTAAAATTTATGTGTTTTTAGTATTTAAATATATATTTCTTTGTATATTTTATTGTTTTTTATGTATGCACTTTATATATATGTGTGTGTGTATATACACATGTATCATGTGTATATAAATGCATATATATCCATACATATGTATGATATGTATATGCATATATATATATATATATATATATATATATATATGTACATATACACATGATATGTACATATATATGCATATATATACACATGATATGTATATATATGTGTATATGTCCATGTATATACACATATCACATGTGAAATGTATATATGCATATACACATGATATGTATATTTGCACATATCACGTGTGTGTATGCATATATATGTATATATCCTAATGCTATCACTCACCATAATTCCAACCATAACACTAAATCATTTTCCTAATCGTAACATTAATTTTAACCATATCCTAAAACCTAAACCTAACCTAGGTAATTACAACTATATCTCTAACATAAGGATGACCCTATATATAACTATATCTTCAACCAAAAATTGAATGTTAACATTAAGTATAAAACAAATCCTAACCTCAACTCTAGGCCCTTACTATAATATTTATCCTAACCCTTAGGCTAACCTTAACCATAAATAAACCCATATGCATTGTAAATTTTAGATGTGTTAGATTGAGAGTTTTGAGCTTATTACCATGATGTTTGATCTTTTCTCAACTTATCAAATATTTATAGATAGATATAGACATTTTCATGATAAACATTGCATGTACTATGAATCTTGGCTTCATTAATAAGTATGATTACATTAAGATTTCCTCTTGATTCAGTCATCACCACTATGTTTTTAATATATTTGATATGAAATAAAATTCTATGAAATAATAGATAATATATTAATATTACTTTCTTTTATTTCTTTAATATGTATCTAGTGTGCATTTTGTATGTCTTATTAGATGAGCCAATGACGTGCTTGCCTCTTTGGATACTTATTGATTGAGAGGGAGTTCAAATTTATGAAATGATATCATTTTTAATTAATGTTTGAGAGTATATATACCACTTTACACCAATTTCATTACTCTATTCATACTATCTTGTTAGTCTTCCTCACACTAGATTGGATGATCTTTTACATCATGAAAGATTTTGGGTTCAAGCATAAAGTTTCTTTGTGGTAGGGTGGAAATGTAGTTTGGAAATATTCTCATTCTTATTGTGTTGAGTGAAACAAGTGTCTAGAGGTCCGATCTAGATGGTCTTATTTGATAAATTTGGGTTTCAATGTATTCAACCCATTGATCTATTATAAATATGTATATATGCATACTTCTATTAGCCTAGTTGAAGGCTCTTGTAGTATTATTTATGTAGAATGTGATTCAATTTATCTCTTTTTTGGTCTATTTTTCACTTGTAAAAATTGATGTATTCGATAAGATAGTCAAAATATTCTAACATTTTTTTAACTATTGTATTCAATAGGTTGGTTGATTTTTTTATTGATTATTGATGTATCATATCTTATTTGAATATGTAGTCTATTATTGATTTTACTTAATTGTCCTTATTTATTGTTGACTTGCAACTTTGTATGCAACTTGTGTTTGTGTTGGAATTTTAAATCTTGTGTCATGTTAGATCTTATAGTGGGACAAGTAAATGATTGGGTCTTGCCTCCTAGTGCCATCCTTGCTCAAGTCTTTTATGTCACTCTACTCATATGTGAGATAGGTGGATGACTACCTGTCACTTTTCTCTTCTTATAGTTCTTGCTTAGACCTTTGATCTTGCTATGAGTCCAATGATGCATGGAGTAAGTAGATGATCTAGGATCCCCTCTTCTTTCCATTATTATTCTTTACAAGGCCCACTATATCACTCCAGATCCCATGATGTACATAGAGAAATTAGATGACCAAACTCTCCTCCTTCAATTACTATTCTTGCTTAGGCCTCTAATGTCATTGTGGATCTCTTAATGCACAAAGCAAGTAGATGATACAACCACCTCCTCCAATTATAGTTATTTCTTAGGCCCATAATGTCACTCTAGACTCCATGGTGTATAAAGTAAGTTAGTGATATGATAATCTCCTCTCATTATTATTCTCACTTGATCTTGATGTTATTTTTTATCTTGTTGATAAATGAGGCAAGTTGAGCAACATGACTCCCTCCTCCTTCAACTAGTATTCTTGTTGTAGTCTTAACCTTTTGTCTCTTTATATTGTTCTAAATCCTTCTCTATTTAGATTTTAAAGATATTTTTTCATCCATATTATCTAAATATATAATATTATCTTTTAATAAAGTTTATTTAAGTACACTCTAAATATTTTAAACCTAATCTAAACTCTAAAACTAGCGATAACCATGACCTTTAAAAAAATCTCTAACACTAATTCTAACTTCAACTATAAGCTTTACTCCAATTTTAATCATAACTGAAATGTTAACCCTAATTTTTTAAAACCCTAATCTAATTATTTCTCTAACCTAAGATGATGCTAAAATTAACTATATATCACTAATCCAAATCCTTACCATGGTGTAAAGTTACCTCAACCATAAAGCCTAACGTTGACCCTAGCCATGTAACCCAAACATAAAACCTAGGTATGTCATTTTAACCCAAACCCTATTCATGACCAACCATGATGTAAACCCTAACCTTAACCTCAAATAATATTTTCAAACTATATCTAAACCTCAACCCAACCAAATTATAATTCTCTCCCTAACTAAGAGATAATATAAACACTAATCATAACCCTATTCCTAATCAAAGCCATAACTCTAACCCTACATGGTGCATTATATGAATCCTAACACTGGCCTTTATTATAGCCTTAACCATAAACCTTGACCTTAACTAAAATCTTAATCATAACCAAAGTTATGCTAACAATAATCCTAAGAAAAGTATTTCTCTAACCTAAGAATAATTCTAAACCTAACTATATCACTAACACAAAACCTAGTTACCCAAACTTTAATCATGATGTTAAACCTGACCTTGACCCTAAAGCTTAATATTAGTAGTAACACTAATGCTAGCCATCCCCAAACCCCAAACCTAACTATATTTTTATTCCAACTTTTAACTCTAATTTGCTAACCATGATTTAAACAACCAATGCAAAACCCTAAACCTAAACTTTATCCTAGTATGTACACACACACACACACACACACATATATATATATATATGTATGTATGTATGTATGTATGTATGTATGTATGTATGTATGTATGTATGTATACACACACACACACACACACACACACACACACATATATATATATATATATACATATATATATATATGTGTGTGTGTGTACATATATAGATCTATATGCATATACACATGATATGTATATTTGCACATATCATGTGTGTGTGTGTATATATGTGCATATGCACATATATACACACACACACATGATATATGTGCAAATATACATATCATGTGTATATGCATGTATCTATATATACATATATATGCATATTTAGTTCGTGGACCTAAATTACACTTGACAAGTTTGTGTGCACACATGTGTCTAAAACCTTTGAACATTCAATCTAACTTAGATAGAAATATAACTTGCACACATAGTTCTTAAAAGGTCCTTGAGTTACAAACATTATATATAACAACATGTGTGTTTTAAAATTTTTTTTTTTAAGGTACATGTTCATTTATGTTTTAGGACTTCTATATATATGTACACATGTACACATGTTTAATTTTATTAAAACAATTTAGATTATTTTTTTATTTTGTCAAATTGTACATGTATGTTAATATAAATTTCAAGTTTATTAAATGTCATACATTTTAATTTAAATTTTTAGGTTTACACATTATACACGCACCTACATACATTGACACATGGTTGATCAACAGCCTTCTATCCCCCTCGAGCAGCCTATACCCAGGCCCGAGTAGCCTATCCTGGGCCCTGGGTAGTAGCCTATACCCGAGCTCGAGCAGCCTATCCCAAGCCCTAATCAATAGCCTATCCCCCCTAAGCAGCATCATGTCCCCCATGATCAGCTACCTATCCCACCTCATGAGCTCTATGATTGCACTAACCAAGAGATTCGTAGACTTCAGGAATCCCTTACTAGTGGCACATGCTCTAGTGTCTATAGTGGTACATGCCAGAGTATCTTACATAGCTTGACATTTATTCGAGATGAGATTCATGGCATTGCCCCATATTCTGCACAGACTATACAAACTATCCTTGACAGTAAGAGACAAAAGGTCTCCTCTGGTCTTTCACTCCAACAGGTGCAGGGCTTGGTGCCCAAAGATGTCCTGAAGAGGGAATGTTTCCCTCATTATCTTTCACAAAAGTATGTGAAGGGGTATTCTCCCCTTAAGTGTACATATCCATATATGGTTGCATTGATATACCCATGCTTCCTTGTTGTCCATGGTCATTATCCAAATAATGACCAAATTCCACTCTATTTTGCCCGACAGCTTTATGCAGAGGTTCGCTTATGCAGGGCGATGAACTACACAAATTTACCAAGACATTTAGGATAGGGGCATGGTAGATTGGCTGATAGATGGCCAGGTCATCCCCCATTGGCACATAGATCAATTTTCGAAGAGAGGGTGCCTGCTATTTCCCCTATGTTAGGTCCATTAGTTGATCAGGTCATGCATAGCACTCAGTTACGTGGGGTCATTCAAGGAGTTGGAGAGATTGCAGTAGTTGTCAAATCTATTTTGAGTGATGAGGTTGGTCAACATTTGATGTCTCATCAGCATTCTCGATCATCATCCTATGCTTCATCTTCAGGAGACTTTTACAATGCAGCAAGCATCCCTTCAGTGGCTAGCTTAGAGGGTCTCACTGGAGTGTTGGCACAAGATACTATGATTGGTCTAGTTTAGGATCTATTAGATACATATAGATTTGTATCAGAGCATCTTGGCATACCCATATCCAATGTTCGAGATCGTGTCCATGGTAGTACTAGGACACATCCTTAGCCATATTCCCCTCATCAATCAAGTAGTGGTCATGGTGGTAGTGCACATGATGATCCACCTACTGACCACTATTTTGCTCTAGACAGACATATACATACCACAGACCCTTTAGCCAATGTTATAGGGCAGGCTCAGAGTTCAGATGTGGGCCTTAATGATGTTGATTTGAGCTTGTCGACCACAGGATGGATGGACTTGTTGACACGTAATGATTCTACTTCTATGCCATCTCATCTACATAATCCACTTGGCTCGTCATTATTAGGATGTGTGCCAGTCACCAGTCATGGGGCTCGCATAGATGTAGAGATGGACTTTGATATGACATAGCAAAATCTGGATGCATTAGTGGACATGATCGATGCTAGGTAGTATGAGTATTATCAAATGCCACCATCTACACAGGTAAATTTTTTTTTGTTCATATTAAAATTTCAATCATTTGAAATTAATTTAATTTACACATGTGCATGCGTGCACATGTATGTATATCATGCATGTAGATTTGTAATCATAAAGAAATTTTAATGTGATGTGTTGCACGTGCACATGTACAATGTAGGGGGACATGCCTCTTTTTACTCTAGCTTTGATGTCAGATCGTGTACGTCATTGAGACTCATTGGATGATGTCAGTAGTGGAAAGGTAATATTTATTTATGTTTTGATTATGTGTACATGTATTTCAATATCACTTTCTCTTGATCAAATGTATGTATGTATTGATATCACTTTCTCTTGAATTTATATATAGGGGTCAGCACATCGTAGTGAGCACCTTGATAGTTAGTCTTTAGACCGCGTTGTGAGGAGGCATGGTGATGATAGTCCTGCACCTGATGATCTATAGTTTTTTTTATCTAGATGATTTGTTCTAGACTTTCATCTAGAGAGACATTCACATATTAGATAGACACTTTATATACACACATGCATGTTATATTTATATTTGATTTGATATAAATGTACCTAGATCTGCATGTCTACATGTGTGTACACTATTTATATTTGATATTATCTTCTGATAGATCTCTAGATAGATACCTATTTTTATTATTTGTTCTCAAGATGATTAATACATGTTACATTATGTTGTGGAATCTAATACATTATAGATCTAGATATAGTATATTATAAATTGTTTCTAGAAGATATGTAAGTAATTTATTTAGATATGTACACATGTAATATATTGATTGAATTTAGATATATATATCAATAGTTCATGTAATTTAAATGTCTAGTAATATATCATGCATTAAATCTTCAAGTATCAGGTAATTAGTTGTACATAATTCATAACTTGAGTAAATCTATAGAACTCATCCCTTTTATTTGTACACATCCTAGAATTGTATCCCCTTAAGCCCAATGTTCTAATTCATGTCCAACTTAAAACATGTACATGTTCAAAATTTAGTTAATCAAATCACAATTTGAACTTGAAAGCTCACATGTCAATTAATTAGTTAAATCGAAAGCTCACATGTCCTAAAATTGAAAGCACATGTCCTAATTAGTTAAATTGAAAGCGTACATGTGTCCTAAAATTGACTAGTTAAGTGAAATAGAAAGTTCAATATAATTAATTTTACAGACTCTTGATTTCATCCCCTTAAGACAAGTGGTGTTCGAATTTATTTCCCTCAAGGTGCAACATGTCAGGTAATTAGTGTACACACATACAAATAAGTTCATAATTTCTAAAATTAGTTACTTTATGACAATTTGAATTCAAGACATTGAGTTAAAAATGAAAGAGTAAAAGTTCAATTTAGAAAATTAGTTATTCCACCAAATTTCAAATTGATCAAATGATTGTTCAACCAAATTTCAAATTGTTCTTGAATTACATTTCAAATTAGGAGTTGTTTCTATCTCATATCAAGTAAATCAGCTTGTTCTTGGATAACATTTAATATTTTCTCATGATCATCAATATGGAGCCTCCACTTACATATTTTAGGTCCTTTGACTGGATGAAGAGTTAGACCAGTGGCAATAACATGGTTACTATATTGATATACCTTATTGTTAGGTTGATAATCGGTGAAATGAATCCCATTTTTAAGTACTTTTCTTTGCTTCAAATATGTTCCCTGTACAACAACAAAACTTGCACATGTACACATTTAAAGTACATCAATCTTGAATTTAAGTCAAAGAATTTGAATTCATAAAAAACATAGATACTTGACATACATGTACATAATTCAACTATATACTAACCTGTGGTAAAAATAATTTCATCACTTATTTCAGTCTTTGTTAGCTTCTCTCTTTCCATGGTGCAACGTAATAAATAATAGCTAACACCTTCTACATTTTTTGATTTTTCCATGACTACAAAAACATTTCCTACACAAACTTATATATGTCAAAATTCTAGATACATGTTATGTACATAAGTACATATATATAATAAAAATTAACCAAAATTATGAAAAATTTATACATGTACATGATTCAGTTATATATATAGTTCATACATACCAACTCTAATCAATCTTGAAATATGGTTATAATCACTAGAAATCAATGTAATATCATCATAGTTTTTGTCCTCAAACTCATTCGTATTAATAACATCTAGTGGCACCAAAGTCCATTCACCCACATATCCAGGTTCTTGATTAATGCAACCATCATAGTCTTCATCAATACAATCAGGACAAAAATATGAGTATTTTCTTGTGTACAATGACCACACATTACTATTTGTACTCATAACTAAATGCAAAGATTGTGTCTTCTCTACCCTCTTGCATGCATGCATTGATCTTCTATCAACACCTGAATGTACACAAGGTCCATAATTTAGTTAGAGATCATCTAAGGTAACATATTAAATACAAATTTAAGATTCAATTTAAAAATATGAACAAATTAATTTATATATACCTAATACCTCCCAAAACACTCTAAATGGTATGACTCAATCCACTTGTGATGATGTGTTATCTATATTTGTTGGCACCGAAAAATGTGTTTTGCACCACTCAACCACATCATGAGCATTATTAATGTGATATCCTTTATAGTCCATTTGATACTTTCTTAAAGCACATTTGATACAAGCTCCTGCACCATCACGCTCACCCTTTCCATGTCCACTCTCAAAAAAACTCCAAATGTGTGGTATATTAAGATATCGATGCTATGTACATAATGCATAAAATGGTCTAGCTGATTTAAATTGTGTTGCACATCCATCTGACCATACAAAAAAAATTTCTATTTTAATGTTTTTGTTTTTCAAATATTCAAAAAATGTCTTAAAATAATGTTCCACAAAATGTGTGTCATGTTCTTTGTCATCACTAATGTAAAAGTGATACTCTTTTTTAATGACTCATGCTTGATCTGTACTTTCCACACCATCCAGATCAATTTGTGCATGTTGATAAGACACTTGAACCATAATAGTAACTTGCTCTGTATAGTAGTATTCTGCTTGAAGTTGTTTTTGAGATACGAAAGAGTAATTCTCTGCAAAGTCAACAACAGAAAGAATTGTTCTGAGTGGAAAAGTTTCTCTTAGTGTTTGAAATTGTTCTGCTTGCCACTTGGCAAAAAATGCATAGTGTATATATGGTTGAATCAATTTACAAAAATTTGACATAAATTCTCCAACTGATATCTCATCCTCTACATATTCTAACCTTGTTGATTCTTTTCCAGCTTTTGTTTCTGACTTTATGTACTTATATCTCTTACATTTTACCATCCTTGTCGTATTAGTATCTTCTTCTCTCAAAAGAAATTTAGTCAAGTTACCACATGTTTCACAAGTTCCTCTTATGCAATCTATTTCACCTATTGCACAATCATTTGGTTTGTCACATAAGATTGATGTTATGAATTGACTTGGTCGTTTAGGGAAAGTATTTTGAGAAGTTCCACCACTTTCTTCTATCATCTTTTGAAACCCTTCATAGTACAAATCAAATTCAACATGATATCAACAACAACATGTTTCAAAAAATTTATTTATCTTCACAAAATAGGGCTTCAATCTTTCAAACATTGTTTGTCCAATCTTTATGTTAAGATTTAAATTACAAAATGAGAGATACAATTCATGTTGAGTGACATCCAACCAATGTTTTGCGTGTTGAATATATTCCTTAGGCCCAATCCTCTACTTGATGATATCTCTTCTATTTGGTGAAGGACGAGTATTATCAATCCAAAATTGAATAACTAAGTTCTTAACTATTTCCCCAATTCTATCAGATCAAGGAGCTCTACACATTAGTGCCCAATTTCCTTCTAATGTACTATCATTCAAATTTTTTCTCCTTTTCAAATAATGTAGTACTGTCTTCTGACTATACCCAAAATGAGATGATAATGAAGAGATTTGTCTATTTTGGGATGTTTTCTTATTTAAAATAGATGTCAGTATCACTCTTCGTGCAATGGATTTATCTGCAGATCTAGTTTTTTTCCCAATGGAATGTAACCCTTCCTTAACACTTTCAACAATATCTTTTTTCTAGTTTAGAAGTCCTCCTCTTTTTTATACTTGTATCTATACCCAATAGTCTTAGTGGCTCTTTTAATTCATTTTTAAGAAGTGAAATTGATAATAGTTGAGATTTCTCCACTGGTGATAGATTCTCAAATTGTGCAATTATGTCTTTAGACTTTTTATTCAATTTCCTCTTCGTAGTATGTGTAGGTTGATTGCATATTCTCTCAATTTTTCCACATCCATTTCAATTAAATGATCTATGTTTCTATGATTAATTTTTCTCTTCAATCTTTGAGCTAGATTAACATTATCATTTGTTGTTTGATCTCGGGCTGCACAAGAAAAAATAAAACAAAGTCTTAAGATACAATCTCTTTAGGGGACATATATGTATACATATATACATCTTTAACTTGAGTGAAATATTAGGTACTTGATTAAATTATCTAACCTTTAGATGGTCCTTCTTCAATATCCATTACTTCATCTTCAATTTCCTCATGTCCAACATTTTCATCATCTACTAGAGTTGCACATGCACGATATAACAAATAAAATCAAGTTTATAAGGGGAAATATTGCTCGCTAAATTTAAAAATTAAAGATATAAAGTTTGATAGAGACCTAGAAATCTAGAGAGATCTATATTATATACTTGCAAGAGATGCACATTTACCTGTTTGAACTTGGGATGAACCTTCTCCAATGTTGATAGGTTGTCTTGGTTGACTATGTCCTAAATAAATTCATTTATTTAAATTTAATCATAATATAATAAACCTTAATGGAATATAAATTATTATTATAATTGAATAAACAAGGTTCAATTAGCTAGAAAAAAATATTATGACTCACTGCTCTATGTATTGCATCTAGTCTTCCCTCACTAATACTCAATTCCCATGCTAAATAAATTCATAATTTAAATTTATTCATAATGTAATATTTACCCTAAGGACTAAATATGGACATAATTGAATAAACCCTAATGGCCTAAATATGAACATAATTTCAAATAAACTCTTAATATTAAGTTAATAGTAATGCTAATTTAAGATAAATATCATATTCCTAATTGGATTTAAACCCATATCCTAACTAAATAAACTAATTAAATACATTGGAAAAAGATTGTGGATGTGTACCTAATCTAAGATAGTATCTCGCTAGCATTTTTTGACAATTTCATCTTCTTGTTCCTTAGTTCTTCTTCATGCATATTTACTTGCTCTTTTATCTTTATTGCCCATGTTGTAAATTCTTCCTCCAAAATTTGAAAATAGGTTGAAGTTTGTCAAATATTTCTTTCTTCCCAATTCAAAAGCCAATAACTTGACTTCACATAAATGTAAATTAAAAAAAATGAAACTCATATTTATATATATAAAAATTTCTTTAAAAAAACAACCTTATTAGCCGACTAGGGAAAAACCCCTAGGGGTCGACTAGAGAAACACCCCTTCCTTGCTTTTTTTTTTAAAATGCAATGAGGTAGATCATATTTTTGCTAGATGTCCTAACAAGAATATGAGTAACAAAAATGATAAGAGGGAGTAAAAATGTAGAAAGAACAAGGACTACAAGAATAAATGGAATAAATAATGCTATATTGTTGAAGAGGAGCACACTAAGTCAAACATTAATGATGAGAAAGAAGGAGTACAATTGGTATATGTTACTGTTAAATAATCATCTTGTTAGGATTAACCATAGACATAAATAATAATTACATGCAAATATAACCAATATCAAAAAATAATAAATTACACAAAAGAGAACACAAGACACAAAGATTTAACATGTCTTGCCCAATCCATAGGCTATGTCCACCTAAGACAAGTCTAATATTATTAATATCTAATTATTATAATCTATAATCCCTTACAACTCAACACCACTACAAGGAGCTACAATCTCATCATGCATTATGAAATGGCTAACCCTAAGTCATTTTATACAAGATTTTTTGTCACTTAGAAATTAGGGCTAGAATAAGTCGTCCAAAAGAAAAAAATAATAGTTGATGTCTTTTACAATAGTAAATTCATTTTTTGGCTCTAGGAGTGCTCCCCCAAAAAATCCTGTCAGGGGCATTTCTCCTTGACCCCAACCAATACTACGACAGGGAGTACACCTAGCACAATACTCTAGGACCCTACAAGGGGCATTGCCCCCAAATCCCCGTAGTAATAATCTAGGGGGAAGTTGCACTGAATAATGTAAGATAACTCAAGTGTGGAAATAGCTTCCTGCACTAATCCCTTAAAGAAAGTATTGTGCAAATTTCTATTAAATCCTTACAATTTTAGATTTGATATTATGTAAATAATAATATTTTAGTCAACCATGAGTATAGAAAATAGACAGAGAAAGAAAATACATAAACAAAAAGATATGCCAGTGGGGGAAAACCTTTCGGTAAAACAACCCCACCCCTCCAAAACCTGTACAATGTATTATCTTCAACACAAAGGTTACAACACACTTGCAATGCAAATTCTTTTAGGACATGGAAGACTAATCCAGTAGCAACCAACAATACTCTTTTCACTCTCTTCTATCTGCAACCCTAAAAATGCTTATATCATGCACTTTCCTTTTTTAGTGAAACTTGCAAAGAACAACCATATTAGGGTTTTACCATTCTTTGAAAAAGTAGGAACCCAAAAAAAATTTGAGGTGATGCCCCAAACCCTACGTGCTAGATGGAGACTTGAGTATACAGTACTCAATGAGCAATTGCCACATGTCTTCACATCTTGACCCATCATCAAATCTTTCAAAGATAGCTCTTATGCATCATAGGAATCCATCATAACCATTTCAGCCATGATCTCCTTACATATAATTCAAGATGCTGACACATACAAGTGGAGTGACACATCAACATGCCAACTAGACATGTACACTCACACTTAATTACATTATTTGCAAAAAATACATTTACAAAACAAATAATAAGAATAAGAATTATCCAAAGTTGAGACACCTTATTCCTAACAAATAAAATGAGGGAAATTAAGCTCTGAGTATGATTAGGCTCCACATTGCAACACCTTTAATGAGAAAAGGTACATGAGGAATATAAAGTTATTCTTTCTCATGTTAGTAATAATGACACATGGATTATTGATAGTGGGTGTTCACCTCACATGACTAGTGATATTAGTAAGTTTGATAAACTTGATGAAAATGATGGTGGAACTATTAAACTAGGGAATGATATTCCATGTCTTGTGAAAGGTAGAGGTTCATTGAGGTTGAATGATAAAATCATATGTAATGAGGCATATTGGGTTCAACGACTACAGTACAATTTTTTGAGTGTTTCTCAATTAAATCATATAGGTGCAAAGTTGGAATTTCATAATAGGAAAGTAAAGAGCTATGATGATGATGAAAATCTTATTGGTACTAGAGAGAAAATAAGAGGTATTGTGTTCTATCTAAATCCTACAATTGATGCATGTATTTTTGCAAAATTTTAAGATGTGTGGTTGTGGCATGAGAGACTATGTCATGTTAACTTTGAGAATATGGTCAAATTGAGTAAAAATAAGAGAGTGGGAAGCTTACCGGATTTGCATAAACCTAAGAATGCTATGTGAAAATAATGTCAACTTGGTAAGATGACTAAGTCTAGTTTTTCAAGTAAGACACATACTTCTAATGATATTATGGAATTAGTTCGTATTGATTTATGTGAACCAATGAGACTTGAAAGCTATTATGGGGACATATAAATTCCATACTATTTGTTGATGATTATTCTAGGATGATGACTGTCATTTTTATGAAGATGAAGTCATGTGCTTTTCATATGTTCAAGTGATATAAAAATAAAGTTGGGAAAGAAACTGGTAAACAATTAAAAAAAAATAGATCTAATAGATGTGGTGATTTTATGTCTATTGAATTCACCAAATTTTGTGTTGAGAATACAATTAACAGACATCTATCTACACTAAGGACACTAGAGTAGAATAAGATTATTGAGAGAAGGAATAGATTGATTGTTAACTGTGCTATAAGGATGCTAATTGTAAAGGAAGTTGCACAAATATTCTAGAGAGAAGCCATAAGTACTATAGTATATACTCTCAACTGAGTTCATTAATTGAAGAAAGGGTAAAATGAGACACCATATGAAATCTTGTACAGACATACACCTAATGTAAGTTATTTCAAGATATTTGGGAGTAGGTTTTATATTCATAAATATGAAAAGAATGAAAAAATTTATTCTTAAGGTCATGAAGGTATAGTCCTTGGTTATTCCACTAAGAGAAAGGCTTACAAATTTTTTAACAAAGCTACTGAAAAATGATTGAGAGTGCAAATGTTAGAATTGATGAGTTTGCAAATAAGAGGGATGAGGAGAGAAAAAAGAAACATGATGATTACAACAAGTTTTTTTATGTATATGAATATTCACCTGGTGTAATTCTCAAGAAACAACAAAGAGCTACCAAGCAAAAACTTGCATAACTCGAGACACAAAAAGAATAACTTGAGTAGGATGCTAAGCCCCAACCAAACTATGTTAATACTAGATATCACAGAATTGAAAGTGTCCTAGAAAAGTATGTGAGAAGAAATTATTCATATAAACAAATAATTGGAGATAAAAGTGTTTGGGTCATGAAAAGAAGTAAGTTGAAGGATAGTACATGTTTTATTATTGAGTTTAAGTCGAAAACTATCAAATCAAATGTGCACTTGATAATGAAGATTGGATAAATGTTATGAATGAAGAGATACATCAGATTGAGAAAGGTGAAGTAGCAACATGAGCAAGGAAAGATTGATTTGTGAAGTAGTAACCATGTAATTCAAAGTATGTACTACATCGATGTAATCCTATGCACATCTAGTTTTTGGAATTACTTTCACCAGGCCATATGTAGGCTAAAGTCTGCTCAAAATTTCTCCAAGACATTTTAAGTTCTTGTATAAGGATAATGTCCACCCTATGCTTCAAAATATTTATTTTTACAACATACTATTTCCTATGGCTATTGAGCCCTCTTATATTCTAGGAGATAAACTTCATTTTCTACATCTTTGAGTATCTTCCAAGGTAAGTTTGGTCCCTTGTGTAATGTCCCACATAGTAGCTTTCAATTTGGTATTCTTCTCTCGAAGTCTTTTGACCTTAGAATCCAAACCAACATCCACTTTAATAGAACCTTTAGATTTCATCTTCACTGTGTTCTATCCTTGCTTTAGGTCTGCCAAGGATTGATTTGGAGCCAACAAATACTCCAAGTTCTAGTTAATGGGGGAGAGAACCTCACGACACATTGGGAGTGATACTATCAGGGAGCCAATGGAATTACCTCAAGACACCCTTTCAACCCCACTTTCAGTAGCATGGTTCACAACCTATCTCTAAACATCCTTAGGGGCTTCCATATGCTAAGCAAGCTTTGAAATCCTCAAATTAGATCCACCTATAGTATCCATGTAAGGTTGTGCCCACCAAGAAAGAGGTTTGATTTGGATCCATCAACTTAAATTAAATGTTGTTAAGGTTAATTTCTATTTATAAATTTGACATTATAAGAATGACACTTTTTTATGAAATCTCAAAGTCAAGATATCTATTTTAAAATAATTTAAACATAATTATTTGAATAAAATACCTATAATTATTTTAATTTAATAGATAATATAAAGTTAAATTTTTATTTGAAAACATTCAAATAAATTAGGTCTACCCTTTCACTCAGATTCAAATTAGGAAAATCCAAGTTTTTGAAGAAAAAAATAGTATTTACTTTCCTTATTGTATTTGTGTCTTATAAGAGCGATTTTTCTGGAAGCACTAGCCGAAATTTTAGCATTCACTTAAAATAATAACATTGTATGGAAATAAATAGTTTTGGGTTTGTAAATATTAATTTTATCACAAGTCATTCTAGTATTTGATTATATTAAATTTTAAATACTTTAATTTGTGAAAGATGGCAATTAACTAATGTATATATTAAAATATAATATTTGTGAAAAAGGGTATAATAATAAATGAAAAGGTAAAAATATAATATAAATAATTATATCTTTCTTCAAATACTTTGTTATTAGACTAAAATCCAGTATAATTATTTTATATAAGGGCCAAAATCTCTACATCGAAATACTATTTATTTTATAAATGTTTATTTATCTATAGTTTAAAAAATATATTAATGTATTAATATATCAATATGCTAAAATACAATTAAGTAGTTATAATAGTATCATGTGAAATTTAGATTTTTTATATTAAAGTTTTATCTAAAATATATATCAAATATTAATCAATTAGTAATAACATTATATTATCAATTTTTTATTCATTATTCTAATTAATTAAAACTATTATAATCTACAGAAAATACAAGCCACTACGTGGCACTTGTTATGTAAGCGTTAAAGTTAAAGTTCCTACTTAAAATTTTGATAAATTAGAGATGAAGATGAGTTGGGAAAAGGTTGAGGTGAGAATAGGTAAAGGTCTTTAAAGAGAAAGAAATAATGAGAGAGAAATATAAAAAAACATTTATTAATATTATAAAAAATTATACAATTTTTAATAATTTTAATTTAAGATTAATATAATTGAGTAAAAAATTTATAGACATTTTTTAATAACATTAGATTTGAGAATGATAATTAATAACTTCTAGAAATATTTTATTTATCTTAAAGCTCTTAAGTTCTATAACTATAAAGAGCTATGTTAAAAATATTAATGTTATAAACAAAATGCATAAAACTAAATTAGAAATATGAAAAAAAAAATTAATAAAGTAAAAAGTGAAAATCTAAAAAATTATAAACTAACTAGTGTATTTGTTCAAAAAAAAAGCATAGATTTATTTTATAATTAATAAAAAAATTGAATAAAATATTGAAATTATATTTTTATTGGTTAATCTTGCATTGTTGCAGCCTAAGACAATATAATAGAAGAATAAATATTATTGACAAAATTAGACCTTTCTAAGAATGCTTATGTAAAAACTAAAGTCTTCACCAAATTCCATTTGTAAATTTCTATCCTCAAAGATCAATTTCTGAATATTAAAGAATAGAATTTCTAACTTGTCAGATTTTTTCAATTATTTAATATATATCTTTATTCATATTCTTTTGTTAGAGACATGCAAAACACAAAATGAAAAATTAAAATTGTAATTTTTTCATACTTCTTATTTTTATATAGATTAAAATTTTTAGTCAAATGTTCTACTATTTATATATAATTCATCATATTAAAAAAAAAATTAGAAATCTTGCATTAAGCATAACATCATAAGATTTCAACATCGACAAATACATGGAAAGCTTTGTATTGATTTTTTGAAATTCTATAGATTTATAGATTTAAGTTCTAATAGTTTTTAAATTGAAAATAATAACAATAAATTTAGGAATGCATCATAAATATGAACTTCCAACCAATGGTGGACTTTGCTGACTGTGTTAGCCTAGGGTTAAACACTCATTGCTGTCATTCACGTGGAAAAAGTGTAACAGTCTTGCCTGCTGAGATGCATTAAACGGAAATGCATGGCTCTAGAGAAATAAAAAACGGTGGACAGGGCCTTCTTAAATCGGTGAAGAGAATGGGTCGGTTGCGGTTGCGATGACAAGGGAGACAAGAAGCTTCCAGAATCCGCATTAACTTAAATTTTTTTATTCCAAAAATTATACTTCAATTATAATTTATAAATTGAATATTTATTTATTTTTAATAATAAAACTGCAGTTCAACTTGTTTTATTCACATTAAATCTGTCCTATAGAAATGCATAAAATAGAGACTGTGTTTTTAAACAGTGAACTCGTCATATAAATAACACATAGCAGCTGTTGAAGAATTATCTCAACATTTTCAAGGTTAGAGAGAAGCAGCATTGCAGTAATGGCTGACATTATACAAGTTGAAAATGATGAGCCGTTTTATTGTGAGCTTCATATTCCTCCCGACTATGTCTCTGCTATTCAGATGGCAATCTATTTCGACGTTCAACAAATGGAGATTGACGAAGATCTTGTTTTGGAAGGGATTGAGAGGAGGATGACTGCAGATATGTTTGCTGCTCTTCAAGCTTATGCACAAGCTAACAATGGCAGAGCAATCTTTTTAATGCGCGTCGATCAACATTCCGAACAGCTTGACATATTTTATTGTGTCCGAGATATGACAATAAAAGCTACATTCATGGATGTTGAAAGTGATTATAATGAGGAGGAAGAACAAATCTCATATGATCATGTTGATGTTAGGTCCGAAAATTTGATGTAATAGAAAACAATGTAAACAAATGGAAACTTTCATGTATTTTGTTCAGCGATGATTAATACATTCACATCCTCCCCTTGACAGATAAGAGGAAATGAATCCATATGATAAGAAATTGGATAAGATGCCATTGCTAGGTGGAATGCATCAATATAGACCACAAATTTTATCTCCAACATTAAAAAAAATATTTTTATCTCATCAATCAGAAATGAGATGCATTCTTCTTATTTCAAGAACAAGATGAAGAAAATATACATATCCTTGTTCCTTGTCACTAACAAGAATATAATTAATCATGTACCCAATGCATCAAGACACCATCAGACACATTAAGATAAATTTATTTTCTTTCTCTGTAATTGTATTTGTATTTCCAAGGCTTTGCCCTTATAAATTCTCTGAGTTCTCCACACTAGAAAGCTATCAAATCTTCTACCCTATATTCTTGATAGTGTTACCCTACAATCCTTTGGTTTGTGAGAAACCCATTTCTTTTTTAACACATTGGCTGACTTTATTTGAACATTTAATAGGTGCTTTCAATTGTCACAAGAACAATATCTTCTCTATGTCTGAAAGCACATAAACCTTCTCAATGCTTTAGATGTGTGTCAACATTTGATGATCAATATATATCCACACATTTCATCCACTAATAAAATAATACACTATGAAAGAAAACAAAATATGTTCTCTAGCCAAAGATTTAATCACATTACCATTCAATTTATGAACCCAAACCAACTCTGTACACTTGTATACAACTGTTATTTTGTCTTTATAGTTGCAGGTGAAAATGATTGCCTCCCCGAGGCTACTATCATGTTGCATGTGATCTAACCAGAAACCACACATGGATGCAAGGACCTATTGCAATGATAGGAAATTAATTGGATGAAATAAATGACTTCTCCAATCTATATTCAAAAATATCTTACAAGCGTAGGTAATCTTTATGTCAATCTACTTCTTAGGCTGACTATATAGTGTTTGGTAACTCAAACACAAAAAGGTCTCAATAAAGAGATCATTGAAATCTGATCGGTCAACAATTCAAACTGAAAATTCATACAATATTTTTCGAAAACTGATTGTTAAATGCAAAATTTCTTTTCTCTGTTCAAACAAATTATCATACAATTCAAAATAAAATTTGTAACATAAACTCACAAATCTAAGTTTGCAGCCATCATCCATTTTCTATGTATTCATATTGATGGCCATGGCTGCCAACAACAAGAGAGCTTGTAATATTTCACATTCTTTCTTCACCATAAATGATCAAATTCAACTCACTTATATCCAAACCAAAGTGTAACAGATATCTTCATTCAATAACCAAAACTTAGGGCCACAAGCATAATAGAATGGAAACAAAACTTCATTTATTACATTTCTAATTTTCAAATACAAAAATAAAACCAAACCAAAATACCATCCTCATATCCTTCACTTGGATGGTTTTGGCTGTATAGTCAAAGAGCCATCTTTAATCACATTTTGTCCCCTCTCTCTGTTATATCAATATTCCCTGCTCTAATACCACTGTTAGGCCTGAAAATATGATTTAATAGAAAACAATGTAAACAAAATGGAAACTTTTATGCATCTATTCATCAAGATTCATTACATAAATAAGGTAGTCATATAACAGTTTAATAACTGCTATAAAATAACTACTACAACTAAAATATCTAACCTAACTTGTAAACCTTAAAGATTATTACGTTAACATCCCCCCTTTAATCAGAAAGGGTTGCATGAAATTAGGATTATTTTGAACTCCTCAAACTTTAAACTCAACCAGAAACATTTGCTAGTTGATTTGAATCATCCTTTGAAAGCTTGTACTTATGATATGATCTAAAATCTATTTGAACTTACAGGTTTCAAACTTTTATACTTCAGCGTGTTGTCCATTGTTGGACTTTAAATTTATATAATGAGCCTACTGCTTTGATAGGTCTCTGTTTGAGACTTACTTTGTCCCATTGGAATTAGCACACTTTGGGTGCGTAAAACCTAAAAATAGCACACATTGGGTGCAATGAACTTGTATTGTTCATGTTACAATTTGAAAAGAGCACACATTGGGTGCAATCGAATAACACACATTGGGTGTTATAGATTTGTTTATCCATATTACAATTTGATAAAAGCATGCATTTGGTGCTATGAAATAACACTGATTAGGTGTTATGAATTATTGTCCATATGACCTTTTGATAATAACACACATTACTTGTGCAATGAACTTGTTTTGTCAATTTGTTTGAAAATTATTACATAGAGTTTGAATCTGAAATCGCCACTTACTTGAACTTGAATATAAAATTGCCACTTAATTGAGCTTGAATATGATTGTTTTGTCATCTTTTTTGAAAATGATTACATAGAGTTTGAATCTGAAATTGTTTGGATTTGAATCTAAAATCGCCACTTACTTGAACTTGAATATAAAATTGCCACTTAATTGAACTTGAATATGAGATTGTCACTCACTTGATCTTGAATCTGAAATTGTCAGCACTTGAACTTGAATATGACATATAGGAACATCAACCCCTTGATAGATGAGAGAAAATGAACTCATGCCATAAGCTATTTCTTCATTTCTTCAAATAGATAGAATGTATTTGCCTAGACCAATATCATCATAATAACCACTGATTTTCCAAAATCATTTTCACCAATAAAATCCCATCACCATAATTATGTGTCAAACAATAACCTTATCTAGAGCTTTTGTTTGAATTTGTGCTAAATATTCCAGAATTGCAAAATCTAGAGAAGTATATGATGTCCTCTAATATTTGGGAACATCGAGCTTGAAGCACCATCTTCTAAAACTTATTCCTTTAACCATTTCAGTTCCATTTTCACAAAATGAATATCCTCTGAATCATTCATTTCTAAGATAATATTTTATCTTATCCAAAGATTTTGATCTTATGATGCAAATCATAAGCATCATTTGCAAATTGTATAGCTCTGAAAGTAGAAACTTGCCTACCTATTGCAAGAATATAATCCAATGAATAAATTGCACCCATCCTTCGTTCCTTTATGCTTTGACACTCGCAAAAGAACCTCTATTTTTCAAACAGAGCTGAAGGATAACTCTCAACATATTCATTCAATTGAATATTCACGCAGAATGAACTTGGAATGATACTACATTGAAATCATTATTATTCTTATGAAATTCAAACCAGCGTAGAGCTTGGTACAATTCTTGATGCAATTAGGGACAACAAAACAAAGAACTGCATATATGGCATTGAGTTACATTTTCCTTCACCCGCACTCTAGCATTATTTCTTTTCAGTACACAGATAACCTTTTCTTTTCGTCTTCTCAAGCCACTGCAAAGTACCAGACTAGTCTAAAGTGACATTCCTCAATCTTGACAACCATAGCCAAGTATTCCGATGACCTATGCAACCAGAGTTTGAACCAAATACATGTGGCATGTATAAAGCATTGTTGTGCTTTTCCAAATAATGGAAAATATTGTAACAACACAACAAAATAATTAAGTCATCATATACAGAAATGAACACCAAGAAAATTGCTCTGATATCACTGTTAGGCTCGAAATCTGATGTAATAGAAAATAATGTAAACACAATGAAAACTTTTTTGTATCTATTCATCAAGATTCATTACATAAATAAGGTAGTCATATAACAGTTTAATAACTGCTATAAATAAAATATCTAACCTAACTTGTAAACCCTAAAGATTAATACATTAACAATTGATTCTTTTGTGAATTCAAATGAAGAAATGGGTGACAAAGAAGCGGCAGAGATCTTGGGATCGCCTAGCGAAGGAATAAATTTCTGCGATGGGGAGAATTTGTGCGTGATATGCCAAGAATCTTTGGAGGATGGCTGTCATGGAGATATAAAGCAGCTGCCATGCAACCACATTTATCACTACGACTGCATTCTCAGATACACCAAAATCAACAACAGCTGCCCACTATGTCTTGGGGTATTTGATTGTAGGGAAAGGCAGTCATGTTGAAAATACAAGTGCAAATTGCACTGTATTTCTTGTACCTATTGAGTTCTCCTCTGGTACTCTTTTTCAAAAGATGAAAAAAATGAATGTATCAAATGTCTTTGAAAAGCTTGGCTCATAGTGCAACAATTATCTCTCTCTTTTGAAGAATCATTTAACTTATAATTATGATAAAGATATCAATTTCAAATAGTGGCCTTTATCTGGTTATAATCCATGAGAATTTAAATGGGTAACATTTAACATTAAAGTATTTTAAATGTTATGCTCAAGTTTAATATGGATCTAAATCTTCTCGGGCATCTGCAATTGTAGTTTCGAATCTAAATCTTCTTGGACATCTAAAATTGTATAGTCTGCCATGTTTCTAAACTGGAGATCCCAATAAAGCCTACGAAAGGATGAAGGTTTCATTAAATGGGATCATTTATCACATTTAGTTTTCAGAAGCCTTGGTGGCCTCATTTGTTCAATTATTTCATTGAATTTTTTTCAGAGCTTTGCAATTTTCTATTTATTATTTGATTGACTATGCTTTGAAATTGAAGTGTAACTCTTACAAATTTTGAAGAATTGCTATCTTTCTTCCATGATGTAAAGTAACCAAAAGATTCTGTCGAATACATTTTTCTTCATCTATTTCAAATTGAAAGGCTTCTTTAATTTGTTGATTTTTCTGTGCTTCAAATTTTGAAGGGTTGACGATTGCCTTTTCCTCGATCCAAGGAAAAAATGAGACTCATATGGATTTTCTACAGAAGAAATGTTATCCAATCTCCAATGTGTAGTATGAGTTGGGATTTCAATGGCTGTGAATTGATGTTGTTGCCCTGGCAACTCTAAGAAAGTAAGTTGTCTTTTTTTTCGTTATTCAGTCTATAGAATTTTATTACAGTGGTTGCAATACCAACTTTGCTGTAATGTTTAGAAAAACCCTCACATTATTATGCCGCCATGGCTGTGGTTGCTATAGTAAAATTTTGAGAATTGCTACGTAGTTTGAGCCACTTTTATTAGGGTTCAGTAGGAGCATTGAGATAATGTTCAAGAATTTTTTTAACAAACTATGCCAAGTTCCTTCTTGTCTGAAATTTAGATTTTACATATCTTGGGTGCTCGCTAATTTGTCACTCGTTCTAGGCAATGCGCTCGTTACTATGCAATAATTCAATCAGATCAATTTCTCAATTTACCGAATTTAATTATTAAAATAAATTTTATTTTATTTTTAATATATATTTTGTAACGATTTTAGTCTTTTACTTTAAAAAATTGATAGCCAGTCAAATGAGATAGCCAATCAAATAAGATAGAGGAAAAAAAAACAATGAATTGAAGTACAAAGATATGAAATAAATGCTTATGATAGTCTACCTTAAATAAATTATAAAAGATTTTTTTTTATTATGATTTTTTCTTTTTATTTTATATTAACAATAAAAAATACATAGCTATTTAATTAAAATATAGTCAAATTATTAAACTATGAAGATTTCATTGGTATAATATTCATTTGTATGATATATAGAAGAGGATAAGCATTTTAGTTTGGTATTTTAATAATTTTGCAAGTTAATCATCAAGATTTAAAAAATAATTTTACTATTTACAATTACATTGTTAAAATATTTTCATATGATTTTGATAACATTAAATTATTTTTATTTTTATTTGAAAAATAGCTATTTTATTTAACTAAAAAAGATTATTTAAAACTATGGATCAATACAATCTAATCTAACATAAAAATTAAAAGTAAAGATGTATTTCTTTTAGAATAGAAATATAAGCACTATAAAATATATTAACTTAGAATAATGAAGTGCACATAATATTCAAATAACATGTTAAAATTGTTTTTAAATGGATATCTTAACTTTTATTTCACTTGGAATTTTGATTATTGATAATGTTTAATTTAATGTTGAAATATAATCCTATATTAGAAGATTTATAATCAAATTATGGGTGTGAGTTTTCTTAATAAGGGTTATAGTTGGGATTATCCTTATCATTATTTGAAATATTTATACAACTCATCTTTTGTATCATTATAAAAAAATCTTCAATTAACTTTTCTAAAAAATGAGGGAGAGGGAGAGGGAGACAAAGAACGAGAAAGAGAGAGGGTGATATACATGAGTTAGAGATAAATAGTGAGATTAGGGAGAGGAAAAAGTTGTCTATGTGTGTAGGTGTGCATGCGGTGTGAGAGTGGGACTGGGAGGGAGGGGGAGGGACATATTAGATAGAGTTAGAGTGTGAGAGAATGGGGAGAGTTTGATAGATGTGAGCAAGACATAGAGGGTAAATAGCAAGAAATATATGATGAGGAGAGGGAGTGGAGATAGTTAAAGAGGGTAATAATGAGGTAGATAGAGGGTGTTAATTATAGGGGAGACATGTTTTAGAGAGGGAGATTGAGAGAATAGGAAGAGGGTAATAGAAATTAGGTAGATATAAGTAAATATATGAGAGAAATAGTTACTACTAGAGGGAGGGGAGAGATTTGTGCAGGTGTGTGTGCATTAGAGAGAGAGGAGAACTATAATGGAGAGTGATGAAGTATGTAGAGAGAAATGTGTGTATGTGTGTATGTGTGTGTGAGAGAGAGAGAGAGAGAGTGTGTGTCATGTCCCTTTTTCAAATAATTAAAAATAATAAACTTTGCTAAGGCAGGTAGGCTCCAAAAAGGTGAAGTTTCGGCAAAAGGGGCTAATCTTTGGAAACCAATGGACTAATAAATAAGAATTATTATTAAATTATATTTGATTAACCCCTCTTGGATGTTATTTGGGGTTATACCCTCTTTTAAGGGGTTTGGAGGCATTTTGGGCTCATTCCAGAACTTGATTTTCGCTTATTGCTTTGTTGTTCTTCAGAGGTTGCCAAACCTGTGGAGAAGGAGACCCAAGGACAGGAATTTGTAGGTTTCTAGGAAGGCTAAGGATGGAAGTTTGAATCCATTCCATGTGCAAGATCATGCAGAGTTTTCCCTTGTGCTGAACAATGCAAATTTGTGAGTTTTTGGGTGTGTTTTTTTTGTAAGAGTTTGGTGTTTTCAGTTGAATATTTCATATCAGTTTGGGTTGCTGCTTTATTTCAGACTTTAAGATGTTAAAATAAAGCTGAATATATGTATTGGGATGTGGTTAAACTTCTGAGATAGATTATTAGTGTTTTCGAGCATTTTTGTGTTAATTTCGAGAGCCCAATGAGCATGGTTTTTGTTCTACGTTTGGGAGTTGTTGTGTCAATGCTATATAGATCTAGAAATGTCATTTTGTAGGTCATTATGCTGCTGAAATTTCTGTAAAAATGTCCATTTTCAGATTTATTAATAATATGTGAAGTTGTGAAGATTTTTGGCACTATTTCAGACATACCTGATTTGGGGTGTATTGAGAAATTGGCAGATCTTTGTAATATTGGTTGTTTGATTTTGAAAATCTAATTAGAAGCTTGAAATATCATATAAAACCAGAAAAAGGGACACATTTCTGTGTGTGTGTGTGTGTGTGTGTGTGTGTGTGTGTGTGTGTGTGTGTGTGTGTGTGTGTGTGAGAGAGAGAGAGAGAGAGAACTAAGCTATATTGGTCTTAAACTCTACCAGATAAATTAAGTTATAACACTAAATTAAAACTAAACATAATCCTACAATAAACATTAAAATACAACTCTAATAAGAAACCAAATTATATTTTGTATGTAAAATAAATTATATATTAAAAGCCTTGATAACTCTTGGCTTCTCTATATATAATATAAAATATATATAAGCTAGTTTAGTCTACATGTATGGTGGTTGGTTAGGTTGTTTATATTTCTTTCTGTATCATTCATTTAGGGTTTTGTTGCACCATTATAGTTGCTTTGTCTATGTTTATATTTAAATGGGAAACTCCTATTAGTCCTAAAAAAATTCAATGGGTAACCTATGCACGTAAGTTTTTCTTATATGATAGACAACAACAAGGATCATAGTGATTATCATTCTCATCAGTGACTAATATAAGTCTAGTGTGTTCATGTTATTGGGTATATCTATCTCATAAAATACAAATAAAATGCATATGTGTTCACTATTTTGAATTTCTACTAGTCATTATTGTCATTTCCTCATGGTTTTAAGGATTTTGGTGTAATATGCTTTTTAGTCTTATTTCTTGAATGTTGATTTTGCAAGATATGTTTTGTATTTGAATTTAGGATTTTTCTCATTGTACAAAATATGCATGGGGCTACAAGCTCCACAATTATTTCCTATAATTGTTGAGCAGCCCATACGATTCTAGATCAAATATGTAGGAAAACTAGAGGTTGCTTTCTTATAGATAATTTAAGGCAATTTTTGAGAGGACAAGATATACATAAATCTTTCTAGCTAATAAGAGCAACCTAAGAATCAAATTTCATGAATTGCTTGTATGCTTCTATTACAAAAAAAAATTATAACTAATTGAAATATTGCCAAATGAAAAAATATATATATAAGAAGAAGAAGAGTAGGAAAAATGCGTTCTTCTTTGAGCTTTGCATAGGCTAGGGTTTTGTTCCCTAGAGCTGATCTTTCCTACTCTATCTATTTCATGCAATTGTGTGGGTGCATGGGAGTGTTCTTTAGAGGTGTGCAACGGTTGAGTGTTGCTGTGTGGATTAGCTATGAGGGAGTTTTTTTGCTGGGCTCTTATGGTCACGAGTGAGGTCACCAAGAGTCTCATTCTTGTTGAAGCCTCAGCTTGTGGTGGATCTTCTCCTAGGGTGAGTTCATAGGAGAAGGAGACATTTGATGTTACTGAGCACTTGAAGTTAGATAAATTTAATGATTGTCTTTCACATAGCCAGGATTGGCTTGTGCTAGTTATCCCTCCAGAAGTAGTAATGGAAGATGTGGACTATTTGGCCACACATGCATTGATATGTAAGTTTATTGGTATCCAAATTTTCCCTGTCAGCTCTGGAAGCCTGGATTCTTCATTCATGGCAAGTGGAAGGTGATATGGATATTATATTGGTTGGTAACAGCTACTTTTTGGTGGTTTTCTCTTGCATTTCATATCGAAACTAGGTCTTTAAGGGAGGCCCATATTTTTATGACCGTGTGGATCTTTTTGTCAAACCTTGGCATATGAGGTTCAATTCTACTAAGGATCTCCCTTCGAGGATTTCTATTTGGGTCTACCTGCCATGGGTTCCTTTGGAGTTCTAGCAAGAGGATATCCTTCAACGGATTTTCATTGTGCTTGGGAAGTCAACTGCTATAGCACATCAATCACTAGATAAAAAGGTTGTTTCTTATGTCCATATTTGTGTTGAAATTGATTTAAATAATCCTTTTGTAGATTCTTTGGAAATTTTCCTAGGCTCTTCTTCTTGGATTCAATAGATAGACTATGAATCCCTTCCCTTATGATGTCACATTTTTCATGTTTATGGTCATTTATAGCACCAATGCCCTCAAGCTTCTAATGGCAATGGTACCCCTAGCAATTTTTTAGGCCCAAGGATGGCTAATGATGGTAAGGGGAATGGTCAAACTGTTAGTACTAGAAAAGGGAAAGTTCAAACATATAGCATTGGTAAAGGGAAAGCTCAAATGAACACTTCAAGTTAGGGTCAAGGGGCATCCGATACTACTGGTCTTGATAAAGATGGTTTTATCCTTGCTCAAAACTATGCTAAGGGGAGGGGTCAGAAGTGATTTCATCTAGATCAAAAAGTGGACTCGCGACTCAATCAATTTGAGGTGCTCGACGAAATGGTCATAGAAGAAGGCATTATTGTAGAGGCTCAGTATGGCATTCTTGGCTCAAAGGGGAGGAGTTTTATTCTTAGTGGCATCTAGGAAATTATAGTTCAGTAGAACCCAGAGATCTCTATTGTCCCTAAGTCTGGTGCCCTTGTGGTTTCTCTTGCTCCATAGGAAAAGGATATTCTTCTGGAAAATTTGTTCAAAGATGTGTTTGCCTCTAGTAAAGTAAAGGGATCTTCTCTTTCTTTGGGCCTGATGCAAAGACTGTTTAAGAAAGTCTCTTTTTCTACTCCCTCAAGATTTGGGCAAAAGCAGGATCACGAAAAAATTAAAGATTTACTGGTAGAGTCTAGGGTTGTAAAGAACATGGATGAACATTTTCCCTACTCTACTCATTGATTATTCTCTCATGGAATGTGGAGGAGTTGAATAGCATCCCTATGCAAAAAGCTATTCATGAGTTGGTGGCTGATCATTCTCTAGATATCCTTTTTATCTAGGAGACCAAGCTTTCAGTGGATTCTATATTTATATGTGCTCCTTAAATTTGGTTTCTAGGGAAATGTTAGTGTGTTGGTGCTTTGGGGAGCTCTAGTGGTCTTGTCATTTTTTGGGATCCTAGGAAAGTTACACCTCTCTACTGGATCTCTTGCCACTCAGCTCTCTCAATGGTGGCCTCTTCTCTAGAAACTGGAGAGATGATTCTTGTTACTAATATGTATGCCCCTATTGATCTCCTTGTATAGATTAAGCTCTGGGCACATATTAGGCATGTCAAAATCTGTCACCCATTCTTGCCTTGGATTGTGGCTGGGGATTTCAACTTTGTCATCAATCTGGAGGAAAAGTGGGGTGGGCTAGTTTGCTTGAGTCCCTCTTCTAAGCTTCTTTGGGAAAATATAGATCTTTTACATCTCTTTGATGTCAAACCTCTTAATGGGCTCTTTACTTGGAACGATAGAAGGGTTGGAGATGATGGCATCTTGGAATGCTTGGACAGGTTATTGGTTTCTTGCTTTCAGAATTGTGGCCTTCTTTCTCTCTCTTTTGAAATTCTTGATTGGAGAGGCTCTAACCACTAGCCTATCAATCTCATAGCCAGTTATGTTGAGGTCCCCAAGAAGCCTCCCTTTAAGTTCCAGCTAATGTGGCTTTGAGACTCCTCTCTTCATGATTTAATGGCTCACTGGTAGAGATAGGTAGGCCCTGCCTATGGCACTGTTATGTTCTCCTTCTCTAAAAAATTATAGTATGTCAAAAAGAAGTTGAAGAATTGGAACAGGAATTATTTTTGTAATCTCCACATTATGAAGAAGAGGGCACAGGATCATCTTGATGTTATTACTAAATAGATTCATGATTTGGGCTTTTCTAAAGCTCTTTTCATAGTGGAATCCCAAGCTTCTAGTGATTTAGTAGAGTGGGATCTTAGAGAAGAAATTTATTGGAAATAGAAGGCTCGAGTTGACTAGCTTCAAGAAGGGGACAAGAACACTAAATTTTTCCATAAATCTGTGTAAGCTCGATGTAACAAGAGTTACATTTCTTCTCTTGTTACTTCTGATGGGATGCATCTAACCTCCTCTCAAGCTGTGTCCAAGGAAGCTATTCAGTTTTGCTCTACTCTCTTATAAGATAACTTGCCTCTAATGGAGATTGAGGAGAATACAATCTTGTCTTGTATTCCCTCTATTGTAACCAAGGAGATGAATGACTCTCTTATGTAACCGATTTGTATGTCTAACTTGGAGGAGGTGGTCTTCAACTTGTGTAAGGGAAAAGCTCTGGGGCCTGATGGCTTCCCTATTGAATTCTTTCAGGAATTTTGGGATATTATCAATCATGACCTTTTAGATGTGGTACAGGAGTCCTATTCCAACAAAGATATGCTCTTAGCTTTGAATACTACTTTCCTAGTCCTTATTACAAAGAAGGAAGAGGCTAATCAGTTGGACTTCTTTAGGCCCATTGCTCTTTGTAATGTGGTCTATAAAATCATTACTAAGCTCCTAGCAAAGAGGCTTAAATTTTGGCTTCCCATGGTTATCTCTAAGGAACAAGGGGGTTTTGTGGCTGGATAACAAATTTTAGATGGGGTGGTTATTGCTTCTGAAGCCATTCACTCTATCTGTACTTCTAGAGAATGCACCATATTGATCAAGCTTGATATGGCTAAGGCTTATGATAGAGTCAATTGGGGTTTCTTGTAGAAAGTTCTTCTAGCTTTTAGCTTCAGTCAAGAATGGTTTAGATGGGTTTTGAGCTATGTTACTATTCCCTCCTTCTTAATCATTCTTAATAGTGAACCATCAAAGATTTTTGGGGCCTCTAGGGGTCTTCACCAGGGAGATCCTCTTTCTCCTTATTTGTTTATCATTATGGCTGAGGGACTTGGTTGACTTATCAAGTCTCATGTTTCCCAAAATCTAATTTAGGGCTGGCAATGGGGAAATGGTCTGCCCATTCTTTCCCACCTCTAGTTTGTTGATGATACAACCCTTACTAGGAGAGCTCAGATTTGAGAAGCTAAAGCCTCTCGACTCACCTTGGATACTTATTTGGCTGCCTCTTGTCAGAAAATCAACAACCACAAGTCCTCTATTTGTTTCTTCAACACTCCTAAGCCTATCCAATAGAGGATTGCTAATATCCCAAGATTTTAGATTGAGTCTCTCCCTCTAACTTACTTGGGGGTCCCTATTGTTGTGGGAAGATAGCCCAAGCTTTTTTGGTAGAGCTTGCTCGACAAGCTTTGACAAAAATTAAATCATTGGACTCATAGGTAGCTCTCTATTGCTAACAAGGTGACTATCCTACAATCTATGATTCAAGCCCTTCCTATATACAGAAGCATGTTTTAGGCTGCCCCAATGTATTTTCTTGAGGAATTTGATGCTCTTTATTGCCAATTTCTTTGAAGTGGCAATTTGCAAAATACTAAATGGAGCGTCATCAATTGAGATACCATCTGGAGGCCAAAAAACAAAGGAGGCCTCAGCCTTCATTCTACTATCTTGTGTAGTCAAGCTCTCGCCCCCAAGCTCTATTGGTGTTGGTGTTCCAGTCAGTCTTAGCTTTGGGCCTGTATCCTATCACAAAAGTATTTATTTGGCATTGAACCTTCATATTTTTCCAAGTTTCCTCTTGAGGGAAGAGGCTCTATGGTGCGAAATACTCTCAAGATTGGTGCTCACCTAGTGAAGAGAAGTCTCTTTTGGATCTATACCAAAGGCACCGAGGCTCTATTTTAGAGTAAATCCTAGAATGGGCATCCTCCTCTCTTGTCCTCTTATCTGCACTTATAGCCTCTTTGTGATTTTTTCCTTTCTGTTGGATGGAATAAGGTGGCTCATTATAACCTAAGGCTCATAACTTGGACCTTTTTTTTGGTTATAAATGGAATAATTCTTCTGATTGGGCGTCAGGTGGCTTTCTAGGGATTGGTTTGAGCTTTCTCAGATCTTGGCTTCTAGGGAGTGTAGCTATCTGCAGGAACCTAATGTTTTGGCTTGAGGAGGTGCTTCTTCTAGAAAGTATTTTGTTTCTTTAGGGTACCTTGCATTGACTAAGAAACTATTTGGCGAGGTGGAGGTCTCTTAGTGGAAGAAAGCTTGGAATAGCTTTTCTTGGCCTAAGTGTAACTTTTTCCTCTAGATTTTGTTTTATAATTGTTGTCTTACTTGGGAGAATCTTTGTAAGAGAGGCTTCTAGGGGCCATCCTTCTATGTCTTATACTGCAAAAATGAAGATTCTATTTCCCACCTTTTTTACCAATGCCCCTTTGTCAAGAAAATTTGGCACTTCTGGTGGAATGTGTGGGGATGCACATGTTAGCATGTTTCTTCCTTATCTGAGTTTTGGGACCATTTGGGCCATCCCCCTTCCAAGACCTCTTTTCTTTAGGTTTCTTAGACTATTGGCCCTTCCCTTATTTTATGGAATGTTTAGCTTGAGAGAAATAGGATGATCTTTTGTGATGTGTAGTTGGGGATCAGGCACCTGTGGGGGAAAATTGCTCATTCTCTTCATGAAACGCTCCTAGTTGAATGTGACTTTGGTGGAGGTTTGGACCCTGGGGATGTTGGTATTTACTCATGCCTTTCCTTTCCTCTTTAGAACGGTGCTCCCTCTCTCCCTCACAAATGCTCTGGGAATAGAGCTAGGCAAGGCTCTTAGTGTGTTAATCATGATGGGCATTGGACTCCTCCCTAGGTTGGAGTTCTTAAAATCAACACTCATGGCTCTTCTCATGGAAATCCTAGACTAGCTGGCTTTGGGGCTGTTGGGTGTGATAGCTCTAGTGATGTTCAATTTATGTTTTCCATCTACAAGGATTACCATACAAATAACTTCATGAAAGCCCTTTCTATCCTGGTTGCGGTGGAATAGTGTTGTCAACTTGGCTGGAGAAGAATTATCTGTGAGATTGACTCATAAATGGTTGTGAATTTATTTAATAGAAGGACACTTGTGGCATGTGGCTCTATTTATTCAATAGAACACTCAGTTATGCACTTCTCTGGATTATGTGTCTTTTATGTATATCCCTCAGGAGCGAAATGGTGTGGTTGATTGCTTGGCTAAATGGGCCTCCAAGCATGCATTGGATTGGAACATTTTTTATCATAGGATGCTTTCCCCTAATTTATCTCATAAGTTGGCTCAACTTTTTAACCAAGATAAAGCTCTTTAGTGCTCTTTGTTTCCTGTATTGTTCTATTCTCTTTGGTATTCAATAAAAAATTTACACCTCTTTTAGTTAAAAAATAATTGGTAATGCGTGTAGCATTTACTTTTGCTACCTTCAAATGCTTTGTGGGAAGTTTATCTATGACCATATAAGGATTGATTCCTTTATTGATATAATTAAAAATTTAAAGAAAACTAATTTTGAATAGGGAAAGGAAGTAAATAGGGATGCCTTGTAAGGAGTAGTAAGGACTTCTAATTTACCAGCATTACTCAAAATCTTCCCTTTCCACTCCACAAGTTTCCTCTGCATGAATTTGATGATGGTATTTCAAAAAGGGGGTGACACTTCCTTAATAGTGATGGGTAATCCCAAATATGTATCTGGAAGGTCATCCTATTGGCGCTGTAATTATCTAGTGATTGTATCCTAGAAGCTCCTTGTAGAGTTGAAGAATTAAAAAAAAATTCTTATGGTAATTGATATGCTAGCCTAACACTATAGCGTAATCCTCCAGTACCTTCTTCCGGTGTCTACCTTCCCTGATAGACATAATCCCATAGAGAAACATGGCATCCATGAACTCTTGTATCACCTCCATGGGGAGAGGGGTGATCAATTTAGTTCCCCTTAACTAACCTTGTCCTGACATAGCTAGGAAGTTCCTTCCAAGAACTTCTACCACAATAATGAATAAATATAGGGAAAGAGGGTCCCCCTGTATCAACCCCCTCGTGGTCTTGAAGAATTTTCCTGGGGTTCCATTAAAGAGCACAACAAATTAAAAAAAGTTAACTATCTCTCTAATCAATGAGATGAATCTCTCTATCTCATCTCTCTTTATCATAGGTTTTAGAAATGTCCAACTTCATGGCCATACCTAGAGTTTTGTTCCTTTCAATAGATTGCATAACTTCATGGGAAGTGATGACTACATCCAAAATATGTCTTCCTAGGATAAACACATTTTGGGAAGAACTAATGAAGTTTCCTAAGAGAGGTTTATGTCTATTACCAAGACCTTGGATAGGATGTAAACCATATTGTAGAGGCTAATGGGTCTAAAACCCCCCATATTAGTAGGTTCACCAATCTTTTGAACAAGAACAATGTATGACTGATCTAGCTCTTTAAGGAATCTTCCTTTATTCATGAAATCCTAGGCAACATGGGTGAGAATATATTTGATAATATCCCAAATTTCTCTAAAAAAAGGCTAACATAAAATAATCAGGGCCTAGAGTCTTATAAACTCCCATAGAAAAAATTCTCACCTCCACTTCCTAAATTTCAACTCTTTCCATGAGTTCCTAACCCTGGTCATCCAACAACCTAGTGATTGTGTTCCTTTTTGTTTTGTTCTTAGAAGTAGATCTGTGAAAGAAAGCATTATTGTTGTCCCCCTTAGTAAGCCACTGGATATGTGATCTTTGCTTCCAAAAGATCTCCTCCTTCATGATAATATACTTCCTCTTCTTACTTAGTTCTATCTCCTCACTAGTGGCCTCCCTAGACACCTCACCATTAGCAAGCAACAGCTAAACATCCTCCAATATTTTCTCAATCTCTTTTTGTTTAAACGTATCCCCAAAAGTAGATTATTTCCATTTGAAAGACTATTTTCTAATGATTTAAAGTTTATTAACAATCCTAGTCATGGTCATTCCCTCCACCCTAGTGTTCCACCATAATCTGATACACTCCTAATCAAACGTTGGGCGAGAGTGCCACATACTATCATATCTAAAGGGTTTAATGCCCTGAGAGTTGTCTTTATCCCATCTAAACAATATCATAGAGTGATCAAACATAGTCCTGGGGAATGCATAGATGGGAGGATATCCTAGCTCGCCAAAATGAACACTCTATCCAGTATCACCTAGATGAGGTTATTACCAGGTCTATTATTTGACTAGGTAAAGGGGGAACCATGCAAGCCTATAACCAAAAAGTTATTCCATCTGAGGAAACTATTTAAATCATGCATACTATTAGAGTAATCCTTGAGACCCCCCCTAGTTTTTTGAAGGATACAATGGCCTTAAAGTCCCCTTCACACATCCAGTTTGTGGAATTACTTCCACCAATGATATGAGAAGCATCCTCCCACACTTGAACTCTTCTAGCTTAAGTATTGGGAGCATAGAAGTTAATTAAATTCTAAGCGACGTCATTTTTCACAAAGTCACAAATTAGGGAATACAGATTAGAAGTAGTCATCTTACCTGAGATCTTATTTGGGCCCTATACTGTAGAAATGTCTCCCAATGTAGCAGTCACCTTACTATAAGAAAAACTAACTCAAGGCCATATGTAGGCTAAAGTCTGTTCAAAAATTTTACAAGTCATTTTAACTTCTTGTATAAGGATGATGTCCACCCTATGCTCCAAAAAAGTTCTTTTTACAGTTTACTATTTTTTGGGGCTATTGATCCCTCTTATATTCCAAGAGATAAACTTCATTTTCTATGTCTCTAAGTATTTTCCAAGGTAAGTTTGGTATCTTGAGTAATGTCTTGCATAGTAGCTTTCAATCTAGTAGTCTTCTCTAGAAGTCTTCCGACCTTAGAATCCAAATAAGCATCCACTTTAATAGAACCTCTCAATTTTCTCTTCACACATCCTTCCTCTAGGTCCTTCAAGGATTAATTTGGAGTTGAAAAATACTCCAAGTTCTAGTGAATTGGGGAGAGTGCTTCATGACATATTGGGAGTGATACCATCAAGGATCCAATAGGATCACCCCAGGACACCCTTTCAACCCCACTTTTAGTAGCATAGTTCACAACCGACCTCTGAACATCCTTAGGGGCTTCCATACCCTAAGCAGGCTCTAAAATCTACAAATTAGATCTACCTATAGTATTAGGCACCCCCGTGCCCACCAAGATAGAGCTAGGGTACTAGTGGGTTTAGGGTTAGATTTCAAATTTGTTTTATGTTAGGAACTCTTATTAAATTTGGTCTAAGTATTAATTTTAAGAATACTAGTTGTTTTAGAGAGTTGCTCTTTCTATCATTTATGAATAGTGTTTGATATTTTTTAGTGTTTTGGTTTTAAGAGGGTTTTCATTTAGTAGAGTTAAGCATAGGGTTATATTCAATTTTTAGTTAAGTCTACAGAAAGGTTTCACTTTAATACATTACAGTAATTTGATTTGTGCTTAAGAGTGAATTGAGTTTGATATGTTTCAATGTTATGTTCAAGATTAAGCTTTGGTTATTATACATATTTTCCCTATTAAGCTTTAGGTTCCATTGGGATTGAATTCATGGTTTGAATAAGCCAACCATAGAAAGTATCGCACCTGCTTGCCCCCTATTTACACTATGACTCTACCTCATGCATCTTACTCTCCCCCCTTTTCTCACTCTATCTCACATGTCCCCCAAGTAATCTCTCTCTCTCACTCTATCTCACATGTGCCCCAAGTACTCTCTCTCTCTCTCTCTCTCTCTCTCTCTCTCTCTCTCTCTCTCTCTCTCTCTCTCTCTCTCTCTCACATACACACACACAAACCTATTTGTTGAGTTATATCTCACCTCTCACCCCCTCCTAATGCTCTCTATCTATTGCATCCTACCCCTCCCTACTTATCCAATCTTCCCATCTTCCTCCACTCTAAATATCACTTCCACTTAATTACCATCTATATCTATAACTATTATCTATTAATCTCCCTTGTTATCTCTCAGTTTTCTCTCTTGTCATTTCTCTTTCACCCTCTCTATCTTTCTCTCTCATCTCTCTCTCTCCCCCTAGTTATCCTCTTATATTTTATCCCCTACCTACTAACCACATATCTTCCCCAAATTTATCATCTACCTCTACTTCATATTTCTCACAATCCATCATATTTCTCTTAGCATGTTGGTGTTTAACTTGGTATGTAGTGTTCAATTAAATTTAGAATTTTTCGTTAATATGATTTACTATTTGGATAAATATTTTATAGGGTATATGATAAAGTGTTCAATTTGGTTTGTTTAAACTTTTTAGCTTTAGAGTTCAATATTAATTTAATTCAATGGTAGGATTAGAGTCAAGTTTTGTTTCATTTTTTATATTAGGTTTAAAGTTATAGTTTAAGTTTTTCATGGGTTAGAAATCAATTAAATCTTAATATATAGTTTGACATATGTATGTTTAAACTTAATATGCACTATGTGTATATGTATATAGTTACATATGTAATATATGTATATGCATATATGTGTGTATATATTTGTTTGTATGTCTATCTCTCTCTCTATATTTATTTATTTATTTATTTTTAATTTTGTGTGTGTGCGCGCGCGCGCACGCGTGCATGCATGTCTATCCTAGGCCCTAATTTTCCTCTTTCTTTAGCCATATGTTATCTCTCTATCACTCCCCATTTTCTCTCTACCATATTTCCCCCTACTCATGCTTCTCCCTTTAATGTGAGGTTATGAGAGAAGGGGAAGAGTATTTAACTAACTAATTCCCCCTCTCTCTCATTAACACACATGCAATTTTTCCCCTATCATAATAACTATCTATCATGATCCTTAATCATCCTCTTTCTTAATCTATTTATCATCTTTCTCCCCATCCCCCATAACTTTCTCCCTTCTACTCCCTTTCTCTATTTCTCCCTTTCTCACCATCTTTACCCCCTATGACTATTTATCTCTACCACATACCTATCACCTTGTTCCATTTCTCCCATACCCTCTCTCTCTCTCTCTCTCTCTCTCTCTCTCTCTCTCTCTCTCTCTCTCTCTCTCTCTCTCTCACACACACACACACACACACACACACACACACACACAAATACACACACACTCTCTCATCCCTTATCATCATCTCTATCTATCTTGAGCCCTAACTATCCTCTTTCTTATGCTCTATATCATCTCTCTACCCCGTTCTATTTTTTCCTTCCTCTCCCTTTCTCTATACCTATCACCTTGTCCCTTTTCTACCTCTATCTCTCTCTCTCTCTCTCTCTCTCTCTCTCTCTCTCTCTCTCTCTCTCTCTCTCTCTCTCTCTCACCATTAATATTTTTCCCCTTTAATTACCTCCTATATCTACCTCATGTCCTCCCCTCTCTTCATTCCTCAATCACCATGGCTATATATTTTGAGACCTAATTACCATCATTTTCAAGATAGATATCATCTATATTCCTTTTTCCAATTATCTCTCAAGCTTCCTCATCTCTCTCCATCTCCCTTCTACATTTCTCTCTTTCATCCCCATCTCAACATCTCTTCCCCCAATTCAATATTTATTTTTTCTTAGTATCTCTTTCTCTCTCTCACACAAAATTTCTTCCTTATTATTGTTAGCTATCTCCACCTCTTGACTCTCAACCTATCTCCCATTTATCTCACCTCTCTCTCTCTCTCTCTCTCTCTCTCTCTCTCTCTCTCTCTCTCTCTCTCTCTCTCACTCACTCTCTGGACTTAATTATCCTCTTCTTCAAGCTCTATATCATCTATCTTCCCATTTCTCTTCTTTTCCTACCTCATCTTTCCATGTACCCACTCTCCTTTTCTCCATTTCTCTCACTTCTTTCATTTTCTCATCTCTCTCTCTCTCTCTCTCTCTCTCTCTCTCTCTCTCTCTCTCTCACACACACACACACACACACACGCATGCATGCATGCATGCATGTGTGCGTGCATGCCCACACACATGAATATCCATCTATTTTATACCCTAATTACCATCTCTCTTTCTACATCATATCTTTACCCCTCATGCCTGTCTACCTCATCTCTCCCCTTCCCTTCTCCTATCTCCCTCTCCTTGTAATCAACTCTTCCAACTAACTTCTATATATTACTCTGTATTTTCTCCCCATACCCCTTCTCTCTTTCGTCATTTCACTACCTTCTCTCCTTGCACCCCCCCTCTCTCTCTCTCCATTCTCCCATCATTACTATCTACCTCTACCTCATTCCTCTCTTCCTCTCCCTTTTCTACTCTCTCATGTTCTTCTGATAAATATATCCTCCCCTTCTTACTTTCTCCTATCTTCCTCCCCTTAATTAAAAATTGATATAGTTTACTATCAAATGAAGCCAAATTATTTAATTATATATTTTTTGATTGATGACATATAATTTTTTGTTTAATTGTATAAGTAGATATAATTATATTAAATTTTGTTTAACTTTTCTAGACATTAATCTACAAAATAAATTGTCACATACAAAATATATTATTTTTTAGAAAAGTTCATTGACTTTTTCAAGAGAGATTTTATTTACATTGTTCTTATTATATAAATAAGAAATTTTGCATTTTATAATCATACAAAAATTGAGTTATAATGGTATTAAGATTTACCAAAGTACATGTAGATATAAATGTTTCAAATAATGACAATTCAACATAATCGCTACTATAATTTGATTATAATGAATCCAACCCCAATTTTAATAATGTTGTAATATTAGTTGTGAAATTTGAAATTAGTGATTAATGTTTTAATGTAAAATTATATTTCAACATTAAATTAAATATTGTCAAGATTAATTTCATTTTCTAAATGACAACAAAATTGTCTTCACTTTTCCATTTTTGCTCTCTAAAATAACAACTACAAATCTATATGAGAAATAATTAAAATAGATTCCAGTAATAAATGAGTAATGTTTTTCTTCTTACCTATAATGTTCTCTATAAGTAAATGCTATTAACCAAATCTTGACAAAGTGTTTTTAATTTCTTTAAGTCTAGTAGTTTCAATTTAGTTCATCATTGATCCTTGAATACAAGATTAAAAATATACATATAATTAAAGATGCTTGCCAAAAAAAATTGAAATAAAACCTAGAAATGATCGAATACAATTTAATGGTTTTTGGTATAGTTAGTTACATTTCAACAAACATAGTTTTTTTAAAGCTCACTTAGAAATCCGTGCAATGTTGATTATATTAGTTGTAGACATTTAGCTTTGAACTCTCTAGCCTAGTAAATATTCTTAGAAAAAAATATTGTAAATGTAAAAAAATAAAGATATATTATAAATATCTTGAATGGATTTGTGTACATAGAAATATGATTATTGAGAGTGGATCATGAAATGAATATCTTAAATTAGAGATTGCTTTCCATTCCAGCAGAGACAAAGGAAACAAATATTTGCTCATATAAAATCACAGAGATAAATATAAGCACACACTGAGAGAAAATAAATAAGTTATATTGGTTCAAGTATAAAATATCGTTCTTCAACATATGCCTTTTCTGAATAGCCAGTGGTATTTTCACAAAACAAGGTATTGGTTATTCTCCTTAATCATTGCTTTCAAAATAGAGAAAAACTACATTTAACACCTTTTCAACAAAAGGAAGTTTCCAAAATTGGTAAAATGAAGAGTCTAGAATAATCCATCACAAGATAGAAAATAAATAAAGTAGTTGGAGTAGGTAGAAAGGTGGGGGAGATTAAAAATAGATAGGCTAGAAGCTTATGCAGGAGCATCCTAGGCTTTCCTGTAATCCTACATGTTGGATCCAAGTGTCTATGGTTTCCATTTTTATTTTGCTTCTGAGTTGGTTAGTGGATGTTGAGTTACTACAACTCTAAAGGATGCCAAGTTATTGTAGCTCTAGTGGATTCCAAGTTATTGTAGCTTTGGTGGATGTCAAGTTACTATAGCTCTAGTGGATGCTGAGTTATTGTAGCTCTAATGGATGTTGAGTTACTATAGCTCTTAGTGGGTGTCGAGTTACTGTAGCTCTTAGTGGATGTCAAGTGAACCTATTGGTGTCAAGTGCCAATATTGGTTTTGGTTTTGTTTGTGTCGAGTTGTCTATGAGTCAACTTTTGGCATTTGATTTATGTATGGGCATTTAATTTGTGTTGTGGCCAACTTGTGGCTCAACCTATTTTTAATGTAAGGGATTTAATTTAGTTTGTAATGAGTTGGGCCGACTTGTGGCTTAGTTGGGTATAAGTAAGGGATTTTGTGGAGTCTTTAGGTAGAAGTTATCATTCCAACTTTAAGAAGGGGATGAATTGTAGATGTGAATTTTGAAGAGCTAGGGTTGTAGCTTAGAAACCAGAGGATTTCTTGGTGGACCTGACAATAAAATTGTGGATCTTCTCAATGTTCTCATCTAGTTCTGTATCTAGACTAGCTAGGATTGGGTTTGTAAGTTGGATCTTGTTGGATATTACAGAAGTGATTTTGTAATTGTTGTTTGTAGTTGGCCCTAACCTAAAAGGCCTTACACTTAGGCATATTGCATATAATCAGTTATATCTATGAATAAAGAATTATGATTTGGTTTCAGATCTTGCATTTTTGTTGCTTAGTTGTCATATTTCCACTGTGTGGTTGTTTGCTAGGGGTTTGGACATCTCCTATGGGGATTCTCCTAGCTTTCACTATGTCAGATGATATTAGAGTGAAGGTTTTTCCTAAGTGTGTGGACAGATCACCGAAGCTGAAGTAGTTTACACCAAGATTTGCAGAGAAGGTTGATCTAGTGATTGATTGATCTTCTAGCTTTGTGGATCTATTGCTTTGGGTTTACAAAAAATTTGGAAGATTCCTCCAAGAAGATTGAACCCTAGGGAAATTGATGATCTTAGTGATTTCATGGAAGAAAGAATCTCAAAGAAGATAAGAGTAGAGTTTAGATCTAAGATTGCATTGATGAAGAGTGACATGATCGCTAAGATTGTACAAGTGCTTTAGGTGGTGTACCTAGGCATGTGGGTACTAAATATAGTTATGAGGAAGTTGTTGAATACTTTAAAGATACTGGATCTATTGGTGAGGATAGAACTAATCATGTGGAGAGACCTATTGTTCAAAACTAGGGTTGGTCAATTTGCTAGACCTGGATCTTAGTTGAAGTTGAAGCATAAGATGGAGGTTTTTAATTTCCTAGGTACTTTGACTCTTAAAGAGTTGATTGATTGGATTGGTGAATTGAAAGACCACTTTGAGCTTGAGGATATTGAGGATCCACTCAGAGTGAGTTTGGCACAAACTAAGTTGAAAGGACATGCTACTCTTTGGTGGAAAGAAGTGCAAAGAGATAGAGAAGAGGAAGGTGAAATGAAGATCACTAGATGGAGATTGATGGTGACTAAGTTGAAGGCTAAGCTCATTCTTGTTGATTATGAACTTGGGTTGTTTAAAAGACTATAGAATCTAAAACAAAAAAATATGTATGTGAAAGATTATATTGAGGAGTTCTACAAGTTGACTATTCAATCTGGTCATAGAGAATTTTCAAAGGAAATGGTAGCTCAGTACATTAATGGTTTGAGATTCAATATTCAAGATGAGGTTGGCATGTTGAATATTTCTTCAGTTGAGGATGCTTATTAGTATGCCCTGAAGGTAGAAGATAAGTTGAAAAGGAAAAGTCGAGGTAATACTAGAGGGAAGAAGAAGCAAGATAGCTTGGCACAAGCTAAACCAAGTGTTGAAAGTGAACAAAAACCTGCTGATTAGAAAAGGAGGATAGATAGAAGTGAGTTTAGAGGTAATTATTTCAGATGTGGGAAAGAAGGGCATAGATCTTTTGAATGTCTGATTGGTAGGATAGTTGCTATTGTGAATGAGGTTGTAGTTCAAAATAGTTAGCCTGAGCAAGGAGAAAGTTTTTTGGCTCAGCGAGTACTAGTTGGTGAGAGGACATTGGATTCTTCTTAGAGGACTAGTTTATCTAGGACTTGTTGTTAGTCTGGTGGTAAAATTTGCAAGGTGACTGTGGATGGTGGTAGTACTGATAGCCTTCTTGCTAAGGAAATGGTTTAGAAACTTGGTTTGAAGAGAGTGAGATATCCTTATCTTTATAGGATTGGTTGGTTGCAAGGTGAACATGCTTTGGAAGTGAGGGAGCAATGCCTTGTTGATTTCTAGATTGGGCAGTATAAGGATCAAGTGTTGTGTGATATTGTGTACATGAATAGTTGTCATGTGTTGCTTGGTATACCTTGGCAATATGATTGTAGGGTTGTGCATGATTGTGTCAAGAAGGTGTTTATTGTTGAGAAAAGTGGTTGGAAGTTTTCCCTAATTCCTTTGTAGAATGAAGAGCTCAGTAGGAGGAACCTAAGTATTGGTAGTCGAGTTAAGTTGGTAGATTCTAAGAAGGTTGGAGATTAGTGTGCAAAGAAGAAATGTAGCACACCTAAGATGGATGTGAAGAACAACAACAACAAGGGAAAGAGTGTACAAGTTGAAGATTTGGAGGATATGTATATGAAGAACCAGTTAGGGATTTATGTGTTGAATCCTAGAAGATGTTCTTCCAATAACTAGAACATCTTTTTGAACCTAGGGTATCCGATGCAGGAGCATCCTAGGCTTTCTTGCAATCCTACATGTTGGAGCTGAGTGTCTGTGGTTTCCATTTTTTTGCTGCTGTCAAGCTAGTTAGTGGATGTTGAGTTACTACAGCTCTAATGGATGCCGAGATACTATAGCTCTAGTGGATGCCAAGTTATTGTAGCTCTGCAAGATGTTGAGTTATTGTAGCTCTAGTGGATGTTGAGTTATTGTAGCTCTAATGGATGCCAAGTCACTATAGCTCTTAGTGGGTATCAAGTTACTATAGCTCTTAATGGATGTCGAGTGAATCTATTGGTGTCGAGTGCCAATATTGGTTTTGGTTCTATTCATGCTGAGTTGTCTATGAGCTGACTTTTGGCATTTAATTTATATATGGGTATTTAGTTTGTGTTGTGGCTAACTTGTGGCTTGACCTATATTTAATGTAAGGGATTTAATTTATCTTATAATGAGTTGGACCAACTTTTGGCTTAGTTGGGTGTAAGTAAGGGGTTTTGTGTAGTCTTTAGGAAAAAGTTATCATTCCAACATTGAGAAGGGGATCAAGTGTAGATGTGCATTTTGAAGAGCTAGGGTTGTAGCTTAGAAACTAGAAGATTTCTCTATGGACCAAAGGGTACAAGTGTGAATTCTTCTTGGTGTTCTTATCCAGTTATGTAGCTAGACTAGCTAGGATTGAGTTTGTAAGTTGGATCTTGTTGGATCTCTTAGAATTAATTTTGTAATTTTTGTTTGTATTTGGCCCTAACCTAGAAGGCCTTATAGCTAGGCATATTAAATGTAATCATTTATATCTATGAATAAAAAGTTGTGATTTGGTATCAAATCTTGCATTATTGTTGCTTAGTTTTCATATTTCTACTATGTGGTTGTTTGTTGGGGGTTTGAACATCTCCTTTGGAGATGCTCCTACCTTGAACTATGTCAAAAGCCCACATCACCAACACTCCCCCTTAATCTTCCTTCCCATGTATGTTTGCAGTACCAATACTTTCTTGAAGATGTTCAAAAACATTCTTTGCAAGAGGCTTTATGAAAATGTCTGCCAATTGTTCTTTGGACTTGCAAAACTCAAGACATATGTCACTATTGTTCGCTAATTCATGAATATAATGATATATTATATGTATATGTTTACAACATTGATGAAAGACATGATTTTTTGATAAAGAAATTGTTGAATTATTATCATAATATATTTTTGTAGGTCCTTCTTGTGGATGCTTCAAGTCTAAAAGTACTCTTCTCATCCACATAGCTTGGCAAGCTACTAATGTTCTTGCAAAATATTCTACTTCAACTAATGATAATGTCACAATCAATTATTTCTTTGATACCCAAGAGATAGCTCTTGATCCTAGGTGAAAGATATAGCCCAAAGTACTTTTCTTATCATCAAAGATACCTACCTAGCCACTATCTGTATAACTAATCAGCTTGTAATCAACTAAAGGTGCATATAAGATCCCAAAAAAAATTGTCTCAAGTATATACCATAAAATTGTCTTTCCAACTTTCCAATGAGTTTATTTTGGTTTTTCCATAAATCTAGAAATAAGGCTAACTCCATACATTATGTTAGGTCATGTAGTTCTCAAGTATAGAAGGATGCCAACTAAACTTTTGAATAAATTTGTATCAACATTAGCACTTTCATCATTCTTTCTAAGTTTTAAACCAAATGCAACTGGTGTAGGGGCTGAATTCACATTTTTCATTTGAATTCTTTTCAATAAATCAATAGCATACTTACTTTGACAAATGAAAATGCCTTGATCATTTTGATTTACTTCTATCCCAAGAAAATATTGCACGAGTCCCAAATCAGTCATATAAATTTTATTTTTCATGGCTTCCTTGAATTTGTTAATTGACATATTACTAGTGAATATCAGATCATCTACATATAAGAAAACTATCAATATTTCTCCTTCATTGCTCACTTTGACATACAAATTTGGTTCATAGCCACGCTTACTAAAACCATTATTCACAAAATAAGAGTCTATTATGTTGTGCCAAGCTCTAGGAGCTTGCTTCAAGCGATATAGTGTCATTTTCATCTTGTATACCTTATGTTCTTCTCCCAAAATTTGATATCCCAGTGGTTGTTCTATATACACTCCTTCTAAAATATCATTCAAGAATGTTGATTTCACGTCCATCTGATAAACCTTCAAATTATTTTGAGTTGCTATGGATAAAAACATTCTAATAGTGTCTAATCTTTCCACCAGTGCAAATGTCTCATTGTAGTCTATACTCAGTTGTTGTGTGAAGCCTTTGGCTACTAGTTTTGCTTTGTATTTCTCTACTTTTCCATCAACATTATATTATTTTTTCTAAACCCGCTTAACTCCAATCACATCCTTTCCTTTAGGAAGCTCTACCAAATCCCAAGTTTCATTCTTTTCTATTGATTGAATTTCTTCATCCATGGCTGAAATCCATTTGTCATATTTAATAACATCTTCAAAATAAATTGGTACAGCTTGTGCTAAGAGTACAGAATTAATGCATAAACCGTCATTTTCAGCCTCTTGTAATTCATCATATATGTCTCTAAGGCTTTGTATCTTTCTTAAAGTGTTTATAGACCTTGATCTTAATGATGCAAGTGTTAGATTAGAGGACTCGCTACTTTTAGTGCTTGTTGCAGTAATAGTTTCCCTTGTAGGTGTTTTAGGAACATTTGTTTGTGTTGTAGATTCACATCTTGAGTTTTATTTTCTTCATTTTCTTGTGGAACACTAGCTGCAATCGTAGTTGACTTATCCAAGCTATCATCCCATGATTCTTCTTCTACAAACTCAACATCATGACTTATTATTAGCTTCTTTGTGATAGGATTGTATAGCCTATATGTCTTAGATTGTTCACTATATCCCACAAATACGCACTTATCTCCTTTATCATCCAATTTTTGTCTCACTTCATGAGGTACTAATGAGTATGCCACACAACCAAATACTCTCAAATGTGTTATATTGTGCTTCCTTTTGCTCCAAGCTCCTTCTGGTGTTTTATTTATTACTACATTTGTTGGACATCTATTTAGTATGTATGTTGAGCATGCAACTGCTTTAGCCCAATACTCATTTGGTAAGTGTTTCTCCTTTAACATACTTCTTGCCATCTCCATAATTGATTTATTTTTTCTTTCCACTACTCCATTTTTTTGTGGAGTGTACCTTTCTATAAATTATTTCGTATGCCATTTTCTTTGCAAAAAATCAAAAAATCATTTGATACATATTCTCCACCTTGATCGGTTCTCAATGTTTTGATAGAGTATCCACCTTTTTTTCAACTTTTTGCTTGAATTCTTTACTAATAGAAAATACATCAGATTTATACTTCACAAAATAAACCCAAACTTTTCTGCTGAAGTCATCAATAAATGTCAAGAAATAAAGTTTTCCGCTTAAGGATGGTGTTTGCATTGGCCCACAAAGATATGAATGCACTATCTCAAGTGGATGTTTTTCTCTATAAGACTTTCCAACCAAAAAATTTTCTCTATGTTGCTTGGCCAAAATGCAAGTCTCACATGTTGTCTTAAGTGGCTCTATTGATGGAAACCTGATGCAAGGAGGAGGTTTCAATCATGTTCTTATTACCATACTCTAGAACTAGGATTCTTCCAAACCTACTTTAAGAAAATCATCATTAGTCCCTCAGGACTCTTCTAAGGCTAGAGACCAAGTGGTTGGCCTTTTCCTCATGCCACACTCACCTCTTCCAAATATCTCTACCTCAATCTCCACAAACCCAAACAACTATCTCTCACACCACACAACACCTCCACTACCTTACACCCTCTAGGATCTTTCACAAAACCATACTCCAAATTACTTACAAAGTCTCAAATCACTATCAATGAAGTTATTTTCAAACATTCATGAGGTTCTATACACCTTGTTGGGCTTCGAACACCAATTCTCATCAACTGACCTAATGAGGGATCTTCCTTGTAGCCCTGCCTTTGGGGTTTTAAGGTGGAAGATAAAAACCTCTAAAATAAATTACCAAAAATAATGAGGGATTTATATTCCCAATACTAAGCTTGACCAAACTCCAAAAACATAGAATCTCAACTATTCAATAAGGCATATAACTTGCAAGCCCAATTCTAGACAAATAAGCCTTAAAAACACCTTCTATCTCCAAACTCATCAAACTCTCAAATAACACTGATAAATTAACTTTCTTACACCTTTACATTATCAATAACTTTCAAAATTCTGACTTTTGAGCTCCTAGTTGTTGAGGAGATACCCAAAGCTTCAACCCCTTTCCACAACAAGGGTTTCATTGTTGAATATGGATATTGGCTTCCAAACTCCAATAACTCACCTACTCCACTCTTTAAAAAGATTCTTCAATATCCTATGAATGTAATAAACCTTCCAAAAACCTATAAAAACCCTAGCCAAACCTCTTTCATAGTTTTCCAAAATGTTGATTCACTATCTTTGCATGCAACAAAAGGTAACATGTTGATTCTCGGCCAACTCTTTACAAGGAGAAATGGTTATGATTCAAACCTATCAAATAACTATCAAGACAACCAATAAGACACTTAACATCTTCCCTAATCCCCATACAGTGAGAATCATACACCCAAGGTATCCTTTATTTTGAAAGTGTATAGTATTTACTGTTTAACAATGAATAGTGAGATCTTTGGCAATCACCCAAATGATGTTATGCATGCTTATAACATCAAAAGAAGCTCTAGATATAATTTTCCATGTATAACAAAATTAATAATCACCACAACCGTGAGATAAGAGGGAAGATATGAGGACCGCAATTCAAATACCAGTATATCAGTAGTATATTACAAAAATGACTAATTTATTATACAAATTCACATCATACTCTGCACTTTTCTTCTTCAAACCTCTTCCTCTATATCTTCTACATGATATTATATTGTTTATACCATAACATGACCTTTCACATCCTCTAAGATCTCATTTGAGATGGATGACCTTCCATTTTCCACAATTTGTCATGTTGCAAAATGTTTTCAATAACATTTTTTTGACAACATAGCAACTTTTACACTTTTTCTATATTTTTACATTTCATGCTCTTACATGATTTCTTGGTACCCTAAATAGGTCCAAAAGATAATTATGACATTTCAACACTACATCTATGGCCTTACATGGCATTTTCCACATTTTAGGGACTTTGATTCATTTTGACCCACATTGATTTAAAACATGACTTTGGTCAACATGACCTTAATTGAACACCTAATTACATGAATTGAAACAACTAATTCCCTAACCTATCATGACACAAAAACATACTAATTATGACTCCAAATTCCAAGAGGATGGTTAGGGTGCTCCTACACCATACTCCCCTTGTTGAAAAAACTAAATTCCCTTGAGTTTGCTACAGGGATTTTGTATGATGTTGATGTTGCCTCCTTGTTTAATTGCTTGCCACCTTATCCAACCATTGTCTTTTTTCTTATTCATATTGTTCCAAATGATTTTTATCTCTTCTATCTTTTTTGGAGCCCTAATTGTGATCTTCAATTCTTCAACTCTATCTTGGACTATAGGAATGATCAGCATTGTGCCAATGTCTAGTATCTATGTTATCTAAGATACCTTGGCTCCATATGGACCAATCATTTTCATCTTTACCCAGGGTTTTTCTTGCCTTGGTGACACAAATACAATTCTTTAATTATTCAACATGTCATTTTCCAAAAATGATGGCTTCATTAGAAACTTTAACCTTGTTGTTTCCACAACTTCATTCCTTTGAATGCCTCCTATCTGATTCCAATCTTGCTTGCCAATAATAGAAAAAAATTTAGCCTCTCCAAGGGATATTTTCCTATTCTCTACATAAATTAGTGTCTTATCTCCCTCTTTTATTGATCTAATCTTCAAATGGCCTTCGTCTTTACTATTGTCATTAATGTTTTCAGTCATAGTGTTAACTATTTGCCTCATGTTTCCTTCATGTTGTAGGGAGTTTATTGCCACATCATGTTCCAACTCTCCTTGTATTTCTTCTTCACCATTGTTGTCATCTATTTTGGACACTTGTTCTTCCTTTGGCTCTATCAATTGGTCTAACTTAGTGATTATTTCTTTTCCATATGCCTAATCCTCTACCTTAATAGGTTCCTTAGTATGTTTATCCTCTTCATTATCAAATTTTTGCTCATCTTCTTCATCTATCTATTATCTTAGAAATATCTCGAGTCTCCTTCCTCTTTCTTAATTTTTTTCTAGTGCCTCCTTAAAACTTCTAATCTCCTCTAACCTTTTCTCCTCTTCTCTTTGTCTTCTCTTTCTCTATTCTTCTTCCTTTTGTCTTCTCAAGGCATCTTTATAACATACCCATGCCTTCCATATTTCTTCCAGTGGTGTCATCCTTATCCAAAGAAACTATAAAACTCTCTCAAGCTATCATAAATTAGCAACCCAATCAAATAAACACAAACTATTTTTTCTTCTACTCTAATCAAAATCTTGCCCACAACAATCAAACTTCTGCAACCAACACTTTTGCGCTCACCAATATAATGTAATCCTACTCTGATACCAAATATGATGCAAGGAGGAGGTGTTATTTGTGTTCTTATTACCAAACTCTAGAACTAGGCTTCTCCTAAACCTACTAAAAAAATCACCATCAGTCCCTCAGGACTCTTCTAAGGTGAGAGACTAGGTGGTTGGCCTTTTCCTCATGCCACACTCACCTCTTCCAAATATCTCTACCTCAATCTCCACAAACCCAAACAACTATCTCCCACAATAGACAACACCTCCACTACCTTACACCCTCCAGGATCTTTCACAACACCATACTCCAAATTGCTTCCAAAGGCTCAACTCACTATCGATAGAGTGATTTTTAAACATTCATGAGGTTCTATACACCTTGGTGGGCTCCAAACACCAATTATCATAAACAGACTTAATGAGGGCTCTTCCTTGTAGCCCTACCTTTGGGGTTTTAAGGTACAAGATCAAAATCTCTCCAAAAAATTACAAAACTAATAAGGCATTCAGATATCCAATCCTAATTTTGACTAAACTCCATAAACATAGATTCTGAACTATTCAATAAAGTATATAACTTGCAGGCTTGAGTCTAGACAAACAGGCCTAAAACACACCTTATAATTCCAAACTCACTAAACTCTCAAAGAACAATAACAAGTGAAATTTCTTACAGCTTTACCTTATCAAGAACTTACAAACTTCTAACTTTTGAACTCCGAGTTGTTGAGGAAATACCCAAACCTTCAAACCCTTGCCACAAGGGTTTCATTGTTGAATATGGAGATTGCCTTCCAAACTCCAATAAATTTCCTACTCCACTCTTCAAAAAGGTTCTTCAACATCCTATGAATGTAAGAAACCTTCCAAACACCTATGCAAACCCTAGACAAAACTCTGTCACATTTTTCTAGAATGTTGATTCATTGTCTTTGCATGCAACAAAAGGTGACATGTTGATTCTCGGCCAACTCTTTACAAGGAGAAGTGGTTATGAATCAAACCTATCAGATAACTATCAAGAGAACCAAGAAGACACTTAACATCTTCCCTAATCCCCATATAGTTAGAATCATACACCCAAGGTATCCTTTATTCTAAAAGTGTACAGTATTTACTATCTAACAATGAACAATAAGATCTTTTGCAATCACCCAAATGATGTTACGCACACTTATAACATCAATAGTAGCTCTAGATATATTTTTCCATATATGAGAAACTTAATAATCACCACAACCATGAGATAAGAGGGAAGATATGAGGACTACAGTTCAAATAGTAGTATATCAATAGTGTTTCACAAAAATGACTAATTTATCATACAAATTCACACCATACTCTACAGTTTTCTTCTTCACACCTCTTCCTCTATGTCTTCTACATGAGATTACATGTTTATACCATAACATGACCTTTCAAATCCTCTAATAGCTTGTCCAAGATGGATGACCTCCCATCTTTCACAATTTGTCATGTTGCAAAATGTTGTCAACAACATATTTTTAACAACATAGCAACTTTTACACTTTTTATACATTTTTGCATTTCATGCTCTTACATTCTTTCTTGGTACCCTAAATAGGTCCAAAAGCTAATTATGACATTTCAACACTACATCTATGGCCTTACATGGCATTTTCCACATTTTAGGGACTTTGACTCAATTTGACCCACATTGATTTAGAACATGACTTTGGTCAACATGACCTTAATTGAACACCTAATTACATGAATTGAAACAACTAATTCCCTAACCTATCATGACACTAAAACATACTAATTATTACTCCAAATTCCAAGGGGATGGTTAGGGTGCTCCTACACCACAACCCATGGATCATTTGTTTCTTATATAAGAGTTGTAACCCTTTGAAGTTGATATGACCAAACCTTAAATGTCATAGCCAAGATTCATTTTTGTATGAAGCTTTAAAAGCTGATTTGGCTATCTTTTGCAATTATTTTGGTTCTAAGAATAGTTCACTTTGGATTTGAAGTGGGAACATTCTATTTTGGGTCATTTCAACTTTTGCAATCACCCTATTATTTGGTTTTAATCTAGAATCACACATTCACCATTTCCAAAATGTATTCTATATCCCTTTTGTACTAGTTTCCCAGTTCTTATAAGATTTTGTTACAATCAAAGAACATAATATACATCAGAAAAATGTTTTTCTTAACCTTTCTTAGTTCTTATGCTAATTGACCTCTTCCCATGACTAGAATTTGATGATCATTCCCCAACTTAACCTCTGATTTTACTAAGTCATCTATTGTTGAAAATGTCTCCTTAGTCTCACTCATATGGTTACTACAACCACTATCTAAGAACCATACTTCTTTAGAACTCTCTTGTGAAACATTGCATGTTATTAAGATGGTGTTTTTCTCACTAGTGTTGGGTTGGTTTTCATTTGTAAAATGTACCTTTTGCCTATTCATGTCATATTGTCTTTTTCTACACTTAGATGAAAAATGCCCAAATTTATTACAATAATGACATTGGATGTTAGATTTATCATACCTTTCTCCTTGATGAAGGTTGTTAGGATGGCTGCTCTCCTTTCCTCTTGTTGATGTGAAAGGGGTTTGTGAGCTTGATGTAGTCTTCTACTCTCAAACTATGGATTTCCTCTTCCTTCTCTTGATGTAAAATGTCCTTTTCTTCTGTTGTAATTTGATCTTCCTCTTTTTCTTCCAAATAAAAGTTGAGTCTTTAAAGCATTCTCCAATGATGATGTTCCTGAATAATTCAACCTTTGTTCATGTGATAAGAGTGAGCCCATTAACTCATCTATTGATAGCTAGGAGAGATCCTTAGATTTTTCAATGGTTGCAACTCTTGAATCAAACTTATTTGGTAGACTTCTAAGTATTTTCTCTATAACTTGTTGATATGCAAGGGTTTCTTGATAATATCTAATCTGATTTACTGAATCTTTTATTTGCAAATTTCCAAAATCTCTTCTAAGATTTTATATCTTGAAGTTTTTACCTTGCCTATGACCTGGTATGTTGATTGCAAGTTGTCCCATGTTTGCTTTGATCTTGTGGCAGTAGCTACCGTTAGAAATATTGCTTCCTCTATTTCCTGCTAAATGAAAAACAATGCCTTAGCATCCTTTTTCCTATTTTCTTTCAACAAATCTGTTTCAACTTGTGAAAGAGCTTGATATGCCTATTGGTCTACTGGTTCAGAGAAACTACTTTCAACTAAATCCCAAACATCCTAAGAATGGAAAAGGGTTTTCATTTTGATGCTCCAGTAATCATAATTTTTCCTATTAAAAGTTGGAATTTGAGGCTGTGAAACACTTCCATTAGTTCCTGCCATGATTTAATAGTAAAACTTTCTCTCTTGTAAAACTACAAACCCTTTCTCTTCCTTCCTCACACGGAAACTATGATATCCTCCTGAGATCTTCAACTTTTCTCTTATTTTCCCTTCACCCAAAATGACTTCTACCTATAAAAACAATGCCTAGATCTTCTACAGACTCTTATGCCAGTTTGTTGCAGCAAAGACAAAGGAAACAAATATTTGCTCATGTAAAAACATAGTGATAAAACCAAAACAAGCACACATAAAGAAAATAAATAAGTTATATTGATTCAAATATAAATATTGTTCTTCAACATATGTCTTTTCTGAACAGCCAGTGGTATTTTTACAAAATGAGGTATTGTTCTTTCTCCTTAATTGTTTCCAGAGCAAAAATACATTTAACACCTTTTCAAGAAAAGGAAGTTTCCAGAATCGGTAAAATAAAGAGTCTAGAATAATCCATTGCAGGTCAGAAAATAAATAAATTAGTTGGAGTAGGTAGAAAGACAGGAGAGATTAAAAATAGACAGGCTGGAAACCCACGTTACCAACATTTCCTTCTATCTTAAGCAGAAATCTTTTGAGAACATTGAAACTTTAAAATACATATTAGAGGAAGTGATTAAGAAGAAGAGATATTCAAACAAAGGAGAACAGTAATGGAAAAAGACATGAATAGTACATAAATAAATTTGAGAAAAAAGACCTTAAAGGACTAATCAGATGAATATGAAAAACATAGAACAGACGCATTCGTTTAAAAATAAGTATAGTTTATATATTACACTAGGAGAACTTGCAATATTATGAATAACGTTGAAATGATTGTATTCATAATACAAAATGTTAATAATATTGAAATGATCGCATTCAAATAAAATCACACACACAAGTAGTAAAGACTTTTCTTTAATAAATTCCATTTTTTTCCAAAAAATTTTGATATTTGTGGATACTATGTGTGAAATATGATGTTAAGTTTCTAAGTCATCTGATTACAAAATTTGGTTATGACTTTGTTATATGAAATTAGTTTTTTAACATGTCAACGTATTCAACTCTATTTTGAGATTAGTTTCAGAAAATTAAAATATGTTGAAAACTATTGCTCGAGTTTCATAGAAAACACAAACTGTAAATAGGAAGAATTCTGTAAAACACAAACTATAAATTCCTGCACCCAAAATGAAGATATTTAATAAAATAATTAATATATATGTGGGTGGAGTGAAGATGGAAATATTTGATAAAATGAGAATAAGTTGTAAGCTATCTCTACTTACAACAGATAATAGAAAAAGATCATTAAAGGAATATTATTCAGATGTCAATCTATTTTGACGTTGAAGAAGAAATATAAATTGACGAGGATCTTTTTTTGGAAGGGATTGGGAGGAGGATGAATGCAGATATGTTTGTTGCTCTTCAAGCTGATGCAGAAGCTAACAATGGCAGAGCAATCGTTTCAGGGCGCGCCAATCAACATTTTGAACAACTTGACATATTTTATTGTGTCCGAGATGTGACAATAAAAGCCACATTCATGGATGTTTAAAGTGATTATAATGAGGAGGAAGAACAAATTTTGTACGATCATGTTGATTCTTTTGTGAATTCAAATGAAGAAATGGGTGACAAAGAAGCATCAGAGATGTTGGGATCGCCTAGTGAAGGAATAAATTTGAGAAAATATTGTGCGTGATATGCCAAGAATATTTGGAGGCTACGGAGATATAAAGCAGCTGCCATGCAACCACATTTATCACTACAATTGCATTCTTAGATCCACCAAAATCAAGAATAGCTGCCCACTATGTCGTGGGGTGTTTGATTGTAGGGAGAGACAGTCATGTTGAAAATACAAGTGCAAATTGCATTGTATTTCTTGTACCTATTGAGTTCTTCTCCGGTACTCTTTTTCAAAAGATGAAAAAAATGAATGTATAAAATATCTTTTGAAAGCTTCGCTCATAGTGCAACAATTATCTCTCTTTTCGAAGAATCATTTAACATTATTAGTGACAAACTAACTTATAATTATGATAAGATATTAATCCAAATCAACACACATGAATTTCAAAAGTAGCCTTTATCTGGTTATAATCCATGCGAATTTAAATGGGTAACATATAACATTAAAATATTTTAAATGTTATGCTCAAGTTTAATTTGGATCTAAATCTTCTTGGGCATCTGAAATTGTATTGTTGAATCAAAATCTTCTTGGGCATCTAAAATTGTATTATCTTCGAGTTTTCTTGGAAGGTCAATGTTTTTGCCTACAAGCTTGTCATATTTCATAGGGCAATTAGGTGTTTGGAATTGCTCAAATTAAAATAGAGTAGATTTTGTGTATCGAGTGCAACGGTAAATCCCTGCTTTAAAGTATGTAATTGTTTTTGTTTTAATTGTACATTAATTTTTCCCTCAAAATGTAGTAAAAGTTACATTATACATAATGAAATGTTCAAGAACATGACTGTTGATCATCAAACCTGATCATTCAAAAAGGAGGTAGTCAGCCAAGGACTATTAAAATGTCAAGAAATTCTTATGAGTCTTGAAGAATTTCCATCTTTCTTTCATGATGACAAGTAACCATAAGATTCTCTCGAATGCATTTTTCTTCATCTGTTTCAAATTGAAAGGCTTCTTTGTTGATTTTTCCGTGGTTGGGCTTTTGAAGGTTTGACGGTTGCCTTTTCCTTACCCAAGAAAAGAATGAGATTCATATGGAGTTTGTACTTCTTATAAATGTAGAACAGAAATGGAACCTTGCCTAGCCTCTTTTCTCTTCACCCTGTCTAGCCTCTTTTTGTGTTTTCTATTTTCACCCTATTTTAAGGACTATCTAATTTTGCAATATTATCAAATGCCACAAATTAAAATATGAAGATCTTTGGTGAAATTAAGAGGTCAAGCATTGTTCATGTTCAGAAGCTGGGATTTATTAATAATTCAAAAGACTTGTTCGTGTTGCTAATGGAAAATGGTCTTAGCGGGGTAAGGTGGGAGACTTAAATATCACACATTAAGACTTGATTCTTAAATTGAAATCATTTAATAGTCAAAATTGAATTACCTTTTCTTAGCTAATTTTTTTCTTTAGTGTGTGCTATTTAATGTTGACCATATAAGACTAAACAGATATAAACTCACCATGTGCCTTTCTTTTGCTTATAAGAAGAATTTGGCCAATTCAAATGAAGTATCATCATGCAAATTCCATGTTTATGGACCCCTCCTAATTAGGTTTCCCTGATTAAAGGATTTTATCCCGTTAGGTACATGATTTCTAATCTTACATTCAAGACTCCACCCACTATTATGATTATCAATATGTAATTTTTCCTATGAGGCAGTTTTGAAGGTAATTCGTTTTTAGAGGTTCTTCATTTAGAATTTTTCACTTAAATTGTTAATAATTAATTTGGGACAGATGTATGGGTGGAAGCACAAACCTATGTGTTACATTTGGTGATATTCGTGGGGGTTCCACCCGAAATGGTTTCGGCCGTAACCTTTTTGGCTGTACAGATGTGGCACTTTCTTGCGCTGACATGGCAGGGGGGGTTCTAGCCGAAACCCTTTTGGCCGAAAGGGTTTCAGCCAAAACTCCTCTAGTTTTATAAATATCCGAGAATGGCTCTCGGCAGTCATTTTCACTATTCATTTTACTATCGCGGCTACCAGGTAATTAGGGTGTTTCAGTTGTAATAGGTAGGTGAATTTTTTTTTTTTGTTTTTTGTTTTTTGTTTTTTCTAAAAATGTTTTTTAGTTATTACATGATAATATTATTTAAATGAATTGTTTTTAAGTGTTTTATTAATTAAATTAATTATATTTTAAGTTTTTTTTAGTTGTTCATAATATTTTAGTTACATTTTAGAAATTATTAACATAGTAAACATTAACAACAAACCTATTAGTTACATTTTAGAAAATATTAACATAGTAAACATTAACAACAAACCTATTAGTTACATTTTTAAAAACATTAACATATTAAACATTAACAAAAAACCTATTGGTTACATTTTACAAAACATTAACATATAGTAAACATTAACAACAAACCTATTAGTTACATTTTACAAAACATTAACATAGTAAACCTATATGTCCTAAATAACATTACATTTTACAAACCTATAAGTTACATTTTAGAAAACATTAACATAGTAAACCTAGATGTACTAAATAACATACATGCATATTTTTTATTCACATACATGAGCTAGATGTGCATATTTGAGCTAGATGTTCACATACATGAGCTAGATGTACTAAATAACATTTGCATATTTTTAGTTATATTCAACTTTGTACATATTTATATACATACATGTTTTAAATTAAATTTAACTTTCAGTTTTATATGTACTTATGTACGTATATCTTAACTCTGCATTTATAGATATCTAGATCTTTACATATATCATTATGGCATTCAATAATGGTGGAACACCTATGTCCTTAGGGGAGGCTAGTGTTCATGGAGGGAGTCCTAGTGTTGAGTTGGGCACACCACATAGATCGATATCATCTTCTGAGGAGAGACAACATTTATTTACAAATACTATTGCTAGACTATCTTGTGCTCTCGAGTACCTCGATTCTATATTGTTAGCTTCTACCACTCTCCCTCATAGGGAGAAGGTTGGTTCTATTAGAGATGAGCTGTGCCAGATGATCAAGATGATCTCTGTGTACAACCTATTTGATGATATTAGTATTGAGACATTTTACTCTTCCCTTTCTCACAATGTCACTGGCACTATAAAGTATTCACAGATTGATGGTCAGGTCTCCACCACTATGGTGAAGACCATGTTTCCCTTTTATGCAGATAGGCCTAGGGTTACAGATTATTATTGATGAAGTGTACAGATCAGCTCGTCGCTCCATTTATGTATCCTCAATGATTAGTCATGCATCATAGGTGGCCATAGAAGGATGAGTTTCCCTTTTATTTATGTAAACAATTGTTTGCAGAATTTCATTTACATCATGATGTCGACTATAGAGATTTTTCAAGTCATGTTGGATAGGGTCGAGTCTAATTGTCAGAGAGATTTAGACCTGCAGACACCCCTATGCCTGTTAATAAATGAGCAATGGTGGGTCCAAACCTTTGGTCATGCTGAGAGGTCCATAGATGATTGTTGTGGGTTTGAGTGTTCTTGATGATATAGTCAGGACTCAGATGTATTCTAGCATTGCCATAGTTATCACACAATTATAGGAGATATCTTCAGATAGATGTGGCAGATATATGGTACGATCTTGTGGTCCCATTTCGATAGGTGTTCATGATCTGTATGAGACAACAGATATACCATCACCACTAGAGGTTTTAGCCATCAGATGTGGATGCATTGCATTGTATGACATCTTATATATCATCTAATCTTCTTGGATCATATCAGTCATTGTTGACGGTCATGGGGATTCCTCTTCATGACATTGGTAGACACATCAGCCATATTTGGTCATGAACAGTAGGACCACAACCCTCATAGAGATAGGAGGATATCCTTGCACATTCTACAACACCTACTCCTAAAGAGGGCCATACAACAACTGTCCCCACAACACCTATCCCCACACCTACCTGGGATCCTGTAGCACCTACTCCTACTCCTACTCCTGCACAGCCTGGCCTTAGAGCACCTACATTCCATGATTCAGAGATTACTCTATCACTACATGACTCAGATATCAGTCAGATTGGTAGAGCATTACATGATGCTATAATAAATATTGTAAATTTATATATGTTTATATTTATTTGTTACTATGATTTACACATACATATTCTTGAGTGATTCAATTTAACTTGTGTACATGTATATGTGTGTTCTATAGGTTCTTAGTGATAGTCTGTTGCATTTTGGAGATCTTTAGACCCTGACAGATCCTCCACGACATGAGTGACAAGTATGTTATGTATTTTTTATTATATATTTGATTGATATATATTGTACACATATGATATTCAATACATACACGTATACACATGAATATGTATAATTTTACAAATTTCTTTCATTTGACACAGGGCGCAGATCCAGATCATAGAGCCTTTTGGGGTCAACAATCGGGAGGGGGATGTGGTTGATGTTAGTTTACACATGTGTCTACTTCATTGATGTTGCCAGTATATTATACACACACACACACACACACACACACACACACACACACACACACACACACACACACACATACACACACACACATGTCATTTTAGATACTTTTATATCCAAAGATGTATGTTATCTCAGATACATGTGTTATTTTAGATACTTTAGAATGGATATGTATGTTACTTTAGATACATGTCTTATTTTAGATACTTTTATATGGATGTACATGTTATTTCAGATACATTTGATGCATGTGGTATTTTAGAGATATTTGATGTGGTATTTTCAAGACATTTTATATGATATTTTGGATACATTTTACATGGGTATGTATGCATTATTTCATAGATGTGTTATTTTACATAGATGTACATATTATGTTCATGTTAAATGTATGTATGTTTTCAATATTTAATCAAAAAATTTAATACATATTTAAGAACATAACTTGAGTACTAGAACTTAATGTCTTATGTACATGTTAAATTGATCTTTAATGTCTTAATCTTTTATGTTTATGTATGTGTTATTCATGTTTCTACATATGTTATTCATCTTAATACCTTATTCATGTTTTCAATATTCATGTATATTTTATTTCATAGATGTATGTAACTATGTTCATGTGTTAAATGTAGACATGTATGTTTTCAATATTCATGTAAATATGTATATGTTATTGTTTTTAATGCCTTAATCTAAGTATAATTAACTATATTTAATGACATGTCTTAAGAGTAACATATACATATACATGTAACATATAAAGAGTATAACATAGAATATAACATATACATGTAAGAACATATAAAGAGTATGACATAAAGAATGCATGTTACAACATTTAATTAATAAAATTTAATACATATAAGAACATAAATATTATATGTACATAAATACATAACAACATTTACAATCATATGTAAGAAAACATAAATAATGCATATAAATGCATACAAATATTAAAGGGGTTGTCTTAAGCAGAGGTCCTAGAAGGTGGTGCTAAAGGGATGTCCTAATAGGTGGTCTTAAGGGGAGGTCCTAAGAGGTTGTCTTAAGGGAAGGTCCTAAGAGGTTGTATTAAATGAGATATCCATGTCTAATTTAACTAAAAATAACAAAACATGTCTAGTTTCACATATCCAAGATAAATGATCCAATGTATACAAATTTATAAAACAAATATCCTGTAAACATTAAATGTGAAAGTATAAGAGCTATATAGACATAGCTAAACTAGAGCTCCACAATAAGTACATAGGTAAACTAAAGCTCCACAAATAATGTATTGTTAGGATCATCTCTAGTTTTTATTATCTCTAGAATTCTTTCATGTTCTTCAATAGACAGTTTCCATTTTTTATTTCCATGATGTCCTCTTCTTTGTATTGCTTCAAATTGTAACTTGGTTGCTATAATATGGTCACTGTAATGTAAAATCTTTCCTCGAGACTTGTATTCAATAAATTCAATACCACTATCAGTTACCCTTGTTTGTTGATAATATGTTCCTTCAATAACAACTAATCCAATTGGATATGACTGTGATCAACATCTATAGTTCCTTCTAGCAACTTGCATTTTGCTTTTATGCATCTTAAAAGATAATAGTCCACATTTTTCACATTATCTGGTAAGGCTTGAACTGCAAAAATATCTCCTGCATGTATATAAAAATATAGATAAATATAAATTAATTTTAAAATGAATATACATGTATATTAATTATATATATGAATATATGCACACAAACCTACCATAACTAAATCAGAAATGCACTCATAATCAGTTGAATATATAGGATCATGAATGTCAATGTCAATGTCAGCATCTTCAAAAGGAGGCTTTCTAACTATCTCCTTCAAATCCCAATGTGAAACATATCCATTCACAATATTTTCACATGCACTCACTGGATTGTCCTTAATCCAGTCATCACAAAAACATGTTTTCTCTCTTACTTTAATTACTAGAGGTTTATGGTTTCCTGTAGTCATCACTTGATGTAAACTTCTAATACCAAGAATCGTTTGACAATTGTAAGGATTAGATCAATTTATATCTATTACAAATACAAAAAAGAATTATCATATTTCAAAATAAATATTTAATAAAAAACTCAACAATTTGAAAAATACATTAAAAATAAATATAACTTAGTTCACCTTTCACTTCCCAAAAATAACACTTATTGCATTCAACATCTTGAGTAGAAAAATAAACTTTTCACCATTCAACAATTTGATTTGCACTCTCTATCTTATTCCCTATATGTACATACAATATGCATATATATAAAACTTAAACTATATGCTACTAGTATTAAACATGCACATTAAATGCATATATTTATTTGCAAGTTCATGTTGTCGAAGTGCATGCTTTATACATACTCCTACTCCATCATGCTCCCCTTTTCCATGTCCACTTTCAAAGAAATTCTATAAAAACTTAACATTGGTTCTAGCATGTTGCATTGCTAACCAATAAAACGCTTTTGCATATTTGAATTGTCCTATGAACATGAAACATGATAATTATCTACAATTATTTGTGTACATGTATCAAATTGAAATAGGCATGTACAAATAAATATAAGTTAAAATAAAGTCAAATAAATTTGTAAGTTCGTGTATACTAACCTGCACATCCATCAGACCAATGCCAATGCTCTGAAACATTTATTTCATGATTTCTAAGATCTTCAGAAAACATTGCAAAACAATGAGCCACATAACTCCTATCATGAACTCTATCATCACTAATATAGAAATTAACCTCTTTGATGATGATGCATTCATTTTCATCCAACCTTTCTATTTGATCCACCTCAAATTGTGCATGTCTATAGGTCACTTGCACAAATATTGCAACTTGTTCAGAATGATAATATTGCCCTTAAAGCTCTATTTGAGGTGCAAACGTATAATTCTCAGAAAAATCTACAACTGAAAGTATACAACCAGGTGGAAAACAATTTTTGGAATCACAAAACTATTTAGCTTGCCATCGTGCACCATGACAATGTTGGATATGTGGATATATCAATGGACAGAACTTGGTCATAAACTCATCATAATGCAATTCACTCTCCTTCAATACAATTTTTTTGGATTCATCTCCTCTCTTATTTTGGTATGTCTCATATTTATATCTCATCCATGAAACTAGTGTGGATTCATTAATATTCTCAATTTACATTTCAAAAAATTTGTGTAAATCTCCACAATCTCCACACTAATTTTTGATGCATTGCACTTTGAACTCATCTGAATCTTCTAATTTATCACATAATATGAACTTCACAAATTGTGTTGTACTACTTCAGATGACCAAATTAGGATCAAGTACAACCATAACATATTTATATGATTGCAAGTGTAGACTAAATTCAACATGATTTCAACAACAAGTTTCATGCATCTTATTTATGCATACAATAGAAGGATGCAAACTCTCAAACATTCTTTGACATATTTTGACATTTGAAAATTCTTGCTTGAATGTTTGAAATAATTCACTTTGAGTTATATCTATGAAATATTTTGGATGTTCATTTTTGGCCCCTATCTCTTGATCTCTAATTTGAATAGTATCACATATGTTGGAAGAAACACGAGAATGTGTAGTCCAAAATTCAATAACTTGTCTTTTCACATCTTCAAAAATTTTGTCTTTTCGAGGAACTCTACAAATATTCACCCAGTTATTCTCAATGTTATCATTTAGCATATTTCTCCTCTTGATCTATCTATGAATAGTTCTTCTAGATATATGTGGTACATAAGAAATTGCATGTACCTATTTTCTATGTGTCAATTTTCTACTAGATATAGTAGTCATCAATGCTCTACATGCATTACTCAAATCACCTCCTTGAGTTGTGCTATCAATTTTGTTATAAGCATTTTGCAAGTTTTCAACTATTGTTTTATTAATATTATGCACATGGTTTTTCCTATTATCAACACCCAACAACTCTAAAACAGGTCTCATATCTTTTCTCCTAAATAACTTGACAAATAATATTGCTTTTCCAAATATACTTTTATCTTTGAAATATTCATCCCACATGTTTCGACAATGCTTTCTAATAGTGTTATCATTTATCATATCTTTAGATGGAATTTGGTTAGAAAGTAGTTTCTCATCCAAATCCATCAAATTTGTTATGCCTTCTAGTTTGTTTCTTTTAGTAGAACTGCCAATTTCTTCCTCTTCATTACTTTCATTCTCTTCATGAATCTCATCTTGTTCAAGAATTTCAGTAGGTTGGTTTTGGTTACGTTTTTTATGACCTTTCATTTTGTCATCTCTTTTCCTATCATATTTCCTTGATCTTTTCCTTTTACTGCCCATTGAATACTTTAATCTATAGAAACAAAAAAAAAAATTTAGATTTTGAACACTAAATACCAAAAAATTCTTCAATTTAGAATACATAAAAATAAAAATAAGTAGATGGGAAAAAACACCTTAAAAATATTCAATCCTTTGCAATTCTAACAGTTTCCATGAAATAGTTGCTGAAAATGGCTTCAAAGATCATTGTCTTCTGAAAATGCTAATCTACTTTTCATTGTTTTCTATATTTATTAAAATAAAGAAAACACAAATCTTATTTTTTACATGAGGGTATGTGCAAGATCATGGTCAACTAAACTATGCTCTTAAGTGACGAAATAAACTTAGAAAATTAGGGTTATGTCAAATTGATGTGCAATTTTCTACTTGGTATTAAGTTTATATCAAAAAGTTGAGAGAAAAGAATCTCTAGAAAATTGATTCTTGTTTATAAACTACTAGGACTTATCTCAAAAAAGAAAAAATTGATTGGTCAAAATTTTGAATTTTAATGCAATATTATAAAAATTTCAGAACAAAAATAAGAAGTAGACATATGTCTGACCACCTTAATCAAAATCAAATGATAATGTCTTTTAATAATATTATAGATATAAGTAGTAGACTGATGCCTGGATGTGACACATATTTTTGGGTATTTTTATTCTAAATAAATAATTAATATTTAATTTTTGACTTTAGTATTTTTGGAATTAAAAAACTCTTGTGTCTAACCACCTTAACTAATTCAAAACTCTGCAAAATTCAATTTTTCATTTTTTTCCCTTATAGTAGAAGAAACATAGAATGTGATGCATCTTTTGGATTTAAAAAATGTTGTACCATTTAAAAGCTATAGTTGTTTTTCAAGTAGTGTGTCAGTCAACACTTTATATGTAACTCCATAGAAAATCAGTAATAATTACTTACTAAACTCATAACTTGACAAACCTTACATTTATGGAAAGATAAGAACATTCTTAAGAAACACTTTTCATTTCATCAAATTTTGGTAAAAAAAATGTCATCAACTACATGTTTGAAGTAAAAATCGCATAAAAATAAGCCAAAAGCACAATTTTAGGATGTTTTTAAAGTTGACCATATAGGTTTGGTATCAAAAGATATAGTAGACCTTATAAAGATATTAATTGTTTTCATTTAGTATTAGGGTGGGTGGGAAAAAAGTTGGAATAGATTTTGAAATGGTTTGAGATATTTCAAAACTACAAATTTTTCAGATTGCCACTTTTTGGCACACCATGATCCTGCACATACCCATGAAATAGCCAAACTAGCTTATTTTATACATGAAACTGCCAAACTAACCACTTGTAGTTTGTTGGGCTGATAGGGGTTTCAGCTGGAACCCTTTTGGCTAAAACAGTTACAGTTGAAATGGTTTTGGCCGTAACTACCTATGTGGCATCCTAGGTGGTAGCCACACAAGCAAAAATAAGAACTTCTGCAAACATCTCACTTTGAAGGCCAATTTCACCTACTAAATTGAAGTCTTTTAAAAAACTAAAATAATACTTTTGTAGGTCTCAGAGTCAAGATTATGATCATATAAATTTTTTATTATTTTGATTATGGATAATATGTTATAATTTGAAAATACTACAAGTAGGTATTTTAAGATTTAGAAAGATGTCTATTCAAAAATAGGAAAAAAATAATAAATCATGTTCAAAAATCATTATTTTTTAATGTTGTACTAGAGGAGAGAGTCTTCTTCAAGAATATGTAATTTATTTTAAAATTAATGTAGATTTGATAGAAAAAGTTTGACGGGAGAAAAAAATTGTCAATTTCTGATAACTTTGACTTTGACCAATTTTAACTTGAAAAATATTAGCCGAATTTTTATTTTTTCTTTTTTGGTGCACTAGGTACACATGTCAACTCTAACATATTCCAAAGTTAGACCAATGTATTAACATTTGCATATATATTTTTGATGGGAAAAAAACTCTATATTTTCAGCATTTAAAAAAAATTAAAAATAGGCTTTAAAATTTTAAAAATAAATAATATTTTCACTCAATTTTAAAAAAAAAATTACAGACATAAACTTCATCCAATTTTACACATTTCATTAGTTTACATCATCTTCAAATTCTAAGCACAAATGCCACTTTTATAACGTTAAATTTGAAGACTTTAAATTTTGATATCACTATTCCTTTATAAAAGGTGACACATATTTGTGCTTTTACCCGTATATAATTCAAAATTCAAATTATAAAACATGTATAGTTTAAACTTCAAAATATGTATAGCTTATACTTTCATAATTAGATTTTATACTCCTCTATATAATCTATTGAATGCTTGTCAATATTTTTAATTTCATAATAGTACATGAGAACATGCTTTTCTATCTAATTTAAAATATGAATAGATTTTTATTTTTATTTCTTTTATAATATCTAGAGAAAGATTGGTTGATCATTGAATTTATACATTAAAATACATGTTTTCTTTGACCTAGAGACAAATGGCAAGGATAACAACTCAACAACTTAACCATAATAACATGCCATTATTGGCAACCTGTGATTCTTACATTAATGTAGTGTCTTGATTATTAATTTTTTTAAACTAAGATCTTACTTAGTTTGGATTATCTAATTATGCTTTAATTGGTAATCTCTCTATGTTTTCCAAAGGAGTTGAAGGAGTATTAAACTATATAGGGATAATAAAAAATAAAATTTTCACAAACTTTGTATGGAGGGTGATGCATAAACAATACCTATGTGTTGAGCTTTGACCGAGTATTCCTATGTACTAATGCTTAACTTTTAATTTTTCTTTGGCCATAATTTTTGACATAAATATCTTCTCCATTTGCTCCCATATTTGGTAAGGTATCCGCTTCTTTTTTCCCTTCCCTGTATATATGTTGGATTTTGGTATCCTTAAATTAGTCTAAAAAGGAAAGAGTGTCTTGAGTATGGAATTTATTTTCCAATTAGGGGTTTCCCTTTCTTAGTGCATTCATTGATAATTTGTGAATCTCCTTAAATTATGAATTTTTTGATACCTAATTCTAGGCCTACCTTGAGTCCTTTTATTAGTACGATACACCCTAGTCCAACCTTGCTTGGATTTCCTCTAGATGCTCTATCAAAATTCAATTTAGTCCATCCTCTTAGTGGGGGTTCCCATTTACAATTTTTCTTTATGAAGGACCCCTCTTCTTTCATTGTGTTTCTTAGATGATTGTTTATTACTTCTGTTATACTTCCTTCTACTTTATTAAAAATGAGGCATATTACATCTCTTCTGTTTTGAAAACACATCTGTTTTCTTTTTTTCATATTTCCCATAGTAAAATTGTTGAAGCTATTTTCCATAAATTGCCATATGTCATTGAATTTCTACCTTTTGGTATATTTGTCCAATATAATTTCTTGTGAATCCATTGCCATCCTTTTTGGACAAAGGTACATTGGTATAATAAATGCTTTGCTATTTCAAAGTTATTTTGCATAGTGATTTTCCATTATATTATTATTCTCCTTTTGTCTAATTAATTAAATTTTGAAACTTACCATCATACCAAATAATAAATTTAAAAATCTTCCAATAAAATTTCATCAAATGACACACCTAGATATTATGTAGAATAATATCTTTATTCATTTATAATCATGATATATAAAATAAGAGGAAAGAACAATACTATAATAAATATGCTGTAGTTAATTGTAGTATCATTTGTTTAGGTTTCTTTATTGAACTAGTATGGAGAAGGTCTTGACTCAACACTAGAATAAACCACACAAGAACCCTTGCTTAAGCTAGTTAGAGTTCAAATCACTCAAGTAGTTGTACTACACAAAATCAATAAAAAACTATATAGAAATTTTAGCATTCATATCTAACCTAATCATAACATTACTATACAATATCATTAGTATAGTGATTTAACATCATAAAATTTCTCCCAGAGAAACTATTTTTCAGAATAAAGTTTTTAGCATTCACATCTAACCTAATAATAAAATTACTTTACTATATCATTAGTATACTGATTTAACATCATAAAGTTTCTACCAGACTAATTTTATTTTAGAATAAGATCAAAAGTAACAAAATTCCTACTCTCAACATATGTATACAAAAAATAGGACATTTGTTGATAATAAGAAAAACAATTAGCACTAAGAATTGTTGTACTAATAATGATTACTTTTACTATCATTAAATTTAAAAATAATCTCCCAATCCTTTGAGAGACATTTAAGCTTACCTATCTTGTCCTCCATATCCTTCTTGCACTAGTCCTCAATCTTCCTCATTCCACCTCATTCTGCCCTTACCATTGATGATGCCAAATATGGCCTTTTCATGAAACCATCGAAAGCTCTCAAGAGAAAAAAAATTCAGCATTTGTGATCTCTATAGCTTGTAGTCAAAAACAACAAAAATTTAGAAAAAAAATCACTACATTTTGGTGAATCTGAAAAAAGAAGGTTTGACTTTATTTTGTCTTTAGTACATTTTGGATGGAGATTAGTTGTCCCCACATAAACTACCCTATAGAAAACCCTTAGCAAAAGTGATTATTTCATTAAATAGCTCTTAAGAATTTTTTATAGACAACAATAATGATACGATTACAAAAGGTTTTGTCTTCTGAAAAACCATGAAAGCTATCTACTCAAAAAATAAAAAGAATATAAAGCTAGTGATCAAAGTTTGTGTGGCATCAATTTAGGAGTTCTAGTGCATTGTTTTTAAGAGAATTGGTATTGTGGCTGAATGAAATATATATTAATTTTATATTTATCAAGAATTCTTTTGTAAATAATATGTTTTGTCAATGGGCCCTTGGTCTATTGGTGAAGTTGAATGGCTCACAAAGAGCCCACCAGGGATCAAGTTCATAAGATTTGTGCCCCAGTTGACTTTGGCAGCACGCATGGGCTCATATAGGGTACCTAAAAATTAAGATTCTTTTAGTTGGAAAATACTTTTTTGTCTATATTTAAAAGTCAGTTTATATAAAAACATTTTTATAAGTTTTTCTTTATTTTTATATTTGTAATATAAATTAAAATAATTTGTAATTTTCTTTCTATTTTTAGAAATTAATTGATTTTTATCTAATATATATTTGTAAATTATATTTTTAGAGACAAATTAATATTTAATATTTAATATTAGAAAAACAAGATTAAAATATTATTTTTCCATTATCATTTTTTAATTAAATTTTTATTTATTTTTAAATTTTGGTATTGTACAAGTTTTCTTATACAATACTTTAAAAATAGTTTTGTTATTATATAAGTTATTTGAATTTATTTTTATTATTTTATTAATTATTTCAATTATATCATATTATTCCCATTTTTTCTAAATAATTAAATTTTAAAACCTACCTTCATGTCACATATTAAATTAAAAAATATATTTTAATATTTTTTCATAAAATGACACCCCTAAGATACTAGGCAAAAAATAATTTGAATGGGGTTTTTGGATTTAACACAACAAACATATTGTTATTTTTAATTCAACTCTCGTCTGTTGGGAAAGTTGGGACCCATGTTTTGTCAAGGCACTTCTATAGGTTTTGGAATAGAGGATGAGCTAATAGAATTTGGTGTAGATTAATCCATCTCCCATTGTTATCAATATAGTCACTCACCTTCAAGCCAAATTGGTCTATACACACTTGCTTCAACTAACTGAATTGAAACTAGTCCAAGATGAACCTCAACCAGTTATGCCTTAGAATCTAATCTATGTCCCATCCCCCATGACCCATTGCATACCTTTCCTTAGAATTTTATGACTTCTCACAATATTAGTCCATATCCTTGAGCCTAATGGAAGACCATTATTTCCAAGGTTGTATTGAAAAGTACATCCCCTCATATATTTTGCACAACCCAACCTCCTTAATTAGCCTCTATTGAATCTTTGACATTAGAGCTTTGTCAATATTAGAGATTCCTCTTAAATTTAACCCCCCTTGTGGTTTTGGTTTGTAGACCTTTTCCCAAGCGACCAAACTCATCCTTGAATGCTCCTCCATCCTCATCCATAGAAAGTTGCATTGTATATTCTCAATAGAGCCTCTAACCTAACCAAAGATTTTGAATAGGGAAAGGAGGTAAACAGGGATGCCTTGTAAGGAGCAAGTAAGGAGTTGTAATTTACTATCATTACTTAAAACCTTCCATTTCCACCTCACAAGCTTCCTTTACTTGTGTTTGACGATGGTATTCCAAAATTAGGGTGACACTTCCTTAACAGTGAGGAGTAATCCCAAATACATACAAGGGAGGTCATCTTGTTGGCAATGCGATTCGCTAGTGATTTTATCATGTAAGCTCCTTGTAGTGTTAAAGAAGTAGATTTTGCTCTTATGACACTATAGCATAACCCCCCTGTACCTTCTTCCAAGGTCTAGCTTCCTTGATAGACACAATCTCATAGAGAAACATGTCATCCAAAAATAATTATATCACCTCTCACGGGAGAGTGGTGGTCGATTTAATTCCCTTTAACTGACCTTGTTCTTCCATAGCCAGGAAGTTCTTTCCAAGAACTTTTGCAACAATAAAAAATAAACATGGGGAGAGAGGGTCCCCCTATCTCACCCCCATTGTGGTTTTCAAGAATTTTCTTGGAGTTTAATTAATGCTTCTTTCCATAGAATGCATAACTTCATGGGAAGGATGATTGCATCCAAAATTTGTCTTGCTTCTTATATAAGGATGATGTCCACCCTATGCTCCAACTCTTTTCTTTTTACAACATACTATTTCATGGGGCTATTGAGTCCTCTTATATTCCAAGAGATAAACTTCATTTTCTACATCTCCAAGTATCTTTCAAGGCAAGTTTGATACCTTGAGAAATGTCTTGCATAGTAGCTCTTAGTCTAATAGTCTTCTTGGAAGTTTTCCAACCTTAGAATCTTAACCAACATCGGCTTTAACAAAGTCTCTCAATTTCCACTTCACTCTCTTCCATCCTTCCTCCAAGTCCTCCAGGGATTTATTTGGAGCTAACAAATACTCCAAGTTCTGGTGAATGGGGTAGAGTGTTGGGGAGCCAATAGGATAACCCTAGGACACCCTTTCAACCCCACTTTCAGTAGCATGGATCACAACATGCTTTTGAAGATACTTAGGGGGTTCCATACCCTAAACAGGCTCTAAAATGTGCAAATCAAATCTACCTATAGTATCTAAACATGTCCATCTATGGTATCCAAGTAGGGCACACACCCACTAAGATAGAAGTCTTATTTGGGTCCATAGACTTAATTTAAATAATGTTAAGATTAGTTTCTATTTATAAATTCAACATTATAAGAATGACATTTTTTTAATAAAATCTCAAAGTCAAGACATATATTTCAAAATAATTTACACATAATTATTTCAATAAAAGAACTTTTAATGTTTTTAATTTAATAGATATTAAAAAGTTAGATTTTTATTTTAAAACATTCAATTTATTAGACAATTAAAAACTAACATTTTATTTATAATTCTTTTAACCGAGATTATTTGTTTCTTAAATTATATTAACATGTTTTTAACATTTTACATTATACATATGTATTGTTTTGATTTTCATTAGATTATATTAGTTCCTAGTTTGAAATACATAAAAAATCATATAATTAAAAAAATTAAATTAAATTAAATTTTATTATTATTATATCTATTTAATTATTTTATTTATTAAATTAAAAAATCAATGTCTTTTCAATAGAAGGATTCAAATTGGAAAGCACAATGTTTTCTAAGGCAAAAATAGTATTTAATTTTGCTATTATTTTATTAATAAATAATGAATATAGTTTCCTTCTAATATAAACATTTTCTGTAATGCCCCGCCAAGGGATCCAAAGAATTAACCTAGAATTTCACTAAGTTTGGTAGCATTTTTTTTTTTAACATGAAAGTAAATACCACATATAACTTATGCATAATAATGGAAGCAATAGCAATGTCCATCTGAAATTAAACATAACATACATAACAGATTACATTCTTTAAGATCCCTTAACATTGAATTACATCTAAGAGCATCTAGCATACATGAATCCATCTAGTACAACATCCATATGAAATAATAATGATAAGTCCAATGTTCATACATTACATTTCAAATGCTTATTCATCCTCTGTACATGTCACAGGGTATGACAAGCTCAAAAGAATATACATACGTGAATTATGGTACATCATCCTATTCTAATCCATGATACATCAAAGTAAAGATAATCACATAGTACACATGATACATCATCATAGAAGACATATACATCCATCATAAAGATCAAACATAATAAACTAAGTGCACGGTTCCTCCCAATCGTTAATAGCATCATTAGACCATCGTGGATCCTAGCCATCCCTCTGTGCGTAACATTCCAAATCACCGAAGAGATCATCGGTACTAATATAGTAGGAATGTCAATCCTAACATATACGACATCATATGTAGAAAGTAATCTAACATAAGATAGCATTATCTAACATATGCTAATCATCAATGAAAGGATACATATCCACCATCATGAAGGACACATCAGCCACGATGTCTCAATATATCTCAAATGATAAGAGTGGAAAAACACTACCACCCGACCACATGGTACCTAAGTGGTCCACTCCCACCGTGTTGAGGAGATAATCTCAAGTCCCAAACAAGCTATCAACAATCACATAGCATAAAAATACATAAGTCTAGGAATCCTAAAAGTATACTAACTCAAAGGTTCCAAGCACAAAATCTGACATCTAATCCCCAGAGGCACACAATGACATGTAGGAACCTACTATGCAAGTAGGAAAGTGTCATCGCATTTATCACGTACAAGTTACCCTGGCAGTTAGCTAAACTCCACGGGTCCATACTAATCTCATGCGGCCACTAGTATCCTCTCATGCTGACAAGGCATACTACGAAATGCAAGGTCGCAACCATGCGTTCTCACTACTCCCATCCTAGCCTATACAAGCACTCAAGGCATGGGCGAGAACAAAACACTTATCTTTTTAGGTTCATTCAGTTAGTATTAGGTGTGAATGTTATCACTTATTAATCCAACTTACAATGAGTTACCCTGGCAGCCTCTTAGGGCCTCGGACCTCATTGCAAGCCACTTCCCATCACTACATGCAAATATCCTACCCTAAGCTCATGGAATCATAAATCTCAAAATCACAAAAGATAATCCATAATAAAATCATCAAATATGCATAAAAGCATCAAATCTCCATGAGCAAACATCCATAGAAAATCATGAACACAACAGCTCTTTATTGGCAACTAAAGTATCACTGATAATCAAAGTATCCAATGGTTCTCAATAACCAAATTATATCTCAATCATACTGATCGAAGACTCCAAAAATGGTTGAGTCAAACATGTCACAACATGACATCATCAAGAATAAATCCACATTATAGTCCCATCATAGCGACTAGAAAATAACCAAGGATAACTAATCGATGACCAAAAATAATGGTTAAGTCACATGTCTCATACATAAGAATCTCAACTATAACAATCAGTAATCACATCCAATACATAGAGCATTCCATCACATAACCATGGTTGAGTTTATAAAGATCGAGATTAAAACATCATCATGACATCACAATCACATAACCCCCAAGCCTCTGGTAAATGTCCTATAACTGGTCAATACTAGTCAACCCAAAACCCAAAACAATAGCATAAGAATACACAATGCAAACACATGTTTGGTTTTGCTAAATTTACAACTTAAATTTAAATGCAAAAGTCTGATTTACGTTTCCAAGTTTAGAGAAATAATTGGAGGAACATTTATATGTTTTGGATGAATACAAGTATTCTTTAAAATCCATCTTTCAATTATAAACTTTGATTCAAAACGTCCTCCACCAACTAACAATTAAATTTCATATACTTAATAAAACAATTAATTTCAACCATTATAAAAGAAATGAATCATTTATCAATTATACAATTATAAACCAAATTATTATTAATCATGTTTACATATTATATATATACTTATATATATATAAATATATATATATATATAAATACATATATGAATATATAAATTATTATTACATTAAACAAAATCGAATTAACAAATTCGATTAATACCATTTAACACATATAAAATTTTAATAACAATTAAAAGCAATTTCATATGGCAAATGTAATAAACGTTCATATAACATAATAGTTTGCCAGTACGCAGGACCCTACGGTCGCAGGGCTTGGGACGTCAGTGGTACTGCGTACCTCTATCGTCGCAGTACTTGCGACGATGGTACACTGCGACCGCAGTGGGGGCGCGGGTCTCGTCCCACCCCCCCCCCCCCTACTTAATGCATAAAATGTATTATATATTTTTTAAATTGCTTATGTGATTTCCATTCAGATTTTGCGATTTGGTTTTAATGTTTCTTAACACGTTTTTGACTAAAGATATATTATTCAGTTTTTAACAAATATATATTATATATACATACATATATATATATATATATATACATATGTATATATATATATATATATATATACATATGTATATATATATATATATATATATATATACATATGTATATATATACATATGTATATATATATATATATATATATATATACATATGTATATATATATGTATATATATATATATGTATATATATATATGTATATATATATGTATATATATATATATGTATATATATATATATATATATATATGTATATATATATATATGTATATATATATATACATATATATATACATATGTATATATATATATATATATATATATACATATGTATATATATACATATATATATACATATATATATATATACATATATATATACATATGTATATATATATATATATATATATATATATATATATATACATATGTATATATATATATATATATATATATATATACATATGTATATATATATGTATATATATATACATATGTATATATATATATATATATATGTATATATATATATATATGTATATATATATATATATATATATGTATATATATTTTATTTTATTTTAATTCTACATGTATATATATATATATAATTGCATATATATATATATGTGTGTGTGTGTGTGTGTGTGTGTGTGTGTGTGTGTGTGTATGTGTATGCAAATTGACAAAATATATATATAAATTTCAATCTTCAGAATTTTCCTATAAACCATTGATCTCAACAATTTTCCAATAATTAATCTAATGGATTTGACTATGAATCTAAACCCTAGCCCCGTGTTCTTTTCAGATCTATGCATATAAAACTCTCAAATAAATTAAACTACCCATATTGAGAATGCATACAATAAAAATATGAAATTCCTCAGAAGACATATGGAAGACACAAAGAAAACAGGGAATGCATGATGCAGAAATAGCATAAGTAAAATCACAAGAATCTACCTGGATTCTGATGCTAATTCATTCTTCCTTAGAAAACCCACAGAGAAAGCTCCCTTGTTCAGAATTCTTGAATCCTCCAATGCTCCAATTGCACTCCAAATGCTATGTCTAAGCTTCTAGGAATGCCTGAATATAAAGAGCTCTCAGGAAATATCTAGAATGCCTCTAGAAACAGCTAGAAGGTGTCACCAATTAAGCATGGGTCTTTTCCAACCTTCTAGATGAGTCATAAGGTTGTAGACACCATGTGCTTAATTGATGCACTAACCCCCGTGTTGGTTACATAAGAGAAATAAAAAGGTGCGTTAACTCTCATGCAAACTTATAACTCCAATTCACTTTTTATATAATTTCCATTTAAATATTTATAACTTTCATTTTAATTTTTTTATAACTTTTATTATTATTATTTATTTATTACTTTATTATTATTTTATTATTATTATTAATTTTAATTTCTAATTTTCTTTTATTTAATTCTTTTTTCGTCAATTAATTCTCATTTAATTAATTATAATCAAAATATCAAATAACATGATATTTTATATTAATTTTCTCAAATAATTAATTTATTAATTAAATCTATTTATTAAGACTTAATTAATAGAAAATTCACCATAGACCTCCAAGATAAAATATGAAAACCCATCATAGAGCAAATCACACAAAATCAGTCTAAAGGGTTAAAATCACGAATTATGTCATCCGACACATTCGGTGGATAAAATATCCAGATACTTGTCCTACCTTACTAGGACAATTGGCTTAAAGGTTTGGGATTTGGACTTGAGAATTTATCTCCCTTCTCTTATCATTGAGATAGTGTAATAGGGTACGCTCATCCTGGCAATTTAGGGAAGTCGATACCCGGTACCTACAACCTGTAGAAAAACCATGCATGTACATACAATATATATAATGCTAAGCTAAATAGACAATGGCAGGAAGTGGTGCATCATGTAGATCCCGACTAAGCAGATGACTACGACTCCCTTCCTTAACCACATCAAAAATGCCATACAATAAGAAAACACGCACACCATACACATGCAAGTATAGGGTAAGTATCCATAATAAACACATGAGATAATAAACCATCTAGCTAATCATCAATAACTGAACACAATATAATGATCATCATGTATGCATGAAATGTAAAGTCTAAATGATCTCATCACATAACCACTGAATCCATAACATAATGTCTGATAGTGTCAAAACAATACCACTAATCCATCAACATAAAAATAGTCCATCATAGTCTGATAATAATAGCAACAATATGTCCAAAAAATATGTGAACGAGGGTAGGCACTACATTTTCATTTTAATTTAACTTCTTAACAAAAGAGTGCATAAGCAGTACTAAATTTGTTGAGGGGATTCCCTTTTCGGGCCACATTCTATGAATTAAAATGTTTTTAGTTTTTAGTGGAGAATTAACACACAAACTTATGATGATTTTTTTCCACAAGTAGTAAAAATAGTAAGGCTTGGGCAATAACAAAGTAATACTTTAATTATATTTTTTAAGTTGAATATATAATTTTTTCATAATTAAAAAAATAATTTATTTTTATTTATAAATAATAATTTTTATTTTTTTTTAAATAATAAAACTCTTGCAACAATTTAAAAGTATTTCTCCTCTCGTACTCTTTTTCAAAACATGAAAAAAAGAATGTATCTAATGTCTTTGAAAAGCTTGGCTCATAGTGCAACAATTATCTATTTCTTTCGAAGGATCATCTAACATTATTAGTGACAAACTAATTTATAATTATGATAAGATATTAATCCAAATCAGCACAAAATTTCTAAAAAGAAAGGGTGCTAATCAATTGTAGTTTTTTAGACCAATTATTTTATGTAATGTGGTTTACAAAGTTATTACTAAGTTGGTTGTTGAGAGACTTAAAAAGTGGCTCCCCATTATTATCTCAGAAGAACAAGGTGGTTTTGTTGCTCGAAGACAAATTTTGGATGGGGTGGTTATTGCTACTAAGGCTATTTACTCTATGGCTACTTCAAGGGAGAGAGTAATGTTTATTAAGCTGGATATGGTTAAGGCCTATGATAGAGTTAAATGGAGTTTCCAAAGGAGTATTCTTCTTAATGAGTTGTGTTACTTTTGCCTCTTTTTCTATTCTTCTTAATGGTCAACCTTCTCAGCAATTTGATGCCTTTAGAGGCCTTTGCCAGGGTGACCCTCTCTCCCCATATCTTTTCATCATCATGGCTAAGGGCTTGGGCAGATTCATTAAGTATCAAGTGGCCCAAAATTCTATTCAGGGGTGGCATTGGGGTAATGGTTTATCTACTCTTTCCCACCTTCAATTTGTTGATGATTTTTCTCTTGTGGGTCTTGCTAGGATCAAGCAAGCTAAGGCCTTTCGACATACTCTAGATATTTATTTGGCAGCTTCAAGCCAAAAAGTTAATGAGCATAAATCTTCCATTTACTTTTTTAACACTCTTGATTCTATTGAGCACAGGATTTTTGGTATCCTACAGTTTCAAATTGGGTCACTTCCTTTGACTTATCTTGGACCCCCTATTGTTGTTTCTAGGAAACCACATCTCTTCTAGCAAAATTTGATTACCAAGCTTCAGGATAAGGTAAATCATTGGAATCATAGATGGTTTTCTACTACTACTCTGGTTACTCTTCTTCAATCTGTTATCCAAGCTCTTCCTACTTATAGATGCATGGTTCAGGTTGCTCCTATTTACTTTCTCAAGGATTTTGATGCTCTTTCTTAACAATTTCTTTGGAGTAGTAATTTGCATAGCACTAAATAAAGCTTGATTAGCTAGGAGACTATTTGCAGGCTTAAAAAGGAGGGTGGTCTTTGTCTTTGATTAGCGCTCTTGAGTAGTCAAGCATTGGCTAGTAAGCTTTATTGGAGATGGTGCTCTGGACAACATCAACTTTGGGCTCATATTATCACCCATAAATATTTTCATGGTGCTGATTCTTGCTTTGTTTATGCGCTTCCTCTTGTAGGTTGTGGCTCAATGGTCTGGCATACTTTGAAGACTGGTGTTGTGTTACTTAAGAGAGGTTTGTTCTAGATATGTAAGGGAGGCTCTAAGGCTTTGTTTTGGTCTGATGCTTGAGATGGATTCCCATCCATATTATCCATGTACCCTCATCTTTAGACTCTTTGTGATTCTTTAATGCTGTTGGATGGGATAAAGTGACTCATTACAAGACTCCTTATCAATTAGGACCTATTGTTGGTTACAAATGGAAGCACTCTTCTTATTGGCCTTAGGACTTTTCTTAGATTTTGGCTTCTAGAGAGTGTTCCTCTTTGCTAAGTATGGATGTTTTGGCTTGGGGAGGTACCTTTTCTGGTAAATATCATATTTTTTTTGGGTATCAGTGTTGGGATTAAAGATTGAGTAACTGAGAGGCAGGGGGGAATCAGTTACTCACAAAAATTAATCCACAGATCCCTTAGATGTCTTAAAGATATAGTTACTACTGATACTCGGTAAACAAAATGTTGTAACTCGGTAAATTAAATTGTTACCTATCTCCAAGCATTCATGCATGTAACTAAAAACAAAATGAACACAAGAGACACTAGATTTAACATGGAAACCCAATATGGAAAAAACCACCAAGTAACTAGTTACCAATTTTTCACTCTTCTGAAGTGAGCCCTGTTACGAGAAAACCCTATTAAAGGTTACAATACACACTGTTAGGTGTGACCCTATTAGAGGATTTTGATCACCTTGTTAGGAGTGGCCTTGCTAGAGGTCTTTAGAACAATTCAACTGAACTGTCACCTTGTTAGAGGATTTACAAAATGGCTATTAAACCAACTTTGTTAAGAGATTTGAAATCACTGCTACAGTTGTTAGAAAGAAACAATAAATTAATCCTGAACAAGATGCAATTGAATTTGCTAAATAAGGTCTTTGTTCTACATCATTAGATCCTCCTTGATCAAATATGGCTTTGCTACTCCTCAATGATCTCTGATCATCCTTCAAATTTGCTTCCACAATAATCAGTCCTCATATCCCATTAATTCTACACTTCCATCTCACTCACACTTAGAATTCGTAACTTGACCTCTTAATTATACCATTCAAATTGTCAAGTCAGCATTTACATGTTACATTTACCAATAAACCATACATTAGTCAGCTACAAATATTAATTTAAACAAATAAATGTTATTTCATAAAACAATGAAATCCTTTACTGGACGACCTTGCTCGGTAAATACTACTTCTAGAAATTTCTTGAGTTAACCTTCTTGACTTGGTTAACATTGCAATATTTGTAAAATCCTTTGGCTACCGAGTTGAGTCGATAAGAACTGAATTTCTTATCTGTTCATGAGAGCTCGGTAAGAACTGCTTCTGCCACATTTCCTTTGATGACTGAGTGAGCTCTATAAGAACTACTTCTGCCACATTTCTTTCGATGGCCGAGTGAGCTCGGTAAAAATTAAATTTCTTTGATTAACCTTGAAAGCTTGATAATCAATTGTCTACTCGTTAGACACTGTAAACTTTCTTTACTAACCTTCTGGGCTTGGTAGACTCTATCCTTTGCCTTGCTAACCATCTGAGCTCAGTAGACTTTTTCCTTTGCCTTCCTGACCATCTGAGTTTGGTAGACTCTGTCTAATGAATGATATGACATTTGTGTGACATCAAAGACAATTCATAATTGAACACTTGTATCCAAAAATCTCCCTCTTTGGCATTGATGGCAACACAACATGTCATAGTAGAATGAAATTTGAAAACAAGTCTTTTATTGAAAGAATACTTCACTTTCTTATTCAAATACAACAAACTCCCTCTTTCACAAACTATCTCTCCCTTTTATATAAACTCTTATTATTTTGCAAATTTCAAAAAGATATGACAATATACTCTCCCTCTTTGACAGCATATGCCAAAGACAACTCAAAACATCTGAATAGCATCATACCTGATTTACTGATTCATATGCAATGTCTTCATTGGTTTGCCACATCAACTTGATAGATCTTCAATTTTGTTTCTGTTGATGCATCACTAAAACTGTATTTTAGTGAGCTTCAGATAGGAGAATGACCCCTAACTTACCTCTTAGATACAAAAATGCATCCTTAGGTAAAAGCTTTGTAAATATGTCAGCAATTTGTTCCTTAGTATGGAAGTATTCCAATCAGATTTCCTTTTCTTGTACCAATTCTCTAACAAAGTGATACTTTATGACAATATGTTTAGTTTTTGAATGCATCACTGGATTCTTGGAGATATTAATTGCACTTGTGTTATCAAAAAACATAACAACAGGTTCTTTGATTTCTTACTTCATACCTTCCAATGATTGTTTGAACCACACAATGTTTGAGCAGTTTACTATTGTTGCAACATATTCAACCTCTGCTATGGATTGAAATGTACAATTCTACTTTTTACTTGTCTAAGAAACCAACCTTTTTCCAAGAAAGAAAGCTCCTCTACTTGTGCTCTTCCTGTCATCAACATTCCCTACCCAATCTGCATCAGTGAACACCTTTAAATCCATATTTTGTACAAGTTTATACCATAATCCATGATCTTCAGTTCCTTTTAAGTATCTCATGATCCTTTTGATTTCCATCATGTGATTTTATTTTGATTTTGCTGAGAATCTTGCTACAATTCCTACTACAAGGGCAATGTGTGGCCTTGTGTGTACTACATATTGCAACTTTCCAATCATAGATATATACAATGTCTGATCCACTTCTTTTGATTCATCATCCTTGGTAAGTTTCAATCCAGTACACATAGGAGTCCCAACTGGTTTGGAGTCTTCCATACCAAAATTTTTAAGTATCTCCTTGATGTATTTAGATTGAGTGATGTAGATGCCATTCTTACACTATTGAATTTGAAGACCAACAAAGAATTTGATTTTTCCAAACATTGACATTTCAAATTCCTTGTTCATTTGTTCTGAAAATTCTTTGCAAAGATCATCATTTCGTATGAAAAAAGTATCATCTACAAATATTTCTTCCAAAACAATCTTATTATCTGGTCCTTCCTTTATGTACAAACTACTATTGTCATTAGTTCTTTGAAAACCATTTTGAATAAGATAGTTATGCAATCTTTCATACCATGCTCTAGGGGTTTGTTTTAGACCATATATAATGCTTTCTGCAGTTTGCAAACCATGTCCTTCTTGTTTGGATCAACAAAACCTTCAGGCTGTTCAATGTAAACCTCTTCATCCAATATGCCATTAAGAAATGCTGACTTGACATCCATCTGATAAACTTTGAATTCTTTGTATGCAGCATATGCAAGTAAGGTTCTAACAACTTCCAATCTTGCAATAGGAGAAAAATTTTCTCCATAGTCTACACCTTCTTCTTGAGAGTATCCTTTGTATACTGGTCTAGCTTTATTCCTTGATACTTTACCATCTTCATTTAGTTTTTTTCTAAATACCCACTTTGTTCCAATCACATTCTTGTCTTTGGGTCTAGGTACAAGAGTCCATGTTTTGTTTTTCTCTATCTATTCTATCTCTTCATTCATAGCTTCAATCCAACTTTCATTGTCTAGTGCATCTTTGACATTTCTAGGTTCAAAATCAGCAAGTAAACAAGTGCTTTTCAACTTACTTCTTGTCATTATTTCTTTTGATTTATCTCCAATTATCTGATCTAGTGCATGATGTTTCCTAACATACTTGGCTAACACAAGCTCCTTGCCTTTTGAATGACTTGCATTATTATCCTTCTGTGCTTCAACTTTTGGTTTTGATTTTGGTTGCTTAGGCTCGGTAGATGTTGACTCGGTAGCTTTTGTTTGCAACTTGGGTTCTTGCAACTCAGTAGGTATTAGCTCGGTTTGAACTTCCTGTGACTCGGTTAATGAAGAATCGGTAGTTGAAGATTCCTAATTGATAGATGTATTTGGTATTGTATCAGGTTCAATGCAAACAAATCTCCTATAGTCTTCAAGGTCCCTTTTGCTTTCATCTTTAGTTCTTTTTGCAAACTCATCAACTTTCACATGTGCACTTTCTATGACTTTGTGAGTAGATAAGTTCAAACATCTATATGATTTACTTTTGCAAGAGTATCCCAAAAATATTCCTTCATCATCTTTTACATCAAATTTACCTTTTCTAGATTCTTTCAAAATGTAACATTTGCTTCCAAATACTTTTAGATAACTTACATTGGGTTTATAGCCATACCACAACTCATAGGGTGTTTTGAATGAATCCTTTTTCAGCTATACTCAGTTCAAAGTATGAACTGCAGTGCCGATAGCTTCCTTCCAGTATTTGATAGCAATGCTTTTCTCAATCATTACGATTCTTGCACAATCCATGATAGATGTGTTCCTTCTTTTTGCTATTCCATTTTGTTCAGGAGTTCCAGGTGCTGAAACTTGTCTTTTGATTCCTCTTTCAATGCAAAAGTTATTGAACTCATGTGAAATGAATTCTCCACCCTTGTTAGACCTTAAGCATTCAGTCTTTTGCCTATTTCCTTTTTCTACTCTAGCCAAATACTACTTGAACTTTTCAGATGCTTCTGATTTCTCTCTTAGGTACATGACAGTCATCATTCTTGAATAATCATCAACAAAAAGAATGAAAAAAATCTCATTAGTATAGCTTTCAATGCCAATAGGTCCACACAAATCAGTATGCACAATTTCTAGAACTTCTTTAGTCTGATAGTTCTTGCTTTTAAAACTAGTCTTTCCCATTTTACCAATTTGACAACTCTTGCATAGACCAACCTCAAGTTTCTTTATGTTAGGAACGTCTCTTACTTTCCTAAATTTACCAATTTTTATCAAGTTGTCAAATTTTACATGACATAACCTCCTATGCCATAGCCAAATTTCTTCAATTTGAGCAATAAAACATGAACATCCACCAAGTTCAAGATAGAATAAGTTACCTTTTGTTTGAGTGTTTGATCCAATCAGCTTTCCTTTGCCATCCAACAATCTTGCTTTTCCATGCATAAATTCCACTTTGAATCCATTATTGAGTAGTTGTGCCACACTCAAAAAATTATGCTTTAGTCCTTCTACCCAATATGCATTATCACATACAAGTTCCTTGGTCAGAGAGATTCTTCCTTTTCCTTTTATACAACAAGGTTCATTGTTACCAAATGTTACACTTCCACCAAAATAGTCTTTAGAGTGTTCAAACTTAGTTTTATCACTAGTTACGTGATGAGAACAACCACTATCTATAATCGATGTATCATTTTTGCTCATATGAGAAATAAGTGCCATTTCTTCATCATTGTCAGACTCATCTTTCACAGCAATGTAGACAATTTCATCTTCTTCTTCATCATCAAAATCATTAGAATATTTAGCCATGAAACATGTTTTCTTACATTTATCTTTGAATGATTTGAAGTCTTTCTTGCCATTGTACTTGTGACTTTTCTTCTCATCCTTGTTCTTCTTATTTGGGCACCTAGCAGCAATATGTCCAATTTCTTCACAAGAAAAATAGATTAGAGGAACCTTACCTTTGTATTTCCCTTTGCCTCTTGAATATTTCCTTGCTAGTAGAGCTTCAACCACCTCAAGATCATTGTCTGAACTTTGTTCTGATTCTTTGTCACTGTTTGACTATGGATCCTTTATCTTCTTCCCTTTTTCTTTGAGTGAAAGCTTGGCTTCAAATGCCGATTCAATGTTCTTTGTAGCTGGAACATAATTATCATAGTTGTCTAGCTCAAATGTAGTCAATCTTCCAACTATGACTTCTAAATTTATCTTATGATTTGCTTCACATCTTCTTTCTTGAATTGCAGAGACTCTAATTGCATAGATAGGAAGTAGAGTTCTAAGAACTTTACTTATAACTATCTCCTCCAGATGCTTTGATTGCACTAACACATGCTTTAACTCTTTCAACATACTTTGCAATGTTTTCATCTTCTCTCATCATCATTTGATCAAATTACTCACAAAAATTAATCCATAGATCCCTTAAATGTCTTAAAGATCTAGTTACTACTGATACTCGATAAGAAAAATGTTGTAATTTGGTAAATTAAACTGTTACCTATCTTCAAGCATTCATGCATGTAATTGAAAATAAAATGAACACAAGAGACACTAGATTTAACGTGGAAACCCAAAATGGGAAAAACCACCAAGTAACTAGTTACCAATTTTTCACTCTTATGAAGTGAGCCCTATTAGGAGCCAACCCTGTTAAAGGTTACAATACACACTATTAGGTGTGACCCTATTAGAGGATTTTGATCACCCTATTAGGAGTGGCCTTGCTAGAGGTCTTTAAAATAACTCAACTGAACTGTTACCTTGTTAGAGGATTTACAAAAATGGTTGTTAAACCAACTCTGTTAAGAGATTTGAAATCGCTACTACAATTGTTAAAAAGAAACAATGAATTAATCCTGAACAAGATACAACTGAATTTGTTGAATACAGGTCTCTGTTCTACATCATTAGATCCTTCTTGATCAAATATGGCTTTGTTGCTCCTCAATGATCTCTGATCATCCTTCAAATTCGCTTCCACAATAATCAGTCCTCATATCTCATTAATTCCACACTTCCATCTCACTCACACTTAGAATTCACAACTTGACCTCTTAATTATACCATTTAGATTGTCAATTCAGCCCATTTACATGTTACATTTACCAATAAACCATACATCAATCAGCTACAAATATTACTTTAAACAAATAAACATTATTTCATAAAATAATGGAATCCTTTACTGGCCGACCCTGCTCGGTAAATACTACTTCTAGAAATTTCCTGAGTTAACCTTCTTGACTTGGTTAACATTGTAATATTTGAAAAATCCTTTGGCTACCAAGTTAACTTGGTAAGAACTGAATTCCTTATCTGTTCATGAGAGCTCGATAAGAACTGCTTCTACCACATTTCCTTTGATGACCCAGTGAGCTCGGTAAGAACTACTTCTGCCACATTTCCTTCGATGATCGAGTGAGCTCAGTAAGAACTAAATTTCTCTAATTAATCTTGAAAGCTCAGTAATCAACTATCTACTCGATAGACACTAAAAACTTTCTTTACCAACCTTTTTGGGCTCGGTAGACTATGTCCTTTGCCTTGCTGACCATCTGAGCTTGGTAGACTCTGTCCTTTGCCTTGCTGACCATCTAAGCTCGGTAGACTCTGTCTAATGACTAATATGACATTTGTGCGACATCAAAGACAACACACAATTGAACAATTGTATCCAACAATGAGGAGATAACTAGACAATTATTTGGGAATGTTGATGTCCCTTGGTGGAAGAAAGTTTGGAATAAAAGTTTCTTGGTCCAAGTGTAATTTTTTCATGTGGCTAGTGGCTCACAACCGCTATCTTACATGGGATAATCTTTGTAAATGTGGATTTCAGGGTCCCTCTTATTATGTTTTGTGTGGTAATGGGGAGGAGTTTGTCTCCCATTTTTTCTTCCATTGCTCCTTTTCTACTTAGCTATGACACCTTTAGTGGAGTGCTTGGGGTTTCTCTTTTCGGCATGCTTCCTCTTTGCCTGAGTTTTGGGCCCACTTGGGCAATGCTCCCTCCAAGTATTCTCTGCTCCATACTACTTGGATTGTCGGCCCATCATTCATGCTCTGGCATATTTGGCTAGAGAAGAATCATCAAATCTTCCATGATGTTTGACTTGGTGTTATGCATCTTTGGTGGAAGATCTCACATTCTCTTTAGGAAACTATTCAAGTGAAGTATGCACTAGATGGGTTTATAGATCTAGTTGATCTTGCTATATGCAATCGCCTCAATTTTCATCTTCATGATGGGGTTGCAGCTCAAAGGTATCTAAGAGTGTCCAGGCTACCTTGGCATCAGAGGAAAGGTCGGGTGAATCACGATAGGCATTGGACTCCTCCTCCCCATGGAGTTCTAAAAACTAACACTGATGGTTCTTCCCGAGGGAATCTAGGACCTGTTGGTATTGGAGGAGTAGATCGTTGTAGTTTTGGTGACGTTGAATTATTTTTCTCAGTACACAAGGGTGATTACACTAAAATATCATGGAGGCTCAGGCTATTTTATATTCTGTGGAACAATGTTGCTTGCAAGGATGGAGCAAGACTATCTATGAGTCTGATTCCCAAGTGGTGGTGAACTTGCTTTCCTTGTAGGAGATTGAGGATGTTAGCTAGCAACTGACCACTGTTGTTAATTAGATTATTCTCTTTTGTACCTCTTTTGAGTTCATTAGGTTTACTTACATTCCTTATGAATGGAACAGAGCTACTGATTGTTTAGCCAAATGGGTTTCTAGTCATGCTTCGGGCTAGAATATTATGGATAAGGGGCCACTTCCTTTTGAGATGGTGCAAGAATTTGATGAACTTTTTGCTCAATATAGAGCTCCTTGTTGTGCTCTCCTTGTTGTATTTATTTCTATCTTAATAAATTTGTACCCCTCTTTTTCTAAATAGTAGCCTTTATGTGGCTATAATCCATGAGAATATAAATGGACAATATGTAACATTTAAATATTATTAAATGTTATACTCAAGTTTAATTTGAATCTAAATATTCTTGGGATCTAAAATTGTATTGTTAAATCTAAATCTTCTTGGGCATCTGAAATTCTATTTTCTATTATATTTCTAAATTGGAGTCCTCAACGAATATTTTAAAGGCCTTGGAAAGGTTGAACATTTCATTAACATGGATCTCTAGTTCAAGTATTAGGAGCAAGCCAATCCCAAGGAAACAGAACATTTAAAATACCCATCTTCCCTAAAATGGAAGGTATGTTTTCTTGTAAGGGAAATTAGGTGTTTGGAATTGCCTCAAATAAAAACAGAGTAAAATTTTAATTTATTTGTGTATTTTTAATCATAAAAATTTCATGTTTAATCATCTCTCCTAATTAGGTTTCACTGATTGAACGAGTTCTATTTTTTCTTTATTCCGTGAGGTACATAATTTTTAATCATATATTCAAGACTCCAATCACTATTCATGAAGGTAGTCCTAAGCCAATAATGTAGTGTTAAATTCTAAGGCATTATTTCAATATCAATAGTACAATTTGAGCAAGGGTTTTGATTTAGTTTGCAGTTATGGAGGTTGGTTAGGTTATCTTTATTTCTTTCTCTGTCATTCATTTAGAGTTTCATAACAATATTAAATAAAATATTAATGGCAAGAAATTCTTATTAGTCATGAAGAAATTAAATAGTCATGAACCTGTGTAATTAGGTGTTTCTCATCAGTGACTAATATAAGTATGCTATTTTGTTGGCTATATCTATTTCACAAAATATTAAATAGCTTATATATAATTAAATCCTCAAGTTTTTTGTGTGGGATAGGATTTTATTTGAATTAAAATAGGTGTCATATTATAAGTAGCACTCACACACCATGAAAGAGATTTTTTGAATAATATTGATGATATTGTATAATTTTTGATTTTTTTTCTTATTTCCTTAATTGTGTTATAATATGCTTCTAGTTAACCCTAGAGTTCATATTTCAATTTTAAAAATTATTGTTACTTATTTTAATTACTTATTTTTTAATTATATTTTTAAATTACTTAGGGTGAGGGTTGCATTTTGTCTTTATTTATTTATGTGTCACTCACTTATGGTTTCATAACAATATTAAATAAAATATTAATGGGAAGAAACTCCTATTAGTCGTGAAGAAACAATATTTGTTTACCTGCACACATCAGTGAGTAATATAGTCTGGTGTGTTGTTGAGTATATCTATTTCACAAAATACTAAATAAAATGTATGTGTTTACTTTTTTGAATTTATACTAGACATTATTTAAACTTTAGTTTTAGGATGTATTTGAATTTGGGATTTTTCTTATTATACAAATTACTTAAGGTCATAATCGGTACAGAAATGGGTTCTATATGAAAGACAAATTTATTTTTCTGAAATTGGAGTTTACTTAAGTTAAATATGTAAAAAATTATTTGAAGCCGTTTTGAAGACTTTTTTTTTTAGTGATTCTCCATCTTTATATTTTTTTTTACTTAAATTGTTAATAATTAATTTGGGATAGATGTATAAGGTTTAAATTTTAAAATATGTAAAGCTCAATCTTTCATAATTGGATTTTATATTAGTCTATAATTTAAATGCTTTTTGATATTTTTTATTTCATAATTGTAAATTGGAGTATACTTTTCTATCTAATTTAAAATGTGATTAGATATTTTGCATTAAAGATTAAGAGTTTAGAAAATAGCACCAAAAAGAGGAGAGGCTAGGCCTCAACCCACCAATCAGAGAGTATTAGGTACAAAGAAAAACTAAGAGTTTAAGACAAAATTACAGAATGAAAAAAGTATGGAGGAACATACAAAAAGGAAAAAAAGAACACTAATGAAGTACATCATCTAGATTATCTATCCAAGTGGTCCAACCAAGCACTTTTTTCTGTTCCAAAATCTAGGAGCATATATGTAGCTTATCAAATCAGGGACCATTGTTGTCTCTAATGTCTTGTATAAGCTTTCCAAGCACAGTGTCAAAAACCATTTGGTTGTCAATAATGTTGGCCCATTCAAAATCATCCTTCATCTAGTATATGAACATAGAAGCATGACCATCGTGAAGAAATCAAAGCAGCTTCCTTCACTTTAGATTCATCACATAGAAAACCTAAGAAGCAATTTTGAAATGGGTTAGTTTTCTATAAAACCCAATAAGAGTCCTATCAATGCTTTGAAATTTAGATTCATATCTTAATTTCAAAATATACCAAAGGATGAAACATGAGAGAATATGCTAGAATAGGTTAGCATCGTTGTAGAGCCCATCAATAAATCTAGTAATGATATCAAGAGCATATATATGTTTAGTAATAGTGTAAGGCCCTTTCCCCAATACTATATTATAAACCCTGAATAACACAAATATGGTCAGAACTAGGAAGTGTAAGGAGGTGAGATGTCATGAATTTGTCTCTCATGTATGGTATGTGAATTATAGACTATTACCATACACCTTATGATAGGATGATGATAAGCAGGTTTCAAGATTTAGGTATGTCATGATTGGCATCCTTATTATTAATATGTGACTTGAGATCTCATTATACTAATATACATTGTAGTCATTATTGTCATAAGTATCATATTTGAAATTTTATTAGTTTGGTAAGCTAAGACCCTATGGAATAAAGACTTGAGATGTTATAGCTCAGAAAACTATGATGATGGGTTCATAGTATGTTATGATCTATTAGGATAGTTAGTTTAGGAGGCCATAGTGAAAAGACGAATTAACACTCACCCTTGTGAGTACTAATAATAATTATTATCAATTTAGATAAAGACCTACTTAGTAGAGCTCAACATGATGTAAATATAATAAGTCAATTGTCGTACAATTAGTATTAGGTGGATAAGCTACAATGAATGATGATTAAGATGGAGATATTATTTTTTCACTAACAAATATAATGGGTTTACCTAATGACTGATGTTAAACCTTTGCAGACATGATTACGAAAACATCCTGATTTCCTAACGTTAGTGATTGTAGAGACATATGCCTTATAATGTAATATCTCATAATGATAATAAAATAGTGTTAGTAATCAAACTATATGTAATTGAATCAAAGAATACTAGTTGTGATGATTACATTTTTGTGGTTTTGACCTAAGGTATGTAATCATAACTAATTTTCATGATTGGCTGATTTAGCAATATATATCCAACATGTTGTCATTTTGATAAGAAATGGATTAGGATGTGGTTTAGAATGTTAGTTGGATTATTTGATTAGAAAACTGCCATGGATATGTAGATTCTAACATTTTAACATTTCAAAAACTTTATATGAAAATGATTGAGGAATAAAAGTTGATTATGACAATTGAGTATGCTAAAATTGATTATATGATTTATGATTATATGGAATGTTCAGAATTTGATATTTTAACATTTTGAATGTCTTATTCGAAATGATTAAGTAAAGGAAATCCATTGGATTATGTTGATATGGATTACGTAACATTTAAATTCATATGTAGTTATGATGTGTATTTTATATGAGCTCCTTGGACTACTGATGCTTGAGTTTAGTGTGTAGGAAGTGGAACCATGAAAATATTTGGGGGAAACAAGTTCTAAACTTATGTGAACACAGTATAGCCAAGGTGAATCTTTGGAAGATTCAAAAGCCTTGTTGTGATGTATTTTATTTCGTAAATGTAAGCTTGCTTGTGTGTGAAACTGTTAATCTCAAAGACGCATTAGGGACATGTCATGATGATGTAGAATGTGCTTTTATGTGTCACTTGACACTTGTGGATTTTTGTGTGTTAATGAAATGTCAGCGAGGGTTTTGGTTGTGGTAGCATTTTACCCTAAAACTAATTATCTTGTTAAATGGCTAAGTAAACCCACTTGACAAGGGATAGGATGGGTCACAAACAAAGGAAATTCGAATTTAGACTTGAATAGGGTTTTGAGGGGTCATTATGTGGTCCCAAAGTGTCTTTTATGTAAAAATAAGCTACCCATATGATAGTATAACATGTTAGGGACCTAATTTTGACCATGATAGTGACTAGACAGCCTAGGGGGGCCCTTTGCCAATGCCTTCTTCCACCAATTCGAAAATGGAGTTGTCACGTGTTTTTTCTGATGTTCCCACTAAGTCAATTATAGAAAATTTAGAGGGAGACAAGTTTGTAAGAGGAAGTGGCTTGGTGTCTTTCCTAAAATAGTTAGTGCAAAGGCCTTATTAAAGAGTCTTGGCCAAATTGGTGGGTTGTTCACCCACTCTCTAAGTTTAGAGATAGTTAGGGTTTTGGAGGGAGATTAAGGGAGCTCTACTACAACTATCATTGCCTTTAGCTTTGACCAAGGTTGGTGATTCAAACCATGTTCATGTTCTTTCTTTTAGTATTGCATAATTAATTTGCAAGCATGGAGTATGTGGCATGGAATCATGCTTTGTGTGGTGAATATTTGTATTGTAGATTATGGTATTTTGTTCTTGTAAATTTCTTGGCTTTCTTTCTCGATTTGAATGTTGAATGTAATAATGGGAGTGAAGTCTTCACTCACCCTTGGGAAGGAAGAGAAGCCTTGGGCAAAGGGATTAGTTGGGCTCAACATTTTAGTTGAGAAGATTTACCTCATGATGAGGAGTTGTTCTTTCTTTCATGGAGTATGGGCTCCATTGAAGCCATATACATTTGGTGTTTTGGGAGATACAAGGGGTTATGTGTGTAAGTAGGAGGAGATTTTTATGATGGCCTTGAGAGGCAAAGTGCAATTGCGATATGATGTTTATGTTTGGTTATGGCATCTCCTCTTTGAAGAGTCCACCTTCACCCAATGTGATAATGATTCCAATGGTGAATCAATGTGTAAACCTTGGGAGGGAGTGTTATGTGTTGTCTTGTATGTTTCTCATGCATTATCAAAAGTGGCGTGTGTGTATCCCATTTGGATCTTGTTTCCCTTGCTTGGTGGGTGGCTTCGTAGAAGCCTAGGATGGGAGGTGAGCCTCCATGGTTCCTAGTTTTTGTGTTGTTTGTAGGTTTTGGTGAAGATGGATTCCTTGAAGATATTAGGGTTCCACCTATTGGCTATGCTGAATAACCAAGTGTTGTGAAGAGATGAATCTTTCCCCATGTCATTGAACATTTTATTGTAAGGGAAAAAAGTTCCATTTGTTGTTTGTCTATTATGCTACAAAATAAACTCTCTGTTTTGTGTATATCACTATGAAGAATGGGTTCATGGAAGAAAGAAAGCAATTTAGATGTTCTCTTAACTAATTGCATTAAAGGAATCTCTCATTATGTGTTTAGTTTATGTTGGAAATAAAAGAGTTGTTTTACCATCTTAGTCATACATGAAAGGAAAAAAAAAAGAGTTTCATGTAAAAGATAGTCATAATTATCTTTGAATCATGGATGGAAAATGCATTCAATTTTGGTTTCTCATATAAGGAGTTTCATATTTTTGTTAGTTGATAAGAAAATCATTTAGAGTTCTAGTATAAGGAATGCACTGGTAGATGTTATAATGAACCTTGTCCAAATGTAAGCAATAAAATTTATTTATTTATTATAAGTTCAAGTGGATTAAATAGAACTAATAATTGAATATAATATACTATCCAAATTAAGTCACTATAAATCCCATATTCATATCCTATCAAATGGAATATAGGAGAGAATGTAATAATTTTTTTGTGAAAACCTTGCTATAGATGCAATTTACCTCTCTAGATTTTGTATGGAAAGTGAGAAATAAATCTTTCCTTAATATAGATCAATATAATATTCAAAAATATTCCAAGGAATCAAAGACATAGGAAAAATAAATAAATAAAATAAAATAAAACAAATATAACACACAACACACTAACCATAATAGCCTATATATCTAGCAAGGAGACTAGTCAAAATCTTGTGATTTCCTTGGTCCTCTAGTCACATTAGACAAGAAAATTATACACATTGAATATATTTAAATATATAATAATAATAATAATAATAATAATAATAATAGTAGTGGTGTCTTATCCCTACCAAGTTTCCTAGGGAACCCACCTTATTTGTTAAAAAGAAAAAAAAAAAATCATGGTACACTAAGGGGCAGCTTTATTGGGCCTGCTTCGAAACCACACGTGTGGTGGCCCCTCCCCATCTTCCCACACCAACACTCTCCACTCACGTGAGCATGAAGCTAAGGAATGAGGAAGGGTGGTGTGTGAAAAGAGAATGTTAAAGTATTAAAGAAGATTAAAAAAGACGAGTTTCCTTACCTTTCCCCACACTCCACACTAACCCCAAGACCTAGGCGTATTCTCTCTTGGGTTGTCACTTCAGTACCGCCCTAGATAAGTGTGCCCATGTTTGGAAATGAGTGCTTAGGGAGGGAGAGATAGGTACGTAGTAGCAAGTAGTATTTTTAGGAAAATATGTTTGGGTTTAGTTAAAGGTAGTTGCAGATAGTGGTTAGGATGGACAGAAAATAAACTTAGCTAGCTTTTAGATTAGGCTTTTAAATGATGACATTTTTGGTAGCATGTTAAATAAATAATAATGGGAGGATATATTAGCTTATGAGTTAGTAAAATTAGCTATGGTAGTAATTAGAGTAAATTAAATATTAAAGTTGATAAGAGATATAGTGTATATATGTATATATGTATATATATATATAGTAATTTTTTAATAGATATAGAAAGGAAAATATTAGCATGATAATTAGAAATTAAAGTTATATGTTGTTTTAATGGTGCATAGAAGTTTAAATTGTATAGTGGAATGTTATGGGTTCTTAGTTATTGTCAAAGTGGAGTGTGTTAGGATGAAGGTAGTAGTAATGGATAATTAGTATGTAGAAAGTAATATAGTGTTAGGTAATGGAATATAGTTAGGGGACAACGTTGTGGAGTAATGAATTACTATTGCATGGGATACAATCATGATAGAACATTGTTTTGTTTAGAATAAAATAAAATAAGATTTAAGGAAATATGTCACTAAAGGCTTCTAGGGTTTGAGTCGCATGTTGATAGTTAGTAGTGATCAAATTGTAATTTTGGGAGACTATATTGTATTAACGCATATCATGAATGATAGATATCTATTGTTCAATATGGAATGCTATGGTAGACATGACTATGCAAATTTGAATGCAAGGACGAATAGTGGAAGGTTTACCTAGCTAAACAATTCAAACATCCCACTTGTGCTCAAATTTAGTTACCTTAGTGAGACATTCCTCCTCATACCATGTTCCAATTGACTCCTAACCATTCGATAACCTAGATACCATGGTATAAGTGCATTGGTGGAATCTATAATTTTATTAAATAAATTCAAAAAAAAAAATAGTTGTGTTTTTTCTTCCTTGTAAATTTCGGGCATGACAAATAGAAACATTAAACATAAACCAAATCTCTCTAGCAAAGCTACAATCAAATAAAATATGTCTCATAGTCTAGGCATCTTGCAAATAGGATGAGTATCAAAGGTGGCTTGGTGGTTCCTAACAAGTTGTCTAACCAATAGAAGCTGTCATTTGAAGCATTTGATCTTAGGCGGGATGGGGACTTCCACAATTTATCAAAGGTTTTCTGCCAATTAGTAGAGCTAGTGGTGCTTTACCAAATAATGTTGATATGAATAGTGACATATGTATCATGATTGAGGAATTTGTAGATATTTTTAGCTTTAATTCTAGTAAGGAGGGAGCCATTTTTCCATCTAAAATTGAGGTATCGATGAGAGTCAACATCAATTTTCCTAGGAAGATTAAGGGTAGCACATGCCAACTTGAGTAGCTTGTAAGTTCTTTTACGGGAAACAAGAAGATCATATAATCCTTGGCAAGGCTAGCCAAGCTAATAACATTGTTATGTTCCTTAATATCCATGATCCACTTAGTGCCTTTATTAGCCTAGAATCTAGCAGAACACCCCCGGTAAGGGCAAGGGACTTACCTTGGAAGAAAAGATCCTAGCAAATAGAACATTCTTCATGTAAGGTATAATTGTAGTCAAATCTAGAATTATCAATGAACCCACACACATTCTCCCAAGCCTTCCAAATGGATCTCAAAACCTAAGTGCCTTGAAGAGCCATGGAAAACCTACCAGCAATCAAATCACAAAAAGGGAGGCCTTTCTGGGACTTGGCATTTTTAGGAACACCATTCTAAATATTATTTTTGATAAGAACCTTCCAAGGCTCATTCCCTTCAAGAGCTTGGAAAATCCATTTGGAGGCAAGGGACATTCCTTGAAGCCCGAGATCCTTTAGGCCAAGACCACCACTTGACTTTTCTCTAAGTGGCACCAACTCCATTTAATTGCATGGGCTTTTTTGTTACCTTTCCCATCTAACCACATGAATTGATGGATAGCCTTTTGAATTTCAAAGATTTGATAGTTACTAAATATCCAAGTAGAAGAGTAGTAAATATTGTAGGAAGATAGGATTTTCTGACAGACCTGGACCCTCCCAACAAGGGAAAGAAATATGTTATTCCATTTGTTAAGATTTTTTACAATTTTTTCCTTAACCTAGAGCTACATATCTTTGAGTGAAGGGGACACGGAGAAGGGGATACCAAAGGTATCTAACAATCTTATTAGGTCCTCCCCAAGCATACCCAAAATGAGTAAGCCAATCAGGAGGCACTTCTTTCCACCCCAACATGACAAATTTTGAACTGGAGATGTGGGCCCCTGAGCCTTTACCGAAGAGTTCAAGTTTTGATTGATACATTAAATGTTATTCTACAAGAGTTCAAAAAATAGAGAGGTATCATCAACAAACTGTATGTTAAGAAGTTCAGAATCATCAGGCATAGTAATGCCCCAAACTCTAGGAGAGATGGTATCGTCTTTAAAAAGGTAAAATAAAGCATCTGAGGTAATGAAAAATAGAGTAGGAGCTAGAGGCTAACCCTATCTAATGGACCAGGATAGCAGGATGGGTTGCGAAAGATCCCAATTAACTTCAACCATGGTAAAGTAATCTTTAAGGAGGATTTGGACATACTTGCATAATATGTTGGGAAGCCAAAAGCTTTAGCATCATAAGGATAAAATCCCATTCAACCCTGTCATACACCTTCTTAAAGTCAAGAAGAAGCATGATAATGTTCTATTTAGAAGTGTTGGCCCATTCCATCGCCTCCCAACTAGCAACAAGGTTTTCCAAAATATAAATTCATTTAATAAATCTAGTCTAGGTAGAGCAAATGAATTTGGGGAGATTTTTTTCCAATCAAGAGGCCAAGATCTTGGTGAGGATGTTGTAGCAATGTTAAGGAGAGTAATAGGATACCAATTTTTAACAAGGGCTCTATCACCATCTTTAGGAATCAATTTGATAATGCCAGTGTTAATAAAGCTTCCCAAAGTACCATTACTAAAAGCTTCTGTGTAGAGATCATGAAGGTCATTAGTAATCCAATCAATATTAGCTTTGTAAAATTCAGTAGGGAGCCCATCCGGGCTAGGGGCTTTATTGTCCTTGAGCTTACGAATGATTAGATCTTTATTTATTTTTCTTTTATAATATCTAGATTCTATATACCTTTATGAAGGAGACTAGTTTGGTTTAGTTATAATTTTATTTTAATATTACACTAGACTACTCAATTGACTAACTTGGAGTTTTGATTGTTTGATTCTTGTATCTACACAATGTAGCTACTTTCCCATTCATCTATTTTTCTAGAATGGGTTTAAAAGGCTTGGATAATTTATATGTAGGAAAACTTGAGGTTGTTTTAACATAGCTAGTTTTAGATCAGTTTTTTAGAGGATAAGATACATAGTAATCATTCTAGCTAATACATGGGGGCTAAGATTCAGGTTTCAAGGATTTTTTGAATGCTTTTAAGATAAACATTGTGGCCATACAAGTTATAGGCTTCTTGTAACATATAATCAAAGAAGTGCATATTTTAAACTAATTGAAATATCTTTAAATGAACCTCCAAAAAATAAAAGTACATTTGTTGCATATAAAATGGGTAGTGTATGTCACATTTTCTTTTACTACCTTCAAATGCTTTGTGGGAAGTTTATCTATGATCACTTAGAATCCTCCTTTTACTTCTACAAATCAAAGACATATATAAGGTTTAATAGATAAGGAAAGTGCATTAATTTCACAATTGAATTGTGCAGTCAATTGTTGGCTCTTCATGGAGAACATGAAGACTTTGAGCTCAAGCTATGTGTTGAGATAATTGACTTGCTAGTCAATACATTCTTAGAAGTACATGTTGTGGGCGGGTTAAATCTATCATTTGTATCAAACATTCAAAAATTTGATCTTTTGATGCAATAACAAATGCTTATGAGTCTTGAAGAATTTCTATCTTTCTTTCATGATGTAAAGTAAGCATAAGATTCTCTCGAATACATTTTTCTTCATCTGTTTCAAATTGAAAGGCTTCTTTGTTGATATTTCAGTGGTTGAGCTTTTGAAAGGGTTGACGATTGCCTTTTTCTTATCCAAGCAGAGGATGAGATTAATATGGATTTTGTACTTCTTATAAATGTAGAACAGAAATGGAACCTTGCCTAGCCTCTTTTCTCTTCACCCTGTCTAGCCTCTTTTTGTGTTTTCTATTTTCATCCTATTTTAACGACTATCCGATTTTGCAATATTATCAAATGCCATAAATTAAAATATGAAGATCTTTGGTGAAATTAAGAGGTTAAACATTGTTCATGTTCAAAGCTGGGATTTCTTGATAATTTTTAAGACTTGTTTGTGTTGCTAATGGAAAATGGTCTGAGTGGGGTAAGGTAGGTCTAAATATCACACACTAAGACCTGATTCTTAAATTGAAAGTATTAAATATTTAAAATTGACTGATTTTTTCTTAGCTTTTTTTTTCTTTAGTGTGTGATATTTAATAGTGATTATATAAGACTAAACAGATATAAACTCGCCCATCTGCCTTTCTTTTGCTCATAAAGAGAATTTGGCAAATTCAAATGAAGTATCATCATGAAAACTCCATGTTTATGGACCCCTCCTAATTAGATTTTCCTAATTAAACAATTTTACCCCATAAGGTACATGATTTCTAATCTTACATTCAAGACTCCACCCACTATTCATGAAGGTGGTTTTAAGACAATAGTGCAGTGTTAAATTCTAAGGCATTTATTTCAACTCGCATTATCAGCGCTATGTTTTGAGCAAGGATTTGTATTTAGTCTCTAGGTATGGTGGTTAGTTAGGTTATTTTTATTTCTTTTAGTGTCATTCATTTGGAGTTTGATTGCACCATTACAATTGTTTTATCTATGCTTAAGGGAAGAAACTCCTATTAGTCCTTAAGAAATCAAATTAGTCCTATTAGGGTAACACTATGGAGGGGCTTCTATCTCCGCAGCCTGGTGTCCATGTCCAGTGCATTTGCCGAAGTGTATTGTGCAACGACAACTACCACCTATCTCCTATAGCTTCCAACCCTTGCATAAGGCAAAGACTTAAGCTTTCCAGAGCTTTTGTATTGATAATTTATCAAGCTAATTTGTTACTGAAAATGTGAAGAAATTCTAGGAAAGTAACGTTGAATGACCCATTGCAATCATTCTTATGTCAAAACAAAAGGTTCAAAGGCCTCCGTGACCTAATATTTTTTTGATTTTTTATGCCTATTGTTTCCAGAAACATTTTGCACAGGAACTGTAGTAGCTTTTGAAAAATAAATACCATTAATAATTGTTCGCTACTCATCAAATAAAATGTTTTAATAATAGTAACTTTGCTACCCTCAGGCAGAAGACTTTTCTGGTAAATAATTAGATTATAAATTCATAGGAGATGACAAAAATTAATATTGTTGAAATTTTTAAAATATAATGTTTAATTTCCTACTATTTTATAAAAGACTTTTCTGGTAAACAGTTAGACTGGAAATTCATATTAAATGGCAAAAATACCGTAGAAACATTTAACTATAACAGTGTTTGGGGAAGTGTTTGTTTCCCCATTGGATGTGTCCAAAGATTCACAAACATCAAAACTAATTTAAAAAAGAAAAAACCCATTGCAATAAAAACTGAAAATGAAAGATATTCACTACATTCCAAATGAATCTCCACCTTGCTTTAAAGGAATGGATATCTTCCTACACTTGTGCTACGGCTACATGCCTACTAAACACATCACAGTGTTCCTTAACCCCATTGATTCCATTAATAAGAACTGAATCAAAATTCCAAATAAAGTTGTCAAAATCCATCTAGAATGCTTCAAATGCATAACAATAGCACCTTAAATCTTTACAACTTTTCTTATTACCTCTCACAGGCAACCCTATCTAGCAAAATAACCTCAATTATCATTATCGATGACCAGATTGGAGAAAATTGAAGAAATGAGGAAAAAAATTATACAACAATAATACCAATTGAATCTTTATTTGCAAATAATTGTTTGATTGCATGATCTGCAGTCCATAAAAAAGGTGATTCAATTTTAGATATACGAAAAATTTAGATATCTAGATCTTGGACAAATTTTAGATATACGATAAATTTATCATGGACTTTTCTATATAAAATTTATATTTCAAACACTAAAATCTAGATTTCATTTTAAAATAAATATTTTGTCACTTGGTCTATTAATGAAGTTGAATGATTTGAGTAAGTCTATAAAAAATCAAGTCTTCCTGAATTCAAGGCTTTAACATTGTAAGAAATGAATCTAACAGAATAGATACTTAATTCCAACTCATACAAAATTACCAAAAAACTGAAATATGTCATCAAAATGTGGCTGATGTCAATATTCAACTATCAGAACCCTCAAAATCTTCATCTATCTCAGTCTCAGAATCACCATCAGACTCTTCATTACCCATTAAACATCACGAGGGCTGTACTTTTATATTTAGATTGGCAGCAATTTTTTTCCCTATAGATCTGATTTTGTAAACTTACGTTCCCCCACAAAAAACAATTTTTTAAAAAGAATTCGACATTATTTATTAAGAGAACTGGTAGTGTGGTTCAATGAAATATATTTATTAATATTTATTATTTTTTAATCTATCAAGAATTCTTTTGTAAATAATACTTTTCATTACAATATTTTGCGGATGAAATGTTGTGTTTAAGTTTTATATTAATAAAAATAATTTAAATATTGAATTATAAGAAATATGATTAAATTGTTATTTTTAAATATAAAATTTTAAGATTTTTTTAGTTGGTTTTTTTTTGGCTATATTTAGAAATCAGTTTATATAAAAATATTTCAATAAATTTTTTTCATTATCATCTTTTAATTTAATTTTAATTAAAGTTTTAAAAATTGATAATGTACAATTTTTTTATACACTACTTTAAAAATAGTTTTGTTTTTATATAAGCTATTTGAAAAAAATAATACTATTTTATTAATATTTTTCAATTATATCATATTATTCTCATTTTCCCCAATTAATTATATTTTAAAACCCACCATCATGCAACATATTAAATTAAAAAAATCTTCTAATAATTTTTCATAAAATGACACCCTTGAGATACTAGGAAAAATAACATATTATAATTTTTAATTTAACTCTCATCTACCCACTCGAAGAATAAAGTCTCTCATGGTTTATGTTGCAAAATCGAAACACCCTTGCACCTGAGAATGAGCTAATAGATTTTGGTGTAGATTGATCATCTCCCATTGTTATCAATATAGTCACTCACCTTCGAGCCAAATTGGTCTATACACCGAATTGAGATTGGTCTAGGGTGAAACCCAACCAATTATGCACCTAGAATTTAATCTACCTCCCATCCCCCATGACCCTTTTGATAGCTTTCCTTAGAATTTTATTAGTCCATATCCTTGAGCCCACTGGAAAGTACCTCCCCTCATATATTTTTCCTTCATGATCTTGCACCAACCAACTTCCTCCTTAATTAGCCTCCATCCAATCTTTGACATTAAAGCTTTGTTAAGATTAGAGATTCTTCTTAAATTTAACCCCCTTACGGTTTTGGTTTGTAGACCTTTTTCAAGCGAACAAACTCGTCCTTGGATGCTCCTCCATCCCTATCCATAGAAAGTTGTGTTAGATCTTCTCAATAGAGTATTTAACCTTATAGAGATTTTGAAAAGCGAAAGGAAATGACGTAAATAGGGATGCCTTGTAAGGAGGAAGTAAGTTGTTGTCATTTACTAGCATTACTCAAAGCTTTTCATTTTCACCTTGCAAGCTTCCTTTGCGTGCATTTGACGATGATATTCCAAAATTTGGGCGATACTTCCTTAACAGTTAGGGGTAATCCCAATATGTATTGTGAGGTTATCTTGTTGGCACTGAAATTCTCTAGTGATTTGTAAGCTCTAAAGAAGTAGATTTTTCTCTTATGACACTATACCATAACCCCCTTACCTTCTTCTAGTGTTTAGCTTCCCTGATAGACACAATCCAACTATTGTATCACCTCTGGGGGAGAGTGGTGGCCAATTTAATTCCCTTTAACCGACCTTGTTCTTCCATAGTCAGGAAGTTCCTTCGAAGCACTTTTGTAACAATAATGAATTAACATAGGGAGAGAGGGTCCCTCTGTCTCACCCCCCTCGTGGTCTTGAAGAATTTTCTTGGGGTTCCATTAGTGCTTCTTTCCATAGAATGCATAAGTTCATGGGAAGTGATGATTGCATCCAAAATTTGTCTTCCCAGAACAACCCCATTTAACTTCTTGTATAAGGATGATGTCCACCCTATATTCTAATTTATTTTTTCATAGCATACTGTTTCCTAGGGCTATTGAGCCCTCTTCTATTCAAGGAGATAAACTTCATTTTCTATGTCTCTAAGTATCTTCCAAGGTAAGTTTGATACCTTGAGCAATGTCCTACGTAGTAGCTCTCAGTCTGATAGTCTTCTTGAGAGTTTTCCAACCTTATAATTTGAACCAACATCTACTTTAACAAGACCTCTCGATTTCCTCTTCACTGTGTTCCATCCTTCCTCCAGGTTTTCCAAGGATTGATTTGGAGCCAAAAAATACTCCAAGTTATGATGAATGGGGGAGAATGCCTCATTACATATTGGGAGTGATGTTGCCAAGGAGCCAATAGGATCACCCCATGACACCCTTTCAATCCTACTTTCAATAGCATGGTTCACAACCTGCCTCTGAACATACTTAGGGGCTTCCATACTGTGAGCAGGCTCTAAAATCCGCATCCAAGCAAGGCACCCCCGCACCCACTAAGATAGAGGTTACATTTGGATCCATAAACTTAAATTAAATGTTGTTAAGATTAATTTCTATTTATAAATTTCACATTATAAGAATGGCATTTTTTAATGAAATCTCTCAAAGTCAAGACATCTATTTTAAAACAATTTAAACATAATTCTTTGAATAAAAGATTTTTTATTGTTTTAACTTAACAGATATTATAAAGTTAGATTTAATTTTAAAACATTCAAATTATTAGACAATTAAAAACTAATATTTTATTTCTAATTATCTTAATCAAGATTATTTGTTTCTAAAATTATACTAACATTTTTTTAACATTTCACAATATACATATATATTATTTGATTTTCATTAGATTGTATTAGTTCATAATTTGAAATACATAAACAATCATATAATTTAAAAAAATTACTAAATTTATTAATTTTTAAAACTATTATTACATTTTTTAAATTATTTAATAATTTTATTTATTAAATTAAAAAATCAAACTTCAAATAAAGTAGGTCTGCCCTTTCAATCAGAAGGATTCAAATTGGCAAAAACAATGTTTTCTAAGGAAAAAATAGTATTTACTTTCCGTATTATTACATTAATAAATAATGACTATAGTTTCCTTCCCATATAAACATTTTTGTTTTAATTTAGGTGCTGAACAGGAGTAAATATACACACTACTAAATTTGTTGAGGAGATTCCATTTTCAGGCCACATTCCAAGAATTAAGGTGTTTTTAATTTTTACCCTATGCTTTCAACCACACTAGACAGTTTTCTATTATGTATTTCATGTTTAACGCATGTAATTATTATTTATTAACTGTTTAGTGGAGAATTAACAAACCAAATTATGACGATTGTTTCCCTTAATTAGACAAGTAAAAAATGTAGTGAGGCTTGGGCGATAAGCCCGGCATTGGATTTTCCTAAAATATATTTAACTCCCTGTTTTCAATTTAAATCTACACTTTTTAATTATATTTTTTAGGTTGAATATTTATTTTTTCTCACAGTTCAACTTGTTTCATTCACATTAAATCTATACTAAAAATATGTATAAAATTGTTTTGTTCACATTATATCTATCCTATAAAAATGTATAAAATAGAGACTCTGTGTTTAAACGGTGACTGCCTCTAAAATAAGTTTGAATATCTGTAAGTGCAGATAAATAACGCATAGCAGCGGTTGAAGAATTATCTCAACATTTTCAATTTTGGAGAGAAGCAGCACTGCCGTAATGGCTGACATTATACAAGTTGAAAATGATGAGCCGTTTTATTGTGAGCTTCATATTCTTCCCGATTATGTTTCAGCTATCTATTTCGACGTTCAAGAAATGGATATTGACGAGGATCTTGTTTTGGAAGGGATTGGGAGGAGGATGACTGCAGATATGTTTGCTGCTCTTCAAGCTGATGCAGCAGCTAACAATGGCAGAGCACTCGTTTCAGTGCGCGCCCATCAACATTCCGAGCAGCTTGACATATTTTATTGTGTCGGAGATGTTACAATAAAAGCTACATTCATGGATGTTGAGGAGGAAGAAGAAATCTCATATGATCATGTTGATTCTTTTGTGAATTCAAATGAAGAAATGGGTGACAAAGAAGCAGCAGAGATCTTGGGATCCGCTACTGAAGGAGTAAGTTTCTGCGATGGGGAGAATTTGTGTGTGATATGCCAAGAATCTTTGGAGGATGGGTGTCATGGAGATATAAAGCAGCTGCCATGCAACCACATTTATCACTACGACTGCATTCTCAGATCCACCAAAATCAAGAACAGCTGCCCACTATGTCGTGGGGTGTTTGATTGTAGGGAAAGACAGTCATGTTGAAAATACGAGTGCAAATTGTATTGTATTCTTGTACCTAATGATTTCTCCTCTGGTACTCTTTTCAAAAGATGAAAAAAAAGAATGTATAAAATATCTTTTGAAAGCTTGGCTCATAGTGCAACAATTATCTCTCTCTTTTGAAGAATCATTTAACATTATTAGTGACAAACTAACTTATAATTATGATAAGATATTAATCCAAATCAGCACACATGAATTTCAAATAGGTTATAATCTATGAGAATTTAAATGGGTAACATATAACATTAAGATATTTTAAATGTTATGCTCAAGTTTAATTTGGATCTAAATCTTCTAGGGCATCTTAAATTGTATTGTTGAATCTAAATCTTCTTGGGCGTTTAAAGTTGTATCATCTTCGAGTTTTCTTTGAAGGTCAATGTTTTTGCCTGCGAGCTTGTCATATTTCATAGGGCAATTAGGTGTTTTTGAATTGCTAAAATTAAAACAGAGTAGATTTTGTATATCGAGTGCAACGGTGAATCCCTGCTTTAAAGTATGTAATTGTTTTCGTTTTAATTGTACATTGTTTTTTCCCTCAAAATGTAGTAAAAGTTACATTATACATGATGAAATGTTCAAGAAACGTGACTCTTGATCATCAAAGCTGATCATTAAGACAGCCAGGGGCATATTAAAATGTCAAGAACTTCTATTCCTAACCTTAAATCATTTCTTACATTTAGTTTTCAGAAGCCTTAGTGGCCTCATTTGTTCAATAATTGCATTGAATTTTTTTAAGAGCTTTGCAATTTTCTATTTATTTTTGATCGACTATGTTTTGAAATTGAAGTTTACGTGCACAATCGTTGTTTCTTTTAAGTTAAGTTCTTATGAATCTTGAAGAATTTCTATCTTTCTTTCATGATGTAAAGTAACCATAAGATTCTCTCGAATACATTTTTCTTCATCTGTTTCAAATTGAAAGGCTTCTTTGTTGATTTTTCCGTGGTTGAGCTTTTGAAGGGTTGACGATTGCCTTTTCCATATCCAAGGAAAAAACTGATATTCATATGGATTCTATACTTCTTATAAAAATATTAATTTCTATTAATTGTTCGATGCTTCTAGATATAGGGTGTGCCGGCTAAAGTATTTTCTAGAAGCTGGATCAGCCATAGCATTTTCTAGAAACATGTAGATATTTGTCCCTTGTCGGCTAATGTAGATGTTTCCAGAAATAAATTAAGACCTCTATAAATAGAGACATCATGTAATGCAATCCACAATGGGCAAATGATGAATGAAATATAATATATTTTATTGTGTGGCAGTACATTGTGTTCTGTGTTTGGTATTTTGTATTGTTCTCTGTTTTTGTTATTTTTCATGTTGCCCACCCAATAGATTGGTATCAGAGCTAGGTCAGATAGAAGGTTGGACAAATTTCAGATTGTGATAAAAGAGCAAGTGGTGTGTTGGTGCTACTAAATGGTGGGGGAATGTTTGTGTTATGAGAAGGATAATGGTTTTGAAGAAGACCACATAGGAAGTGTTGAGGAAAGAGGGCAAGTCAGCAAAAAAGGTAGGGTTTGAATTTTTATAATTATATTTGAGAAATTATAACAGCAGAAGAATATTGTGAGGATTTTAGCTATCTAAAGATTTGTTCAAGCTGTTTGAAGATTTAATTCTAGAAGTAAAAAGGTGTTTAGAATTTTTTAAAAGAAAGAATAAAGTGTGTTAAATTGTTGATTTCAATGGGAAAAGCTAGTAGAATTCAAAAGGATAAAACAAATAAGTTAGAAGAAGAACTAGTGATGGTGAAGAAAGAAAATGCCAAATTATTGTGTGAAAAAGATATTTTGCAGAAGGAATTGGAAAAAGTAAGAAATGAAATGGGAGAAGAAAAATCTAAACTATTAAATGAAATTAGTATCCATATAGAGGCAATTGAAGAGCTAGAGGATAGGTTAAAATTTGTGGAAGAAGTACATAATTGGCAGGTGAAGGAAACCTGTAAGCTTAGAGAGAAAAATAAAGAATTAGAAGAAAAGTTAAATTTGTTTGATGATGTTGAGAAAATGAACAAAGATTTAGAAGAAAATGTGAAGAAATTGGAAGAGAAAAATAGTATGCTAAAGAAGGATCTATCTACTTTGAAATAAGAGAAAGAATGTTTGAGTGTAAAATCATTTGTATGTGATGTATCTTGTGACACAAATGATTTGAGTGAATGTGATTTTTTTGAAACTGAAAGTGTTTGTGATGAAAAGTGTAAGAAAGTAAATGACAAGAAGTTTGCAGATTATATTTGTTATGATAATAATAGTATTGGCTTGAAGATTATGAAAAGAATGGGTTTCAAAAGTAAAAGTTTAGGAAAGAATGAACAGGGATTAAGGAATCTGATTGAGACTACAGTCAGGTCAAAATATGCAGGTCTTGGATATGATGCAAGTAGTGAAAAGATGAATAAAAGTTCAAGAGAATCAATTGAAAGCATAAAGATTGTACAATGTTCACACTGTAACAGGAAAGGGCATACAAAGGACAGATGTTGGGATTTAAATCCATGTAATATTTGTGGCTTGAAAAATCATTGTGATAAAAGATGTTGAAATAAAGAGTGCAATAAAGATTTTATGGTTGATTGTATCAAAATGGATTATGGATGGAACTATGAATCAAATTGGCAGAAAATTGCAGGAATGATTAGAGGGTTATTCAAGTATAAATGTTCAAGCATAAAGAAGACTTCAGTACCAGTGGGGAAGAGATCCAAGCAAGGCATCAAAGAGGCAAAAAGTTATTGGCATTTGTGACAAATGAGGCAGCATTATCAGTGGATCCTATGAAAAGAGGAAATTGTTGGTAGTGAATCATTTGTAGAAATTAAACGTTGTAGCCTTGGAAGACACTATTCACAAAGGCATTAATTGATATGAAGATTTTTTGAAAAATGGCTTTTTGGGATTTGGATTTGTATGCATTGTAATTTGATAGTAGAAATTAGGGGGGAGTGTTGGAAATATTAATTTCTACTAATTTTTTGATGCTTCTAGATTATTAGGTTTAGGTTTAGGTTTTGGGTGTGTTGGCTAAAGTATTTTCTAGAAGTTGGGTCAGCTGTAGCATTTTCTAGAAACATGTAGATATTTGTCCCTTGTTGGCTAATGTAGATGTTTCTAGAAATAAATTAAGACCTCTATAAATAGAGGCATCATGTAATGCAATCGGCAATGGGCAAACGATGAATGAAATATAATATATTTTATTGTGCATTAACAAATTGTGTTCTGCGTTTGGTATTTTGTATTGTTTAGTGTTTTTGTTATTTTTCATGCTACCCACCCAACAATACAGGTTGTCTAAGCCCTTTTGAGAGCAGAAATGGAACCTTGCCTAGCCTCTTTTCTCTTCACCCTGTCTAGCGTATTTTTTTGTTTTCTATTTTCACCCAGTTTTAACGACTATAATCTAATTTTGCAATATTATCAAATGCCACAAATTAAAATACGAAGATCTTTAGTGAAATTAAGAGGTTAAGCATTGTTCATGTTCAGAAGTTGGGATTTATTGATAATTTTTAAGACTTGTTTGTGTTGCTAATGGAAAATGGTCTGAGTGAGGTAAGATGGCTTAAATTTCACACATTAAGACTTGATTTTTAATCTAAAAGCATTAAATAGTCAAAATCGACTTACTTTTTCTTAGCTTATTGTTTTCTTTAGTGTGTGATATTTAATAGTGATCATATTAGACTAAATAAAAGAATTTGGCCAATTCAAATGAAGTATCATGAAAATTCCATGTTTATGGACCCCTCCTAATTAGGTTTCCTCGATGAAAGGATTATTTTATCCCGTGAGGTACATGATTTCTAATTTTACATTCAAGACTCCACCAGCTATTCATTAAGGTGGTTTTAAGACAATAGTGTAGTGTTAAATTCGAAGGCATCTTTTTCAACTCGCATTAGTAGCACTATGTTTTGAGCAAGGATTTGTATTTAGTCTCAAGCCAATGTCTATGTTGGCATCAAAATGACATTTTACTCTTTTAAAAAAATTAAATTAAAAATCATTTTAAAACTATTTTATAAATTTAAATTTAATTAAAAATTGTCATAGACATGGCCTAGTCTCGAGGCATGGTGGTTGGTTAGGTTGTTTTTATTTCTTTTCGTGTCATTCATTTGGGGTTCAATTGCACCATTACACTTTTTATCTATGTTGAAGAAACTCCTATTAGTCCTTAACAAATTAATTTTTTTAGCTGTGCAGGTAAATGTTTCTTACATGTATACCACAACGATCATAGATCATAGAGACTATCAATATGCAATTCTTTTTTGGGGTAGTTTTGAAGGCAATTTGTTTTTAGTGGTTCTTCATTTAGAATTTTTCACTTAAATTGTTAATAATTAATTTGGGACATATGTATAGAATCCAAAATTCAAAATATAAAATACATATAGTTCAAACTTCAAAATATGTATAGCTCATACTTTGATAATTAGATTTAATACTCATCTATATCTATTGAATGCTTGTCAATATTTGTAATTTCATAATAGCACATGAGAACATGCTTTTCTATCTAATTTAAAGTATGAATAGATTTTTATTTTTATTTCTTTTATAATATCTAGAGGGAGATTGGTTGAACTTTGAATTTATACATTAAAATACATGTTTTGAGAGCCTGTGATTCTTAAATTACTATAGTGTATTGATTATTAATTTTTTAAACTAAGATCAATCTTAGTTTGGATTATCTAATTATGCTTTAATTGGTCATCTCTATGTTGGAGTTGAAGGAGTATTAAACTATTTAGGGATAATAATAAATAAATTTTAGACTTTGTTTGGAGGGTGATGCATAAAAAATACCTATGTCTTGAGCTTTGATCTAGTATTCCTACGTACTAATGCTTAGCTTTTAAATTTTCTTTGGCCATAATTTTTGACATAAATATCTTCTCCATCTACTCCCATGTTTGCTAAGGTATCTTCTTGAGTGTCTTCGAGTATGGAATTTATTTTCCAATTAGGGGTACTTCCCTTTCATAATTTGTGAATCTCCTTCAATTATGATTTTTTTGATACCTAATGCTAGGCATATCTTGAGTCCTTCCATTAGTACTTTACTGAAAATACACCCTAGTACAACCTTGCCTGAATTTCCTATAGACACTCTTTCAAATTTTAGTTTAGTTCATCCTCTTAGTGGGGGTTCTCATTTACAATTTTCCTTTGCTTCTTTATCTACCTCTCTATAGGTCATTGGTGGGTTAATTAAGTTTCTCCAATTCTTCTTCATATCGACATCCTAGTCTATGAACGACCCCTCTTCTTTCATTATGTTTCTTAGGTGATTGTTATATTACTTCTGTTATGCTTCCTTCTACTTTATTAAAAAATGAGGCATCTTACATCTCTTCAGTTTTAAAAACACATTAGTTCTTTTTTTCATATTTCTACCTTTTGGTACAGTTGTCCAATTTAAAATTTCTTGTGAATCCATTGCCATCTGTTTTGGACAAAGGTACATTGGTATAATAAGTGCGAGTCATTTTTGCATAGTGATTTTTCATTATATTATATTATTCTCCTTTTGTCTAATTAATTAAATTTTAAAAGCCACCATCATACCAAATAACAAATTTAAAATTCTTCCAATAAATTTTTATCAAATGACACACCTAGATATTATGCAAAATAATATCTTTATATTCATTTATAATAGTGATATATAAAATAAGAGGAAAGAACAATACTAAAACAAATATACTGTAATTAATTTTAGTGTCATTTGTTTAGGCTTTTTATTGAATTATTATGGAGAAGGTCTTGATTCAACACTATAATAAAACACACAGGAACCCTTGCTTAAGCCAGTTAGAGTTCAAATCACTCAAATAGCTACACTAGCCTAATCATAACATAACTATACAATATCATTAGTATAGTGATTTAACATCATAAAGTTTCTCCCAAAGTAATTATTTTTCAGAATAAAGCTTTTAGCATTCACATCTAACCTAAAGATAATATTACTATACTATATCATTAGTATAGTGATTTAACACCATAAAGTTTCTACTAGAGTAATTTTTTTAGAATAAGGTAACAACTAACAAAATTCCTACTCTCAACACACGCACACGCACACGCACACACACACGCACACACACGCACACACACACACACACACACACACACACACACACACACACACACACACACACACACACACACAAAAGTACAAAAAGTAGTACATTTGTTGATAATAAGCAAAACAAGTATTGTTAGTGTAAATAATTATTATTTACACTTTACTTAAGTTTACTTAGGATATATGCATTATTTTATTATTTATTAGGTTAGACACATAGGAGTATGTGTACTCATATGAGTTGATATATTGACAACACAGGAGTAAGCAACTCTATGTTAACACATCATGTCTACAACACTGGAGTTTGTATAATCAATTGAGTCATCGTGTAGACAACATAGTTGTTCATACTCTTAATTAAGCACATGGTGTCTACAATATAGTTTTACATGACACACCTTTTTAGGCTTATCCTCTCATCATCATACTAACTCCTGTGCTTAATGGAGGATAATTCACTCTTGGTGGACATATGCTTGGTTGTAAGAATTATTAGTGTGTTGACTCCTAGACATTCTAGATACTGAGGCCTTTATATACAGGCACCTCTAGTGTACTACATAAAATCAATACAATCAATTGAATATCATATTGTTATTTTGATCATACTCTGTTGATCTATTTTGTACTAGTTATTGTGCTTCTTGGTCTTGGGTGATTTTTCCCAAAGGCAAATTCTTACATGGTATCAGAGCCATAGAGGTTTCATTTCATAGCCATTGGAGACCATTCTTGCTTCACCTCTCTGAGGACACCTCGATTCAGATCTAGAGTATCCATAGATATTGGGAGCATCTAGAGCCAAAGCGGACCTCACTATTGCATTTGAAGCGATGATTTAGTAAAAATTGACTATAAATTTGCCTATGTTGGATAATAGTCAAATTTGAGGAAATTTTTTTTTTGCAAACCAGCACCCGAAGGCTAGATTTGCAAGTACAATATGATCATTTTCATATCTGCTTAATTTATTTTTGGATCTGTTAACTTTATTTTCTCTGTATTTTTTGGAACATTTTATTCAAAAAAATTTTTAGGGCCATTAGGCCTGCAGAGAGATTTTTTTTGTAGGAATCGAGTGATGAAATCTCTGCCCCTGCAGGTGGAACATTCCATTACACATCAGTATATTCCACACAAATTTTGGATAGAAAATTGCACACAACACAACCGGCACCTACTTTCAATTTTTTGGAAAGCGACAATCACCGACAGTGGTAACACAACACATGATCACCAACAACTTTGATTTGTTTACAACTCATGACCTTGTGTTTTTAAACTACTCTGCACCCCTTGCGCAGTGCATGTGGGACTAAAAGTCCCAATACCTTCCACAAGCAACTAAGCTTCTTGCCGTCGGTGGCTCTTCCTTCTGGCAGGTACTTCTCCATGTCGACCACTAGTATTTTTACCTTCCGACCACCGACATCAACACATTCTGGCACCGTCATTGCTTTCTCACTAGCAAACATGCTTCTCTTGGCGATGACCGTCCCTCCAATGAGTGTCGCTCCTCCTACCATGTGGTCCATTCAAACACCCACCACATGGTACTTTCTACAGCTACCACGTCTGCATCTACAAACCCAGTTAGCCATGACAACTCAGAAAGACACGTAGACGACCCAGTCATCATAGGTTGTATAGAAGCAACTCAAACAGTCCAAGAAAGTAGTTGTACTTCCATGCCAAAAGGTCATACAATTTAACTCAGTAACCATATGGCCCTTTAATACCATATGTACACTACTGACATCAGCACTAACGTCACTGCCATGTCACCCAGGGAGGACAATTTTTGCTAATGTCATCAAAACACTAGCTTAAAATTGACGGTCGTCAAAACATCATAAGCAGGCCAAATTGCACTGTCACAAAGATTGTTTGGACGTCAAATTTAACCTCGCAATTTTTTGATTAGAACCCTCTCTAGATTCATTTTTGATTTGATAGTGCAATTTTGGGAGGCCATATCTTAGTCATATGGGCTCTAAAACAGGTGTAACTTTTTTTTGGTTTTAGCCAGAATTTCCTAAACTTTTAAGTGGTGCTGTTATTTTTTGGTTTTGGTGCATGGATTTTTTAGAAATTGTAGTTTTTGGTGACTATACCTTCCAATCCTGCATTTACAACTTCAATTGCTCTATACGGACTCATCTGGACTCCAAATCAAGTTCTATTTTTTTTAAAGTGAATAATTTTTCATCTACTTTCCAGATCTACAATAAAATTATAGGCTTATGTGGATAAAAATATCACATTTAAAAATAGGTCCTATCTTTACATTGTATTACTTCAAAATTGTTGTATTTTTGAGCTACATTGTAAAGTACTAGATTTGAACTATCAAAGGAGGTTGTAAACAAAATAATCAGAAGTCTACTAAGGTCAAAATTGACAAAGTGGCCCATTGTAAATGCACTACCTATCAAGTGCAAAATCATACATTAGGGGGGTTGATTGCTTATTTTTTCATTTTGGGGGGTGCATACATTCATTGATCTCATGGAGTTTTGTTTCACATGTCGAGGTGGTTTTAAATAGAAGTTGACAAAGAGGAACTATAAAAAATGGAGTGCCTTGATAATTGATCATCTAAGAAGAGACCATAAGGAAGCATTTCCTTATCTATATTCCACTAAATTGCACTCTTCCCTTACTAAGCCACCTATTAAAATAATTCTAGATGTCATTTATTTCAATGTCACTCATTCTTTCTTTAAGGTCATTGACAAGTTCAATGATCCTTATGATATTTGGAGAGGTCTTTGGGAAGCATATGGAGATCTAAGTATTCCTCCTTTTCCAAAAGACATGCTATCTTTAGTCACTTCAGTTATGTTACCTTCAACTCCAGATGAGATCACACATCCTGATACTCCCGTTGATTATGCTAATCTAATTCCAGCCATAGATGCTCCTGATTCAGTACAGTAGGAATTACCATGTCTTCCTACTTCAGCTTCATGGGATGACTTCCTTTCAAACATTGTATGGTTGTTTATGGAGTCTCACATTGAAGATGTGGGAGACATCATTGATGACATAAATCTTCTCTCTGTTGAGGAGACTTCTTCAATCGTTGTGAGGGCATACTCTAACCCTCAACCACTTGAGCTTTCTTTTGAGATTGACTTGATTATGGCTTCTTTACTATAGTTGTAGGACTCTTTCACTTATGAGGAGACATATTAGTCTGTGGAGATTGTATTCCAGTTTCCTCAGACATCATATTTTCTAAGGATTGTTCCTATTAGTTGGGAAGCATTCTCTATTACACTTATGACACCATGTCTTCCTACAAGGAGGAATATTATTCAACTTTCCTGGTGCAACTTCTTCATTCATCAAGAAGCTTCTAGCATGAGTATTCCTACATCATTGAGGGGAGGTGACATTGCTTCTCTTCCTACATCTTCCTATCAGGATGCTTCATCGTCTTTAGAGTTTGATTCAGTTTCATCCATGGACATGTTACCTTGTTTGCCACCTTATTTTGGGCATCCGCCAGATTGGTTCATGGCATCTTCATTCAACAATAACTTGTAAACATTTGAGAGGACTTTAGAGGCAACATCCACAACATACTACATTTGAATACCTCTTCCATCTTCCTATCCGCAATGGGAAGCATACTTGCACCCATACTTGGTGTATTTTCCTCCTAAAGGGAGAAATGTTGTTTTTCGACATCGGATTCTCTTTTGTCTTCAAGCACTTATCATCAAACAATCCTTCACTAAGGGGGGGATTTCATCGAGGGATTCTCTATTGTATATGCATGATGTATTTCATAATGGGGGGCCTTGATTACTCCATCCATGCATGCATCTTTCTTTATTATACTTTTCTCTCTTTTGGGTGGAGGGTTTTTCCCATGAGGTCTTCCCTCTTTCCCCATTTGCAGAGAGATTTCATTGCATTTGTACTTGGGTACCTAACATGACCTAGTAGTCGAGACCCATTATGCATTTTATCATATATTTTGTGAGCTTAAGTGCATTCCCCTAAGTTTCACTTAAGAGGGGGGGGGGGTTGATAGTGTAAATAATTATTATTTACACTTTACTTAAATTTACTTAGGATAAATGCATTATTTTATTATTTATTAGGTTAGACACCTAGGAGTATGCGTACTCATATGAGTTGTCATATTGACAACACATGAGTAAGCAACTCTATTTTAGCATATCATGTCTACAACATTGGAGTTTGCATAATCAACCGAGTCGTCATGTAGACAACATAGTTGATTGCACTCTTAATTAAGTACATGGTGTTTACAACATGATTTTACGTGACACACTTTTGTAGGCTTATCCTCTCATCATCACACTAACTCTTGTGCTTGGTGGAGGATAATCTACTCCTGGTAGACATGTGCTTGGTTGTAAGACTTATAAGTGTGTTGACTCCTTGACATTCTAAATGCATCTTAGAGGCCTTTATATATAGGCACATCTAGTGTACTACACAAAATCAATACAATCAATTGGATATCATATTGTTATTCTAATCATACTCTGTTGGTCTATTTTGTACTAGTTATTGTGCTTCTTGGCCTTGGGTGATTTTTCCCTAAGAAAAATTCTTACAAATAGCATTAAGAATTTTTGTACTAATAATGATTATCTTTACTATCATTAAATTTAAAAATTATCTCCCAATCCTTTGAGAGACATTTCAGCTTACCTATCTTGTCCTCCATATCCTTCTTGCACTAGTCCTCAATCTTCCTCATTCCCCCCTTATCATTGATATGCCAAATATGGCATTTTTCATGAAACCATCCAAAGCCCTTGAGAGAAAAAAATAGTAGTACCAAACTGCTCCTTTTTCATTTTCAAAAAATTGAAAACATCATAAAAATTTCAGCTCTTTTCATAGTCAGAAATAACAAAAAATTTAGAAATACATTTTGGTGAATATGAAAAAAAAAGTTTGAATTTGTTTTGTCTTTAGTACATTTTAGATAGAGATTAGTTGTCCCCATATAAACTACCTTATAGCACACCCTTAGCAGAAGTGATTATTTCATTAAATAGCTCTCAAGAGTTTTTTATAGACAACACTAATGATACGATTACAAAAGGTTTTGTCTTCTCAAAACCATGAAAGCTATCTACTCAAAAAATAACAAGAATATAAGGCTGGTGATCAAAGTTTGTGTGGCATCGATTTAGGAATTCTAGTGCATTGTTTTTAAGTCTATTACTAACAGTTCTGCCTTTTACCTGATTGCAGATTGCAGATTAACCCGTTCAATTAATCGACTACACATTCGTTCTCCTATTCCCAACCTTGGAAATCTAGCATGCACCCCTTGTTTTGTTTGTAGAGCAACTACATTTAATCAGTCTATCTGGCCAATAAAATTTTGAAGCATATTAATTTGAAGAAACTTTTGTGATCCTTCAAAAGAAATTGAAACCTAGAGTTTAGAAACATGATACAGAAAATTTTCAGACTTCAAAGAAGATTCAGGCAAGAAATGAGATATGTTGATATAAAGAAGGCTCAAAGAAGCCTAATGAGATATGTTGATATGCAGATTAATTTTTTTCAAACATTTGAAATATTTTAATGTTGTATGATATCTATTTTCATGGAATATAATTAGATAAAGCTTAATTTTTAAGATTTGTGTACGAATTTGGATTAATATGTTATCATATTTATCTAGCTATTTTTTATATATTGATAATTGAAAAGTTCAAGTGCAATCATCCTTATTATGTCAAAACAAAAGGATCAAATGCCCCCATTACCTAGTATTTTGAGATTTCTTATACTTTCTCCCTACTTGTTTTTATAAATGACCATTGTTTCAAGAAACATTTTGCATAGGAATTGTAGTAGCTTCTTAAAAATAAACTCCATTAATAATCGTTTGTTATTCATCAAGTAAAATACCAATTAATCTTTATTTGCAAATAATTTTTTGATTGCATGATCATCTGTCCAAAGGACAGAGAGATTAAAAAAGGTGACTTCAATTTGCTTCTATATAGAGATATTGATCTTAACAAACTTTTGATATAGGGAAAATTTATCATACATTTCTATATAAAATTTATCTTTTGAATACTAGGTTCTATTTTAAATTTTTTTTTTTTTTTTAAATCTATTAATGAAGTTGAATAGTTCCTAATAAGCTTATCAAAAATCAGGTCTTGTTGAACGCAATACTTCAACATTGTCAGAAATGAATCTAACAGAATGTATACTTAATTCTAACTCATACAAAATTGCGCAAAACTAAAATATCTCATCAAAATGTGGCTAATGTGAAATATTCAACAATCCCAAGCTCCTAGCAATGATCCTAAACTCCCTGTTATTCCTCATCAATATTAATTTCAGAACTATCAAAGCCCTCAAAATCTTCATCTATCTCAGTCTGAGAATCATCATCAGACACCTCATTATCCATCAAATTCCGTTTTTCAAAATCATTGTATGGCATTTCTTCTTAATTAGCGTCCTCCTTAATTAGCCTCCAACCGATCTTTGACATTAAAGCTTTGTTAAGATTAGAGATTCTTCTTAAACTTAACCCCCCTTGCGGTTTTAGTTTGTAGACCTTTCCCTAGCGACCAAACTCATCCTGGAATGCTTCTCCATCCATCTTTGTCCTTAGAAAGTTATGTTAGATCTTCTCAATAGAGCCTTTAACCTTATCAGAGATTTGAACAGGGAAAAGGAAGTAAATAGGGATGTCTTGTAAGGAGGAAGTAAGTAGTTGTCATTTACTAGCATTACTCAAAACCTTCCATTTCCCCTGCAATTCTTTAGTGATTTGTAAGCTCTTTGTAGTGTTTTAGATTAAGGTAAAAGTAGGTTTTGAAGGGGCCCCAAAACCCATTACATCAAAGAGAAAGATAAACCATTAAGCACAACCAGGTTTTAAAAGGACCTGAAACCAGCCAAACAACTAAACCAAGTTTTGCAGGGACCTGAAACCAGCAGATATGACCAGTTAAAGAAGAATTAGAATTTCCTAATTATCTTAACCAAGATTATTTGTTTTTGAAATTATATTAACATTTTTTTAACATTTTACAATATATATATATATATATATATATATATATATATATATATATATATATATATATATATATATAATTTGATTTTTATTATATTGTATTAGTTCCTAGTTTGAAACAATCATATAATTAAAAAAATTACTAATAATAATAATTTTTAAAATTATAATTATATCTATTTAATTATTTAATAATTTTATTTATTAAATTAAAAAAATCAAACTTCAAATAAACTAGGTCTGCCCTTTCAATCAAAAGGATTCAAATTGGAAAAAACAATGTTTTCTAAGGAAAAGATAGTATTTACTTTCCATATTTTTTCATTAATAAAGAATGACTATAATTTCCTTCCTATATAAACATTTTTGTTTTATTTTAACTGCTTAAAGAAGTGAATATGCACTACTAAATTTGTTGAGGAGATTCCCTTTTCGGGCCACAATCCAAGGATCAAAGTGTTTTTAATTTTTACCCTATGCTTTCAACCACACTAGGTTTTGTTAAATGCGTAAGCAACCACGCCATATTTCATGTTTAACGCATGTAATTATTATTTATTAACTGTTTACTGGAGAATTAACACACCAAATTATGACGATTTGTTTCCTTAATTAGACAAGTAAAAAAATGTAGTAAGGCTTCGGCAATAAGCCGACGGTAGTGATACTTTAATTGCCAACTGTAGTAATACTTTAATTGTCCGTCTAATAGTTTTAATTGTCTATCTAACAGTTAACTCGCTTTTTGCAATTTAAATCTACACTATTTAATTTCAAAGTAATACTGTAATTAAAATTTTTTAAGTTGAATATATAAATAATAAAAATGCTTTTTCTTTAATGATAAAACTGCTGTAACAATTTTGAAAGTCTTCTAACAGTCTAACTAGTTTTATTCACATTAAATCTATCCTATGAAAATGTATAAAATGGAGACTATGTGTTTAGACTAGTACTTTAATTTTTTAAGGATATATTTGAATTCGGGGTTTTTCTTTTTTTGCAAAAAGAGGGGTAAAAATTTATTAAGACAGAAAGAAATACAACAAGGAGAGCTCAACAAGGAGCTCGATCCTGAGCAACAAGATCATCAAATTCTTGCACCATCTTAAAGGACAGTTGCCTCCTATCCCTAATATTTCAACCCAGATCATGACTAGATGCCCATTTCGCTAAACAATCAGCAGTTCTATTCCATTCACGAGGAATATACGTGAACCTAATGAATTGAAAAGAGGAAGAGAAGAAAAGAATCTGGTTAACAACAGTGGCCAGCTGCCAACTAACATCCTCAAGCTCTTGCGAAGAAAGCATGTTCACCACCACTTGGGAATCAGACTCACAGATAATCTTACTCCATCCCCGCAAGCAACACTGTTCCACAGCATATAAAATAGCCTGAGCTTCCATGAGATTGTTAGTATAATCACCCTTATGAACTGAGAAGAAAAATTTAACATCCCCAGAACTACAACGAGCCACTCCACCAATACCAGATGGACCAGGATTCCCACGGGAAGAACCATCAGTGTTAATTTTCAGAACTCCACAGGGAGGAGGAGTCCAGTGAAATGACCCTAGCTATAAAGGTCACTAAATCCCAATATTGTACTGTGGAAATTCGTCAAATAATTTGCAAGTACTGAAATAACCCCGACCAAAATACTAAACTTCATGGGTTTGACATTTCGTCAAACAGTTAGCAACCAAGGTTGTTTAACGAACTAGTTACAAACTGATGTCGAATTCTATTCTTGTAATCAGAGTTGTACTAATACACTATGAGATTTGTCATCAATGGAGTAATTCCTCACATAATTCACCAAGACATTTCAAATGCAAAATATAATCATACCTTCAAAATTCCTATTACAATCAAATGTTTCATTGCTTAACCATGATTCAATAATGGACCTGGACCGTAGCATCATTGTACCTTGCTCCAGAATTTAGCAATGGTTGACATTCCTCCAGCTGCGTTGTCAACTCATTCAATCACTTATACAGATTTCTCGAGACTTTGAATCACAACTTCATTCAAATATACTTCTGTACGAGCCACTAGATTTTCATCTGCATAGTCCTCGGTCATTTGAAGATACTCGGCAACACAACGATGAGCAGCCACATTTGAAGTGGTAATCTCAAAATTAATGCCATAGCAGAACTTTGCTGCCAGTTCAAATGCCTCTGCTCCACCGGGTAAGTTCTGTAACTTGCAACATCCGGGTCTTTTCCATCTGCTATAATTTTTCGAATCCACCCACTTCGTGAGACCAAAGGAAACTTATGCAATGCAAAGGCTCCATCGTCAATAGCTACAACAATATCACTCGGAACATCTGATACAGTTGCCATCGTGTGGAGTCCTGTTACTGCGCGAAAGTGCTATCAGGACCCGTGGCTTGAAGTCGCACCAGTTTATAGAGCCGTTGTGAAGGTTAATACATACACCCATGTGAAAGTCCCTTTTCTGTTAATTGCGTATGCCTCACTCAGCTCGAAAATGCCTTTCCCAAACTGGTGATGGACGCTGAAGGTTAGGATTGTGGCTTAAATATTTGCTCGCCCGCCTTCATGGAACTCGGTGATAATATTAGGTAATGTCCAAAGTGCCTTCACTACCCGGACTATGGTATGTGAAAATTCTTAAAAGCCCAGTCCTCTTCCTTCATACAATTTTTAATTTTCTATCAGTCTCTATTAGACTGAATCCTCGAATCCGATGTCAACCAATATCCTGCAATAATTTGTGAAGATGTTGATTAATTCCACTCTTACTGATCCAATCAATGAACAGTGATGCATAAACCCTAAAGTTGGCCTTAAGCCACCAATAATCGCCCTGATGAAATGACTGAATGTCACCTCCAATCTACAATAATTCAGATGGTATTTCACACCCTCAAAATTGCGCACCTATTGAGAGTTATCGTTCTCAATGGCCAACTGTGACAATTGCGAAAACCCTAAGTTCCACAATGCACCTGTGATTGAATCACAATCTGAAAATCAAAGAGAGATAATCAACTGCCTTATTCGAATGGAGCCCCGGGGTGCCTATTTATTCTTTTCTCTCCACCTTCTCCAGAGACTTCTAGAACAATTTTGATCTTATCTCTTAAGTGACGTTATTAAATATTTTCCAAGTCACTTTATTAAATACAAGGTTATTTTTTAATATTTATTTATTTAATTAAAATAATTAATTAGTCGTCCTTGGACAACCAGATTAATTAAATTAATTAAATCAAACTGTCACCAAAAATTGGGGACATGACAGTCCGCCCTTCCTGAAATTGCTTGTCCCCAAGCAATGGCTGAACCATGAACCAATCAGTCTTCCTGGATCCCAAATGTAAATCTGTGTATCATCCCAATCCGCATCATACTCCCGTGGAGAAATCATCAATACCAGTAACTGAGAAACTGTACTCAACATCCAAACAACTGACACTTCTGATGAAATCATCTGAAAAACCAACTGTAGATGCCGATAGAAGAAAACATTCTGCGGAACTCAAGCCAACTGAAACATCAACTCTATCAAAACTCAAGCCCCCGTCAGAATGACACTTGCACCCAACTGCACTATAGATATGACAACAGCTATAGGTACCTGAATTACTGCCATCAAATTCAATCTCTGAAAAACTGCTCTGGGTGTGTCGATGCTGCAAGCTGAGTAACTTGCTACTACCAATTTTATTTTCAAAAGATAGTGCCAATCTATCCCCTAATGGATGGTAAGAAACTGGAGCCAATCTACATCTGCGTGAAATAACATCTTCTATCTCTGTGTCAAAAGAGAAATGATGAGCGTACCCTACCGTATAATGCCAGTAAGAACCTCCAAATTTTGCTGCTAGCTCATCATCACTGAACTGGTAATCAACATATGGCTCCAATCTCTGACTCCGAGTGACTGTAGGTCGGATAGGATCCCGTGCATTCTGCTCAACAAACCCTTCCTCGAAATCCCTGTGAGGTAGCATAGTATCAAGGACCCCTATAATCTTCTCAACCAATCTGCAGATAACACTAGTATCTTGGATGAGAACACCTTCTGTCACTTTATGCGAGTCCAAATGAACACATGCACTATCCAGCAAATACTCCATGAACGGTTCAGTGCAGTAAAAATTATATGAGGAAACATTAACATACTCCCCTTTACACCACAACTGGTCCTCCTGAAAGGGTGGCATACTCAGTTGTACCACACTATCAACTATCTGAGAAGAATCAATCTGGGGACTTGACTCTACCGGTATCCCGAACTCATTAGAACCAGCGACTTCCAAATCCTGGACATGTGTGTCAACCCTAACAACATGCTCCTCAATAGCAACTGCAGGAGTGTACTCACCACCAACCACCTCAATAGACAAATGAACTGGGTCTGGGGCTGGTTTTGACCGCAAATGCTCCAACTCCACGGTCACCTCCTTCAACTGAAATTGCGACTTCTGTAGATCTCGTTGTGTGTCCTCTAACGCCTCAGTAGTCGCTATGAGCTCTTGGGAAAGCTTACTCACCTCCTCTTCACGATCCAAGAGTGCCTCATATGCTGTACTTCCCCACTCAACCAAGTGATCACGGTCGGCTACCAATCGTAAATAATCCTGCTTCAAAATCCGAACAGCTTCACGCAAGGCATGAATCTCTGCCAAAGAAGAGTAACCACCGCTGGACTCATCTGTCATAGAAGAACCCCAACCAATAACAGCCAACAACTGACGAGCAGTATCAAAATGCTCACAAGCGATAGCAATGTCTCGCTCACTAACTTTCAACTGGCTAACCACATGATGGCTCTGGCTAGACTGTCTTCTATAAACTCCCTCTGACACATTGTCTGGAGGAATGTCTTCAAAGATACTGGTCTCTGGATTATTACCATCTATATTTCTCATATCAACATCCAGAGTGTCAAAATCTATAGTTCTGTTGTCTAATTCCTCTGTACCCAAAGAATTTTTCAAAGAAGCTGAATCTTCAAAATTGTCCATTTCATCCTCCTGGATATCATCCAGGCCAAAATGATCCTGGGACTCATCTGTACACGCTGCCAAATATGAAAAATCTTCAACACCTTTCAGCAAGAATGGTCGACTGGAAATATGAACCAAACCCAACAACGGTGTATAAAGACTAATACCAACATTGGATAAACTGCTGGCACAAGGAAGGACAACACCGTGTATTCTGCTAATCAAATCCATGATAGCACTCAAACAAACATTGCTACTATTAAGTGTTAAAGATCTCCAGTTAACTGAACCCCAAATGCCCCTGAAACATTCTTGAGTCCATATCCGTAAACAAGGAACAACTGGTAACTCAAACAAACTCCTTACCTGAGTAATGTGACCAACACCAACTAACTCCTCATATTGGTTTGACATTGTCCTTGTATCCTGGATGTGAATGCAAGATGAACTCGTAACATTATCAGCTACCATATATGATCCTTCTGCTGCAGGGAGCTGAATGTCAGGTATGTAAGATGAAACTAAGCCCAGCTCCATGCCATGCTCATTTCCATGCCTCTCCCAGTCCTGTAATGCCAAAGTTGCTCGAGTGTCCTCAAGCTCGCAGGAAAGCTTGACAACTTCCTCCTCCTTCCTCCTCAAGGCATCTGAATAGTCTTTGGCAAGGCTTAGAAGATGGTCGCGATCTGATAGAAGATGTAAATATCTCAACTTCGTCGTTCCCATTCCTTCACCAATTGCATGTAAGCCACAACAAGGAGAATTTTCCTGAACTCCCTTATGTCTTCCTTGTAACTGAATCATCTGGATGTGCTCTTCTAACATCTCCCGCATCCTGTCATGATGAGATAAAGAAGCCACAATACTATCTTTGCTTACCTTCAGCTGGCTGGACAAATCATGTGAAGTACTGCCATTCTCATCCTCATGTGACGGAGCATCTAACTGAGCCTAGTACTCTCTGTCAGCAAAATCATAAATGCTCGATGTCTGCTCATTTCCACCAGGTACCTCATCATCAACATCCTTATCATCATCTGAACTCACTTCACTGTAATCATTGACTGTCAGAACCAAACTACCCTGAGTGCCTGAGACATCACCCTTGGGAAACCCGTATTCAATTGTCTCAACTTGAGTACCAAGTTGACAGTTACTATCCAACAGCGTAATATCCTTCACCGCTTCTTCCTGTGACCGAACTGAAGCTTCTGACTGGTTGCACACTTGTTTCTCAAACTCCTCATTAAGGTTCCTAGTAGCATCTCTCATTGTATCAGTCAACGCTTTGTGAGAAGATTTGTCAAAACAAAATCCAGTTGATTTATTCACCTTAGCTGGGTCGGACAGCCTGTCAAGCATACGGTGGTGTTTAACCAACAGTTCAGACATGTTATGTTTGATTTTTCTGAGCTCATCCTGAATGTCTGAATAGTCCTCCTTTCCACAATTCCGACTCTGAATACTGCGTCTATTACTTGTCCGAGATTGTGTCCTTGGAGACTTTGTGTTGTACCTGTACATCTTGGTTGAAGTAGAGTGTTGATCACTCATGTAATTCGGTTCTCACCCCACAGGATGGCAAGAAAACCGCTCTGATACCACTAAAATGACCCTAGCTATAAAGGTCACTAAATCCCAATATTGTACTGTGGCAATTCGTCAAATAATTTGCAAGTACTGAAATAACCCCGACCAAAATACTAAACTTCATGGGTTTGACATTTCGTCAAACAGTTAGCAACCAAGGTTGTTTAACGAACTAGTTACAAACTGATGTCAAATTCTATTCTTGTAATCAGAGTTGTACTAATACACTATGAGATTTGTCATCAATGGAGTAATTCCTCACATAATTCACCAAGACATTTCAAATGCAAAATATAATCATACCTTCAAAATTCCTATTACAATCAAATGTTTCATTGCTTAACCATGATTCAATAATGGACCTAGACCGTAGCATCATTGTACCTTGCTCCAGAATTTAGCAATGGTTGACATTCCTCCAGCTGCGTTGTCAACTCATTCAATCACTTCTACAGATTTCTCGAGACTTTGAATCACAACTTCATTCAAATATACTTCTGTACGAGCCACTAGATTTTCATCTGCATAGTCCTCGATCATTTGAAGATACTCGGCAACACAACGATGAGCAGCCACATTTGAAGTGGTAATCTCAAAATTAATGCCATAGCAGAACTTTGCTGCCAGTTCAAATGCCTCTGCTCCACTGGGTAAGTTCTGTAACTTGCAACATCCGGGTCTTTTCCATCTGCTATAATTTTTCGAATCCGCCCACTTCGTGAGACCAAAGGAAACTTATGCAATGCAAAGGCTCAATCGTCAACAGCTACAACAATATCACTCGGAACATCTGATACAGTTGCCACCGTGTGGAGTCCTGTTACTGCGCGAAAGTGCTATCAGGACCCGTGGCTTGAAGTCGCACCAGTTTATAGAGCCGTTGTGAAGGTTAATACATACACCCGTGTGAAAGTCCCTTTTCTGTTAATTGCGTATGCCTCACTCAGCTCGAAAATGCCTTTCCCAAACTGGTGATGGACGCTGAAGGTTAGGATTGTGGCTTAAATATTTGCTCGCCCGCCTTCATGGAACTCGGTGATAATATTAGGTAATGTCCAAAGTGCCTTCACTACCCGGACTATGGTATGTGAAAATTCTTAAAAGCCCGGTCCTCTTCCTTCATACAATTTTTAATTTGCTATCAGTCTCTATTAGACTGAATCCTCGAATCCGATGTCAACCAATATCCTGCAATAATTTGTGAAGATGTTGATTAATTCCACTCTTACTGATCCAATCAATGAACAGTGATGCATAAACCCTAAAGTTGGCCTTAAGCCACCAATAATCACCCTAATGAAATGACTGAATGTCACCTCCAATCTACAATAATTCAGATGGTATTTCACACCCTCAAAATTGCGCACCTATTGAGAGTTATCGATCTCAATGGCCAACTGTGACAATTGCGAAAACCCTAAGTTCCACAATGCACCTGTGATTGAATCACAATCTGAAAATCAAAGAGAGATAATCAACTGCCTTATTCGAATGGAGCCCCGGGGTGCCTATTTATTCTTTTCTCTCCACCTTCTCCAGAGACTTCTAGAACAATTTTGATCTTATCTCTTAAGTGACTTTATTAAATATTTTCCAAGTCACTTTATTAAATACAAGGTTATTTTTTAATATTTATTTATTTAATTAAAATAATTAATTAGTCGTCCTTGGACAACCAGATTAATTAAATTAATTAAATCGAACTGTCACCAAAAATTGGGGACATGACATCCAGTGCCCATCCCGATTAACTCGACCCTTCCTCTGATGGTGAAGCTGCCTAGACATAGAAGGAAATCTATGAGCTGCAGCCCCATCCTGCAGATGAAAATTGAGGTGATTAAAGATAGCAAGATCAACCGGATCCATACCCCCATCAAGCTCACACTTCACAAGAATAGTTTCCTGAAGAGAATGTGATATTTTCCACCAAAGATACAAAACACCAAGCCGAACATCTTGGAATATGCGACGATTCCTCTCTAACTAGATATGCCAAAGCATGAAAGATGGGCCAGCAATCCAAGCAGCATGGAGAAAAGAAGACTTGGAGGGAGCAGTACCCAAGCGGGCCCAAAACTCAGGCAAAGAGGAAGCATGCCAACAAGAGCAACCCCAAGCGCTCCACCAGAGGTGCCATATCTGAGTAGAATAGGAGCAATGGAAGAACAGATGGGAGACAGACTCCTCTCCATTACCACACAAAACACAATAAGAGGGGCCCTGAAATCCACGTTTACAAAGATTATCCCAGGTAAGACAACGGTTGTGAGCCACTAGCCACATGAAAAAATTGCACTTGGACCAAGAAAATTTATTCCAAACTTGCTTCCACCAAGGGACCTCAGCATCACCAAATAATTGTCTAGTTATCTCCTGATACCCAACAGAGACATGATATTTACCAGACAAGGTACCGCCCCAAGCCAAAACATCTGGACCAAGCAAAGAAGAACACTCTCTAGAGGCCAGAATTTGAGAAAACTCCTGACGATCCATGTCTGTACCTCCAGGAGGCCAATTAGAAGAATGCTTCCATCTGTAACCAACAACAGGTCCCAATTGATAAGGAGTCTTGTAATGAGCCACTTTATCCCATCTAGTGGCAAGAAAAGAGTCACAAAGAGGCTGAAGATGAGGGTATATGGATAAAATGGAAGGGAATCCATCCCAAGCATCAGACCAAAACAAAGCCTGAGAACCTCCTTTACATATCCAAAACAGAGCCCTCTTTACCAACATCGCACCTGTCTTCAAAGTATGTCAAACCATTGAGCCACGACCTTCAAGAGGAAGTGCAGAAATAGAGCAAGGATCAGAACCATGAAAATATTTATGAGTGATAATACGAGCCCAAAGTTGATGTTGTCCAGAGCACCATCGCCAATAAAGTTTAGCAGCCAAAGCTTGACTACTCAATAGAGCAGATCGAAGACCAAGACCACCCTCATTTTTAGGCCTACAAAAAGTTGCCCAATTAACCAAGCTCCATTTAGTACTACACAAATTACCACTCCAAAGGAATTGTCGAGAAAGGGCATCAAACTCCTTGAGAAAGTAAATAGGTGCAGCGTGAACCATGCTTCGATAAGTAGGAAGAGCTTGGATAACAGCTTGAAGAAGAGTAACCCAGGCAGCAGTAGAAAGTCATCTATGAGTCCAATGATTTACCTTATCCTGAAGCTTGGTAATCAAATTTTGCCAAAAGAGATGTGGCTGCCTGGAAACAGCAATAGGGATGCCAAGATAAGTCAAAGGAAGTGATCCTATTTGAAACCGTAGGATACCAACAATCCTGTGCTAAATAGAATCAGGAGTGTTAAAAAAGTAAATGGGAGATTTGTGCTCATTAACTTTCTGGCCTGAAGCTGCCAAATAAATGTCCAAAGCATGTCGAAAGGCTTCAGCTTCCTTGATCCTAGCAAGACCAACAAGAGCATAATCATCAACAAATTGAAGATGGGAAAGAGAAGGTAAGCCATTACCCCACCACCAGCCTTGAATAGAATTCTGGGACACCTGATGCTTAATGAATCTGCCCAAGCCTTCAACCATGATGATGAATAGATATGGGGAGAGAGGGTCACCCTGGCGGAGGCCTCTAGAAGCACCAAATAGTTGAGAAGGTTGACCATTAATAAAAATTGAAAAAGAGGCAGAAGTAACACAACTCATAATCCAACTCACCTAGTCAGAGCTAAATCCAAAAGAAAGAAGAATACTCCTTAGGAAGCTCCATTTAACTCTATCGTAGGCCTTAGCCATATCCAGCTTAACAAACATGGCTCTCTCCCTGGAAGTAGCCATAGAGTGAATAGCCTCAGTAGCAATAACCACCCCATCCAAAATTTGTCTGCCAACAACAAAACCACCTTGTTCTTCTGAGATAATAATGGGAAGCAACCTTTTCAATCTCTCAGCAATCAACTTAGTAATAACTTTGTAAACCACATTACATAAGGCAATTGGTCTAAAACACCCGAATTGATTAGCACCCTCTCTCTTAGGAATAAGAGTCAAGAATGTAGAGTTCAAAGCTCGAAGCATCTGCTTGCTAGCATAGGATTCTTTAACCACCTCCAACAAATCATGATTAATGATGTCCCAAAATTCTTGAAAGAATTCAACAGGAAAGCCATCAGGACCAGGAGCCTTCCCCTTAGGCATGCCAAAGACCACCTCCTCCAGCTCTTCCAAAGAAATAGGACGCATGAGATAATCATTCATTTCTTGAGTGATAAGGGAAGGAATACAAGACAAAATAAGATTTTCTTCATTATCAGCAGGAGGAGAGTCCTCAAAGAAGAGGGTAGAGAAGTACCAAATAGCCTCCTAGAACAAAGCTGGCAAGGAATTCAGTTGGATACCTTGAGAATTAACCAAATAAGAGATAGTGCTCTGATTTCGGCAAGATTGCACTGTTTTATGGAAAAAGGTAGTGTTACGATCACCTTCCTGGAGCCAATCAACTCTAGCCTTTTGCTTCCAAAAAATTTCCTCTCGAAGTTCCCATTCTTCTAGAGCTCTAGAAGCAAGGGATTCAGCCTTGCCAAGAGCCTCTAAGAAACCTCGATCTCTAATCTCCCTTGTGATGACACCAAGATCTTCTTGAGCAAGCCTTTTCATAAAGTGAAGGTTCCCAAAGCATTCCCTATTCCATATCTTGAGCTGCCTTTTAACATATTGAAGCCTTTTAGCAAATGAGAACATTGCAATACCATATGCAGGAGCACCATCTTTCCACCAACAAAAAACACAATCATGAAGAGAGGAGTCCCGAAGCCACATCAAATAGAACTTAAAAGGAGGATGCTTCGGAACATAAGCCGCTATAGCAGAAAATTTGATTGGCCAATGATCTGAACCCCTCCAATCAAGGATTTCTGAAGAGATAGTAAGGGTACCACTAACCCAAAAGCAAGAAACAATAAATCTATCCAAACGTTCTGAGATAGCAGCAACACCAATCCTGCGATTATTCCAGGTATAGAGACCATTAGAAGGCTTAACATCAGAGAGATGCAAAAAAGATATATGTTGCCGAAGAAGAGCAGAAGAAGGCCCCAATCTAGCCAAACCACCATGCATCTCCTCCAGACTTAAAATTGAATTGAAGTCCCCTGCTAACACCCAAGGATGATAAGGATGACAATTTCTAACATATTGAATATGTTCCCAAAGTTCCTCCTTTCCCACAAGATCAACAGGTGCATACACATTAGTAACCATGATTACCTCTCCTGAGTCTAGAGCAGAAGCTACCATAGAGAGAGTTGAGCGAGAAGACATCCAACCAAGAGGAGAAATTTTTTGAGGATCCCAAAATATAGCTAAACCACCTGCACTGCCTGTTGCCCCAACACACTGGCATTGGCCACGAGACCAAATACTAGAGGCATGTTGGACCATAGACTCCACAGAGAGCTTAGTCTCTTGGATACAAAAAACATCAGGGCTATGATCAACCACCAAGTTATGAATATCCTTTTGTCTAGGGATGCTATTCAACCCCCTTACATTCTATGAGAGAATAATCATCATTGGGTAGAATTGGGAAAATGAGAATCCAAAGGTTTCACTGAACCAGACTCAATCAATATATCGCATGTGAGTTTAATCTTCTCTTGGTCTATTTTGCACCCACTCCTTAGAGGAGTAGAAGAAGCCCGCTTAAAGGGTCGAGACATCAACCCCAAGGGGAGAGGAGAACCCTTTCCCTTACCTGATGGTAGCACATCCTTAACCAAGTCAGCTAAAACAACATCATTATCCTCCAACACTGCAGGAGTCACCAGAGCCTCTGTCATAGGAGCTACAGGGCCCTCACAGTTCTGATATACTACAACTTGGGATGCCCCACAAGCATCATTAGGAACAGATCTCTCATCTGGGCAAACTGGATCAGAACAGATAGGAGGAGGAATACCCTCCTCTAGAACCATACTATCCAGCACCTCAAAGTGGTTAAAACTTGAATCAGATAATCTTTCTTTCAAAGGCCTCTTTTGACCACGGCCCTTAGCACGAGGGCGAACAAGGGTAAATCCATCCTTATCCTGCATTTGAGCCTTACCCTTACCTGTAGCATCTTGCGGATTCATCCCCTTGGTAGTATTAGCCATTTGAGATTGTCCTTTCCCTGTAGTATCTGCCAAACCACCAGTATTGCTAGCTGTAGAACCATCCACTCCTTTGAAACTTGAGTTACGGGGGCACTGACGTAGTAAATGACCATACTCATGACAAATCCGGCAACGGAAAGGGAGAGATTCATAATCTAACTGTTGCACCCAAGAAAAATCCCCTATACAAATTTCCAAAGAATCTGGTAATGGGTTATTCAAATTAATTTCAACACAAATTCTAGCATAAGAAATAACCTTTTTATCAAGGGATTGATGTGCGATCGCAACCGGCTTCCCCAACAAAGCAGCAATTTTTTGAAGGATGTCTTCACGCCAAAATTCCAAGGGAAGACGAGGCAAGCGAACCCAAACTGGCACTGTTGAAGGGAGATCCTCAGCAGAATTAAAACCTGAATGCCAAGGTTTGACAAATAACCCCACATGGTTGTAGAAATAAGGGCCTCCTTCAAAAACATGATCCCGATCAGACATGCAAGAGAATACAACAAAAAAATAACTATTCCCTGCCAACATAATCTCCATGTCACCTTCCACCTGCCATGAGCAGCGGATCCATGCCTCAAGAGCAGATAGGGAAATCTGAATTCCAAGAAATTTGCATATCAAAGCATGCTTGGTCCAATAATCAATGTCCTCCATTACAGTCGTTGGAGGAATAACCAGAACAGGGCGATCATGGCTACGCGAAAAACAACCATTAACTTTTTTCAACTTGGAGCTCTCCCCTGAATAAAATGATTCAGATCGCATTGCATGCATAGTTGGAGAAGAACCATCTGTTCTCACCAACGAAGAAGAAATCCCAGGCCCTGCCATGCAAACAATAAAACCCCAATCCAAAATTGACTGCAGAAGATTTCCAAAAACATCGACGCAAATTATGTCCAGTAGCTAGCAATCCAAACAGAACAGAAAAATAGTAAAGATCAAACACCAAGAACAGGCTAGGGGAAAAACCCTAGCCCAGTCGGCAGCCAACGCTTCTCCACATTCTCCTCCTTCTTTCACCAACAATAAATTCATTCGGGGTTTTTCTTGATATACAAATTATTCAAGGATATAACTTGTAGTGAAGTGAATTCTCCATCTTCAATTTTTTACTTAAACTGTTAATAATTAATTTGGGGCAAATATGTAGGGTTCAAACTACGAAATATGTATAGCTCAATATTTCATAATTAGTTTTTATACTCATTGCTTAAATTGTAAGTAATTAATTTCGGACACATGTATAGGGTTCAAACTTCAAAATATGTATAGTTCAATCTTTCATATTAGATTTTATACTCATCTATAATCTATTAAATGCTTTTTGATATTTTTTATTTCATAATAGTACATTAGAGTATGCTTTTCGATGTAATTTAAAATATAATTAGATCTTTATTTATATTTCTTTTATAACATCTAGATTCTATATACCTCTCCAAAGGAAACTAATTTGATTTAGTTCCAATTTTATTTTAATACTACATTAGACTACTCAATTGACTTGTTTATATTTATTTTATAACATCTAGATTCTATATACCTCCCAAAGGAAACTAATTTGATTTAGTTCCAATTTTATTTTAATACTACATTAGACTACTCAATTGACTAACTTGGTGATTTCATTGTTTGATTCTCATTTTGTATCTGTACAATGTACCTACTTGCCCATGCATCTATTTTTTTAGAATATATTTCAAGGCTTGGATAGTTTAGCAGAGTTTGAATAGGACAAAGAAAACCTTTTCACTTGTTCAAAGACATAGAGTCAGGATCAAATATGTAGGAAAACTTGAGGTTGTTTTTCTATGGCTAGTTTTAGGCAGTTTTTTAGAAGATGAGATACACACTAATCATTCTAGCTAATACATGGGCTAAGATTCAGATTTCATGGACTTCTTATATGTTTTTAAGATAAACACTCTGACCATACAAGTTATAGGCTTCCTGTAACATATAATCAAAAGAATGCATCTTTTAAACTAATTGAAATATCTTCAAATGAACCCTAAAAATTAGAAGTATATTTGTTGTATAAAATAATAGATAGTGTATGTCACACTTTCTTTTACTACCTTGGTCATACTGTAAATCATTTGTGTGGTCAACGGATATTGATACCAAAGTTATTATATTTTTTGTAGCTTATCAGTTTAGTAATACAAAATATAATGAAAAGAATGCATCTTTTAAACTAATTGAAATATCTTCAAATGAACCCCAAAAATCTAAAGTACATTTGTAGCATAAAATAATAGGTAGTGTATGCCACACTTTCTTTTACTACCTTGGTCATACTGTAAATCATTTGTGTGGTCAGCGGATATTAATACCAAAGTTATTATATTTTTGGTAACTTATCAGTTTAGTAATACACTCTTTGAAAGGTATTTGAAAAGATTGGCTTTGGTTTATTTGTTTTGTTTGCAAATCCTAGACCAGAAGTCATGTTGTCTCCATTGTTGCAATTTGTTTTTCACATAGTGTGAACAGATTTTAACAAAATTTATAATTGATTTTTACTATAACTCTATCTTCTTGTGCGAATGATAGTTTTTTATTGGGTGGTGTTGATCAATGTTGTGCAGATATTGTGTTAAAATGACAATGTTCATTTATGTTTATTAGTTTTTAATTTAAATAAAAATCCCCTCGTCATGGATATTTGATCTGAGACATGAATTGATATTTAATGCTTATATTTTTGGTGGTATCTGTTGAGTATGAATGGCTAGACGTTTACGATGACTTACTGGAAAAAAAAACATGAAATTCGCTATGATGCTTTCTAAGGAGGTATTTGGTAGCTCATTTAGATAAAGGTAAATTGTTATCTCCTCTCTTCATTTGAAAGGTATACGCTTATCATAGCACAATGAATAAAAAACTCAGCAATAGTAGTGCCCTTATATTCTGGTAAAGGAAAGTAAGGTAGTTGGGACGATTAGTTCCTGCAAATTGTGACTGAAGATAAACGTCTCTTATGGTTTGTTATATTTCATTTTACACTGTTACAACAATTAATGGACATTTTCATCCAGAGATTCTTTTTAACAAGTTTATTAAAAACAATATTTTCATTTACATATAAGAGACTTTGAATGAAATATGTATTAAACAGAATTCAATTTTGATTTTTGATTTTTTAATAAAGGATAAAATGAAATGTTAAGGGGTTTGAAGAAAAATGATAATGCTGACAACAATTCTTTTTGAACAAACTTGTTTAAAGATAGCAACAAGATTCTTGTGGAATAAAAAATTCATAATCAAGGGATAGTTATGATTAAAAATTCATTATAGATGTAGTTTGAAAGTATAGGATGTGTGAAGAAACAATTTGGTCCATGCAAGTATGACACAATTAATAAATTTGCACTAACAAAAGGTAGGTGACCTTAAAATTTTGTTGTAACCAATATTGAAGTTTTAAATTCATATCTTATATCCCTATAGAATGGAAGATGCACATGCAAAATGTGTAATGAATATGTACAAATTTTCTCTCGTATAAGGATTGTATCATGTATTGAATTAGTGCCAAATCATATGATTATGTGTGATTGCATAAATGCATAATTTGTAAATGTATTTGTGCAACTATAACATAGTCTGAACTATCGGTTGTAAAAAAAAGGAGGACAAACTAGTTGGTTTTGAGAGATTCCCACTCAACACAAACCAATGTGTTATGACATTCCTTGCATGTCTCATTTGGATGTTCTAAATTTTCCTTTTCAAGTTAAATTTCTTATGTTTTTATTTATAAGTTGATCATTATTCATGTTCATTTTTTTGATTGAATAATTTGTATTAAGCAATCTATTTATCATCAAATTGTCCTCGTTTACAAATGACTAGAATAATTTCAACACTTTGATTCAAACCCCTCTCAGAGTGTTTTTACTTCCAACAAGTGGTACTAGATTCATGTTCCTTGATTAGGCCATCCTTAAATATGACACAAAGTGCAAAGTATGATCTATGAATTCTTATTTAGCTTATCTTATTTCACCTTTTAGGCACCTCGAATAGGGTCATGACTAGTCAACCTTCCCTAAGTTGGTCCTCTTTCATAACCTTGCTTCTCTACACACCTTCCCAAGGTCCTTTCAGTAGGGAAATTTGATTACTCAACTTTGAATCTCAATCAATTTGACAAACTATCTTACCTAACACCTTTGCCAAAGGATCTGTGTAATGCATGCCCCTAGTTCTCATTTTTGTTATCATTGCCAAACTCTTTTAGGCCAATTTTATGCTTGATGTCTAGTAGTATTGTTTTGAGATTATTAGATATTGTTTTACATTTAGTTGATTATATGATGAGATTACTTGATACTCTATATTTCAGATATGCATGATCATTATTCAGTGATTTCATTTATTGATGATGATTAGTTAGATGGTTTATTATACCTGTTTTCTTATGGATACTTACCCCATACTGCATGTGTATGGTGAGCGTGTTTTTTTCTTTATGTATGGCATTTATGATGTGGTTAAGAAAGGAGTCGTAGTCACCTGCTAGTCGGGATCTACACAATGCACCACTTTCTGACATTACCTATTTAGCTTAGAATATTGTGTTTATACATGTGTGGATTTTATGCAGATTGCAAGTACTAGGTATCAACTTTCCTAAATTACTAGGATGAGCGTACCCTATCGCATTATCTAATTGGTAAGAGAGGGGAGATAAATTCTTAAGTCCAAATCCTAAACCTTTAAGCCATTTGTCTTAGATAATTAGGAAGTTGAGTACCCTCTGAATGCGTCGAATGACGTTAATTCGTAGTTATAACCCTTTAGTTTGATTTTGAATGTGTTTTGCTATGATGGGTTTTCGTATTTTATTTTATAAGTCTTTGGTGAATTTTCTAGTTAATTAAGTCTAATTAAAATATTAAATTGATGATTTAATTTAATGAAAAATTATTATGATATTTTGATATTTAATTATATTTAATTAATTGGAAAATTAACTAAATAAAAAGAATTAAATTTGAAGATAAAAGTTATAAGTTTAAATTTAGAACATGATAATATTACTCTAATTTAATAATAATACATATGTTTAGAGTTCATTTTTAAATAAAATGTTAAATATTATTATTATTTAAGTTAATAAATAGTTTATCAATTAAAGTTTCAAAATAAATTTAAAGCATGAAAAGATATTAAATTATAAAAAAGTTTTAAGTTCGCATGATGCAAGCATGAGATTAAAATATAAGAAATTAATTTAAAAGATAAAATAAGTGACTTTAATAAAAAAATCGTAATTGCATAAAGTGTGTGTGAGTTTAAAATTTAATAAATTAATTAAAAGAGAAGTCAAGTGAAAATTAAATAAAGTAATTTAATAATTTAATAAACATGCATGAAAAAGATAAAAGAAAGATAAAGAAAAGTTAACTTAGAGTGGAGTCTAGTGAGCAAGGAGTCCTCTCGAGTGAACCCACAATTAGTGCCCCAATTTTAGGAGAGAACTCCTTATCACTAATTGAGGGTTCATTTTTGAGGGACGGGGAATTTTGGAGAAGGAAGGAATTTTCTAAAAAGAGAAGGTTTTAGAAGAGGGATTTCTCTACAATCGTCTTGAGCATAGCGATTAGCATCAAAGTCCAAGTAGATGCTTGTGATTTTTCGCATAGTTGATTATGCTCTTTCCTTTCTTGTCTTCATTGTGACTGTGAATTGTTTGTTCTATTTTCCCTGTGATGTATCTTTCAATATTATATTTCAAATTTATTAGAATGCTTGTGGGAATTTTTCTGAATACATGGAGATTATAGTATCGTTAAAACCTTCTTTCAATAGATTTCAATATGGAGAGAAAAAAAATAGAGAGGGTTTGAGATTTAAAAGAAAATTTAATTAAGAAATTCAAATGTTAATCAAACCTTCCAATCAAATAATTTGGGAAGGGTTTGAATTTGAAAATGGAAAATTCTAGGTTGGAAATTCGAATGGTTAATGATATTTTCTCTATCAGACTATATTTATAAATGTTTATAAAAAAATAAAAATTATTTATTTAAAATATTATTAGTGAAGGGAGAAATCAGTTTGAAAGGATAAATTTTATTAAATAAAATAAAATACATTTTACACATTGGGGAAATAGTTTTTAAAAGTTTCAATTAAAAAATAATTTTTTTTTAAATTTTAAATAATAAATGGGGAGGGGGTTTCCACCCCAATCCCCTTACCTTAATGTTAGTGGCTATGTAAGCTGACCTACAATTGTGATTGCAATACAACTGTGACAGTAGCCATAATCATTCGACCTGTAGTGATTTTAAATCGCATTGAAGTTTGAAATTTTTTTTTATATATTAAATTTTAATATTATAAAGTTTTTAGTAATAAATTTTATTTAATAATATACTTATTAATTAATATTAATGTATGTTATTTAATATATATTAAATGCTATTTAATATGTATTAAATATTAATTAGTTTTAATTCATAAAATGCTAATGAGTTATTATTAGTAATAATTTAAATTATATTTAAATAAACTATTATTATTAATAACTTTATTAAGTGATTTAAATTATGATAATATTTAATTTAGGTCTTAATTAAGTTATTATTAAGTAATTTAGAATCATAAATTTTGAATTGATATAAATATTTTATATATTAATTAATTTAATTTAATATAATTTAATTAGAATCAGTTAATAATGAAAGTTGTTTAATTAGTTATAGTTTTACTTAATTATTATAATACTGATTTTTAAGAAAATCATAGATTATTTTCTTTGGAAGTCAATAAGAATTATTTTTAAATAATTTAAATAATTAATTTACCCATGGAGTATTTTAAAAAATGGACTTAAATCAAATGGGTAAATGGACTTTATATTTGAGTATAAGAATGGGATAAATTGTAGGGGTTAATTGAAAACTTACACTGAATGAAATCTTACCTTACTGCTTAATCCAACTACATGTTCTCAATCAAACTAAACTATGGAACCGATACTTTGTTTTCTGTTGTTGTCCATGTTTTGGGGTTTTGGGGTTTGACCTAGTCTTGACCAATCTTAGGTTGTTGCCAGAGGCTTGGAGGTTATGTGTTTGTAATGTTATGTTGATGTTTGATCTCGATCTTTTATACCCAACTACGGTAATGTGTTTGGTATGCTCTATGAGATGTTTTGATGCATTGATTGTTTTTGCTTTCCAATGTTCTCTTGTGAAATTGAGGTGAAATGTATAACCTACTTGACTTAACCATTTTTGAGGCCTTGATCAGTTATACTTGGGTTACTTTCCAATCATTTTGATAGGAGTAAAGTATTTGCTTTGTTTTGGTGATGTCATGCTATGACATATTTGGACTTAACCATTATGAGTCTTTGATCAGTATTATTCTTGGGATGCTTTCCAATTGCTCGTAGAGAACTAATGTGATTATTATGATTATCTTTTGATGCTTTCTAGTCGCTTGTACAGGACTAAGGTGGTTTTACTATGATTCTTTGATTTGTGATTTCATGAGCTTAGGGTAGGTTACCTATATGTAGTGTCAGGAAGTGGCTTGCAATGGGGGCTGAGGCCCTAAGTGGTTCCCAGGGTAACTCATTGTAAGTTGTTTAATAAGTGAAAATATTACACTAAATGGGATTAAAATGAACCTAATAAGAGCCTTTGTATGTTCTCGCCCATGCCTCGAGTGCTAGTATAGACTAGGATGGGAGTAGAGGGAACACTTGGTTGCAACCTTGAATTCTGTAGTATTCCTTGTCAGTATGAGAGGATACTAATGGCCGCATAGGGATCACTAGGGGGCTGGAGTCTTGAGAGATTCCTAGGGTAACTCTAGCATGATTCATGCAATGACACTTTCCTACTTACATAGTAGGTTTCCTACATGTCTTGTGTGCCTCTAGGATTAGATGTCGATTTATATTGGAACCCTTGAGTTAGAATACTTTTAGGATTTCCTAGACTTAGAAAGTACTTTTGATATTTGGTTTGATATCCTATTAGGGACTTGAGACTATCTCCTTAGCATGGTGGGAGTGGGCCATTTAGGTTCCATGCAGTCAGGTGGTAGTGCTTTTTACTCTTACCATTGAGATCTGTCTGTAGTCACCATGGCTAGAGCTTTCTTGTCTGCATTTCCTTTCTTACAAACCTGTGTCACCTTTTATAAAGGAGAAGTGAGATATCAAAATTTAAAGTCTTCAACTTTAACGAAATAAAAGTGGCATTTGTGCTTAGAATTTGAAGATGATGTAAACTAATGAAATGTGTAAAATTGGATGAAGTTTATGTCTATAATTTTTTTTTTTTAAATTGAGTGAAAATTTTATTTATTTTTGAATTTTTAAAGTGTATTTTTTAATTTTTTAAAAATACTAAAAATATAGAGTTTTTTTCCCGTCAAACAAATATATGCAAATCTTCATATTTTGGTTTGATTTTGGAATATGTTAGAGTTAACATGTATACCTGGTGCACCGAAAAATAAAAATTAAAATTCGGCTAATATTTTTGAAGTTATAACTGGTCAAAGTCAAAGTTATTAGAAATAGACAGTTTTTTTCTCCCGTCAAACATTTTCCATCAAATCTACATATTTTTTTTTTAAATTACATATTCTTGAAGAAGACTCTCTCCTCTAGTGCACCATTAAAAAAACAAAAAAATTTAACATGATTTACTATTTTTTTCTTATTTTTGAATATACATCTTCCTGAATCTTAAGATACCTACTTGTAATATTTTTAAATTATAACATATTATTCATAATCAAAACTTTAAAAAAATTATACAATCATAATCGTGACTCCGAGAACTACTAAAGTATATTTTTAGTTTTAAAAAATACTTCAATTTAGTAGGTCAAATTGGCCTTCAAAGTGAGATGTTTACAGAAGTTCTGATTTTTGCTTATTTGGTTGCCACATAGGTTGCCACATAGATAGTTACGGCCGAAACTGTTTCAGCCGGAACAGTTACGGCCGAAACCCCTAGTCGGCTTGAGAAACCGCTAGCGGTTAGTGTGACTTTTTGATATAAAAAAATTTTGTTTTATCTTTTTTAAATAATTAAATATACAGGGACAGCGAAAATTGAAAGAAGATTTGCAAAAAACAATTAATTTTGAAGCAATTTTCAACAACTATTTTGCGGATTTAATCAATATTGCAAAAGATCGAATAATTTGAAGGTGCTTTTTTTCTCTTTTAATTATTTTTATTTTTATGTATTATATATTGAACCATTAGCTGATATTTAGTAAAATCTAATTTTTTAAATTTTTTTTCTATAGGTTGAATTATTCAATGGGTAGTAAAAGGAAAAGATCAAGGAAATATGATAGAAAAAGAGATGACAAAATGAAAGGCCATACAAAACATGCTCAAAACCAACCTACTGAAATTCCTGAACATGATGAGATTTATGAAGAAAATGAAAGTAATGAAGAGGAAGAAATTGGCAGTTCTATTGATAGAGACAAATTAGAAAGCATAAAAAATTTGATGGATTTGGATGAAGAACTACTTTTTAACCAAATTCCATCTAAAGATATGATAAATGATAACACTATCAAAAAGCATTGTCAGAACATGTGGGATGAATATTTCAAGGATAAAAGTATATTTGGACAGGCACAATTATTTGTCAATTTATTTAGGAGAAGAGATATGAGACCTGTCTTAGAGTTGTTGGGTGTTGATAACAGGAAAAGCCATGCTCATAATATTAATAAAACAATAGTTGGAAATTTGCAAAATGCTTATAACATATTTGACAACACAACTCGAGGAGGTGATTTGAGTAATGCACGTAGAGCATTGATGACTACTATATCTAGTAGAAAATTGACACATAGAAAATAGGTACGTGCAATTTCTGATGTACTACATATATCTAGAAGAACTGTCTAGAGATACATCAAGAGGAGAAATATGCTAGATGATAACATTGAGAATAACTGGATGACTATTTGTAGAGTTCCTCGAAAAGATAGGATTTCTGAAGAAGTAAAAAGACAAGTTATTGAATTTTGGACCACACATTCTCGTGTTTCTTCCAACAAGTGTGATACTATACAAATTAAAGATCAAGAAACAGGGGACAAAATTGAACATCCAAAACATTTCATAGATATAACTCAAAGTGAACTTTTTGAAGCATTCAAACAAGAATTTTCAAATGTCAAAATATGTCAAAGAGTGTTTGAGAGTTTACGTCCTTCCTTTGTACGCATAAATAAGATGCAAGAAACTTCTTGTTGTAGAAATCATGTTGAATTTGGTCTACAATTGCAATCATTTAAAAAAGTTATGGCAATACTTGATCCTAATTTGGTCATCCCTAGCAGTACAACACAATTTGTGAGGTCCATATTATGTGATAAATTAGAAGATTCAGATGAATTCAAAGTGCAATGCATCAAAAATCAGTGTGAAGTTTGTGCAGATTTACACAAATTTTCTCAAATTATGCAAGTTGAGAATATTAATGAATCCACACCAGTTTCATGGATGAGATATGAATATGAGACATACCAAAATAATAGAGGGGATGAATCTAGAAAAATTGTATTGAAGGAGAGTGAATTGCATTATGATGAGTTCATGGCCAAGTTCCGTCCATTGATATATCCACATATCCAACATTGTCATGGTGCACGATGGCAAGCTAAACAGTTTCGTGATTCCAAAAATTGTTTTCCACCTGGTTGTATACTTTCAATTGTAGATTTTTCTGAGAATTATACATTTTCACCTCATACAGAGCTCCAAAGCCAATATTATCATTCTGAACAAGTTGTAATATTTGTGCAAGTGACCTATAGACATGCACAATTTGAGGTGGATCAGATAGAAAGATTGGATGAAAATGAACGCATCATCATCAAAGAGGTTCATTTCTATATTAGCGATGATAAAGTTCATGACAGGAGTTATGTGGCTCATTGTTTTGCAATGTTCTTTGAAGATCTCAAAAATCATAAAATAAATGTTTCAGAGCACTGGATTTGGTCTGATGGATGTGCAGGTTAGTATACACCAAATAATTACACATTTATTTAACTTTATTTTAACTTGTATTTATTTGGACATGTCTATTTCTATTTAATATATGTACTTGGATAATTGTAGATACTTATCATGTTTCACGTTCACAAGACAATTCAAATCTGCAAAAGCATTTAATTGGTTAGCAATGCAACATGCTAGAACCAATGTTAAGTTTTTATGAAATTTCTTTGAAAGTGGACACGGAAAAGGGGAGCATGATGGAGCAAGAGCATGTATAAAACGTGCACTTCGACAACATGAACTTGCAGGTAAATATATGCATTTTTTAAATGTACATGTTTAATACTCTAATAGCATATATTTTAAATTTTATATATACATGCATATTTTATGTACATACAAGGAATAGGATAGAGAGCGCAAATCATATTGTTGAATGGTGCAAAGTTCATTTTGCTACTCGAGATACTGAATACAATAAGCATTACTTTTGGGAGGTGAAAGGTGAACTAAATTATATTTATTTTTAATGTCTTTTTCAAATCAAGTTGAGTTTTTAATTAAATATTTATTTTGAAATATGACAATTAATTTTTGTATTTGTAACAGATATAGATCGATCTAATCCTTACAATTGTCAAACGATTCTTGGAATTAGAAGTTTACATCAAGTGATGACTACAGGAAACCATAAACCTCCAGTACTTAAAGTAAGAGAGAAAACATGTTTTTGTGATGATTGCATTAAGGAAAATGTAGTGAGTGCATGTGAAAATATTGAGAATGGATATGTTTCACATTGGGATTTGAAGGAGATAGTTAGAAAGCCTCCTTTTGAAGATGTTGACATTGACATTGACATTCATGATCCTGTATATTCAGCTGATTATGAGCGCATTTTTGATTTAGTTGTGGTAGGTTTGTGTGCATATATACATATATATAAATTAATATACATGTATATTTTTAAAAAAATTAATTTATATTTCTCTTTTTATATACATGCAGGAGATATTTTTGCAGTTCAAGCCTTACCAGATAATGCAGAAAATGTGGACTATTATCTTTTAAGATGCACAAAAGCAAAACACAAGTTGCTAGAAGGAACTATAGATGCTGATGAACAGTCATATCCAATTGGATTAGTTGTTATTGAAGGAGCATATTATCAACAAACAAGGGTAATTGGTAGTGGTATTGAATTTATTGAATACAAGCCTGGAGAAAAGGTTTTACACTATAGCAACCATGTTATAGCAACCAAATTACAATTTGAAGCAGTACAAAGAAAAGGATGTCATGGAAATCAAAAGTGGAAATTGCCTATTGAAGAACATGAAAAACTTCTAGAGATAATAAAAAGTAGAGATGATCCTAACAATACATTGTTTGTGGAGCTCTAGTTTACCTATGTACTTATTGTGGAGCTCTAGTTGAGTTATGCCTGTATAGCTCTTATACTTTCATATTTAATATTGATAGGATATTTGTTTTATATAAATTTTTGTACATTGGATCATTTATCTTGCATATGCAAAATTAGACATGTATTGTTATTTTTATTTAAATTTGACATGGATATCTCATTTAAGACCAGGTCTCTTAGGACCTCCCCTTAAGAAAACCTTTTTAGTATTTGTATGTATTTGTATGTGTACATATAATCTTTATATGTTCTTATATGATACATTCTTTATGTTTGTATATAATCGTTATGTTAAGATTACATGTATATGTTATATGAACTATGTTACATATAATTACATGTACATTATATTTTATTAATTAAATGTTGTTAATTATAGTTAATTAAGAATGTATGTCATTAAATATAGTTAATTAAGTTATTAAATAGAGTTAATTAAGTCATTAAATAGAGTTAATTATTAAGACATTAAATATAATTAGATTAAATATAGTTAGTTATAGTTAATTAGGTTAAATATAGTTAATTATAGTTAATTAAGACATGTCATTAAATAGAGTAACTAATTAAGTCATTAAATAGAGTTAATTAGTAAGATATTAAATATAATTAGATTAAATATAGTTAATAGGATTAAATATAGTTAGTTATAGTTAATTAGGTTAAATATAGTTAATTATAGTTAATTAAGGCGTGTCATTAAATATAGTTAATACATGATCTACATTAAATATAATTAGACTAAATATAGTTAATTAAGACATGTCATTAAATATATGTTATATTGTTATGTACATTGACCATTAAAATTATATAGTTAATTACAATTAGATTAAGGCATTAAGATGAATAACTATACATATACATGTAAACTTGAATATTGAAAATATGAATAACATATAGAAACATGTGCATAACACATACATAAGTTACATAAAATATGAAGACATCAAAAGATCAATAAAATAGACGTCTACATTAAAAGATCAATAACATACATGTGCATATATCTGGAGAATATAATGTACCCATATTAAATGTATAAAAATAGATCATGTAGATCAAATGTCTGGAAATAATATATATAAAACATCAAAATCTCCATATAAGCATGTATCTCGAAATAACATATAAAACATCATTTAGTGTCCATGATATAAACACGTATCTAGAAATAACATATAAAACATCAAAGTGTCCATATAAACCATGTATCTGAAAATAACATATAAGACATCAAAGTGTCTGGATATAAAATGTATACATATGGAAATAACATATAAAACTTCAAACCGTTCATATAAATATGTATCTAGACATAACATGTGTGTAGTAAAATAAAAGGCCACATATGATCTAATCAGCTACATCCCCCCTCCTAATCCTGGGCCTTGTCCCCAAAAGGGTCTATCAGCTGCATTTGAACCCTGTGTAAAATGATAACAAGTGAGCCATTTAATTATGTGTACAGACAAATTATATCAAGATCTACATGTATATAAATCAAATATATATATATATATTGTAATGTATACTTGGGACTCACGACGTGTAGGATCTATCGGCACTGTCTGCAGATCAGCAAAACATAACATACTATCAGTCAAACCCTATAACACATACACAAACACACACATATACATTAATTTAAACATATAGACATATTATTTACTATAATAAAAATAAATCTAAACATATAGAGATATTTACCGTAGCATTATGTAATGCTCTGCCGATCTGACTGATATCTGAATCATGTAATGAAAAAATAGTATCAGCATCCAAGTCAATAGTGTGGCCCTGATCTGAAAGCATGGAAGTAAATAGACCAGGCTGTATGGTGCCACTGAGATCCTGAGTAGGGGGGGGGTGTTGTAGGGTCCTGAGTAGCTGGGGCTGGTGCTGTAGCCTAGGCCTGTGTAGTAGTAGGAGTAGTAGAAGGTGCAGGAATGTCCTCCTACCTCTGTGAATCCTCTGGGACTATTGTACGTGACAAAATATGTCTAATCTGAGAGCTCATGTCACAAAGTGGAATCCCTGAGAGTGTAGATAATGCTCGATATCCATCTAAAAGATCAGATGCTAAATATGATGCCAAACGATGCAATGCATCCACCTCTAAGACTGCAGAAATGTCTACAAGAGAAGGTATGTCTACAACTCCATAATCATCATCAACAGGTGTGCTAGATGATGTAGCTGTGGGAGCAGTACCTCGAGACCATAGCATATATCAACTACATCAATCAGAAGAAATCTCATGTAACTGTGTGGCGACGGTGGCGATGCTCGAAAAAATCTGTGTCCTAATTGTGTCATCAGGAACACTCTCACCTGCAGTAGCCATCTGTGGACCTCTCGGCATAACCAAAAGGTTTGGACCCACCATTGCCCATTTGTTAACGGGCACAGGAGTGTCCGCGGGTCTAAATCTATCAGAAAGTCTCCCCTGACCTTGCCCAACATCCCATGGATAATCTGTATAGTCAACATCATAGTGTAAATGAAATTCTGCAAACAATTGTTTGCAGAAATATAGGGGGAACTCATCCTTCTGTGGCCATCTATGATGAGTAGCCAACCAACGAGGATACATCAATGGTGCAACAAGTGGATCAGTACACTTCATCGCAGAGTAGCCTCTGACTCTGCGACGATGTGCATAAGATGGAAACATGGTTTTCACCATGCCAGTGGAAACCTCAGTATCAATTTGTGTGTACTTCACAGTGCCAGTGACACTGCGAGATAAAGAAGAATAAAATGTCTCAATGCTCATATCATCAAAAGGGTTGTATGATTCAACTGTCTGAATCATACAAAATAACTCCTCTCGCATCGCTATAACCTTCTCCCTATTAGGGAGGGTGGTAGAAGAGGAAAGCGAGCTATCCAAAACCTGCATAGCATGAGATAATCTCACCACTGTATCTCTAAATAACTGTTATCTATCATGGGTGGAGGTCGCTCTACGTGCTATACCAGACTCAGCACTCTGACCCCCACCATGAACACTGGCATCCCCTGAGGATGCAGGAGCACGATCCGTAGAACCGGATGCCATAGTGTATATATGAAAATAAATATGAGAATATGAATGTGAAGCTACAATCTGAGTGATAAATATCTAGAGATCTACACATGCAATATATATACAAATATAAACATACAAGTCTATTTAAATTAAAATAATTAAAAGTTAAATTTAATTTGAAACACATGTACATATAAATACACAACATTAAATGTATGGTGCTAAATGAACAATCATGTAACATACATATGTATTTTAAAATAAATTATCTTAGAGACCATATCTAATGTACATTGTAACGTGCTCATGCAAATGTGAAAAATAAATATTCGTACATGTACATGTATATGCAATAAAAATAAAATAAAATTTCTTGATTAAATGATAACTAAGTGCACACATGTACATACATGCAATAAAAAAATATAATTCTTGACTAAAATCTAAATTTTGATGTAAATGCTTTGATGATTATGGCCCAGAGTTTAGATGACAGTTAGGACATAGGGATAGAAAAATTTGTTACTAGATAAGTAAATGAGTTTAGTTAACAAATGTTAATTTACAATTTAGAACTCATGACTTAATTTACTAGTTTGAATTAGAGTTAAGAATGTTAATAAAGTAAATGGGATATAGTTTTATTAAGGTTGATAGTAAGGTCAGTCTATTATGTGCTAGTTTAAACATATGAGTACCTATTACAACCTATAACAGACGTAATGACCTAGTAGGAGTCCCTAGGTCCCCTTAACATATATATGGATAAAAATACCTAGAAATGTATCATGAGGTCCTATTACAACTCCTATGTCCCCTTAAGACACACATGTATGGATAACGTATTGAAAAATGCAGTTGACGTAAGTGATCAAGTAATGTGTTGTTTGGTAATGTAAGACTCATCATTACCTGAGAATACCTATTATGTGCTAGTAAACATATGAATACCTATTACAACCTATAACATATGTAATGACCTAGTAGGAGTCCCTAGGTCCCCTTAACATATATATGGATAAAAATACCCAAAAATGTATCATGAGGTCGTTATGTGTCATTTGGTAATGTAAGAATCATCATTACCTAATAAGACCTATTATATCCTAATAATACATATTAAGATTTATTAGAACCTATAAAAAATAGTATGACCTATTATGACTCCTATGTCCCCTTAAGACACACATGTATGGATAAGGTATTGAAAAACGCAGTTGACATAAGTGATCAAGTAATGTGTTTTTTGGTAATGTAAGACTTATTATTACCTGACAATACCTATTATGTGCTCGTAAACATATGAATGTACCTATTACAACCTATAATAGATGTAATGACCTAGTAGGAGTCCCTAGGTCCCCTTAACATATATATGGATAAAAATACCTAAAAATATATCATGAGGTCGTTATGTGTCATTTGGTAATGTAAGAATCATCATTACCTAATAAGACCTATTATATGATCCTAATAATACATATTAAGATTTATTAGAACCTATAAAAAATAGTATGACCTATTACGACTCCTATGTCCCCTTAAGACACACATGTATGGATAAGGTATTGAAAAATGCAGTTGACATAAGTGATCAAGTAATGTGTTGTTTGGTAATGTAAGACTTATTATTACCTAACAATACCTATTATGTGCTCATAAACATATGAATGTACCTATTACAACCTATAACAGACTTAATGACCTAGTAGGAGTCCCTAGGTCCCCTTAACATATATATGGATAAAAATACCTTAAAATGTATCATGAGGTCGTTATGTGTCATATGGTAATGTAAGAATCATCATTACCTAATAAGACCTATTATGTACTAATAATACATATTAAGATTTATTATCTAACCTATAAAAAATAGTATGACCTATTACGACTCCTATGTCCCCTTAAGACACACATGTATGGATAATGTATTGAAAAACGCAGTTGACATAATTGATCAAGTAATGTGTTGTTTGGTAATGTAAGACTCATTATTACCTGACAATACCTATTATGTGCTATTAAACATATGAATACCTATTACAACCTATTACAGACGTAATGACCTAGTAGGAGTCCCTAGGTCCCCTTAACATATATATGGATAAAAATACCTAAAAATGTATCATGAGGTCATTATGTGTCATATGGTAATGTAAGAATCATCATTACCTAATAAGACCTATTATATCCTAATAATACATATTAAGATTTATTATCTAACCTATAAAAAATAGTATGACCTATTACGACTCCTATGTCCCCTTAAGACACACATGTATGGATAAGGTATTGAAAAATGCAGTTGACATAAGTGATCAAGTAATGTGTTGTTTGGTAATGTAAGACTCATTATTACCTGACAATACCTATTATGTGCTAGTAAACATATGAATACCTATTACAACCTATAACAGACGTAATGACCTAATAGGAGTCCCTAGGTCCCCTTAACATATATATGGATAAAAATACTTAGAAATGTATCATGAGGTCGTTATGTGTCATTTGGTAATGTAAGAATCATTATTACCTAACAATAGCTAGTTGTTAAAATGAACATCATCAATATCTAAGTGTGGTTCATTCGGTTAGTAGAGGGCCTATGTTATGGTTAGAATGTGGTATGGGTTATGATTGTAGTTAATATAAGGTTATGTTAGAAGGTATATTTTTGTATATTTTAACCTAATGTTTTTCTACACTTTTAACTAATGTTTTTCTATATTTTACTCTAATGTTTTTCCTAATATTTTTCTACACTTTTAATTAATGTTTTTCTACGTTTTTATCTCATGTTTAACTACATTTTTGCTAAAAAATTAATTTAAATACCATTCTTAAATAATCTAAAATAATTTAAATAATTTAAACATATTAAAAAATAAATAATTTAAAGCATTCCACTCACAAAATACGTAAAAAACAACTATTTTAAGTACGATTAACATCTACTAATCAAAAAATACGTTTAAAAACTATTAAAAAATAAGGAGGGGAAAACCACCAACCAATTATGGCCGAAACCCTTAATCCGCTCTCCAAACATTCATAAACCGCAACAGTAACAATGATAGCCGCTAGAGGTTTGTGCGAAGTTTTATTCCCTTTCTGGGTTTCGGCCATAACCCTTTCGATCGAACCGGTTTCGGCCAGAACGGTACACGCCACGTAGGCGCGTGAAACTGCCACGTGTGTATGGCCGGATCAGTTACGGCCAAAAGTGTTCCAGTCGAAACGATAAAAGATATCACAAAAGGTGACACAGGTTTGTGCTTTTACCCGATATCTATGTTTATGATGGATGATTATATCTTTATGATAGATGGTTTCATTTATTGTACTATACGTTGTATCATGGATCTGATAAGGATGATGTATTTATATTTCTACATATGTATATTCTTTTAGCCTTTCATACCTTGTGACATGTACAGTGGATGATTGAGCATTCTGAATTTCATTTGCCAAGAGGCATTCAGAAAAAATGTATATTATTTAAATGGACTTTGGAATTTTTAATTATTCTTTCATATGGATGTGGTATTTGATGGACTTAGTATTAATAAAAATATAAATGTGATTCAACGTCTTGGGATCTTTAAGGAATGTAAGCTATTATGTTACTACTTCTGCTACTTTATGTTTGATGTGTATGATATTTTTTCTTTAAGAAAAAAATGTTTTGCAAACTTAGCAAAACTTTAGGTTATTTCTTTTGGATCCCTTGGTGGGGCATTACATCTGGTATCAGAGCCTGAGTTTCTACATTGGGAGCTCTAGGTTTTTTGGAACACCACTAGTTGTTAACTAGTTGAACAAAAATAACTTAAAACTATTATGTATATCTATTTCAAACTGAAACATGAACTAGTTGAATAGAATAGAACTTAAAATTTGATGCAGGAGCATCCAAAGGTATAAGGGCAATCTTGTGTCACCCAAAAAAATGTACTTAGACTTAGTTTCTGTTTCATGTCTTTTCATTTTTGGATACCCATTTGGGTCAAATAAAGGTTCCAACTCTCACAGTTCAGCTATCAGTGTGCTAGAAAATCCCAAAAAAAATAGGAGCATGCAATTTGGCCATCATTTTGGAGACCTAGAAGGTGTAATTTGGCCCAATGAATGTAATTATGATTTAGAGCATTCCAAAAAAATAATCAGGTCAAAAGGCCCCACGGTTTGAAAGTTATTGCATTTTTTCGAGTTTTGGAGACCTCCTAAAAATGCTTCAAAGTCAGGTTAGGGACATTAAATGACCTCAAAAAGGGCCTAAAAATGGGGGACAAGAAAATCTTGTCCATAGGGCTATAGAGCGCTTTGAGAGTTTTTCGAAAATGTAAACGGTTCGTCAATCAGAGCTACGGTTCAAAAGTTATGCCTCCCGGAAGTTCGGTTACCATTTCTGGATTCTTCTAGATTTGCACCGACTTCTAACGCAGCTTCTGGAACCTTCTATTTGGTCAGTGGATGCCTACTAGCACTTTCTAGAATGTACTCCTAGTCCTTAACCCTCCGGGGTCTATTTAAGGAGATTTCTGGCATTGTAAAAAGGCAGTTCGGAATGGAGTTTGAGAGGAGGTATTGAAAGGAGAAATTATCTCCAGATTTATGCTATTGTAAGCCCTTAGGGCATGTTTTGAAGTTTATTTTCTCTGTACTATTCGTACTAGCTTTTTTTCTCAGTTAATTCAATTTCCCTTTTCTGTTGTGTCCATTCTGTTCTTGGGTTGTGTCGCCATCAAAATTTTAGTTGTATATTTTTCATACTTCAACACTTAGACTTCAAAACTGAAATTATACATAAACCTAAATATAGGCAAATTGAAAATTGAAACTATTCTATTTGCAAAACATGTGTCTTTTATCTATGCTTTACAGTAGTATGGTTTATGGTTATTATAGAATCTTGTATGTTTTCCAATGGATTAGGGATATTGATCCTTTATTTAGAGTGTTTAGGGGATCTATTTCAATATTTGTTAAAAGAATGAATGTTGGATCAATATGGTTTTCGGTTTACTGTTAAACCAAAATCATATTGCTCTAAGTGATTGAAAGCAGTATGTTATATGGTTATCATAGTACCTTGTTATCTCGAATATTATTGTTGTAGTGTTCTCGATGAAGTCATATTCTCCTATAGGGGAAAAGGATCTAATGGGACCCACACAGTGAGTTCTCAGCGTTACCATTCTTGTAGGCTTCCAGGAGTAAGCCTAATTCTTGGGGGGTGGATGTAGTGCCTGCCCCTAGTTCACATTTTTGTTATCATTGCCAAACTCTTTTAGGCCAATTTTATGCTTGATGTCTAGTAGTATTGTTTTGAGATTATCAAATATTGTTTTACATTCAGTTGATTATATGATGAGATTACTTGATACTCTATATTTTAGATATGCATGATGATTATTCAATGATTTCAGTTATTGATGATGATTATTTAGATGGTTTATTATACATATTTTCTTATGGATACTTACCCCATATTGCTTGTGTATGGTGTGCGTGTTTGTTTTCTTTATGTATGGCATTTTTGATGCGGTTAAGGAAGGGAGTCGTAGTCACCTGCTAGTCAGGATCTACACGATGCACCACTTCCTACCATTGCTTGTTTAGCTTAGAATATTGTGTTTGTACAAGTGTTGATTTTATGTAGATTGCAAGTAACGGTATCGACTTCCCTGAATTGCCAAGATGAGCATACCCTATTGCATTATCTCAATGGCAAGAGAGGGGAGATAAATTCTTAAGTCCAAATCCTAAACCTTTAAGCCATTTGTCCTAGATAATTAGGATAAGTATCTGAGTTTAGTGCCCTCTGAATGCATCGAATGACATTAATTCATGATTATAACCCTTTAGTTTGATTTTGAATGTGTTTTGCAATGATAAGTTTTTGTATTTTATTTTATGAGTCTTTGGTGAATTTTTTGTTAATTAAGCCTAATTAAAAGATTAAATTAATGATTTAATTTAATGGAAAATTATTATGATATTTTGATATTTAATTAATTGGGAAATTAACTAAATAAAAATAATTAAATTTGAAGATAAAAATTATAAGTGGATTCAAACCCAAGACCTCCCATATAAGAGGCTTACAATTTACCGTTGTGTTGTAGGCTCTTGCCTATGCTATATATTATTATTATTTAAGTTAATAAATATTTTATCAATTAAAGTTTCAAAAATAAATTTAAGGCATGAAAAGATATTAAATTATGAAAAAAAATTAAGTTCGCATAATGTGTGCATGAGATTAAAATATAAGAAATTAATTGAAAAGATAAAACAAGTGACTTTAATAAAGATATTTTAATTGCATAAAGTCTTCATGAGTTTAAAATTTAATAAATTAATTAAAAGAGGAGTCAAGTGAAAATTAAATAAAGCAATTTAATAATTTAATAGATGTGCATGGAAAATATAAAAGAAAGATAAAGAAAAGTTAATTTAGAGTGGAAGTCTCATGAGCAAGGAGTCCTCTCGGGTGAACGCACAATTAGTGCCCCAATTTTAGGAGAGAACTCCTTATCACCAATTGAGGGTTCATTTTCGAGGGATGGAGAATTTTGGAGAAGTAAGGAATATTCAGAAAAGAGAAGGCTTGAGAAGAGGGATTTCTCTACAATTGTCTTGAGTGTAGCAATTAGCATCAGAGTCCAGATGGATGCTTGTGATTTTTCGCACAGTTGATTATGCTCTTTCCTTTCTTATCTTCATCGTGACTGTGAATTGTTTGTTCAATTTTCACTGTGATGAATCTTTCAATATCATATTTTGAATTTATTAGAATGCTTGTGGGAATTTTTCTGAATACATAGAGATTATAGTATCATTAAAACCTTCTTTCAATAGATTTCAATATGGAAAAAAATAGGAGGGGGGAGGGTTTGAGATTTAAAAGAAAATTTAATTTAGAAATTCGAATGTTAATCAAACCTTCCAATTAGATAATTTGGGAAGGGTTTGAATTTGAAAATGGAAAATTCTAGGTTGGAAATTCGAATGGTTAATGATAGTTTCTCTATCAGACTATATTTATAAATGTTTATTGAAAAAACTAAAAATTATTTACTAAAAATATTATTAGTGAAGGGAGAAATCGGTTTGAAAGGATAAATAAAATTTAAAATAAAATAAAATACATTTTACACATTGGGGAAATAGTTTTAAAAAGTTTTAATTAAAAAATTAATTTTTAATTTTTAAAAAAGAAAATGGGGAGGGGGTTCCACCCCACCCTCCTTACCTTAATGTTAGCAGCTATATAAGTTGACAGTGGCTATTGGAGCCATACCTGCAACTGTGGCCGCAGTACGACTGCGATAGCAGCCGTAATCATTCGGCCTACAACAATTTTAATTTGCATTGAAGTTTGATTTGTTTTGTTTTAATATTAAATTTTAAAAGTATAAAGTTTTTAATAATAAGTTTTATTTAATAATATATTTATTAATTAATATTAATATATGTTATTTAATATGTATTAAATATTAATCAATTTTAATTTATAAAATGCTAATGAGTTATTATTAGTAATAATTTAAATTATGTTTAAATAAACTATTATTATTAATAACTTAATTAAGTGATTTAAATTATGACAATATTTAATTTAAGTCTTAATTAAGTTATTATTAAGTAATTTAGAACCATAAATTTTGAATTGATATGAATATTTTATATATTAATTAATTTAATTTAATATAATTTAATTATAATTAATTAATATTAAAATTTGTTTAATTAAGTTATAGTTTTACTTAATTATTATAATAGTAATTTTTAATAAAATAGTAGATTATTTTCTTTGGACATCAATAAGCATTATTTTTATATAATTTAAATAATTAATTTACCCATGGAGTATTTTAGAACTGGACTTAAATCAAATGGGTAAATGGACTTTATATTTGAGTATAAGAATGGGGTAAATTGTAGGGGTTAATCAAAAACTTACATTCAATGAAAATTTACCTTACTGCTTAATCCAACTGCGTGTTTCCAATCAAACTAATCTATGGAACTGATACTCTATTTTCTCTTGTTGTCCATGTTTTGGGGTTTTGGGGTTTGACCTAGTCTTGACCAATCTTAGGTTGTTACTAGAGGCTTAGGGGTTATGTGTTTGTGATGTCATGCTGATGTTTGATCTCGATCTTTTATACCCAACCATGGTAATGTGTTTGGTATGCTCTATGAGATGTTTTGATGCATTGATTGTTTTTGCTTTCCAGTGTTCTCTTGTAAAACTGAGGGAAATGTATAACCTACTTGAATTAACCATTTTTTAGGCCTAGATGAGTTATACTTGGGTTGCTTTCTAGTTGCTTTGATAGGAGTGAATTGTTTGCTTTGTTTTGGTGATGTCATGCTATGACATATTTGGACTTAACCATTATGAGTCTTTGATTAGTATTATTCTTGGGATGCTTTCCAGTTGCTCATAGAGAACTGATGTGATTATTATGATTATCTTTTGATGCTTACTAGTCGCTTGTATAGGGCTGAGGTGGTTTTACTATGATTCTTTGATTTTTGATTTCATGAGCTTAGGGTAGGTTATCTACATGTAGTGTCGAGAAGTGGCTTACAATGGGGGCAAGGGCTCTAAGTGGTTCCCAGGGTAACTCATTGTAAGTTGTTTAATAAGTGAAAATATTACACTAAATGGGATTAAAATGAACCTAATAAGAGTCTTTATATGTTTTTTCCCATGCCTCGAGTGCTCGTATAGACTAGGATGGGAATAGAGAGAATGTTTGGTTGCGACCTTGCATTCCGTAGTATGTCTTGTTAGTATGAGAGGATACTAGTGGCCACATAGGGATAACTAGGGGGTCGAGGTTCTGAGAGATTCCCAGGGTAACTTTGGCAGGATTTGTGTGATGACACTTGCCTACTTACATAGTAGGTTTCCTACGTGTCTTGTGTGCCTCTGGGATTAGATGTCAATTTATATTGGAACCCTTGAGTTAGAATACTTTTAGGACTTCCTAGACTTAGAAAGTACTTTTGATATTTCGTTTGATATCCTATTTGGGACTTGAGACTATATGCTCAATGCGGTGGGAGTGGGCCATTTAGGTACCATGTAGTCAGGTGGTAGTGCTTTTTACTATTACTATTGAGATCTGTTTGTAGTCACCGTAGCTGGAGCTTCCTTGTCTACATTTCCTTTCTTTCTATCTCTATGTTTATGATGGATAGTTATATCTTTATGATGGATGGTTTCATTTATTGTACTATACTTTGTATCAAGGATCTGATAAGGATGATGTATTTTTATTTCTACATATGTATATTCTTTTAGCCTTTCATACCCTGTGACATGTACAATGGATGATTGAGCATTCTAAATTTCATTTTCCAAGAGGCATTTAGAACAAATGTATATTATTTAAATACTTTGGAATTTTTAATTATTCTTTCATATGGATGTGGTATTTGATGGACTTAGTATTAATTAAAATATAAATGTGATTCAACATCTTGGGATCCTTAAGGAATGTAACCTATTATGTATGCTTTTAGTTGATTGTATATTATTACTTCCGCTACTTTATGTTTGATGTGTATGATATTATTTCTTTAAAAAAAAAAAATTTGGCAAACTTAGTAAAACTTTAGGTTATTTCTTTTGGATCCCTTGGTGGGGTGTTACAATCTGATCCTCAATTACACTCCAAGAGAAATTCAATAGTCCAATAGGGTGTGTGAGTGTCCTTGAAATCTTCCATAAATAATTTTTAACAAGTACACCCACTTGGGAATACTTGCAAACTTGTTTCTATTATCACCTTGTAAATAGGCCTAAAACAAACCTAGAACAATTAAGCCTCCAAATCGACTACTTCAAATCTTTCTCTCAAAAAACTTGGACAAATTCTAGAATAAATTGTGTAATTAGATACCCATTTCGATGGTTTTAAAGATTCCACAATTTTGCATCTTAGTTCCTTCATGTACATACCAAACCCTAAATTGGCCTATTTTTCTTACAAAGCCTTTCTTACATGAGGGTTTTGTAATTCTTCAATCGGACTGATTTTCCTAATCAAACTAATTTATGGATTTGTTTCACCTCTATCTTTAAACACTATAAAAAAACCTTCATCTTGCACTCACGTCCTGTCCACAACTTTGTCCACACCAACTTGTCTACAAACCAAGTTTGTCATGTGAAGATGCCAAGCTTGGTGCTTCGTGAAAAAAATCAGATTTTTTTGTAAAAATTCCAAAATAGGCTCATTATAGAGTATATTTTATACCCTAACATTCCCCAAAGGATCAAGGAATTCCTATGGTGGAATTTTAGGAAATGGACATGTTTTTGTGAAACCCTCATCATGAGAGTGCTATCAAACCAGTCATGAATGTTTTCCTTGTTCTCCCTTCAATGTTCACTTAGAGAGGTTAGAAAAAATGATAAGAAAGGTAACTTAGAGAGAAATCATATCACATGCATTTATATTTTGTGTTGATCCATGTATGTCTATAATACTCTTTCAAGAAAAATACATGGGAAATTCACATATAACATCAAAAAAAAATTGATTTCATTCTAGACTTTAAAGATACTTTATTCATTTGAGTGAAGGCTTAAAATATGTCTTGTTACATCTATCCCAACTATATTTTGAACCAAATTGACCATTGGTTAGACAAAAGACAAATTGTGAGCAAATGTATTCAAATTTCCATTTTGATGACTTTTACAATTTGATAACCTTTTGCAGTTTATTTCCAATCGATCAACTAACTTACATAACCTAATAAATTTTATTCAAAATGAAAATAAATAACCCCATAGAACCTTAAGACTCTCTTAGGAATTATTTGACTAACTTTGACCCTCATTTCCCAACTAGATCTAATGAGGTCATTGCATAATTTGGGTCAATTATCATATTGCAACTTGATGGAAAAGTTCCTTATTAAAATGTAGAGAAAAAAGGAAGTTGGTCTCTAATAAATTATGACGTGGGGAGGATGCCCTGAAAATATACTCCACTAAAAAAAAACCTCAATTCTCTTGAGTTTCTAGCTGTTGTAGAGTAGTCCCATGCTTGGTGACAGTAGCTTCATTCATCCACACAACTTCAAACTCTATATTCTGCACATTGACCAAATACTCCTTATAGGTTCCTTTTCAGGTTTATTTTATAATTCCTTAGTATCTAGTATGCTTTCTAGCTATATTGGTATTATAGGTGGAATGTCCTTGACACGTTCCAAATCTCTTGTACATGATAGCATAGAGGAGAACATAAAGGCTTTAAGAAAGTATCACTTCTATATCAGTGATGATCAAACTCATTCGTCAAAGTTTGTGCAAGGATGTTATAGAGTTTTTTGTGAAAATTTGAGGGAAACAGATGTCAGATACAATCAACACAGTATGTGGTTAGTCAATTGCAACACATAATTCAAGAATGCAAGGATTTTCTATTGGTTGTGTAGGATGCATGTGACAAGTGGAGAGCAACATTTTTGGAATATTGTTGAGGTAGGACATGGAAGGAGAGAGCATAATGGTGCTAGAGCATGTGTGAAAAGATCCCTTAGTGTAGAGGAATTAAAGTACAAAGGTGGCACAGTATTAGAAAATGCTAAAATAATAATGCAATGGTGTAATTCTATGATGGGACCAATTAATACAGTTAAGTAAATGGTTTCTATATATTTTTGGTTGATACATGAAAATCTCTAAAATTTAAAATTTGTAAGATTGGTGTACATTTATAAGATCATGTGAGAAGCATTCATTTCAAAATTCAAATGCAAAATCACTAGATATTCATACTAGACAGCTTATATGCTTTTGCTCTTCTTGTATACATCATTTATGAGACAAATGTGACTCAAAAAAGTGGGTTGACCAATGGTCTTGTAGACCTTTACATCGAATTGATTCATATCAACCACCTACAACATTACAACTCAACCAGGTTGAAGCATCAACACATTTTGAGCATGTACTTGATCTAGTTGAACCAGGTGCTAAGCGATTAATTTAATACTTGGCTAAAATAGATTACTTTAAATTTTTTCTTTAACTTATCATTCCTTATAATGCAGGTTATGTATATGTAGTTATTGCATATAAGAATAATGTTAAAGGGACCAATTTATTTCATTGTTAGTGTATTGAGGCCAAAAAGAAACTGATAGCTAAAATCATTGATGGTGATTGTATTGAGTACCCAATAGGATCCATTATTGTGATAGGCACATGGTTTAGAAGGTAGTATATTTATGTCCAGTGGCATGAAGACCTCTTTAAGTCAATTTTTCATGTTAATGTATCAATTTCAACTTTAAATTATCTTTACAATTAAATGTAGTACCCTATCAAGAACTCTAGCACGTGGTTGTTTGAGGATTTTGAGACACACATACATATTCTTCATTACTCTAACTTTATTGTGAATTTGATCACGGGGCAATACTTGATATAATAATGATTAGAGCTGATCCAAAAGGTTACCTTGGTTGATTGTGTGCTATATAGCTAAATCATTCTACATATGGTAGAATAATTTTGAAAATTTTGTATATATGTCAAGCATGAAATGTTAAAACTTTGTAGTGATGTGCACATGTAGACATCTTAATTTTGTGTGTGTGTGTGTGTATGCGCGCGCGTGTGTGTGTAACATGTGCATATGTAGATGCCATTTTTTTTATAACAATCCAATAAGAAATGTAACATGTGCTATTTTGATGCCAATTTTTGTATATAAACTGTTAGCCATATTTGCCCTCCTACCAAAATTTAGGTTTTTCCTATATCAAACATGTCCAACAGTCATAAGATTCAAATATTCAAATGTCATAAGGGATATGTTTGAACCTTGAGTTACATTTTATTTCCCAAATCTTTAAGTGGTCACGTATTATAAAGATCTCGATGGGCCCACATCTTCTGATTTTTCGGATCTTCCAAGATCGACAAACATCACTTTTTCATTATCACAAGTTGCATGAAAAAAAGTCATAATGACATAGAAAAAATGTGACACATGTCTGAGTGGGGCCTTTTCTTTTTGAGTCATGCATAGTAATCAACAAGGATAGGGTCAACCATCAATTAGATCTAGATCTACAACTGTCGTTATATCACTATGGGAAAATGTACGATCAAAAGTCATAGTGACAACATGCTACATGTCCCAGTGGGCCTTCCTTCCTTATGTTTGGTGGAGTTTTCATATGAGGTACAACTGGCAAAGTTTTATTCATTACCTTTTAAAGTCGACCATTTTCTTGGCATCTTCTCATCCACTGTCAAATTGAAAGTAGATCGAACGTCATCATTATGCTGCTAACCAAAGATGTGAGGCTATTATCCATAGCAAAATAATGATGGGTGGATACATGTCTTAGTGAGCCTAGGTGGTGAGTAAGAAGTTAGCAGTGGCGGTTAAGTTCATAGTTTTGTAGGGTAAAATAGTTAGTTAAGATAAAAAGGTGTCAAAGCTATGACTAGGTTACGATCAACAAGTCAACATAAAGTTAAAGGCCAAACAGGGTGGCAAAATATTCAAACAACATCAAGCCACATGGTAGGGGGTATAAGCAAGGAGTATAGACACCTAAATTTGATTACATCACTTAAGTAATCCTATTTAGTCATCTTCTAAGGCATCATTAATTAAGTATTTAATACTTAATTAATCTATTGTCATCCCCTAGTTAATTAGTTAATTTAATTAACTATAGTCCAATTGATAAAATTAAAAGATCACCCAAAATCAATTTATTAAATCCCTATTCTATTAAATTGAATAAATCCTCAAATCTATTCAATTTAATTCCATATCCCCATTTTATTTAATAAATCATTTAATAAAATATCTAAAATCCTAAGAGCCTCCCTAAACCCTATCCTAAACCCTAATCCAACCCATTCACACATACTTACCTCACTTAGCCACCTAACTAACCCATCCCATCAAATCTAAGCCATTTACACCCTAATCCACCTCTAATCCAAGCCTAATCCTCTTCTAATCATGTGCACAATCATAAACATGGGTTAAGACTTGCTAACCCAAGCCAAAGTCAACAATCTCATTCTACCCCCAACCATCTTTATTTATGACCCAACCATCTCCATTTATGACCCAACCATCCCCATTTATGGCTCAACCTCTCTCATTACTCCTTTGACCAACCCATATCCTACCTTCTCACATCCAATCACCCTGTGACATATGTCACCTCCTAATTGGCTTCAAACAACCACAATCCATGTGCTCCCCTTTGAGTGCATCCTAGCCCTCCCTCACCATCTTGTCATCATTGCATCTTGACCATCCATCCCTCTACCCTTTGGCCTATAAATAGAAGCCTCTCCCTTCACAAATAGAATCCACTTTTGAAGCAAACTTATAATGCTATTTTGAGATCCTAAAAACTACCAAAATACTATTATAATGCTGAAATACCTCCATGAATCCATTGTTGAAACCTTGCTTCATCCACTCCATCCATCGATCTAAAACTTGAGTGTACATGTGAGCATACATATCTTAATCAGGGAAAAATCCTTCATATCATGTGTTATGCCATTAGGAGCCTTCCATTCTTGGTTTGCTTCCATTTGTGGTGATAACCCTCGGTCCTATCTTAAGTGTTAGCTTGCTTAGTATTGTTAATGCTTTCATTTAATAGTTAGTATTCATATTACAACACTAAAATAGGTGATACATTTTGGCATGCCTAGTGGGACCCCACTATGGGTCATTCATTCATCCATTTCAATCCATATTCAATCCATTTTTATTTTTTACAAACTAATGATCTAATGTTTGTTGTTGTTTGAGGGTGTTGCAAGGTGTTTTTCTTGTTTGTGCAAGTTGAAGGACACATTTAGGAAGAAAACATATCCTGAAATACCAAAAAAAATTTTAAAAATAAAAAATTATGGGAAAAAACTTGCACTCATCCGTTCTATTCATGCACAATGTCATCTTCGACTATTTCCATTGTTTTGGTGTCTCTGCACTGCAATTTTGGCATCTATGTAGTTTGGCATCTCTGTACTGCAATTTTGGCATCTCCACACCATAGTTTTGGCATCTTTGCAATTTGGCGTCTCTGCACCACAATTTTGGCATCTCTGCAGTTTGGCATCTCTGCACCACAGTTTTGGCATCTTCGTAGTTTTGGCATCTCTGCATCATAGTTTTGGCATCTCCGCCTTTGTCGTCTCCACTAAAATTTGGTAATCCTTGCATTTTTTTATAATTATGAGTTTTGGCGTCTGCGCCTATTAACTGTTGTCTGCATTTAAAAATAAATAAAAATAAATAAAGAGTATAAATCAAAATTTGACTTTTAGTGGTTCTGTAGGATATGGACTATTTTGAGTTGATTTACGCATATAAAAAATAACAAAAAAAAGTTAAAAATATTTTTTCCCATAGTTACGCTTTGATTTTGGGGATTTTTGGGTGACTAATCAAATTGATTTTTTGTAGCATTGCAGGTTGGAACATCTTGCAAACCTAATCATGTTTTGTTTTGCAAGTTTTTCTTAGAATGAACTTGCATGTTTAAACACATCTCTCATTGAATGAATGTCACTTAAATCAATCTTGAATGCCATGGATTAAAATCAACTTTTTATTGGAATGCATGCTTAAAACAATAAACACAATCTTGAATGCAAAGGATCAAATAATCATTGCAATACCTCACACTTCAAATTTGGGCATAAAATACTTAAATACAATCTTGAATGCCTAATAATCAATGAACATTGCATGGTTTTGACACACTTCAACGATGCTTGAATTTCTTATGTTGACAATCTCTCGATTTCCATTATGTTGACGATGCTGTCAAGTTGGAATGAACATTGTATGCCATAATCACAAGTGTCTTCAATCATAGTTTACAAAATCTAAATCATCAATTGGAATGAATGCGTGTCTTTTAAACCCAAGATCACGTATTGGATCTTGTTTTACACTTTTTAGGAGGCCTTCTTGGGGATTTCATCGCCCCTTGGGATGACCTCAACTCTAGCATTCTAGCAGAGTATAAACATTGGGAGGTGAATCAAAAGACACCTTTCTTGGAAGCATAATCTTGTCACTCTTGGCTAAGCCCCAAAGAACTTTATACCTTTGGGGAGTGAAGGTGGAGATTTGGGTTACTGTTTCCTCCTAGCTGAGTGGCATTATTTTCTTTTATCTACAAATTTGGGCCTCACGCACCTTGCATATATCGAGGACACCCCTAACTAATCTTGTATATCCTAACCAACATCTTATAGGGATGTTGGTGTGTTTGATATGCTTGAATGTTCAAACTCCTCCCACTATTTCAAAAAAAATCAAGACCATTTGCTAGAGAGATCACTTATACATCATTCACAATAGTTCTTAGCAAGTCCATTCGCAACAACCCAACCATTAGTCAATCATTCAACCCAAATGAAGGGCATACTTAGCATAGTTACTACCTCATCCAAGATTCATCCAAGCTTCCAAGCCTTCCTCTAGTACTATCATTCCTGAAGTCTTCCATAGAGTCTTCCTCTTCTCTCCATGTCTTAAATAGTAACATCCCATCCCTACCCAACTCATCATCCAAATCCAAATCTGAGCTTCCCAACTTATCCTAATCTGCATTTCTGTATTCATCCTTCATCCCCAAAACATCATTTCATAATCCTATTATGATGAGTTTTGTCATCCCACCTTTTCTCCCACCTCATCCTTTTCCAATAATGGTGAATATCTAGTTGACTATGATGAGTATATTGAAAGCCTTAGAGATATTGCTCCTAACAACCTCCAATATCCCAACATTCCTCTAAAGTGCTCCATCCTTCCTCCATGCATACCCACTAGTACTCCCTACCATACCTTTGACAAGGGAAATCCATTATTACCCTCATCCTCACCTCCTTCCTATATTGTGCCCACATATTCCTCTTATACATCAGTCATATCTCCATCTTCCTCTACCTTCATCTGCCAACCTCCACCATTCTAGAACAATTCTAGTAGCTACATCCCTAGTCCAAATCCACCATCCCAATATCCTCCAAACCCCTTTCCAAATCCTCCAATCAATCCTAGTCATACAACACATCACCTCAATCCCCTTGCTCCTCCTAGTCCAACACACCCATCTTCAAGGAATTTTACAAGGTAACCCACAGTAGTTCCATCTCCCACCCCCATCACTCCTCTTACATTGTCCTATCGCTACCATCCCTATTGCATCCACCCCACTTATCAAACCCCTTCCATCTCCTACCTCCCATCCATCAAATCCCTCCAAATCCAATCCACATCTCCTCCTCCTAGCATTATCCAAATCCCATGTAATAAATCTAATGAGTTCATCCCCCATCAACCCATCTCCATTGAAGAACCTCCCATCCATCCATCTGCCTCACTTAAAGAAACCATCCATACTTCTCCTATCATACCATCCACTCCTATCCATCCCTGTCAGGATCTTGTCAAAAAGCATGTTGAAATATCCTACAACACAAAAGAAGATCACACCATCCCACTTATTCCCCTACATGATCCACTTTTACCATTCACTCCATCCAACAAGCAATCACCATCCCCTTCATATCCAAATCCTACCATCATACCTAATCCATCTCAAGATCCATTTCCATCCACATATCCAAATCAAGATCCTCTCCTTCCATCCCCTTTGCTTCATGATTATATGTCTCCTATACTTCTTAGTGATAGGTCTATAGAAGAAACACTTACTATCATACCTGAAGCTTTGACTCCTTCAGCTAGTAATGGACTCACATCTTGTGTTTCAAATAATGAACATCATATTGAAAAAATAAATAAAAGTATATCTCTCAATGTTGGTATCCCTCCTACCCCTTCAAGGTCCCAAGTCTTTCCATCTTTAGCCCATAGTTCCTATCCATCTTCTTCTCCATCTATTTTGGGCCCTTATCCTATTACTTCTTTTCAAAAGTCCATTTTGGGTCCATATACCCCTTATCCAAATCCCCCATCCTTTCCATCCATTTTGGGTCCTTATATACCTAATATGAATCCTTTATCTCCTCCATCTATCTTGGGACCTACTCCTTCCCCATTTCCATCTATATTGGGCCCATATCCTTCATTCCCTCCATCTATTTTAGGAAATTGTATTCCTCCATATCCTGTATTCCAATCCATTATTCTATCCCATCAAATCCACAAGCTAGATCATCAAAGGCACTCATCCTTGACTCTCTTCCAACCTTCACCCTATATCACCCCATCCACAATCCCTCCATATCCCCCATGCTCTTGTTCCCATACCATGGCTAATGAAAGCATATTGGATGGAAAACTCAAAAAGCATAAATCCAAAAATCCACAAAAATCCAAGTCTCAACATGTCCCTTCTAAAATACATGTTCCAAAAGTGAAACATTTAATCTCAATCAAAGAAAAAGTCAAGAAGCCACAAAGGCCCAAGCTACAAAAGTCAAAAATCATTTGGATACCTAGGGTGCTCATAAAAGAAATTCAACTCAAAGAAAAATCTCAATTGGCATCCATTCATGCTTCAAAAAGCCTCATCCATTCATCCTTTATCTAGCTCCCCATATAAACATCCTTAATCCCCTAAATCCACTCTTAGTCCATATGCTTCTTATCCTAAAATTCCCATCCTCCATCTTCCAACTCAACTTTTAGTCCTTATCTTTCTCTTCCTCCATTTTCTCCTCAACCTCGCTCAATGCCATCTTTCCCACTATTTCATCACCTTTGAGGGTGTGTGCCAATGATGATCTTTCCATTTTTCTCATTCATTTACCCACAAGCCTCATGTCTTTCCATCTCTTACCGACCAACTCTCAACTATCGTTGTACTTGTATAATCCAATCCTTTTCAACTCCCTCCCTTCCTACCAACATCTATGAGTCAAAATGCATAAAAAAAGTAAAAAATGAAAAAAAAAAAAAATCCATTGGTGAAAACTTGGCAATTCAAGCGCCATGGATAAGTACCATGATGAAAACTTGGCAAACAAGCGTCATGCGTAATCCCTTTATCCAAATGCTCTATACACTTGGGGGCATGTTCCATCACCCACCATACCCATCTCATCCCACCATACCCACCACATCTTATCCATTTCACCCACCATCCTCCTTCGGATCTTGATAAAAATAAAGTCCACCACTAGATAAATGCTTTTGGTCATCCTTTTGACATCCATTCCCCATTGAAGTTTGTATCCACCCATCCTTTCTCCACTCCCTCTTTCATCCATATAAACCCTCCCTCATCCTCATCCACTGAATATTATAATCCCTTATCTTCCCTGCTCCTTTACCTTTTCTATCCTAGCTTCCCTCTACACCATCCACCCCTCTATCCTATTGCACCCCTCATAAAAAAACTCCTCCTAGCTTCCATATATCTCCCTTATCCTCTTATTGACCAATCTTCCATCCTATCACTTCCCTCATAAACCCTCCCCTTGAATCACATAGACTGGGGGCACTATATTCCTTGGCGATCATTTTGTGTTCATCCTTCTATTCCCCCCATCCTAGCCCTATTTTTTCTGTTGTCATTCCCAAAACCACTTGTTCCCTTTTCTTCTATCCTTGCACTTCTCACCATCTCTTCATCTTTCCCTCACCTAGTACATCCCTTGTCATTGGTATCTAGCTCTCGGCTAACCCCATATACTCCAATGTCATCTATAAACTCCCTTCATTACCTCTTTAGGTACCTCACATGGTCTTGGTTACCCCCATATTCCACCAAATCTTGCTCACATCCTCTGTTTCACCCCCACAGACCCAAAAATCACTCAAAAATACCCAAAAAAATAAAAAATTGCCAAAAAATTATCAAAAACATTCATAAATCATCCAAAAAAAAAGAGCTTCCTTCTCTCACAAACCCTTTCACACACACCTTACTTTCCACAATAAAGACCTTGACATGAGACAAAAACCTTTCACAGACCCTACACAATGAGAAACCAATAGACTTACAACCCTTTCATGTAGAACTCTCGAAGAGAATCTTTTGGAGTTGTAACCGTTTGCAAGGCCCATGCCAATTGCCTCACACCACAAAAGGAGAACCAACCCCATCACTCCTCTACCGACCATCGATACATCTAGAAAATGAAGCCAAACTCGCTCTTCAATGTCCTCCATCGGATCGCCAAAGGATTATGCACAAACCACCCCAAAATCAAACCCACAAGGATGGAGGGAAAGACAACACTGATAGTCAACACATCGATGGGAATCAACAAGGCAATAGCTTTCCTGTTTGTGACACACAGAGAAACTATTCAAAAATACCAAAAAAATTCAACTATCATCCAAAAATACCCAAAAAATTCAAAAATTGCCCAAACAGTATCAAAAAAACTACCCAAACGATAGAGTATATCAAACAAATAAAATAGAATTCCAAAGCATTCAAAAGGGGGTCATAAATGCCAAATATGGCCATAAAAGCTTGAAACATTAAAACACCACCCCAAAATTCCTCTCAAAATTTTGATATTAAGAAGAAGTGTGGTAATGTCCTGAAACATAATTCCAGGCTTAGGAAAATCCAACACAACTCGAATAACGAAAGAGATGTCGCAAAGCCGATTATGGCCTTCCTTCCATGCAACCATTATTAATGTAAATCAAGAAAGATTTTTAGTCTTATTTAAGTTGCAGTGGCCATGATTAGTCTACCCAGCTTCAACAAATATATCAATACTATCTCATAAGCCCATGTGTCCTTTTTGGACCCCTCTAGCGCCTTTTTAGGCCTAAAAGCTTTTTTTCAAGGCCCACGTGTTCTTTTTGGACCCCTCTAGCACCTTTTTAGGCCTCAAATACTTTTTTAAGGCCTAAGTGTCTTTTTCGACCACTCTAGTGCCTTTTTTAGGCCTTAAATGCTTTTTCAAGGCCCAAGTGTCCTTTTTGGACCACTCTAGCGCCTTTTTTAGGCCTTAAATGATTTTTCAAAGCCCAAGTGTCCTTTTTGGACCACTCTAGTGCCTTTTTAGGCCTTAAATAACTTTTTCAAGGTACAAATGTCCTTTTTGGCCCCCAAAATGCCTTTTTAGGCTCAAAGCGCCTTTTTCAAAGCCCTATTTTGACCTTTTCAAGCCCCAAAAATGCCTTTATAGGCCCAAGCACTTTTTTCAAGCTCCTGAACTGCCTTTTTAGGCCCAAACACCTTTTTTAGGCCCCCGAGACATCTTTTTTGGCCCACATGCCTTTTTCAAGGCCCTCTTTTGGCCTTTTCAAGATCCTACTTGAACTCTTTTGGCCATCACAAGCCTTGCGTAGGTCCCAATGCCTTTTCCACACCTCATAAACATTCGTCTCATCGCACACCTAGAGAAAGGTCCCCACATTTTTTCTTATTATTATCTGTCATACTTGCTAAATCTACACAGACATTCTCGCCTACGAGTCATGGTTACCCTTACTCTATAGATTGTATTGTTCCCACTTTTACAAGAGTCAAACTATTTCATTATTTATCACAAAAACACAAAAACATTCAAATATATATCAAACACCCCAAAAACATTTAAATATTTGACAAAAACACAAAAACATCCATATATCTTCCATAAAATCCCAACAACAAACCATTAGATTGCATTACAAACAATATCTGTTGTCCATTTGATTGCCACAACAACAAGCACAAACTTTCTATTCTCCTATGACAGCAACAACAACATTCCATTTAACTAATAATTCTTGGTAGATTTTTTATTTTGGCCTCCCTGGGGGAGGTGGCAAGATAGGGTGTCCAATCAATGGCATTCCTTCAGACCCAGTCCTAGATGATGATGCCCCTAGAGTCATCCTCACACCTACCCAAAGTGTATCCATTGGGATCAGGATGTTACCACGCCTCAAGAATGTGTTTATCTGCTCCATAAAAATTTTTTCAAAGTATACAACTCCTCTCCTTTGCTCCAAAGGGACCGCTTGGTGATGTAATCTCATGTAGTATGCCACCTCTTGTGCAACCCTCACTAATTGCTCCATGACATCTTTCATTTCTGCCCGTAGTCTTTCTGCTCTTGGAATAGTTGTTTTCCTCTGCACAATATCACGTTCTCTTTCATAATTCACTAGAATTTTCATTGACTCCCTCTCATAATTCACTGTATTCAATTGATTCTAGTACCACATAATGTGCACATTACTTGCATTCAGCTGCTCTTGTGACCTCTGTGCTAAACTATTGGTCTGCACTGCTAATTCCTTGAACGCTTCTACTTGCAACCGCAAGAGCACTAATTCATTTTCACATCTCTCCATCACCGCTCTCTCAGCTGCCAAAGTTGCCTCCACAGTCTCCACTCTTGTTTGCTCCATCATTAGCATCATCCCTAGGTGCTCAGCTTCTATTCATGCATCATCCTCTTGCGCTCTTTCAATCAGACCTTGAAAGAAATTTGCATCTTTCTCCACCTAGTTAGCCCATTCTTTTTCCACTACCAATGGTTTCTCCATCACCACCATTGCATCATGAGCTACTTGTACTATAGCATTGGATTACAATGCTTGAAATGGCCGAAATGCAGACAACATTGGGTCACCCTTTTGTTCCCCAGAGCTCTACATCATATCCCCTAGACTATTTTTTCCCTTCTTCCATAAGACCATTGTTGGTCACATCACAGATCTTTGTTCCTCTTCTGGAAGAGTCTCTTCTATAGATGGCTGATCTTCTACACATGCTCCCTCTAACAAAACTCCCATACTTGGTAAGTTTGTCTCCTTCTCTTTTTCCCTCGACTCTGTTTGTTGCATCGCACCTTCTATTAATAGCTGCAGTAAGGTTGGATCTTCTTCTTCCTCTTCTAGCTACTTTTGAGCTGGATTAATTTTGCTAGCCTCCACCACTCCCCGATTACAATGTCACACACTTCAACGTGGAAAGCTTTCTCTTCCTTCTTGTTTGCTCTACTTTATGCCCCACTTCTACCCCCACAACCATTTCCTTTCTCCTTGGCTTTCATTTTCCTCTTCACTCCATCCCCCCGTTCCTCCTTCTATGGCCTCTGCCATTTTCTACCTCTACTCTTGCGAATCAGCCATTGGTCTTTCACTCACAGCTTAATTATTCGCTCACACTTTTCTTATGCTAACACTTCTTGTTGTTGGGATTTAATCAAATTCACTCACCTTTTATAGAACCAACAACATTCTCCATCACTTCCATTACACACTATCCATATCTTTTGCAACAACCTTCAATAGCCACCATCATAATAGTTAAGACGACAACCACCTCCATCCTATCCACACCTCACCTCCCCTATCATAATAGTATGCTATATCCTATTTCTTTCCACTAGCTTCTTATCTCATGCTTTTCATCGCACTATCTTCTCATCCCTAGATTTTCTTCCACTAATCTTCTCACCTTCATCTTTCCTGCCACTATCCTATCATGCTGAGATTTTGTATGGTAATCCCTTGTAAATACTTTGGTTTGTCCACTATACCATCCTTGTATGTCTGTCCTTCGCTCGGTATCATTGTATAGCTCTCATCTCTTCGTGTCACTTCTTGCTTGATCAAAAAATAAAATACAAATAAAAATTTGTAGTTCTCTTGGTTAGGTGCTTTAGCAAATCCTTGTACAAGGTCCCTTGTCATCAAAATGTTTTCCTAAAAAGTTTTGATTTCCCAGCTCATCCTAGTCCTCGATCTTACCGATAGATCCTTGTAGGATGCATCCTTCCTCTCATCTGATCTTGGTCCATCAGTATCGAGTCCTACCAATCTCTTTAGCAAAAGGTTACTTTTTCATGGATTTACATTTTCTTTCGATTTATTTTCTTTTTAGGATTTCAAAGTTTGGTTCTTAAAACTATCTCTTCAAAGTGATTTGGGTTGTTCCCTCCTCAAAGTCACCATGATCTTTTATATCATGGTGTGTTGTGAATGGGGCAATTCAAGTACAAGGTTTTGATCAGGTCTTTTTCTTTTTCTTTTCTGCTTGTGAGTCTATTGGATATGACCCTTGCATAGTCCAAACATATGATCACTTGTGGTTACATGGTGCACTTGGGAAATATTGTTTTCTTGTGGGTTACCCGGTATCAATTCCACTTTGATTCTTTCGAGATTCATGTGTGATGCTGGGGCAATCCTTGCATGTTTTTTTCGCGTCAATCCTATGTAATATCGATAAAAAGGCCTTGACGTTCTTAGTAACCTTGGCATATTCCCAATATTCCTATATCAAAATAAGTGCTCAACTACATGGTGGTGCTCCCCTTTAGAACACCCACATGCTCAAGCTTCAATGGATTACTTAATCCTCCCATTTTATCAAAACATTCCATCCTATCCAAGCATCCCATCCAATCAGTCTTACAATCATAATCTTAGCTCCTTCATCAATCATAATCATAGCTCCTTTATCAATCATAATCTTAGCTCCTTCATCAATCATAATCTTAGCACCTTCATCAATCATAATCATAGCTCTTTCATCAATCATAATCTTAGCTCCTTCATCAATCATAATCATAGCTCCTGCATCAATCATAATCATAGCTCCTGCATCAATCAAAATCTTAGTCATCATCAATCATAAATCCTCGAATCATAAATCTCTCCAAATCTCCCATCTTCCAAATCACTTCCCTGGGTTCAATTTAGAAAACCACTCACCCTCCCCCCTCTCCCTATAGCTAGTGTTCTTCCCCATTGATTATCTTTGCACCCAAGGTTTTCCTCTGTATCATTCTCCCATCGTGAGGGTATGTGCTTCCTTGAAACACCTCTCTTTGCCACTCTCAATCCTCCTGCTCACCCTAGATTCTTGTCCCTTTAAAGAAGTTATCGAGCCTCACCTTCTCTCCCCGACATCTTGTTGAGGGGGAATCACACAGTCCACTCTCTCCTCTTCTATTCAAGACTGGGGCAATCATGTTGCTTTCAAAGTTTTCTTCATGTCGTCTATCTTCAAACTTCTTTGAAATAGTATTGTTCCAACACTATCTCAAAGAGGGGCAAAATGTAGACACCTAAATCTGATTACATCACTTAAGTAATCCTATTTTGTCATCTTCTAAGGCATCATTAATTAAGTATTTAATACTTAATTAATCTATTGTCATCCCCTAGTTAATTAGTTAATTTAATTAACTATAGTCCAATTGATAAAATTAAAAGATCACCCAAAATCAATTTATCAATTAAATCCCTATTCCTCTATTAAATTAAATAAATCCTCAAATCTATTCAATTTAATTCTATCTCCCCATTTTATTAAATAAATCATTTAATAAAATATCTAAAATCCTAAGAGCCTCCCTAAACCCTATCCTAACCCCTAATCCAACCCATTCACACATACTTACCTCACTTAGCCACTTAACTAACCCATCCCATCAAATCTAAGCCACTTACCCCCTAATCCCCCTCTAATCCAAGCCTAATCCTCTTCTAATCATGTGCACAATCATAAACATGGGTTAAGACTTGCTAACCCAAGCCAAAGTCAACAATCTCATTCTCCCCCCAACCATCTCTATTTATGACCCAACCATCTCCATTTATGACCCAACCATCCCCATTTATGGCTCAACCTCCCTCATTACTCCTTTGACCAACCCATATCCTACCCTCTCACATCCAATCACCCTGTGACACGTAACCCTCCTAATTGGCTTCAAACAACCACAATCCATGTGCTGCCCTTTGAGTGCATCCTAGCCCTCCCTCACCATCTTGCCATCCTTGCATCTTGACCGTCCATCCCTCTACCCCTTGGCCTATAAATAGAAGCCTCTCCCTTCACAAACAAAATCCACTTTTGAAGAAAACTTATAATGCTATTTTGAGATCCTAAAAACTACCAAAATACTATTATAATGTTGAAATACCTCCATGAATCCATTGTTGAAACCTTGCTTCATCCACTCCATCCATTGATTTAAAACTTGAGCGTACATATGAGCATACATATCTTAATCAGGGACAAATTCTTCATATCATGTGTTATGCCATTAGGAGCCTACCATTCTTGGTTTGCTTCCTTTTGTGGTGATAACCCTTGGTCCTATCTTAAGTGTTAGCTTGCTTAGTATTGTTAATGCTTTCATTTAATAGTTAGTATTCATATTACAACACTAAAATAGGTGATACAAGGAGTTGGGTCTCAATTCTGTGGAAGTCCATGGATTAAAAAGGGGTACCCATTTAAGGCTCAAGTACCTAATCCTAAATTTTAAAAACGGGCACCCATTTTTAAAATCGAGCACCCATTTTTTAAAAAATTGGGTACCCGTTTTTATTTTCAAAAAATGAGTACCTGTTTTTGAAAACATAAAAAATTTGTATTTTTAAGAAATGGGTACCCATTTTTTAAAAGTAAAAAATGGGTCAAAAACAAGTACCCATTTTTAACTTTTAAAAAATGAGTACCCATTTCTAAAAATTTAAAATTTTGTTTTTTGAGGGGATTTTGTATGCTGATTTGACATTTTCAAAATGGGTACCCATTTTTTGAATTTCAAATAACAAGTGCCCGTTTCTTACAACATTGGGCAAGATTTTTTTCTCCCACCTCAAATTTTGGTTCAAGATAGGCTTGGTGAGAAGACCAAGCCTATACCTTGACCTCTCAAGATTTGGCTAAGGCATTGAACTAAAAAATTCATGTCTTGCCGTAATTTTTAGAGGGTCTTCCTGATCAAATTTTTTTATGGAACAAAAACCCATTAGAGGTCTCATTGTCTTGATTTTAGAAATATAAATTTTATAGTGCTATGATTTTATTTACTATTTTTGCATTATTTTTTAATGAAAGGTGGTACCTAAATGTAAAATAGTGAAGTCCACTAAAACTTTAATAACTTTTCTATTTTATATTTTTCTTAAATTAATTTATATGTCATCAATCTACTTTCAATTATTTTGAGGTTAAAAAAAGAATTTTTGAAAAAAAGAAAATTTTGATCAAATTATGATGATCGTACATGAGAGGTTTAAAAATTTACCTTTATAGCCAATTAATAATAATAAAATTATTCAATATAAAATTAAGAAAAAATATTGTCATCAATCTTAGGTTTATTAGGTAACTCCCTTTAAAATGATTTATGAAAATTTATTTATTTGTGTCAAATTATGGTGATCATACACAAGTGTGGTATGGTCCTAAATCATGCATTTTGAAAAGTAGCTTTTAAAGATCCATATCAAAAACAAAATCTATAATATGGGTACACAAATAAATTATATATTCAAAAACTAGTTTCTAAACACTAAAAAAATTATTTCTTACCCGTTTTTATATTCAATCTCCAAATGCCTCAAATTTTGACCTCAATTGACAAAAAATTTCAAAAATAGGAAAAATATTTCCATTTTTTTCCCAAAAGTGAGACCCAACTTCTTGCACTTACCCTAGGGTTAGGCAGTAAATTCTAGTTGACTTACTTATTTATCTGAGTTGGCACATCAAAAAGTAGAGTAAAGATAACTTTTTAATAGAGAATCTGATCTTCTCGATCATTTGTAACCACTTTCATCGTTCTCCATGCTTGATAAATGCAAAGGACATTTCCTTCACCACCGAGTTATCCATCTACCCAATCAAAATGATAATGGCTATCATTTCTATCTTCTCAAAGTTCTTCTTGGTGAATAGTATAGTTTTCCTACATCTGGATGTGTACCATGATAAGATCTTTCCCAGATTTGTAGTGATTGTTCTTTGCAAACTTAAATGTAGTGGTTGAGTTTTGCCTTAGGGTAGAAGCTATCTGAGTTATGCTTGCACTATAAAAGCAGATTTTGTAACCCTTCTTAGGGTTGGTCATTTTTTACCTGATTTTTTAGTAGTAGTATTTTGTTCTGCTACTGTAATTCCCTTTTTTCTACAGATACATGTAATCTCTATTGTGCCTCATTCTCCATTGATACAAGTGTAAAACATTCTTACCTTTGTTAATGTATTTTTTTCCATTCTTCAATTTGCATAAAAGCATCTATTTTCATGTTTGAATATTGTGAAGTGAAGTGAAGTTCCTCATAGTATCCATTTGGTTTCTAATATGTATGTGATTGTTGGGTTAAATCAAAGGTTGAATCAGTGTCTTCTAAGATTACCTTGATGAGTAGTGCATTGTTAGGTAGAAATAGGATTGAACAAACTATTTTGGTGTATCACCCCCTTTAGATTAGGTTAGGTAGTTTTCTTTCATGCATTCTTTCTCCCTTTTCCTCTCAAAGAGTAGTTAGGTACACCCTAATAGTAAGAAAGCTGACCTTCTCCGGAGATTCAATCTCATAGTTCAAGCCCCATAGCTTGGAGATTATTTCCATGTTTCATAAGGTTTCTTTTAGGTAAAAACTTTAGGCAAGGGTGCAAGATTTTGTGACAACAATTCTTGCCATGCTCGGTGGGACTCTCATATTGAAGCATTCTAGGTTCACTGGTGTCAAGAGGAGAAGAACTTCAAAATTCATGCTGAGAAGATAGTGATGCTCTCAGTATATTTAGGCCTTCAAGAGGCTCATTTCCAAGTACTCGGTGACTCTACCTCCACATTTTGGTTTCCAAACCAAATTTTCTATGATTCATGCCCAAGGCTCAGACAAGGACATCTTCTAGAGGTAATTTTCAAACCCTAGAATAAGACATAGTCCTACAAGATATCTTTCTACTCCTCCTATTGATAGGTCACAACCTATGGTGTCATCCTTTCATTTGAATAGATCATTATTCCATATGTCCCAGCTTGGAGCACATGCATTTTCTACCTTTAATGGTGGGAGTCCTCTCCTACTAGCTCAAAGAAATGATATCCCAGTATCAACTCTTAAAAGTATACCTAATTTTATTGGTGAAACTTCCATCTCTCCTATAGGACATATTCAAGAAATATCAAATGTCTACAATATACATGGTATTACTAAATATGATGTTTCTATTAGGCTTCTAGATTCATCCTTAAAAGGAAAAGCATTACTATGGTATAGAGGTTTGCCTCATAACTCTATTACTAATTGGGATGGGTTAGGAGCTGGGATTTGTAAGCATTTTGAGGACAAAAGTGATCACCTATCACTTTTAGAGCAGTTAACAACTATCAAGAGAGCACCCCATGAGTGTATGACTGATTTTAATTATAAATTTCAAAAGACATGGGATAGAATACCTACTATTATAAGACCTTCCCTTGGTAATTCTTTCTTACATTACCTTAGAGCCTTTAACAATGATATAGCTACCATAATGCAAACTATGAGAAGGGATATCTTACTTAATGTCTATGAAATTTTTATAAGGGAAAAAAATATACTAATACAAGGAGGGAAGTTAGCTCTAAGACCTCCAATGCCTTTTTTTCCTAATATGCCCAATCATCAACCTATTATAGCCCCTATCCCTACCACATCTACAAGTTAGTCATTTGCTATTGACCCCTCAACCTCTACATCTTCAAATGGAATAGTTGAAATTAAAGATATGATGTAGTCTATGATGCAAAATATAGACAAGAAGTTACAATGTCAGGAAAAGAAGCTAGAGGGTAGCTTCTTAATGATACAAATTATGAGCAATAAGGTGGTGACCCTAGAATGATAACAATCTTAAAAGAATAAGCCTTCCCTACTTTAGTATCAAGGTTCCATGCATAATAGGCCTCCAAATCAAAATCAGGGTTATGCTCCCCATAATCAGAATATACCTATTAGTAATTCCCCTACTACAAATACGAACCTAAATAGGGTCTTAATACCTTGAAATAACCTTACTCAAGATCAAGACTTATGCCCTTCTTGTAACTATTCATATGGATATTGTATGTGCCAGAAGGTAGAGTCTTACTTAGCATTTACTACACAAGAGCAAGCAAAAAGACAACATTATAATGTTAGTCAATCTACTGATGGTTCTCATATACAACAACAGGGTGATTGTTCTTTCACGAACCATCATTCAGAGGAACATTGTCATGCTAATCATGATTATATAGCCCATAACACTAGAAGTAAGAGGAGAGTTATTGAAGATGCTAAATCTCCCTCACCCAATCAAGATTCAACTTTAGATGCTGCTCCTCTTGTACCAATGATGAATGCACAATCCAATATTTCACCTCAGTAGAAACAAGATATGAGAAATAAGAAGTCTATTGAACCTTATATTTCTTAAATTCATCCACTTATCCATATAGCGCCCATGGCTTCAGTCAAAGTAGCTAATACTCATTTTAATGTAGTAGATCAAATGAAAATTACTAATGTCAATATCTCCATATGAGATGTCATTGCTACTATAGCATCGCATAAAAAGCTAGTACGACAAGAGTTAGAGAGTATAGAGGTGAAATATCAACCATCTAGAGAAGAAGATGCAACAAGCCTGGTGCAACCAATAAAAGGAGGAGAAACAAGTAAGAAAATTAGGCCTCCTCCCTTTTATGATTCCTTGATCATAGGAGATAAACTAGTCCATAATTGCATGATTGATTCAGGGGCTAGTAGTTCTATAATGCCTATGAGTGTAGCTTATCTCCTTGACATCAAGTATGAATCAATGGTTAGGGATGTGCTCTAATTAGATAGAAGTTGTATCAAGACTATAGGAGTTTTAAAGAATGTGGAGATGGCATTACATGCTTGCCTTGGTTGTACTGTTGCATAAGATATATTAGGAGTTGAGGGAGAATCCTATTTTCCATATGTCTTTCTAGAGATTTCACTGCACAAATAGGTGGCCATATCTCATTTGATTGGTCTTAAATTATTTTTAGAACAAGATATGGAAAAAAAGCTTCCATAAGAGTAGAGCCTCTAGCCCTCAATCATATAGAAACCTACACTCGAAGTCCCATAAATATGAATTGCAATATTTTTGAACAAGAAGATGGAGACATAGAAAAGGAGCCTACTACTTCCTTAGTAGAGGTGCTTGATTATCTTTTGGATGAGTGGGCCACTAAATTTTTATTTTGATCCAGTACAAGAAGCCCTAGAGATAGACCTTGGCACATATTATATATCAGAAAAGGATGCTCCTATTCCTAGTATAATGAAGACATAAGAAGTTATTGATGGATTATGGAGCATTTTCTTTGATGGCTCAAGAATTAAGAATGATTTAGGGGCTAGTATCATGCTCATTTCCCCTGAATTGGAGGAATGCTATTTTTCTTATAGGCTCCAAATTAGTTGCACTAATAATGTAGCAGAGTATGAATCTGTGATCCAAGGTCTCCAACTTGCAAAAAAGAGAGGAATCAAGGATCCAGGGGTATTTGGGGACAATGAATTGGTTGTTAATCAAGTGAGAAGCCAAAAAATTACCAAGAAAAACCCCCTCAAATCATACAAACATAGAGTGTGGGATCTGCTTGAAGATTTTCAAGCATTCAACATTTAAAGTGTTCCTAAGAACAAGAAAAAATATGCTGACAAGCTTGTAACAATAGGTGATACCAAAACATTTTGAGGATAACAAGGAGCAACACATTAGATTGGTTGTAAGGCCTTCAATCCTAAATAACAATACCAATTGGCAGGTCTTTGACTTCCTCCAAAGTGAAGCAGAATTCTCTGAGGGGAATCAATCTAGGCTACAAGGTGAGTATGGTGATCAAATCATGAATATTAGTTTAAACAAATTAACCAAAGGCTTAATCACTTTTGAGAGTATCTTTAACCTTGATGATCAGGATAGGAGTAGAAGTTTGTATCTAGCTACCAAAAAAGGTGATCACATACCTATCATTGTTGCTGATGGAAGGGCTCTCAATTTGGGAAAGGTATGCTCTAAAGTTGAACAAGAAAATTTTGTTCATTTATGTCAATATTCAATGATGTATTTGCATGGACATATGATGATTTAAAGGGTTTTGACTGAAGTTTTTTCCAACATACCATAGATTTGAGTGATAATGCCAAGCCTATTAGATAAAAGCAAAGACTAGTCAACCCTAAGATTCAACCTATGATGAGAAATGAGCTATCCAAGCTAATAGAGGCTAATATAATTTTTCCTATCAAGCATTCTTTTTGGGTAGCTAATCTTGTTCCTATTAGGAAGAAGAATGGGTAACTTAGATTGTGTGTAGATTTTAGAGACCTTAATAAGGCTTCTCTTAAAGATCACCATCCTCTACCTTCCATGGAGAAGATTTTATCCAAAGTTAGTGGTTCAAAGAGATTTTCTTTCTTAGATGAGTTTTTTGGTTATAATCAAGTGTTAGTCCAAGAGTCTAATAGATACAAGAAAGCCTTTACTACTAAATGGGGCACTTATGCCTATAGCAAGATGTCTTTTGGACTAACTAATGCAGGTGCTACTTTTCAAAAGGCAATGGAGATGGCCTTCAAGAACATGTTTGAGAATTTTTTTCTAGTCTACCTTGATTACATAACAGTCTACTCCAATAATGTGGCAGATCATTTTGGTCATCTGAGGCAAGTGTTCATCAAATGCAGGGAATATGGTGTATCCCTGAATCCAAGAAAATTTGTGTTTTCCACTAATCAAGGAAAATTGCTTAGACATATTGTGTCTAAGGAGGGTTTGAACATTGACATAGAAAGAAAAAAGGCAATTCTTGCTCTCCCACTTCCTAATCATAAGAAAGGGTTGCAAAGCTTCCTTGGTAGAATCAATTTTGTAAGGACATTGATCTTTAAGTAAGCATATCTTTGAGCTCGTGTGAGGTAAATAAAAACTATTAGGTGATACAAGATCACATCATTAAGGTCTACATAAACCTATCTCACTTTTAGGAGATCCAACTTTGTTTGTATTTGACATCCCTTTCTTTCCCAATGCCAAAAGTTGTAGTGTTGCTCAATTCAAATGAGCAAGGTCATGTGTATTTTAAATTGTTCATCTTGGGATCAAATAATCTACTCAATTAGCTCTGGTTGGCTAGGTATAGGCTAGGGATAAAAAAAAATTAGCCATAGAGTCCCTTAAAAATTATCAATCACACTGAATAGAAGCACTACTAAGGATCTCTAAGCAACATTGGTGACCTTATGAGGTTGATTGCTTCACTAACTTGATCTAGTAAAACCAATATTAATTTATTTGACCATTTTATGGTGGAATTTTTAGTTAAAGAATTTTCACATCCTAACTTGACCAAAAATTCTTTGGTCTTCCACTTTTTAAGAAAATATGTAAAATTTCCATATTGTAACTTTTGATGCAAAGATGAAAAACATAGCAAGTTTTGAAAAAATGCTTACAAAACCTTTTGGAACTAACACCTACACATCTTAGGATATATATAAAGATATAAATAATATTTTAAGAGCACATATTTACCTTGTTTGGTCCTTTCCCATGTTGGCTTAAGTGTGTATGCCAAATGGGGGTCAAACCACAAGATAAGGGCTTCCAAAAAGATGTCAAAATTAGCGCGCAATTTTGATAATTTGACACAAATAAAAAAATCATGACATAATTTAATTTTTCATGTTTTATTACATTGGAATAAGTCACATATGATTTTGAATACACGTTACAATGAATTTGATAAATATGTTACATTTTTTGTATAAAATAAGGAATATTCATGCGTTTGAGTAATTACAAAAAAGTAAGATGAAATACAAACTTGTATGCACACATTGCACAAGTTGGATTGAAATTCAAGTTTAACGTTTATCAAAATGAACAATATTGTGCCATATCAATCATATAGTTACAAAAATATACCATGTCTCATAGGTATAATACAAAAGTCAAATGTATACATATATTAAATGTGTACAATACAAATGTTGAATGTGTACAATACAAATATTGAATATATACATTACAAAAGTCAAATATGTGTAAATGTCATGTATTAGCTACAACTAAATATGTATACCTCTATCAATCTATACGAATTTGATGGATAATCAAAACTAAACCTCTTTGATGTAGTATGTGGCTCACTAGGTATCTGCACAAGAAAAATAAACATGCTATATCAAATCTCTTATCTACAATAATGTGAAAATAACTATAAATTGGGTTATAAATTATGGATAGTTGAGTTCTTGATTATCTTATCCCTTTTTCCCACACTTGGATTGAATGATAATTGTAATAGGCTCCTTCATGGACAAGAAAGACTCCCAACAAAATGATGTGGTAGAGTGATGTTGGGATACACAATTATGGTTGAATTTGTGCTCATGGGAGGCACAACCAATGATGAAATGGTGTTAGTATAAGGCACAACCTGTATGGTAAGTGATAAAATATTATAATTTTAGACATAACTTTTAGGGGTTTCTAAATAGAGTAAAAACAAATACACTGGAGCCTAAGTTGGATCTCTCATGCTAGTGGGAGGAACAACCATTGATGAAATAATACTGGTATGAGGCACAACCTATATGGTAAGAAATAAAATATTAAAATTATAGAGTGTTGTTAGAGATTCCAAATAGTGTAAAAAATAAAATACATACTACAACTTGATATGGATCTCTTGTGCTAGTAGGAGGTACAACCATTGATGAATCAATGTTGGTATGAGGCATAACTTGTATGGTAAGCAATAAAATGTTAGAACTGTAGAGCAGGTGTTAGGGATTCTAAATAGAGTAAAAATATAAATACATGTTGCAACCTAAGTTGAATCTCCTATGCTACCAAGAGCCACAACCACTAGTGAATTAGTGCCACTATGAGGCACAATATATATGGTGAGCGATAAAGTGTTAGAAGTATAGAGTATGCATTAGGGATTTCTATCATAAACACAAGTAATCCAAATTGAGATCACAAGAGGGCTTCAACAAAGAATCTACATGCATACTTCTTGCCTCTATTTTTCTTGACCCCATCTTTGATGCTCAAGATTTTGAACAAAAATGAAATGTGAAAGGATTTGTTTGAAGTCCTGAAAGGTGTTGTAATAGGTAAACAATAAATAACACATGTTAATAACCCAAAATTGTTGATGATTACTATTAAACTAAAAAAACATGCACTCATTTGTAAATGCAACTTTTTAATATGTATATAGAACAAATGCATACCATAACCTTAGATGAATGTCTTGTACTTGCAGGGGACAACTCCATTGATGAGGTAGCTTTGACAATTTCTTGGATGAAAAAACATAATATTTTATGACATAGTGATGAAATTTAATTGAAAGATAATATAAAATTTTACCTCTTCCCTATCCTAAGCATCAACAATGTCAAGTGTATTCATAAACTCTTCAAAACTCAATTATTTCTACATATATTCAACAAACAAGTTAGAACATATTCATCAATATTGAGTACATGTATATACATTCATTCATTATAAATTTTAAAATATAAACTTGACATGTATTTTTAATATGTTTTTGTGTTAGGGTGTTCTTGCTGATTTCTTCCTTTTTCTCTTGACCTTGATCTACGTGGGGTACCCTCAAGTAGAAACAAAAATAACATAAGATGAATGGATAAGATACATCACAATTTTAACTCAAATTATAAAATTGATAGGTGTGTAAGATATGATATTACATAGTTGTCAAGGCCAAAGTTAATGGCAAAAAGTGTGGCATCATCAACTTGATAAATTTCAGCCCCATATAAGCCTTATAAAATAGTAAAGAGTATTATTAGAAATATGAGATAATGTTGTACATGGAAAGAAGGCACAAGAAAAACAAGAATATCATAGGAAGTAAATAATTAACATGAAGGACACGAAGGATGAGATTGGAAGGATAGTTGAAAGACTGGAATTTTTTAGGCTAAAAAAGGCTACAAGGCCTAAATTGAAAACAAAGAGATTAAGAAGGAAAAGAGAGATACAAAGGAACTTTTGGCACCTTGTAAAGAAATACAAGTGTAGATTCATGATGGTAGGATATGGAAGGAGATCTATAAGATATTTTTCAACAATGGTAGGTTCAATGGAGGGAGATCTATAAGTGGGGTGGATGAAAGAGGGATGATAGTTATGGGAGATGGAAGAGGAATGATGAGGCATCAAAGATGGAAAGGTTTTAGCACTAGGAACTTCCCATGATGTAATTAGATGAAATGACTCATCATATTAACTTGGACATGAACATTCTATTGGCTTCCTTGTAAAACTCCTTAGAGACTTGGTGTTCCTTGTAAAATAATTAAGAACCAACACTTAGGGAACTTTGTATTGTTAGTATCCTAGAAATTAAGAAAAAATATTTTGAAGCCAATGTGTTATTGCACTTTTAAGAATTTTTTTTTAGTTTTACCTCAGGTGTTCTTGCTCCTACCCTCACACCTCTAGTAGAACGAGTATTTTGTGGTGTTCTCATATCACTTGCTACACCCTGCATTTCATATTGTTCACATATTAATCTAGAACACTCTACAAAATTAAAAAAAGTATTTACTTTAATGATATTTAGGTGATTAAATAATAAAATGTCAAAAGTAAAACAAAAAAATCTGTGTCTCCTCTCCACCAAAGACCATTGTCATCAAATCATATGTGAGTGTGAAATCCCCACCTCCATATGCATAACGAGTCTTCCCACAATGTACACATGGATGAGATGAAAATCCATCTTGAGTTGAATCACTATCAATCCTATCACATATGTAGTCACAACTAAAACACAAATATTGATCATGCCCTAAGGACTATAATGATGCACATGATGATGATACAAGTGGCACAAGCAAGGATGACATTGGTGGTGTGGGTGATGATGATGCAACTTCTACAGGTTGAGATGACCCTAAAGGTGTATTTGATGATGGTTGAGGTGTTTTAGGTGAAGTAATACCACCTAACTATGACCCATATTGAATGATGACACCTGTCAATAATGTAGTTGCATTAAGAGTCTATAAATCAATAGACTCCTTTATGATTATTGGGAGCACAATATGAGGCATAGTTTCTCATGCTATATGTCTCCCCTAATTTTTTGGTACCACCCTATGAACCCCAAGTCTATCCTGTGGAAAGCCTCTCCCTCCACCCTAGAACTCACAAATGTTGAAGTTATTTGGCTTCTTGCCAAGCATTTATTCGCAGTATAGCATTCTCAAAAAATATAGAGGCACCTCATAATTATTACATGGTGGTAGATCAAATAAAATATACCACCTATCCCAAAAACATGATCTCATCCTAGCATGAGTGCATCAATAAATATGAAAAGTTTGGTTGTGTCTAATAGGGAGTTTCTAGAAATAGGATTAGTGAAAAGAGCACATATACTACCTTTCTTTATGTCCTTATATTTCACTTATTGATATGATAATCCATCAACATAAAATGTAAAACACCTATCCCTCCATGAACCCTATTTTGTAGCCTCACTAGACACCTCATTCATATTTTAGGTCATTTGTTCAACTGTAATAGTTAGGGTTGACTAGTGAGCAAGGTAGATAACGTCAACCTATTCATCATTTGGGTAATGTTAGCGGTATTTTGTGTAAGGCAGCTTATGATGTCCTCTTCTGTAGCATTTACATGATCTAATGGTATGCATGGAGGGTTTATAGGTAGTGGTAGTTGTTATACATGAATATTGAGTGGATGGTTTTGTGCATGTGTCCTAACATGTCAAAATTTTTGTATTTATGTCATAGTGGATGGAGTTTTTTGTGGCTCTGCCACAATGAGTTAAGGGTTTGATTGCGTTTTTTGTTTTGGAGGTTGTCTTTCTGCTCTACCTCATTTTCTTAGATTCATTGATACATCTGATATAAAAAATTTATAAAGAAAATTACAAATCTTACATTATGAAAAAATAATTACAAATTATAAAATCAAACCATAAACTTGATTGCGGGGCACCATGGAGAAAAAAATTCAAAAATACTAATCTTTTTAGAAACCTGATTTATTTTTTCTTTGCACAATTGCTTGTCATCATGACTCTACATTTTGAGGGCATAAAAATGACCTCAAACATGGGAATCAACAACTATTTATATTTCTTAAAAACTCGATCAGGTTTTATAAAACACAGTCAAGTTTTTAAGAATTATAAATTTAAATAACCTGATCAGGTAATATAAAACTTGATTGGGTTATTTTTATATTAACATATCTAGGATTGGATACCAAGTTTGGCCGCCATTTGAATTTTTGAATAACTCAATTGGGTTATTAAAAACCCAATCAAGTTATTAAAAGTTGATCAGGTTATTGAGAGATTTTGATTTTTTTGATGGGGTGTCCACTAATTTGTACACCAATTCAATGCACACATCCATCATAAAATATTTATATGAAGGTAAAATGTTAGCTAGTCCCTTAAATATGTGAATCTTTTAGTGTTGAAGGGATTTTATTATATGTTTGACTAAATAGTAGTATAATTTTGAAATATTTGGAAGATAATTTCCTTTTTATTTGGAAATGTTCCTAGATTTGTTAAGAAAAATCTATATTGATTAATATAATTTATCACCTCTCCTAATATTTTATAGTCAAATATAAATATCATAATCAAATCAAAAGCAATGAGTATGGATATTATATAGTGAACCTAAACCAGAATAATATAAGAATATTAGGTTTCATCATAAGGTAAATGGAATCAAAGCGCCAAGAAGATCATTATTAAGAATACTAGGTGTAACATCTTAAAAAGTGTACACTTTCTTTGTAAGACCTTTTATCTTTCTTTATATAAATCTCCTAGGTCCATTGATGCATTTATGCTCAAATAAGTATCTTTCCTTGAGTTTTTGCCCATTTCCCCCCTTCTTTTTCCATATTTGTGATCACAATGACCATTTTGAGGCTTAGAAAATATTAGGTAAGGTTCAAGGACATATGTTACCCTTAGGTTAGGGATGAGCTCATCCATTACCCCCTTGTAAAGGACAAGTTCATCCTTTACTTGAGGTGTTTTCCTTTGGATCCTAGAATTTTTTTGGGTTTTTAAATTTGTTTCCCTTCCTAGTGTAGGCGACCCTTTCAATTTTGATTTTGAAAATTCTATAAAAGGAATCTTACTCAATTCATTTGGATGTCCATTTTTCATTCTATCAATCCATTACTATAATGTGCATCCATGCTATGCTCATTTACCAATTTTCAGAGCAAGACTCCTTCAAATCTTCATCCATTCAAGTTTTCAAGGTGCATTCAAAGAGTTCAAGAACAACAAGAAAGGATTCATTGAGGCCCTCATTTTTATGTAAAAAATAATGCATTTTATTCTCAAGACCTAGATTTTTTCTTCATTGAAGATAATAGATTTTATTGTCAAGAAAGGAGTTCCAAATTCACCCACCTTGCACAAGCAATCCAATGTTCAAGAGAATACCTATATTCAGAGATAATGGAATCTAGTGTAGGATTCCTACAACCTACAAGAGTAATTTGACTACTAACCTCATTTTGTAAGCCCATGTTTACATATTTCGTATTTGGTGTCTAATGCATGAGCATCCAAGGAAGTCAACCATTGACACTATCTAAAAAGATATTCTAATTTTGGTTTTGTTTGGTTCAATTTTAGTCTCTCTTCACTACTTGAAAATCTATATATTATTACTTAGATCATGTGTTATTTTTTCCTATTTCTCATTCATTTATGTTATGCATGCATATCGAGGAAATATAGGAAAAATATTTGAATTAACTAATAGTTACATAAACATGATCTCATAGATTGTGATAAATGCAACATGTATATTGTAGAAGTTGATGAAAACCAACTTCACCACTTGCCAAGATCACCTACATGAAAATAACCTGTCGAAGGGAAACCAAAGAAGGAAGAGGTGGAGCTTGGAAAAACTAAATGGACTAAGAGAGAAAATATTACAAACAAAGAAAAATGTATTTCTATACAATATACCTTGAATATGATTTATGAAATACAATGAGAGTGCTTGAATATAAAGGCCTCAAGAAGCCTTCTAGAACAAGCTAGAAGGTTGTAGGAGATAACTATGAAAACTAAGCATACATCCACAAAAGGTGGGATATCCTCAATCAAGGTGAGAGGATAAGTATGACTTTAAATAGGAACAAACTCCCATGTTGTCAACAAATCTTAAACTACAACTATTAAATAAATGCATTAACCTAAGTAAACTTAAGTAAAAGCATAAATAATAATTATTTACTCTAACACCCCCCCTTAAGTGCAACTTAGGGGAATGCACTTAAGCTTACAACAGCTAAGATGAAATGCAAAAGGGTCCCGACAATAAGGCCATGTTAGGTACCCATGTTCAAAGCAAAAAAATGCAACCTTTGAAAATGGGGAAAGAGAGAAAACCACAAGGGAAAAACCCTCCCCCAAAAAGAGGTAAGAAAATTTAGTGAAGGACTAAAGAAGCCTCCAACTAGAGGAATGTCCCAAAATGTAGGAACAAGAGAAGATCATGAAGAGCATCACTAAAGCATGAAGAAACCACAAACTTTGTCAAAAAAAAACTACTAATCTAAAGAACCTCCATGGAAAATAGAAGGCATGTACTAAGCATGTCTATATGGTAGATGATCCATCTCAATGAAATGCATAGGTAGCCAGCCACTACAATTGCCTAGTATATAGGATCAACCACTGAATACATAGCTCACACTATCAAACCATAAAACCAAGGAAGAATTAGAATAATAGAATAACCCCCCTTAATGCAAACAAGGTGAGGTGATAGGAAACTAAGAAAGTGGGCCAAAATCCTCTACAAAAAGAACCAAGAATGACGAGAGAGCTAAAGAGATACAAACACCTATAAAGGCACAGTCACTAACTCTACATGGGGCTAATTTCATGGAAGGGACACTCGCTTGACAAAGGAAGAGGGTGCAAAAATGCAAACAACTATCCCCCCATGGTGCTTTATAACCCCCCTTAATGCAAACAAGGTGAGGTGATAGGCAACTGAGAAAGTGGGCCAAAATCCTCTACAAAAAGAACCAAGAATGATGAGAGAGTTGAAGAGATACAAACACCTATAAAGGCTTGGTCACTAACTCTACATGGGGCTAATGTCATAGAAGGGACACTCAATTGACAAAAGAAGAGGGTGCAAAAATGAAAAAAACTATCCCCCCATGGTGCTTTATAAAATAGTGTGAGTAAAACTATCTCAAAACAACGTTCATTAACCCAAAATGCAAGAGTGGCACTTTATCTCAGTATATTTGCATAAAGATTCTTACAAATGATATCAACAATTATTAAGAAGGGAAAAAAGCTGATAGAAAAGATAGTACAGCCCAAAACAAAAGATCCCATGCCATGAAAATGATCCTCAAACCTAGAACTCCCAAGATAACCACCATAGAGCAAAAATGCCAAAAACATGATAGAAAGAGCATTGGATAGAATCTAAAGGAAATGACAACATTTCTAAAAAGCAGACAGAACCATCTTTTCAAAATTATAACATTTTTAAAAAATGGAGATGGGACGCACAAGATAAGCTTGTCAAAGTGAAAAATATAACATCTAACTTTGACTACAAAAATGAATCACAAAACTACATCAAAATTAAAAAATACCTACACCAATGTCTCTGTCTTAGAACCAACTTTCTAGCACTTCTTTTGGATTAGAAAAATACCTCTGTATACTCAAGTTATGGCCAAAAAACTGTGAGTAGGTCAAAAAAGGATCTAGAGTGTTGGCAAGAAGGTGTTAATGTAGTGTTGACATCATGTTGATGCCAGCAGTTCATGATGCTAAAATTGCATCTATGGGGCCATCATAGTAAAAAAAGGTGCCACATGGACATTTTTTCCATGTCTAGGCCATGTGGCACCAGCAGAGCTTGCCAGCTATGCACTAAAATCCAATTGTGCAAGACATGTGTCAGTAGTAGGAACAGGTGGTGGTTGGCTGCAAATGGGCAGAGGCAGGGAAGCAAAACCTAGCAAAGGTGGCAAGAAAGGCAAGCACCCCCGAGGTGGGTGGCGGGCAGGCCCCACGGTTGTGCTACCAATAGTGGCAATGCAGAGGTGGTGCGATAGTGGCCCCATGGTGGCACAGTGGTGGCCCACCCTTTTTTATTTCTCCTCTTAAAAAAATCCATACAGTCCATATGAATTCCTAAGGAGGGCTATAAAAAAATCTCCAGATGCCAAGGAAGCAAAAATCAAAAAGTTTTATATGAATTTTGATTGTAACCAGCCTTCTAAACTCAATGGCAGTGTCTGTTTAGGCCCAAAGTGCTGCAAAAAAATTACTCTTCCTCCTAATTGAAAAAAAATACAAAAAAAAAAAACTAGGCTTTGTATCTCTGAAGTACGGCTTCAAAAATCCTTCAGCCTAGAAGCAACAGGGAGGCTTTGATACCATGTAGAAGTTGATGAAAACCAACTTCATAGCTCACCAAGATCACTTGCATGCAAATAACCTATCGAAGGGAAACCAAAGAAGGAAGAGGTGGAGCTTGGAAAAACTAAATGGACTAAGAGAGAAAATATTGCAAATAAAGAAAAATGTATTGCTATACAATATGCCTTGAATATGAGTTATGAAATAAAATAAGAGAGCCCAAATATAAAGGCCTCAAGGAGCCTTCTAGAACAAGCTAGAAGGTGTTAGGAGATAAGTATGACAACTAAGCATATGTCCACAAAAGGTGGAATATCCTCAATCAAGGTGAGAGGATAAGTATGACTTTAAATAGGAAAAACTCTTGTGTTGTCAACAACTCCTAAACTACAACTATTAAATAAATGCATTAACCTAAGTAAACTTAAGTAAAAGAATAAATAATTAGTATTTACTCTAACATATATGATAGGGTTTAAGAAAATCATATTGGAAAACATAGTGCCAAATCCCACAACATGTTCCATTGTATTCAAAATGGAAGCTTTAAGATCTATCAATGCATAAGAGATATAAGGAAATTTTAATATTGAAAACACCATGGACTATTTTGTTGCAAGATCTATGAAAAATATAACTGTTGGAAAGAATGACCATTCAAGTTCAAGTTAAGTGTGTAGCTATGTGGGTAGGTGAACTAACATGAAACACCAAATAATAAAAAGGCATCAATGAGTGAGTGATGAAGGAAAGAAGAATATATACACACAAAGAAGAATACACATAGAAATAGGAAACATGTTGTGAAAAGTCAAAAATGACAATATGAATGAGGTTGTGAATGGAAGATTATGTTAGAGTAAATAATTAATTAATTATTTATTATTTATTCTATTTACTTAAGCTTACTTAGGTTAATGAATTTATTTAATATTTAGTATTTAATGCATGTAGTGATGAGTTGTTGACAACATGGGAGTTTGTTCCCTTCTAGCATGTTCCACCTTTTTGTGGAAGAGTGCTTAGTTGTCAACCTTATCTTCTACCTCCTTCTAGCTTGTTCTAAAAGCTTCCTTGAGGCCTTTATAAGCAGTCTCTCTCTCATTGTAAATTCATCCATTCACATAGCAATTTCATTTTCCTATTGTGAAATATTTTCTGTTGCATTGTTTGCTTCAAGCTCTTGCTCCTTCGGTTTCTCTTCAGCAAGTTATTTGCATGTAGGTGATCTTGGTGACTGCAGAGTTAGATTTCATCAACTCCTACACGGTATCAGAGCCTCCCTACTGCTTCTTGTTCGAAGGATTTTTTTGAAGTCATGATTCATAGACAAACTCATTTTGTTTATATTTTTTCTTCAATCAGGAGGAAGAGCATTTTTTCAGTATTTGGAGAAAAAGGAGAAAGAGGATTTGACATAATAGATCTAATATTTTTTGGGCTTTTTTCTTTATCTTTTGGAGGTGCGATGGTGGCAATTCAGAAAAAATAACTACAGAGGTGGTTTGACATCTCTATTCCTAAATTTTTCTGCAACTCACAAATTCCAAATTTTGCCACTTTAAATGCTTTGTACGGGCTCATCTCAACACATAATCAGGTTCCATTTTTTTTGAAAGTGCATTTTTTTTGTCTACTTTCTAGATCTGCAATTAGATTATAGGTTCTATGGATAGAAATATTACTTTCAAAAATAGGCCCTAAATTGGTTATTATAATTGCACTAAGTAAAGAGTGCCCAATTTATACATTGTTGGGGGGGGAGCATTTTATTTTTTGTAATTTACTTCAGAATAAGACCCTTCTACTTCTATCTTCTTCTTTCTCTCAATTGTGGATCCATCTGTGACCCATCTCACACTACACAACTATCACACCTAGAAGGCACAAATGACATGACTTCTCATGTCAAGGGGCTTATGGTCATGTCTGGATGAGAATCAACCTGTTCTTACATGAGCTTTTGAGGTTCTTCAGCATAGGAACAAAATGGATGAGGCCATGGGATTTATTGCATTGAACATTTTAGACAATCTACTATTTCACTTGAATGGTTTGACTACACCACGAGCTTATTGGCTCAAATTTCAGACTTTTTTTGGCCAAGTGAATGAGTTCCAGGAACTTCTGCTAGATGTAGAGTTGACTTTTTTGACACCTAACAACTTTCCCACCATTGAGGACTTCTTGATGAAGTTCATATCTCTGTGTACACTTTTGTAGGGATGTGGGAAAACCAAGACAAATGATGAGTGTATCTTTTTTATACTCTCAAAGTTGATGGGACAGTATCAGATCTTCTCTTCCACTTTCTACTCCACTATGGATGCCTTGGGTGATAGACACAGGATGCCTTCATTTGAGATATTTTTTGATCAATTAACTTGTGAACAGTCCAAGATCACTCAAATGGATTCACTTTTAGGTTCATAGTCATAGGCATTGCTTGTCAAGGATACACAGGAGCAGAAGTTGAAGTAGATATCAGATCCCTCTTCTACTGGTTCACCATCTTCTAAGAAGAAGGAGAAAAAGAAGACTATGACTCCTACCTATTCCTATTGTAGGAAATGATCTCATGATGAGGCACATTATTTTCAGAAGAGAATTGATGGCTATGAGAAACAAATTGCAAATTTGCAAGCTCTTCTTCAGAAGAACACCATTTATTCTCCATCCTCTTCTACCTCACAGGGGCCTGTCTTTTAGTCTTCTTCCACATCTTTTCCATCTACATCAAATTTTGGAAAGGGTCATGCATTATAGGCTACCATTACATCTCCTTCACAGGTTCCTTAGATACTAGATTCAAGTGCTTCTCATCATATGGCATCTTCTCAAGGTGTCTTCTCTACTTCTAAGGCTTCTCCTATTCCTCATATTCTCATGGGGAATAACACTACACTACTAGTCTATGGGAAAGGTTTAGTTCACATCCAAGATGGTATATTCAATGATGTATTGTATGCTCCATCTTTGTCTGCCAACCTTCTCTCGATTTCTTAGATTACATGCAGTGGATCAGGGAAGATAGTTGAGTTCACTACTGATTTAGTCTTCATTCAGGATCGTGTAATAGGAGGTCTTATTTCTATAGGGGTAGTTGATCCTTCCACTCATCTCTACACCTTCTCACACTTTGTTCCACCATCTCCATTGTTGGAGCATGGCTCTTCTCTTTTGCAAGAGCATCATGTGGTGCAATCAGGATACTTGAACCTTTGTATTGTTCTTAAGATCCCTATTTTGACTGCTACACCACATCTAGGTGAGGGCTTTTCTCCTCTACAGGATTGTTCTTTCACTCTACCTAATCCTCTAGCTTCATTCATTGAGACTCTAGGAGCACTTGTTGCAGATACTACAGTGGACATTCATAATAGTGTCATTACACCTACCTTGGGGATTCCCTTTCTAGTTCCTCATACATTCTACTCTAGGCATCAGCTAGGCTTTCTAGTTTTTCCTCTCATTTAGGGATTCCCTGTTATGTACCCTTGTTTCTTCCACATTGGAGTTGCATTGGTTTGATCCCTCCTTTAGGGTCTCCTTTATTCTGGGGAGGCTTTAGTATCTCTCATGGGGGGGCTGGTTGTACTTATGGTTTTTAGCAAGTCTCTTGACTCTTTTCCAATGGAAGTTGTCCTTGGGGGGATTGGTTGAGGCCTTCCTTCCTTCACTTCATGCTTTTTTTTCTACATGTTGTTTTTACCTCTTTTTGGGGGAGGGTTTTTCCAATGTGGTTTTCTCTCTTTCCCCGTTTACAAAGGTTGCATTTGTTTACATTGTACATGGGTACCTAACATGGCCTTGTTGTCAAGACCCATTCTGCATTTTCATTTTAGTTTTGGGAGCTTAAGGCATTCCCCTAAGTTGCACTTAAGGGGGGTGTTAGAGTAAATAATTATTTATTTATTTATTATTTATTCTATTTACTTAAGCTTACTTAGGTTAATGAATTTATTTAATATTTAGTATGTAATGCATGTAGTGATGAGTTGTTGACAACATGGGAGTTTGTTCCCTTCTAGCATGTTTCACCTTTTTGTGGAAGAGTGCTTTGTTGTCAACCTTATCTTCTACCTCCTTCTAGCTTGTTCTACAAGCTTCCTTGAGGCCTTTATAAGTGGTCTATCTCTCATTGTAAATTCATCCATTCGCATAGCAATTTCATTTTCCTATTGTGAAATATGTTCTCTTGCATTGTTTGCTTCAAGCTCTTGCTCCTTCAGTTTCTCTTCAGCAAGCTATTTGCATGTAGGTGATCTTTGCGACTACATAGTTGGATTTCATCAACTCCTACAGATTATATGCATTTTAATCAATGCAAAGAAAGAAAAGAAAAATGATATAACAAGGTGGGGTTGTGTAGTGGACAAAAGGGGGAGGTAAGTATTTGGGGAATCAGCTAACCTGTGGGGTTGTTAGGAATCAAGTAGATAAGGTTTCGTGGGGGAGGGTAGTCCCAAAATCACATAGTAAAAAAGAAAGAGGTGATCATTGCATAGAATAATAAATAAGTCCATTTGGATGGTCATTACATAGAATATTAAATAAGTTCATTTAAATTATATTCTAATACTAGCCCATCTCCTCTATTTATTTGTAAACATAAATTATAAAATATGTTCACAAATTCTATAATCATTTGGTTGGCCAACTAATTAGGAACACCCCTTAAAATATACAATACATAGTGAAGACACTCAATCAAGATTAAATCTATAATTAATCACCATTTATACAATAATTGCATATATTATTACATATCTTAGATAAATCTTTTTAAAATGGAATTTAGTCAGCCTAAACATATTTTTGACTGTATTTTAGTATTTTAATTTTCCTAAATCATTTTAGATATCAATTAAGAGTTGAATGAATCTATGTTTAGATAGAAACTTTTGATTAGAAATGTACAAATAGTTGGAGCAACAAGTAAATATATAATATGCAAGTCTTACCTTTCCTTTCAATTCCTTTCAATATGTACATTTGGTTAAAATCCCTCTCCTTTAGAAACATAGCACTTTGATTTTTACTTGGTTTCTAAAAATAATTCCATTTAATTAGTCTACTTGGTCAATAAAATTTTGAATTTTGAAGCATATTCATTCTGAAGAAACTTTTGTGGGCCTTCAAAAGAAATTGAAAGGTCTAATTTAGAAACATGATACACAACCTTTTAAGATTCCTAACAAGATTTAGTTAAAATCCATGTGAGAAAGGTTGATATGCAGATTAAATTTTAATTCTTGGTATACTAAACATTTGAAATATACCAAAATTTTATTTTTTGACATACTGAACATTTGAAATATAAATAGACAAGGATATAGCATAAGGGAAACAAAAAACCCTAAAGGAAACCCAAACACATAAGAAATGGAGATCATATCCTAGAATGTGAGAAGGCTTAATAGTCCTAGGAAGCAATATGAAATTAAACAAAAGATCATTGAACCTAATATTGATATGATTCTTTTGCAAAAAGTGAAAATGATAGAGAAATTTTTATCTAGAGTGGCTACATACATTTGGCCAAGTGCTAAATTTTCTTATAGTGATGTTAATAGTGCTTCTAGTGGCATTGCAACATTGTGGAACTTGAACAAGGTTGTGAGCTCAACAATCCTCCTCAATACCCATTTTGTGCTCATGAGCTTCACCTCCCATGCTGGTAGTTGGAATTTGTTTAACTTCTATTCTCCCAACACTTGAAATGGTAGATAGGTTGGATGAGGATACTAAAGTGGTTGATGTTATGAGATGGGAAAACATTCTGTGAATGGGGGATTTAATACCCTGCTTTACCTTTCAAAGAAAATGGGGGGCTTGGAGGACTTTTCTAAAAGCATGCATGACTTGCAAGGCTTCCTTAGGAGGAATGACTTGATTGATATTGATCCCCATGGTCCTGATTTCACTTGGCCTAACAATAGATTTGGGAAAAATTTGATTCAAGTTAGGCCTTTCAGGGCCCTTATCTCATTCAGCTGGGACATTCTCCAACATACATCCTTAAAGGTGGATTCAAGGACCATATGGGACCACTCCATGTTGGCTTGTTCATGGACATAGATTCAACCTACCAGATGAAGGCCTTTCAGGTATGAGATCATGTGGCACTCATACATGAAGTTTAGAGATTGTATTGTGCAGTGGTGGAATGATCTGGTTGAAGGAACAACTATATTCTTTATTGCTAGAAAACTTGAAAGAATTTGCAAAGAAGTTAGAGGATGCAAAAAATCTTCATTTGGAAATATATCTAAAGAAAAGAAGTCTACTAAAAAGAAGTTGGAATCTCTTCAAAATCATCTAGCATAGGGAAATGCTAATGCTAAGCACCAACAAGAGGAGAGGGAGTGTCAAGACAGGTGGAAGACCCTTCTGAATCAGGCTGAAATCTTTTAGAAATAGATATCTAGGATGTAGTGGTTAGAGGAGGGTGACCAAGTATGACCTTCTTCCATAGATCAATGTCAAGGAGAAGAAAGAGAAACACCATAAACGTGTTGATTGACGATAGTGGTTAGGATATAAAGGAAGTTGAGGGGATAGAAAGTAAGGAAAATAATTATTTCCAAGAAATCTATAATCCCCTAGTTTTTCAAGTCAATAGTAACATGCAAAATGATATTTTAAGGTCTTTTAATCTAGTGGTGAATAACCAGATAAATGAGGCCATGACCGGTAAGGTCAATGAGGAGAATTATTACAAAGCCCCATGTCTTGATGGGTTTCCCCCAACCTTTTTCTAGGAATTCTAGGATATTGTTAAGTACGATGTGGTCCACACAGCTAGGGACTTCATTAGAATAGGTAAACTATTGAAGGAACTTAATCAGACATTCATTGTTCTAGTCCATAAGATGGATGACCCTACACATCAAGAAGATTTTAGACCCATTAGTCTCTGCAACATGATCTATAAAGTTCTCACCAAGATTATGGTTAACTGCATCAAGCCCCTTCTTGATAGGTTTATAGGACCTTACCAGAATAGTTTTGTGCCAAGGTGATAGATCCTTGATGTAGTCATAACCACACATGAGATAATTCACTCTATAAAAGGAGAAAGAACCTAGGTATTATTGGAAATATAAGAGTAACTAAGAGGGGAGGGTTGAATCAGTTACTACTAAAATAATTCCCAAATCCTTTAGATGTCAGTACAAAATAAAATTTGAAAACTAAATACTACTAATGCTTGGTAAACACACATAAAATGTTGTAACTCAGTAAGTTTGGATTATGAAAATCTTTAAATGTTATCTATGATTACCATCACTTTAACTTAGTTGAAAACCCATAAAATAAAATAGTATGAACACATTTGACACTAGGATTTAACATGGAAACCCAATTTGGGAAAAAACACCAATTGTAACTAGTTACTATTTTCACTCTTCTAAAGTGAGCCCTGTTAGGAGCCAACCTTGTTAAAGGTTACAAAACACACTGTTAGGTTTGACCCTATTAAAGGCTTTAGTCACCTTGTTAGGAGTGGCCTTGTTAGAGGTCTTAAGACAATTCAATATGACTGCCACCTTGTTTGAGGATTTACAAATAGTTGTTAAGCCAACTCTGTTAAGAGATTTAGATCACTGCTACAATGATTAGAGAGTAAAAATAAGATGATTTGATTCGAATGCAACTTAATTGCTGATTATAGATCTCTATTTTGGCTTGTAGTTGATCCTCCCTAATTGAATATAGCTTTTCTACTCCACAAGGATAATTTTTCTTATCCTTCAAATTCATTTCCTCTCTTCATCATTAAATCTTCAATACATTCATCACATCTTCACACTTTTACACTTTAAATTTGCAACTTGACCTTATACTCATATCATTCATATTGTCAAATCAGTTCATATATAGCTTAGAATAACTAATATTCATTATCACAATTGTCTAGAACCAATAGACAAATCAATTAAGCTTAATATGCCAAAGTAAGAAAATCCTTCATTAGCCTACCCAAATCAATAGACACTTACTCAAAAATGATTTCTTTTATTAACCAATAGAAGCTTGGTTAACACTACAAAGATCCTTTGGCAACCGAGTGAGCTTGGTTAACACTAGTTTCATCCAACTTTTCTTCATTGACTAAGTGAGCTCAATTAACACTCATCTTTTGTAGACTTTCCTTTGATGCCTGAGTGAACTTCGTAGACACTTCCTTCTAAACTAGGCAACCATAGGAATATTTGGTAGACACAAAAAACTATCTTCACTATCTGAGTGAGCTTGGCATACACTGGCTGATAATGATATGATACTTGTGTAAAATCAAAGACAATACACAATTAATCAATTGTATCCAACAATCTCTCTCTTTGGCATTGATGGCAACACAACATGTCATAACACAATGAAATTTTGGAACAAGAATAACATATCCTTAGTTTTATTTATGAGAACTCCCTCTATTAGTATGAGCTCTTCCTTTCACTAAATTTTCCCTCTATCTACAAAATCTTCTGCCAAGTTCATTCACAGAACTTTTTCCCTCTTATAGCAAACTTCTCCTTCTTTAGAATGACAAAAAATTCTATGAGATATGACATTAAACTTCTCCATCTTTGACAACACATGCCAAAGACAACAATTCTATTAATGTCAATGTACCTTAAGTACTAATTCATTTGCAATATGCCCTTGCCAATTTTGCACCAACTGATAACTTGTTCTGGTTGATGCATCACTAAACTTTATTTAGTGAGCTTTAGATAAGGGAATGACCCCTAGCTTACCTCTTAGATACATAAATGCATCCTTAGGTAATGACTTGGTGAATATGTCTACAATCTATTCTTTTATATTTACATATTCCAATCTAACTTCTTTATTTTGCACCAACTCTCTTAAGAAGTGATATTTTATAGCAAAGTGCTTTGTTCTGGTATGCATCACTGGATTCTTTGATATATTGATTGCACTGGTGTTATCACAGTAGATGACTACTAGATCTTTAATCTTTGTCTTCATTCCTTCCATCTATTGTTTGAATAAAACAATGTTAGAACAATTAACTACTATTGCCACATATTCTACCTTTGTTGTGGATTGAGAGATGCAATTTTGTTTCTTGCTTGTCCAAGATACTAGTCTTTTACTAAGAAAGAATGCTCCTCCACTAGTGTTTTTTCTGTCATCAAGACTCCTACCCAATCAGCATCAGTAAACACCTTCAAGTCCAAATTACCTCAAATTTTGTACCATAAGCCATAGTCTTCAGTAACTTTCAGATATCTTATGATTCTCTTGATTTCCATCATGTGATTTTCTCTAGGATTTGCTGAGAATTTTGCCACCATACCATCTACTAGTGTAATATTAGGCCTTGTATGTACTACATGCTGCAATTTTCCAATCATTGATCTATATGTGGTTTGATCTACTTCTTTGGAATCATCATTCTTGGAAAATTTATGTCCTATAGACATAGGGGTTCCAAATGGTCTTGAGTCTTCCATTCCAAATTTCTTCAGTATCTCCTTGATATACTTGGATTGAGTGATGTAGATACCATGTTGGTATTGCTGTATCAATAAGCTAACAAAGAATTTTATCTCACCAAACATGGACATCTCAAATTCCTTACTCATTTCTTCTGAAGAAGCTTTGCAAGAGTCATCATTTCCTATGAATAGAGTATCATCAACAAATATTTCTACCAACACAATCTTCTTGTCTGCTCCATCCTTGATATATAGACTACTATTATCATTTTTTCTTTGAATGTCAATCTGTACCAGGTAATTATGAAGTATTTCATACCAAGCTTTGGGAGCTTACTTGAGACCATATAATGCTTTGCATAACTTGCAAACCATGTCTCTTTTATTAGGATCTACAAAACCTTCTAGTTGTTCAATGTAGACTTCCTCATAAGGAATTCCATTCAAGAATGTAGATTTAACATCTATTTGATATAATTCAAATACTCTATGTGATGCATATGCTAGTAAAGTTCTAACACCTTATAATCTTGCAACAGGGGCAAAATTTTCACCATAATCAATACCTTCTTCTTGAGAATAACCTTTACATGCCAGTCTTGCCTTGTTTCTTGAAACTTTTCCATCTTTATTTATCTTATTTTTGAACACCCACTTTGTGCCAATTACATTTTTATCCTTGGGTCTAGGAACAAGAGTCCAAGTTTTATTCTTTTCTATCTATTTTATCTCTTCATTCATTGCTTCAACCCAACTTTCATTATCTAGAGCATCTTTAACATTTTTAGGTTCAAATTCAACAAGTAAACATGTACCTTTTAATTTTCTTCTTGTCATTGTTCCATCAGATTTATCTCCAATGATTTGATTAAGTGCATGATGCCTTCTTACATATTTTGCTAGCATAGGTTCTTTTGGTTTAGAATGAGCTCCACTAATTTCATCATGAATTTCAATATCAAGCTCAAGTCCTTTTATTTGTGACTCAGGTCCATCTGACTGTGACCTGCTTTGAACTAGCTCAATAGCCTCTGACTATGACTCAGTTTGCACTATCTATAACTTGGTAACTATTGGTGATTTTGGGGACTCAGGAGATGAAGCCTCCTTTCTTTTAGATAGGTTTGGTAGGGTTTCAGGTTCATAGTAAACAAATCTTCTATAATCCTTTGGCTCCTTGTTTCTTTCTTCTTCACTCTTTCCTGCAAACTCATCAATTCTAACATGTGCACTTTCTATTATTTTATGAGTAGACAAATTCAAACATTTGTATGCTTTACTTCTACATGAGTATTCTAGAAATATGCCTTCATCACCTTTAACATCAAATTTGCCTTTTCTAGATTCTTTCAAGATATAACATTTTCTGCCAAATACTTTCAAGTAACTTACATTAGGTTTGTAGCCATACCATAGTTGATAAGGAGTTTTGTTTGAATATTTATTCAACTATACTCTATTCAAGGTATGAACTATAGTTCTGATAGCTTCCTTTCAGTATTTTATAGCTACATTATTTTCAATCATCAAGGTTCTTGCACAATCCATGATAGATCTATTTCTTCTTTCAGTTATACCATTCTGTTGTGGTGTACTATGGGCTAATACTTGTCTTTCAATTCCTCTTTCAATGCAAAAATTATAGAATTCATTGGAGATGAATTTACTACCTCTATCTAATCTTAAACATTTCATTCTCTTTCTAGTTTCTTTTTCTACTCTTGCCATATACCACTTGAACTTTTGAAAGGCTTTTGATTTTTCTTTTAGATACATTACAATCATCATTCTAGAATAGTCATTAACAAAAAGAATGAAAAACTTTTCTCCACTATAACTCTCTATTCCAATAGGTCTACATAAGTCTGTATGAAAAATTTCTAAGACTTCCTCTGACTAATATTTTTTTCTTTTGAAACTAGTCTTTCTCATCTTACTAATTTGGAAATTCTTGCATAAACCCATATTAGGTTTTTTCAAACTAGAAATACCTCTTACTCTTTTATGTTTTCTTATCTGAACTAGATTATCAAAGTTTACATGACATAGTATTTTGTGCCATAACCAACTTTCTTCTACTTGAGCAATAAAACATGAACATTCACTAAGATCAAGATAAAATAGATTACCTTTTGTTTGCTTTCCAAATCCAACTAGATTTCCTTTTCCATCCAGTAGTTTGGCCTATCCATTCATCAATTCTACCTTGAATCCAATGTTATTTAGTTGTGCCACACTTAGTAGATTATGCTTTAGTCCTTCAACTCAATAAGCATTGTCACATACAAGTTCTTTAGTCAATGAAATACATCCTTTTCCTTTTATGTTACAAGGTTCATTGTTTCCAAATCTCACACTACCTCAATTATAATATTTTGTGTGCTCAAATTTTGTTTTATCTCATCATATGATGTGAACAACCATTATCAATAATCCATATATCATTTTTGTTAACATGAAAGATAAGTGCCATCTTATCTCCTTCATCATCAAATTCATCTTTTATAGAAATATATACCATTTCATCTTCATTGTTATCAAATTTTTTAGCTATAAAACAAGATTTCTTACCTTTGTCCTTGTAGTTCTTGTAGTTCTTGGAATCTTTCTTGCCTTTGTGCTTATTGCTTTTATTTTCATCTTTGATTTCTTTGTTTGGACACCTTGTAGCAATGTGACCAACTTCTTCACAAGAAAAGTAGATAAGAGGAACTTTACCTTTGTACTTTCCTCTACCTTTGGAATACTTTCTTGCACGTAGGGCTTCAAAAACTTCAAGATCACTATCTAAACTTTCTTTTGTTTCTTCTTATTCATTTCCTAATTGATTAGACTTTGATTTCTTACCCTTTTCTTTGAGTGAGAGTTTAGCTTTAAAAGTAGACTCAATAACTTTTGAACTAGGAACATAGTTATCAAAGTTATCTAACTCAAAAGATATCAATCTTCCCACTAGATCATCGAAAGATATTTTATTTTTTGGATCACATCTCATCTCTTGAATAGCAGAAACTCTAATTGCATAAAAGGGAAGAAGATTTTTAAGTACCTTTCTTATAATTGTTTTCTCTTCAATGTCTCCTCGAGATGCTTTGATTGCACTTACACTTACTTTGATCCTTTCCACATATTTTTTAATGTTCTCATCTTCTTTCATTTTCATTTGATCATAATGACCTCTAAGACTTTCAGCCTTAGCTCTTCTTACATTGCCATATCCTCTATATATGTCTTTTAGTTTGGTCCACATCACATGAGCTTTTCTGTAGTCTTTAACTTTATCAAATTTAGCATAAGTAAGAGGGATGCAATATCAATCATCATGATCTTATGATTCTTCTTTTCAACAATATTTTCAACTAATAATCATCTAGTGGGAGTCTTGTATTTAGTATCAAGATATTTGCACCCTGAATCATTGATAGTAGCCAAATGTAACCTCATAAGTCCTTGTCATGCTACAAAGTTGTGTCTGTTCAACTTGGGAATCTCTATTCTGTAAGACATCTTGATCTTTAGCTTAGGTCCTTGAAACCTTCTCTACAAGTAGAAAAAGCTCTAATACCAATTGTTAGAAATATAAGAAGAGTAACAGAGAGGGGAGGGGTGAATCAAACACTACTAAAATAAATTTCAAATCCCTTAGATGTCAATACAAAATAAAATCTGAAAACTGAATATTGCTGATGTATGGTAAACACACATAAAATTTTGCAACTCGGTAAGTGCTGATTATGCAAATCTTTAAATGTTATCTGTGATTACCATCACTCTAACTTAGTTGTACACATAAAAGAAAATAGCATGAACACATTTAACAACAGGATTTAACATGGAAACCCAATTTGGGAAAAACCACCAGTTGCAACTAGTTACTATTTTCACTCTTTTGAAGTGAGCCCTATTAGGAGCCAACATTGTTAAAGGTTGCAAAACACACTGTTAGGTGTGACCCTGTTAAAGGATTTAGTCACCATGTTAGTTGTGGCCTTGTTAGAGGTCTTAAGACAATTCAATAGAACTACCACCATGTTAGAGGATTTACAAATAGATGTTAAGCCAACTTTGTTAAGATATTTAGATCACTACTACAATGGTTAGAGAGTAACAATGAGATGACTTGATTTGAATGAAACTGAATTGTTGATTACATATACCTATTTTAGCTTGTACTTGATCCTCCCTAATCAAATATAGCTTTTCTACTCCATAAGGATATTCTAATTATCCTTCAAATTTGATTCCTCTCTTCATCATTAAATCTTCAATACATTCATCACATCTTCACACTTGCACACCTTGAATTCACAACTTGACCTGATACTTATATCATTCATATTGTCAAGTTAGCTCATATACAAATTAGAATAACTAATATTCATTATCACAGTCAGCTAGAACCAATAGACAAATCAATTAAGCTTAATATGCCAAAATAAGAAAATCCTTTGTTAGCAAACCCAACTTGGTAGACACTTACTTAGAAACAACTTCCTATAATAACCAACAGAGGCTTGATTAACACTACAAAGATCCTTTGGAAATCGAGTGAGCTCAATTAACACTAGTTCCATCCAACTTTTCTTCATTGACCGAGTGAGCTTGATTAACACTCATGTTCTGCAAACTTTCCTTTGACATCTGAGTGAACTTGGTAGACACTACCTTCTGAACTAGGAAACCACAAGAATGCTTGGTAGACACAAAAAATTGTCTTCACTGCTCGAGTGAGCTCAGCATACACTAACTGATAATGATATGACATTTGTATAACATCAAATAAAATACACAATTACTCGAATGTATCCAATAGATATGACCCTTAAACTTGATATTTGTAAGGCTTATGATAAGTCCATGAGGGAATTTATTTCTACTATCTTGATTAGTTTAAGCTTCAATGAAAATGTTATTAGAATTATCAGGAATGCAGTGAACACTGTCACATTTTTGGTGCTTGTTAATGGGGCTCTTGGTAGATTATTTTCTTCCTTCAAAGGTCTACTAAAAGGTGACCCCCTATCACCTTACCTATTCATCATTATGGTGGAGGTACTAAGTAGAAATTTAGTGACCATGGCTAACTCTAGTACAATAAAAGGCATAAAATATGTGTCCTTGTGCCCACTACAAATTATCTAGCAATTTTTTGATGAAATATTCTTATTTGAAATCTCTTCTATCCATGAATTCAGGGAGTGGAAAGCTATTCTAAATCAATATGTGATGGTTTCAGGATAATGCATAAACTATAGGAAAAGAAACATGTATTTTTTTAACATTGATGCTAGACTAAGAGAAAAGGTGACCAGAATACTGGAATTCTAGGAAGCATTTCTCCCAGATACCTATCTTGATCTCCCACATACCTATCTTGGTATCCCACTCACAATTAAAGAAATCTACAATCAGTACTAGAATGACTTGGTTAAATGCTTTTAGAGAAAGCTAGCAGGTTGGAAAGGAAAGATACTAAGTAGCATGCAAAAACTCTAGCTTCTCTTAGCATCCTTGCAGGGCATTCTAGTCTATTTACTCTCCATCTTTAAACTTGTTGGAAGATTTAAATATATTCTTGAAAATGTTCAATGAAATTTCTTAAGGTCAAGTTTTGAAGAGAAGTCTAAGATGAGCTTGGTCAGCTAGGAAAAAGTTAGCTAACCTAAGGCCCTTGGAGGTTTGAATATAAGAAGGATAAGACATATGAATAAGGTCCTCCTAACCAAGGTTGGATGGAGAATGATAAACTCTCTAGTTAGTTGGTGCAACATTATGATGGCCAAGTACCTTGGAGGGGAACCATACCATCAGACCCATGCTCTCCCCCAGGGTTAAAAATTTTTTAACAATGTGGTGTACACCTAGAAAATTTTGAAGATAGGTTGTCACTGGATTTTGGGGGATGGAAAAATCATTGATTTCTGGGAAGACTGGTGGCTTCAAGATGACCCCCTCATGTACACTAGGTTCCTACCCTTGTGTGGGACTTGTCCTAGACATATTGGTACTCTAGCTTGAAGCTATATCACCTCAAATTGTCAATGGATTAAAATTCCAAATTGGGGGTTTACTCAGACAGGCCTTGCTCTAGAACTAAAAAATATCCTTTAGTGTTATTGGATCCCTTTCACCCCAATGGATGACTCCTTGGTTTTGACTTACCCCCTTAGGTGACTTTACGGTGAAGTCATCTTATCTTTTTTGTCTAAGGGGGGTGGTGACCTAGGGAGATTAGAGAAAGGTCTGGCACCCATAGATCTTTCCAAAGATAAATTTATTTTGGTGGATGACCTTGGATGGGAATATCCGTACAATTGATAATCTTCAAAGAGGGTTTTAGCTAGCTAACTTTTGTGTCTTATGAAGATGCAGAATCTATCCCACACCTTCTCATCCACTTCCCTTTTTCTTTGAATGTATGGAGGGGGGTCTTTACATTGTGGGAGGTCTAGTAGTGTGCTGATGAAATCTTGTAGAATTTTTTTCACTAGGATGGATTGTTGTATCACCCATATCTTAAAAATCTATGGACAATAATTGCACCATAAGTATCATGGAAAATCTAGAAGTGGAATAACAAAAGCTTCAGGGACAAAGCCACTAGCATTTTGGTGGTGTTCTAATGGGTTATTAGACTCCTAAAATAATATAGTGGGATCTAGAAATGGAAACCCCTCTGAATCCCCTGGGAAGACTTGATATAAAGTGGGAATCCACTTGGGACTTAGGCCCAATGGTGGCATAATTTGACAACTCCAAAGCTATGGCTAGGTAGAGAATAGTGTGACACCCCCTTGAGACATGGATAAAATTTAATTTTGATGGATCATCCATGGTAAGAAGCATTACTATTGGGGGTGTCTTCTGCAATTGTATGGAAAAAATGGTAGTTGCCTATATTGGGAATTGCAGAGGGGGATCAAACAATGAAGTGAAAGCCCTAGCTCTTTTGTGGGGAATGAGAATTGTGAGAGCAAGAGGAATTAACATGTTAGCAATTAAGGGGGATTCAATGTTAATTATTAATTTTTTTAAAGGAGAGGGTTGGAGTAGCTAGAAGATCAAAGTGAAAATAGATGAAATTCACAAGTTGATGGAGGGGTGTCAAGAGATCCACTTGGACCATATTTACCATGAAGGAAATGGTACGGTGGATGAGTTGGAAAAATTTGGCCATAATGTCATGTGACTAATTGAATGGGAGGATGTTAGCCAAATTCAATCATTAACTCAAGTGATGATGGAACATGAGCGTACTTCTCATAATGCTGCATGAATCATCACAATAGGTGGTGTGCCTCTATGAATCCACGTGGGTGGGAAGGCCATCAGATTTCTTTTTATAAAGTTATATTTTGGCAAGATTGCATGAGGATTCTCTTTTATGTTACTCTTACTATGAGCCTTAATTATTTCCAAAAAGGGATGAATGTAGTGGATTTGTCAAGATATAAATAACTGACAAAGAAAGATGACAAAGACACTTTAATCAAACCCCACTCCTATTAGAAACAATAGTCCACCAAGATAACTAGGGGGGGTGAATCAGTTATCTAAAAATTAAAGCATTTATCTTCTTCATAAAAACTTAACCATTTAACCAAAGTAAACAACAACCATAATAAGATGTACTTAGACAATTATACCTAATATGTTGACTAGGGAAACCATTGATCAAAGGGAAAACCTCGGTAGGAATGATGCCCACAAGATGATGTACTAATATAAATATTCCTTGTTAGAGGATGGACCTTGTTAGGAATCTATTACAACATTTAGTACATGGAGTTCCTATTAGCAGACTTTGAATCCCTGTTAGGAGATTCCAAGCCTATTAGGAGTTGTAGAATAATGTATGCTAGATGAACCCATTGCACAAACATGCAATTTCAACTAAAAGAAGAGCTCACTACTCAAACATGTAATTTACTATTATGTTCTTCTTTCCTCTAGTCTATCAACCAAACCAATCATCATCAAACCTTGTAGACTAGGTCACAAACCTTAGATCACTTAGCAAAACTTCAGCAATGAAGTTTCCTTCACTTCCACACTACTCTGCTCAACTTTGCATTCCACTCTCTCTGTTGCTTACAATTATTTCACCATGTCATACTTGATAAAATAAAGTGTCCTTCCTTTATATTGAGTCCTCAAAATAATTCATTGAGTCAGTTGTTAGACCTTCTCAATTAATCATTATATGACTACATTAAGAACATGTTGCACTTAGCAATAACATAAATCTTTCACTTTGCAACTTACATAACTTTTTGTACACACAATATTATGACTAGAAAAATTAGCCACATCATCGCCAACATGTCTTCTACATGTCCTCAATCTCAATTCTTAGAATAACAATTCTACTAAGAGATATAATAAGTTTACTAGAATATGCCTCTATAAACTCTATCTCTGAATAGACATCATCAAAACTTACATAGCTTATTCCAGACTTATCATTTCTTCTTTTGATGTTAACTACATATACCAAATACTTAAAAGTATCTCCCATTACCTTGGATAGTTATAATACTCAACTAGTCATTCATACCAACTTGATCTTTCTGCTATTTTTCTGTCAGATACCGTAGAAAACTACTATGTTGACAGCAATGAAAAACTTAGTCATGAATGTAACATACCATCATAGTAACATATCTACAATACTCCCCCATAGGAATATCATCAGTATTCATGCTTGCAATAATCTCCCAATTTGGCATTGATGGCAAAATAGATGAAAAACATCTAGTTTCAAGAATACCGACAAAAGATTGTTCATCATCTTTTCAAATCCTCTTCATCAACCATTCTCCCTTATTGATATACCTTAATGTGCTTTCTATCAAATTTTCATTCCATGTTGTGCTCATGCCAAACTTCTCCAACTATCACAGTTGTTCATTTTGTTGTTCCATGCTATTTTTTATGCTGAAGTACATTTCCCCAATTGATGTTTCTCATGTAAATACTTCTCCCTTATTGACATCAATGTCAAATGTTTTAGCAACCAAATTTACTGCATCAAAATCTACAATAGCTTATTCTTACTAGCTCAAGTGTCCAAAGACACTGTTCAAAAAACAACATCCAACAAGAGTCCTAGATGACTCTTTCCATCACAAATACTCCCCCCCATAGGAAGCATCAACATTCAGTCTAGACAATAATGGTGCTCTGTTACACTGGACTAATGCACTCTTACATCTTCTATTATGATGTAGGAAGGGGCCTAACCCAAGAATACCTCACAAATACTCAAAAGTCTCTTTGGGAAGAGGCTTAGTGAATATATCTACAATCTGCTCTTTAGTGATCACATACTCCAATCTAATTTCCTTTTCTAAAATTTTCTCTCTCAACATGTGATACTTAATTGAAATGTGCTTAGTCTTTGAATGCAACACTGAATTCTTAGATATATTTACTGTGCTTGTGTTGTCACAATGTATGACAATAGTTTCATTGATTTCTATCCTTGTATCCTTCAGCATCTGCTTCATCCAAACAACTTGATTGAAATTGTTTGTTGCTGGAACATATTCTACTTTTTCTATACTTTGTGATGTATAATCCTACTTCTTGCTTAGCCAAGAAACCAATCTTCCTCCAAGAAAGAAGGTTCCACCACTGGTGCTCTTTCTATCATCCATACTACCTACCTAATATGTGTTAGTATAAGCACTTAGAGTGAAATCATTAGATTTTTCATACCATAATCTGAACTTAGATGTTCCTTTTAGATATCTAAATATCATTTTAACTGCTACATAATGTGATTCTCTAGGATCAGCTTGGAATCTTGCACCAATTCCAACTTCATTTTCTATATCTAGCCTTGTGTGAGTTAGATATTGCAATCCTCCAATCATAGATCTATACTTTTTTTGCTCAATAGTAGGTGTCTCATCCTTTGTCTATAACTTTTATCTTGTTACCATAGGTGTTCCAACTAGTTACCATAGGTGTTCCAACTAGTTTGCTTGTTTACAAACCAAACTTTTTTAGTAAATCCATCAAGTACATAGTCTAAGAAATAAAGATACGTTCTTTATTCTATACAATCTATAATCCTATAAAATATTTCATTTCTTGTATCATACTCATCTCAAATCATTTCTTTATCTCCTTAGGAAACTTCACTTTATTTGTCATTTCCTCCAAATATGATATCATCAACAAATATTACTAAAATCATCAAACCATCATCAATTTCTTTCCAATATAGATTACTATCTACCATACTTTTGCTATATCTAAGCTTTGTCAAATGATTTTCCAACCTTGCATACTAGGTTCTCAGTGCTTGCTTCAAGCCATACAATGCTTTCTTCAACCTGCATACTATGTCCTTGTCATCTGTCAAAGGACATCCATTTGGCTACTCAATATACACTTCTTCTTGAAGTTCTCCATTCAAAAATGATGACTTGACATCCATCTAATATATTTTGAATTTCTTATGTGTTTCATAGCCTAAGAATAATCTTACTGCTTCTATTCTAGCTACTAGAGCATAAGTTTCTTCATTATCTATCCCTTCTTGTTGTGAGTAACCTTTACATACCAATATGTCTTTGTTCCTTATAACTTTGCCTTTTTCATTCATCTTGTTTCTAAATACCATTTAGTTCCTATCACATTCTTGTCTATTGGTCTGGGGACCAATTCCCATGTCTAATTCTTTACTATCTAATCCAATTCCTCTTTCGTAGCTTGTTTCCAATAATCATATTTGCATGCTTCATCTACATTCTTATGTTCAACTTGAGATATCAACATAGTTCTTCATTGACTCTACTTCTTGTCATCACACCTTTATCTTTGCTTCTGATGATCTACTCAGATGGGTGATTCTTTATCATATTCTTTCCTAAAGTAGGAGTTGATATCTTAATTGTTGGCTACATTAAAGGTTTTGAGCTTTATTCCTACCTTGGATCTCCTTCATTCTCCAAGTAATTATTAGTTACAAGAAATACCTGAGCATTCCATGGCTCAGTAACAACATCTTCATCTAAATTGTAATCAACTATTCTCTCTTGTATCCTAAATTTTTCATCAATTCACACATTTTTACTTTCCATAATAGTCTTAGTTCTCTGATTATAACATCTATAAGCCTTGCTTTTCAATGTATAACCAAGAAACATACCTTCATCACTTCTAGCATCAAACTTACTAATATCATCACCTCTTTTGATATTGTAGACACCTAAATTTGATTACACTATTTTAGTAATCCTATTTAGTTATCTAAAAAGGGATTATTAATTAAATTTCTATTTAATTAATCCTTTGTCATCCCCTAGTTGATTAATTTAATTAATCATCTATAGTCCTAATTGATAAATTAAATAATCTATTATTTATCAATTAAACCCTATTCTTCTATCTAATTCCAAAAATCCCCATTTATTAAATAAATCTATTTGATAAATGAAATCCTCAAATTCAAAAACCCCTAACCTATCTCTAATCCTCCATTTAGCCTAATCCACCCCATCCACCCATACTAAACAAGCTTAGCCACTAACTCACCCACCCTCATTAATGCCATCCACTTGCACATCTCTAACATCCCTAATCTAATCCTAAACCCAAGCCTAATCCACTCCCTAATGTTGTCACATTCCTTAAACAAGTTTAAGACTTTCCTAATCCAAACCAAAGTCTCCCCTCAAAAAACCCAACCACTAAGTCATGAGTGCTCTTACAAAACATAAAGACTCTTACAAGCCCACTCATGACTCTTACACCCATCTTCCACACTCTTCCCTCTTCCACACTCATTCCTCTTACATCCCTCTTACATACTCAACCCCACTCATCATGACTTTAACCAACCCTTAACCCTACCCTCTCACACTCATCCTCCTTGTGACAAGTGTCACCTTCCCATTGGTGCTAAACAAGCACAATCCATGTGCTCCCCTTTGAGTGCATCTTAGCCCTCCTTAAGCCTTCATCCATCCTTGCATCTAAGCCCTCCATCCCTCTACCCCTTAGCCTATAAATTGAATCCCATCCCAAGCCATTTCATCAACAATCTTTGAGCTAAAGTTACCATGCTATTTTGAGAACCAAAGCCATCAACCATACCCTTATAATGCCAAATTGAGAGCTCACAAAGCTACCAATTTGTCATTACCCATCTCCATTGAAGCAGCTTTTGAGCATCTTGAGCATACATCCACAGCAAAAGGACACATCTACAGAATCAAGAAAGCATGGAGTGTTTTCTCTTGTGAGGTTTGCACTTCTTATTTTCTTTCTTAGTCTAAGCATATATGTGAATTTAGTTTTTGGTTTGTGAATGTTTACTTCATTTGTTAATGTTCTTTGCATACTGATTCTGGTTCTACAGATATAACACTTACTCCCAAGGATTTTGAAATATTTAACTATAGGTGAGTGACCAAACCATAGTTCATAAGGGGTCTTGTTTGTGTCTTTCCTACCTTGCACTCTATTCATAGTGTAGACTATTGTATTTATAGTGTCTCTCCAAAATGTCTTGGATACAATATTCTTAGCTAACATAGCTCTTAGAGCTTTTGTAACTGACCTGTTCCTTCTCTCTATAATACCATTCTATTCAGGGGTTCTCAAAGATGATAACTGTCTTTTGAGTCCATTTTCATCACAAAACATGTTAAACTCATTTTAAGTAAATTCTCCTCCTCTATCAGATCTTAAACATTTAATCTTCATATCGCATTCATTCTCAACTCTATTATTGAATATTTGAAACTTATCAAATGCCTCAGATTTCTCTTTAAGAAATGCAACCCACATCATTCTAGAAAAGTCATCAACTAGAATCATAAAATATCTTTTTCCATAGAATCCTTTAGTCTTTGTAGGATCACATAGTAGTAAACTTCTTGTAGGGAAAATAAGTTATGTTATTCTTTGCCAACACACATTCCTTGCAAATTATGTTAGTAGGCTTTACAATCTTAGGCAAATCTCTAACTGCAAACATATTACTAGTCTTCACAATATTGTCAAAGTTTATATGAAAAAATCTCTTATCCATAACCAACTATTATCTATCTTTGCAACCAAACATGTCATTTCAATAGGATTTAACTAAAATACATTACCTCTAGATCTGGTTCCTATTCCAATTACCTTCCCATATTTATCTATGATTATGCATGTCTTATCTGTGAACTACAACTGATAACCTTTGTCTACTAGTTATCTAAAACTCAAAAGATTTTTTTTTAAACCATCAAAAAAGTATACATCTCTAGTGTTATTTTTACCATCAAGAGTTATAGATTCAATACCTTTAACTTGGCATGTTGCATTGTTTCCAACTCCAACAATTCCTCCATCCTGACTTTTGAAATCAACAAACTTGTTCATATCACTAGTCATATGATGTGAACAACCACTGTTAATTATCCAATTAGATTTATTCTTGAGACTTTCTTCTTTAATAGCCACAAATCCAATTTCATCATCACTAGCACTTACTGCCTATTCATTAGAATCATTATCTTCATTTCCATACAAACACTCTCTATCTTTTCTAGGCTTGTAATTTTTTTTTATACTTTTTCTCTCTTTTAGGACAGTTAGATGCATAATTACCATATTCATCACAAGTCCAACATTTAAAGATTTTATTACCTTCTTTTTCTCTTCTTACCAGAAGGGCTACTCCTTCAATCTTTCTGTCCTCCTTAGATCTGGTGCTACTAGCAAAATCTCCCCTAGCACTTGTGCACCTTAATAAATTAGATTGAATATTTAAGGCATTGAAAGTTGTCTCTATTCTAGTCAATTCTCTGGACTATCTAAGTTCATTCTCAACTACTTCAAATCTTTTAAGCAATGTCTCCTTTGTGAAATCTTTGGTACAAGATATCAACAACTATATCATCTGAACTGCTGACTTAAATGGTGGTGTTAGAGTCTTCAATATTTTCCATATGACCTCATCATCTTCTTTGGTTCCTCCTTGAGATCTAATACCTATAGTAATTTTTGATATCCTGCCTATATATGTTCTTATAGATTCATCTTCCATCAATTTAGCATCATGAAATGCACAAATCCAACTTTGTAATCTCAACTTCTTAGAATGTTCATCACCTTCAAAACTAGTTTCCAAAGATTTCAAAATCAAATGCAAAGTAGCAAGTGATTTTGCCTGATTTATTCAATTTAAAGAAGTACAGTCAATATTTCTTCTCTAGGTCTCATGTCACAAATAAAAAGATCTCTTTCTGCCTTGGTACAAGTTTTCAAATCCTTTTCAATAATGATTGTCTTTGCGGATTTTGTCATGATCCAATATCACGGGCCTATACACAACAAATGTGTCTTCATCTTTTCATTCCAACTATCATAATTTGTTCCATCATAATTTAGACTATATTTTTTGAACATGCTTTCCATGGATCTCCCAAAGTTGTTAAAATTTATCTTCAAGGACTTGATGCTCTAATACCAATTATTAAAAACAATAGTCCACCAAGATAACTGAGAGGAGGGAGGGGGGGTGGGAATGAATTAGTTATCTAACAATTAAAACATTTATCTTCTTTAAACAAACTTAACCATTCAACCAAAGTAAACAAAAACCATAATAAGATGCACATAGACAATTACACCAATTATGTTGACTAGGGAAACCACTGATCAGAGGGAAAACCCTAGTGGGAATGATGCCCACAAGATGATGTACTAATATAAATATTCTTTGTTAGAGGATGGACCCTAGTAGGAGTCTATTACAAAATTTAGTACATGGAATCCCTATTAGGAGACTTTGAATCCCTATTAGGAGATTCCAACCTTGTTAGGAGTTGTAGAATAATGTATGCAAGATGAGCCTACTACCCAACTATGCAATTTCAACTACAAGAAGAGTTCACTGCTCAAACATGTAATTTACTTGTGATGTGAATATCAGGATTTAACTGTGTGATTTTTGAGTCAAACTCGATGACCCATGTTTCATGAGTAGTGATTCAACATGAATCCATCTCTCATGAGAATAAATGGAACACTTAGCACTCATTGGATCTAGGTGATGCTCACAGGGGTGAAGCACTGGGACTTCCCGGGAGGTCACCCATCCCAGTACTACTCCAGCCCGAGCGCGCTTAACTACGGAGTTTCCTCCACAGTTAAACCCAAAGCTTGCAACCCCATTTGCAAAACCTTCACCAAGTGTTGTGCCTTATGAACCATTCATTAGAAAGCCCCTTAAGCTCATCAATTGATAAGTAGGAGATGATTTCCACAGCTAGTCAAATTGTGATGTGAATATCAGGATTTAACTGTGTGATTTTTGAGTCAAACTCGATGACCCATGTTTCATGAGTAGTGATTCAACATGAATCCATCTCTCATGAGAATAAATGGAACACTTAGCACTCATTGGATCTAGGTGATGCTCACAGGGGTGAAGCACCGGGACTTCCCGGGAGGTCACCCATCCCAGTACTACTCCAGCCCGAGCGCGCTTAACTACGGAGTTTCCTCCACAGTTAAACCCAAAGCTTGCAACCCCATTTGCAAAACCTTCACCAAGTGTTGTGCCTTATGAACCATTCATTAGAAAGCCCCTTAAGCTCATCAATTGATAAGTAGGAGATGATTTCCACAGCTAGTCAAATTGTGATGTGAATATCAGGATTTAACTGTGTGATTTTTGAGTCAAACTCGATGACCCATGTTTCATGAGTAGTGATTCAACATGAATCCATCTCTCATGAGAATAAATGGAACACTTAGCACTCATTGGATCTAGGTGATGCTCACAGGGGTGAAGCACCGGGACTTCCCGGGAGGTCACCCATCCCAGTACTACTCCAGCCCGAGCGCGCTTAACTACGGAGTTTCCTCCACAGTTAAACCCAAAGCTTGCAACCCCATTTGCAAAACCTTCACCAAGTGTTGTGCCTTATGAACCATTCATTAGAAAGCCCCTTAAGCTCATCAATTGATAAGTAGGAGATGATTTCCGTAGTTAAGCGCGCTCGGGCTGGAGTAGTACTGGGATGGGTGACCTCCCGGGAAGTCCCGGTGCTTCACCCCTGTGAGCATCACCTAGATCCAATGAGTGCTAAGTGTTCCATTTATTCTCATGAGAGATGGATTCATGTTGAATCACTACTCATGAAACATGGGTCATCGAGTTTGACTCAAAAATCACACAGTTAAATCCTGATATTCACATCACAATTTGACTAGCTGTGGAAATCATCTCCTACTTATCATGTAATTTACTATTATGTTCTTCTTTCCTTTGTTTTGTCAACTAAACTAATCACTACTAGACCTTGTAGACTAAGTCACAAACCTCAAATGCAAATATCAAACCTTGGATCACTCAACAAAACCTTGGTAATGAAGTTTCCTTCACTTCCACACTGCTCTACTCAACTTTGCATTTCACTCTCTCTGATGCTTACAATTATTTCTCCATGTCATACTTGATAAAGGAAAGTGTCCTTCCTTTATACCAAGTCCAAAAAACAATTCCTTGAGTCAGCTGTTAGACCTTCTCAATTAATCATTGTAGGACCACATTAAGAACACATTACACTTAGCGATAACATAAATCTTCCACTTTGCAACTTGCATAACTTTATGTACACACAATATTATGATTAGAAAACTTAGCCACATCATCACCAACATGTCTATGACCTAGATTCTTAGAATAAAAAATCTACTAAGAGATATAAAAAATTTACCAGAACACACCTCTGTAAAATTTATCTTAGAACAAACATCATCAAAACATACATAACTTCTTCCAGACTAATCATTTCTTCTTTCAACATTAACTACATATAGTAGATACTTAGAAGTATCTCCCATAACCTTAGATAGTTATAATACTAAACGAGCCATCCGTACCAACTTGATCTTTCTGTTATTCTTTTATTAGATACCACAGAAAATTGCTATGTTGACATCAATGACAAAATTAATTATGAATGTAACATACCATCATAGTAACATATCTACAATACTCCGCCATAGGAATATCATCAACATTCTCACTTTCAACAACTCCAACTATAGCTGGCATTGAGTGATTATGGAAGGAAAGGTATTGATCACACGTGTTGTTGAGGGAGGTTTTTTAGTTTTTGGGAAACCTTGTGATCTTATGATGGGTTTTTGTTGCCTTAACATTTTCATCCTAGGTGAAACTTATTTAAACTATTGTGACTACCAAACCTACAACAAGGAGACATTTAAAAAAATATAAGGAGTTGGTAGTTGAGTTGGGTGAGAAAATGGTTGCCAGTGATCGCATTGAACCCCTAGGGATTGAGGCTTGCATTTGTAAAAGTGAAGCTACAATGGTTTATCTTTGGGAAGGTGGATTACTACAATTTATAGAAGGAATGGAAAAAATATGACAAGTAGATCTCAATGCAATTATTCAACTCATGGAATGATAGGAAAGTAAACATCAATGGGATGGCATTTGAAATCATGGAAGAGGTTATTGCTAGGGTTGGAGGGTTTTCCCTAGGGGGCAAGAATTGGCACAAGTAGGCTAGAGTGAATGATGAAACCAATCTGAGGAAGTTCTTCAAATCTAATGAGGAGCAAATTTGAATGCATGGTGATTTTTTAAGAGAGGTTCTTCTAAAACCCTGAGATGTGTTTTTCTATATCATAATGAGGTATATCACCCTTGAAGATTGGTTCTTGGTACTATATTACTACCATTTCCCCATTTTCAAACATTTCAAGAAGTTGATCAAATTTATTTATTTTTTTTTTTTTTTAATTCCATGGAAGACTGTGTCTATATGGCTAGGAAAAAGAAAGAGGAGGGTAAATATTTTATCTCATCCACCAGCTTTTCATGAATAAACTTTACAACTACCACCTTGTCTTAAACCTGATGCTTCTAGTCAACCCACTAGGTACTATCACTCCCCAAATATCCATGGACCCTGGCCTTGGCTCAAGCCATAAAAAATCAAGAAAACCCCTACCTCTGAGGTAAAAATAAGCCCCATTTATTTGGATATAGATACAAGGAGGAGCAAGAAGAATGCTTAGAGAACGAGTAAACAACTCTAATTGGAGAAATTCAAGTACCCCCCTAAATAAGACTTTATCTCTGAGTCTACCGAGAGTGATAAAAAACCCACCAAGAGGAAGAGGCCACACCATGTCATTGGAAAGAAGCTTATCTCTGGCCCACCTAGCCCCTCACACATCTTAGATACCCTTGAAGTTGTGTTGTCCCCAACTAGAAGTGGGGGGAGGACATCACCTCCCCCATAAAAGGAACTCCCAAAGATGGGAGGAAAAAAGGGAAGCATAGCCACAACCAGAGGCAAAGCAAAGCTTGAATGGATAGGCTGGAGCATTCGATGAAGGAGATGGTGGACAATCACATTGGCATCAGCCAAAAATTTGACACCCTGGCTCAATTCTCCATAAAAGTTATGCATTTGGCTGCCACTACTCTTAATTTCTAGTAGGTGAGTAAGGACTTGAAGGATTTGGGCAAGGAGATGGCTTCCAGGTAGAGGATTGGCTAAAGATGCTCCTAGAAAAACCTTGAGGAGAAGAAGAATGAGGGCAACAAGCCTTGATTATGTTTTTTTCTTTTTCTTTTTAATGTTTTTTATCACTTTGAACTTGGTGCCCTACAGGGTTTTATTATATATATATATATATATATATATATATATATATATATATATATATATATATATATAATAGGACTGATGGTAATCATTATTTTGTTCTAGAACTTATATATTTTTTGAAGTATAATTTTGGTATCAATTAGATAATTGGGAGGTAACGTCTGACTGATCCTTCAACGTTTTTGTACTCTAGGGTCAGCACCCTATCCTTTTGGCTGCTATCTAATACTTCAAAAACATTTGAAATATTTTAATGTTTAACAATACCCATTCTCATAAAATATAACTAGATAAAGCTAAATATTTGATATTGTGTGTTGATTGATAGTAATATATTATTATATTTATGAAGCTAATTTGTTGCTAAAAAGGTAAAGAAATTCCTTGAAAGAAATAGATAATTGTTCATTATAATCCTTCATTTTGTCAAAATCAATTTTGTATGCTTCAAATGTGTAACAATATCATTTCAGAACTTCACAAATTCTCTTATTTCCTCTTACAAACACCCTTTTAAATATAACCTCACTCATCATCATCAAGCATCAATAGACTGAAGAGGATTTTAAAAACTATATAGAAAAATTAATACACAACCATAATACCAATTGAAATTTCATTCAACCAAAGGATTACAAACATTTTCTTTGATTGTATGATCAGCTGATCCAAAGGTTCGGGATATAAAAATGTCATAAAAATTTTCTTTTCTATATAAAATGTAAAAAAATTATTTTGTATGAATGTAAAATAGATATTTCAAAATTAGTATTTTTTCAATTGATCTTTGGTCTATTAATGAAGTTGAATGATTTTGAATGAGTCTATCACAAATCAAGATGTGGACATCATAAATAATGAATTTAAGAAAATAGATACTCGATTATAACTCGATACATACATCAAATTCTGATTTTCAACATCATATGGCATTTTTTCTTTCTCCTCAATAATTTTAATATCATTGCATAATAATAACAATAAGTCTCCAAAGATTTTTAGTATGTACACAAAAAACCTTGTGTAGCCATTATTGGCTTGTGCATTATCTCTAAGAAACTTACACATTTCTTCATTCACTTTCCTCATAAACACCTCTAGAACATCCTCAAACTCCTCTTTATTTGCACTTTAACAATTTCATAGATAAAACATACTTAGGAAGAACGTTACTTCAAGATAAAACTAATTAGAATATGTGTTCACTTCAGTATTTCCAATTTGGTTAATTGCAAAAGATACTTAGGCGTCATCTAAAGTAACCATTATTATTATATTACTAATAATATACCCCACCTCTCTACAAATACCAATTTACTTTCAACTCTTTTATATTGCAGCCAAGCCTTCCCAATGAAGGAGTTTCAGGATGAAATCCCACTTAAATATTGAATGTTTGCAAAAGTGAAAATAATTCAGATAATCTTTGAAATGTTGTTGTAGTGTATTTATGGATGTAAAAGCTCAAAACCCCCCAAAAAAACTTCACTTGTATTTTTAGATTGGCTGAAAAAAGTAATATTTTTACATCTACTTATATAACTTAAATTTTACTTTGATTTTTTATTATTAAGAAAAGTGGTAGTTATTCACTAAAAAATATTTATTAATATTTATTGTAAAATATACTTATTGTCAATGAGCCCTTGGTCTACTAGTAAAGTTGAAAGGTTTACAAAGAGTCCACAAGGATCAAGTGTTGCTAATTGAAAGACTCCAACATCATAAGGGATGTGGCCGAGATCATGCCCCAGGTGATTTTGATGGTGTAGATGCCCCTCACTCCTTCACTTTAAGATGAAGAGGCATTCACTGGTTGGTAGCTCACAGGCTTTGTGCCTCACTGGGCTACTCAACACAAGTTCTAAAATCATTTTAAAAACATGTAAAAGAAACAGAAGAGTTATTGAATTATAATATATTATTTATTTATATAATTTTTTTTTTTTGATGAATAGTCCCTTTCTATTAATAAAATATAAAGTTAAATATTCACCAAAAAAGGGGGTCAGAGGACACAAAGGTCACCCTACAAGAGTTCAAACTTCTAGAGATCAGACACTTAGTTATTCATCAAAAAATAAATAAAGAAACCCACAACTGTAAGTACAATGCCAAATGAGGGGGGATGATGATGATCTTCATGGCCCCATACATCAATGAGGTTGGTGGGGGGCTCAAGATGAGCCCACCCATCAATAACATCATCATTCTTCTCTTTATCTTTATCTCCCTCCATCTTGGGAGGGGATATCATCAAGTCTAGCTAGGGGAAAGACCACTTAGGATTTGTACAGGAAGAAGACCACTCAGTAATAGGAGAAAAAAGGGGAGCCACTGAGGACCATCTAGAACTATGCCTCAAGGGAGGAGAAACTGAGTGTCAACAACCTCCAAAACTACCACTAGGTGAGTGGTGAGAAGGCTATGACCTAGAGGTGTGAGAGTAGCAGGCTGAAGAGTTGTGGCCCCACTAGTGACCATAGGGAGGTGTACTCTAGAAATAGAATCAAGTAGTTTACCCTAGCCACCATACAGGGAGAATTCCTACAATAAGATAAAATTTCATGCAAGTGGGCCACCTCCATAGCCACTTTATCAGTTTGTACTTGTATTTTCACCATTACATTATTGCACACACAAGCTTTAGTATACACAGAAATATTTATATCAAGAAAGCTATGAGCAAACACTATAACATTTTTGTCCTTCCATAGAGTGAACAAAACCTTTATTCTAAAAGAATACCAAATTTGAGAGTACCTATAGGGGATCCTAGATGAATCTCCTAGCAAGATCATATGCCAAAAGAAAGCTTATGGGTGGAAAGGTTTGAAAAAGTCATGAATCTACTAAAAATACTACTAGGCACATCTACAAAACCACAAAATATACAAAGACATCTCAAGATGCCCACAAAAAGGGCATCTAGAGCCTAGGACACCCAAATACCTAAGCTAAGGACTGAAAGGAAACCCCTGGAAAAGGAAGCACCAAGAAAAGTCCACAATCTTTGTCTTAGTGATAGCTTTCCAAACACTAGAAAACCTATGAGTCCAAGTCTTTAGGGAAGAATGCAAATACCAACTTTAATTGAGTACATCCACCATAGGTAGGTGAAAAACCAACTAGTGATAACCCAACTTGGGTTTATAACTGGTCAAAGGAGTAGTGGGATGCCACTTCCAATCCTTCCACCAAGGTTAACATATTGAATACCTAGCTTGTGTAACATATGCAGGGGCACCATAGAAACTAGAAGATCAAATGTCTGTTGATATGGATGAGAAAGATGGAACTAAACCTGTATATATTCCCATGGGAAAAGGCTCATGGTGGCTCTAGAAAAGATATCTCTAAGAGTCCTAATGCCACATCTGGAAAAATGTAGTGCACTGGCCCCTTTTACCAAAAGGATCCCTTGAAAAATAAACAAGGGAGACCACCACAAATTATATTGGTTCATAGAGAGGCCATCTTTGAACCCATCTCCATCCTAGTGATCCAAGGCTTAATGGATTCCCAAGCTTTCCAAATGCTCTTACAAAAAAACATCCATTAAATTTGAACTAGTTCAAGGGCGACCAAAATGGTATGAAATCCAATCCCTTCCATGTAGGTCGATTGATCAAAAATCTTGAAGAGATATAGTGCTACAAAAGAATTTACAACAAGCACACATATGATCCACTTGGTACATGGAGAAATCCTCAACTTCTAAGTAGAAAGAAGGCTGAAGCCTTTAGGCTTCTTAGGTAGACACATAAATTCCCATGTCACCCTATGGAAATCATAGTGGGAGGCATCCAAAGTACAAATAAAGTCACACAAAAAGCACTCAATCTTGAGGCAAGAGGCCTTCAAAGGTACCCAATAGTGGGAATAATAAACATGAGTGGTGGCCAACACTTTGGAGAAAATCTAACATTTTCTAGCCAGAGAAAGTGGTTTGGTAATCCAATATTCCAGCTTCTTCTCAATCTTAGCCAAGACCACATTCCAAAGCTCCACAGAGGAAGATTGGAAATAAAAAAGGTATTCTAAGAATGTGAAATACTTCCCCATGTTGAATCCATTTCCATTAAAACTCAACAAGCCAAGGAGGGCTAGGAAAGAAGGACTGCTTATAACATAGAGTCTTGTACCACTATATAGCTAAGCTAGAAGCAAGGAAACATGTATCAAAGAAATGTAAAAATTTAGAAAAAATTTCCTCCTCCTCAAGGAGAGTGAGGAAGGAATCATCAATAAATTTCCCATTGACCACCTTCTCAGAGGAGTTGGTGAGAGAAATGTGATGCACCTACTCCATTGATATGGCATCAGCAAGCAACCAAACCCTTCAGTGACCAACACATATAGAGAAGGCACAAGAGGGCACACCTAATGAATATATTCAAAGAGCTCAAAAGCCTTAGATTGATGCCCATTAATGGTGATGCACACAAAAGAATCCCTAAAAATAATTTGCACTAACTGAAGGAAAATAGGGCCAAACACCAAAGCCTACAACATAGCTAGTATAAAGGGTCATTCAATACAGTCATCAATTTTTGCAAAATTGATTTTGAGGAACATGGCTTGTTGTTTGGATTGATGGGCCTATTCCATGCCTTCCTAAACCACAATGATATTAGCCAAAATATGTTTGGACTTAATAGAGCTAGTCTACTTAAGAAGCACAATTTGTGGTAATAGGTGTTAGATATTAAGGGAGGATGCCTTGGAAATGATCTTGTAGGAGATATTTAGGAGGGTGATGGGTGTTGATATATTAGTCAAGTTTGTTATTAGTGACACACACTTATTCAAATTTTGTATGGCTATTGAGCTCATTAAACAGACTATAGTGTTTTCCATGTAATTCTAGTAGCTACCGAGCATTTTAGTGGTTACCAAGTGTATTCAGTTAGTGTGAAGCCGAGCAATTCAACCTGAGCATTCCAGTGGTTACCAAGCATTGCAGTTTCTACCAAGTTCATAGTTCATGTAATGTGAAGCTAGTGTAAACTAAGCTTATGTGTTTACCAAGTGATTTAGTTTATGCCAAGTTACATAGTATCTACCAAGTCACCAGTGTAGATCGAGTTCAAGACTACTTTGAAGTGATCAGTATGGACTGAGCTTCTATGTCTACCGAGTGAATGATGATGCCAAGTAATGACAGTGGGTGTTGAGTATCAAAACTTCACCAAGTTAGTCTTTAGAACCCAAGTGTCTTCATTTGGCCAACTTTGTGATATATGTGTTAACCTATATGATGGCCAACTTTGAAACTATGTAATTTGGATTGGTATATATATGTAATGTATTGTATCACATCCATATGCAAGATAATGAGTGTGTAAGAATGTGAATGTGAATAGTTGAAGCTAAGCAGTAGATAAAGAGTGAATTTTGAAGGCCATTTCAAAAGAAAAGCAGTAGAGACAAATTATCATAGAAAGGTGATTAGTACAATCAAGGAATCTCTATCAACAATCTAGTTGTAAGTTAGAGATATACTGGTTCATCCTAACCAGTCAAAATCCTTTCACAAGGTAGACTTAATAGTCTTTCTCAAATATCTTAATAGAGTGCATACTTTATTGTGTGTTTGTAAAACCTCTAACAAGGTGAACCTAGTAGTCCTAATTGCTCTTAATAGGGTAGATCATCAGAAGTGCTCAATATAAGCCTTAACAGGCTAACTTTATGCTACAGTTTTAAAGTTTTGTGGGTATCATCCCACCCTAGTTTTACTTTCTATTTGGAAGGTTTTTGGATTAGCAAATCATTGTGTTCAAGTGTTATGAATATTTTATATTTTTTAGTTTCTCATACATGCAATTAGATCATATGTGATGAATTAAATGCTAAATGATTTATTGGATTTAGAATTGAAATTGGTGTAGAAATTTTAGAAGTTACTGATTCACCCCTCCCCTCTCAGTAATTTAGCAGTCTTGAATATTTCTAACAATTGGTATTAGATCTTTGTGGTTCTCAAGGGAAATTTTAATAGCTTGAGCAAAGATCAAGGATATGGAGATATTTAGACTTGATAAGGCAATTGATAATGAAAAGTTAGATCTAGAAATGGCCATTGCACAACTCAAGAAAGCTAAGGAGAAACTTTCCCAATACCTAAAAAGAAGAAAGGAACTTGAAAATCAAATGAATGACCATCTCTAAATTGAAGAAATAATTGAAGACCTTTTCCCTTCAAGCAACTCAAATGAAGCTAATGATGTAATGAAAGAACTCCTAGAGAAGAATGGTTCCCTACAAGGAGAAGTAAGAAAGCTAAAAAGAGAACAAGAAATTTAGTTAGTGAGGCTATGTGGAATATTAGAATAGAGGAACAAGTTAAAAGAAGAAATGGATCGAAGAAACAATGAGATACAGAACCAATCCCTTCAACGTGCAAATCTTATGGATCAAATCTCCAATGAAAATGAGGAAATCATGAGCCAAAGATAGATCAATGAAAGATTAAGAAATGATCTAAATTTAGAAAGACAAATCAATGAAAGAATAAGAAATGAGTTGAGATCTAAAAAGAAAATTAGTGAAAGATTGAAAAATGACCTAAACACTAAGAAGCAAATCAATGAAAGAATGATTAAATCTCAAGCAGACATGATTCAATTGAATGAGAAAAACCTCTATAGGTAAAAAGGAAAAGTAGGAATTGGATATAAAGAAGAAGGTGAATCCTCTGAACAAGGTGCTCAAAGGAATCAAAGACCTACTTGCATTCACTATGGTAAGATAGGTCATACATCTAACAAAAGTTTGAGTAATGGAAAAGAAAAATTTAATGGAAAATGCTAAAATTGTAGTCAACATGGTCGCAAGACTAATGAATGCAAAGAGAAAAAAAAATTTGAGGGCAAGTGTCACAAGTGCAAGAAACAAGGTCACAAGGCATAAGAATACAGAACTAAGTCATTCAATCCAACAGAGCAAATTGTGAAAGTAATATTCAGTTGGGACTACAACACTTAGTGTAGATGTCATTACTATGGAGAATTTGGACACATTGGCATAAATTGTGTTAAACATCACACAAGGAGAAGAGATACCACCATAAGATGTTTCACTTGTACTAAACTTGGTCATCTAGCCAAAAATTGCATGAATACAGGTAAAATTGAAGATGAAAAGAAGGAAAAAGTAGATAAAATTTGAGAGTAGATGAGGCAGCAATGGATTCCTAAATCTACCAAGGATGCTAGTTCAAGTAATGGTGGTCATGTCACTCAAGAAGTGGGTGACTCCACCATTTCCAACTAGGTTTCCAAAGGAGTACTAGAACTGTGTTATCAAAATCACATTCAAACAGTTCCAATTGAAAGGTGACAAAGATCCAAATTAGTATTCAAGATACAAATGGATCGCTAAGGAAGATCGGTATTAGTTATCACCAAGTTACCTTCTCTACCGAGTAAGGTTGCATCATGGACTCTACCGAGGAAGGTCAAGAGTAACAAGACACACACGGTTACCGAGTCACAAAGCCTTCACCAAGTAATCAATAAAATAGTGGATGACAACTTGTCAAGCACAATGTCAACTCAGCTACCTTTGTACTAAGCATTAATGGTGAAGCTTTAACAAAAAGCATGAAATCAAATTCATTTCTCGCCATAAAATCTAAGTGCTATTGCAAAGAAGTAATTTATAGTGCGATCAAGTGACTTTAAGAAAATTTACATCAAGTTATCAAGGTTCTTATAGTTTACTGAGTAAAATGGCATCAAGCAACAACTAAGTGAAGAGAGGGTCTGAGATGTTGGTTCAAGGAGTCGAGTGGAAAGCGCCAAATTTCAAACTTGTGCTCACGATTACAGAAACCCTTGACTCAAGTGGAGCTCAATCAAAAATTCCTCATAGGTACTCCTTATTAATGATATTTGTACTCATTTCAAGTGTTCTATTCAAGAAATTGGTACCCTAGAAATGGATGATGCCCTAGGTGAATAGTGTGTTAATGGAATTCTTAAACCTGAGCATAAGCATTTGGAAGACAAAGGTTTAACAGATATTTCCCACATGCCCCAAGGTTTTCAAATTAAATGGATTAGATACATTCTAAGCCAGGTGCATAATGGTCAACTATGGCTTGAGCAACCAATTTTGATTACAAAGAAAATGATTCATTGCATCACTGGCCTCCCCATGCTCACCAAAGCCAAAATGGCCAAAACCCTAGGTCAAGTTGAATTGGAAAAGAAAACCCTAGTAGAGTGGGATGGTAGAGGAATGAAAATTAGTAGTGTGAGATGCAAAGCTAAAATTTGGGATTCATGTTATAGCACATAAGATATATAGTTCGAGCCATTTTAACAGTGTATCATGTGAAGCTGTGGATTTAGATTATAAAGTGGTGAAAAACAATCTATCTTATGACTTGGCAGATCTATTGTTGAAGAAATTCAATAAGAACATGGAAAGTATCTAGACATCCAAGAACAACTCTTGTAAATTCAATTCACTTTTGACTTGTTTGTTCTTTTATGTTCAGAAGTTCTTCCCTTCCAAAGGCATAGTAGTATGGAGAAAAGATGTGCCTATATTATATTAGATAAATGAATACATTACAAAAATGGGAGAGAACTATGGTAGCATTATGGAAAACTACTTTGATGTGTTCAAAGAGAAAATGAACAATAGGTTCAGGATACCTATGAACTTAGTTGAGGATTACAAAGATGATGTGTGCTTTATGGTAGATAGTGATAGAGTTTACATCCACGCAGTAAGGCATAGAATTGCATGGGTAAAATATCTTCCTTATGAGGTAAATATTTATGAAGCAAAGGATATTAAAGCTCTATTCAATGAACTGATTGACCCAAAGGCACCATACTTTGGAACCTATGATGAAGCTAAGGCAAGGATAGAATTGGAAACAAAGCTCCCTCGGGCAGTTAACAAAGGAAAGATGAGGATAGCTAAACTGAAATCTAGCACAGCTCTTATGTTAACTGAAGGCAAAGGAGAAGATGTCAAAGAAGTAGAGGATGAAGAGGAATATGAAAAGGAAGAAGAGCCTATGAAGAAGAAAGGAAAGGTGATCATCACCAAGCCACCTAAGCCATCCATTATAGTTTTCACTAGAAGGACAAGGAAGAAGGTAGATAAAGAAGGTGGTGAAATCATATTTTTCTGACCTCCACCCACATTTGAGAATAGATAGAAGAAATTGAGAGGAGCTGGTGTAACCAACTTCAAAGCTCTCAAATATGAGACCAAAATAGAGGTTGAGCAAAAATAGATCAAAGACCTGGTCATGGATAAAATGAGCCAATGGAAGTACTCACCTAATCAGTTGGCATCGCATATTCCTAGTGTCTTATTAGATAAAATTAGGGTAAGATGGGAAAATACCAAGCAAACTGTCAAGGTTATAGATGCACAAACATTGAGATAGTTAGTACCGAGCATGAGAAATGCTAAGGTGAACAAGTCATTGAAGGATAATGAAAGAAAAATGACTCTCAAGTTCAACACTTGTTTGGTTTTGATGAAAGACATTGAATATGTTGTGAAGAATGCCACAAACACTTGGAGAAATGTCTATCATCTTCACAAGCCAAGTGAACAACTAGTGGAAATAAAAGATGATGATGATGACAGTGATAATGATGAAGAAGAAACTTATACTGAGCCTACACATTTTGACAATGAGGAAGATGAAGAAGATAAAGAGGAGGAAGCTACCAAGGAGGCAAAGCAAGATGATGAGGAGACTGACCCAGCTAAGATAGTTGTGAAATTCATTGCCTCACTTCCTCACTCTCTAGGCAAACTAGTAGCTATATCAAGATTGGAGGCAGCTTCAATAAGTTTGATTGTGACAACCATAGACACTTCAAATGTCCAATCACTCTTCGTCCCCACTCAGTTCAATGTATCATTAACAGAAGTGACTTCCACTTCATCTACTAAGCTGCAACCTCTCTCTTCTTCAGCTACCGAGTTGATTTCATCAATCATGAATACAGTGTCTTCTGCAATTTTGAGTTTTTCAGCAATAAGTACTTTAATTTTGTATACTACAGTTTTGTCTACTTTAGTTTTGGATACTTCAGTTATGAATTCTTCAATTTTTGATTCAATAAGCATTCCTATTAGTATTCCATCAGTTAGTACTATATCAATTTTCACTACAAGTCCTAGTTTATCAACTATTGTTTCCATTCTAGACACAAAAGCATTAAGTGCAAGGACAATTGAACTTAAGGCTCAACCAAGTACAAATTTTTTTAGTAAAGGAAAGGACATAGAGGATGACATAGACTTAGATGAGGAAATAGAAATCCCCAAATGGGATATTCATAATCTTTCTGTAGATCAAATGCATGAGTTTGGTGAAATTCTTTAGAAAAAGGAAAAGCAACAAAAATTAAGAGAAGAAAGAGATAGAGAGTATAAGATTATAGATGATGCTAAAAATATTTTGTATGAGCCTATAGGAATTGAGGTTGATACTTCTCAACCTATTTTGTTTCAATTAGAAAAATTAGTCCAAAAGTTCAATGAGGACACTAGTGGACAAGACAAGCTAATTGAGAAAGCTTAAAAGAAATTTTATAGTAAAGTGTTGGAGTACATTGCTCAAAAAAATTATATTCATCAAGTTGAGCTCTCATCAATTTTGATCAATCTTGAGACCTCCTGCACCAATGTGACATCACTTTTTGGGAAGTTGTGTGATGTTTTAAGTTCACAAAGGAAATAAAGGGAAAACTATCAAAAATTTATGAGGATCTAAAAGCCAATGCTCAGCAGTTGCAACTTGACCATAGTTCAAGCTCTGCATATCACATGAAGATCAAATTTTTGTCAGACATGCAGGTAGAGTTGTTAAGAGAAGAAGCAAGGATCCAATCAACGCTGATTGATATTCAAAATATGATCCTTTCTATCATGGATATAATGTAGAAACATATTGTTTACTCAAAAACCTTGATCTGTGACAACAACTTCTCTATTGTTGTCTCATTTTGGTGTCTCCGTGTATATAACTTTTAGATAAATCTTTGGCATTATTGTCAGAAAAGGGGAGATTATTGTTGAGACACATGGTATGCTATATATGGAGAGACACATAGTATGGTGGAGAAACATGCTATGAGGATAATGTATATCATAGATGATGTATGTAGTATACCTTATAAAGATAAATTTTGAAAAATCTCAAAAAAAATTATTCTACCGAGCTAGTATCACGTAGTGATGGATATAAGATTTTGGCTTATAAGTGTTTTTGTCACTAATGCCAAAGTGGGAGATTGTTGACATATCGGTCAAGTTTGTTATTAGTGACACACATTTATTTAGATTTTGTATCGCTATCAAGGTCATTGAATAGTCTACAATGTTTTCCATGTAATTCCAATAGCTATCGAGCATTGCAGCGGTTGTCAAGTGTATTCAGTTGGTGTGAAGCCTAGAAATTCAACCCGAGCATTTTAGTGGTTACTGAGCATTATAGTTTCTACTGAGTTCATAGTTCATGTAATGTGAAGCTAGTGTAAACCAAGCTTATGTGTTTATCAAGTGATTCAATTTATGCCAAGTTACACAGTATCTACTAAGTCACCAGTGCAGATCAAGTTCAAGACTACTTTGAAGTGATCAGTATGGACCAAGCTTCTATGTCTATCGAGTGCATGACAATGCCAAGTAATGACAATGGGTGTTGAGTATCAGAACTTCACCAAGTTAGTCTTCAGAACTCGAGTGCCTTCATTTGGCTGACTTTGTGATATATGTGTTAACCTATATGATGATTGACTTTGTAACTATGTAATTTGGATTGGTATATATATGTAATGTATTGTATCACATCCATATGCAAGATAATGAGTGTGTAAGAATGTGAATGTGAATAGTTGAAGCTAAGCAATAGATAAAGAGTGAATTATGAAGGCCATATCAAAAGAAGAGTAGTAGAGACATATTCATCACAAAAAGATGATTAATACAATCAAGGAATCTCTATCAGCAATCTAGTTGTAAGTAAAAGATCTAGTGTTTCATCCTAACAAGTGAACTAGTCAAAATCCTTTCATAGACATAATAGTCTTTCTTAAATCTCTTAATAGAGTGCATACTTCATTGTGTGTTTGTAAAAGCTCTAACAAGGTGAACCTAGGAGTCCTAATTGCTCCTAACAAGGCATATCATCAAAAGTGATCAATGTAAGCCTTAATAGGCTAACTTTATGCTGCAGTATTAAAGTTTTGTGGGTATCATTCCCACCCCAGTTTTACTTTCTATTTGGAAGGTTTCTAGGTTACCAAATCATTGTTTAACTGTTATGAATGTTTTATATTTTTAGTTTCTCATACATGCAATTAGATCAGATGTGATGAATTAAATGTTAAATGGTTTATTGGATTCAAAATTAAAATTGGTATAGAAATTTTAGAAGTTACTAATTCACCCCTCCCCTCTTAGGAACTTAGCATAGTTTTGAATATTTCCAACAGATGGGTCACCAGTTACAAATATCCTAGGGGTCACCAAATTTAGGTATGAATTAAATATTACCTTTGTTGATTATGCTCCTTAATGATTATGACTAAAAGGCTTCAAGATGATTTTTTGCAAATCAAGGCCAATGACATTCGAATAAGTTTTATAGAATTTGTAAGGAAAGTCATCACACCTAGGAGATTTGTCATTCACCATAGAGAAGATAGTCTCCTTAATATCAACAAGTGTAAGCATTTGTTCACAAAAATCATGTTGCTTAGATGCAAGCTTTTTAGGGGAAGCTAAAATGTAGGACTACAAAGGCTTGTTCTCACACAACAAAATTGTCAGCATAATGAAAACCTTCTCGTAGTAGCACACAAAAGGTTGGAGAATATTAGGAAGGTCATATAGAGTATGTTGACTTTCCTTAACTCTATTAATTCTTGCTAAAGAATGGAAAGCTTAGAGAGCATTGAAAAACTCCTTTGAAGCCTGCTTACCAACCTCCAACCAGTGGTGATGAGCCTTGATTTGAGCTCCACTAGTGGCATAGTTATCTACAACTTTCTTCTGGTGAAAAGGGTGGAAAGATAGATTGGTAGATCTATATCAAAATTATTCATGGCAAGGGCTTCAGAGGCAATATAATGATATTTAGTGGTAGCCTCATAAGATCTCCAGTGGTACTTGGTCAATTGTCTACTATAAATGCCAAGAAACCTCATAGTACAAGTGTTGACTTCATTCCACCATTGAATTGGACCAACATGTTTATGGGACTGAGACTCAATATTCTAGATACACGAGATATGAGTAGAGGTGTGGGCATGAGTCAATAAATACATGTTCAAAAAAAATTGCATCTTATAGGTACTGGGGTGATTTGTTTACCAAACAATGGAAAATAAAATGGGAAAGTGGTTAGAGAGAGTCACATCTAATAGCAGAGTAATAGGTAATTCTGTAAATGCCAAACCCCACTAGGATGATGACTGTTATCATTGGGATAAAGAAGGGTCCAATTTATTGTGCATGTAAAACTAGGATTCTCTCTCACTAGGTGACCACCAAAAAGGGAAAAATCCATTTTTGTTAGTAGCCAACTTGACCATGTTGAACTCCATGCATAAAACCTAGGTGGAAGATAACCTGCTATCCAACATCATAGGTGTGAATGATCAACTGCATCATTGGGAGTATAAACATTAATAATGCCAAAGGAATGATTACGAAAAGAAAACAAAATCCAAATAATTCTATGTATGGGATCTAAACCATGCAAAATAACTAGAGAAATTAAACACGGTGAGAGAAGAGTAACTACACCACCTTAGCCAACCTCATGTTGGGAAGAAAATAGGCAACTATCTGACCAAATCACATGGCAAGATTAGTTGAGAAGAAATCCAATGATTTTGACCTCTTGAAGGCAATGGAAATCTAGGTTACCAAGCCTACACTTGGTATCATGAACAAAGTATTATTTGAGGGAGGTTTGTTAACCCTCGCAGAATCCATGATAGAAAATTCATCATGAAAAAGCTTGCATGTCATCCTCATCCCCAAAAGAGGAGAAATTATTATGTAGAAATGTATTGGAAGAGACAAGAGAGGGGTCTCTGATGAAGATGATCCTCCCTTTCTCCTTGCCATCTGAATGATCACTTCATCCATCTAGGTTACCAGAATGATGAAGGATTTGTGTGAAAATCATGGAAGCTGCTTCCTGTAGTGGACACCCCTGAATGTCCCAAAAACTAAACCAAATTGCTAAAAGGAATTATGTCAAACAGTTTGCATTCAACCTCTTATTTCTCTATTTAATGTTTTAAACCCCTTATAACTCCAAAAATCAAACGTTTATTTGTTTGTTGTGTTTGTGCATGGAATTGGTATCATACAACATAAACAAGAAAGAAACTACAATAATATGCAAAGTGGAAATGAACTAAAACCAAATAAATGTTATTTTTAGAATTCATAAAACCAATTACATGGCAGATTTATCAACTCACTAATTACTTCAGCATTATTGACATAATACTCCAGCCCATGCTTTTGAACTTGCTGCTACAGTACTTTGTCCTTCAATCAGTCCACTGCCTTTGTAATATCATTCTCTCAAAATGGCATAAGTGTCGGACAAGTAGTGAAGAAGATATGAGCAAAATACCAAATCCGCCTGTAGTCAGAACTGCAACTAAACTGCCTGATAATGAAGCCGATAACAAAGAATTCCAAAGGCCAAACCCCAAGGGAATGACGTCTAGAATGTTACAAGAGAGGATAAACGTCCTCAAATGACAAGAACAGAGCTGCAACTCACACACCAGTTTCTTCTCATATTCAACCTGTCTAATAAAGCCACAAATGCTTCCTTTTATTCTATTTCCAAGGGTCCGCTCAACTCATATGGGCAATGCGGGATAAAATATGTGTAATATATAAAACATATATTAAAATACCCCTTATGTCTCCCTTGGGTACACATCACCATAAAATAAATATTAAAGTAACACTTTAATATTTTACAATTAAATTAGACGTTACTTTAATAAAACTTCAGGCATTTAAATGTATTAGCAATCGAACTCTAAATAATGCGAGTGATAGCTCATCGGAAAGCTCTCACCGAGGAGTATCAAATCCAATCACCAAAATTGACCTGCAATGTGTGCTGTCGACTTACTAAAAATAGTAAGTATGCCTAAAACTGAGTAAATCAACTTCATTTTGGCCCAAACTGGAAATGACTAGGCCAAAACACTCCAAGATCCCATTAAACCCTTCATTAGCCCTTGGGACCATGTGGAACGAGGCTAACGCACACACACTTGGTCAACTACTAAAATGGGAACATTACAGTCTGCCCCCCTTGAAATTGCTTGTCCTCAAGCAATCTCAGTCCAGCCTGCTGAATAACCTGCTCACTCTCCCATGTAGAATCTTCCTCCGACAGGTCTTTCCATCTGACCAAATACTCCTTCACTATCCTGTTTCTAAGCTTCCTCTCTCTGGTGTCTAGAATAGCCTCAGGTACTAACACAAGCTTCCCCTCCTCATCCAAAGGGGGTAAATCTGCAAAAGGCACTACACTCTGACCAATGGCTTTCTTACGATTGCCCTCTGGAAGCTCAAGCTCATAGGCCACTTTGCCCACTTTGCGACTCACCCTGTAGGGACCATAAAATCTAGGTTTCAAATTTTTAGCTCCACTCTTCTTGAGCGATGACTATCTATATGGTTGTAGCCTCAAGTAAACATATCCCCTACCTCGAAGCTACGCTCTATTCGGTGCTGATTAGTATACAATTTCTGTTGATTCTAGGCCTATTGTATATTCTCTTTGAGCACTTTCAGGATGTCCTGACTATCCTGAAATAAGTTTTTGGCTTTGGGCACTCTACTGTCCCCCAAAACTAAATCCATGAAGCTAGGTGCTTCATAACCATAGAGTTCCATGAAAAGAGTCATCTTGATGGACATATGATAAGTGGTGTTATAACAATACTCTCCCATATGCAACCATCTGATCCAAGCCTTTTGTTGTGTAGTTACATAGTTCCTCAAATATCCTTTCACCCATTTATTCACAATCTTTGTTTGCTCATCTGTTTGCGGATGATAACTAGTGCCAGGTGTAAGATCTGTACCACACAACCTAAACAACTCTTGCCAAAAAACACTCATAAACTTACTATCCTGGTCACTGACAATGAATCTAGGCAGCCCATGTAACCTGAATATCTCTCTAAAGAAAATATCTGCCACCTGTGTTGTTGTGTAAGTGGACAGAATAGCAAAGAAGTGAGCAAACTTTGTCAAGCAGTCCACCACCACATAGATGCAATCCCTTCCCTGCACTCATGGTAAACCAATGATGAAGTCCATCAAAATACTTTCCCATTTCCTATCAAGAATGGGCAAGGGTTGTAATAAACCTACAGGAAATGTGTGCTCTCCCTTATTCTATTGACAAACCACACACTCCCTAACATACCTCTGAACATCATCCTTAAGCCCTTTCCATGAAAACCACTCTCAGATCTGCCTGTAGGTCTTGAAGACCCCCGGATGTCCAGTTGTGGGTGCATCATGAAATGCCTTCAGTATCGCCTCTCTCAAATGTGATGACGGAATCAAATAAACCCTGTCCTGAACTCTGATCAATCCATCTATCACCTCATAGCGATCATCTTGTATGGTACCTGAAATCAATCCAGAAGCCCAAGCATCTCTGACATACTCTGCTATAATTCGATCTCTCGAATCTCCTGAAATCTCTACCAGAGCACATAAGTGAGGTCTCTGAAATAAGGCATCAGCCACCACATTTTTCTTACCTTTGACAAACTCTATATCAAAGTCATAAGCCTGCAATTTGGTCACCCATTTTTGTTGCCGATCATTAAGATCACGCTGGCTCATGAAGTATTTAATATTGATGTGATCAGTCTTGATCACAAAATGTACACCTACCAAATATGATCGAAATTTGGCCAATGCATGCATTATGGCCAACATCTCCCAGTCATAGACAGAATAACTTTTCTCAACTCCCTAGAGCTTCCTACTCTCAAATGCAATGGGATACTTCTCCTGCATCAATACTCCTCCAATCCCATCACCTGATGCATCACAATGAAGCTCAAAAGGCTTCGTGAAATCCGGTAGAGCTAGAACTGGACATGAAGACATTACCTTCTTGAAATGCTCAAAAAACCTCTATGCTGCCCTTGTCCACACAAAGGCTCCTTTCCTGGTAAGATCTGTCAAGGGTGTAGCAATCTGTGAGAATCCCTTAACAAACCTCCTATAAAAACCACATAAACCAAAGAATCCCTTAAGCTGTGTAAGGTTTGTGGGAGTAGGCCACTCTACAATAGCTCTAATATTTTTGAGATCAACCCGAATGCCATCTGCACTAATGATATGCCCAAGGTAAAAGAGCTCAGTCATGCCAAACTCACATTTAGATTCCTTGGCATACAATGACTCTCTCTCCATAATAGATAACACCTCCTCCAGATGATGTAAGTGCTCCTCCCAGGTCTTAGTGAAGACCAAGATGTCATCAAAGAAGATCAAGACAAATCTCCTCAGTTGCTTCCTGAATACCTGGTTCATACAACTATGAAATGTAGCCGATGCATTGGTTAGACCAAATGGCATAACCATGAACTCAAAGTGGCCATAGTGACATCGAAAGGCTATTTTCTCAATGTCCTTTGCTCTCATCCTGGTCTGATGGTATTTGGATCGCAAATCAATTTTGGTGAAGAAGCATGCCCCATGCAACTCATCAATCAGCTCATCAATCCTAGGAATGGGATACCTATTTTTAATTGTTTTCTTATTTAGTGCCCTGTAATTGATGCACATGCGCATTGTCCCATCCTTATTCTTTACCAAGACTACTGTTGAAGAAAAGGGGCTCTTACTGGGCCTGATATGCTCCATCTCCAACAAATCCTTAATCACCTTCTCTATCTCATCCTTGTATTTCTTAGGATGATGATAGGGAGTAATCATAACTGGTTTGGCTCCCTCCTCGAGCTCAATAACATGTTCCATTCCTCTATCAGGAGGAACCTCGTGAGGAATATTGCTAAATACTTTAGCGTGTCTATCAAGTATCTTCTGGACATCTGGTGGATGACTCTTTTCTTGTGGCTCTAGTGAAGTTGGCATAATGTAGCACTCTACCGCCCACTCTATGTCATCATGGCGAAAAAGTCTCTGCATTCTCCTCAAGGACACTACTCTGCAACCTCCATCTGAAAGTCCTCTAAGTACCACAATTCTGCCCTCATGCTGGAATCTCATCTCCAATTTTGCTAGGTTGAGTGTGAACTCAACTAGTGAAGCCATCCATGTCATGCCGAGGATGACATCATAGTTTCCCATGTCCACAACATAGAACTCATCCTCCAACTCATAGCCATCTCCAAACCTAATGCGAAGATTAGATATCTTTTGAGTGCATAATAAATTATCACCGTTAGCCACCATGACTCTAAACTCATCATGCTCCTCTGTCTGTAACCCTCTCCTATCTACCAACTATGCATCTATGAAGTTATGTATAGCCCCAGTGTCAATAAGAGATATCACTTTCTGCCCCTGGATAGTACCCCTGACCTTAATGTGATTTCCTTTTGGGCCCCTATCAAGCGTGCCAACAATCTATCATCCCTAGGAATGCTGCTCTCCTCTATAGTGTTACCCTCATCTGAATCGGAGTGCTGACCCTCCCCCTCTGACTCTGACTCTTCTGCTAAAAAATACTCCATTTGATTTTCCTTAGCCTTGAGAGAACATTTATGAGATAAGTCCCAAGGCTCTCTACAATGGAAGCACAGCTTCTTCTTTTGAAGTTCATTCAAGGTTTCATTGTCTAGTCCTTTTGATCCTTCTTTGGGTTTGCTATACTCTTTCTAAAATGATTTTTAGTCTTGGTCCTTGTGGTAGGAAGAATCTGTTGGATGGTTTTTTCCTTTGTATACCGAAGGGGCTAAATCTCATGCCTTTTTAGTTGCTTCAGCTAAGGTGAGTGGATCATATCCCTTCACCCAACCTCGTAATGGATCAACAAGACCATCACAAAATAACACCACCAATCTCCTAGGAGAGATATCAGTAACAAGTACAGACAAGCGCTAAAACTCGGCAATGTAAGCATCCACAGAACCTGACTATTTTAACTGTGCTAGCTCCTTGAAATGTAACTCGGGATCCCTAGTGTCAAATCTCTCAATCAATGTTTTGGTGAATTCCTCATAGGATGTAATCTGATTATGCCCCAAAGTCACCATGCCATGATGCCACCATTCATGTGCAACGCCATCCAAGTGCATAGTCACATACTTGATAGCCTCCTCCTCAGGCATAGGATTAAGCTGCAAGTATGTATCTACCTTCTGCACCCAAGCTTGTGCAGTCATCTTCCCTGAAGCATCATAATAAGGTAAAGAAAGTTTTCCAACTTTCTTCCTCGGCTCAAAGTTTTGATTCCTCCCTCCTGCTCTAGGCATGTGTCTCATCCTCAAGTCCATATAATCTCTGAGAGAAATATCCGCTTGAAACTCCGATCCACTAGCCTCCCAGTCCCTCCTAAACTAATCCCGTAACTCGATAATCTGTGATTCATTTACTGGTTGAACTGGATCTCTAGGTGGGAAAGTGGGTAGAAGAGGTCTCGAGCTCGCAGTCCGCATTGGGTGTGCAACGTGTCTAAAGTTATCAGCCTCATTCCCATTGTTGTCATGTCCATTATTACCATTAATGTTATTCTCAGGACCATTGTTGTTGCCTTGGCCTCCATGGTTATTGTTTCCCCCATTGTTATTGTTTCCCTCGTTGTTATTGTTTTTGTTGTTGGCATCACCTAGATTAATATTGACACCCATCTGTCTAGCCATGAGCTACAACATCATGTCCATTCGCCTATTTTGCTCCTGCTGCATACGTTGCCCCTGCTCTAATGTATCCAGTAACTATCTGAACAGTACCTCCCCCTGATCTAGACCAGCATTTTCGCCTCCACCTAATCTTGTATTCCTGTCATCTCGATCACCCATATTATTGTCCTGATCAAAGAATATCTCCTCTGTGTCTATATGGTTGGATTCAATGTCCACCTGCATGGATGTACTAGACTGTTTGCTTTGCAAGTCTGAAATCCTATTTTGTCTTGCTCTAGTATTGCGAAAATTATAAGACCCCTGTCGCATGCTCAAACATAAATGCTTGGCCTGTGTTTTTTATTTATTTCTAATTTTAGTGTTTTGACATTTCGTCAAACACTTTTTCCCTCTATCCGGCTATTCCAAATTCCCTATAAGACCTCTACAGGATGGCAGGACTTATAGCTCTGATACCACTATAGTGGACACCCCTTAATGACCCAAAAACTAAACCAAATTGCTAAAAGGAATTATGTCAAACAGTTTGCATTCAACCTCTTATTTCTCTGTTTAATGTTTTAAACCCCTTATAACTCCAGTAAACAAATGTTTATTTGTTTGTTATGTTTTTGCATGGAATTGGTATCATACAACATAAACAAGAAAGAAACTACAATAATATGTAAAGTGGAAATGAACTACAGCCAAATAAATGTTATTTTCAGAATTCATAAAACCAATTACATGGCAGATTTATCAACTCACTAATTACTTCAGCATTATTGACATAATACTCCAGCCCATGCTTTTGAACTTGCTGCTACAGTACTTTGTCCTTCAATCAGTCCACTACCTTTGTAATATCATTCTCTCAAAATGGCATAAGCGTCGGACAAGTAGTGAAGAAGATATGAGCAAAATACCAAATCCGCCTATAGCCAAAAATGCAACTAAACTGCTTGATAATGAAGTCGATAACAAAGAATTCCAAAGGCCAAACCCCAAGGGAATGACGTCTAGAATGTTACAAGAGAGGATAAACGTCCTCAAATGCCAAGAACGGAGCTGCAACTCACACACTAGTTTCTTCTCATATTCAACCTGTCTAATGAAGCCACAAATGCTTCGTTTTATTCTATTTCCAAGGGTTCGCTCAACTCATATGGGCAATGTGGGATAAAATATGTGTAATATATAAAACATATATTAAAATACCCCTTATGTCTCCCTTGTGTACACATCACCATAAAATAAATATTAAAGTAACACTTTAATATTTTACAATTAAATTAGATGTTACTTTAATAAAACTTTAGGCATTAAAATGTATTAGCAATCAGACTCTGAATAATGCGAGTGATAGCTCATCGGAAAGCTCTCACCGAGGAGTATCGAATCCAATCACCAAAATTGACCTGCAATATGTCTTGCTGACTTACTAAAAATAGTAAGCATGCCTGAAACTGAGTAAATCAACTTTATTTTGGCCCAAACTGGAAATGACTAGGCCAAAACACTCCAGGATCCCATTAAACCCTTCGTTAGCCCTCAAGACCATGTAGAACAAGGCTAACGGACACACACTTGGTCAACTACTAAAATGAGGACATTACACTTCCAATGTATGGACCTAGGTAGCATGAGGTTTTGAACTAGAAAATCTCACCATCCCTTAAGACTTAGGTTTGAAACAGGCAGCAACATAAGCAAAGGAACTAGAGAAACTAGTAGTGCTATGCTACATGAAACTCGAGCATTATCTTGGGAAGGACTTTCTTGAGAAGCAATGTTTGTTTTACCCTTCTTGACAATAGTAGTCCATTCATCTTTTTCAAAGCCTTTGTAGGCTTAGCCTCTTTTGCTAGTTTCTTGTTGCTCTCAAGAAAGGAAAAATCCCTAATCTTGTGCTCAACAAATTGGTAATCATAGCAAGTGTTTGGAAGATTGAGGTAAAGATCATTTTGGGTGAAGGTGGTATTACCAATCCAAAGGACTTCTAGGTTATGGCCAGATACAAGATACATTCAAGATCCATGATCCAACTTCAAATTCACACTTCTAGACACATATGCCTCCCACTTGCAAAACCCTCTAAGTTATTCCTTTAACCTAATCCTAAGCACTCTATTCATACTTGCCAAAATGGATTACAAAAGATTCTAGAACATTACATCTAAGAAAGGCTGGCCCCAAAATTGTCAACACTCATCCCTAAATAAGATCCTTTCATTAAATTCATAATCCAAATTAAATACAAAATTTGGCTCCTACTAAGAACTAAAAAATAGAAAACTCAGCCAAAGAAGGAACTGAGCATCAGCAACTAACATGTTCACTTAACACATGAAGGAACCTTTAGCCAACATTGCACAACTTGACAGCAAGTGGAACTCGGTAGCAACTAGAACTTGGTAGCAACTAGAACTTGATAGTAACTAGAACTTGACAACAACTGGAACTTGGAAACAATTGGAACTTAGTAGCAACTAGTAGAATGAAAAAAAAAGTGCAGGATTACAAGGCAATCTAGGATGCTCCTACATCAAAATAATATCCTACAGTAAATGCAAAATGATAGGTGACATAAATGAAAAATTTTAGAATAAAATCATACAAACAATAGTAGAGCACATTTTTTGCCATCATAATTTTATTTTACAAATTATATTGTAATATAAGTTTAATTCATTTATGTACTCATTTAGGATTTATATTTTTCCAAGCATGTGTATGAGAGAGAACCAATGATTGTCTATAAGTGAAGCGTATTGTTTAAAATTGTTTCAAACTTCAAATAAACATACATAAGTTTAATGATGTTGTGTGTATCACTTCTTCCATTATTTCATAATTATTTAAATTGATTAAATTTGGTAATATGTGATTAGTTATGTGTAATTGTTTTTATGTTATTAGTTTGTGTTGGATGCAATTTTTTAACTGAATCAATTGGCTTTTAATATTCCTAGAGCTACTTTTTTAATTCTGTAATTTTAATACAAAATTTTATAATAGTATTATTTATTGATGATCTTATTGGCTCCTATTAATTTTGGTAGGGAGAAAAATAATATTTAAACATTAAAAATAATAATAAAACACAATCCATCGAAGTGCATTCTCATTAATTTCTTTTTCTACAAAGTTCAAACATTTTTTTGGAGTGTTTGAGTTCTAAGAATAAGTCTTCTACTCCAACTCCATCTTATGTTGCTCCAACTTCTGAGGTAGGAGACTAAACATAGGTATCATTGAAGGTGAATTTTTAGAGTTTCCTTTTTTTTTAAATTTCAAACTTGCAACCTTTAGCATGGGTAAGAATACTTTTGTGTATTTTCTTGTGATCGTATGGTGTGTGGGCACCCTATAGCTGAACATGAACAGATATAACGTTAAACAAGTTTGACATTAGTGTCTATAGAGTTTTGGATCTTGTGTGTACATTTTATCTTCATAGGTTTATATGGCTTTGCTAGTGGGATTAATGTAAGCCACACTTGTTTGGATTCTATGAGAATTATTTGATATTAAAATCTATATAGATTGAAACACATAACTAAATTTTTAACTAAGAGAACTTTATTTGAACTTTGATGCCTCAAATCTACTCTCAAAATGAAGTGTCCCAATTACTTTCAAGGTTAGATGGTAAAAGAATGTAAAATGAGATTTCATATAAATCAAGCTAATAGTTAAAATGAACACATAAGTATAAGATTAACATCATATTTTTTTAGTACCATAAATACTTATTGTCTTATTTTGCATAATATTGGTAAATATGTTTCTACACAATATTTGAATATTATTGTAATCCATTTAATAGCTAATTTTTAAGTTTCCATGTTCTATCTTTTACTAGTTGATGGTCCATATTGACAAGTTTATAAGACTATCGATGTCATCATAGTTTTATAATTTATTAGATTAATGTTTAATTTTATAATTTAAGATTTTCAATTTGAGACCATGTATCATGATAATCTTATTAAAATATGATATAAAATATTGATGCTTATATCTTAGGCATTCATATTCGTAAAATATTTTTCTATTGATCACTCCTCGTAAGATTATAGATTAAATTATATAAAGATTATGTTTATTAAGAGTATAAAAATTCTACAAATAATTTAATTTATAGTAAAAAAAATTACTAAGTATAAATTAATGTTAAAATTTAATTTTAAAACAAAAATTAATATGATTGAAATATATTAGTTTGGATGATATGACTAGTTATTAAAGAAATAAAAATAAGAACTATTATCTCTAGAAGTTGTGCCTCAACTAAAAACTACAATTATTGGATTCAGTCACTTCAAGTAACATGCAAACACTTCTAGGTAGTGGGAAGTACCAAGGTTAGGAGTGAATCTCTGGGTTATAGGCTAGTTCCTTATGATATTTCACTTATTTACTTCTTCAAATAAAAAATTAAACCTAAGAGGGAAAGGGATAGAAGGATAACTTGAAAGAAAATGCTAAAAAGTAAAAAGAGTAATACACTGAAATTAAGATGAAAATATTGCTGGCCTGACACAATGAAAGAATTCTAAATAGTTCATATGAGCATAATAGTGACCTCAAGAAAACTCATACATGAATAATTCACAAGAAGGAAGCACTTCAGACAATATGCTAATGGGAATGCTAACATTCATAGTTAACTATTTGAGATAAAGTGCAATTTCATGACTTACAACCTATATAAACATTCCAGAACTTCACTTATAGTTAAAACTAAGACAAAAACCTAGGGATTTAGAGTGAATGAAAAGGAGTTCTATCAAATAAGTAAATTAAGCAACAGAAGACATAAGAAGGGCTCTTGAACTATTCCTTTATTTAGATTTCAAAGGTCATTCCACAACATTTTTCTAGATTGACTATAGAGTAAAGTAATCTACAAAGAAAGCATGAAGGATTCTTAAGGAATCTCGACAACACTATTTTGCATAAAAACTTCCAAAATTCCCCTGGTATTCCACATCTTGGAAATCCTTATAAAGAGAAGGATTGCAACCAACTTCAGATGTGTGGGTACATGTCAAAAGACTATTGGAAGAATACAAATTATAGAGATATTTTTAGAAAGTTAAATTTTACGTTTCCTATATTTGGGTAAAACCAGGAAGATGGGCATGAAATTTTCCAGGTGGTACTTGCTGCAGGAGTTCTTTAACTGATTTTGCTTGTGTTTGTTTCCTTTTTTCATGAAATTCCTCAACTACATCAACTGATAGAATCATGATATCTTCAACTGCTCTTATCATGTTTGTTTCTTCTCTAGGACCATTTGAAATATCTAATCATTTCTTTCAAACTTCCTACTCTACTTTATCCAGGATTAGATCTTCATATTTCCTTGTTCTAGCTCTGTAACTTGAACCTATTATTTTTGGCCACCTTTGGTCAAACTCAAGAAACTAACTCACCAGTCAGATCCACATGTCATTATTTTATAGGCTAGGCTCACCAAATTTTTGCATCCTCACAACTATATTTCCATTATGACCAAGGTTGACTTGCAATGACGTGATGTTACCATCTTACGATCCATGCCACATGTCAACACTTGATTGGTTCAACCTTAAACTTTCTTGAAAGTGATCCATCTGCATCAAGTGTCCCCCTCTTGCTATGTCACTTTGGGTAACCTTCTTTCTTCTTTGGTTAGTGACATAACAACAACCCTCAATCAACCTTCAATCTTATAGTGGAAACCAATAACTACATCATAACTATGTTGGGACCAATAGGACACATGTCCTATTATCTCTATCTTGTTGTGAGTATTCATCATGCATCTTTTGTTAGTGACAAAGAGATAACCATAGATCTCCCTTTTATTTGATGGTTCTGACACAATATCTTGTCCGCACTATGTTTATACTTATGGAAAATAAGAACTTGATAGCTAGAACTTTGTACTAACAACAACCTATAGAAATTCCCTATGAAGTTTGGTCTTACCACTTTCCATATGTCACATTATTTTTATGTCACTATAGGTAAAAATTGTGCAGTTATACACAATGACATAACAACAACCCTCGATCTGCTAAGATTTGATGGTCAAAAGGGATTAAATTTTGCTTGGCATAGTCAAAATTCTCAACCAATTAGGTACTGTCAAATCATCAAGTTTTCTTTGACTCCTTTCTTATTGCACATCTTCAGCTTTAATCTGGCCCCACTTGGACATGTGTCTTGTTGTCACTATCTTTCTATAGATAAAAAAATATCCATCTTTTTATAGTGATAAGATGATGGTTGCACATCTACTTTAAGATCTACAATCCTCCATGTTCTATTGATTATTGTGCCTAACTCTTCAAACAAGCTGGCCCACTTGTCCACATGTTCATATATCACTTTTTTTCTATAACTATTGATCGTGCAACTTCTATTGATGATATAGCAACAATCGTAGATCTCCTTTTGGTATGATAGGTAAAGGTTGAGAAATCTCTTCCTTCTACTTCACATATGTAGTGAATAAAAACTTGACATCCACAACCTCATACTAACAACACCCTTCTACAACTTCTCTCATGAATTGGTCCTACCCTATCCATGTATCACATTGTTACTTTGTTGCTATGGATAACATTCTTTCTTCTTTGGTTAGTGACATAACAATGACTATTGATCTATCTTTGATCAAATAACTAGGAAGTTGCATGATCCTCTCTCTCAAATTTTCTTGAAAGTGTGCCATTTGCACCACATGCCCCCCTCTCATTATGTCACTTTGGGTAACCTTCTTTCTCCTTTGGTTAGTGACATAATGATAGCCCTCAATCAACCTTCAATCTGACAGTGGAAACCAATAACAACATCATGATTGTGTTGGGCCCAGTAGGACACGTGTCCTATTGTTGCTATCTTGCTATGAGTATTCATTGTGCATCTTTTGTTAGCAACAAAGTGATAACCATAGATCTCCATTTGATCTGACAATTCTGACGTAATATCTTATCTGCACTATGGTTATACTCATGGCAAATAAAAACTTGATAGCTGGAACTTCATACTAACAACAATCTATGACAACTCCCTTTGAAGGCTAGTCCTACCACTTTCCACAGGTCATATTGTCATTATGTTGCTATAGGTAAAACTCAGATGTTCTACACAATGACATAACAATAGCACTTAACCTGCTAAGATCTAATGGTCACAAGGAATTGAATTTCTCTTGGCATAGTTATAATTATTGACCAATCAAGTATTGCACATCATCAAGTTTGCTTTAACTCCTTTCTTACTATGTGACTTAAGCTTTAATTTGGCCCCACCTTGACATGTGTCTTGTTGTCTCTATCTCTCTATAGATAAAAAACCTCCATCTTTTTATAGCGACAAGATGATGGTTGTACATCTACTCTAAGAACTACGATCCTCCATGTTCTACTAATTATTCATGTGCCTAACTCTTCAAACAAGTTGGCCCACTTGTCCACATGTTTTTCTGTCACTTTTTCTCTAACTATTGATTGTGCAACTTCCATTGACGATATAGTGACAACTATAGATCTCCTTCTGATCTAACAACTTGTGGTTGAGCGATCTCTTCCTTTTGCTTCACATATGTGGTGAATAAAAACTTGACATCTAGAGCATCATAGTAACAACACCCTTATGCAACTTCTATCATGAGATGGTCCTACCCTATCCATGTTTCGCATCATCACTTTGTCTCTATGGATAACATCCTTTCTTCTTTGGATAGTGATATAACAATGGCATAGATATATCTTTGATTAGACAACTGGGAAGATGCACGATGCTCTCTTGAAAGTCAAAAAAAGGCCCACAAGATAGGTGCCTACTTGTCATTGTGTTACTATAAGTAATGACCTTGCAACTCTGCAAAGTGACATAACAATGACCCTTGATTTATTGAAAGATCAAGGGCTTTCATGACTTCTGACTTCATTACATAAGATATAACCTATAGACGCTTAAAAGGTTTTAATAAAGCTTAGTCATAAGCATAAGACATGTGAATTCAAAAGGTTAGGAAACCTAGAGATATAAAAGATAAAACATGGTCAAGCATTTTACGTATCCCCTTCATGCATGCATGGTATTTAATGAACCAATAGAAGAACATGAAATATAGCCGCCACCCTAAGGAAAAGACTAGTCAACATTTCTACCCATTTATGCATTGTGATAAAAATGGTAACAAGAACATCTACATTAATATAGGTTTTTAAAGTATCGTATCAAATGTAAGACTCTTATGTTTATATAGTAATTTAATGGGGAAAATTTTATTTTTTAAAAATTAGTTATCATAGGATGATAGATATAAATATTAAAGTATTATTTATTGAATCTAATCATTTTAAAAGATATAATTAATTGAAACTATTTTTCATGGTATGGATTCTATTGTGTAAATTTTTTTTTAAAACCAATTTAGAATGGAAATAGTGTAAAAATAGCATTTATATAATTAAATTTTTATAATTATGTGGAAGGCATGCCTATACTAAAGTGAACATATTCACTTCTTGCATTGACGATCCACATTACGTCTTGAGGCTTGCAAGATGATTAGAGAAATATGAATCGTCCATTGGGTTTTTCCATTTTGATGTAGTGGATGATTGAATATGTAGGCATTTGGACTTCTTCATGTTCAACTCCATTTGCATATTTTCTAGGTTTTGAAATTTTCCTAGCTATGTGTGGCCACATGGTTTCTCATTAACTTTTTAATTGGGGAAGATATCAAAAATATTGCAGGTTCTTTGTTCTTCCACATCCGTTGAAGCTTTTTGTAAATATAATAATTTCCATTTTTGGTGTCATCAAAGTAATGGGTGAGGAAAATAAGCAATGGAAATAATGGTGTAACCAGCAGTGGGAATTCCATATGCATATCCAACAAAACCAATGTAGATGGTAATGACGTCAATGCCTCAGCAGTTATACTATTAAAATATGATTTTGGCTATTTAGAAGGCATTCCATTATGGGAGACTTTTTACAAGGACACCCCTGCTCCTTTTGAGTGCCTCCATTGATCCAAATCCAGCCTAACCACAATTGAGTTATTACTCTATTGCCCTTGTTGCTTTTCTTGAATTTTTTCATTTTTGTTATTTAACATAAGTAAATGATTTTAAAACATGAAAATAAAAATTGATACACACAACAAATTTGGTGTTAGATGTGATAATATTATATCTAGTTTTGATGCATATTTTTCAAAGGATCTAAGACAAAATAGGTTTTAGATATGATATTTTGTCCATTTTTTATATTTTTAAAATGTTTTCCATCATTTGAGCCCAAGGCTTCTGTTTGTAGCAATTAATTGGATATAAGACATGATAATTTATTCAATTTTGAATTTTATTGTGTTTTCTAGAATTTTCTCCCAAAGCTCCTCATTGTAGCAATGTGTCGGCTTTGATATTTCATGCAATATTGACAAATTATTATTGTTCTTGGGTTTTCAGTAGAAATGAATTATGTGAAGCTCCTTTGTGTAGTAATAAAAGTTCCATCTTCGAAAAGAAGGTTGTAATGGCTCTTATACCTAGTCATTCTCAAACAATTTATTCTCAAACAATGAAAATTGTATCGGAAAGCCTTTTTTAGTTAATGGTGTCATATGCTACTTTCTTATTGGTGAATGCAACACCTAATGAATGAAAAATTCAAATATTGAGGCCTACAATATACTTATCTTCCTCCAAATATTTGAACCCTATCTCTTAGACATGTTTAGATTTTCCTTGTGCTCTATAATTAGTCAACTTTTCATAAAAAAATCTTAGTAATATGCATTAATTATTTTTTTAGATGGTATTAGCAGATTTTATGCAGAATGAAATTTATTAGAATCAACGAAAATCACACAAAAAAATAGGTTATTTGAATTGATGAATATATCTATGTTTTCTAGGAAAAGTTAAATTAGAGAGTTAGCCAATAGTAACCCGTAATGTCTCCCATTTAACTAGAGTATCATAAGTAAAAATTGTAAAAAAAAATTAGTAACCTGATGGAGGGAGCTGACAATAGTCGGCCAAGATGCTTGTCAACACAAGAGACTGAGTTACTCAGTCAAAACAAAGAAACTCGAAAAGAGTTAGAACTAAGTCACTTGGTCAATACAGGGAAGCTCAACGAAGGTAAGGATTGATTCACTCAGTCAATAGGGACCAAGTTACTAGAAAAAGACACAAGCTGAGATAAAGACCAAGCAAGGTTAACACCTGACAAGGAAGCATGTTAACCCACACAAGAAGCAAGAATAACATTCTAGAAAAAACACAAACAAGAAATTGCTTCTCAATTTTGCCAAACTAGTAAATAAACAAAGAAATATAGATAAATGGAGATTAAAAAAAAAAAAACACTAGAGATGGATAGGTCTACTTGCTTGCTTTCTATTAACTAAAACAAACTATTACAAATATGGAAGGTAAAACTACAAACCCAGAAAAAAAAATATCTAAATACTAAACAAATTTATTGAAATGTATGGCTACATACAATAAGGCTAGAGAAATCACTACTCATACAAGACAAAATTTTACTTTAACAAAACTCAAAAAATCAATCACTCATATTGCTGCACTCTAATAAAACCTTCTATTATTGTTTCTCTAATGAACACTTTTGAATCACTCAGAATGTCTGGGATTTCTTAGAATGAATAATAGGTTCCCCCCTTTTGTCTCTTGTTGTTCACACAAAACTTCCCTCTCATTTTTTAATTCAAACTTACATACCACATTAAATGTCTTGACTATTTGAGCTGCAGTGCCAGAAGAGACTTAGGGAACTCAACTTCTAATAGGTAGGTGGTCAAAAGGCTCCAAGGACAAACCAAGTACTTCAAAATACCAACACTCCCCCTTTGTCCTGAGCTAACAATACAAGGATCATTTTTTATCCAAATCAACTACACCTAGACATCTTCTTAGGCATACAAAATATGCCCAATGGCTTAGTGAATATGTCCACTAGTTGTTGCTCAAAATTGTAATACTCCATCTTAATTTCACCATTTTCAACCAGCTCTCTATTGAAATGTTACCTTATTTCAATATTCTTTCTTCTTCCATGAAAGAATGAATTCATTAACAAAGCTATTGAGGAAATATTGGCACAATAGATTGTGGTTTCATTCTCTTTTTTTTCCTTCAAATCTACCAAGATTCTTCTCAACCAAATAGCTTGATATCATACTACATTTGCTACTATGTATTCAACCTCAATTGTAGATTAAGAAAAAATTGGTTGCTTCTTGGATACCCCATGAGGTTGCACCCAAACCCATATGAAGTACATAATCAGAAGTGTTCTTTCTATCATCCAAACTTCCAACCCAATCACTATCTATGTACCCAACTAGCCCAAACTCATTTTCAGTAGTGTACATAATACCAAATCCTTTGGTGCCATTCACATACCTCTGGATCCTCTTTCCCACTTGCCAATGGGAATCCTTCAGAGTTTCTATAAATTTGGAAATAAAATCTACTACATGCATTATATCAGCTTCAGTTGATTGCAAATACATCAAGCTTCCAACCATACTTATATACAATGTTGGATTCACATTGCCACTGCAATCTTCCTTGCTCAACTTTAGACCTATGGTTGTTGGTGTTGGGGCTGCCTTACTATTTTGCATTTCAAATCTCTCCAAGATCTGATGTGCATATTTTTCTTGAGAGATAAAGATTCCATCATGCATTTTTTTTTACTTCTATACCTAGAAAGTATTTCAAAAGACCCAAATCTATCATCTCAAACTCACTCTTCATGGTCTCTTTGAAATCATCAATAAGTAAATTATCATTTCTAGTAAAAATTAAATCATCTACCTACAAGACAACAATAAAAGCTTTACTATAAACTACCTTGATGTAGAGAGTGGGCTCACCATCACTTTTTCTAAAACCATTATTCTTCAAATATGAGCCAATCCTACTATACCACACTTGTGGATCTTGTTTCAGCCCATAAAGAGCTCTTTTTAGCCTATACACCCTATGTTCTTCACCTAAAAACTTATAACCAGGTTTTTGCTCCACATACACCTCTTCTTTCAACACTCACATTCAAGAAGGTAGACTTTACATCTATTTGAAACACCTTCCATTTGTGTTGGGCTGCAATTGCTATGATAGCACACACAGTTTCCATTCTCACAACTGAAGCATAAGTATCATCATAACCTCTACCATATTGTTGTTTGTATCCCTTGACCACTAATTGTGCCTTATGCATATCTATTTTTCCTTCAGCATTACACTTGGTCTTATAGACCCATTCAACTCTAATAACTTTTTCTTGGGAGGCAAATTAGTTATCTCCCATGTCTCATTTCTCTCTATTACATCTATTTCCACATCCATGGCCTTACACCATTTCTTTTCTTTCACATCTTCCTCAAAATAATTGGATCACTATGAGAAAATAATGCAAAGTTAACACTCTCATCAAACTCTTCATCATAATCTTTCGTCTTGGTATATCTCCCTTAGACTCTTGGTGTTTTTTGGAAATAGGGAGGTGACAATGGGATCTAAAATTTCACTACTATTCTTGCTACTATTCAGTACCTATTGTACACAAATATAGAGCTATCTAGAGCTACTCGGAGATGAATCTCTTACTATTTGTAGCTGCTGCATCTTTCTACCTATTTCTATCAAGAGCAACCCACAACTATATAGAGCTGTCTGTATTTGTTGCTTCATCATCATCTTGATTACCAACTTCAATTTCTTCATTAATTATTGTCACTTTACTTGAAGTTCTTATTGATTTATCCACTGAGTCATCCCATGACTAGTTTTCAATTAACTCTACATCTCTCAAGATGATGATCTTCTTGGTGACATGGTCATACAATCTATATGCCTTTGATTCTAAAATATAACCAATGAAGATGAAGTGCTCACACCCTTGTCATCCAACTTTTTCCTTTACTCCTTTGGCATGTGTGCATATGCTACATACCTAAATACCCTCAAGTGCTCAATCATCCATCTATGTATTGTCCATGCCTCAAGAGGAAACTTATCTAGAATACCTTTGTTAGACACCTATTTATCAAGTATGTTATTGTTGCTACAACCTCTCCCCAATATTTAGTTGGGATTCCTTTTTCTTTCATCATTCTCCTTGCTATCTCAACAATGGTCCTATTCTTCATCTCAACCACTCCATTTTGCTATGGGGTAAAGCTAGCTATAAGCTCTTTCTTTTCCCTACAAAAATTTACAAAAGAATTAGAGGTATACTACCCCCCTCTATCTAACCTTAGGACTTTTACATAATTTTTGCATTCTTTTTCAACATGGGCTTTAAATTCTACAAACTTATTAAATGCATCAGATTTATATTTCAAAAAAATACCCATGTCTTATGGCTAAAATCATCTATTAATATCATAAAATAAGTACTCCCACCAATAGAAGTGGTTTTCATTGGACCAACTAAATCAATATGCACTAGCTCTAATGGTGCCCTTGCCCTTCTAGAGTTACCAGAGTTAAAGGGAACCCTATGTTGCTTACCCAAAATACAAGCCTCACACTTGTCACATGACTCTAAAATACAAGGCAAACCATCTACTATTCTTTTCTTGGACAATAAATTTAAACTAGAAAAACCAAGATTTCCATACCTAAGATGCCAAAGTTTGGAGGGGTTTTCAATCATACTCTTTAGAGCTTATTGCTGATGTACTGTTATACATGCATATTTGGGAGGTGTGGAAACAATTTGAAAAGAGAAACATGTCTCTATCCTCAAGGGGAACATTTGGTTCCTTTTCATTTGGATTGCTATAGGAATCTTCTTACTCCCGTCTTTCTCATGAATGACACACTTGTCATTTTCCATCAAAACTTTGTAACCATTATGAATGAATGTTCAACACTCATCAAATTTTGCTTCATGTGCAGGGAAAACTAAATATTTTTCATTTCTCTCTTCTCACCTTGCTTGGTGTGGACCATAATAAATCCCTTTCCCACAATAGGGATAGTACCATTGTTTCCCATTTTAATTTTAGATTTAAAATTCTTATCAATAAATGAAAATAAGTTTTCATTACCACGAATGTGGTTACTGCAACTACTATCCAAATACCATATGTCATGGATGCCTTCTTCACCAATGTTGCGCATGATGAAGGTTGTGGGATTGTTTGCTTCGCCCACACTTGCATCAACCACATGTGCACTCTACCTTGACTGGTCTCCTTGTTTTTTCTAGCATTCACTTGCATAATGGCCAAATTTGTGGTAGTAATAACACTTCACATTGCTCTTATTGGATTTGTAAATTTTTCTTGCCTCCTCTAGAACTATTTTGAGAGTTGCTTTCTCCCTCTTGGTTGCATACTCATCTTGAGCTTTCTCATCTAGAATTTATTTTTGTAGAGTTGTCATGACCTCTACCTCTAGAGCCTCTACCAAAGTCATTTCTCCCTCTCCCCATGCCTCTTGCATTGGATTGAGCTTTAAAAACTTTCTCTTGGGAAGCTATTTTTGATCTATTGATCTGATGCTCATGGGTTTGGAGAGTACCCATCAACTCATCCATTATCAAAGTACCAAGGTCCTTTGTCTCTTCAATAGTCATCACAAAGTCATCATACTTTGGAAGCAAACTTCTCAATATCTTTTGCACTATTCTCTGTACCTCATAATCTTCTCCATTTCATTCAACTAGTTTACCAAACTAGAGATTCTTGAGCTAAAGTTTGCAATAGACTCATTATCCTTCATCTAAAGGTTCTTAGATTCCCTTTAAATCATATGTAGCTACACTACTCAAACTTGATCATTCCCTTTTAAATTCATCTCAAGGATATCCCATGCTTCCTTTGAATAATTAGTTGTTTCTATCTTGGGAAAAATTTCCATAGTCATGGCTTTCTCAATCAGGCTTAACACTTTTGCATCCTTCCTTCTTGACTCCTTGAACTGAGTCTTTTGATTATTGGTGAGGGCAACATATTGTGTTGGTTCAATTACATCATTGAACCCATTAACCACAAGCTCCCACGAGTCATTTGCAACCATAATGGTTCTCATATTATTTTCCCAAGTGTCATAATTTTGTCAATTAAAGGATGGTGGCTACTACCAAGTCTTTCCTAAATCTCCAGTGCCCATGTCTCCTACACAAAAAACTTCAACACCCAGAAAAAAATTCCCAAGCTCACAAGGATGTGGGGCTAGATGGCTTTGATACCATGTAAAAAAAATTCAGCAACCTAGTGGAGGGAGCTAACAATAGTAAATTGAGCTTCTCATCAACACAAGAGACAAAGTCACTCGGTCGATAAAAAGAAACTTGGCAAGAGTTAGAACCGAGTTGCTCAGTCAATACAAGGAAGCTCGACAAAGGTAAGGACTAAGTCACCCAATCAATAGGGACCAAGTTACTTGGAAAAGACATAATTGAGACAAGACTAAGAAAGATTAATTCCTAACAAGGAAGCGTGTTAACACATGCTAGAAGCAAGAACAACATTCTAGAAAATGCACAAATAAGAAATTGCTTCTCAATATTGCCAAACTACTAAGTGCACAATGGAATAGATAAATGGAGACAAGACAGACATAATACACTAGAGATTCTACTTTCTTGCTTTCTAGTAACTGAAACAAACTATTACAAATTTGGAAGGTAAAACTATTGGAATATAAACACCACTAAGAGGGGGGGTGGATCTGTGGTTTAAAATACTTTTCAAAACTTGAAACAATAACAAGTTATAAAATTTAACACATGAGAAAGATAGTTAATGAAATAACAAAGTGACACAATATTTTAACATGGAAAACCCCTTGGGTTAAAAAACCACTTTGAATCTGAAACTTTGTTGGCCACTTCATCAAATCTTTTAGAGCTACAACTCTAGGAAGTAGAAACACCAATTTCAAGAAACACCAATCCCTTACACCTGAAGCACCAACATCATGAATACAAGAAGAAACAACTTCCAAAATGAAAAAATGAGCTATAAAATTAGAGGATCTTCTTCTCTTCTTAGATTATAAAAATATGCTTGCAAACTGTTCGGTCTATAAGGAATTCCACACAAATCTTGCAACTTCTATCAAAACCACCTATTGGATGTTTTAGAGGAATGTATCCTCTACTTATAAACCAAGAAAGTGAAAATTCTGGAGGTAGGTAGATACCCCAAACTTTCATTAGACTAAAACTGCTAAATTTGTCATAACAATTTGGTGACTATTTCTAATAAACAAACCTTTTCTCTTTCCAACATTTGTTATGAAAAAATAGCAAAGAAAAATTTTAGATAATGCTAAGACCTTTCAATAAAGGTGTGATACTTGGGGTCTAACTAATAAAAAACCCTATTGACTTTCTAATAGACCAAAATTGTTCTTGATATCCATTTTCTAAACCAATGTGAACATTAAGTGTTAATTGTATAACACTTAAGTATTTGTGTTGAATATGTTTTGAACAATATTGAATGAAATCAAATAAGATAATTAGATGATGTTAAGCATACCATATGCTTATTATAATTACATTATTGACATCAATGACAACAATCAAAGACCAGATACTAAGGGTTCAACATACTCCCCCTTGGCATTGATGTCAATACCAACTTCCACTTGTAAATCCATGTGTACCTATACATCCTATATTTGTACATGTATATCCATGTGTACCTATATATCATATATCTATACTTGTATATCCATCATGTAAACATCTTCATCTTCATTCCCCCCCTCTCCCTTTGACATCAATGAAAAGGAAAAATAAGAAAAATATGCTCCCCTGGAACCTATCACTCATTTATGAACTTATGCAAGAGAAGAGAGGGATAAAACCCCCAATCTTGTTCTTAACCCTTCAAATATGGCTCTTGAGAGAGGCTTTGTAGATATGTCAGCCAGCTGATTTGAAGTAGGAACAAATTCTAATTCAACATTGCCATTCAAGACATGTTCCCTTATGAAATAATAATGAACACTAATGTGCTTGGTGTGTGAATGCATAACTAGATTCTTAGAAATACTAATTGCACTTTGATTATCACAATAGATAGGATCTGGTTTAGATATTATTACTTTCATATCTCATAAAGTTTGAACCATCCAAAGAGCCTGTTGACAAAAATAACATGCGGCTATATATTCAGCCTGTATAGTATAAAGTGTAGTAGATTCTTGCTTCTTATTATGGGCCAACACACTAGCTTGTTACCCAAGAAAAATGATGCTCCTCAAGTACTTTTTCTTTCATCTAGACAACTTACCCAATCTGAGTCAATATAAGCAACAAATCTAAAATCTTCATGTTTAGGATACTAAATCCCATAATCCAAAGTACCTTGAATATATCTAAAAATTATTTTAACTACCATAACATGAGATTCTTTGGGTGAATATTGAAATCTTGCAACCAAACATACAACATGCATGATAGCAGACCTTGAAGCTGTGAGATATAGTAAACTACCAATAATGGATCTATAACTAGTTTGATCAACATTAGGAGAATCATCATCTTTTGTAAGTTTACATCCTATTATTATTGGTGTTCTCATAGGCTTACAATCTTCCATATGAAATTTTGTTAACATTTCTTTTTCATACATAGTTTAGGAGAAGAATATATCATTTTCCAACCAATAAATTTGCAATAAAAAAAAAATAGGATAGTTCCCCAAGCATTGACATTTCAAATTCAAATTGCATAAGCTTTCAAAAACCTTGACTTAAAGCATCACCATTGGATCCAAATATTATATCATCAACATAAACAAGAATAATGAGAATATAATCACATGTACTATAGATGTACAAGTTACTATCAACACAGCCTTTTGTAAAGCCATTTTTGATAAGATACTGATCCAACTTAGAATACCATAAAGAGCCTTTTGAGCTTGTAAACATGATTAGGATAGTCTTTGTTTTCAAATCCTTCAAGTTGATCCATATAAACCTCTTTATCAAGATAACCATTAAGAAATGTCATTTTAACATCCATTTGGTACATTTTAAAGCCCTTGAAAGCTTAATATGAAATAAATATTCCAATTGCTTCAATTCTAGCAACTAGTGCAAAAGTTTCATCAAAGTCTACACCTTCTATTTGTGCATAACCCTTACAAACCAGTCTAGCCCTGTTCTTTGATATCTTTCCATTTTCATCAAGTTTATTTTAAAGACCCATTAAGCACTTTTTTCATTTTTATCTTTAGGTCTAGGCACTAATTCCCAAGTTTTATTCTTTTTAATTTGACTTAGTTTCTCTTTCATAGCATTAACCCAAAACTCATCCATACTGGCTTCTGTATATGATTTAGGTTCAATTTGAGATAACAAAAAAATATTATCACATTCACTAGATGTAGTTCTTGTTCTTGTTTGAATACCTACATGTTTATCCCCTATAATCTATTCTTGAGGAAGATACTTCTTCAATCTTGTTCTTGTAGCCTTTGTACCTATGGGTTTTGGTGTTTCTATTTGACCTTTTATATCTTCTTCACCTTCATCAACTTTATTATTTATTTCTTTCAAGTCTCTAACATTGTCTTGTGGGAAAGTATTCCATTCTTATTTCTTTTTATCCTGCACAACTTCATCCACTTTCACATGTACATTTTCAACAAGTTTATTCAACTTTACTTTGAGAATAATATCCTAAAAAGATTCCTTCATCACATCTTGAATCAAAGCTTCCTATGTTATCATCAAAATTCTTAATGAAGCATCTACTTCCAAAAATTCTAAAATGATCAATAGAAGTAGGATGTCCATACCATAACTCATAAGGAGTGTACTTAGTTCTTATCCTTAATTGTGCCCTATTTAAAATCTATATTGTTGTGTGAACTGCTTCTTTCCAATACCAGTTTGGTACTTTAGATTCATCTAACATAGTCCTTGCAATTTCTTTCACTGTTTGGTTCTTTCTCTCAACAACTCCATTTTGTTGAGGTGTCTTGGATGCTACGTATTGTCTTTTGATGTAATGTTTTTCACAATAATCAACAAATTTGTCTAAAGTAAACTCACCACCTTTATCTGATCATAAGAACTTAATCTTCATGTCTGACTCATTTTCAACCATTTTCCTAAAAATATTAAACTTGTTAAATGCCTCTGATTTATGCTTTAAGAAGGTTATCCATGTCATTCTTGTATAATCATCTATAAAAATCATGAAATACTTTTCACCATTTAATGACATTGTCCTTGCAGGACCACATAAATCAGTATGTACTAATTGTAATGGTTTAGAAGAAAAATATTCTTTTGAAGGAAATGATGCCTTTGTTTGTTTACCATGTTGACACCCTTCACAAATAAAATTCTATGGCTTACTTATACATGGAATGCCTCTTACTTTCTGATGCTTACTAACCTTTACCAATATGTCAAAATTAAAGTGCCCAAGCCTTTTATTGCTAACCAACCTTCATTCACCTGTTACATAAGACAAACATCTTCATGATTGTTAGTATTTGTGATATCTTTTAAATTGTATTCATTCTATTTAGATCTTTTACTTTATGCAACAAACTATCTGGATTTTAATTTGATTTGACAAACACAATCATCAAAACCAACTTCATATCCATGATCATAAATTTGACTAACACTTAGAATATTTTACTTTAATGCATCAACATAATACACATCATGAATCCAGACATTTTGTCACTAAGCATCAAAGAATCCAAACCTTTAATTTGCCTTAAAGAATCATCACCAAAACTAACATTGTCACCTTTGTAGTTAATCAATTTGTCAAACTTCATTTCATCTCTTGTCTTGTGTCTAGAAAAACCACTATACATTATCCACAAGTCCTTTTCTTTAGAATGTAGAGCCATTTGAACAAACGTAGACTTGTTAATCTAAGGCCTCCATATCTTAGTCACTTTAGTATCAAATTATTTATCAACTTGTAGACTAGCATAAGATTGATCATTATGAATTGACTTAGTTTTGCAACTACTCATAACATGACCAAATCTAGATTACATTTGTAACATCTTATACCATTCATTTTAGGAAAGGAATAACCAAAATTAAACTTTGAATACCTCTTTGACATGTATCTGATGCAATTACTTATTCTATGTCCATATTGATGACACATGAAGCAATACCCATCAAAGAAAGAAGTGAACTTGTTTGAGTATCTTTTACCCATGAATGAAGTGCTTGATATAATATAATTTTTATCATTAGAAATTTGATTAAAATCTACATTTTTACCTGCATTTGAAGTGGTAGTATGATTTGTATCCTTACTTTCAGATTTAAATATCTCAAACAAAGATTTATCTTTCTTGTCACTAGAACATTGTCCAAGTTCAAAACAAATTCTTGTTAGATCATCAGTTCTTCTTTGTTTCCTTAAAATATCATTCAAAGTAGTGTTCTCATATTTTTCTAACTTTCTTTTATATGATACTACTTCATTTTTTAACCTTTTATATTCCTAATCTTTAGAACTTAACTCTTCCTTAGTGACAAATAGAATTCTCTTTTGTTCCTCAATGTGTAATTTCAATTCTATAACTTGTTTATTTAATTCCTCAGTTTCTTTTTCAAATTTCTCTTTTTCCTTTAATAATTGATTATCTTGAACACTAAAATTCCTTTTTAATTCCTTGATCTTTTTAAGTGCATAAAGAAATTCACATTCTAAATCAGCCTTAACAAGTTCAACATCATCATCACTATCTGATTCTTGACAATTAGTTTCTATAGCCATGAATAGAAATTCATTTTCATCACATTCAAAACTAATAGATTCACTATTTGATACACCAGAAATTAAACTCTTCCTCTTCTTAAAGAACTTCTTTTTGTTATAGAATTTCTTTTTATTTGATTTCTCTTTCTCATCATCTACTTCACCATGACTATTATAGAGATATTTAGATGCAAAGTGTCCTAGTTTACCACAATTAAAGCATTTGAAAGGAAGTTTACCTTTGTATTTACCTACTCCTTTCTTTAATTTCCTTGAAAAATGTGCTTCAAGAACATCAAGATCTTCTAATTCTGAAGAGACTTGCTTCACTTTCTTTTCCACCTTGAATGTTGCTTCTTTCATTGTGGATTCCTACTTGCCAAGCTTTCTCATTTCACAAGCTACAAGTGCTCCATGAATATCTTCCATTATATACTTGTTAATGTCTCTAGTTTCTTCTATAGAACATATCTTAGAATAAAATTTATCAGGAAGAGATCTCAAAACTTTCTTTACAACATCAATATTATCAAATTTTTCACCAAGAACTCTTATGCCATTTATAGTTTCATCTATCTTAAGGAGATAGTCTTCTACCTTTTCATCATTACCCATCTTAAGGTCTTCAAACCTTTCTTTCAAATGTTGTATCTTGGCTTCTTTATGATGAGGACACAACCCAAGAACAGAATGGACACAATAGAAAAGGGAAATTATATTAACTGAGAAAATAAGCTAGTACAAATAGTACAGGGAAAATAAACTTCAAAACATGCCCTAAGGGCTTACAATAGCATAAATCTAGAGATAATTTCTCCTTTCAGTACCTCCTCTCAAACTCCACTCTGAACTACCTTTTACAATGCCAAAAATCTCCTTAAATAGACCCCAAAGGGTTAAGGACTAGGAGTACATTCTAGAAAGTGCTAGTAGGCATCCACCGACCAAATAGAAGGTTTAGAAGCTACGTTAGAAGTCAGCGCAAATTTAGAAGAATCCAGAAATGGTAACCGAACTTCTGGGAGGCATAACTTTTGAACCGTAGCTCTGATTGACGAACCGTTTACATTTTTGAAAAGCTCTCAAAGTGCTCTATAGCCCTATGGACAAGCTTCGCTAGTCCCCCATTTTTTGGCCCTTTTCAAGATCATTTAATGCACCTAACCTAACTTTGAAGCATTCTTAGGAGGTCTCCAAAACTCAAAAAATTGCAATAACTTTCAAATCGTGGGGCCTATTGACCTGATTCTTTTTCTAGAAGGCTCTAAATCATGATTACATTCATCTGGCCAATTCACACCTTCTAGTTTACCAAAAGGATGGTCCAATTACATGCTCCTATTTTTTCAAGATTTTCAAACACACTGATAGTGGAACTGTGAGAGTTGGAACCTTTATTTGGCCCAAATGGGTATCAAAAAATGAAAACACATGAAACAGAAACTAAGTCTAAGTATATTTTTTTGGGTGACACAGGATTGCCCTTATACCTCTGGATGCTCTTGCATCAGACACCCAGGGTAGATTGAAAAGTGACCTTGTCGCTTTATGAATGGTAGAGGAAATCCCAAATGGGAAACCTCAACTGTTGAAATCCAAGTTGAGTCCTCGATCAGCCATCCTTTCCACTTCACCAAATACTCTTCATACAGCCTATTTCTGGTACTCCTACCCACACGATGATCTAGAATGTCTTCTATCTCCTCCTTCTTAGAAGTAGGAATCGGACATGGCTCTAACACCAGCTCCTCATCTGCACCATCATCATGATACTCTATTAAATATGCAATGTTAAAAATGGGAGAAATCTGAATACCATCTGGCAGCTCCACTTCATATGCATTTCCTGAGTCATGTTTCTTCAAAATTTTGCAAGGGCCAAATTTCTTCATTTTCAGCTTGTTGTAAGTACCGGCTGGAAATCTTTCTTTTCGTAAGTGCACCATGACTAGATCCCCTACTTGGAATTCCTTATGTCTTCTCCTTTGATCAGCCCTAGCTTTATACTCTTGATTCATCTTGGTAATGTGTACCTGAACCTCCTCATGTAGACGCTTGATATGCTCAAAAAATTCCTTAGCTTCAGCACTTGTCCTCTCCCCTTGCTCTATCTTCCTCAGCTTTGGTGCAGTCCTTGGGCTACTCCCATATACAATTTGGAATTGTGATTTTCCAGTACTCCTATTTACAGAGTTATTATAAGCAAACTCTGCCTGTGGTAGAATCAAATTCCACCCCTTGGGCTTATCCCCAACTAAACATCTCATCAAATTGCCCAGACTTCTATTTACCATTTCTGTTTGGCCATCAGTCTACGGGTGATGTGTGGAACTAAATTTTAGGTCTGTTCTCAACTTCTTCCACAATGTCCTCCAGAAATACCCCACAAATTTAGTATCACTGTCAGAAACTATACTCCTTGGAAGACCATGTAGTCTTACCACCTCTTTGAAAAACAAGTCTACAATATGGACAACATCATGAGTTTTGTGGCATGGAATGAAATGTGTCATTTTGGAGAACCTATCAACCACCACAAATACTAAGTCATTACCCCTTTGTGTCCTCAGCAATCCAAGAACAAAATCCATACTTATGTCCTCCCATGGCCTTGATGGAATAGGCAATGGTTGATATAGGCCAGTATTGTGACTAAACCCCTTAGCAACTTGACAAACCTGGCAACTCTGTACAAACTTCTTCACATCTTGTGAAATTTGAGGCTAAAAATAATGTTCTCTAAGAATGGAAATGGTCTTATCTCGACCAAAATGTCCTGCCATCCCTCCACTGTGTTTCTCCTTAATCAAATTTTCCCTCATGGAACTACTTGGAATGCACAATTGACTACCCTTGAACAACATGCCATCCTGAATCAGATAGTCTAACCACTTGGTTCTATCTACAACAACAGGTTCTTTACAAGCTTTCCATGCTTCAGCAAAATCAGGATCCTCAGGGTACAAATTCTTGAGTTCATCAAACCCAACTACTTCAACCTACATTATTGTAAGCAACAACTGTCTCCTACTTAGTGCATCTGCAACCCTGTTAGATTTTCCACTTCTATGCTTCAACACAAATGTATAACTCTGCAAGAACTCTACCCACTTCATATGCCTCTGATTCAATTTACCTTGGCTATTTAGGTACTGTAATGCCTGATGATCAGTATACAAAACAAATTCCTTTGGCAATAAATAATGCCCCCATTTCTTTAAGGCCTAAACTATTGCATAGAACTCTTGATCATAAACAGAATACTTCTTCTTTGCATCATTCAATTTTTCACTAAAATATGCAATAGGCTTACCTTCTTGGCTCAATACAACCCCAATAGCGCTGCCACTGGCATCACAATCTACCTGAAAAACCTTTCTAAAATTTGGAAGTGCCAACACAAGCTGTTCTGTTACCTTCTTCTTCAGCAATTCAAAACTTCTCGCAGCTGCTGCAGTCCATTTGAACTCTTTTCTATCCCCTCTTATTGTATCAGTTAGGGGTGCACATATGCCACTGAAATTCTTAATAAACTTCCTATAAAAACTAACCAGACCATGAAATGATCTTACCTCAGTAGCAAACCTTGGGGTAGGCCATTCCAAGATGGCTTTTACCTTCTCTGGATCCATTTTGAGACCTTCAGGTGACCCCAAATAGACTAACTCCCTTTTTGCAAAGATACATTTCTTCAAATTAATTAACAGTTTCTCTTCCCTTAGCCTTTCAAGGACACTACGAATATGCAGTAAATGTTCTTCCAAAATCTTGCTAAAAATTAGAATATCATCCAAATAAACAATAACAAATTTTCCCAAGAACTTCTTAAGTAGCTCATTCATCAGCCGCATGAAGGTGCTTGGGGTGTTCGTCAATCCAAAGGGCATGACTAACCACTCATAAAGACCCTCCTTGGTCTTGAAGGCTGTTTTCCACTCATCTCCTTCTCGAATCCGTATCTGATGATAACCACTCTTCAAATCTATCTTTGTGAAGTACTGAGCTCCACTCAAGCAGTCCATAAGATCATCCATCCTTGGCAAAGGAAACCGGTACTTGATGGTTATCCTATTTATAGCTTAAGAATCTATACACATCATCCACTCTCCATCCTTCTTTGGTGTGAGTACTGCAAGTACTGCACATGGACTCAGGCTCTCTCGAATCAAGCCCTTCCTCAACAACTCCTGAACCTGTCTATTTAGCTCCTCTATTTCAGTAGGAGTCATCTTGTGAGCAGCCTTGTTAGGAAAACTAGCTCCTGGAATCAGATCTATTTGATGACTGATTTGCCTTACTGGTGGCAATCCATCTGGAACATTATCAGAGATAATATCTCCAAATTCCCCTAGTAAATCTGAAACTTCAAGTGGCATTTCACTACTACCTTCTTTATCTTTCCTAGGAATCAAAGCATAGCACATATGCTGATGTTTCATGCCATCTAAAAACTTCCTTTCATCAACAAGAAAAATCCTAGCACTGCTACATACCTTTCCACCTTCCTTTTTCATGAGCTTCAATTTGTGGCAAACTCCATCCTTTGTCAGAGAGTATGTGTTTGCATGTCCATCATGCACTGCATGTCTATCAAACTACCATGGTCTACCCAACAATAGATGGCAAACATCCATCGAAATAACATCGCAGAGAACTTCATCATGGTCACTCCCAATTTTGAATTTCACTAAACATTGTTCACTTACCAGGACCTTATGATCATCTTTTACCCAAGCAATCTGATAGGGCTGGGGATGTTTCTCCCTCTTGAGCTTCAACTTAGAGACCATCTCTTCTGATACCAGGTTATCAGTGCTACCACCATCAATGATCATGTCACAACATTTATCCTCACACTTGCATCTAGTACGGAACAAACTCCTCTATTGTCCTAGTTCAATCTCTCCACTTAGTAGGACTCTTTCATTTACCAAGGTCTCTCCTCTTTCTGCATCCTCTAAATGTGATGATTGTGCATCGTCATCCACATGAGCAACCCTAGCTTGGCCCTCAGCTCTCCTATCTATCCTTCCTTGTCGTTGAGGGCATTCAAAGGCACGATGACCTTCTTCATTGCAATGGAAATAGGTACCATAGAAGCCTCCTCTTCCTTTTCCACATCCTCTACCTCTTCCTCTTTGATTTCCAAAGTCTTGATCATGGGAGCGGTTGAAACCCTCATTCCTCTGGTTCCTACTAGTACCCACATCTTCATTTTTCTGTTGGGTTTCATTGCAGCCTCCAGATGATCTACCACTTCCCCTTCCTCCTTGACTGTGCCCTCTTTGTCTTCCTTCAAACCTTTTATTCAGCTTCTCTTCAACTCGTAGGGCAAACTGGTATGCCTCTTCAACGCTGGTCATTCTTACCAGACTTAATTCCTCCTGGATGCTAGGTCGCAACCCACTGATATAACGAGCAACCTTCTCCTTATTTGCTTCTGCATGCCCTGCTCTAATCAAGAGTCGATAAAATTCCTCTATACATTCTTGGACTGATCTTCCTGCTTGCTTTAACCCATGCATCTTCTTAAACAAATCAAGCTCGTAGTCCACAGGAATGAACTGCTTCTTCAATTTGTCCACCATGCGATCCCATCTTGTGATCTTCTCCTTTCCTCTTCTATTTCTTTCCAATTGAACCTCTTGCCACCAAATTTTGGCATGGCCTTTCAGTTTGGCCTTTGCAAACTTAACCCTATCTGGGTCCCTTATATCCTCATACTCAAAGTATTTTTCTAGTTCATTGATCCAATCGATCAACTCATCTGGTTTCAGATTTCCTGAAAATACACCCACTTCAATTGTGGGTCTTTTCCCAAACTTAGTAATGGCCCTAAAAAGCCTTTCCTCTACATGATTCAGAACTTCCCTGTCAAATTCCCCTTCTGGTTCCATTACTTCTTCTTCATTGTCATCCTCACTGTCATTACCTACGGCAACATTTGCTCCTCTACGGAGCTCCTTTTGCAATGCTTGTACCTGCCTTTGGAGGGCTCTAACCTCCTCAGGATTAATAGCTCTGGCCCTTCTGCCATGCTCTCTTCATGGAGGCATCCTCTAACTCGAACCCACAACCACACAGTCCTGGTGCAAACTACCTCATAGTCGGCGCTCTGTCTACACACTCAGGAAAACCTGCTCTGATACCACTTGATGGGGACACAACCCAAAGAACAGAATGGACACAACAGAAAAGGGAAATTATATTAACTAAGAAAATAAGCTAGTACAAACAATACAGGGAAAATAAACTTCAAAAAATGCCCTAAGGGCTTACAATAGCATAAATCTGGAGATAATTTCTCCTTTCAGTACTTCCTCTCAAACTCCACTCTGAACTGCCTTTTACAATGCCAAAAATCTCCTTAAATAGACCCAGAGAGTTAAGGACTAGGAGTACATTCTAAAAAGTGCTAGTAGGCATCCATCGACCAAATAGAAGGTTCCAGAAGCTACGTTAGAAGTCGGCGCAAATTTAGAAGAATCCAGAAACGGTAACCGAACTTCTGGGAGGCATAACTTTTGAACCGTAGCTCCGATTGACGAACCGTTTACATTTTCAGAAAGCTCTTGAAGCGCTCTATAGCCCTATGGACAAGCTTCACTCGTCCCCAATTTTTTGGCCCTTTTCAATGTCATTTAATGCCCCTAACCTGACTTTGAAGCATTCTTAGGAGGTCTCCAAAACTGAAAAAATTGCAATAACTTTCAAACCGTGGGGCCTATTGACCTGATTCTTTTTCTAGAATGCTCTAAATCATGATTACATTCATCTAGCCAATTCACACCTTCTAGTTTACCAAAATAATGGCCCAATTACATGCTCCTATTTTTTCATGATTTTCAAACACACTGATAGTGGAACTGTGAGAGTTGGAACCTTTATTTGGCCCAAATGGGTATCCAAAAATGAAAACACATGAAACAGAAACTAAGTCTAAGTATATTTTTTTGGGTGACACAGGATTGCCCTTATACCTCTGGATGCTCCTGCATCACTTTAACTCCCATGATATGTTTTTTTCAATTTGTCCCATACTTCTTTAGAAGAACTGTATTGAATTACCTTAACAAAAACATCTTTAGATAATCTGTTAAGTATAGAAAATTTATCTTTCATATCAATTTCATTCTTCCTCTTTTCATCAGGATCTGTAGGTAGAGTTTTAGGAACTTTATAACCATTAACAAATAAAGCCCAAACATAACCATTAATAGGTAACAAATATGTTTGCATAATTACTTCCCAAAAAGCATAATACGATCCATCAAAAATAGGAACCTTTGAAGAACTATCTTGAGCCATAAAAGATAAGTATTCCACTCAACCAAAATATACCCAAAGTTTTTAAACTTGATGTAGGGAACCTTGCTCTAATAACACTTGTTGGAATATAAGCATCACTAAGAGGGGGGTCGAATCAGTGGTTTAAAATACTTTTCAAAACTTGAAACAATTACAAGTTATAAAATTTAACACATGAGCAAGATAGTTAATGAAATAACAAAGTGAAACAATATTTTAACATGGAAAACCCCTTAGGGTAAAAAAACACTTTGAATCTGAAACTTTATTGGCCTATTGGGAAAATCTTTTAGAGGTACAACTCTAGGAAGCACCAACACCCTGATTTAGAAACACCAATTTCAAGGAACACCAATCCCTTACACCTAAAGCACCAACTTCATGAATACAAGAAGCACCAACTTCCAAAATGAAAAAATGAGCTATAAAATTAGAGGATCATCTCCTCTTCTTTGCTATTAAAAATCTACCTGCAAACTATTCAGTCTACAAGGAATTCCACACAAATCTTGCAACTTCTATCAAAACCACCTATTGGATGTTTTAGAGGAATGTATCCTCTACTTATAAACTAAGAAAGTCAAAATTTTAGAGGTAGGTACATACCCCAAACTTCTGTTAGATCAAAACCACTCAAAATTGGTAAAATTGTCATAACAATTTGGTAATTGTTTCTGATAAACAAACCTTTTCTCTTTTTGTAAATGTGTTATGCAAAAAACTAACAAAAACCCATTTTAGATAACACAAAGAACTTTCCAAAAAGGTATGATAGTTGGGGTCTAACTGATAAAAACTTGCATTGACCTTCTAATATATCAAAACTATTTGTTATATCCGTTTTCTAAACCAATGTGAACATTAAGTGTTAATTGTATAACACTTAAGTGTTTGTCATGAATATGTTTTGAATAATATTTAAGGACATCAAATAGAATAATTAGATGATGTTAAGCATACCATATGCTCATTATAATTATATTATTAGCATCAATGAGAACAATTAAAGGCATAATACCAAGGGTTCAATAAAAACTACAAACCCAAAAAACAAAATATCTAAATACTAAACAAACTTACAATAATATATGGCTACATACACTAAGCTTGGAGAAAGCACTACTCATATAGGACAAACTTTAACTTTCACAGAACTCAGAAAATCAATCACTCATGCTACTGCAGTCTGATTAAACCTTTTGTTGTTGCCACTCTAATGAACACATTAGAATCACTTAGAATATCTAGGATTTCTGAGAATAAATAATAAATTCTCCCTCTTTTGTCTCTTTTTGTTCACACAAAACTTCCCTCTCATTTTTTAATTCAATCTTACCTACTGCATTAAATGTCTTGACTGTTGGAGCTACAGTGCTAGAGGAGACATAGGGAACTCAACTTCTGATAGGTAGGTGGTCAGCAGGCTCCAGGGACAAACCAAGTACATCAAAATACCAACAAAAATGGATTTTTTAGACATGCTTATACATACAGTTGGAAATAGTTACACCACTTAAAAATTATTTTAACAACTATACTAAAGGATTCGTTATTTCGACAATTTATTAGTGCTCATTTAGATATAGACTATATATAGTGCAAGAAAGTTTATGCTTACATAGTGCAAGAAAGTGTATGCTTAGATATTGCCCATTCATGGGCGCAAGAATGTTTATTTACGTTCCATTGAGTCTTCTTTTGAGTCAACATGAATAATGCAAAAACACAAAAATGGATTTTCCCTTAAAAATTGTTGTTGAATAGGAAAATAGTACAGGGATGCACCGGATGGGGGATAGTCTTTGCAGAACATAGATTTTCAACATTTATGGCTATCCTTGTTATAGATTTAAAATGAAGATTTCAAATGTATTTTTTAAATGCTAAAATAAATGAAATAGGTTGGGATTATTCTTATTATAATTTGTACATTCTCTCTCAAATTCATCCTATGTCTATTTTGATTTTGTTTCTCATAATTTTTTACTAAAATTAGTTAGATTTTATAATTAGTGTTTATTTGTTTTGCATTTAACTATTTTACATCCTCCTTCAAACCTACAAACTAATACTAAGTAATTAGTAGCTTTTCTAATATTGTTGAATCTTGTTACCCAATAGTTGGATATCTTCCAATCTACTATCATAGATTACCTCTTGTTTATATTATTATTATAATATATTATTCCTTTCTTATTTTCCACTCCTTCTATATTCTCACCAACCTTTGCATATATTTAGCTCTTGGCTAAGTTTTCAATCTAATCGTTTGCTTCCTCTTCATGAGAATGGGTCATGTAGTTTGTTCTCAATCACCAATTTAAAAATATTTATGAACCTTTTATTAGAAGCAATCTAATGACAAAAAAATGTTTGATCATCTATTACATTTCCTTATTAAGCATTGGCTCTATAATCAAAGCCAAAGGGGGAGATTGTTAGCATCAATGCTGATGATACTACATTGGGGGAGTATCCTAAGCATTGAGGAGTATTGATATGTTGCATTCATGACTATATCTATCATTGATGTCAATACAATAGTAATTTTGTTGAAACTGGAAGAATAACAGTCAATAATCTTAGTATGCATAGGAGCTAAGGAAGTTTCAGATGATGCACAATGGAGGACATGTTCTTGAGGTTGTCCTAATAATGTGAATCAAAGGACCAAGTCTGATTTGATGTTGCACAAAAGTTACACCTATTTTACTAGAAGCAGTGCAAAAATAGAGCATTGCAAAATAGAGTTCTGATGATCTATCACTATCTTTCATCTAAGATGTAATGAAAGTGATGTGCAGATAACAATGATAGAGGATGATCGTATGGTGACACCAGCATGTGCGCAAGACATGGTTTCACACATGTAAATTTTGATATAGACTACAAGCTGACAGTTTTGTTGTAATTATGAATTTATTAATTATCTTATTTTAATTGATTGGGAAAGCCTCAAGACTGACTCAAGGAATTTTTATGAAGATATGGTATAAAGGAAAGTTTTTTTCCTTGTTTGTAGAGAGACTTGGATTGAGAGGATCAAGTGGAATGTGAAGTATTAGTGCACAACTCAAGAAGAAGCAGAATGCTTACTGAATGCCTGTAAGTGATCCAAGGGATCATTGAATTTGCAGTATGAGATTTGGTTACAAGATCTGAAGGAGAAGAACTCTGGTTGATAGGACAAAGACAGAGGAAGAAGTACATTTCAATTCTATCATTCTGCAAGGAATAATACAGAGATCATTTGGATAGTGGGTTCTTTGATCTTAACCTTGAAGTTGTTTGGGCAGTGGGTCTAGCTATCTTCCACAACTTCTAATAGGGTTGGAATTAGGGTAAACTTTAAGAAAGCCGCCTCCAAAAAAGATATAAAATATTGGTGAACCTTTCATTATTTTGAAAAAATTAAATCATTTCTATTGGTGAATCTCTCATTTTTTTATTCTAAACATGATTAATATTGGCGATTATTTCAAATCAGAACTTTTCTGTATAAAATATTGATGAATCTCAATACTGATAGAAAGTTCATTAATCACCATGGAATATTACAAATTAAAATTGAACATTTTTTACCTTGTGGAATGTTATGAGGATTGTTACATATACTTTAAATCAATAGTGAAAACTAAATATTAGTGATATATCCTTGAAGTAACTAATAATTATGATAATTATTGGTCAATTCAATTTAATTTCTCCAATAATATATAATATATAGGTAACTCAAATCTAATCATGCATCTAATATTGTGGTGAATATTTGAGTTTAAATTTTTTAATAAAATAAATTATTCAATGATTTTAAATATTCTAGAACTAAATTTTATAAAACTATGGCGATTTAGGTTGTATCAAATCTTAAATTATTAGCTAAATTACTAGCCAAAAATTTTTTAAATTAGCCAATTTGTGAATATTAGCCCCTAAAAAATACCTTGGTTGGAATCTCCTAACAAGGATTCAAAATCTCATAACTTATAATTAATTTTTTTCCATCTTTTTAAAATATAAATTTACTTCAAATGATTTTTATTCTTAAATTGTATTAGATTTATAAATACAACCCTTTTTAATAATATAGAATAGTTTTGTGTATATTTTATATAAATACAACTTTATCCTCTTATAATTCAATTAAAATAACTTTATTTTTCTCATTTCAAATAAAAACTACATTCCTTATTTCTTTATTTAAAATAGGTTTTGATCGTAAGTCATTTTTTAATAATATATTTCTTACATTATGCTTTAAAACAACTCAAATTTTAATAATTTCATAAAACTTCAATCAGCAAAATATATTTCTACCTAAAATATTAATTTAAATATTAAAATAAAAAATTTAAAAAAATAATAACCATTTAAATATTGAAATAAAAAATGTCACCCTTAACAACCACTCCACTCATACTATTCTACAAGGAATAAATTTACTTTTTCTAATTAATATTTAGATAGAAAAGTTAACATTAACAATTTTAGACACTATCATCTCAAGGCAAAGCATGTGGGTATGTCGAACAAGGCAGAAATAGCTGGTGCCTCTTACCAAGTGGTTCATGTCCTTCCATTGGTCTACATCTATTTATAAGGGAAGATGGTGAGTGGATTGGTGTGACCCTTAGTACATGTCTTGTCCTCTCTTGTATATTTCTTTTAGTAGTAAGTACTATGCATAATATATTTTAATATATTTGATATTTATTTATTTTTGGTATTATTATAATTATTCTTATTATATTTCAAAATAAATAATTAATCACATTGCTTTATTTATTATAAATAATATATGTTAATTGGTTAATATATGAAATATTTTTATCAATTTGGGCTCATCACATTTTTCATATTTTTTAGCTGATAGGCTATATGTGGGAGCTTTGAAATTGAAAATCCTTCCCATTAATTATTTACCAGCCAATTCTTATCTCTCTCCACTTTTAAGTCTTATTTTGATACTTATTAGTGGTTATCTCCACTTTTAACTATTATTTTTCTTTTTCTATTTATTAGTTGTGATCTCCACATTAGCTCATGTTGTGATTTTTTAATTTTGAAGTTGATGCAAATTTTAGTTTTTAAATTATTTTAATCTTTTTTGTTTATTAGTTTAATTTTTCTTTAAATATTATTTTTTAGTTTATATAATTTATTTAGTCAGTAGAATATTTATCAGACATTTTTTTGTATTTCTCTTATTAATTTTTCATAGTAGAATTTTTGATGGATTTTTTAAATGATTATTTTTTTCATATTTGATAAATTTAATTTAAATAAATAATATTTATTAATTTATTTTAAAAAATTAGTAAATATTATGTTATTTAAATTAAAAATTATTAATAATCTAATTTGTTCACATAAGATTATAATTTAAATATCCACTTTTAACTATTGTTTTTCTTTTCTTATTTATTAAGAAATTAATTACTTGTGATCTCTACATTAAATTATGTTGTGATCTCTATTTATTAAACTTTTGATTTTTTAAATTGATTTATTTAGTCAATAGAATATTTGTTAGAGATGTCGCTATTTTTCATATTATTATTTTTGTATTTCTCTTATTAATTTTTCATAATAACTTTTTCGATGGTTTTTTTTTTAAATAATTTTTTTTTCATATTTGATAAATTTAATTTAATTGTAAAATAGTGAAATTATTGAACACATTTCTTAAGCAATATTTAAATTTCCTAAATATTGTAAATTTTATATCTATGTTTTAATCTTCAACATTTTTATTTTTTTATTTTCATTTTTAAAAAAAATTATATTTACAATATTTAATGTTCATTCTATATTTTTCTCTTAAATCTCATCTCTATCGGCATACTCATTGCATGTACAAAAGCATGCGACTACTAGTTTAAACATATTTTATAATTGATTCATTTTCCACAATGATGAAATTGTAAATGAAGTAATTATACAAAAATGGTCTAAAAGGCATTTATACTAACACATTATTCTCACATAAGATTTAGACATTGATATATTTTTTTAAAATATTTTAAATTACTCACGATTGTTTAGGGATGCGGAGGTTTAAAATCTATTTGATAAAATAACATATTTCACAAATGAAAGATAGAAAAATAATTTACACATTATAAAGTTAAATTTTAGCATGTATATTTTAGAAAATAAAATATTTATAATAAAAGATCGAATATATAAAAACTTAATTGGTCAATTTTGGCTCTAATTTTTTATGATTAGATTTATGAATTTTAATTTTAGTAAATATTTATGAAATTTTAGTATAAGAAATAAGTATTGTTGAGTGTAAAATAAACTTGGAAATTAGTAAAATAAGTTTTTAAATTTTATGTATTCTATTTCAAAAATATTTTAAATTAATAAAATATATAATAAATTCTAAAAAATAAAAAATAGTGTAAGACTTATAATTTAAAATGTGGTATCATGGTCATTAAAAAAAATCAATGAATTTATAAAAAGAGAATAATAGAATTTAATTGAAAAAATATTAATAAAAATTCAATTTAAAAATAATTATAATTTTTATACACTTCACTCATATCTTTCTTTTATTAAATATTTAATACTATTTTTAAATATATTTAAAAAATATTCTAGATAAAAATAATCAAAATAGATATAAAAATAGACTTAGATTATATTGATAATTAAAAAATAAATAAACAAAAAATTCAAGAATAGAAGAAAATAGTCTTTGTTATATATAAATCAATCTAATAAAAGAAGAAGGTTATTATTCTATTAAAAATAAATTTAAAATTATATATTTTAAAATATCATTCTAATAATATTACTTATAACTCAATGTATTAATATTATTTATATTAATGTAAACAAATTATAAGAATTTTGTTTAATGAAATTAAAGACTTTATATATTAACTTATCCCACACTTAATCATAAAAATATCATAATCTTAAAAACGATAATATCACAAACTGTTATTTGTTTTTATAAATTCTAAAATAGAAACATTTTATCAACAAAAGAAAGCCATTTTATACTTCGAGTTAAGGTCCAGTGAAATATTCTATAATAGAGATGCATGTTCGAACAGAAATGCAATAAAAAAATATCTATACAAATAGTTTGACAGATCGCGGAATTTTATTTATTTATTTTATTTTTCTTCAGAAGTTTAGTTAAGAGAGTGTAAATTCTCACAATATATATGTCTCTATTGTGTAGCTGTTTTTTTTGTTGTCAACTTTTAGTGATCCAAAATGTTAACCTAAAAACAACTACACAATCAATTCCATAAACGTTCAGAAATATGGATTAAATTAACTTATAATTGATATTCAAAAAGTCTTTGTAATTTTACATCTCTAAAATAAGAATTCTTTAATAGTTTATTTGAAAAATAAAATAATACATAAATGATAATTAATAGTAGATCCAACTTTGATGGGATGTTTTATAGTATGTTTTTGAAAGCACTTCTAATTAGTTAGTCCATACTTCACTTGTATTAGTAAAGAGCATTTTTCTAGTACACTCTATGGGTGGATTTTTACAAGTTTTTAACTCTCTCACTCTTATAGATGCACAAAAAAACATGGTAAAATTTAAAGATAGGAGAAAAATATTTGATACATGTATTTTTAATTAAGTGTTTTAACCATATATTTTCTCTTTAAGAAGTCAATTTTGATTTAATAAATTTTGTATTTGACTATTAGTAAGAAAATTGTGGTAAGTCCAAGTCTACAAACTATGAGTTAGCCAGCAAAAGACTACAAGTTGTGAAAATATTTTGCAAGATATATTTCTAAATAACAAGGGAGATATATTGATATGTGATATAATATCAATTAGACTTTTTTAATAGTTTGATGCAAACAATTTCCTCCCTCTAGCCCTATAACTCCAAAACTCAAACAAAAGAAATTGCAAGGCAAATATAATTCGCCCATATTTTATTCATAAAAGACTTATACTTGAAAATATTACAAAATATATGTTTCTTATTTGTGTCTATGATTCTCACTAATCTAACCCTTTTTTTGACTTTTCTTATTTTGAGCTACTTGCTAAATATATCTTATATAGTTTATGCATATAATGATATACAATAGAGGCTTCACCTAGGCAAGGCCCATACTTGGCATACTAGTCCTAACTTAGCTTATTAAGTTTTTAGGCCTTTAATGTCTTTCCTTAGGAATGACACCAAATGTTAGGATGAATCTAAGTAGTTTTTGATTTAGTCAAGTGAGATAGGGCCCCAACTCAACATAAAGTATAACAAAATAGTTCAAAACGTGTTCACAAGATGTGAATTCAACCAACTACCAAAAAGAAAAAAACTATGAGCTAAAGAACGAAAAACAAAAACTACTCACTTGATGAGACACTAGAACTTAAACTACTATCCACTACTAGCCAAGGGCTATATCGTGCCTAGATGCAAGGTGGAAGCAACTGGAGGGCTATATTCATTCGTTCATTCAAAGGATAAGGGGGTGGTGAGGCGGGGATTAACTCCTTTGAAATCTTCACTAGGCTCCTTGAGATTATCTATAAAACAAGTCTTCTTAGGAGGACACACACCCACACTAGAAGAGTTCCCTTTGTTTCTCTTGATAGCTACTTATAAGATTTCCTCTTTTATTTTTGTGATTTTACCCTCTTTACCTCTAGCTCAACTTGCAAAGTGGTGAAAGAGTTGGTAGTATTTTCCACCATTTTATGTTTTTTTATTAAGTCATAAGGGAGAGGGACCTTGTCCCATTATAATAGAAAAAACTATTATAACTGAAAGGGGTGGGGGTTGGATCAGTTACCCTTAGGTCCTTAATAACACTTTTTAGAAACTCAACAACTTTAACTTTCAATAAACAAGATTGGTAAACAAATCAAACTTCATAATAATATTTAATTCAATCTTTTCCATTAAACTGTTAACTTATATATTGAGTATCATCTAGTAAACAAGTCATTAACCTTGTGTGTGTGTGTGTGTGTGTGTGTGTGTGTGTGTGTGTGTGTACCAAGTTGTAGCATGAAACAATAAACATTCAAAATAACATGCAACACAATAAACATCCACACATTTTGACACAAGTAATTTTAATGTGGAATTCATGTTAAGGGAAAAACCACTTGGGGTCGCTAACCCAAAAATTTCACTCTTATGAAGTGAGCTTGATTCACAACAAACCTGGTTAAAGGTTACATGTGCATTGTTAATAAGACCCCATAAGGTGATAGTATTAACAAGCATGGATATAGAACAAGTGAATGCACATAGATGACTAAATTTGAAGGAAAATGTTTCACATGCAACAAGCAAGGTCATAAATCTTCAGAGTGCAGAACCAAGAATTAGAATCCTGTTGAGCAACTTGCTAAAGCTATCTTTGGTTGGGATTACAACACTTGGTGCATATATTATCTATGTGGAGAGGATGGACACATTTGACCAAACTACATGAAGATTCACACCAAAAAGAAGAATCCTACCAAAAGATGTTATGTATGCAAAGAACTCGGTCATCTAGAAAATAATTGCATGAATAGAGGCAAAGTTGAAGATGAAAAGAAAGAAAAAGTTGGTACAATCAAAAGTCAAATGAAGTAGCAATTGGTAAAGAAATCTCTAGAGAATTTAAATGAAAACAATGAGATTATTGACATCCAAGACAATGGATCAAGTGGTTCAATAATATTTGCATAAGAATGAAAGGAGACCACTAGAGCTATGAAAAAAATCATATTCTACACCATATCCAGTCATCCAAGAAAGATAGTCCAAACCAACATATCAAATGCACTTGGACAGATCAAAGACACAAACCATAATGAGTTGTTAGTTCTAACCAAGTCACTCCTTAGGTTCAACTGAGCTATTAGATCTAGACAAGTTGCCTCTTAGACCTAAATGAGCATGGGTAGACATAACTAAATCACTAACTCAACCAAACATGGAAAGTCTATATTAACCAAGATTCAAGACCAAATTGAATATCTTCTCCCTACCCATGTAAGGAGCATTAAATGAAGCCCTAAATTTGGAAATCTAATAAAAGGTAAAGATCAAAGCTTTATTTTCACCATGATTTCAGAATTCTCTTTGAGCTCAGCATTCCTTAAGCCCCCCAGAGCAATTTAATGCAAGCTATTGAAGGAGATTCTAAGGAAAAGTCATCATTCTGTAATTCTTCTTCAACCAAACATTATGGAAGCATCTTCCAGTTCAAAGGTCAAGAAATGAAATAGAAATGTCGGTAAAGAGTTAGAATTGCATTCCTCCAAAATTATAGCTATATCCAACAATTACAAAGGAAAAGGATGGAATCAACATGCTCACTCTTTCATTCCTCCAAAGGTACTACTTATTCACAATATCGTATCATTTTATCATTGTTCTATCCAAGAGCTAGGGAATCTCGAGCTAGATTAGGCCTATTTCAATTTATGTGAAAATGATGTGCTAAAACAATATCACTAGCATCTGGATATCAAAGGCTTGACCCAAATCATCCATATGCCTGGAAAAGTTTGAATCAAATGGATTAGGTTTATCCTAAGACAAGTTCACAATATGTCATTCTAGCTAGAACATATCTACCCTATCACTAAAAAAATGATTCATAGGATAAGAGTGTATCCTATGACAGAGAAAGCCAAGACTACTAAAACTCTATGTCAAGTAGAACTGACAAAGTTGACACTCACTAAATGGGATGGCAAAGGCATGAAGCTAAACAATGTGACAAACATGGAAATCAAGTTTGGCATCCATGTGATTGCTCATAAAATTTACAATTCAAGTCATGCCAAAAGTGTGCCATGTGAGGTAGTGGACTTGGCATACAAGATTATAAATAAGAACATGTCATTCGACCTTGTTGAGCTTCAGTACTCCCAACTAAGCAAGAAAATGGAGAGCATTCAAGCCTCAAAGAACTATCCATGTAAGTTTGGTTCACTCGTAGTATGTTTGTTCTTCTATGTTCATAAATTATTTCCTTCCAAAGGAAATATTGTTTGGAAGAAAGATACCCCTGTTTTGTATCAAATCAATGAATTCATAAATTAAATGGGTGATAATTTTGATGGCATCATAGATGCTTACATTGAAATTTTCAAAGAAAGGATGCAAAGTAGGCTTAGGATCCATAAGCAACTTGTAGAGGACTATGAATAGGATCTATTCTTCCCGGTTGACTATGATAGAATTCACATTCAGGCAATCAAACCTAGGATAGCATGGGTTAAACCTCTAGCATATGAGGTGAATATTGATGAGACAAAGGATATTACATAGGCTCTCATCAATGAGCTAGTGGACCCCAAGGCCACTTACTTTGGAACATATGATGAGGAAAAAATGAGAATCTCTCTTGAGATTCAGATCCCTTAGATTCTAAAGAGAGGGAAGAAGAGGCTGGAAACCATTGGAAAGAAACTTGCAAAATCAAACTCACCTCCTATGATCACTGAAGGAAAGTATAATGATATAGAAGAGGAAGATGAAGAGGAAGAGAATAATGAAGAAGTGGAAGAAGAGGAACCTCCCAAGAATAAAGAAAAGACCCCATCCAAGCCACTCAAAGGAGCAAAAAGGTCAACTCCTATGATTACAACTACCAAGCCAAGGAAGGCAAGAAAGAAACTAAAGCTTCAAGGAGGATGAAGATGAATAATAAGAAAATACCCCAATTATATATGTCAACAAGGCACCCCCTGCCTTTGAAAAACAACTAGAAAATATAAGGGAAGGAAAGGGTATGGTAGGATTTAAATACTTCAAGTATGACTCCAAAAGAAAAGAGGAGTAGAAACAGATTGAGGAAGCATTAGTTGTGAAAATGCTAAAGTGGAAATATGACCCTTCTGAGCTAAAAGGGCATGTTCCTAAAAAATTATTGAAGGATGTTTCACATTATTGGGATAATGTAGCAAAAACAGAGAAGGACATTAGAGAGAAAACCGTAAGAAATCTCATTCCTAATCTCTCTCACAAAGAAATCAAGGAGAAAATGTCAAATAATGAAGATAAACAAACTCCAAGATTTAAAACTTTTCAAATTTTGTCAAACAATATAGAAGATGTTGTGTAGTCCACAACAAAGACATGGAAGAACATTTTTGACATCAAGGATGAAGGAGCTCTTCCAGAGATTCAAAAAATTGAGGATTATGATGCTAATAATGTTTCAACAAAAGTCATGGCATCACTTCTCTACACTCCACCTAAGGCAAAAATTGTGTAGCAATCAATTAAGTTGAACATAGTTCAACCTAGTAGTGAAGTAAAAATTATCACACCTTTCCCAAGTTCTATCACAAATGAAACTGAGCAATAGGTCCCATCAGCTTCAACCAAGCAAAAGACTCCCTTGATCTTGACCAAGCATCAAGCTCTCTTAGTCACAACCAAGGAACAACAACAAGATGGAAGGACTTGGTTGACAAAGGAAAAGCTACCATTAATTCTTCAAAAGGAAAAAGCAAGGGCAAAAAGAACATAGTTGATGGAATTGATCTTAATGAGGAGATTGTAATCCCAAATTGGGACCAATCAAATCTATCTACAAAGCAAATGGATATCCTAGGAGAGCTATGGAACAAAAGTGCAAAGCAAAGAATGCTAAGAGCTAAGAGAGATAGGAGCCAACTGTTGGAAGACATCAAAGAAATATTCATAGATGCTCTATCTATAGAGGTAAATGAAAAGGTCCCTTTCATTGATTAATTAATTGGCATTGTGCATAAATTCAATGAGGATACTAATGGACAGGACAAACATCTCATGAAAGCTGAGAAAGGAAGTTTGAGAATAAAGTGCTAGATAATGTAGCACAAAAGATAGCAATTGATCAAGTAGAACTATCTACTTTGATGTCTTCATCAAAAAATCTTGTAAATAACATTGTATCTTTATTTGTAAAGTTGAGTGATTCCACTAACTTTACCAAGGATATAAAAGAAAATTAGCCAAGATTGATATGTACTTGAAGGATAGTGCAGATCAATTGGCACTTAATGCAAGCTCAAGTTCCAATCACTTTGCAAAATCCATATTTTTGATAGATCTTCAAGAAGAATTGATAAGGGAAGAGGTCAAAATAAGAACATTGGTTGATATTCAAGGTATGTTACTTCCCCACATGGATATTATGTAGAAGAGGATGGATCATGAAAGGACATTAGTGAAGGACACAAATCTATTAGCTGCAGATCATATGTATGAGTTATCAGTAGAAATTTAGTTTGATCTAAACATTTTAAAAGTATTGCAAGATAAGTAGGATAAGACTATGTCCATAATTTAGAAGGTACACCATGATTTTCTTTCTCATTTTGGCTTAACATTGTAAATATTTTGACATTTGTAACAAAAACAAGGGGGAAAGAAAGTGTACAAAGGGGAAAGTATATAGAAGAAGTATATGTACAGAAAGAAAGATATGTAAAAGTAGATAAACAAAAATAATTTTGAAAAACCAAAATCAGAGTTTTAGTTCAAACCGAGTTGCAAAGTCTTCAGTGCAAACTGAGCTACCAAATCAAGAATATTCCAAGGGGAGGTTTGACTGAAGAAGTTTTTTTTTTCAGATCTTATGTATGATAAGTGTTTTTGTCACTAATTTCAAAAGGGAATATTTTTTATCACAAGATAAGATATATTGCCAATTAGTATCAAAAAACTTTGTCATAATAGATGGATAGTTGCAACTAAGTTACTAGTATGCAGTGTTAATCGAGCTCACAAAGGATCCAAGCAAACAAGTTAACATTGTAGTAAGTTGGAGTGTCAATCGAGTTGTAGTGGCAACTGAGTTGACAGTTCACATCAAGTTGTAGTGACAACCAAGTCGACTGTGTCTATCGAGCTCCAATGTGAACCGAGTAAGCAAATCAATCTTGTTCTAAGGTGATAATCAAGATGGAAGAACAACATGAGCTAAGTCAAAAGGATCTACTGAGTGATTAGTGTGAACCAGGTACCCAGTATCTACCAAGTGCCAGAGATAGCAAAGGAGATAGTGGTGATCGAGTGTTTCCACTATCACGCGAGTAAGCCATTAGACCCAAATTACAACACTGAGCTGACTTGGTGATTTTTTTTGAACTATTCATGTTGTAGCCGACCTATGAAGGAATTTATTTGGATAGATATAAGTATAAGCTATTTTTTTTATCCAAAGAAGTGTGCATGGTCAATCCCAAATCCTTTAATAGGGTGGACCTAATAATCCTTGCAAAAAATCCTATCAAAGTACATACTTAATTGTATTGTATAAATCCTTTCGTAAGGTGGACCTAATAGTCCTTATTTCTCTTAATTAAGTATAATCATCAAAAGTGATCATTTGTAAGCCTTAATAGGCCAGCTTTATTGCTACAGTAGTGAAGCATTATGGGTTTCATCACCACCCTAGTTTTACCTTCTACTTAAAGTGTTTTTGGGTTATCAAATATTGTGTTATGGTGTTGTTACTTTATTACTTTAATGTTCAATGCATGCAAGTAGATTAGACAATATAACAAAGTAATTTAAGTGATTGAAGTTTAAGTGGTTCCTGATTCACATCCCCCCCCCACAAAAATGTACCAACAAATAGTTATCTTCTTAATTGTTTTTCTATAGCCAAATGTTATTACTTTAAAATATCATTATTGGGAAGTGATAGAAGAATGTATTAGGTCCATTTTGTCTTTTGAATGAATCCATTTGGTTAAGTTTAGTGAAATTTATCATTATTTGAACTAAAAAAGTTAAACCCTAACCTAAGGTAAACAAAGAGCATACACAATGTGATGAGTGAAGGTTCTCTTCAAGGTAGGGAATAGGGGAACCCAAGACATTGTTGCTGATCCAAACTAGGATCTAGTGGTGGATATCTTGAATGAAAGATGAGTATGAGAAATCTCTCAATAAGTGATCAGTGAGCATGATTCAGTTGTAAAGAAGAATAGGTTGGTGTGGTCAATATGGAGAATGTAGAGGATAGTAGACATAGGTTTGGTTGACCATTATTAGATCTTTTAGTGTAATCTTGGGTATGGGGCCTATGAATATAGAGACGTGTAAGAAAATATAGAGACTTGTAAAAATATTACCATTAACCCATGAATTATCTACTCCTACCTCTTGGCATTTCCCTTGTTGCCTCTTCTCCATTGCATATTGTAATGGATGCACAAAAAGATTAATAAGAAGGAAAATATTATTCTTTACATATCTTATTTGCACAAAAATGATCTTATTTGTTTATGGGCATAGGGAACTTATCAAGCCTTATTGGTTGCATGTTTTTTATTAAAAAAATTATGTTCATTGAAACTATGACAAAAAATTGGCATCACAATTCCAATGAATGCAGGTAAAATTTTTAAAAACACATACAAAATGTCTTGTTTCTTAGAAATAGTTATCAAAAATTTAGGTCAAATATATTGGTGTGGATACATTTTGTGAGATGCCTTATTTGGTCAACTAGTTTTTGGGATCAAACTTATTTGATGATTTGTTTTTCTTTACCAAATTATGGAATTAAATAAAAACACATATTCGCATTCCTCATACCTTCTATAAACATTCTTCCATAATTTAACAAATTTTGGCATTAGTACATATCTTTTCTTTTGTCTTTTTTGATGGCTTCAACTTATGACACACTCCATCCTTTGTTAAAGAATAGGTATTTGCATACCCATCGTGTATTACATGATGATAAAATTGCCAAGGCGTTACCAACAACAAATGGAAAACATCTATATACATAATATCCAACTTAACCTCATCATGATAGCTTCCAATCTTAAACTTTATGAGACATTTTTCATTAACCAAGTCCATATGATCCTTTTAAAACCAAGCAATCTGGTAGCAATTCAAATTATTCTTTCTTTCTAACTTCAACTTATTAACCATTTACTAAAAAATAAGGTTATTTGTGCTACCACTATCAATAATGACATTTCATACTTTATCATTACACCTATAACAAATTCTTCATTTGTTCGAGTTCATTCTCATCACTCAAGAAGGCTCCTTTAGAAATTAGAACTTCTCCTCTTTCCAAATATTTAGAATGTGATAACTTGGCATCTTCATATATGTGCAAAAATCATGCATTAACTTTTGGTCTTTGATTTTTTTCTCCCTTGATAATTGAGGAAACTCATAAATCCTATGACCTTCTCCGTAATGGAAACGTGTTCCAACAAAACCTCCTCTCCCTGGATCTTTCCCTCTTCCTCACCTCTTTGATCCCTATGATTATGATTTTAGGATTGATTGAAATTATTTCCCTTCTAATTCTTACCATTGATTGCTTCATCATTCTTTTTATGGTCTTCAATTTGGCCTCCATATGACCATATGTTGGATTCTCCACCACGACCTCTTCCACTTTTCTTTCTTTCAAAGTTCTTGATCAGTTTTTCTTCCACCCTTAAGGAAATTGGTATTCCTATTCAATAATTATTGTTCTAACCATAATAAACTCTTGAATTCTTGGCATCAACCCATTAAGGTAACAAAAAACTTTCTCCTTATTAGCTTTTGCATGACCTGTTCTGACGAGAACCTGATAGAACTCTTAGGTATACTCCTAAATAGATATTCCCACTTACTTCAACCCATGCATTATCTTTAGAAAATTATTTCCCCTCTAATTCTATGTAATGTATGCCTCATCATTTTTTTATGGTCTTCAATTTGGCCTACATAAGACCATATGCTAGATCTGTTGCTACAACCTCTTCCACCTTGCCTGCTTTCAAACTTCTCATTCAATTTTTCTTCCACCCTTAAGACGAATTGGTATGTCTCTTAAATATTGGTCATTCTAACCAAAATCCTAAATTCTTGGCCTCAACTCTTTAATGTAACGGGAAAATTTATCCTTGTCATCTTCCACATGCTCCTGAATAGATCTTCCTACTTGCTTCAACCCATATAGTCACTTTATCAAATCAAGATCATAATTGATAGGAATTAATTATCTCTTCAATTTGTTCACCATTCAATCTCATCTTATGATTCTTTCCTTTCTGCTTCTATTTCACTCCAAATGAATCTCCTATCACTAAATTTTCATATGAACCTTCATTTGGCCTTTGCAAATTTGATCCTCTCAAGATCTTTGATATCTTCACACCCAAAGTATTTTTCTTGATCATTGATCTAGGTGATGTGTTGCTCTAGGTTAAGGCTTCCCTAAAATGTGGGGACTTCAAGCTTAGGTCTCTTTCCAATCCTAGAAATGGTCAAAATCCTAGCCTCTTATGGATTTACTTTTGGAAATTCTTGTTCTATATGCCCTTATTCTTCAAATTCCTCCCCACTTTTCTCTCTTTCTATAATATTCATTCATCTATAAATCTCTACTTTCAATACCTCCACTTGTCTCTTGGGGGCTTTAAAGCCCTCCTCTGACTATTCTACCATAGTTTCTTTGCTAAGGTATTTTTTCTTATCGGTCAAACCCACAACCATGGTCCTAGTACAAAATACCTCATAGTGAGTGATCTATCTACACATTAAGGAAAATCGTCTTCAATATCACTTGATGAAGGGCACTCCATTATTAACATAAACACACCCAATAGAATAGAGAAATAACAACAAATTAAAAGAATAGAAAATGGACTTCTTACTATCTCCAATAAAATAGAATTACAATATTCAGAAATAGAACATGAGAATTTTCCTTATAATATTTTGTAGGCCAGAGGCACCATCTATCTATCCAAAATCATCTTAGCAGCCCTACTTACCTTCTTTATATAGGTAGTTTTCCACCACCCAAGAAGGTTCTAGAAAATTTAGCCCTAAACTTTGAGGTCAACCCCTAAGATATTATTATTCATATTTTATTACATTAGATTATGCCCCAACAACTTTCAAAACTTAGAAGAAATTTCAAAGGAATTTCATTTTCTTTAATTTCAAGTAGGACAACTTTTGTGGACCATAACTCATTGTCATTTTCTCCAATTGGCTATTATGACCCCATTTTGGAAATTTCACAAACTATTCTTCAATGCCCAACTCATGCAAGATCCAATTAGTTGGGGTTTGAGCCCTTTTAGAGCCTCTAAAGCCTTCAAATTTGAGTTCAACATTTTTATACCCTTCTACCAATAGATAAAATATTCAATGACTTCACAAATAGACTTGATCTTGAAATGGAACTTTATTGGCAAACTGATATATCTAAAATGAACCTGTAGGGAAGAAATCAAAATATTCCAAGATCAAACAACCAACTTACTAATAATAGTAAGATTCCAAAAATAAAAAATTTGGATTGAGATAGCCCTTATCAAAAAAGTTAAAATAGAAATATTGTTGGATGATGAAAGATTTCCCTTACACATAAGATGCTACTACATCAAAATTACATCAGTCTAGCAATATCATGTTAAAATATAGTCCACTGATATAACTGAGAGGAGGGGTGAATCAGTTATATGAATAATATCACCAATAACAACTTTAAAAAAGCTTAACCATATGAGTAATGTAAACTGGAACCACAAAAAAATACTCATGCACAATAACACCAAATATGTTAACTAGGGAAACCATTGATCAAAGGGAAAACCCTGGTGGGGATGGTACTCATAAAATGATGTACTAATATAAATATTCCTTGTTAGAGGATAGACCCTATTAGGAGTCTGTTACAATATTCAGTCCATATGAGTCCCTATTAGGAGACTTTGAATACCTCGTAGGAGTTTCCAACCCTGTTAGGACTTGTGTCAACCCTGTTAGGACTTGTGGAAGACAGTTGGACCCACTGCTCAAACAGCTTTGAGGGCAAGACTAATGAACCCACTGTCAAAATGATCTTTGTGTTATTCCTTGTAGAATAATAGAATTTAATTGTACTTCCTTCCTCTATCTATGTCCTATCAACTAGACTTCTACTCCTTTTGATCTTGTAACCAGATCATGAATTGTGCATCCAATAATCCCTTAGATTGCTTACACACATTCAATCAACACTTTGCTCCTTTTTGCACTTTGCAAATGTAATGCATAATAGATACTTGATACAATTACAATTAAGGAAAACATATTTCCTTTATACCATACCTTCATAATAATTCCTTGAGTTTTCCTTAAGGCTTTCCCAACTAATTAATAAGATATATAATTAATTACAACTACAATAGCACTATCGTCTCACAATCTATACAAAACTTTACATGTATGACTCCAGGTATTATGTACTCACTAATGTCATCACCTAATTGTCCTCTATCATTGGCTCACTATACATCAGCTCATTATATCTTGGCCAAAATATATAATGCAAATATCAAAAATTATCAAACAAATGCTCTGTTTCTGTGCTACTCACAATAAATCAAACACAACTATCATAAATCTTTGATTCAGATTTTGTCCTCTTAACCATGTCATTAGGACACTCTCAAGAACATTTCCATAATTGTGCATCACTTAACCCTTACTCAGTTACTATGCAACATAAGATCTCTGACTGCTTTTCTTCTAGTCTCTACAAAAACACTGTTATGTTGACATCAATGACAAACACAGTCATGAATGCAACATATCAATACTCTCCAATGCTTACGATACTCCCTTAATGTAGTATCATCAGGATTCATGCTAACAATCTTCCCCTTTTGTGTTGATGGCAACATAGATGAAAAAATATCTAAGTTCTAAGAATACCAAGTAAAACTTTGTTGTTGCATATTCTTGCATCTTTACATGAATCTTTCTAAATCTCTCTCAAAAAGATATTTCTCCCCCATTTCTTAGGAATACTTCTAATGCACACTCTCCTCTATGCCTTAGAAGATTTTTTTCATGCCTATCTCTCCCTCATTGACATCAATGTCAAATTTTTCAATCATTTTACCAAATACCAAGAGTCCTCCATGACTCAGTACATACCAGATACTCCCCCATTCAGGAAGCATCAACATATAGTCCAATCAAATAATAGTGCTCTACGCCACTAGACTAATGCACTCTTTATATCTCCTACTTAGAAGTAGGAAAGCACATAACCCCAATCATACCTCTTAGGTACTCAAATGTATCTTTAGGCAAAGGCTTCGTGAAGATATTTGCAATATGATCTTTGGTACTTACATACTCTAATTTGATCTCCTTTTATGTTTCTTTCTCTTAGCACATGATACTTAATTGATATATGTTTAGTCTTATAATGCAATACAAGATTCTTAGACATACTTACTATACTTGTGTTATCACAGTAAATGATAATAAGTTCTTCAATCTCAATTATGATATCCTTCAAAATTTGTTTCATCTACATAACTTGATTACAATTATTTGTTGCTACAACATACTCTACCTTAGCTATACTTTGTGAAATACAATCTTGCTTCTTGCTTAACCAAGAAACCAATCTTCCTCTAATAAATAATTCTCCACCACTGGTGCTCTTTCTGTCATCCATACTACCTACCCAATCAACATCAGTATATGCACAAAGTGTGAAATCATTTGATCTATCAAACCAAATTCCATAGTTAGATGTTCCTTTCAGATATTTGAATATTCTCTTTACTACTACAAAATGAAATTCTTTAAAATCAAATTGAAATCTAGCTACTATCCCAACTGCATTTGTTATATCTGGTCTTGTGTGAGTCAAATACTGCAAACCTCTAATCATTGAGATATACTTCTTTTGTTCTATTGCAGGTGTCTCATCTTTGCTAGATAACTAAGACCAATTATCATGGGTGTACCAACAAGTTTACAACTTTCCAAACCAAACCTTTTCAACAAGTCTTTTAGGTACTTATTTTGTGAGATGAATATACCATCATTATTTAGTGTAATATGCAATCCTAGGAAAAACTTCATTTCTCCTATCATGTTCATTTCAAATTCATTCTTCATATCTTAAAAAAATTCATCACTAGCTTCATCATTGCCTCCAAAAATGATGTCATCAACAAATATTACAATGATCAATAAACCATTTTCAAGTTCTTTTAGGTACAAGTTAATTTATTTTGTACCTTTAGCAAATCTAAGCTTTGCCAAGTAATTGTCCAACCTCGCATACCAAGTTCTTGGTACTTGCTTCAAACCATAAAGAGATATATTCAATCTACTTACATGTCTTTGTCTTATAATAAAGGAAAACCTCCAGGTTTCTTAATATAGAATTATTCTTCTAGCTCTCCATTCAAAAATGTAGACTTGACGTACATCTAATAAACCTTGAATTCCTTATTCACTCCATAAGCTAGGAACATCCTTACTACTTCCATTCTAGCTTTAGGTGCATATGTTTTCTCATAATCAATGCCTTCTTGTTGTGAATAACCTTTACAAACACTTGTATGGCCTTATTTCTCACAACTTCTCCTTGCTTGTTCATCTTATTTCTGAAAACCCATTTAGTTCCTATCACATTCTTATCCTTTGGTCTAGGGACCAATTCCAATGTATTATTTTTAATTATCTAATCCAATTCTTCCTTCATTTCTTGGATCCAGTGATTATCCTTGACGGCTTCATCTATGCACTTTGGTTCAACTTGATATATCAAACATATCTCCTCATTTACTCTATTTCTTGTTATTGCTCATTTTTCCTTACTTTCAATTATCTACTTAGGAGGGTGATTCCTTGTCAGATTTCTAATAGGGGTAGAAGTTGACATTTCAAATCTTATTTCTTCTCTAGATTAGTATCTTTGCTCTTCTCCTTGTTCAATAATTTTCACATCATTCTAGAAGTCATTATTAGTTTTAAGGAAAACTTCAGCATATTGTCTGACAATTCTAGAGTCATTCAATTCTTCATCTAAATTATAATCTATCATTGTTTCTTTGGTTCCAAACTTCTCATCAATCCTTACATTTTCACACTCAATCATTATCTTAGTTCTATAGTTAAAGCATATGTAAGCCGCATTTTTCAAAGAGTGGCCAAGAAACATACCTTCATCTCTTCTTGGATCAAACTTATCAATGTCATCATCTCTCTTAATATAACATTTTCTCCCAAATATTTTGAAATATTTGACTGATGGTGAACATCCAAACCATAGTTCATAAGGTGTCTTATCCATACCTTTTATGATCTGTACTATGTTCAAAGTATACACTATTGTATTCACTACTTCTCTCCAGAATGTCTTAGAAACATCATTTTCAAATAGCATCGCTCTAGTTGCATCTACTATAGATTTATTTCTTCTCTTAGCAATCCCATTTTGGTTAGGTATTCTAGGTGCAGATAGTTGTCTTTTGATTCCATTTTCTTCACAAAATATGTTAAATTCTCTAGAGGTAAATTCTCCTCCTCTAACAAATCTCAAACAGTTAATCTTAACACCAAATTTATTGTCAACTCTATTCTTAAATATCTTTTACTTCTCAAAAGCTTATGATTTATCTTTAAGAAATGCTACCCACATCATTCTAGTGAAATCATCAACAAAAATCATAAAATACCTTTCACCATAGAATTCTCTTGTTCTTGCAAGACTACTTAGATCTATGTGAATAATCTCCAACTTCTCTATGGTAGTGAACTTCTTACTAGTTCATCTTCCATCATCTTATCATCTTGATATGCACACATCCAATTTTCTAACCTCATTCTCTTAGCATAATCATCACCTTCAAAACTATATTCTAATGCTTTCAAATTTTCCTGAGATGTTTCAAGTGACTTTACTTGATTGTATTCATTCTGTGGAAGGGCTGATAATAGAGATTCTCTTGCTCTCATGTTATACATAAATAGAACTCTTTCTTCCTCAATGCAATCTTCTAGTTTTAATTCTTCAACAATTTTCTTATTTCTCTTTGTCAAGATCCAATATCCTAGACCCATGCACAATAGATGAGTCTTTATCTTCTTCTTCCAACTATCATAGTTGGCCCCATCAAATCTAGGACTATCTTTTCTGAAAATATTCACCATCGATCTCCCAAAGTTGTTAAGCATAACCTTCAAGGAACTAATGCTCTAATACCAATTGTTAGAATATATAGTCCACTAATATAACTGAGAGGGGGGGTTGAATCAATTATATGAATAATACCACTAATAAAAACTTTAAATAATCTTAACCATATGAGTAATGTAAACTGAAACTACAACAAGATACTCATACACAATAACACCAGATATGTTAACTAGGGAAACCCTTGATCAGAGGGAAAACCCTGGTAGGAATGGTACTCACAAGATGATGTACTAATACAAATATTCCTTGTTAGAGGATTGACCCTATTAGGAGTCTATCACAACATTTAGTACATATGAGTCCTTGTTAGGAGACTTTGAATCCCTATTAGAAGATTCCAACCCTGTTAGGAGTTGTGTCAACCCTATTAGGAGTTGTGGAAGATAGTTGGACCCACTGCCCAAACAGCTTCGAGGGCAAGACCAATGAACCCACTATCCAAATGATCTTTGTATTATTCCTTGCATAATAATAGAACTAAATTGTACTTCCTTCCTCTGTCTCTATCCTATCAACCAGACTTCTACTTCTTTTGATCTTGTAACCAAATCATGAACTATGCATCCAATAATCCCTTGGATTTCTTACATGCATTCAATCAACACTCTACTCCTTTTTGCACTTCACAAATATAATGCAAATAGATACTTGATATAATTATAATTAAGAAAAATGTATTTCCTTTGTACCATACCTTCATAATAATTCCTTGAGTCAGCCTTAAGGCTTTCCCAACTAATTAAAATAAGATATATAATTAATTACAATTACAATAGCACTGTCAGCTCACAGTCTATACAAAACTTTACACATGCAACTCCAGGTCTTTTGCAATCATTAACATCATCATCTAACTATCTATTGCCATTGGTTGATTGTGCATCACCTCATTATATCTTGGCTAAAATATATAATGCAAACATCAGAAACTGCCAAACAGATGCTCTGTTTGTGTGTTGCTCATAGTAAATCAAACATAACTATCATATATCTTGGATTCAAACTTTGTCCTCTTAAAAATTTCATTAGGACAATCTTAGTAACATGTCCATAATTTTGTATCACTTAACCCTTACTTAGTTACTGTGCAACATAAGATCTCTGACTGTTATTCTTCTAGTCTCTATGAAAACACTACGATGTTGACATCTATGAAAAACACAATCATGAATGCAATATATCAGCACTCTCCAATGATTAGGATACTTCCCCAATGTATTATCATCAGCATTCATGCTAAAAATATACATCATCTCACCTAGGCTCAAAATATTTGTTAGAAATAGGGAATACTGAGAAGGGGGGGTGAATCAATATTCTACAAACTTTTGTTACCAATTGGATATTATTCATTACTTTAAATCATACATAAGAAATTAAACAAGTAATGTTGAATAGTAAGAGTAATCATGCACAAAGAGAACTCATAACACCATATTTTGTTACTAGGAAAACCCTAGCCAAGGGAAAACCCCAGTGAGGATGATACTTACAAAGATATACTAATATATATATATATTCTTTATTAGAGGATTGATCCTATTAGGAGTCTATAAACACATTCAATCAGTATAAGAGTCCCTATTAGAAGACTTTGAATCCATGTTAGGAGTTGTGGTACAATGTATGCAAGAAGAGCTCATTGCCCAAATATGCACTTTCAATTACAGGAAGAGCTCACTACCCAAACAAGTAATTTATCCTATAAGTTCTTCAAATGTAGAAGTATAGATGTTGTACCTTCTTTCCATCCGATCTTAGACCTTAGCTCAATTTTGGATCACAAAATCAGGTTATCAAAAACTTGCTCTATGCATATGATACAAAACTTTGCATTCATATCTTTCATACATAATCTTCACAAATAGTTTTTCAAATAACTTCGCAAGATGTCTTTGCATAAATACCATGACTTTTCACAAATTGTTGCTAGGTTGGCTAAGACCAAAATAAACTTTCCAATTTAGAGTAAACATATAGGATGTCATCCCTAATTGGTCAAGTGATTATTTTGTAAATAAAATAATTTCTTTACCTATCATTTTGTTGTTCTGTAAATTTAAATATCTCTTTTTCATACTATATGTACTAATGTCCATGGTTATATGGATCATCATCAACATGTATATTTGTTTTCATATAACTTCTCTCTCAAAAATAATATCATATAAATAAGTTATACTTCAAATGTTACTCTATGTTCCTGTCTGATAAACACATAACTGCATTAACTAGAACTTGAATAACAAGCGTCAGAGTTAGTATTCCTACAAGCAATGTTAACCAGATGTTCAACTCACTTCATTCTTCCTCCATGTAACCTTGCTAGTCATAGCATGATGTCGACAATAAGTTGCATACAAAATAATACATTGTTGTAACCCATTTTCATAGTTAGACAATTTTATGAGTACCAAAAAGCTAAGTATGTTTATTTCTGAGGTTTTCTACAAGCATGTACATTATGTGTTGCCATTAATGACAACATTTATATATCTACATATAGCCAATTGTCAACAATATTTACATCAATAGGCTCTTAAATGGTTGGTATTTCATCATCATCATCTTGATCAATACTCTTCTATAGTGTAGATAAGGTTTGTACTATGGCTTCCTTCTTATCCTTATCTAAAATACCTTTCTCAACTTGTTCATGCTTCTATTTATCACCTGTAATTTTCATATTCTTTATATGTACCTTCTCATCCTTGTTCTCATATCCTCTCATCCTTGTTCTCATATCCTCCAATAATATTCTCTACCAATACCTGCATTTGTTTCTTGATAGGTACATCTCATATGCCATCATCGATCATCAATTATTATATTACTTGATCAATACCTATCATTTTTGGTACTTCCATTTGCACATCAAGTGATTCAAGGATACGAATATCATTAGTGGTGAACTTTACACCTCCATTCTTCCATCCTTCCTTTGTATGAGTTATGTTTTGATCCTCATATTATAGTTCATTATTAACTATCCGCAGTTCTTTCTTTGTCTCTTCCTATTTTAAAAACTTCTTTAGTATATCCTTTGTCTCATCTTGGATAGATTGGATCTTGTGTGTGCAAATAGTTTACCTACATAAATAACTCCACACTTCAATACAACATAAGGTTGTTAATTAATAATGAAAAAATAGTGCATATAATAAGAAAAGAGACTAACAATAGCATCATATTTCTCTCTATCTAGAACAAGTGTGAAATGGATCTTTGAGGTGCTCTCAGGCATTGCAGATTGTAGTGCCTGCCCCTAGTTCGCATTTCTGTTATCATTGTCAAATTCTTTTAGGTTGATTTTATGCATTGATTAGTTTTAGAGATACTAGATTTGTAATATTATGATATTATTTCATGATTTTGATTGCAAATGTATCAGTTATTATTGCTTAGTTGATTTCATTCATGTGTTGTTAATGGTATTTTGATGATCCTAGTTAGTAAATGTGGTTTCTTTCATAAAAATGTTAACATGATGTCTTTAATGATGATTATGTTGTATTGATAGAGATGCATTATTATATGTACGCATTTGATATTAGACTTATGATTTTTACGATACTTACCCCATACTTGCATGTGTATGGTGCGCGTGTTTATTTTATCTTTCTATCTGACGTGTTTGATGTGGTTAAGGGAGGGAGTCGTAGTCACCTGCTAGTCGGGATCTACACGATGAACCACTCCCCGCCATTGTCTGTTTAGTTTAGATATATTATATACATGTACATGCTCGTCTTTTATGCAGGATGCAGGTACCGGGCATCGACTTCCCTGAATTGACAGGATGAGCGTGCCCTATTACAAATACTCAAATGGTGAGAATGGGAAGATAATGATCAGGTCCAATCCTAGCCATAAGCCTATAATACTTGTCCTGCAAGGAGGACTCGTAACAGACTGTCTACCCTTTTTTAACCTGTGAGTATTTTGTGTATATTGTTTTGTGAGTCTTTGATGTATTTTCTATTAATTAAGTCTAATTAATAGATTAAATTAATAATTTAATTTAATGAAGAATTATTATGACTTTTTGAATATTTAATTATATTTAATTAATTGAGAAATTAATTAAATATAAAGAATTGAATTGGAAGATAAAAGTTTTAAGATTAAATTTAGAACATGATAATATTTATTTAATTTAATAATAATATATTTAGAGTTCATTTTTAAATAAATGCTAAATATTATTGTTATTTAAGTTAATAAATATTTATCAATTTAAACGTTCAAAAATATATTAAAAAGGAAAAAGATATGAATTTATGGAAAAGATTTAAGTTCGCATGAATGAGTTTTAAATATAAGAGATTAATTTAAAAGATTAAAAAAAATGTGAACTTAATAAAGATATTCTAAGAAAGTGTGCATGAGATTTTAAAAGGTTATTAAATTAATTTAAAGTAAAGTAAAGTGGAAAGTTAAATAAAGTAATTTAATAATTCACTTAAAGTGCATGAAGGAATAATAAAAGAATATTTTAATTTAAAAAGGAAATTAATTGTGCATGAATGAATTAATTAAATAAGAGAGAATTAATTATTGGAGATAAAAGTTAAAGTTTAAATTTAGAACGTGATTGATTATATTTATTTAATTTAATAATAATATATTTAGAGTGCATTTTTAAATAAGTGCTAAATATTATTGTTATTTAAGTTAATAAATATTTTATCAATTAAGTTTCTAAAAATGAAATTAAAAGTGAAAAGATATTTAATTATCATAAAGATTATAGTTCGCATGATTTATGCATGAGTTGAAAATAAAAGAAATTAATTTAAAAGATAAAAACATGTGAACTTGAATAAAGATATTTTAATAATGTGCACATGAGATTAAAAAAGTTATAAATTGATTTAAAATAGAAGTTGAGTGGAAGTTAAATAAAGTAATTTAATAATTCACTTAAAGTGCATGAAGGAATAATAAAAGAATATTTTAATTAAAAGAAAATTAATTGTGCATGAATGAATTAATTAAATAAAGTAATTATTATTTTAGAGTTGTGGAGATAGAAACCCTAAAGGGTAATTAGATTCTATATTAGAGGGTTTTGGGGTCATTATTTATGGGAGAGTTTTTCAGACACAGGTTTTCAAGACACACACAAGTGTCAAAGGCACACACAGGTTTTTGGAGAGCAACTGGAAGGGTTTGGAAAAGAAGAAATTTTTCATAGCTTGAAGGATATTGCTTGCAGTAGAAATTTTCATCCAGCTGTTAGAGTTTTAGCATCAGTACGAGGTAGGGTTTTGTGAACCATTTTAGAAACACTTTCGGATCTCTGTCTTCTTTGTGCTTGTTGAAAATTGCTTTCTCAAATTTTATTGAATGAATCTTGCAACCTTTCTTCTGAATCTTTTGCTATTTGATTTCTTCTGGGAATCCGGATTGAAAAAAAAAAAAACTATTTAGAAAACTTCGTTCTACAATTGAAAGAAATTGGTAATAAATCGGGATCTGGGCTTTTGAATTAAATTGGAATTTAGAAATTTAAATTTAGAAAGGGTTTGTTTGTGGAAATGAAAATCTTATATTGAAAATGCGAAGGGTTCAATTTATTTATTTATCTTCCTACCAGGTTAATATCGTAAACGTTCTTAATATATATATATATATATATATATATATATATATATATATATAGGAATTATTTAATAAAGTTTATATAATCATAAATTTTATAAAATAAATCAGACTTCTTATAAAAAAAAATTAATTAATTTTTTAAATAAATAAAAAATGTCTTACAAAACTTTTTAATAAAATTAAAATTAAAAATAATTATTATTATTATTATAAATAAAATAACTTAGCATTTACGCCCACTTACCTCATTAAAATCGGCGACGTCCATGCATTGGGCAGAGTACTGCCGATCGCAGTACCTGCGATGCGCAGTGTACTGCCGATCGCAGTACCTGCGATGCGCAGTAAAGAGGCCACACGGCTGTAATGTCGTCGGCCAATTATAATTTGTTTTCTTTTTTTTATGGAATTTGTTTTTATTACTTTTGATATTTAATTTAATATATGTTAATTATTAATAATTATGAACAAGTTTCATTTTATTAATAAATTTTAATATTAAATCTAATCTTATTTAATAATGTTTTATTGGTAATTAAATAAATTATTGGTTCTTAATTAAATTTGTTTTTTATTAAGAATGATTAATAACAAAAGCTATTTAACAAAGATGTAAATTTATTTATTTAATTTATAATATTAATTCTAATAAAATTGGAGGGATTCTTTTACAATTAGTAGAGTGTTAATTTTTATGACTTAAATAAATGAAAAATTATTCTTTGGCTATTATTCTTTTTTTTGGCTCTAATAATGTGGGTAACCTTATATTAGTTTAAATTGAATAAACGGATGGATTATTGGGTGTGTTAAACTGAGAATCTTCTACACTTAAAAAAAATATATTGAACACAAATATGAAACTTTACTTTTGACCTTATTATGTCTTTTCAAATCAAACCCAAACTGTGAAATTGTACTGTTTTCTATGTATTGTCTTTACTTGTGAAATTTGGGGTTGACCTAGTTTGACCAGTCTAGGATGTATACCAGAGGCTTTGTCAGATTTCTGTTATACCATTTATGTGGCTAGTTGTCATGATGTGTTATGTGATTCAAATTGAAATTATAGTTATGAGGTTTACTTTATGAAGCATTTATGTGTACTTGGGTGGGAGAACCATCCTATTAATAGGTTGCCTGTTAAGGAACCGAGTTTGATCTTTATGGGTGTTGTGGTATGGGACACAACTATGTTTTTATGTGCTTAGGAGAGGTTGTCTAGGTATGTGAATTTGGAGTGGCTTGCATAGGGGTCCGGGACCCAAAGTGGTCAGTACCAGGGTAACCTAATGCAAGTTATGTAATAAGTGATAATCTAGTAAGTAAAATTTATGGGGGGAAACACACTAAAAAGATAAGTTAGAGATATTTGATCTACCCATGCCTTGAGTGCTTGTATAGACTAAGGATGGGAATGAGATGAGTGCCTCGTCTTCTTGAGAGGGCTTTCTAGTTTCCATATGTGTGATGTTGAGGGTCCGGGGTTCATAGTAACCAGTCCAGGGTAACTCAACGCTTGAGGGTCCGGGGTCTTTTAAGAGATCAGTCTAGGGTAACTCAAGCAGCCATGTGATGACACTCCCTAGTATGTAGTCTGAGTCTCCTCTGTAGATCTCTGTAGTTTTTGTGTACCTCTGGTGGTGTATTTATTGTTGGATATGTTTATTGTGGTTATTACTTTCATTAAGGAGGATTGATGATTCATGGATGATGTACTCTTGACATGTGGCTTTTGACTTGAGGTGATTATCTTTCGTTGACTTTATCTTATGATCTTGGTATTTGGTTTATACTTAGTTTGTGTATGATGTTTGGTTATGTGGTGTCGGTATTGGATTGAGTGTTCTTTCTTTGGATTATTTTATCTTCTTGAGTAGTATGTGTTACCTTTGAGGTAGTTTTGGCTATTAGGGGTACCTTGCCTAGGAATGTTTTATGTTTGATAGCCATTTGTGGATCATTCATTATCTTCCCTGCACGGTGGGAGTGGAAGCCTGACTAGGTAACCACGCAGTCGGGAGGTAGTGCCTTCTTACCATTTGGGTCCCCCTTCACATTGTCAGCTGTTGGATGTTCGTTGCAGAAGATGTACCTTTATCATTCTTATTTATTATCTTAGAGACTTCTTTTCAGATGATGTATATATGTTATCATGTATTCTGATTTATTGTATCTATTTTCACATACCCTGCGACATGTGCAGTGGATGTTATTTAGTGGATGTACTTTCATTGTATTGTTTATACTTATGCTTTGCTTATGCGATTATGTATCTGTTATTTCTTTATGATCATGAGACATTGTACTCAGAACTTAAACTAATTAATTTAAAATCATTAAATGTGACTCAACGTAAAGGAACTCTTGAGGAATTGAAACTATATCTGTAATTGATTATGTGTATTTGATATGTATGTTCTTATTGCTTCCGCATTAATGTTATCTTGATGTTGTTTAAACTTCAAAAAAAAAATAGTTCAGTAAACATTGTAAAATGTTAGGTTTAATTCTCTTGGGTTCCTGAGCGAGGCGTTACACAGATTCATGATTAGTGAAAACAGATTCTAGAATGAGATATTTAGATTGAAACAATGCAATTATAATGCATCTAAGATGAGAAATTTAAGACTAAATGGGTTAATTCCATTATGAAATCAAAGCACAATTAAGCTATAATGAGTATAAACTTTTATAGCATGTATTCAAGATGCAAGAGTATGGGATCAAATGAGCTCAAAATTAATTTCCTTTATAAAAATTAAGAGAAAATGAGTGGATAATATTTATTCTTAATTTTTAAGATTATGATTAATCCTTAATTGATCCATGTGTATTAACTCCCATTAGTCCATTAACAACTAATTTTTCATTTAGCGGTGAGTTCTGATTTAGGAGATTCTATTATTATTTTTTAATCAATTACTTTTCTCATTACCATTTTTGGCATCTCCTCTGGACTCGTTGTGGTCAAATATATTAGCCTTTTTTTATTAGTACACTATCATCGCTACTACTTTCTTTGAGAGTAGACAAGACTTTTACAACTTCTTGTTCTTGTCCCAACTCAACAATAGCATTTTCTTCCTCTATATCTTGGTGTTTTTCTTCCTCTATATCTTGGTGTTTTTCTTTCTCTTCTTGTTTAACTTCATCTTCTCATAAAAACTCTTCTTATTGATTATCCTTACGTAATTCATCTCTAGTAACCTCCCAATTTGTTTCTTTTTTTTGTTTATGGGTAGCATTATTGATAGTGGTATCTAACTCTTTCATTACCTAATCTATACATGCCATGTTAGGAACTTCTATTAGCTTATCTAGAGCTTTTTGGGCAATATCCCATTCAAAATAAACATGTGTCACTTTTGGAGGTTGCAGCTCCATTATCTCTAGCTCATCTCCATCAATATGATGTACTTTTCTCTATCTAGTTCATCCTCCATAACTTGGACTACTTCTTCCTCTTTCCCTCCATCTAATTTCAAATTTTTCCTTAATATTCTCTTAGTTTCCTCCTCAACTATCTTGGAATCAACATAGTTTAATATGGTCAATCTTTTCTTAGTTTTAAAAAGTGGTTTTTTTTTTTACCGAGTGTTTCCTTTATCTTGTCTTCTTCTAATTCCAGGTGGAGTTACACCAAGACATAATCAATTAACTCTTTGTCTTCCCTAATTACATATTTCTACCTGACCTCTGACTTATCTTAATGAATTTTGGATCTAGCCTTGCAATTTAATAAATGATATACTTAGCTTATTCATTCTAAACACAACAACATCTTCTAACCTTTTATGTCCATCTTACTTGAAGGAATCATAATATATTTCCAAACATTCTAGTATACTCCACTTTTCAACTTGAGTAATAATCCCTTATGTAGGGTTATAGTTACTTATTTAAACTTTAATTGTCTTTATATTTGGTAGTCCAACTACTTTGTAATACTTTTTAGTAGCTCTCATTTATTGTTCATCTTCAATTAACTCAGTTCCTTCCTCTTTATCAAATTCAACAACCTTTGAGCTTTGAGCTTTAACTTCCATGCTTCTTAGTGTAGTCTTTGTGGGTTCAATATCACCCTTATCATTTTTCCTTTTGTCTTTGTATAAATCTTTCTTGGTGGAGTCTCTTTTATTTTCTTAATATTTCACTCCCAATTTAGCTCTCAATAGATGAGACAACTTCCACCTCTTCAACTCTAACAGTATCAGATGTAATAGCTTGCTTTGTAGGATGTTTCCATCTAGTTTCAATGATTTGTTCATTTGTGAATATGTGCTTTAGAGAAAACTCCTCAAATTATTTTTTGAGCTTTTTCTCTATTACATTTTTGTTAAGAATTCTCTGAACTTCTCTATCATTATCTTCATAGGTGTCAAACTTCTTCACATTGCAATCTTTGGGTTTAAAAAGTGAATCCTCTGCATAGGCTATCAAAAGGTAATCTTTGACCTTACAACCCAATGGTATTTCCTAAGAGGTTTTGGATTTTATTGCCTCCTTTTGGTATGTATTTGTGTTAATCATAAAACATAATGAAACCTTATATTTTTTAATGATAGTAGATGAAATTCTTTCCCTTTGGTGCATGTTTTGTTGAAAGTATTTAAAATATCCCGAAACTATCTTGATAAAGGTATCTCCCAACATTCTAATGCAATTATTGATTTTGATTGATTCTAGTCCACTTATTATCCATGTAATATTGCTAATGCTTAGGAAGAAATCATGATAGTAGAAAAGTAATCTCTTTAATACTTTTCCATACCTAAATGGTGTCCTATTTTTTTTCTTTACCTTCTTCATAGTCATGCACAATTTCTCCCTTAAGATTTTACAAAAGTCAAAATCAATATTTTTATTGACCATCTTATGATCAATAAAAATAGAACTTGTCAGTATGTTATTTATCCAACTTGACTAAAATACTTTTTAAATAATGATCGCAGATGCAAATCTTATTGCTATTTTTTGATATCATTCATAGTCATCACTCTCTTATTCCACTTAGACTTGGTCAACTTGGGAACCTCATCCTATTGAGAATTACTGGTGGAACTTTACTGGTAGCAGATTAGTTGGTTACAAAATTAATTATTTCTTTTATAATCTTATATGATCTATCCAACCACAAGAATTGATCATACACATGAATCAACATATATCTGACCAAGGTAAAATGACTCACACAAGGCACACCTCTGCATGCATGCCATGTGTGTAATAAGCACCCTCTAGCCCAAGTCATGTTGCACCCAACTACATATTATGTGGACCATCACACATGATCTTTGTGAACACCTACACCTAGTGTAGTCGGTGCATTGGTGTGTCATATCTAGTTTAAAGATAAATTTCATCAGTCTCTCCTCTTTTTCATCAATTTTTGCCAATCCAACTGAATTGGTAAGGATCTATTCAATCTTCTAACAATGGTACATTGACATCCATCTCTTCTATAGGTTAAAATGACATCTTCATCATCATCAATAGCAACAAAGATAACACCTAAGCTAGTAATGCTCAAGTTTCAGGGTGCATCAAAGAAGTCTTGATTCATGGACAAACACTCAAAAGTTTATGACACAAAATTGGGACACATATATTAGAATGCATTGCTAGTCTTGCAACAAGCCATCAAAAAGATCAAATATGATCACATACTTGATTATGAGAAAGTTGGTGAATGAAACCTTGCACCTCATATCTATTTAATCCTCTAAATTTATTATGGCATTGGTCCACTACTATGTGCCCAAGGAAAAGGTCATAAAGAGAATCACTAGAGAGATTATCCTGGACATTTGACCAGAAAAAATAGAAAATGTCTTTCATCTACCTTTTGTAGATATATACCAAAAGATAACCTATGACATAGTCAATTGGTGGTACAAGGAGCATGAATAATAGGCCAAAGAACTGGTACAAGAGAAGTACCTCCTCATCCAAGCCCCTCCTAATAGAAGAGCTACAAAGTTGGACATGACTCAAGGATATATTAGGATATTCTATAGTCCTTCCAAGTAGAGTCATTGGACTCCCAATAGCAAGTCATTTGGAGACATGGATGGTATTTTATAAAAACCATCAAGAAGAGGGGCTTATAGATTGGTTGGACCACTATTATAAGCAACAACTTCTCATCTTAGTAAAGATGGATCCTCAATTTTATATGACTTCTTATGTTGTATACCTCCTAGTAGCAAGGCTAACATACTACCCAGGTTTGGTGAAAAGAAGGAGTATGCAAGATGTTAATGCATGGCCTTAAACAGTATACCCTCAGCTAGTAAGAAATAAGCTTCTCAGTAGAAGCCCTGAATATATAGTGGTAAAGGATACTTTTTTTAGCTATAATATGTTTCTTAGAAGGAGATTATGCAAAGAGAACATATGTGGAAGCAACCTCTGGAATAATGTAGGTGGGAGCATACTACTATTGGAAATGAAGAGTGTAACTAAGAAGAGAGGGGTGAATCAGGTACCACAAAAATAACTCCCTATACCTAGATGTTCGATCAAACTTTTCACTGATAATAAAATATTTTCCACCTTAGTTAAAGCTAATATATTACTTTCCACTCGATTAACAAAGAAATCTTATGAGTATTAATCTATTTTATCCTTTAGTAACTTAGTTGTAGAAACATAAAGCATAAAGCAAATAACATGAACATGGATCACACCAATATTAATTATTGATAGAATGTTATGAAAGAAATTGATCATGAGAATTGTCTATTTAAAATTTAATAATATTAAATAATTGCCAACTAATTATTTAATTATTATTATTTAAATTTTAAGATCGTTATAGAGATAATGTTCATTTTGTGAGTTTATGGTAATGAGGTATTCATATTTAAATGTGAAAATGGGTTAAGTTATACAGGAAATATAGTAAACTTTATTAGACCAAAAATGTACAATGAAATGGAAACTTAAACCTAACTATAAACATAGACTGTGTGTCTTCAAAATCAAACAAAACTATGAATTACACTATTTGTTGAGTGTTTTCTTGTATGTCAAATTTGGGGGTTGACTAGAGGATTGACCAATCCTAGGATGTTTACCAAAGGCTCGGGAGCTCTGTGTTTATGATGTCATGATGATGAATTGATCTTGATCTTTTATACTCAAACATTGTGTCTTGAATACTCTATGAGGAGCTTTGATCTACCAATTGCTATTGCTTTCTAGTGTTCTTGTGTGAAACTGAGGTGAATGGTGTGACCTATTTGATTTAACCTTTGAGTCTTTGATTAGTTATTTTTGGATGCTTTATAGTTGCTTGTAAAGAACTGAGGTGTTATTGTGAGTTGTCTTTTGATGTTTTCTAGTCACTTGTATAGGGCTGAGGTGAAAACTATGATTCTTTGATTTGTACTTTTATGAGCCTAAAGTAGGTAATCTATATGTTAAGTTGGGAAGTGGCTTGCAATGGAGGCCGGGGCCCTAAAGAGGTTGACAAGTAACCCATTGTAAGTAGTTAGTAAGTGAAAACACTACACTAAATGAGAGCAAATGAACCTAATAAGAGGCTTTTTCTTTCCTCGCCCATGCCTTAATGCTAGTATAGACTAGGATGGAAGTAGAGAGGACACTTGGTTGTGACCATGCATCATTTGTATGCCTTGTTAGTACGAAAGGATACTAGTGTCACATAGAGTCACTAGTGGGCTGGAGGATTAAATGATTAGCTAAGTAACCCTAGAGTTGGTTCGTGCAATAACACTTGCCCACTAGCAGTATAGATTCCCTACATGTCTTTGTTTGCCTTTGGGTTTAGATGTCAATTTATCTTGGAACCTTTGAGTTAAATTACCTGTAGGGTTTTCCTTTACCTAGATATTGTTTTTTATTTTTGGGATTGTTATTATGTTTGGGACTTGAGACTATCTCCTCAGCACAGTGGGAGTGGACCTTTTTGGGTTACCATGAGATCGTGTGGTAGTGCTTTTTACTTTTACCATTGAGATCTGTCCACTGATGTCATAGTTAGAGTTCCTTGTCCTGCATTTCTTTTCATTCTATCTTTGTGTATTATGATGGATGGTTATATCTATGTGATGGATGATTTACATATTGTATGTATTTATTTTCATGGATCTGAAAGGTTTGATGTAATCTATTTTATAAATGTTTATTCTTTTAGCCTTTCATACCATGTGACATGTACAGTGGATGATTGTGCATTCTAAATTAATGCTAAGTGGCATTCAAAACAAATGTATATTATTTAAATGGATTTGAACTTGTAGTTATTCTTTCATGTGGATGTATTATTTATTGGACTTAGTATTATTTAAATTTAAATGGGATTCAATGTCTTGGGATCCTTAAGGAATGTAATCTGTTATATGTCACTTATGTATGATTATATGTTATTGCTTTCTCTATTTTATAATTTTTGTATACGTTATTATTCAAAAAATAAAGTTTGGCAAACTTAGTAAAATTTTAGGTTAGTTCTTTTGGATCCCTTGGTGGGGCATTACATCTAGTATCAGAGCTTGATTCGACATGGGGAGCTCCGAGTATATTGGAGCACCACTAGTTGTTAACTAGTTGAACTGAAATGAAATATAAATTGCTATATATATATATATATATATATATATATATATATATATTACAAACTAAACACTTGAACTAGTTGAATTGAGATAGAACTTTAACTATTAGTTGTATATTCTCAAACTTGAACACTTAAACTTCAAAACTAAAATATACTTAAACCTAAAATATGCAAAACTGAAAAGTGAACTTATATTTTTTTCAAAACATGTGTCTTTTATGTATGCCTTATAGTAGTATGTTTTATAGTTAATATAGCATCTTGTATCTTGGATATTATTGTAGGATGGTATCTAGGATGAGATCTTTAGTTAGAGGTTGTAGCCTAGGCCATGGTAGAGGTAGAAACATCAATGCACATGAGTCTATCCATGAAGGCCTTAATCAGGAAGAGGATAGGGAAGAGCATGTTAGTGAGCATCAGGAAGAGAACCATAGAGAATAGCAGATCGAATTAGAGGAGGTTGACCTGAGGTAAATGATGAATACCATCATGGATGGCCTACCTCCTCTTCAAGGTGTTGGTCAGGATGGAGCACACTAGACAAGGAATGAGAATAGACCTGGGTCCAGGAGCCCTCAAAGGGACCAATAGAGATCATTTGTAGTTGCTCAAATGAAGGACCTTCAGAGGTCTAAGGTCAAACCCTTTAATGGGTTGGGTTTAGGTTATGTAGCCAAGCAGTGGCTTATTTCTCTTGACAAGGTTTTTTCTATATAGGACTTTGACTCTAACATCAAAGCGAGGTTTTCTATCACCAACCTAGAACTCTTTGGACCCACATGGTGGACTATCAAAGTGAAGAAACTGGGTATAAACATGAACAATGTCACATGGGAGTTATTTCTGGAAAACTTCCATGAGAGATTCCTACTAGAGGAATGGAATTAGCAGAGAATAGATGAATTCCACAACCTGAGATAGTTCACTATGACCATAGTAGAGTATGAACACAAATTCTATGAGCTCATGCCCTATGTGAGAATTAGTGATAACCCAACATAGTGGGCACAACATTTCATTAGAGGCTTGAACAATCGTCTAGTTGGAGGTGTTAAGGTATTTGAACCTAAAACCCTCAAAGATGTAATACATCAAGCCATACTTGTACATCAAGATCCAATGGTAACCACAACTTAGGTGGTAGTAAGAAACCTTCTTCTAGAGGTAATTAGCAGAAAGGAGGATCTTATCCTCTAACTCATAGTGGTGGTGTTGGATCACACACTAGTGACCCTTGGTACTCTCAATGCAATAAGCACAACTAGTATGACTAGTCATCTTAAAGAATTCCTTCTTATCCTTATGGAGGTAGTGTTCAATAGTTTAGTGCACCTAGAGTGTAGAGGAGTTTCGACAAACAGTTTCTCATGTGAACAACATGACACAAGTTGTCCCATTGTCGTCAATGGAAATCACAATTCCTAGACCAAAGACCTATAGCTTTAGAACCTATGGTTGGAGACATGGGTAGGTCACAAAAAGTATTCTCAGTGGATTTGAAATGTCACCTTGTTAGAGGATTTATAATATGATTTTTAAGTCAACTTTGTTAAGAGATTTTTTTACTACTACAATGGTTAGCAGGTAATTGTAATTTGACTTGATTTAAAAAGCAACTATCTTTGTAGATTGAGATCTCTCTTCTGATTTGACCTCTAGATCCTTATTTATTAGATATTCTTTGGAGCTTGTCTTCCATACTTTCCTTTTTTATGTTTTCCTTCACTTACATATCCATCTTTTTCATGTGTTTCACTTGTTCATTATATCCTCACTATTTGACCTTTCATATATATCATAAGATTTGATAGGTCAACTTGAATACCCTTTCAAATGATCAATAAAAATCCAAATTGTTAGCCTCAAATAATTAATTATTAGGCAATTATATTCTATTGTCACTCAGTCAATACTAAGATTAAACGCTCGATTAACACTGCAATCTCTTTGATACCTGACCACTTGGTTAATACTACAAGTAGGATATTCTTCATTAACCAGCTACTTGGTTAATATTGAAATTCTCTTCATTACCCAACTCCTCAGTCAATAATAAAAATGCTTGGTTAATATTGCAATTCCTTCGTTGCTTGATTAATACTGGCATTTGTGTAATAGCAATGGTAACATACAATTGAAGAATTGTTTCCAATAACTACATCTAGTTCAATATATTCACATAGATCCAGGGAGTCGGGACTCCCATGTTCCTTAATAAGCTCCCTTGTTATCCATCAAATAGCCTAATATTACTGGAGACAGCTAAGTAATTGGCCTCAGCCTATAATAGAGTGTGAAAGCAACACAAAAAGACATGGGTGTGGTCGATCACCATTGGAATTTTCAAGGTGAAGAAAAAGAAAGATATAGCCACATATGAAATTGAGTGGTATCAATATCCCTGAGATGATTATCCAATGCCTTGCCCATACTTTTACAACATTGGGATGGTCAATGTCTCATAGGGAGGCAATTCATACCCGATATTACAATTGAATATCATTAGATGAATTCTGTGGATGAATATGATGTTTGAATCAAGAACTATTATAGGATGAGTCTATAACTTGCAAATAATGTACTTAATCTAACCATACCCTTGAAGATATGAAACAAAGATAATCCCAATGTAGTGGACCCCCTCTACAATAGGGACAAGATATTTGAGAGACCCACAATGAATGCAAAGATTGGTAGTCAGGAGAATGATGATATTCAACATGGGAAAAGGCATATAATTTAACTAACAAAGGATTGGGTTAATAATCCATTCTATTTGGAGCTAATCCCTAATGCAACCACCTTACAAGCACTTATGAGGATCAAGAAGGGGAAGGGAACTAAGATCTATTAGATATGGATAATACTAAGAGGGGGGGTGAATCTGTATTCTACAAACTTTTTCCCACAACTAAATATTGGTAATTACTTTACAACATATATATGAAAGTAAACCAACAATTTTGAAAAGTAAATAAATCCATACACAAACAAAACTCATAACACCATATTTTGTTAACTAGGGAAACCCTGGCCAATGGAAAACCCTGGTGGGGATGACAACCACAAAATGATCAACTAAACAAAAGAATCATGTTAAGGATATATACCCAATTAGGAGTCTATGAATTACATATAGTGTCTTGATCCTTGTTAGAGGACTAGGCCCTATTAAAAGACTCAACCCTATTAGGAGTTGGTAATACAATTACATATGTATGCAAGAAGAGATCACTGCCCAAACATGCAATTGTATAATTCAGCGCCTTAAAAAAAATGAGATAGATATAATAACCTCTTTTCTATTGAATATTGTACTTCACATATCTTTGATCTTACATTTGGATTCCTCAACCCATAATTAACTCTTTCATGTTATACTCTGTTATGTTTTGTTCACTATCCTTGCTTCTATTTAACTTGTAACTTGTTATGTACTTCTCGTATTGATATATACACTTAGCCATGTCATTAGGACATTCTATAGTAGCTATCCTTAACTATGCACATGCTAATTGTCGCTGTAGACTTTGCAATATCAGGAACTATCTCTATACTGCTATTACTTAGACAATTTTCTATCTGTAACTATAGGATTTCATTTGTACATTTTTTCATCTCATCATGAGATATATGTTTCCATAAATGAAAACCCTTTTTCCCAACCTACTTAGCCATACTACCAAAAATCTCCCCCTCTGGCATTGATGGAAACATATGGGAAAATTGGCTAAGTCCCAAAATGTTACTTCAAAACTTCCTAAAAATTTGGCCTTTACAAAATTTCAAATTTTCATAATTTGTGGATCATTACCACATAACCATATTTTCCTTATATCTCCTAATAATACTACTCCCCTTAGTATATAACTATTACTTCTTCTATACAATTATTCTGTAAAATTTTCCTATATACTTCTCCTATTTGACATCAATGACAAAGGTGTCAAAACATATTTACATGTCAAAATTTAATTAATTACCTCTTATGGCCTAACTTGATATTCTAGATATACAATATACAAAATCTATCTTTAACCTCTCTATCTATTTCTTCCATGTGTCTCTCAATGCTTCTATAGTACTCAATAGTGCACATAGTGCATAGGACACCACTTCTACTACATTCAAATAAGTATATGCAAACTTCTCATAAGATGTCTTAGTAGTAAGATATTCTTCTAGCTCCCTTTGTAGCATACTGATCTTCAGGGTTAGATGTTCACTAAATATAGAGATTGATTTGATTATCATTTCCTTTTCCAATTCATGAATCCTAATGGCATCATGAACTTTCTATAACTGATTTTCAATATCTTCAATATTCACATTTGATTTTTGCAATCTATCAGTGAGTGTTTGAAGCTCACTCATCCAAATTGAGATCTTATTGGCAATGTCTTTTAAATAGTTATAGGACATAATGCATTGTCCATATAACTTCTTTCCTTTTACAAGAAAACTTCTCAATTCCTTCACACAAACATCTAGTGTTTGTAGATCATTGTGCACATTTGTGCAAACTGAATCAATTAGTTGTGCATCATGCCTTGTATTTGCCTATGTTAATAAAATGTCTGATAGTGTGGTGAATTATTCATCAAATACCTTCACCATATCTTTTTCCTTTTTTTGTATATCAGGCTCTATCACCTTGGATGTTACTACATTTTGTATTATGTCTAAGACCTCTCCCAAAGTTCTTTCTAGAGATTTCATTATCTTGTTCTTTTCCAAAAAAAATCTTAATGAAGATATAAGACCCTTGTGGTCATCATCATCATCTGACGTTATTGGGAGTGTGGGAATTAATGGTGATTTACTTGTCACATGTGTGAAAAATAGTTCATTTGGCTCGTGCTGAAAGGTTACTTTGTCAATCTCAGTACTGACATGTTTGAGTTGTGGTTGAAATGCAATTTCTTGCATCACAACCTTCCAACTATGCTTCATCTTGTCCTCTCCTTCCTTTTCCTTTCTCCTTTTCTCTTCCTTTCTTCTTTTCTCTTCTTCCATATTTATCTTCTTTCTTCTACTTCATTTATTCTTTTCACTATTTCTTCTTCCTTTTTCTTTCTTCCTTCTTCTTCTTTCTTTTGTACTTCCTCTCTTTTCTTTTTCTCATCCTCTTTCTTCTTTTCTTCTTCTTGCCTCTTGATTTCATCTTCTTACCTTTTCTTCCTTTCTTCTTCTTCTGCATCTTTTCTTTATACGCACTTTCCTTGTTCTTCTTTTCTTCTACTTCACTCTTTCTTTTCTCCTCTTCTTCATTAGAGCTAGAGTAATCAATGATATTGCCAACAATGTTTGGCCCAAGATCCTTAAAAGGATCTTTTGTGATGTTTACTATTACCTTAGTAGCACCAAATTGCATGGTGTCAGTCCCAATAGATATTTGTGAAGACAAATATGTCATTTGAGTGTCTTTAACTTCCATTGATGCTACTACTAATGTAATCTTCTCAATAGAAATTGGGATTGCTCTGCCTAATTTCAAGCTCTTCTCTATGACCTTAGGCATAAAGGTCGTGAATTTTATAATTTCTTTCTCTATCTCCTCATTAACTTCTTCATAGTTTCCTCCAATCAAAAGAATAGATCTTCTTTTGATTCTCAATAAGGGCTCAATACCCTTCATTATTTCATTCATGTCACCATTAGTATTAACTTTGTGAAGCTTCTTTGTCTTGTTTTCTCTTATTGTCGTGTCTTCTTCTATGACTCATATCCTTCTATTGACCAATCTATAATACAAATCCAGTGGAATACTCTTCCATATATCTTCAAATATTTTGTTCCTTAAAACCATGTTCCTTACCATTGCATTTTCTAATTGAATTCTATCCATGTTTCTATACAGACTATAATATTTATTTAACTAAACAAAATTATCATCATTAATGATTTTCATATTCAGATTCTCTACTTTTGGTTTCCAAGGATTCTTTCTAGCTGAGTCCTCACTTCTCCTACTACCTTCTCTATAGGTATGTCCTCGATTTCTTCTTCATCCTCTGATTCATCTTATTCTAATTCAAAAAAATTTCAAAGATTTTCTTCTTTTTCCTAGTCTACTTTTTTGTTTCTTGACTTTCTTTCTTCTAGGGGACTCTATAATTTCAGTTTTAACCTTGGTAAGTCTCTTAGACTTCCTTTTACTTCGAGGGGTGACATATTTCTCCTCAATTATCTATACTTCTTCATCATTTTTTGCCTTTGAATTGGGGTAGGTTGCATTTGAGAAAATGCAGCATACAGTACAATAAGTATCTATGAAGATGACTCTACTACAGTACCCTTCAGAAGGTCATACTACTACTAGGGGTGTGGTTGTAAATACTTTAGTTTGTTCACTAGCCTTCATCTCTAAGGCTACACCCATTCTTCTTCAAACTCTTGTCTTTTCATACCAAATTATTTAAGAATTATCTCAATTTTCTTTTTCACATTCTTCTTGATAACCTTTGTATAGAGTTCACTATGAACTTCTCTCATATTTTCAGCATAAGTTCCCTATCTAGGACTATCCTTGTCCTTCTTTGATTCGAGTATGATTTCTAAAAACCCTTCAATCAATTCTTTGTTCATTTCATAGCCCATAGGGTCTATGAATTGGACTCTTAGCTCTTCATTGCTACTTGGAAGCTTTTCATCATTTTGTTTATATCAGCTACCATCATCTCCTCTAATTGCTTTCTATAATAGTATGTCACCAAGTTCATGGTGTATTGGTTATTATCCCATTCTCTATTAGGCATACCAAGGAACTTCCTAGTTACCTGGAAGAATAGGTGTGTCAGTAGTGCTTCAAACTTGAACATCGCACTCTTTGTTTTCTTTAATTTCTCTATGTTATCCAAGAGTTTCTACCTTAATATTTTAATATTTTACACATGTTAACTTTCTCTCTCTTTAATTCCATAAGGTATGCTATGTGGATAAATCTAGCAAGTATTGAGTTCAACCTAGAACTGTGGTTCATTTTGTAGCCAATGATCTTACTAATTACCCTTACATCAATTTCACTTATGAGGTCAATCCTTATGATCCTTCCATCTGATTTAGTCTTCAGATTGGTTTTTACCATTTTCTTCACACTCTTCTCATTAATTGGATTAATACCTTCATTTTTCAATCATGTTAGTTTATGTGTCATGTCATTGTCAATCATGATAGGGATATCTCCAACCCAAAACATTGCTTCATGGTCTCAGAATGATTCTGCTCGAATCGTGATTGTCAAAATTTGTATGAAACATATATCTCACTATGTTCAACTCCTTGAGGTGTGCAAACTCTTGTTTCAAGGATAAGTCTCCTTTGCAAACTAGGTCTAAGTCCTTGTGGATGTCATTGTCTCCGGTGCTCTCAAATTTACAATGTATATATGATTTGATATCTTCTACATTCAATACATTTTCTAGAACTTGTAAAAATGCTCCTAGGGGATCATCTACTTGAGATATGAATGAATGTTTCTTAAACATGTACCTTAGCCTCTCACTTACATCACATATAGTAGGATTCTCCATTTTAATCAATTCAAATACTTGAAAAACTTCATAAAATACTTAAAATTTGCATAACTAGGGCTTTTCTTACCTCACATTGTGAATACTTCAAATTTGCCTTTACTTTGTTTTCAAATCACTCTCAATTACCTCTTAATTCTTCACATGATTGAATGGTACTTAAAATCTTGTTCGCATCCCTTCTATATTTTCAAATTTAACTTCACATTGATTTTGCATCTACCAAATTTCGTAAAAGTTCTTCTATAGTACAACTAACTTGCTTACCTTTTTCCTCCTTCATGCAATCTCCAAATGATTGGTGCTCTTAACCTGAACTTCCTTACTATCTCCCAATCCTTCTATCAACTTTGCAACTTCTAACTCAATCTCTAACTTTTGTTCCATCTTTTTGATACTTTTTCTTCAATGAAAAGTGTCTAATTCAGGCAAGATAAATCACACACTATTGCTAATCTCAATCTCTCATCAGAGGCATCAAAATATTGTTCTCCTAAGACCATTTATGAACTCAATGGATCATTTTCCTTCGCAAATACTTCCTTAAATACTTCAACGTGCTCTTTGAGTGCTTCCTTCTGACTATTTCTACTGCTATCATTTCTTCTATCATTTATGTTATTGCTCCTTCTATAATTTGGATTCTTGTTGAAGTTCCTTCTATCCATTCTGTAAAATATTTCTATGTGACCAAAGTTATTGCATAACTAACATACAGGTGTGTTCCTTCTCTAATTAGGTTCATTTTGATTGACCGATGCTCTATAATTCCTCATAGCATGTCTAAAGTTGTTACACATGTAACACATAACATTTCTCATTGTTCCACTATTTCCTTCTATAGCATTGGATCTTCTTGAGGATCTCCTTCTTTCATTACCTACAGGGGTAGTATTCCTAAACAATCTATTATTTCCATTATTACTATCAAACTTAGGTTTTCTATAATCTACTTCTTTATGCCCAAAACCATGAAAATTATAACAATAGAAATTAGTAATAGATTTGAAAGACTTAGCTATGCAATATCCCTTCATATGACCAACTTCATTACATATGAAATGTCTACCTCAGAATTCATGTCTTACTTGTTTAGGTTGTTCAACTTTCTCTATTTATTTGGGTTCATCACAATTCTTAGGTTGATTTACTTGCTCACCTTATTTATGTACTTTTGTAGACTTTCTTGGTTCAATCCTTTTCTGGTCATTCTCCTTAGGTTTAGGGGTTTCAACCACTAGATCTTCCTTTCTAACTTTAGTTTTTTTTGCTCATTTTTCTCCAATAAGATATCCAAGACCTATCTTATCATAAGAAGATCTGTGATAGAATATTTTTTCATCAATTTTCTCACTACTATAATAGAGCTTCTCTAATAGTTTCTTAGCCTAGGTCAATTCTCCTTTTATAATAGTGGTGTACTTCTCTAATTCTACATGCTCTATTATAATAGAATCTAGTTCAGATGTTACTTTTTCTAAATGAGATCTTTAATCTGCATTCTCCTAGTTCAGATCTGGTTTAGTTTTGCTATCATTTTTCTTCAAGCTTAATTTCAATTCAACAATCTTCAACTCATGTTTCAATATCTCATTTTCTTTCTTAATGGTTGCTACCTCATCACCATCACTAGTTTGTACTCTAGGTTATTTTCTATATTTGAGGTGATTGATCTTATCTTTTAATTTTCCAATGCAATTTTTGCATCTTCATATCTTTCTTTTAGGTTGTCTCTTTCTTATGTAAGAAGATCAATTTTCTCAAGGGCTTCTTCAAGATTTCTTTTTAACTATTCCATATCCATAGGGATCTTACTCAAGTTGTAAAGCATCTTCTGAGTAATTGAGCTCTAATACCAATTATTAGCAATAGATAATGCTGAGAGGGGGGGCACATTAGGATTCTACAAACTTTTTCCCACAACTAAATATTATTAATTAATTTTAAAAATGCATCTAAAAGTAAACCAACAATGTTGAATAGTAAATAAATCCATACACAAAGAGAACTCATAACACCATAATTTGTTAACTAGGGAAAACCTTGGTGGGGATGGCACCTATAGAATGATCCACTAAATAAAAGAATCTTATTAAGGATATTGACCTTGTTATAAGTCTATGAATTACATATAGTGTCTTTGTTCTTGTTAGAGGACTAGGCCCTATGAAAAGCATCAACCATGTTAGGAGTTGGTAATACAATTACATATGTATGCAAGAAGAATCCACTGCCCAAACATGCAATTATACAATTTGGTGCCTTAAAAAAAATGAGATAGATGCAGTAACCTCTTTTTTGTTGACTATTGCACTTCACATATCTTTGATCTTACATCAGAATTCACATCATAGATTTTTCATATAAGTTTTCATGTCACATACATAGTTCACATATATACCATATGCTTTGCATTCACCACATTAGTTGGCAAGTAATGATTTCTTATTTTTACTATTATCTTTTACAAAACTCCATCTAGTTGGCTTGATGCTTCCACACATTTTGTTGAATACAAAATTAGCCCATGTTATCTTTGGGTTAACATCTAGGATGTCATCCCTAACAAGTTAAGCAATTATTTTGTTAACAAAATAATTCCTCAACCCACAATTAAATCTTTTCTGTTATACTTTTTTTTATGTTCTATTCACTACCCTTACTAGTATTTAACCTATAACTTGCTCCAAACTACCTGTACTAATCTATGCATGTAGCCATGTCATTAGGACATTCTATAGTACCTTTCCTTAACTGCACATGTGCCAATTATCACTGTAGACTTTGCAATTTTAGGAACTATCTCTATATTGCTATTAAAATTGTCTTATAATTAGACAATTTGTTGCCTCTAACTGTAGGATCTTCATTTGTACATTCTACCATCTCATCCTAATGTGTTGCCATAAATGATAACCCTTTTCCCAACCTACTTACTCATATTTCTAACATGATCACCATTCCAATGTACCAAGAGAAATCCCCAGTAAGACTAGAGACTGTGTATAAATATGAGTGGGAAGTAGTATACTTTCATAGTGACAAGGTAAAGGGGAAGAAGAGGAAGAAGGCTACTTAGGAAGAAGAAGCCCAACTTGAAGAGGCCCAACCTGAAGAAGCCCCAACACAAATAGAGGAATCTCCATTAGTGCCAAAGAAGGCTATGACTAAAATGGTGGTGGTGAGAGTAAAAAGGAAGAAATTGAAGAAGAAGAGCACTCTATATCCTCTAATTCCATAAACCATACCCAAAGTAAAGGAGGAAGAGCAAGGAGAAGAGATTGTGTATCTCCCTCTAAATAAGAGGACTCATTCAACAAAGATCGTAGAAGAGGAAAGGAGGAGTAAAACACAAATGTCCTTAGACACCCAAGGAAAGCCATTTCAAGTTTGAAGAGTCTACAAACCAAGAACATGAGGGGTGGATTAGGTCTGTGGAGGGAAATGGCTCTTATGTCTTTGATCTCTCATAGTTTGATTTTATGCCTACAGGGACTCATTTAGAGGGATAGGTGATAAGGTATACTCCACGTGATGAATCATTGGATGATAATTGTAACCAACTGCCTCCACTCCCACAAGGACCCATGGGCATGCATCCTCCTCTACTAGAATATGAAGTCACCCAATTGCCACTGCAAATCACAAAATTTGAAAGTCAGATGGTAGGAGGGGATAAATTCGTGCAACTACACACATATGAGGTCTCAAAAGAGGTGTGAATTATCAAAGAGAGAGAGAGAGGGAGAATTCTACCAATTGAAGAGTCAATATCCTCTCCCCCAAGGACCATAATGGCTACCCTAGTAGTAGAGCTACCGCAAGTTGAGAAGACCTTAGAGAGGAGTGATAAGGGAAAAAGGCCAGCTTAAGAGATGATTGTGTCATTAGGATAAAATATATCTCCTATGGACACAACTCCAACATGGTTGAAATGAGAAGTATTAACTCATCAAAGGAGGTATATGGAGTATATAGAGGCAAAAGGATTGGAGGCTTTGAAAAGGTAGTAAGAACACTAGCACCCATTTGGAAGTGATCCTAAGCAACTGGTCTTCATCATGAGGAATCAGAGTGATCATCTAATAGCTCATATTGTTATTGCCCCTCCTACACAGATATACATGACATCACCCCCAAGAATTATCATATAAAGGAGGTGGTATTAGGGAAGGCCACCTAAGACATGACCAAAGTTTTGACTTCTACAAGGCTCAAGAGGGTGTTTCAACACTTGGAATAAGATGAGACAAAGATTTTGGAACTAAGGAAACAAAATGACCTATTGTAGGATTATGTGAAGGACGTAGTGGGTCTATTGGACACTAATCATACAAAGTTCACTTTAGTAGTTACCCTTAGAAAATGAGCTCTGTCCACCCAAAAAATGACTTATTTTAGACACATGTAAGAGATGATGTCACAATTTTGAGGATAGAGGGATACACATAATTAAAGGAAGCACTATTGGACCATATTCAAAAGAATGTTGACAGGTTGGTTACAGAGGTGGACCAAGATTTTGAGTTGATGGATGAAGTAGCCACTTGGACCAACAACTTGGAGGTGTTGAAGACCATAAAGGGTCATGGATACTAAATGCTATCAGATATATTCAATGGAGGAGTTGGATAAAGTGGATGATTGGATAGAAAACATAGTGACTAGTAACAGGGTTATGATCGGATTGTATGAAGATATTCAAGATGTTAAGAAGAGGGCCCTCAATCAATTTTTGGAAGTGGATAAATATTATAGTAAGACCATCTTGGTGATGACTCTAGGATACAATTATGCTTAGTTGAAGTAGTTGTGCAAAAATTTTGAGCACCATTTTAAAAAGCATCCTTTGAAGATGACCTCAAGCAAATTTTCAAGATTGAGGAGGGACAAAAAAGATAGAATCCAAGCTAGAAGATTTTGTAGGAATTAGGCAAGAGATCATCAAATATCACTAGGAAGTGAGAACTAGATACATAAGAGATCATTGCCACCATCCAAAAGTTTGAAGCAACACATCCAAATACTATTTTGGTAGAAGGGTCGAAAAACCTAGATGTTGGAAATTAAAATTTTGGGACTTGACAATTTTTTTCTTGTTTTGGTCATGTTACCTCTGAAGATCCACAAGTGCACTATTACAAAGGTGCATTAATTTTCAAGGTGTGCATGTGCATTGATTATTTTGGATCAATTATGGTGGCATTGATAATTAACTTTTAGTTATATTTTTTGAGCATTCCATGCACCAAAAATGTATTTTGGTGACAGTTTAACTGATGAAGACACACAAAGGAGCCTGAGTTTGCATCAAAAGAAGTACTAGAGACTCCCAGATCATCTATGATATTCTCTCTTCTTATCTTCTCCTTCTTTATGATTTTTTGAGTCATGTAAAGGCCTATGAATCATGTAATTAATAAAATAAAGAGTGTAAGCCTATGTAGCACCTAGTTAGAAGTATGTTCGTACATAATTTACTTAAAATTAATGATTTTAGCATGCTTTTTACAAGGAAAAATCCCTAGATCCAAAAATTGCATTAAGGATGGGGTTTCCTATGAATATAGAGATGTAATATGTACTCAAGGCTAGTATTTTGATGCAATAAAGTATGCTATTAGTGCTCTAATTCCATGTGTAGTGTTTCTTGTTGGAATGTGTGATTTCTTTATGAATTTTATGTTCATGAATAGTGATGGAGCCAATGGTCTTATTGTGTTTTAATGCTTGTGTGATCTTCTAGTTCTAGTATTTGTCATTTGCTAACAAATTCCTCTATTATGATGAGAAAGGATTACCTTCAAGTTCTTGCATAGAAAATTGTATCATGTGTGTGCGTACTTTGTGTGGTTCCATGATATGATGAGTTGTGAAACATCATACAGTTTTCATAATATCCTTTGATGACTACATCAGTGGAGTTGAGGATGTGTTGCTCCTAATTTCATTGGTTTATTACTCGATCCTTTCAAAAATTTAATTTTTAGAAGTGTTATTTCTTTGACTTATGTCCATTAGGAATTTCATTTTCAAAAGTTTACTTAAATCTCTTGTTACCCTAACTTTGTTATTTTCTTTTGAAATATATGGTTAGAATAGGAATTCACATAGTTGCATTGTTAGAATTTGTATTCATCTTTAAAATTAGAAAATACAAAAATACATTTCTTTGTCTTTACATTTCTTCAAAAGCTTTTAATGAGTTTGAAGATACTAGAAAATGCCTCCTTATGAACACTCACATTTATCTTCAATTGAGCTACCCAGCAAGTTGAAAAATAACTATCTGGAAAATTGGAGTTGGTTAATTTGTTCATTGTTTCAAGAGATAGATTGACAAAGAATTTATGTTGTTGTAAATGTACAAAATGATTTCTCAATAGAAGTGGCACCAAAAGGAGGGCAGTTTTGCAAATTTGCTAAGTTTAGGATTTCACAATCACCAAGGAATGTAGATGCACTAGTCTGAAGGTGCATTGATCAACAAGATGCACTAGATACAAAGGTGTGGCAAGTACAGTAGTGTGCTATCTCAGAGGTGCTTAAACTAGAAGATCTTGATCCACCATCTCCCTTTCTACAAGAATTGAGATCCTTGCCCAAAAAACACAAATTCTTGGAGCTTGACCATTTCCATAAGCCTCACAATAACAAAGTGATACCAAAGTTCCACCCATTCATGTCACAAATCCTATCATAATCTTCCACCTCCCTTTTCAATACCTTTACCCCAACCATTTCACATAACAAATTTAGTTGCAAGTGCTCCTACCCATGGCTTTCTTTTTGCAAATGCATAGGATTGACCCATCAACTTACAAGGTCCACTTCATGACCTTTTTTTTCCAAAGTTCATCTATGGTGAGACACGAATAGTAGAAGATCACATAAAAGTCTTCAAGGAAATATATAATAGATAGCAAATTCAACATGAAGCCATGATCTTTTTTTTTGAAAGCAATTGATTAATTGTGTATTGTGTAGTGTGTATTGTCTTTGATGTTACACAAAATGTTATATATTTGCTAGTTAGTGTATATCAAGATCACTCAGGAATTGAAGATAATTTCTAATGTTTGTTGAGTTATAGTTGTTATTTCAGTGCTTGTTGAGTTACGACATGTACTAGTGTAAACCAAGTGCCTGTGTATTTACTGAGCATCAATATTTTTAGTGAAGTTTATGTTATGACATCAAAGGAATATGGGATTTATTTTAGTGGTAACTAATTCACCCCTCCCCTCTCAGTTACTCCTCTTTTATTTCCAACACTTTTATCTTTTTCCATACACTTTGGGGGAAGTTGCATTCAGCTGGTCTATGAATTTATCATTGGCATCCATTAAAAATTGGGTAGCTTTTGAAAAGTTGTTCTTAGATCAATCCAAGACATTTATCAATCTTGCTATCTTTCATCACCAGTTCTTGTCAATAAAAAGGAATCCAACAGAAACTATCTCTCACTTTAACCATCATTTTCACATGACATACTAGAGATTGGATACTCCCTACACCGCACCACTAGAGGTTGCAATTGACATCTACTTAAATTATACAGATCAACTCACTGCTATCTTCTTAAGAAGAATTCCTATTACAAACATTGATATGTTGGAAAATATCTTCGAAGAAGTAGTCACCTTCACCAAACAGGCCAATCCTAATGGTAACAATATGATGGTTCCAACTAGTGCCACCACAAGGGTAACACCTTATCCCACAAGGGAAAAAATGATGACCAACCAATACCCCCATTAAATTGAATGCCAGTACAACAAGTTCTTGCAGTCTCATCTCCTACTATAACCTATCTAGGATATGAGCCTCTGAAAGTAGTGCTTTTCAACCAAAAGTTTGTACCAATTGTTGAAGCAGAAAACAATGTGATGGCTGAATCAGAATAAATGAAGGAAACCATGTCCCAATCATGAATGAGCCTACTCATTTATGATTTTTATAGGGGAAAACAATAATTTCCAATGATCTAATAGAAACCCAAACAATTACAGTTAATTATTATGGGAATAATACTACTAGAAATAACTTCAACTCATTAGATCACAACAACAAATTTCCTAGATAGAACTAACAATGGAACACTCACCCAAACAATGGAAGCATACCAACTAAAAATAATAGTAACATTTAATTTTATGAAATCAATCAAGTGGACATGAACTGGAATACACCCAATGACAACAATATGTTCTTTAGAGGAAATCATGAAGCAGACCAAAATTGACATGATTCTAATGGTATGCCTTCTCTCCAGTTCAACATAATAATTTTGGAATCCTATGATACTCCACTACATATGAAGATAGAATATTTCACAAATAAAGAATTTGTGTTCCAATTTAACCAAGAAGCAAAACTTGAACATGCTAAAATGTTTGTCTTCTGCAATTACAACTGGAATACTTACAATTTGTGCAACTAGAAGGAACCACTAATTGATGGAATTCTACCTGAACTATAGCCTACTCCTCCAAATCTATGAGCAAGTAATAATTCTACACTTGTACATGCCCCTACACCTAGATGGAGTAGCCCTGTGTATTAGGAATTGTGCCCACCTTATTAAAGAATTGTGCTTGGTCAATAGAGAAATACAATGTAGTAGAAGAATTGAAAAGGACAAAGGAAAAAATTTCAATGTATGATATGTTACAAAGTTGTCCCACCCAAAAGGAAGCACTTTTAAAAACCTTTGATCACACTAAAGCATCCACCAACACTCAGAAGATAAAATCTCCTTAGGTCAACACCATTGAAGCCTTGCTAGCCATTTTTAAAGACAAGATAGAAGTAAATCCTTTTCTACTACGTATTCAAATCTTCAAGAATATTCTCCTTGACTGCTTTGTCAATTCAAGCACTTCATGCAATGTCACACTACTCTCAACATCTCAAAGGTTGGAAATCACTTTGTAACCTACTAACCAAGTGGTAATCCAACTCGATAAGATGTAAGTAAAAGTTATTAGAGTGCTAAAATACATGCACATTTAGCTAACTACAGATCCCCAGATCCAAGATGTCATTGACATTTATGTAGTAGATATTCCTGAGACATACAAAATGCTCTTGAGAAGGGAATGGACTAGATGCCTTAAAAGGTGGTTTTCCATAGATTTCACCCAATTGTGGCTACCATGGAAAGGACTAAACAACCAAATTAAGATCGATATTAAGCCTAAGCTAAAGAAGATGATCATAGAGTACAATACTCCTAATGAAGTATTGTTTCTCCAATCCAACTTAGGATCTTATAGAGTAATGACACTGGACACCTTTTAGATTGGGAAATATAATGATAATCCTACTGCAAGTTAGAAAAATCCTCATCTGCATGAACTCATCACTTAGTTCATTGTCAACATGGTTACCAATTTGCAATACCTCAAAGAAGACATGGACCCAAACATCTTACTCATCCCTAAGTTTTGTAGCTTGCATTGCATTAGCAATTTTGAGTTTGAATGTTTAAGTTGTCAAGACATTGTCACCTAGGTGTTGGCCTGACTATCTTAGTTCACAAATGTAGAGATAGATAACCTCTCAGTAAAATATAATCGAGCTACATAAAACATTTAGGAGGATACCTCAAATGCTCCTTTAGAAAGGATTGAGATTGTGGAAGACACTTTTATAGAGGAAAGTGAAGAGGATCTTAATGCCTCATACAATGACACATCCTCGGATTGGGGGATTTCTCTTCTCCTCCCGAGGGGTTAGTCAACATACATATAAGGTGACATTTTATAAAAGGTAAAGGTTGTGTCTTAGTGGTTGTGCATCCTAAACCCTAGACTTCCAAGGTCATCAAATTAATCAAAGAAATTCAAGAGAAGAAAATAAATCAAACCATTCTTATATCAAAGGTGACTACTAGCAATTGAATGGCACAAGGAAAGATGTAGTGGGTTCTTAAGAAGTCTTTCAAGGATCAAGTGAAAGAAAAGGTTAGAACAAATAAACATAAGTCCAAGACACCCAAGCAAGAAGCATTTTGGACCCTTAGATTCAACGACTCCAAGTGTAAGCAAGGAGCAAGAGTTGGGATTGAGCTAATTAACCCCAAGGGTAAATATTTCTATTTTTTCTATCATTTTTAGTTCATATGAACCAACAACATGGCATAGTACAAAGCTCTAGTGTGAGGACTTCTCTTTGCACTGGAGAAGAAGGTCAAAGCCCTCGTGGTGGAAGGAGATTCTCAATTGGTAATTTGACAAGTCCAAGCAATCTATTATTGTAATGAAAAGAGGTTAATGGCCTATTGCATGCAATTTTGGAAATTGACAAAATAATTTGAGTTACTAAATGTCAAATATATCCTAGAAGGAGGAATATTATTATCAATGCATTATCTATCTCAGTCAGTGGCGCTACAACTCGTCAAAAGGATAAAACTCAAAACATTTTCTATTGAACTTAAGGTGGCCCCATCAATCCTAGATAATATCACAAACTCCCAAGTTTTTCAAGATGATCAACATATTTTGGATTTTATTATGTGCAGTGATTTGTTCAAAGGACAAATAGTTGATGACAAGCTTGAAGCAGAATCAGAAGACCAAGAAGAAGAAAATTAGGATGATATCATAAACCTAAAAAACAAATACTATCCCTAAGGGGATGGTAGAGTTAGAATGTATCTTCAATCACAACAAGTTTGCATTCCACAAGAGATCCGCTAAAGAAAAAGGGATGATCAGTGTGATTCTTATAACTTGGGTACCAAAAATGATCCCAAGATGGCTGACATTGGGAAGGCGTGTACAACGCATGAAAATGATGAGATGTTATGCCTTCTCACCAAGTACAAAGATGTCATTTCTTGGAGTTACGAGGAGCTCAAAACTTACAACCCCAACATCATCATGCATAATATCCCATTGAAGCTAGATGTTAAATCTTTATGGCAAAGGAAAAGACTGGTGAACCTGATCATTGAGTGGTTGATAATGAAAGAATCCCAAAAATTATTGGATGCCAAGATTATCTTCCCTATTCAGAACTCTACCTAGGTGGCCAACCTCATGCCTATAAGGAATAAAAGCATGGAAATCTCCCTCTATGTTGACTTCAAAAATCTAAACCAACCATCTCAAAAAGATAATTACCCATTGCTTTCACTAGACAAAGTATTGCAAATAGTAAACTGATCCAAGATGATGTCACTATTAGATGGGTACTCTGGATATAACCAAGTGATGATAGATGAGGAACATAGGTTGAAGAAAACTTTCACCCCCAAGTGGGGAATATTTGCATGTAGGTGAATGCCCTTTGACCTTATCAATGTAGGAGCCACATTTGAATGGGCCATGGATGAAGAATTTAAAGGTTTGGCAAACAAATGTATCATCGTCTACATGGATGATCTCACAATTTTCTCTAAAGAGAGAAGTAATAATATTGTTGAATTGAAGAAATTACTCAAATGATGTAGGAAATATGACATTTCTCTCAATCCCAAGATATGTTCATTTGGGGTTACTAAGGGAAATCTCCTCAAGTACATCTAGGGTAAACTTTAAGAAAGCCACCTCCAAAAAAAGATATAAAATATTGGCAAATCTTTCATTATTTTGAAAAAATATATTTATTTCTATTAGTGAATCTCTCAATTTTTTATTCTAAATATGATTAATATTTGCGATTATTTTTGAATCATAATTTTTTTGGATAATATGTTGAAGAATCTCAATAATAATAGGAATCTCATTAATCACCATGGAATATTACAAATCAAAATTAAATTTTTTTTTACCTTGTGGAATATTATGAGGATCATTAAATATACTTTAAATCAATAGTGAAGACTAAGTATTGGTGATTTATCCCTAAAGTAACTAATAATTATGATAATTATTGGTCAGCTCAATTTAATTTCTCCACTAATATATTATATTTAGGTGACTCAAATCCAATCATGTAACAAATATTGTGGCAAATATTTAAGTTTAATTTTTTCAATAAAATAAATGATCGAGTGATTTAAAATATTCTAGAACTAAATTTTATAAAACTATGGTGATTTAGGTTGTATCAAATCTTAAATTATTAGCCAAATTACTAGCCAAAAAATTCTAAAATTAGCCAATTTATGAATATTAGCCGCTAAAAAATACCTTGGGTACATCATCTTTGAAACTAGCATCTCCATCAACCCCGAGCAAGTTGAGGTGATACTTAAATTGTTACCACTCAACAATCGTAAGGAGTTGAAGTTTTTCTTAGGAAAAATAAACTTCATGTAGAAATTCATCAGTGGTTTTGCCAAAATAGTACACTCTCTAAATGTTTTCTGAAGAAATAGGTAAAGATCGAATGGATGTCTAAAATCAAGAAATATTTTGAAGATATCAAGGCAACTATTTCCACTACCCTAGTTCTTGTCAGCCTAGACTATCAATTGCCATTGAAAGTCTACTCCTTTGCATTGGAACATTCATGCACTGACATCCTTACACAAATAAATATGTTGAAGATGAGAAGCCGATTGCATTCATGAGTCACCCTCTAAAAAACATAGAGTTGAGTCACCCAAACCTCAACAAACAATCATTTGCATTGGTAAAAGTGATCAAGAAGTTCTACCACATATACTTCAAAACAAAGTATACACCATTGTGCCTAACCTAACACTCAAGTCATTGCTGATGTAAAATGAGCTAGGAGAAATGAGGAGGAAATAGATAATTATCCTACAAGAATTTGACTTGGAAATCCAACCCATGAAATTAGTGAGAGGACAAGGGTTAACCAGATGGTCAACAATGAAGAACAAGGCATAATATCTCATGCATATGCAAATAAAGGGATCATAATGGATGTTTGATGATTTAATAAATAATTTTAAAATTGTTTTACAATGACTTTCAATTTTTTTATTTAATTAAAATTTTCACTAACGAGGAATCCCATTAGCCAGTTATCCATTGGCATAAATCAATGCCATCAAGGCATGAACAATTCCCAATGACAAGGTTTAAAAATGAAATGTGAGTCCTATATTCTCTAGGATAGAAAACTCTACAAGATGAACTATGAAGGACTATACTTGAGAATTTTGAGTCATGAGGAGGCCAAATAGGTATTGGAGAAATATTATGACAAATATGGTATAGGGCATGGGTCAAAAAAAGATATAACTCATGAGATTTTGAGGTCCAAGTATTATTGGCCTACCCTTTTCAAGATACACATGAGCATGTGTACTCCTATCATGTCTTCCAAACAAGAACTAGAAGGGAAAGAAATCTAGCCATGCCTTTATAGCCAATCTTTGAGATCCACCATTTTTCAAAGTGGGGGTTACATTTCATCAAACTAGTAAACCCACCATCCTCAATAGGCAATTTTTTTATATTAACAACCACAAACTATTTCATAAGGTGGATTGAAGTTGAAACCTTTTAGAATTGTACCACACAAATAGTCACCAACTTCCTCAAAGAATGCATCCTGACTAGATTCAAGATTCCTTATTTTTTGGTGTGTGGGAATAGAGTCTCCTTTGCATAAATTTTCCTTACTCAATGGGCCTTAAATAATTAGGTGATAATAAAATCTTCATCCAAATACTACCCACAAGGGAATAGAGTTGTTGCATCTACCAACAAGAATTTGATAATGGTCATAAAGCACTTGTGCATGGAGAATCCTAGGGATTGGCACACACAATTGAAATACACCTTGTGGACTTACAGGGTCAAAGTAAAGAATGCTTTGGGTACATCCCCCTATTTGTTGGTTTATGAATAAGAATCTATTTTTCCTCTCAATCTTAATTTTTCAATGCTAAAGTTCATGAGGACATACACTAAAAATGCAAATAGAGTCCAAGTCAAATTGATTAACCTTTTAGAGTTGGACAAGAAAATGACAGTGACATTAGAACAAGTGTTGAAACATCAAGCTATCATCAAATATTGGTTTGACAAAAGAGCCACAATAAAATCTATTTGAATCTTTGACCTAGTCCTCATGTGGGATAAGGCTAAAGAGAAACCAGGGAGCCATACCAAATTTCAACACTTATGGGTCAACCCCTACCAAATTGTTGAGATTCTAGGGGAAAAAACTTTCAAGTTGTGCATATTGGAAGGGGAATAGATTCCATTGTCAATAAATAACCAATTCCTCAAACACTATTTTGATGCCTAAATCATCTCCAAAAAAATTTAGACTCATAGTCAGTTTTTCTGTGTGTTATGTTTGTTTTAGTCCGAGTTAGGGGTCAATGAGTGTATGGGTATGTAAACAACCAAAATTGACCTCAACCCTTGTTAGAGGTATTTCTTTGTTAGAGTAGCTAGATGATTATGTCTCTTTTAAAGACTAAATATTAGTGTTTTGTGTTAATAATAAGGGGTTCATAACTTGTGACTTGGACACTAAGATGATCACTCACAACACTAATAGTTACCATAAGAAAATGACTGACTATGTTGCTCATAATCAAAGTAGACAACAACTGATCCAAACTCAGAACTTTTGGGTTTGAGTATAAAGGGTTTCTCTCGTGACTTTACCAAGATCACTTGGTGGCATATGAGTTTCCCAAAGTTTGCTAAAATAATGAATGCAGAAGACATCCAAAAATAAGGGACCAAGAAAATCAAACACCACCTCTCGACCACACTATCTAAGCATAGTTGGGAGGGTACAAAAGAAAAAAAAAAAAAAAAAGGAAAATGGTGTCATAAAGGAATCCCCTCAAAAGAAGTAGGTCAAACAAGGTTAGCCCTACCTAATCGCTACTTTGTTGAAATGAAATCAAACTTTGAAGACGGATCAAGTCAAAACATGTGAGTTGTGCAAAAATGATGAAAGGCCTATGAAACTCAAATAATATAAAGATGTTGTCTCATTAAGAACAATTTGAATGGATTGTCACATCTGGTCAATGGTAGTTGGAAGTATGCTTATGAGAGAACTCTAGAAGCTCTTGCTAGTTAGCAAAGGGTTAATCTAAAATTGCTCAATGCTCATGGTGACAAGCACTTGGGAATATTGACATAATTAACACACTAAAGCACACAACAAGCATAAAGGTCGAAGGTATAAGTTTCAAGTCAAGTTCCCCAAGTAACCTCTCTTAAACACCAAAAATCAAGTCCTAACTTGATGCACGTCTAACAACTACTTGCTGATAAAGAAATGCCTTCGTCATTTCTTCCTTTCACCAGGATATTTCTTGTGGCTTCACAACACACACCTAATTTTTTACTCAAAAATGGGGACCTCCTTTCTTCCTTTCAAGGATAGAAGATTTTTTTCTCCAAAATATGACATCTTCCCAAGTACCTTGGAGAATGGGCCCCTCTATATGCTTGGTCAAAAGTCCTATCGGTCATTTTTGCTCAAGGTCAAGTGGTTAGGAGGATGATTTTTCCTCTCAGTGCCAAATTTGCACACATACACACCCTTGTAGAGTGTGCCAAGTGTGCTAGACCCATTATTGATCTTTTGGTGCACATAGGTGTACTAGCATACATAGGGAAGGTGTTTTGGGCACATACTTTTAGTCTTGTACCTATAAATAGCCAACCCATCACATAATATTCATTTACCTTCTTTGATCTCAAGAGCATCGCACCGTCACACTATGACATCTATGCCAACTGTGATCTCCATACCAAGGTAAAATGACCCATATAAGGGACACTACTACATGTGCATCATGTGTGTCATTTGGGGCATGTGCACAATAAGCACCCTTTGTCCCAAGTCATGTTGCACCTAACTGCATATTTTGCACACCATTGCACATAGTCTTGGTGAGTCCCTGCGCCTGGTGCATTAGGTGTGATGGTGTACCAAATCTATTTTTAAGAGAAATTTCTTTAGTCTCTCCTCTTCTTTTTAGCACATTTCACCATTTGGCTAAGTTAGTAAGTGTCTTTTCAATCTTCTGATAGTGGTACACTGACATTTGCCTCTTGTGTAGGCTAAAATGGCATCTTTGTCATCATCCATGTTGGAAAAATGTCACCTAAGCCAATAGCATTCAACTTTCAGGATATGTCAAAGAATTCTTGATTCATGGAAAATAGTCAGAAGTTCATGACACAAAATTGGGACACATATTGGAATGTACTCCTAGTCTCATGCAACAATTTGCAAGAGAGATCAAAGATGAACTTGTCCTAGATTATGAGTACGTTGGTGAATGCAACATCACACCTTGTATTTATTCAATCCTCAAAATTGATTATGGAGTTGGCCTGCCACTATGTTCCTGAGGAAAAGGTTGTTAAGAACATCACTAGATAACATAGAGAAGGTCACATTTGACCAGATAACATAGAGAAGATCTTCCATCTACCTCTTGCAAATCAATACAAAAAGATAACCTATGACATAGTTGATCAGTGGTACAAGGAGCATGAACAAGACACAAAATAACTAGTACAAGAGAAGTACTTCCTCACCCAACCCCCTCCTAATAGAAGAGCTAGGAAGGTGGACATGACTTGAGGATATATGATCAATGTCATAGGATATTCTATAGTCCTTTTGAGAATAATCATGGGACTCTTGACAACATATCATCTAGGGATATGGATGGTCAATTTTATAGAAACTATCAAGAAGAGGGGCTTATAGATGCACTGGGCCACTATTATCAGCAACAACTTGGATGATTAGCTCATCTTCATAAAGATCGATCTCCAATTTTAGATGACTTCTTATGTTGTATACCTCCTAGCAACAAGGCCAACAAAATTTGTAGGTTTGGTAAAAAGAGGGAGTATGCAAGATGCTAATACATGGCCTTACATAGTATACCCTTAACTGGTAAGAAAGAAACTTTCAAACAGGATTCCAAAATATAGAGTGCTAAATTATACTCTCTCTTTTTCTATAACCCATTTCCTAGAAGGTATGTGAATAGAATATCTATGGAAGTGGCCTCTAGAATATTACAGGTGGGAGGATACTACATTTAGTTCAATACACCCAAATACATCCTAGTAGTTAGGACTCTCATTCAACCTAAGAAGTTCCCTCACTATCCATTGAATATATTAATATTACAAGAGATAGCTAGGCAATCAACCTTGGCCTATAACAATGTATGGAAGCAACACAAGAAGACATAGGTGTGGTCAATCACTATTGGAGCTTTCAAGGTGAAGCAAAAGAAAGATATAGAAACCTATGAAATTGAATGAGATCAATACCCCTTGGATTATTATCCAATACTTCACCCCACTTTGACAACATTAGGATGGTCCAATATCCCATGGGGACATGGTTCATACTCGATTGTGTGATTGAAGAGAAATGGATGAACTATATGGATGACTATGATGTTCAAATTAAGAACTATTGTAGGATGAGTCTACAACTTGTAGAGAAGGTGGTCAATTTGAAGTCTTAGTGTGTTGGACCCCATGTACAATAGGGAAAATATCTTCGAGCAATCCATAATGAATGTAGAGATTGGTCATAAGGAGAATGAAGATATTCAACATAGGGTAAGGCATGTCATTCAGCTAATGAAGGATTGGGTTAAGAAGCCATTCTATTTGGATTCAGTTCCTAATGTACCCACCTTACAAAAACCTATGAGACCCAAGAAGAGGAAGGGAACTAAGATCACCATTCCAACATACCAAGAGAAGTTCCAATTAAGATTAGAGACTCAATATAAACATGAGTGAGAAGTGGCATACTTCCACAGTGATAGGGGAAAGGGAGAAGAGGAAGAAGGATACTTAGGAAGAAGAAGCCCACCCAAAAGAGGCTCAACTTGAAGAAGCCTTGGCACAAATAGAGGCATCTCCATCAGTTTCAAAGAAGGTTAGGACTAAAATAGAGGTGGTGGGAGAAAAAAGGAAGAAATTAAAGAAGAAGAGAACTTTGTCTCCTTAGATTCCATAAACCATACCTGATGTAGAGGAGGAAGATCAAGGAAAAGAGATTGAGTATCTCCCTCTGAATAAGAGGACCCAATCAGTGAGAGCCATGGAAGAGGAAAGAAGGATGAGTATGACATAAATGCCCCTAGACACCCAAGAACAACCAATTCAAGTTGAAGAGTCTAAAAAACAAGAACAGGAGGGGTGAACTGAGTCTATGGAGGGAGATGGCTCCGATGTCTTTGATCTCTTAGAGTTTGATTTTATGTCCATAGAGACTCATTTTGAGGTAGGGGTGATAAGGGATAATCCAAATAGAGAATCATAGGGTGAATATTGGAACCAAATTCCTTCTCTCCTACAAGGACATAGGAGCATACCTCCTCCTCCACCAAAATATGAAGCAACCACATTGATGTTGCCAATCATAGAATCTAAAAGCCATATGGTAGGAGGGGATGACTTCATTCAAATGCACATGGATAAGGTCTTAGAAGAGGGGAAAATTATGGGGGGGGGGGGGGGGGAGAGAGAGAGAGAGAGAGAGAGAGAGAGAGAGAGAGAGAGAGAGAGAGAGAGAGAGAGAGAGAGAGAGAGAGAGAGAGAGAGAGAGAGAGAGAGAGAGAGAGAGAGAGAGAGAGAGAGAATGCCACCTATGGTAGAGTTAGGATTCTCTCCTCCAAGGACCATAATAACTATCCCAACAACATAGTCACCACAACTAGAGAAGACCTTGGAGAGGAGTGCTAGGGATAAAAGGCCAACTTCAGAGATGACTTTGTCATCAAGACAATATATTTCTCCTATGGGCACTTCTCTAGTATGGTTTAAATGAGATGCATTAACTCGTCAAAGGAGGTATAAGGAGTATATAGAGGTTGAAGGATTAGAGGCTTTGACAAAGGTAGTAAAAACACCAACACTTGTTTAGAGTGGTCCTAAGCAACTAGGGAACTAGAGTGATGATCTGATATCTCATATTGTTGTTCCCCCTCCTCAAATAGATATAGAGGACATCATCCCCAAGGATTATCAAATGGAGGTAGTGTTAGGGAAGACCACTTAAGATACGACCAAAGTTTTGATTACCACAGGCCTCAAGAAAGTGTTCCAACACTTGGAACAAGATGAGACAAAGATTTTGGAACTAAGGAAACAAAATAACCTATTGTGGGAGTATGTGAAGGAGGTAGTGGGTCTGTTCGACCTTGATCATCCTAAGGTCACTTTAGTGGATGCCCTTGAAAAATGAGCTCTAACCATTGAACATAATGATTCATGTTTTGACACATGTAAGAAATAGTATCACAATTTTGAGGATATAGGGGTATAGATAATTAAAGGAAATATGAACTTGTTGCACCATATCTAGATGAATGTTGAAAGGTTAGTTACAGTAGTGGACCAAGATTTTGGGCTGATGGACAAAATAAGCACTTAGACCAACGACTTGGGGGTGTTGAAGACCATTAAGGGTCAAAGATACCAAATGCTATTAGATATATATTTAGTAGAGGAGTTGGATAAAGTGGATGATTGGATGTAAAAGATAGCAGATGGTAATAGGGTTATAATCTCATTGTATGAAAATATTCATGATGTGAAGAAGAGGGCCCTTGATTAATTTTTACAAGAAAATAAATATTATAGTGCAACTAGCTTAGAGATTTTTTGAGATGACTCTAGGATGCAATTGTGCTCATTTGAAGTAGTTGTACAATAATTTTGAGCACTATTTGAAAGATCATCCTCTCAAGATGACGTCAAGCGCATTTTCAGGATTGAAGAGGCACTAAAAGAATTAGACTCCAAGCTAGAAGATTTTGTAGGAATTAGGTAAGAGGTTAGCAAACCATCGAGAAGTAAGAACCAAGTATGAGTCCATAGACTTGTTGGATACTCAAGAGAACATTGCCATCATAAAAAAGTTCAAAGCAACACATCCATGTATTTTTTTGGTAGAAGGATCAGAAACCATAGATGCTGGAAATTAAATTTTGGAATGACAATTGTTTTCCTATTTTGGTTCTATCACCTCGAAAGGTGCGTAGGTGCACTAGTGTGAAGGTGCACCGACAGTTTTGGATAAGTTGTGATGGCACTGATAGTTAACTGCTAGCTCCATTTTTTGAGCATTTCATGTATCAAAAATGCATTCATCATTGGGGCTTTTGAGGTGAAGCAAAAGCAAGTATAGCCACCTATGAAATTGAGTGGGATCATCACCCCTACTTAGGAAGAAGAAGCCCAACCAAAAGAGGTTCAACCTAAAGAAGCCATAGCACAAATAGAGGCATCTCCATCAATGTCAAAGAAGGTTAGGACTAAAATAGTGGTGGTGGAAGTAAAAAGGAAGAAATCAAAGAAGAAGAGCACTCTATCTCCTTAGATTCTAGAAATGCTATTCAAGGTGGAGGAGGAAGAGAAAGGAGAAGATATTGAGTATCTTCCTTTGAATAAGAGGACCCAATCAGTGAGGGCCATGGAAGAGAAAAGAAGGATGAGTGGGACACAAATGCCCCTAGACACCAAAGGGCAACCAATTCAAGTTGAAGACTCTAAAAACCAAGAATAGGAGAGGTAAACTAAGTCCATAGAGGGAGATGGATTTGATGTCTTTGATCTCTTAGAGTTTGATTTTATGTCCACGAGGACTCATTTAGAGGGAGGCGCAATAAGGGATAATCCACATAAAGAATCATTGGGGGTGGAGATTGGAAGGAATTGCCTCTTCTCCTACAAGGACCCATGAGCATACCTCCTCCTCCATCAGAATATGAACCCACCCATTAATGTTTCCAATCATTGAATCTAAAAGCCATACAATAGGAGGTGATGACTTTGTGTAAATGCACATAGATGAGGTCTTAGAAGAGGGGAAAATTGTGGAGGGCAGAGAGAGAGAGAGAGAGAATGCCACCTATGGTAGAGTTAGGATCCTCTTCTCCAAGGACCACAACAACATAGCCACCACAAGTAGAGAAGACCTAAGAGAGGAGTGCTAGGGACAAAAGACCAGCTTTAGAGATGAATTTTTCATCAAGATAATATATGTCTCCTATGGACGCCACTCCAATATGGTTGAAATGAGATGTATTAATTTGTCAAAGGAGTTATATGGAGTATGTAGAGGCTAAAGGATTGGAAGCTTTGACAAAGGTAGTAAGAACACCAACACTTGTTTAGGATGGTCCTAAGCAATTGACCTTCTTCATGAGGAACTAGAGTGATGATCTAATAGGCTCATATTGTTGTTCCCCCTTCTCACATAGATATAGAGGACATCACCCCCAAGGATTATCAGATAGAGGTAGTATTAGGGAATACCACTTGAGATATGACCAAAGGTTTGACTAATACATGCCTCAAGAAAGTGTTCCAACACTTGGAACAAGATGAAATAGAGATTTTGGATCTAAGGAAACAAAACGACCTATTGCGGGAGTATGTGAAGGAGGTAGTGGGTTAGTTGGACCCTAATCATCCTGAGATCACTTTAGCAGCTGCCCTCGACAAATGAGCTCTGACCATTGAACATAACAATTCATTTTTTGACATGTGTAAGAAATAGTGTCACAATTTTGAGGATATAGGGGTACAAGTAATTAAAGGAAACATGAACTTGTTGCACAATATCCAAAGGAATGTTGAAAGGTTGGTTATAGTGGTGGACCAAGATTTTGGGTTGATGGACAAAATAACCACTTGGACCAACAACTTGGAGGCATTGAAGACCATTAAGGGTCAAAGATACCAAATGTTATTAGATATATATTCACTGGAGGAGTTGGATAAAGTGGATGATTGGATGGAAAAGATAGTAAATGGTAATAGGGTTATGATCTCATTGTATGAAGATATTCAGGATGTAAAGAAGAGGGACCTCAATAAATTTTTGGAAGCTAATAAATATTATATTGAAACTAGCTTGGAGATTTTTTGAGATGACTCTAAGATACAATTGTGCTCACTTGAAGTAGTTGTGCAACAATTTTGAGCACTATTTGAAAGATCATCCTCTAAAGATGATGTCAGACCCATTTTTAGGACTAAGGAGGCACCAAAAGGGTTAGACTCCAAGCTAGATGATTTTGCAAGAATTAAATAAGACCTCAGCAAATATCGCCGACAAGTGAGAACCAAGTATGAGTCCCTAGACTTGTCACATAATCAAGAGATCACTTCCATTGTACAAAAGTTCAAAGTGACACATCCATGCATTTTTTTGGTAGAAGGATTAGGAACCCAAATGCTAGAAATTAAAATTTTAGGATAACAATTTTTTTCTTGTTTTGGTCCTACCACCTCTAAAGATGCATGTATGTGCACTAGTTGAAGGTGCAGGATTTTGTAAGGTGCACAGGTGTAGTGATAGTTTTGGATTAGTTGTGGTGGCATCGATAGTTAACTGTGGCCAACTTTATTTTTTGAGCATTTCATGTATTGAAAATGCATTTTGGTGACAATTTAATTATATGATCTCCATTAGATCATAAAATACTTAAACTTTGTAGGTTACTATCCTAAGTCAAAACAACTTTGCAGAAATGTAAACATGAAACAACATAAGAACATTCACACAATTTGACACAAGGATTTTACATGGAAATCCAATATGGGAAAAACCACCAGTAACATGATACTAGTTCTCACTCTTCTAAAATGATGCCCTATAAGAGGCCAACCCTATTAAAGGTTACAATATCCACTGTTAAATGTGACCTGGTTAAAGGATTTTAGTCACCCTGTTAGGAGTGAGCCTTGTTAGAGGAATTAAGACCATTCCATTAGAATGTCACCTAGTTAAAGGATTTACAAATGATTATTAGGTTAACCTTAATCCAAAGGATTTACCCTAAACAAATACAATGATTAGAAAGGAATTGTAAGGCTTAATCTGATAACAAATTACAACTCACTTGTAGATTATAGATCTCTATTTTAGACCTTCGTTCTGCTTGGCATTCATACACTTTAGCTCTGATAGATTTTTCACCCTTCAAGAATCTATACTCTTAAGCCTTCTTTCTTTGTATGCCAATTGCAGTCACTTCTATTCAGCCACTGAATAAAGCAATACCCAAGACTCCTTATCTTCCTTAGGTCCTCGAACATGACAACCTTTGTTTTTGACTAGCTATCTCTATAAATAGAGAATTTAGATATTTTGTTGCTTAACCTCAATCATTCATTTTAGGGTTAGGTAGGATTAGGTAGGATACAATGAATCTACCCACTTTTTGATTTGGTTCCTCTAGAAACTTCTACAATCTTCCTTTAATTCATCTCAAAATAGTTTAACTTGAATTCTATGCCACTAGCTCATCATAATTATCTTCCACATGCTTCACACAGTTCAAGAAAATAAAATAATCATCTTAGATTCATCAAATCTTTGAATTAACATATTTACTGGCACTCGATATCAATATGCTATCACTCGACTTCTGTACTATTCTTTCACTTAGCCAACACTAGTTTAGTCGACAAACACTAAAGTTTACTAATGCTCGATATCTTTACTCAACATCTAATAATAATCACTCGGCTTCCACTATTTTTCATCTTTGCCCAACAAGGCTTATTTTTCACTTGGCTTCCACTAATTTCTACTTGGCTCGCACTAATTTCTTAGAAAGGCTCAACAAACACTTTTCATACTTGATCTTCTTCTAGTCTTAACTTGAGTAATCTTTCATTTAAGACTTTAAGTAGATTAAAAAATAAACTATAGTATCAATGTCTTACTTGGTCTTAGTGCTTCTTTTACATACCAAATAACTCAACCTTTCTCTAGGTGTTATTGTTATCTCCTCTTCTCAAATCCTCTTCATCAATCAACTAAATGGTAGATTTCAAACCAAAAGCAATTATCTCAGCAGTAGGTAGCAAGTTAAACATCATTGAAAAAATAATGATTATTGCATTATAGATTCTTCATTTCAAAACAATCTTATATCAACAATCTCCCTCTCTGGCATTGATGGCAAACTAATAATAACAATAATACCAAAAAGAAAACAAATCTTTGAAATTTCTCCCTCTATAAGTGTAGCATATGTCCTTCCTCTATGTAGGGTATTGTGAGCTTTGACAAGTTCCTTTACTATATCTTCTCCCTCTGACTTATAGCTCCCTCTTATAGAATATTGCTCTCTCTTTTTGATATTCAGGTGTATCCATCTATCTCTGCCCTATTTTTATATCTCCCTCAATACTTTCTCCCTCTTACTAGGTTGATGTAATTTTTTCTTTAACTTATATCTCCCTCTTTGATAATAATGCCAAAGACTTGTCATCTTTGTATGTAGATATAATCAATTCTAGATTCTCCCTCTATCACCTTTTATGTGACTATAAATCTTCTAATTCAACTTCTTCATTAGTTTAGGCAGCTCCTAAAGTAAGATCCATTGCATCAAGTTGTAAGATACACTATTCAGCTTCAGTTGATATAGGGCACTACTTATGCTTCTTAAATAGCTTTGGATAGGGGTGTGGCCCCTATTTTACCTCTTAGATACTCATGAGCATCCTTAGGTAAAGCTTTTCTGAAGATATCAACTATTTGCTCTTTTATATTCACATATTCTATCCTCACTTTTTTGTCTTGAACTAACTCTCTCAAGTAATGATACTTGATTGCAATGTGCTTAGTCTTTGTGTGCATCACATAGTTCTTTGATAGATTTATAGCACTTGTATTATCAGAATTAAGTACCATAGGTTCAATGATTTCCTCCTTCATACCTTTGAGTAGTTGTTTTATCCATACTATATTTGTATAATTTACTATAGTAGCCACATATTCAACTTCAGTAGTAGATTGAGATATGCAATTTTTCTTCTTGCTACTCCAACTAACCAATCTCTTTCCTAAGAAAAATGCTCCACCACTTGTGCTCTTTCTATTATCAATGTTTCAAACCTAATCAGTTGTATAGGCTCTCAACTCAAACTTTTCATTTTTCTTGTAGTATAGACCATACTCTTCTATTCCTTTCAGATATCTCATAATTCTCTTAACAACCATCAAATGATTCTCTTTAGGATTAGCAAATAATCTTGCAATAATCCCAACAAATAATGCAATGTCAAATCTACTATGCACTACATACTACAACTTGTCAATCATAGACATGTACAATGTTTGATTTACCTCGACTGAATCATCATTCTTTGACAACTTGTGTCATGTCACCATAGGTGTGCTAACTAGTTTGGAAACTTCCAATCCAAAAGTTTTCAATATTTCCTTCACATACTTAGACTGGGTGATGTATATACCATATTTCATCTGATATACTTGCAAACCAACAAAGAACTTGATCTGTTCAAATATTGACATCTCAAATTCTTTCTTCATTTCATTTACAAATGCCTTACATAATCCATCTTGACCTCCAAATATGATATCATCCACAAAAATTTCAGCTAGAAAAATACCTTTACCTCTTTATGTCTTCAAGAACAGATTGTTGTTATCATCAATCCTTTCAAAACCAATATTCATGAGATAATTGTGAAGCCTTTCATACCATGCTCTTGGGACTTGCTTTAAATCATATAAAGCTTTTTGTAGTCTACATACCATGTTCTTATTGTCAGCATCAACAAATCCTTGTGGTTTTTCTATATAGACCTCTTCTTCTAATATGCAATTTAGAAATATTGACTTCACATCCATTTGATAAACTTTGAAACCTTTGTATGCAAAGTAAGCAAGTAGAGTTCTTACTCCTAATCTTGCAATAGGGGAAAATGTTTCTCCATAGTCAATTCATTCTTCTTTTGCATACCCTTTGCAAACTAATCTTGCCTTGTTCCTTGTGACTTCATCATTTTTATCTAACTTGTTTCTATACACCCACTTGGTTCCAATCACATTCTTGTCCTCTGGTCTGGGAACTAGAGTCCATGTTTTGTTCTTCTCAATCTTCTCAATCTCTTCTTGCATGGCTTTACTTTAGCTCTCATTTTCTAAGACATCTTTCACTATCTTAGGCTCATGCATGCTCAATAAACATTTATCACTTCTCAACTTGTTTCTTGTCATTTGTATAGTATCTTTATCTCCAATAATTTGTTCAGAAGGGTGATGTATTTTGACATACTTTGACAATCTTGGTTTTTCTCTTCTTTCCCCATTAGGTCTATCAACTTTTGAATCACTATGTACTTCTCTATTAGGTAACTCAACATCTCTTTCATGTACACTTATCTCAAAATTAGAATGTGCCTCAAATTCTATCTACAACTTAGTTCCTAACTATAACTCAATTCCTGAATGTAACTTGACATTCATTGTATGTGACTCAACAATCACTAAAACTTGATGTTGATTTGCAACTTGGTTTACAACATCTTCATCAGCAGGTATACCTTCATAAAAATATACATACAAAATATTTGTAATCCTTAGGTTCCTTCATAATTTTATTGTCATGTACCTCTATATATTCATCAAACTTCACTTTTTCACTTTCCACAACTTTGTTAGTGTTAGTATTTAAACACTTATAAGCTTTACTTCTTGTGGAATAGCCAAGGAATATATCTTCTTCACTTTTAGCATCTAATTTTCCATTCTTGAAATCCTTAAGAATGTAACATTTTCTTCCAAATACCTTAAAATATTTTACATTGAGTGAGTATCCATACTATTGGGACTCAAAATTGGATTCTTGATTTGAGTGCCATTTCAAACTTTTGAGTCATTTTGAGCCCATATAAGCGCATTTAATGCATGTGTACCTATCTAATATTTTGAGGCCTATGAAGTGTTTAATATTTCTAACACTTCACATTCAGTATATCCATGCATCCCATCAAGATAAAATGCCATTGTGAGTCATTTTGTGAAGTTCCACTTTGAGCAATGTTCAAATTTGCATTTTTGCCAAAGTGTCAAGCAACGACAAAAGGCATAGTTTGCAATTGAATATCTTACACCTAGTGATGTTTCATGACTTTCCACTTTGGGAGTATTTAGTATGCATATCAAAGAACCTATGTTTTAGTTTTCAAGTTGTTTTGATATTTTTTGATTAGGTTTTGAATCCCTCAAAGTCAGTTGTTTAATGTTGTCATGTTGATGTAAACTATTCAAAATTCTAGGAGGCCCTATTTGACCAGTTGTAACTTTGACCTAGTTGACCAAAATGAGAAGTTTCCTTTTATATTAAATTCTAGAGGTCAAAGACTTGTTATGTTTTAGATTTGACCTTATGATGAATCTATTTGATCAGTTGTCAAATGTAATTCCAATTGTAATTTATGATGTTTTACTGGTGTCAAGAAATGCAAATTGATTAGTACCCATGTTCAGGATGTCATAACTCTGAATTCATAATTGTTTGAACTAAATAGATTATACCACTGTGCTCTACCTTGAAAATTCTTTAAGTGTGCCAGTTTGCAAATCTTGATGAATCCGTCTGCACACTTTCCCAAGTCCATTTCATTTGCAAAAATCATTGTTTTGCCATTATTCCTAGTTCTGCAAATCTGACTACCCCACTTTGACTATTCACCAAATTCACCCAATTATTCATCATGAGACCAAATCACATATTTATACTCTCCTTGTGACTATGAATAAATGCCCCATTTTTCAAGTCCTCAAGTGTTAGTTTGGCCTATTTTTGAAGCCAAAATCAAATGTGTTTTATGGTTTTCTAACATGTTTGCTTGCAGGCAGTTTTGAGAGGGCAACTTTGATGGTCAATATCTTTTGACCTTGAAGTTGTCATGACATGAAATTTGAAAGGGTAAGAAAATGTGGAGCAAAGAATTAGTGTGTCTAATTTAGGGCTCAGTCAGGTGTTTTGGTCATTTTTAAAGTCTAGTCAGAGGGCCTCTTGGCACGAGATTGGTAATTTGTAGGAAAAACTAAAATTAAGTTTTAAGGGTTGAATCAGCAATGCAAATTGATTTCAGTCAATTGGGTAAATTCATTGGATCAATCTGATAGTTCAGGTATTTTAATTAGAATTTTTTTTTTAGCCATATCCACTTTAGGACTTGACTAATCACATTAGACTGATAAAGCACTATAAGGATTGAAAATGCTTGAGGATGTTGTAAAGATTGTAATAATTATGAATTTTAATATGGGTGCACATCATTCAAAGTTGAAAAGATAAAAAATAAAAGTAAAGGTGGAATCTAAGCATATCAAAAAGACCATAGTGTTTCATTACTGAGATGGAACTCAGCCTCAAGAAGGAAGTTATGTGCCACAATCATCACACTTTTGAGAGGTATAATGTTATTGTGGTTGAAGCCTCAATTACCAATTTTAAGAATTATCATTGAAATCCTCTCCCAAATGGCTTTAATTACCATCATAAATGAAATAAAATAATTTCAACTTTCTTGTGCACTGAAGAAGCCTGCACTAACATTGTTAGACCACTTTTATATTTTGCAGAGTGTAATGTGTGAGTTGTGCATAAATGACATATTGATTTCTTGCACACCAAATATAAATATGGAGTTGCATCATCCTCCATGGAAAGAGATGAAAAATCTTAAAAGATTATTGTGATGGGTAGGTGGCAAGGCAACATGTTTAGTACAAGCCCATGAAGCCAAGTTTGTTTGACACCTACATGTTGTTCAAGTTTGGAATATTGCGATGGTATAAAGATATTACATTGACTTCTTTTTCACAAGTATGAAAAGAGCATAGACCACTATGTATTTGATTGCTAAATGGAAATCTACATAATTTGGACACGAAATGGGTTGATTCTAATGAATTTTGAGCCTTTAAAAAAAACTTTGGTATGCACATCATATGGGATCTCTTCCCGATTTCGCAAGTCAAATTTCAAGCCCCACTATTGTTTTCTTCCCAAGTGCTACCACAAATCATGGTGTAAATGAAAAATTTAAAGAGGCATTAAACTAATGTAATGGAGACATCATGGATGATGTGGAAGGGAATCATGTTTCTCTGAACAAGGGCATCCCATGGATATAGTTCTCCATATTTGTGATGGACATGTAGCAGATGACAACAAAATGTGACAAATGTAAGATCTTGTTGGTTGACATTAAAATAACAAGTGCAATATTGAGAATGGGGTTCCTTGATATGGTTTGTAGAGGTAGAATTGTGAAGAAGTGGTGGTTCAAACACTACTAATGATGTATATGAGTATTGACTTGGTGAGCATCACACATGCTATGCGGAGGGAAGTTGGGAGCACCTTAATAAAAACACAGCTAGTGAGTGTTTTGTTAGGGCACCAACCAACCCATCTTTTTCTTGTTCCTCTCGGTCGATGCACTATGATTAAGTGAATTTTTCACACCCGATCTGTGAGCATATGGTGATTTCCTATATGTGTGTACATTTATAAGGGACTATAATGTGTAAATAGATATCCCACATTCACCACATATGGGTATTTTGAGATTTTAAAATACTAAACTACTCTATTACAATGTGTCTTAAAGCCACAAGCTTTTTTACAAGCTATCTCAAATGCATCTGGGGCTCACAGCCAGATGGTGACAATAACAAGCATAATTTTGAACAGCATGGATAGATGATGTGGCAGAATGATTGGACTAGTTTGATGAATCACAATACAACACATGACATGGATATTGCAGAGCAGATTGCATGGAAGTTTCAAGATGGATGCTCCAAATGTTGACACATGGCAAGATCCAACAGATGGCGCATCCCTAAATTTCAAAGATGAAAGGTCACTAAAGAATGTTGGGAAGCATCACTGTGACACATGGTAGTCAATAGTGACATGGTGAAGAATAGGAGTGATTCACAGGATGTTGTTGCCACGTGTCAAATGGGATGGCTAATGCTTCCTTGCATTGTGAAGTTGATCAATTGTTAAGGAATATAGGGAAGTTCCTTGCTGTCATGTGGTAGTGAGCCTAGGTGGAAATGATAGAGTATTTCAGTCAATTAGAGGATGCCACATGGTGATGACATGGTAGGGCACCCTACAGGTGATGACGTGGCATGGTGATCATGTAGCAGGAGATCCAATGGGAAGTTGCCATGTGGCAACGTATCAAGTGACAAGTTGCAAATCAATGGACAAATCAAAGGTTTCCACATGGCACTGGGTGGAAGTTGATGATGTAGAGGTCCAAGGAATCACATCATGCCATGTGTCAGGTTGGTCAAAGTAGTTTGACCCAAATGAAAATCTAGAGGGAAAAGTCCAAAGTGCATAAAGTTTATTTTTTAAAGATTTACCACTAAAAATAAGTGCAGAAGGCCATTTTAAATCAAAGAGGTCATATTCTAAAGTTTTAACTTTAGAAAAGGTTTTAAATTTTTGCAAAATATAATGCAAACTTGCAAGTCATGCCAGGAACCGAATTTTCAAACTGATCTTCTAGGTGTTTCCAATAAGTGAGCATAGGACTATTATATACCATTGGAAAGGTCTCTGAATGAACCTTTCTATATTAGGAGTTTTTTTTTGTATAGGAAGCCATATTTTGGAGTTATTCAAGGATTCATCCTAGGAACTCATTTTTCAACCACATTTAGATAAGGTAGCTCAAGTTTGATTTTTGGTAAAATGATGAATTGGGTGTACACCAAAGGCAGTAAGGATACCGATAGTGATGGTATTTTCACCTCCAAATTAGTTTAATGAATGATTTTATCATCATTTCATATGCTTATCTAATATTTTATCAAAACAATACTTTCTCATTAGTTAGAAAAGATATTCTAAGTTTGTTGGAGCACAATAATGAGATTCCTTTCAGATTTTGGTTGTAGAGAGAAACGAGATACTTTTTAGCAATAGGGGATGGAGATTCAAGTGGACACATGTCACTTCCATATCATATCTGAGGTTTCATTCCTCTCCTATATCTTTCTATTTTCTTTCTTTCTCAAGTGGTGGTTCCAGTTTCTTGGACAAGTTCCAGTTAGTCTGTGATACCACAAGGTTGGATCCAGAGCTGTGATTCCACCATTTTTCAACATTTCTCTCTATTATTAACAAAAATGTTGTAGTTTCTTATAAGCAACTAGTTAACATAGTCATTTGTTATGTATATTCTAAGTTTTGGCATATACCATGATGTATTGATTTCAAGCAAATTAATAAGAAAGCCTCATTAAAAGTTTCAATATGAAATTTGTCTCCATCTTCATGGGTTTGTAATTTTCTATTGATTTATGCATAAAGTGCATATTGTCCAGTTGCAACGTGGCTTTGAATTTGTATGCCATTGTATGTTTTGCTATTGGGTCAAGGACTTGAGTAAATTACTTATATACATTGACAAAATTGTAGGCATCATGGGAGGATATGATAAGCATGAATTTCATTTTGAAGATAGATGTCTATTTACAAGGTAGATAGATGGATCTGATATCTAAATATATGAGTATATTTTGGGTACTATGTGTAGGTTATGACTTAGTTAATGCCCAATGGATAAGGGACTAGTCAACTTAGAGAATGCATGTCTATATTGTTCATACCTGGTTTATGCTAATATTCAACATCATTTATCAAATCTTTTCCCTTTCATGTTGAAGAGCTAAAGAGTGTTACCCTCACTTAGCATATCTAGTTCATATGTCATGATTCAAGCCATTTCATGTGTTTATATTTCCTACATAAGCATTAGAAGATTAAAGGTATTATCTTCTTTGTTAGATTCAAGTGTATGCTTTGAACACTAGTACCATATAAATGAATCTGAAGTACACCCACGTAGGTTTTGCAGAGCCTGAAGTAGAAGAAGGGTATAGCCTTATAGTTGTCCCAGGTTTCTAAATGGGTATGTTGTAGATGGGAAGTAACTGCCCCTAGATGTATGTTGTTCTCATTGGGATTTTTGAAACATAACATTTTAAAACACCAATACATACCATAATCCAAAAGGTTTTGAATGGGTACTCTTCTTGACTTGCACACAGTTCAAGGTATAGACAGTTGTACTTACAACCTCTCTCCAATATTTCAAAGCAACATTCTTCTCCATCATGAGTGTCCTAACATAGTCCATTATAGATATGTTTCTCCTTTCAATAATTTCATTTTGTGGAGGGGTCCTATGTGCAAAAGTTTCTCTTTTTATTCCTTTGTCATTACAAAACCTCTCAAACTCATTTGATGTAAATTCTCAACCTATTTCTGATCTCAAACATTTCAAGCTTTTACCTGTGTCCTTCTCAACTCTAGCTAAGTACCACTTAAACATTTGGAAAGCATCATATTTCTATTTCAAAAACAAAATTGTCGTCATCCTAGAATAATTGTTAACAAATAGGATAATGTACTTGTCACCTTTGTAGCTTTGCACATCAATTAGTCCACACAAATCAGTATGAACAATCTCAAGAATTTCTTTAGAGGTGTGAGTCTTACTCTTAAAACTAATTTTTTTCATCTTGCCTAACTAAAATTGTTTGCATATCATATTGTCAAGTTTCTTCAGTTTAGGCAAATCTCTTACTCTTTTCATGTTATTGATACTTACTAAGTTATCAAAATTAACATGGCATAACCTCTTGTGAACAAGACAAGTAGCATCATTCATATCAAGATGAAATAGATCACCTCTAGTCTGATCACCTTTCCCATTTAGTTTCCCATCAGTGTCATAGATCTTTTCTATCTTATTCTCAAACTCAACTCTGCAACCTAAACTATTTAGTTGTGACACACTCAAAAAATTATAATTAAGTCCTTCAACATAGTAAGCATTGTCACACATGATATTTTCTATGAGTTTGATAGATCCTTTTCCTTTAATTTGATAGGGTGCATCATTAGCAAACCTTACACTATTTCCATCACATAAATTTAGGGTAATGAACTTAATTTATCTCTAGACATGTGATGTGAACACCGACTATCAACGATCCATCTATCACTCTTGTTCACATAAGACACTGTTGCAGTTGCCTCATCCTCATCAAAATCATCCTTAATTGCAACATACACAACTCATCGTCATGGTCGCCAAATTCGTCTTTGGTTTCCTCTCTAGCAATGTAGCAAGATTTCTTTCCTTTATCTCTGTAGTGTTTTTTGTCCTCGTCTCTTTTACTTTTGTATTTGTCTCCACTTCTATTGTTCTTCTTTTCTAGGCATCTAGCAGTAATATGACCAACTTCATTGCAATTAAAACATATGATAGGTAACTTACCTTTGAATTTTCTTTTGCCTCTATGAAATCTCCTTGCTAGCAGTGCTTCAAGCTATTCTACATCCTCCTCATTTGTATCACTATCACTAGAAACATATTTTACCTTTTTCTTCTTCTCTTTAGGTTGTTTTAATGACAATTTAGATTTGAAAGCAGATTCAACATTCTCAGATTTGAAGTTATCATAATTAGAGAGTTCAAAGACAGTGAGCCTACCTACCAAACCTTTAAGAGATAGATTAGAACCTGGTATACGTCTTAATTCTTGTATGGTAGAAACTCTAATAGCATAGATGGGCAACAATGTTCTCAATACTTTGCTTAATATAGTCTCATCATCAATTTTACCATTAGCTCCTTTTATAGCATTAACAACATATTTTATTCTAGAGCACTATACCACTAAGAATTTTAGATTTGGCTCTCAAAACATTTGTATCTCTAGATGGTGTAAAGAGCACCCCACATCTTCTTTACACTATCACAACCATTGATGTCATTGAACTCATAATAACTTAGGGTAGAGACAATCTCCAACATTGCCTAATTATGTTCTTTTTTTTTTTTAGGTCATCAACAGTTTGGGCTCCAATAGGGTTAACATATTTGGTGGTAATGTTAGATTGTGCATGGTCTCCAAGATCACCTAGGTGTACCTTCATCAAACTTTGCTATGCAGGGAAGTTCTCCTTATTGAGCTTGAGTATTGTTGTCACAAAAGTTTGCACCCTTGTCCAAAGTTTTTACCTAAGGACAACCTTATGAAACATGAAAACAACCTCCAAGTTGTGGGACTTGAACTATTAGGTTAAGTCTCTGAAGAAGGTCGACTTCCTTTTCTATCACGATGCACCTAACTACTCTTGGAGAGGAAAAGGGAGAAGGAATGCATGAAAGAAAATCTACCTATTCTAAGGGGTGATGCACCAAAATAGAGTGTTCAAACCAATAGCTACCCATACATACACACTTCAACCATCATGACACCAAAAGATATACACATCCAAACTTTTTTTAATCTAACAATCACATACAGATCATAAAACCCAAATAAATGACACAAAGAAGAAGAGAATTCACTTATATATCATTCATAGGCCAAAAGGAGATACAGTTGTGCAAGAGTGTAGATATCCACAATACACTGATGAGAGGCAAATAGGTTTTGCATAATACATCAATGTCCGGAGGAGATAAAGTAGAATGTCATATAGGTTCAAAGGAAAAGGGAATTTACAATGAACTTGCAGAGCAATATCAAGAAAATAGAGAAGAGTCACCCCTTACAAAGATTACAAAATCTGCCTTTATAGATCAGGCATAAGTGAGATATTTTCTAACTAAATTTACTCCACAACCACTGCCATTAAGTCTTATAGAGAATAATCACATAGATCTAGAGAAAATCTTATCTTGGCACAGATTCAGATGCAATTAAATCTAATATTTTGCCAAAAAATAGAGCCCTGAGAAGACAGAAAGGATGCCATTAAATCACTCTGACCAAGTAGATGAATAAAATCAAAGATGGTGGAGTATTTTCCTTCGTTCACTAGGCATGGCATTCACTAGAGAGTGGTTGGAATCGATCATGAAGATCAAATCATGCAAGAAACCCTATCTTTCTCATTTCTGGCTTTACAACTCAGTGAGGTCAATAGGTCAAACAAAACCTTGCAACCAATATGAGCCACATGGGCCAATAGTTCTATTTCTTTTTTCCACCTCGCAAGGTCTTCATAATTTTGACTGTCTTATCCATCATAATTGTGCCACCTTTTCAACTTATCCGCGATGCCACGTAATTGTCAGCCTTAACTGTGACTACCTTTCTTTCAAAGTGGGTCTAAGAGGACACGTGGCAATTAGGCACATTCCTACATTATGTAAAATCTTTGTAGCTCCAAAATGTGGGAAAGCGCTAATTGTCAATCTCTACAAGATCAATGATTGTGAAAGATCCCATTTATCACGACATTTGCTGTTAAATTTTTTTGGCCAACTAGACACCCAACATCCAACTCACCAACATGTCAGCCCTCGACAAATCAAAATGAAGCAATTGGAACAAAATTCCACCTTAGCACTTATCTAGCAACTATCTTTTCAACCTTGGCAACCCATACTAGAAATAGGTCGTACATGCCACACATCACATTGTCGCTTCTCCACAATGTTTAAACATATTGCATCTTTAGGAAGCGAGGAAGCGCCTATCGTTGATCCATCTAAGATCAGATGGCCCAAAAACATGCAACCAATAAATTGTCCATGTCAATACCTTCAACCAATGATGTAACACCAAACTACCTCCATATGCCAACATGCTCTGACAGCTTGTCCACCTTGGCTATGGTGGCCCATTAAAGAAGCTGGACCCATGAATCCACATGGCGAAAAGTTGCTTTCTCGCATTGTCATAAATTCTAAAAAAACATAGAATACAAGAAAGTGACGACTAACCAAAATGCCAACTCGACTGATAGCTTTTCCTTTTCTATAGCCCACAAAGAGAAAATGAACCCACATGTCACATGGCAGTGAGGCACTCACCCGCATTGTTTAAAGTTCGAGGAATTTCATAATGTGAGAAAGTACTCGCTATGGAACTATGCAAGATCTAATGGTTCGAAAAGTTATGGGAGTCAAAAAGTAAACTTAAGAAAATAAGAAATATAATAAAGTCTATTTCATTTATTTATCTCATATTCCCATGGCATTTGAATATTTAAGTATGGAAAGTGACTGTTAGGTGGCCTTTGGCATTAAAATTTAATTTTTTTTGTGGGAGCAATTTTGGTTAATAGTTCTGGAGACTCAGAGGGGATGCAAGCTTGCTATGCATAAGACCAATGGCTTGAAGTATCCATTGGGCTATAGAGTCATAAAAAATGTGGATCTTGTGCATTATGAAACCCTAACCCTACCTCAATGACAACAAAACACTGAAAATCCTACCTCTAACTGCAAATCAAGAAAATGTAGCTGAAACCAGGAACTAGAACTCTCTAAAACTTCAAAACTTCAAAATTTCAAAAGAAACCTGGCCATCCCATAGAGAGACAACCTATGCTTGTGCACTTCTTGGAAAATAGGAAAAAAAAAAAAATGCTCTACTATGTACAAGTGTTTACATATATGCAAGTTTAAACAAACCCATTGATTGGTTTGCTAAAATAGTTGCCCATTGATTGGTTTGCTAAAACAGTTGCCCTTCCTTACCAATAGATTTCTTCTTTCATACAAAAGAGCAGCTAAAACATGTTTCCCATTGACAACAAGTATGACAAACATGTTGTTGCATGAAACACCTCCTTCCCAATGCTAAAAATAGTGAAGCTTTCAAGCACTAGGGTGTTGCTTTATGGAGCAAAACATACTTGCTCTTCTTTGTGATCTTCCTCCTCAGGCTTAAGTATAAGCATGAATGAGGGCAACTTGTTGATTTTTTGCAGAGCTAGGTGCCTTATGGGGCATCTTCTTGTTGGTGTAGGGGCAAAGGAGTCATCCTTGACCATTTGATTGTGCTCTACAATGGTAGTATCTTGTTGATTTGGAAGTGGCTCCTCCTAAATTGTTGTAAAAAAAAATTCACATCTTGTTCATGCTACCCATGAACCACTTCCTTTGGATCTACTGGTATGGTGTGACTTTCCACTTGTTGTTTTTGTGGAACATGCTCCTCATATATAGGAGATCATGATTCAACATCTATGGAAGAGAAGATAACATCAAACTCATCCAAAAGATCGTCCTCATTATTGATCTCCTCCATTATAGTTGCAAAGGACATGCATAGGTTGAGGGGCAACCCCATGCAGGTTAGCATATTCCTCCTCAAGGACAGAGCTATCCTTGAGGCTCTCTTTTCCATCCTCCACATCATGAAGGACTGTCTACTACAACAAATGGTTCTCTTCTTGCTCAGTTTGTAGTAGATCCTCATTTTTTGGCAAGGGCTCAAAAACCATGATTTGTTCCTCAAGGGGAGGAACAACCTTGTTGTCTTCTTCTTCTTCTTCAACAAATAAGGGAAGCTCTTCAAATAAGAGGATTGATTCCTCTTCCTTTTTCTCAATAGCTACCTCCTTGCTTTCCTCAGTAGGCTACAACTCCTCCCCATGTGGTTATGCTTGCTTCATTTCATTATCCCAAAATTTTTTATTTAGGCCATCAGGGGTCCATACAACCGGTCCATCTTGAAATAGAGAAATAGTGATAGGTCCAGGGGGGTCATGACCAACCCAACTTTCTTTTACAAGGGGGTGGAGGGGTTACAACAAAAGGCTCTTGTGAGGGAGGGGGCTTCTTGAAGCTTGGGATGACATATTTTGGAGAAGGGGTTGCCTCTGCTTCTTTGGCTTGAAAATGAGCTAATTAGAGCCTCATTTCCTCCTCTTTTGCTACAACAACTTTCCTTGCAAAATTCTTCTTCACCTCAAAATGTCTTTGTCTCTCCCTCTCTTCTTCTTCTTCTTCTTCTTCTTGGAGATAGGCCTGGTATGTCATCTCCTCCTCTTGTCTTTCTATTTCTTGTTGCCTTACAATCTCATTAAGCCACCTATCACAAACCAACAATAGCTCATCTCGTTCATGCAACCTCTAGTCTATCCTTCCACTACTCTCTTGAAACTTGCAATCAATCTGCCTTTCAAACTCCAACATCATATCTTTAAGCTTCTCATATGAGGATGTTGGGACTGGTGGAGTAGAAGTAAGGGAATAGGAATAACCTTCAACATACTGGTTATAACTAGCTTGGGGCTAAGATTAGAATTGGCAATATGAGGGTTGAGGACTAAAATTTTCATGATATGGGGGGGAATATTAGCCATTTCTATGAAATGGGTTCATGATTAAAGCTTCATAAAAACTACAAATTCATAGAAAACTTGAAAATCACAAAGATCAAGGGTGATCTTTACATACCAACACTATGTCTATATGAAACTAGAAGAGACATTAGAGTCACCATGGTGTTTGATTGAATGCCTCCAAAGGTTGCTGACACTGAGAAAAACACCCAATTTCTCAATGGATCAAGATCAACTAGCTAATCGACAGACTTATATATTTGAATCTTCTTTGTCCCACCGGGCATGCCAAAAACTATTGTCACAAAAGTTTGCACCCTTGTCCAAAGTTTTTACCTAAGGACAACCTTGTGAAACATGGAAACAACCTCCAAGCTATAGGACTTGAACTGTGAGGTTGAGTCTCTAGAGAAGGTCAGCTTCCTTTGCTATCAAGATGCACCTAATTACTCTTGGAGAGGAAAAGGGAGAAGGAATGCATGAAAGCAAATTTGCCTATTCTAACCTAAGGGGTGATGCACCAAAATAGAGTGTTCAAACCAATCTCTGTCCATACATGCACACTTGAACCATCATGACACTGAAAGATATACACATCCAGACTTATTTTAATCTAACAATCACATGCAGATCAAAAAATCCAAATAAATGACATAAGGAAGAAGAGAATTCACTTATTTATCATTCATAGGCCAAAAGAAGATACAATCATGAAAGATTGCAGATATCCACAATACACCAATGAGAGGCAAATAGGTCTTGTACAATACATCAATGTCTAGAGGAGATAAAGTAGAATGTCATATAGGTTCAGAGGCAAAGGGAATTTACAATGAACTTGTAGAGCAATATCAAGAGAATAGAGAAGAGTTGACCCTTACAAAGATTACAAAATCTTCCTTTATAGCTCAGGCATGACTGAGATAATTTCTAACTAAATTTACTCCACAACCATTGCCATTAAGTCTTATAGAGAACAATCACATAGATCTGGAGAAAATCTAATCTTGGCACAGATTCAGATGCAATGAAATCTAATATTTTGCCAAAAAATAGAGCCCTAAGAAGACATAAATCGCACCATTAAGTCTCTAACCAAGTAGATGGATAAAACCAAAGGTGGTGGAGTGTTTTCCTTTGTTCACTAGGCATGGCATTCATCGAAGAGTGGTTGGAACTGATCATGAAGATCAGATCATGCAACAAACCCTATCTTTCTCATTTTGGTTTTACAAATCAGTGAGGTCAACAGGTCAAACAAAACCCTGCAACTAAGATGAGCCACATGGGCCAATAGTTCTATTTCTTTTTTCCACCTCGCAAGGTCTTCATAATTTTGACTGTCTTATCCATCATAATTGCACCACCTTTTAAACTTAACCAGAATGCCACATAATTGTCAGCCTTAATTGTCACTGTCTTTCTTTCAAACTAGGTCCACAAGGACATGTGGGGATTAGGCGTGTTCCTGCATTGTCTAAAATCTTCGCAACTTCAAAATGTAGGAAAGCATTAATCGTTGATCTAGACAAGATCAATGATCATGGAAGATCCCAGTTATTGTAGTGTTTGCTTTTAAAACTTTCAGGCCCACTAGACACCCAACATCCAACTCACCAACACGTCAGCCCTCGATGAATCAAAATGAAGCAATTGGAACAAAATTCCACCTCAACACTTATCTGGCAACTGTTTTTTCAACCCTAGCAGCCCATACTAGAAATAGGTCCTACATGGCACACGTCACATTGTCACTTCTCTGCAATGTTTAAACATATTGCATCTTCAGGAAATGGGGAAGTGCCTATTGTTGATCCATCTGAGATCGGACAACCTAGAAACATGCAACCAACAAACTACCCATGTCAATACCTTCAACCAATAACATAACACCAAATTGCCTCTATATGCCAACGTGCTTTGACAGCTTGTCCACCTTATTTGTGGTGGCCCACTGAAGAAGCTAGACCCACGAATCCACATGGCGAAAATTTGCTTTCCAGCATTGTTAGAAATTCTAACAAAACACAGAATGCAGGAAAGCAACGACTAATAAAAATGCCAAATTGACTGATAGCTTTTCCTTTTCTACAACCCATAAAGAGAAAATAGACCCACATGCCATGTGGGCAGTGAGGTGCTTGCCTACATTGCTTAAAGTTTGAGCAATTTCATAATGCAGGAACACACCTACCATGGATCTATGCAAGATCTGACAATCCAAAAAGTTGCAGAAGCCAAAAAGTAAACTTAGGAAAATAGGAAATACAATAAAGTTTATTTCATTTATTTATCTCGTATTCCATAGCATTTGAATATTTAAATATGGAAAGTGACCGTTAGGTGGACTTTGGCATTAAAATTCAATTTTTTGGTGAGAGACAATTTTGGTTAACAAGTACCTCTCTTTTAGACATCTTGATCTTTTGCTTCTAGTACCTTCAAACTAGTCCTCTTAAGCACTATGGCACGCTAATACCAATTGTTGGAATTCTTTAGAATAACTAAGAGGGGGAGTGAACCAGTTATCAAAGGTTCATATGTACAATTAAAACTTTTCAATGCTTAGTAGAGTCATATCCATAAAACCTTGTACTTAAAACTTTGTAGGTTATTGTCTTAGGTCAAAACAACTTTGCAGAAATGTAAACATGAAACAACATAAGAATATTCACACAATTTGACACAAGGATTTTATGCAGAAACCCAATTTGGGAAAAACCATTAGTAACATGCTACTCATTCTCACTCCTTTAAAGTGATGCCCTATGAAAGACCAACCCTATTAAAGGTTACAATACACACTATTAAATGTGGCCTAGTTAAAGGATTTCAATCACCCTATTAGGAGTGAGCCTTATTAGATGAATTTGGACCATTCCATCAGAATGTCACTCGATTAAAGGATTTACAAATGACTATTAGGTCAACCTTAATCCAAAGGATTTACCCTAGACTGATACAGTGATTAGAAAATAACAATAATGCTTGATCTAGTAACAAATTACAACTCACTTGCAGATTATAGATCTTTGTTTCAGTCCTCCATTCTTCTTGGCATTCACACACTTTAGCTCTGACAGATTGTTCACTCTTTAAGAATCCATACTCTTAAGCCTTCTTGCTTTGCATGCCAACTGCAGTCACTTATGTTTGACCACTAAATGAAGCAATACCCTAGACTCCTTGTATTCCTTAGGTTCTTAAAAATGACAACCTTTTTTTTCTGATCAACTATCTCTATAAATAGAGAATTTTGATCTTTTGCCGCTTAACCTCAATCATCCATTTTAGGGTTAGGTAAGATACAATGATTCTACCCACTTTTCCATTTGGTTCCTCTAAAAACTTCTTCTACAATCTTCCTTGAATTCACCTCAAGTGGTTTACCTTGAATTCTATGCCACTAGCTTATCATAATTATCTTCCACATGCTTCACACAATTCAAAAAAATAAAAATGTTGACTCAGATTTGTCAAATCTTCAATTTAACATATTTATTGGCACTCGACATTAATATGTTGTCACTTGGCTTCTATACTATTCTTTCACTTTGCCAACACTAGTTTACTTAGCAAACACTAAAGTTTATCGATGCTCAACATCAACTAAACTTTACTCAGCATATATTGATAATCACTCAACTTGCACTATTTTTCATCTTTGCTCAGCAAGGCTTATTTTTCACTTGGCTTCCACTAAATTTTGCTTAGCTTGCACTGATTGCTTGGTAAGGCTCAACAAACACTTTTTATACTTGATCTTCCTCTAGTCTTAACTTGAGTAACCTTTCATTTTAGACTTTAAGTAGATAAACAATAAACTATAGTATCAATGTCTTACTTGGTCTTAGTGCTTCTTTTACATACCAAATAACTCAACCTTTCTCTAGGTGCTATTTTTATCTCCTCTTCTCAAATCCTCTTCATCAATCAACTAAATGGTAGATTTTAGACCAAAAAGCAATTGTCTCACTAGCAAGTAGTAGGTTTGACATCATTGACAAAATAATGATTGTTCCATTACAGGTTCTTCACTTCAAAACAATCTTATATCAAGATCTACATTAGTATTTCTTATTGGAATGTGTGTTTCCTTTATGAATTTTATGCTCATAAACAATGATGGAGCCAATAATCTTATTGTGTTTTAATGCTCATATCATTTTCTAGTTTTGGTGTTTGTCATTTACTAACAAATTCCTCTTTTGTGACAAATTGGAGAAAGGATCACCTTCGAGTTCTTCCAGAGCAATTTGTCTCATGTGCACAAACTTTTCGTGGCTCCATAATTTGATGAGTTGTGAAACATCATGCAATTTTTATCATTTCCTTTGTTGATTGCATTGGTGGAGTTGAGGATGCACTGCTCCTAATTTCATTGGTTTATTATTTGATCCTTTCAAAAAATTAATTCGCAAAAGCATTGTTTCTTTGACTTATGTCAATTACGAACTTCATTTTCAATAATTTACTCTCTTGTTACACTAACTCTGTTATTTGCTTTTGCAACATGTGGTTAGAATATGAACTCATATAGTTGCATTGTTAGAATTTGCATTCATCTTTAAAATCTGGAAAATACAAAAATATATTGGTTTGTGGTTGCATTTCTTCTGAAGTTTTTTGCAGATTTAAAGATACTAGCAAAGACCTCCTTGTGAACATTCACATTTATCTTCAATTGCGCTACTTAGCAGGTTGAAAGAAAATTATCTCGAACCTTTGAGTTGGTTAATTTGATCAGCTTTACAAGAGAAATATTCACAAAGAATTTATGTCATTGACATTGTGCAAAAGAACTGCTCAACAAGTACTTGGTTTGTTTCAACACACATTTGTAGTATGTCCTACCTAATGACAATTAAAACAAATATGTTTTTAGGTATTGATACCATGACTTTTCTTGATCACCTTTGTTTGAAACTTTTCATCTTGTTTAGGCTTCTTAAATCTAGAAGATTCTCTAACTTAAATCAATATACCTAAGACAACGAGTCTCACCATACATTATGTTGTCATGTGGAGACTAATCAGACTCGAAGGTTAATTTCTCTCACTTTATTCGGTGCAATTTCCCCCCATATTATTACTATGGGGGTTGGGGACAATGCCCCTTCCGGGGTTCTAGGATAGATCTCTGAGTGTGCTCCTTGTCGCAGTACATGGTGGGGTAGAGGGGAAACACCCCTATGGGGTATTTTGGGGGTACTGCCCCCAAAGACTCAAATGATTTTATGATTGTAAAAGGTGTCGACTACTATTTTTTGATTGGACAACTTATTCTAGCCCTAATTCAGTAAGCAACAAAAAGCTCATATAAAATGGCTTAGGGTTAGGGATTTCATAATGTATGATGATAATGTAGCTTCTTGCAACGATATTGAGCTGTAAGGGATCATACATTATAATCATTGGATAATAAAAATATTGGACTTGTTGTTGATGGATGTAACCCAAGATCAAGTGAACCATGTTAAATCTTTGTGTCTCAAGTTCTCTTCTGTGCGATTTTTTATTTTTTATATTTTTTATATTGGTTATATTCGCATGTAATTGTTAGTTATGTACGTGGTTAATCCTAACACATTCATGTAACCCTAAGTTTCTCATCTAGCTTCATATAAATTTCATTGGATTTCTCTAGTAACTTGTTTGCAACATCTAGTTCATTTTGCAATCTTTCATTCTCTTTGCCCAAACTTTCATTGCTCATTTTCACAATGTTAAGTTCACCTCTTAGTTCCTACATTTACTCATTAGTTTCATGGAGATGTTCATGTAAAGTACCAACCTCTTGTTTATTTGAAGATTTCATCGACCTTGGCCTAGAGGGATTTCCTCAACCATTTTATTAGCTTATTTTATAGCTTTTCTTGCTTCTTTTTCTTGACCCATCTTGATAGATAATGATTCAAATTCCCTTTGGATATTACTTTTGTCTTTTAGTAGTTGTTTATTCTCTTGCTTGACAAGTCTTTAGGGCTTCATTTACTTCAACAAGTTATTCATCAAGAACCCTCATATGTCTTGCAAAATCTATGTCTCGTTGAAGGATCCTCTCCAAGTTGTTAGGCTTCCTCAACATAACTTGACTCTAATACCAATTATTAATATCAAAAGACACTAAGAGTGGGGGAGGGGGGATGAATCTTAGATAATTTCACCAAAAACTTCAACAAGATATAACATGAAAAGCAAATAATATTACAGCAGCAAAGTAATTAAACATCCACACATCAAACACTCGACACAAGTAATTTTTGCATGGAAATCCTTGTTTTAAAGGAAAAACCACAAATCTTCACTATTGCATGTACATCCACCTAGTAAAGGGTCGAACTAAGTTAAGAGTTTTTAGCCATGTTGGGAACTTTATAATGAGATCGATTATGATCTACCCAATTAAGGGATTTTAGAAATCCTTTTGTGAGTCACCAAGTGTTAGAGGGTTTTCCCTTCAAACCTATTAGGATCCTACACCAGATCAAGAGTGACTTTGTCTGAGGATTTCTCTTGTCAACATGTTAAAATCAATGTGTGACTAATATGAATTTTGCACCCCATGCATGACAAATCCTGTATGCTCTTGATCACCGCTCTACTCTAGCTTTATTTTGACCCACTTAACTACATTCGAGCAACATTAAAGATCACATTAACTTACACATCCCATCGATCTTTTAATCATATTTATACTTTTCTTAAGTTGGTGGAGTAACCCTAAATGTGTTACCCTTAGTCAACTTCAAGTAATTTGAATTTCATGAGAGAGCACAATAACCTTGAATTTTGTGCTTCTATGTTGGCACAACCATTCCTAACCTCTTTGAATTTTCAAAAAACATCACAATCCTTACTAGTTTATCAAATCTTTACAAGTAAACATTGATGGTTAATTGTTCTTCACATAATGACATGCAAACCTTATGAAATCTTGCGTTCTAGTGAATGCCCAATAAATATTATTTCACAAACATCTTCAAACATATATAATAGATATATCTTGTAAGCCATCCATTACAACTCATCAAAATAATTATTGTACATCTAATTTACTATAACTATCTCACTTTACCTGGTACAATCTATACTAAACCAGTTTAGATAGCTAATTAATCCAATTGTTGATTTAATTGATTTTTGACATGTAGATCATCTAGTTTCCAACAATGACAATATATGAATGATCCAACCAAATATCTCATCTAATCATGTTACACATGATGATGGTGATGATGATGATGATGATGTGCACAACCGCCCCCCCCCCTCACACACACACACACACACATGAATATGAATGATAAACTTTTAGAAGTAAATATCTATATATATGATAAACTTTTAGAAGTAAATATCTATGAAATTAAAAAACCATGAACAAAAAATATGTATTTCAATATGATCCTATCATTGGACAGGGAGGTTGTACAACCTACCTGCCTAATTTTTTTAGTCCCAAGAACAACTTTTCCCTAATATGAAAAACTATAGTCAAACTGACTAAAATAGCTTCTCAACCATAATGATGAGCTCCAATATGGCCTAACATGCTTCTAAAAGTATAACAATATCTCAAGCTTCAAATGAACCAAAATCTCTCTAGAAAGACTACACAATGGCTCTCAAAAAGCTTTGATACCATGTAAGGATTCATATAGCAACAACCCAAGATCTAGACACCAATAAATATCAAATAAATAAAAGAGAACAATATGGCCAAGAGTAAATTGTATTATCATCAATGACGTAATAAATTCAATCAACTAAATCAAGTAGATGGTAGACATGGCTACTTATATAGGCAAGACAAGATGAGAACACGACAACTTATCACCTATATAAGGTGAAATCGCATGTCTACCAAAGGTGGATCATCCTCCATTATGTGATGAAGTTGTGCAAACATATGCAACAATGTAGATGATGATAAAGTGATAAGTGCACTAAAGGTGGAGACAATACATATAGGGGAATGTGATAGCAACCATTACCACTTAAAGTATCATTTTCATACACCATACACAATTAAATGTGCATCTTCCTATGTGTCTCATATGCAAACTATCATGTTATCTACAATCCTAAGTACTATTAAATAAAGTGTATTTAGATGAATATTTAATTACACCAAAATCTTAAATTTAACCTACGAAAGTATATATGTTCTAACTTGCATCACAGTTTTTCTTTCAAAGCATACTAAATGGTAATGAAACCTTTATCAAGAATCATCAAATACATTTTTACAAATTTAATTGTTCAATAATGAGTTATATTTATATGTTGTAATAAAAGCTTATTGAAAAAAATACATTAAAAAAAAAAAAACAAATAATACAATCATTTTACACTTTAAAAAACATTTCTTTTTCAAATTTACTAAAACTATATTCATATTTTAAATTCTTTCACTAAAACATCAAGATAAGATGTATTAAAATCTCTTAAAAATTTACACAATATTTGAACTTAAAATGTCAACAAAACTAATTTGAAGTTAAAGTCAGTATTAATATATATATTTTAAATTAGTTTCAATAATAATATATATTCGTCCTGGCAAATGGAAATCAATTTCCGCTACTCCCCCAACCCTACAAACATGGACTTCTTATTTGAACATTTTCTATTTAATATGTATTCAGTTTTTTTTTCCCGCCATGTTCAAACGTCTTAATCTTTACATAAATTGATTCTTCCCTTATAATTAAACCGCCTATATAAAAAGAATTTAATGTATTCGACCTTCAATTTGGTTTCTTGTTCGGATTGTATACAGCCATTCTGTTTGAAACCAGATTCATTATATTCTACATTGAAAATCTTTCATTCATTCGTCCTCGAGTGTATCCCAGATTGGGACAATATCCTTCTCAAAAACCCCAATTTCTAACGATTTAAGATATGGACACAGAGAGCGTATTGGAAGCCATTTATGAAGACGACTCTTTAGGCAATGCGAGTTTTATCTCAGACGTTGAAATGTTGGATGCTTATGAAGACGATCATATGAAGGATGGAAAGCTAAGTCGTATTCGGCCATTTGATCTTAAGGAAAATTTACCAGGTGTTCAAATAACCTTAATCTATTTTTTCTTTTGTTGAGTTTTATATTTCTCAACTCTTTATGTCTGCTGTATCTTTATTTATTGGTAAATTTTGGGTAAAGTTGCGAGTAGCCTTCTTAGGCAAAATGGTCTCTGCTTCTGAACAATTTGTGAGCATGGATCATGGTGGAGTTGACCTGGTTGTGGTTACACCACAGTTCGGCTAGATACCATTCTGGGTCATCTTTTCTCTTGTATTTGTTTTCTGTATAAGCGAAGGCTTTTTATGCGATACCTAATTTTTTTTAACTTGGGTTATGCCCTAGATACTTACCGTTACTCCACAACCTGGCCACATAACTAACGTCAGTTATTGCCCGTCTTGCTACAGTGATGTCATTTGAACTTGAGTTATGTTCTCACTTGCTACTGTTACATGTCATGTCCTTCGGCTACACGACTTTCAATTCTTTTGGGAAACAAAATTATGAATGCTAACATTTTTTTTGGATAACTATTGGCTGGATTAACAAGCTGCTTTTAAATTGGCGTGGATAAAGCTTGAACCCTGTTCTGAGGATTTGTAAATGTATGTTGCACTCAAATGTGTAAGGGAATTTACCTTGGGTCGCTCTCTTTGTGCTACTATTACATATCCTTCTGTTGGCCTATATTAATTTCAAGGTTGCATGGGCACTCTTACCCACACCTCTGGTATTCGTACCTATGTACTTACCCACACCTCTGGTATTCGTACCTATGTACTGAAGTACTGAATATACATATCTTAAGTATCGGGTACTCGGTGGAGATCATCATGGCTCAGAACCTTGATTAAGATTTCTGCTTTTTTTTCTTCAGTTTTTGTTTGCGTGTCAGTTTGTTGTTTATCAAGCTTAATTCAATTACTAATCAGTTTAAAACTTTGATACAATTTTGATTAACAATAAACTTTATCACTGATCAAGTCAGAAGTTCCTCATTTGTAATATGTCATTGTCATATGATTTATGATCTTCTTGTTCATGTTTAAAGTCTATCTTCTCTGTTATGCATCTAATCATTTATCACATATTATTATTACAAAAATATAACAAATGTGAAACTGAAAACATTACATTACATTTGCAAACTTTATCACAGTTCTTGTCTTGAAAAACCATTGTCATAACTCATAATTTCAGATTTTCTATCAATATAATAGTATAATTAAAAATAAAGTTTGACATACACAAGTACCCCATCTCTATTATGAAAAATAGACGTACCTATACCTGTACCGTTACCCTAAGTGCCCCATCCCGTGATTAATTTCAATTTACCTTGGAAAAAAGTTACAATGTTTCTGTCTGTTTTCATTTGTTATATGGTGGTTAAATCAATGAGCTGTTTTTAAGGTAGAGAGAATGAGATTGGAGGATGCTAACTAAACTAGTGTGTTGTTGCACTCAAATGTATCTAATACACCACGGTCACGTTGAACTGTATCCCTTAGTTTGAGCCATTGGTTTTCCAATCCCCTTTTAGAGTTGCAAGTTAGCATTGCAGCGAAGAAGATTAGAACTCGGGCCACATTATTAGTCAGTGGTCTCTTAGGGTGGGGGCACTGTAGTTATTTCTGCAAGTGCCAATGGGAACGTTTTAACGATCATCTGCAACAACGCGGTCCCAGGAAACGTGAAATATCCCACCTTTACCATTTTTCTTGAGGTATATTTTACATATATGTAGAGTTTACCACTTTGAAATTGTGTAACTTATAAATTTTGAGTACATGCTAGAAGTCCCTTCCTCCCTATCAGTTTCCCTGAGTCTGCCCCTGCAGCCCCCGCTGCCTGCCAAAATATGACTGCTTAAATTCTTTAGGGATAGAATTTTAATTATCCTGCTCCCTGCTTTTCAATGTTTCATGGGACTATCATTCCAAGAAAAATCTGAGTTATAATTCTTTCCATGAACATTTTAAATCACTTATTTCCAATGAATTTGAGAATTACCATGGCTTGGTTTCTAAGAATCTGTGTTTGAAGCTCGTGATATTTTGGCTGCAATTTTTTTGTGGTCTTCATAATCAAGTTTTAATTTAGGCAACCTTATGTTGTCCTGTTAGTAGTTTCTGGAATTATTATTGGGATCTTGGGAGTATCTAATGCCTTATTATTTGCACCATAGATTTGTATGGGTGTGGTATAATTTGTTAAACATGCAAGTAGGATCTAATCTATAGTACTCCTAGAAGGAACATAGAATAATAATAGTTAAATAGAATGATTTATCATATTACCAATGAGGAATAGGGCCATAGCTCATTGGCAATAGTCATACATCATAGAAAATTATAAACATTAATATGAATATTTTTGATATAGAGAACTAACACTACACCTTCCCATCCAAATACAATGCACAACATCAAGAATTCTTACACAATTTGGATTACTTTAAATATCCATAATTGTTCAAAAACATTCCATATTCCATATGTTATTGTACAAAACTATTCTCCCAAATAGTTTGGCTTCATAGACCTATGCAATCCACAAAAATAACTCAGTCATTTGAAGAGATAACTTGTCATGTTCATGATTTTTTTGATTGATGAAAATTTTTCATTTACATTATAATTTAAACTAGTACAGAGAGAAAAGTATCAACTTGTAATACCATGATATGTTAATAGAATAGAATACCAAGATATGTTATCTTCTCTTGAAGAAAATCCTATGTATGCTAAGTTTGTGAAAGATCACGCAAGTAAGTCCAAGGTTTCTTTTATGTATAGATAAGCTCAATGGTCGTTGTGATATGTTGGTACTTCAAAGGAACTTATTTTATTTTTTTCAAGACGACTCAAATAATACAAGTTTTCGGGAGCTTTTCGATGATATGGCAGTGAAAGTACCTGTTTTTAGTTAGCAAAGCTTTTCTTTTTTAATCCATGTTTGACATGAACTGTTATTCCTCCACTCTACTTGATGTGATATTCTACTAGGTATTCAAATAAGTATCACCGCTGAAGTGGAATAAGTTTCGTTTCGTTTCTATACTTGACTCAGATAGTCTGGAGTCTGGACTATCAGTCAAACATTTATATTTCATCATCTGCTCTCTTTGCTCTAATGAATAAACACGGTTTCATCTTATTTAGATTGGAAAATGGCCTATTATTTAAACATTGGGAGGGCTAATCGCTAATCATTGGTGAAGACTATTTCTGAGGTGATTAATTTTTGTCGCACGAGGGGTATCTCCACAATCCAGTCCACCACCCAGCTCTACTTACCTTGGTCCTACATGCTGCAAAGTTGGGGTTTAGGAAGGGGTGAGCTAGGGTGATACTAATCGTTGGGGATGCACACAATAGCCCACAAAAAAAATGTGCATCGGATAAGCTTGGGCTCAAAGATCAATGGAGACCAAACCCACAGCCCAAGCCAACTCCACTACTCATATGAGCTATGTTTTTATTTTTTCTTATAAATTTAGTTTTTGAGAAATTCATTTAATATTTCTTTAGAAAACAAATAGTTAGATCAGCTAACAGGAAAATTACATCAGCTAACAAGGGGGATACAAAGATAGCCTGCTCACCCTGCCTGCTCCCATCCCCTGCCACCTCCCACAAGGTCCCGGTTCCCTCCACACAGAAAAACAGAGATGCAGACACTGGAGTGTTGTTGCCCTTAAGGCCATTATTACGCGTTTCAAAGAAGTGCTTGAGCCTTGAAAAGCAGATTAAGCCCTGTATGAAAAATGTCACCAGAAGAAACCTCACAAAAGGACCTTGCATCTTGACTACTACTCAAATTAAAATTTAATCAACTAGATTGTGTGCCATAAAAAATTATAGCTATCCTTGGTCCGAGAGTCCATTAAGGCCAAAGATTTATGTCTGCATTCTATTTCAAGGGAATGACAATAATCTTTGATTTTTGTTGTATTAAATATTTGGTGGTTCATAATTTTTGAAGTGAAGATGTTTTCGTTGTCATGAAATTCTTTTTCTTGATATCTTTATAATATCTTTCTTTATCTATTTGCAGATGACAGCTCAGAGATATCCATAGGCAGTTCGGTTCACGATAATAAGGGCGGACCTCATGATAAGAAGTGCAGGAAAACCAGAAACAATGCCAATACCATTGGCAACATTAACAGGTGCTTGAACTCTTTTTATAGAAGTCGTTTCTTTGTTCAATTCTATACTATTTACACTGAATTGATAGGTTATTTGATGGTGGTTTAACAGATTTGTCATTGACACATGTCGGCGGCTAAAAGAGCCAAAGTCCTATCTTGTTTGGGAAGCTATTAGGAAGCTTGGTGTTTCTGTTGTAAAAGATTTTATAGAAGAGGTGAGACATTTCTGAGTTGAATTGCACTTTTCTAAGATGTCGTTTGCTTGAGGTTATGATAAGTAGCATTGTCCGTGTTGATTAAATTTACGTTATTAGTATTTGCTATTTTCTATAGACAAGACACAGCTCTTTGCTAGTCAATGTTTGAGTGCTTTATTTATATTGGGTGATTATACATATCAACAAACTACCACTAGTTTAAACTTGTGACATGTTATGCACCCTGCAGAAGTGAGCGAATGAGGAAACTCTACTTTCTCTAAAGGAATTTTTAGCTGTCTTTTGCGACAAATACATATTATTTTTTGTCTGTTTGTAGTTCTTTCACTTGGCATTTTGTCCCTTGCTCTGTGATATACTGACTAGCCAATGTCAAATGCATTTTAGTTAGAACATTTATACAGAGAAAACAAAATGAGGGTGTCTATAAAAAGGTATAGCGTTCTGCTGTTACACAGGTGCATCCACCTAAATGTATATATCTCTTTATTTTTATTTTTTTAATTTTGGATTTTATGCCTCCTATCATATTTGAAGAATGTTTTGTGATAGATAATGGAGGAAGAACATTAAGCCATCATAAGGATGCCTTCAAGCTTCCAAACACCACTACGCAATTCAATTGCTCTTACCTGGGGTGATTTGGTGCTTCTTTATATGAGGAAGCCAATGTTAATTTTTTGAAGGTGAATTTCATGCGAGTATTGTTGGGTGAATTTAACATGTCAGAGTATTGGAGTTAATCCTACTTGTGAATATGTCCAAAATTCTACTACCTATTTTTTTGTGATGGGGTAGCTTTTCCTCCATTAATATTTTTATTATATTGCTACTGGTTGTTTTTTCTTGAAATTATTCAGTGGGCTCAAGTTGTCCTTTCCGCACGCACTACTGTTTTGTTATTCACTTGAATTATTTTAACATGTAGAGGGTAACTTTCACAATGCTTTATTTCCAGTACTGTCCTATTGTAGTATGTTACAAGTTTGAAACAGGTATAATAGATTTTCTGATTCTCTTTCAGTCATGCAGGAAAACCCTTAAACAATGCAAAAATGGTTCCCTTCTCCTAAACAATGCAGGAAAGCCTTACATGTTAAATATTCTATATGATAAATACATGCCCTCATTTTTCCTTCGGTCAAAGCATGGACAGTATGTCATGGCACTGCAGGAATCACAATTTACAGTTGTAAGTGTTCAACAGATGCTAGATTTAAATGCAAAAAAAATATGCTGTTGTATATCAGGAATCAAAGGACCGAAATGATACCGAGGAAATTGTATTGCTAATGTTCAAAAGATTTTCCCTGATTGTCTTGCAGTGGCACAATTTATCACTTCATGCTAGACATATGCCCATTGGCACTAGCATCGCAATCTCCAGTATCCGTTACAATAACCGCCACTAATTTCTTTTTGATACAAAGTATTCTATTATCAATTGAAAGTGATGTGCAATGCATTGTCCTTTCAATAAACAAATATTAGAACTGAAAAGGAAATGTTAATATTAGGTGGCAAGCTGGCCAATTCTCACTTCTTTAATAGTCCTAATGCAATACTGAAAAGAAAGACAGTTCACACTTATTCAATAGAGTGTAGAGTAACAAAGCATACACTTCTTCCGTGTGGTAAGCAAATAGGACACTTAGTTTATTCAGTGGGTAAGAAAAATACAAACTCCTCACTTATTCAGAGGGGTGAGAAATGCAACAATTCCACTTGTTCAGTAAGGTGAGTACATAAATCAATGAGCACATATAAAACCCACTAGTAGTAGAAGTGATATATCAAACGCGATAAACTACTACGACACTTGGAACTTTTTTTGTCACATGCTGTCAAATATAAAAAGGAATCTTAGCAAGTATGAAATGATAGGCGGATCAGGATAGGTCTGAAAAGTATTAGTAATTACTGCTGCTGTGCATTGGACATCAAGACTAAGTTGCATAGAATCTCACATAAACTGACTTATCCACCATACAAAGGCTTAGAAACATTTATGATCAAGGCGCCTCGAAATACCATACAGTAGACCCTCAAACATAAGTGCTTTCCTTTTTTGGTTCCCATGTCATATTTCTTGAGGATTTTCTTATGACTATGGTACAGCACCTAAAAAACCAACAACTCTCTTTCCAGAGCTAACTCAATCAGAAGAGGCTAGAAATAGCAGAATAAAGGCAGTGCTTGGTTCTCCTAATCTTCATACCCAACTGTAAGAACAACTCAAATCTTGATACCCGGTAAATTGCAATCTCATGAGGATTTTTCAGCTTGAAGAAAATTTGAAAAGAACCCAAGTTCTCTCCATATGCAGAAGCAAATATAATTTTATGGCCAACCCCTTAAATGAGTTCTCAATCCTTTTAATAAATCTTTCAAAGGAAAACATTAAATAACAAGAATACAAAATTAATAATATGTTTTCCCCACACAAAGACCCTCTTGAAGAATAAATAAAAATCGAGTGCGCAGAAAGGCCCCATGCCTGGGTGTCCATCTTGAAGCATATTTGTAACACCTTTCTAATGAAATATTGCGCTAAGTTAGTCTTATAAATATTTCATTAGACAATTAAGTGAATAATTAAGTATAACTTGAAAATTCTGAGATTCTCTCGTGCTGTATAAAGTACTTGAGTTTAATTCCATTACAACATGCAAAGTCAAATACTCAATGTTTTTAGGTGAAATACCAAACATTCAATCCTCTCTCGATATAAGGTCATTTCTAATGGTAAGATTGCAAAGCAAGATCATGAAATGACTTCAAGATTCTCTCTATTGTGGAGACTTACTCAGTTGAAATAATGTGATTGCTGGTAATTACTTATGAGACTTACACTTCATTCAATGGGTATCAATTGCTTGCACTTCTAAAGATTTAGCTTCACAATGTGCAATGAAAATATAAATTTGGCTTTTGACTTGTCCAATTTAACTTAAACTATGATGCAAAGAATCATGAATAGAGTTGGACTCTAGGAGATGTAAATTAATCAACAAGACCACCCACCTAGTGCAAGCTTCTAAAGGTCTACTCAAATGGTTTCAAATCAATATCTACCCTCTTCAATCCCATCAATGGATGCAAACTAAAGATTGAATATCAATTTAAGTGCATTCATTAGCTCACCATGCAAGACACTCTTACCATTAGTAAGAGGCTGTTGGTCTAGTTTATATTCGAAACAAGCTAGTAAACATTAACAATTCTTTCATCCAACTGAACTACTTCTAAACAACATGAAATGAAAGCCTAAGCTAAGCGAGGAAATATGGACTACCATGCAATAATGCAAACTTATCACTACAATTCACCGTGCAAGACATAATAATGACAATTAGAGCAAATTCGACATATTATCAGCAACATGTTATGTCCCTATTTTTGCTAGCATCAGAGTTTGAGGGATTATACTATTATTGTGATCCTTGTAGGCTAATTATTGTGGATAAGAGGGTCTTTTGAGGTAGAGACTCGTTTATGGGAGGGTCTTGTCTTCTTCACAATTTAGTAAGTTCCAGTTTGGATTTCGTTTGGCTTAGATTGGACTTTGTTTTAGCCTATTATTATGATCCTTGCAAGCTGATTATTGTGCATAGAGGGTCTTGTGAGGCAAAGACTCGGTTATGGGAGGGTCTTGTCTTCTTCACAATTCAATATGTTCCACTTTGGTCTTTGTTTGGTTCAGATTGGACATCGTTTGGGCTTATATTCATGCGCTTACTATTTATGGTAAATCTGGTGATGATTGAGAGGACTCTTTCTATTTTAGGAAATTGCATTTGATCACATTTAACTTTATAATTTCACTTAAGAGTTGAGTAATCATTGGAAAAGGCCATTTATTTAATTAATTCATGGTAGTCGATGCCAAGGTATTCATTAAAAGGTACATGAAGTAATTATATTTCAAAATTCAATTATGCAACCAAAAAGCAAGGTCTGCAGTTCAGTGAAAAGTGTATGGAAAAAAGTTATTAGATGTTGGTGTGTTGAAGATTTTGACTTCAATTGTTTTAAAAGCAAGTCTCTAGCTTTGATTTATTCATTCTATTTGCTTGTGATTTTTTTTTGGTGAATTAATGCTGATTAGGGTTTGAAAAATTGATAGCTGGAGAAATTGTAAATTTCTATTAGACTTGTGTACATTGGGTTGGTAATTTATGCAAATGAATTATGTTTCTACAGCTGCAGTGATTTAGACTGAGAATTGGATCGATTCATGCTGAAGGTTGAACGAATTTGCTGAAGCCGGTTTGGTATTGGGACGTCTTGGAATTCTATTCATTAAGTTTTGAATTGCATCAAGTTAAGGGCAGCCACATTGGAACTTTTATTGTCTCAGCTAATCAGCGTGGACATTTCTAGTAGGGCTGCGATTCAATTATACAAATAACATTCTCTTGTGAGGGCTTGTTTTGGGTGTATCCTAAGTGTGTGACAAAATGTCGAACCACCGGAATTAAAGTTAAAACTAGTTGGGGTTCTTATAGTGGCATCAGAGTGGTTTCCTACCATCCTATGGGGTTGGAAATCTTGAGTTTGTGCGTTTGATATATGAGTGACCGACACTCTAACTATATTTCAGTTATGGATAAATACAGGAAAAATAGTAAATAGGGAAACTAGTTGAATAGCATGGCTAATCTTAGGAAGCAAACAAATGTATTGATGGGAAGAAAAAGCCTAGACAAATCAGAAAAAGAATGAATGAATTGCTTTGCACTTGACAACCATAGACAAACGTGCAAGGTATATATGTCTTCGATTTTTAAAAAGTCTTGCCCACAGAGAGAACAGGAGGAGAATCAAGAGGAATGTATAACTGTAGCTTCAGCAACTAGCAACCATCATGTGGTGGAGCCTTTTGTTAGTGGGGCAGCTACTAGTCCTTGTACATGTGATGTTGGAGGCTCTTCTCGGGAGCATGTGGTTATGATAGACTTGCCCGAGGACAGTTGCATTGAGTCCAACATTTACACGAGACATGAGCTAGTGACTGAGAAAACGTTGACGAGAGGATAGCCACTATTAACGAGATCCTTATATTAGTTGGTAGTGATGGAGCCCCAGGACATCCATTTGTGGAAAAGCACTAGAAGTCAAGGTCATCATAATATGTGATGTATGTGGTGAGAAAGTGGCATCGATGACATTAAGTTTACTCGGATGCGAATTACTTATTTGAATCAAACAACTTAGAAAATATGAGAGAAAGACATCTTGAAGAGACCTGGAACAAAAAACATATATATGTATATAGTTGCCATGAGTATATGTAAAATGTTCTGAACCGTAAGGAGGAAAAGATAATATATCTGGAAAGCACAGTATACAGGTCATAAAACTCAGTACTGGGGTGTCAAGCATGGTGTGGATAATGCAAATTACTGTGCGGAGAAATCAAATCAGAATTAGTGCAGAACAAAGATGAACAAAGTTTTGTTATGTAGCAAATTACTATTTTTGATTGAGAGGAATTAAAGGAAGATTTGTTGTGGAGTAAGTACTGGATAAGCGCGCAAGAAGTGTTGTTGACAATCTTCTGAAAGAAGAATATACAACACAGAAGGCAATTCAAGAATTTCCCTATAAGTGCGGCGAGACGTTCATCCATAGAGTTGAAACTAGTTTTAGATCCAGAGAGAGTCTTCCAGAAACATGATTGCAGAGATAAAATTCCACAATTATAGGAACAAAATTGAAGTCTTTGACATCCAAATCTTCATAGCAAATTGGGCAAGATGGCGATGCTGGAACTACTGAAGCAAAAGCGTTATTATGATTATCATTCCAAGCACTACCCCAACACGGTGGACTGCAAGACTGTGACGGAAAGCTGTGAAGTTTGCACAAGATGATGTGCCTGATAGATTTTCCTTCAAACGGGGGATATAAACATTACCTCTGTCATCAGTTTTAGATGAATGAAATAAGAGCAATGAAATTTGTAGCCCAGCATAGAAATATATTAGTGCGATGATAAAGAGCAACTCCAGCATAGCGTAGAGTCATATATCGATCATAGCGATGAACGATGGATTTCTGGGCTTCATGATAGAATTCCAGGTGTCTTGCAACTGACCCAGAATAGGCCGTCGAGGATTTCATTGAAACACGCCTGGGATACTATGGGGATATGGTTATAATTGTTGTTGAAGGTGCTAGGCGGAAACTTGAAGCCGAGTTCGACAAATGCTCAACTATATGAAGCAGTGTGTTAATTACAAACTAACATTCAATTATATCCTTTAGTTTGTAATCGTAATGCTCACGCTATATGAAGCGGTGTATCATTTGAAATTAGTTTCACTTCTCCTTGTTAGCCTATAAACATAGAATGCAAATACAAAGAGAAGGACATCAACTATTTTGAAATGCTGCTCCTCCTTTCGGATAGTAGCACTTATAAAATCCTACCGTGCAACCCTTGCTCCAAAATTTCTAAGAAGGTCAAGACAGCAATATCTTGCTCGTCATTCGACAGTGAGACCAAAAAGCGTCTCATCACTTCTAAAGAAATAACCCCCCGTAGTTATGGTGTTCCAAAAATTCATAAAACAGGGGTTCCTCTCAGACCCATTGTTGACACCATTGGATCCCTGTATTTATGGTGTTCCAAAAATTCATAAAACAGGGGTTCCTCTCAGATCTATTGTTGACACCATTGGATCCCCTACTTATCCTCTTGCCTCATTCCTTGCTAAACTTTTTTCGCCATTAGTCGGCAACTCTCTTTCTTCTATCAAGGAGTCATCCCATTTTGTTCATCAAGGATAAAACGCTTGCTGATTATGACCTCCTTGTGAGTTTTGATGTTGTCTTCCTCTTTACTAAAGTTCCTATCCAAGATTCCTTGGAGATTGTCAAGCAGAAGACTAACGAAGAAATTGCAACATTAGTCTAATTATGCCTCAGATCCACTTTTTTCTCATTCCAAGACATTATCTACAAGCAAGTAGATGGTTTTGCCATGGGCTCGCCACTTTCTCCCATCATTGCAAACCTGTACATGGAACATTTTGAAGAAATCGCACTCCATTCTTTTCCCCTCAAACCTAGATGGTGGAAAAGATATGTAGACGACACAAACATGTGTTGGCTCCATGGCCTGGACAAACTCCAAGACTTCCTCACCCATCTCAATAGTATCTCTCCTTGCATTTCCTTCACGTTAGAGATTGAGGCAGACAACCAACTCCCTTTTTTGGACATCTTACTCATCAAGAATCCTGATGGATACATAGGCCGTCGTGTCTTCCGAAAATCCACCCACATAGATTTGTACCTCCATTCGTCTTCACACCACCACCCTAGTCAAAAATTTGGTGTTCTTAAGATGCTCATCCTAAGAGCCTTTCATATTTGCGATGATAAACACCTAGAACTTGAGCTCTCACATCTGCGCTACATCTTCGAATGGGTACTCAAGCAGGCAAATTACAAAGGCTATCAAAGACTCCAAAATCTTTCTACTTTCTCAATCCAAACCCCCCAAAATCTCTCACTCACACAGGGTCTCGCTGCCCTTCATCAATGGTATCTCCCACAAGATTGCCAAAATTCTTGCCAATAAAGGCATTTGTAGTACGTTCAAACCCTTCTCGTTGATCAAACATCGTATTTGCTCTTTGAAAGACTCAAAAGATACCCTTTTGCAATCTGGAGTCTACAAGATTGAATGTTCATGTGTTGTTCCCTATATGGGAGAAACGGGGCGCGCTATCAAAACTCGATTAAAAGAACACGGGGCTGACATACAACAAAATAGAGTTGCCAAGTCAGCCCTAGCTGAGCACTCCTCAACCACCAAACACCACATTTGCCTAGAGAAGGCACAAGTCTTATGCCAAGAAGATAATTTCTTTAGGCGAAAAATCAAAGAGGCCATTGAAATTGGCAACCACGCGTGGAATCTTAATCAATATGAAGGGTTATTTCTTAGCCATTCATGGCAACCCCTGTTACCATCTATCAGAAACTTTTCTTGCCACCCCTGATGGTCTCTCTCTCTATCTCTCTCTCTCTCGTCTCCCTTAGCTCTCCCTCGCTTGACCTTACCTCCCTTTTTTCATCGTTTTAGTTTTACACTTTCTCGGGGTTTTATATATATATATATATAGCTTTTATTTATAGATTTTCTTATTGTCTTTTCCAGTTTTATTTAGTTATTTTTTCTTTTCTTTTCTTTTATTTATTTTTATTTTCATTTTTCTTGTTTATATATATATATATATAGAGTGTTTATTTATAGATTTTCTTATTTTCTTTTCTAGTTTTACTTAGTTATTTATTCTTTTATTTTTATTTATTTATTTATTTATATTTATTTTTGTATTTTTTAGTTTGTTTTTTTAAAAAAAAAAAATTTATTATTTTTAAAATTTTTTTTTCATGTTATTATACACACACACACATTTATTTATTTATTATATTTCATTCTTTGTTGTTTACACAGTTGTCCTTGTTAGAGACACACACACACACATGCATATACATACACACACGAGCACACTTCAGCACTTTTATTTTTATCCTCTTCTTCGTTCAGTGGAACCATTTTGGTATCTTTATTTATTTATTTCATTTTTCATTTCTAGTATTTTATCTCTATTATTATATAATAATGACTATTATTATATAATAATGATTATTATTATATAATATTTCTTATTATTATATAATATTTCTTATTATTTTTTCCATTATTATTACTAATATTACACCCTCAGTTATTTTCAGTTCCCTTTCCTTCTTTCGCTCTTTAATGTGTTATTCTTAGTTATTATTTGTGTCACCTTTGTTGGTTTCCCCCCCTCTCTCTCTCTCTCTCTCTCTATCGTCAACCTCTGCTCTCCCTCTCTTGCTCTTGCGCCCCCCCACCCAATTCTTTGTTCCAGTTTTCGCTTAGTCTTATATATATAGTTTTTATTTTATCTTTTGTTTTTCATATTTTCATCTTCAATTTTCTTTAGTTATTTATTCATTTACTAATTTATTTTCATTTTATTTCATTATATATATATATGTCAAAATTTCACATGTGTCCTTGTTAGACACACAAAAGCACACTAAAGCGCTTTTAGGTTTACCGTTTTATCCATGTCGTTATTGTCTTGTGGTCCCATTCTCGTGTCTTTTTTATTCTATTACTATTATTTTCATCATTATTATATAATATTGATTATTATTATATAATAATGACCATTATTATATAATAATAATTTTAATTATATTATTTGGTTATTATTTTATTTATAATTTCTTTACCATTTCATTGGTTAGTATCATATATATATATATATATATATATATATATATATATATATATATATATATATATCACTAGTATTATTTTATGTAATAATAAATATCATGCATATTTGTATATATTCATTTATTATTGTGTTATTATTTTGTTTCCAGCCTTCCTATTCACCTTTCGGGTTACCCTCATTTGATATATTTATATCTTTCACGTTGGTTTTTATTAGTAAATCTATCATTATTTCTTCTTGTTGTTTTCTCTCATGTGGTTGGATATTTTTGTCTATTCTCTTTGGGTTCTCCTTCCCTCTTTTACCTTATTGTTGAACCTCAAACTATTCTCGATTGTGGTGCACCTACCCCCCTTCCTTTCCCCACTTTTTTATCCTCATTGGGTCTGCAATCTTTCCACTTTTTTTCCTTCAGCTCTCTCATCCTGATGATGGATCATAGAGTGTGATCCGAAACGTTGATGCAAAAATTGTAACACAATCTACCCAGAAAACACAACTAAGAACTATTTTGAAGTCGTCAAGTGTATAAAAGAGATATTCAGATTTTTTGTAAGGAGATATATGGATAATTATATTTTATTGTGAGTTAATAAATATTATATTTAATGATGAAAAAGAGTTGCTTGCTTGTATTTATTTAAGGCAAAGAAATAAATTATAATTTGGATTTGTCCTTTTTAATCAATAAGACTATTATTGGATTATTTCCGCAATGCTCCTCTATTAGATTTGTCATAGCATTCTTTGCTTGATAATCCGGGATAGTGTCAAATATATGTGTTTCCTCATTAGTGTCTGATTGGGCTTCCCACCAAAGAAGTTAGAGTCCTTTTGGACTACCATCGAATTGCATAAGGTGATTTACCTTCTAGAGCACAAGAATAATTAATGATATGTTAAAAGTATATTGTCTCATAAAGTTGTACATAAGAACTTTCATTGTGTTAACTCTATTGCCCGACTAAACAAGGCATTGGTCTTTGGAATCATTGAAATACAATTATTAGATTTATGGTTGAAGTCAACATTTCTTTTTTGTATCTTCTTCTTACAAGCATCAACTCAGTTATTACATAAATATTCAATCATATTAAAGCATTCATATAATTTTATTTTGAACTAGTTTTAAAAATATTGCCAATTTAAGAATTCATAAAGTTTAAATTCGCTATAAAAAAACCTTTGAACCAAGTCCTAAGGGTTTAAGGAAGGCTTACCCGCCTAGGTGTAGCGAAGCCTGAAGTGCGGGGGAATTAAATCATTGAGTTTATTCTCGTTCGTTGGCCAAAACTGATTGAGTAATCCTATTAGAGAATTGGCAAAGCTCTTGGATTTCCAATCTATGGTTTTGGGAACCAACAAGTAGTAATGAAAATATTACTTATACAGAGTATGCTTTTAATGACAATAGTCATAATGGTGAGCCTATGTGGGAAATAGCGACCTATCCATGTGTAGGAGATGGTTGCATGAAGCTCTGTAGTATTGACACTCAGGTTTTAAGTGTTAGAAGTAAGTTATATGATGTATATTCCATAATGATTGTGATTTTCATGACAATAGTTAGTCATGCTTGCAACAACATGAGATACAGGTGTATGAGGTTGGTACTCGTGATTTGGGTACTACTGATGTTATTTATGAGGACAACTTATGCTACAACGAATCTGATTTGTCACATCAGACCTTAGCAAATACTTCAGAGATGTCATTTGTTGATGATAGGTCCTAGGATCATGACTTACATGGACTTGCAGTTACACAAGAGTAGAAGAATGTGAGAAGAGTGATATAGCAGCAGCTTCTTCTTATTCAGATGAGACATTCGTCGAGGTACCTAATAACAGCATCTTGGTTGTCAATGTGTGCGATGATGATAGCACACATGATGTTATGTGTCATGAGGTGAGTGATACAAATATAGTCTCCTATCATAATCCTGAGTTTGAGTCAAATAACATGTGTAGGAGTTAGTGATTACAGGCACCTTATCATTTGATTGGGAAACTGAAGGTTAGTGATAACATGATTGCTACAGCTTTAGAGCATTTTGATGTTGCTCAATATATAAAGTACCCTATCCTAACTCGTGAATAAAGTACCCTATCCACACTTTACAACATTTTTAATCTGCACAATATAAAATATCCTATCCTATTGTGTGAACTTGAAACACAACAACATACATTGCAAGGTTTCTCCGTTTTTTAAGATATGACAGTTCAATGGAAAAACAATCCGTTTTTATTTTATTTTTTCACTAATTGCCACAGTTTTTAAAGGTAATGGAATTTGTTAAATCTATGGCGTACTATCATGTACCTTTTAAAATCTGTCTTGAAATGCTTATTTGAAACTTTTGTTCCACCAAAAGGACTCTTCCAGATAAACATCTCTATTCTAACAATTCAGAAATGCACGAAAACTCAATTTTTACACCCTGAACTTTTTGCCAAGGCATCAGCTTTTGTACAGATTGTTCCATACAGTGGACCTCAGATATTGAAACCTTGCGCTATCTCTGTAAAATATGGCAAACAGAATGGTAGGTGATTGCTGAAAATATTAAAAAATTGAGCATGACATGTACTAAATCTATTAACCATGATAGCAGCTTCTAATAATATTAAGTGCCATTTATTCTTTTGACTTCTATAATATAGAAATTACTGTTCTTTAACAGTAATAGTAGAAATATAAAATTCTATTAGAAGAGGAACTTAAATAGATGAAAAACATGATAGTAAAAACCATAATTTAATAGTAATAGTAGAAATGTAATATATCTATTAGCTAGGGAATTGTAAAAGATGAAACTATGACACCAGTTCAACTTGTTCTTCTTTATTTGAACTATGATTTTCTACCTGCCTTATTGTAAGATACAAAGAATATGGGAAAGAGTGGATATGTTTTGCAATAGGATTGATTGATTTTGATAAGCATAGTTCTGATTCAGTTCTCTTGAAAATATATTCTTTTAGATGGTGACATGGTTAATCATTCTCTATTTATTGACCTCCCACAAACATTTTCCCACAGGATCATGATCCACGAGCTTGTGCGAGTAATTGAAGAAGAAATAACAGGGTCGTTACATTAATTTAAGAAAGAGTACAGTTCTTGACATAAAACCTTTTGTTTTTGTACCTGATATCCTTGAGTTGAATGTGTGTTTTTTGCAGGCATTTACTGTCGAGTGTCATGGAGGACAAATGACAGCCGACGGTAAGCGTCGCCGTACACCTGGAGGCATCCTCTGGAATATCTTGAAATTGCAAGAGCCAGAAGCATATAAGGAAATAATGCTGAAAGGCAAGGACTTCGAGGTATGTTAATAGACTTGAAAAGGAGAAAATTGCAATAGAAAATGTGCTTTTGATTTAAACCATACAAAGGTTTTTTTAAACATGGGGTGTCCCTGCGACCTAGCCCAACTAGTCCAACGATGACCAGTGGCCAATGCAAGCTAGGACGAGACTAGTCCCCATGGGTGAGATCAACTGCCTGCAAGATGTCTCACCTTTTAAACCATACAAAGTTACTCTCAATGCTAGTCCACTTTTCTATAACAAAGACAAATTATAAGAACAACCATTCTGAAACTTTGTTCAGTCCCTCCTCTTACAAAGGGCTTCTGGAGAGCCTTTTTCTTCTTAAAGGCAAGCTGTATCTGTAAATTGAAAATGGGAAATAGGCTTGAAATCGAATATTTTTCATTGTACAAGTAGTATTTGTGTGTTTGAAGTCACATTGTATTTGTAAATTGCAAAATGGAAAGTAGGCTTGATTACTTTTTCAGGGCTCTCGAGTTATCTGATTTACGAGAAACATTTTTACATTGAAAATATATGTTGAAGTTTATTTTTCCGACTTGTTTAAAAGATAAAAAGATTTGGGTGTTTTTTACTAGATAAATACCTATTTGCCAATTTACAATCATTTACGAGCTACTTTTCTTATGCTGCAGAAGGAACTTAGAAAAGAAAATAGTAAACGGTACGGCCGAGAAGTGGGTGGGCAAGATAGCAAGCGACACAGAATAGATACAGATAATCTGGGCAGAAATAGTAAGAATCAAGTCACTGAGAGTATCCAAAGACATTTCTCTGAACCATGCAGGGTCCTGCAATCTGAGAATGGTCGGCAAGAAGATTCATTTCAAGATCCTATGGTTAAGGCATGGATCAATGGCATAAGAGCCAGCAACAAAACCTATGGAAAACGTTGCAGGGATGAGTGTCGTCCACAGACCATACTTTCAGAGAAAGTGAAATTACCTGTCAAAGATAGAATCCGCATACCTGTGGGATATGATGATTTAGTTGATTAATGACAATGAAGTTACGAAAGTGGACAATGGGAATTTGTAGAAAGCTGCTTAGTGGTGAGAATTCTTTTGAGGTAGCCAACAAAATGTTTTTTGTGACTCACGTGCTGCTGCCAATTGCTTTCCAATATTTTTTTCAACATCCACTTCCCGGGCTTTCGTGAAAATGCGAAGGTTAAAAAATCCTGGTTTCAAGCACCCAACTAAATTTACTCAAATCAGGAAGAGTATGTAAAACAAGATTTCATGGAGACTAGGAAATGCCTATTAGTAGATTAAAAAATATTAACGGAAAATGATGTGTCCACTGACATTCAGGTAAATATGATCATTGGCAGCTTTGAGTAGTCATAAAAAGTCATTATTCTTTAAGATGGGAATTCTATCATGGATAGGTGTTACACTTATACCTCTATTTATTTGTGGTTACCTATGCAAAAATAAATTCTTCTGTTGATAAGTGTATATTTGTGCTCCTTACTTTTATGTTCTAGATTTATAATGATTACGAGTCTCTACCATACATAGGTGGAGAGTAATGTTAAAAGTTTGTAATTTTTGAAATCTAATTTCTACCCACTTTCTTTTTTGCATATTGATCTGTCTTAATTACTCCGGGGTTTAAAGCGTGAATTTAAGACGTTCTTTAATGTTTTGTTTCTCAGATTTTTGGTGGTTATGTGGCATTCTGTAAATATTTCATGTTACTTGTCTATATGTGTTTGCTGCATTTGTATGTGGCAATTTAAAAACAAATCACGTGGTTTGTGCGTGCATACATTTTGCATAATTGATTCCCTTGCTAAGAAAATATGCCTGTCATTATGACAAGGTACCAATCATGGAATTCCTCAGTCTGATGCAAAGAATGAAGGGAATTCCTTCAATTACTGTTGAGTGAAAAGTTCAACTGCAAAATAGAAGAGCTTGAAGGCCACAGCCAGACAATTGTAGCCTCAGATGAGCAGATATTGGACTGGACAGATAACTTGTTCTTGACAACTCCACCTCTACAGAATTGGAATATGGCCTTTTGGCCAACAAAGTCTGCTGTTTTCGATACCTAATTTTTTTTATAATTCAGGCATCAATCATAAAAATGACACATAACTTAAAAAGACACATTCATGGAATTAGACTGAAAAATTAAAAGTAGGAAGACGTACAGAGAATACATGGCTGGGGAGCCTGATTAAACAGATTTTACAGTTCACATTTTTCACACTGTAGGTTTTTCGTGTCAGTTAATTGAAAGTATTTATGAATGTTAGCTTTTTCATATAAGCTAACTGAAAGTATTTATGAATGTTGAGAGCGACCCAAAATTAATGTATTCTTAAACCTAATCCGATTATTGTATTTGTGTGCCACTTTATGTATTATGACAATCGACTTAACTATCTGCATGTTCCTATTATAGCCATTCCATGGATAATCAATCTACAATTGCCGAATACATTAGTTAATGGTGCTTGCTACTGGGTGCACTCTATTTTCTACAATATGATTGTACAAGACGTGCTTAGATACCCATTTACAATCAACTATTTATGCGAGTCTCAGCATCTGACTGTGGTCATCTGGAACAATCGCGAAGTATTTTCTTCTTTTCTCTTACGCAATCAGTACTGAAGAGTTTTAGTCTTTGTATTGGTGGGGGTAAATCGTATTGTTTCATCACTATGTTGATAGAAAAGTATCAATACCAGATCAGCTCAACAAAAGGATTGTCCCTGATGACTCGAACATTCATTTGCCCTCACCCTGGATCAATTGCACATCCTAAACACTTTTATTTTTTTTATGTGGGATTTCCATAGATCCAATGCCTCCAAGTGAGAATTTTCTTTTTGATTGGAGCCAATCCGAGGACAATCTTGTGCCCATACCATGAGATGGGACACCATTAAATAATCTCCCTTTATATGTGCCTACACGTAACAGTACTGCATAAATAGTGGTTACAATAATGGGTTGAGTTCTTTTGATTTCCAGTGGAGCAAGTGGTCCCAACTTGTATTTCTCAGGGACACGTCCTCCTAGTAAGATTTGTCTGTCGTAAAGGATGTTTAGAGACTCTAGGACTTGAAGGACACGTCCCCCCAAAGAACCACCACCTTGGCCACCTCTGCAAGGGATTCCCTAGTCGCTTGCCATATGACGTATGCCATTACATACTAATTGCAATCTTTAGCTTCAAAAATCAAAATTTCATTCGAAAATCAAAATATCAAATTTTCATTCGAAAATCAATTTTTCATTCATTGGGCACTTGCATTTTTCGCCTAGATGATTTCAATTCACTCAATTTGCATATTAGTACTACTACCACCTCCACCAACACTCCGCTGCCATCCCCTTGCCTTCCGTGAAATTAGGTCCTTGGTCCCCAACTCCAAAAACCTTCCGCAAGTTCCTATTTCCCCCGTCAAGAAACTTTGTGGAACATTCAAGCTGCAGACTCCACCAAGGAAAAGGCATTTGGGGAGCAAACATTTAAAGAAACTTAGTGCAGGACTGAAACCCAACAATGTGAATTCTTAGTTCATCCTGCTTTTTAATTTTTCTTTTCTTGTATCTATGTCAATGTGATTACTTGTGATTAATTGTAGTACTGATTAATTGTAGTATTGATGAGAATTTTATTTTTGAAAGATACAATGCAAGGATACACTTTAGGAGGTTGAGCTCTATTCTTGGGATGGTCAAGCATTGGCTTTTTCTCTAGGCTTGGCATTAGTCTACACTAGTGGAACTCAGGGACTCGCACTCCCTGAAACATCCCTGTAATAGGTACTTGGAGTACTCAAGTACCATCTCCTTGGCCATTTCACAACCATGTTGCTGGTGGGATTGATGCTTGAATTTCTATTTGAATTCCAATTTTTTAACTTTACTATTGGATATGTACTATGTTATTATGTTGAGTGTTCAATGGTTCTGGTTCGTGTTGCAATTTGCTTTCTCAAGTATTTCAATTTGGTTTGTGTTGCAATTTTCTTTGCTTTGAGTATTTCGATTTGCTTTGCTCAAGTATTTTTGGGACCCTAACTTGTAACAAGTTGTATCAAAGCTTGAACACAAGTTCAAATCTCCTCGGGTAATACCAAGGGGGAGATTGTAGTACTAATTGCCAACATTCCCCTTTAGGCTTTGTGACATGGCTTGATTACCTCTTGTGTTCTATAAGTCTAGTGCTTGTGTCAGGCATTCATAGGTCAATGTTTTGGCACTATTGCAGTCCTAGCTTGTAACATAATGTTTTATATAGAACTATTAAGTTAGTCTAGTTCTTGTCCCATGTAATTTTAGAAGTGAGATGATATCAATGCCACATTTTTTTCTTTTTTAGGTTAGTTGTGAGAGGGATTGATGGGTTGATTTCAATTTAGCAATGAAATTTGCTAAATTCTGACTTGTTTTATGAACCATCAGCACATTTAAGTTTTTGAGTTATTACCTAATTATATTTTCATATGTTAAATGCCGCATCCATACCTATAAACTAACTTTTCATTTTTGTTAGTTGCATGTCTTCGGATTGAATTTGGACAAAGGTAAACGAGGCTTGTGGAAGGGCAAGCAAAGAAGTAGAGTACAACAACGAAGAGATGGAATTTGGATTCATGGAGTGAAATATAGGTGTTGAACTTTATATTGGTTACATTGTTTTTGCTAGTCACTAAACCAGGTTCCATTTTAATATGTAGAGATTAAAATAGACGCATTCAACATTTAAATTTATGTATGCAAACTTGTATACAAATTTAATGAAATAGTTATTCTCAAAATATTTTGGAATGATAAATGTGTCAAATATTTGGTCTAGAATTAAAGAAATCTTAGCACATGTAGGTTCTCATTAACAATGTAAAATGTTGAGACAAACTTCTTTTATACACTAAATTACTTCTAATTTATAATTGAAAATTGTAAGGAAATGATTCCCTAGGTAAGGATTTTGTAAGTGAAAAATTAGGTAAGAATGTATTTCTTATATTGAGTTTAAAGACAGGTTGTGAAAAATTAAAAAAATAATTACATAAAATAAAACAAAAGAAACTTCATTGTTGTTTTTATAAATTAAATTGGCCTAATTGATCAAACCCAAAGATATCAAAGTGCAAAACTTATATGCCATCAACAACATAAAAGCAACACAATAGGGGTTGACAATACAATAGAAGACAATTCACTTAGTAGGAAGGCTAGGCCTTCTAGTGGGAAGGCCACTCTCACATCGCAAGTGAAGCAGAGCAAAAGTTTGAAGAACTATTCCTTTTGTATCGTTATTGGGAAGGTGGATCTAAGAGAGCCCTAGTTTTGAGGGTCTAAATAGGAGGGTTTGCGGGTCAACCAATTAAAAGGTTGTGTCTAACCAAATAAGTGCCAAATATGTTGTTTGGGATCAAAATACAATAGTTTGCAAAGTGATAAGTCTATATTATAAGTTTGGAGAGTACTTTATTTGCGAAAGTGGCTTAATTAGGCCTTAGACAATAATAAATTTGTATGTTTGGTCTGGTCAATCCATGAGTCATAGCCAATTTTTTGATATATTGTGCAACATTTGAAAGGGTATCTAAAACAATCAATTTTCTTGTGGGTTTTTTTGGGAAAAGTTTGAATACAATGGAAAAATTTAGTTTGGGAGACCTAGATGAGGGATTAGGCTTGTTGAGTATCTAGTTTGGGTTTTGAGAGAAAACTAGTTGTTTGGGTGTTGGATTGTAGTTGAGTCAAGTTCATCAAGTTATTTTGAGATCCTATAAGCCTTTGGTTGAGTTGATTTGGATTTGGAAAAAAAAAAGGGTTTTAGTGAAGGATATCAACATGGGTATATGGCATTCGATGATGCCTTATTGTATGTAGTAAAAACATGGACCAAATTTATACAAATGAAAATACAAAAATAACAAAGGAAACCGTATTAGATGTTATCCATTTCAATTGCAAGAAAAAAGCAATTTTTACTACAACCTCTATGAGCTAAAATAAGGGTACCTAGTAACCTTGTTTGATATGCTCTTCAAAATTATTTTGGATATGCTCTCCCAACAAAATGATATACAAACAAATGTAAAGACTCCAATATGCAAAGTGAGGGCTTTGGAAACAAGTATGAGGAACATGCCTTCAATCTCACAATGATGAATGCAACTGCAAGGTCTATGGAAAAGATAACGCACAAGTGAGATGATGCAAATTTTTTAGATTAAATATACATGTAAGATAACTAAGAATGGAAAAGCAAGATGAAAACTAAGATATGAACCAAATCTAAGCTATCATGCAAGAATTGAAATGTAATCTTAAGAATAAGTATGTAATAACTATGTTATGGAATTGAAGTACCGTTGTGGCTTTACAACACACCCCATTTTGAGTCAAAATGGGGAACCCCCTCTTCGTTTTTAGGGAAAGGGATACCATTCTCTAGAACAAGGAACCTTGTCAGGCACCTCGGTGGATGGGTTTCCCTCTTGGTCTAGGTTACTCTAGGATGTCTAGTTGGTCGACACCGAAAGAAGCCGAGGAACCATAGAATTAAATATTGAAAATGCGAAGAAATGGTGCGCACATGCTCACCCATGAGGGGTAGGCTATGTTCTCCGTGATGCATAACTCTAGAGAGGCACATATGTGCACATGCACACCCTTTGAGGTGTGCTATGCACACTGTCGCTCCCCCAGGCATATATAAATATAGGATCACCCCCTCACATTATGCTCATTCCGCATCTTGAAGACCCTAATGTTGCACCTTCGCACCTTCAAACATCTGCATCATCGCAACTCATCCTTAGTTTCCACCAAGTACTTAAAGTAACTCTTGTTGCGCACATGCACACACGTACACCCCATAATGGTGCGCATTATGTGATGTGTGCACACCATGTGCATAAATAAGTACTCATTGAGGCACCATACATGCTCTAATGCACAATTTGCACTTGTGAAGGAACCAAATGGTTGTGATACCATGCACACATGCGTAGGTGTTCTTGGTGCACAATGTGCACGTGTGCTTTCTAGCCCTTTTGGTCAAGTTTGTCAGTTTTCGCTATTCTTTTGCCAGTTTTTGCTGGCCAGGTCATTGATTAGTTTCTTTTAATCTTCCAACATGGGTATACTAACATGTATCTTTCATGCAAGTTAAATGACATCATCATCTATGGTGGCAAAGATAGCACCCAAACCAGTCACCTTCAAGTTCCAAGGTGCACCAAGGAAATCATAATTTGTGGATAAGCATTCATAAGTTTGGGATACAAAAATGAGACATATTGATTGGAATACATTCCCAGTTTTGTGCAACAAACATAGGGAGAGGTCAGAGATGATCTTAGCACTAATCTTAAGCGAGTGAATGAATGTGACTTCCCATATGTGTCTATCCAATCTTTAGAGTTGATCATGACACTCAACTATCATTACATGCTAGAAGAGAAGGTTGTAAGAAATGTCACAAGGGAGGTGGTTTTGGACATTCAATTTAATAGTATAGAGAAGGTTTTCCTCCTACCACCTATAGACCAATTCCAAAAAAAAAACACATGACATAGCAGATAGGTGGTACATGGATCACGAATAAGAGGCAAAATGCATAGTGCAAGAAAAGTACCTTATTGACCAACCCCTACTAACATAAGAGCTAGAAATGTTGTAATGACCCGGAGGTATATGATAGATGATATTGGCTATAGTATAGTACTCCTGAGTAGAGTCATGTGACTCCTTGGGGCCAGCCATCTTGAAACTTGGATGGTTAATTTCATTGAAACCATCAAGAGGAGGGGGCTACCAATTGACTAGGCCACCATCATCAACAATAACCTAGATGAATAACTCATTTCAGTAAAGTCTGACCCTCATTGAACTACATGACTTCCTATGTGTTCTACCTTCTAGTAGCTAGGCTAACTGATTATCTAGGGCTGGTAAAAATAGGAAGCATATAGGAAGCCAATCCCTGACCATATATAGTGTACCCTTAGTTGGTACAAAAGAAGCTTCCATTTAAGATCCCAGAGTACAATCTTGTGAATGATGGCTTCATATTTGCTATAATTTGATTCATTAAAGGGGACTGCAAAGAGATTATCTGTAGAGGTTGTTGCCCGAGTAGTACAAGTGGGTGCTTACTTCATTTAGTTTAACATAGTCACATATATTTGGGTGGAAGGGACCCTCATGTGTCCAAAGAAGCTTCCACGCTATTTGTCAGATAGATTGATATTACTGGAGATAGCTAGGCAATTAGCCTCAACTTGTGATAGGGTCAGAAAGAAACACAAGAAGACATGGGTATGGTCCATTATCATTAGAGCTTTTGATGTCAAATAGAAGCAAGATATAGCCACATATGAGCTAGGATGAGATCAATATCCCTTGGATGATACCTAGTAGCTCACCCCTACATTGACAACATTGGGATGATCCAACATCTTGTAGGGAAGCGGTTCATACTTAATGTCCCTATTGAAGATCAATGGATGAACTGTGTAGATGACTATGATGTTTAGATTAGGAAGTATTGTAGGATGGGTCTAAAACTCGCAAAAAGAGCCCTCAATATGCATACTCCTTTGAAGATTTGAAATAAAGATAGTCCTAATGTGCTAGACCCATTATACAATAGGGACAAGATCTTTGAAATGCCTATAATGAATGCTGAGATTGGTTGAGAAGAGAACAAGGATATACAACATAAGGCTAGGCATGTCATTCAACTGACTAGAGATTGGGTAAGGAATCATTTTCACTTGGAGCTAGTTCTTAATGCACCCACACTACAGGTTAGGACTAGGTCCAAGAAAGGAAAAGGTACCAAATTCACTGTTGTGACTTACCAAGAAAAGTTCCCAATATGACCAAAGACAATTTACAAGCATGAGCAGGAAGTGGACTACTTCCATAGTGATAAGTTTAAGGGGAAGAAAAGAAAGAAGTACAAGAAGAGGGAGCCAAACTAGAAGAGGCTTAGAGGGAAGAAGCATTGGTTTAGGGGGAGAATCTCAAGTTCCACCTACAGAAACCCTAAGCCAAATAAAAGCCTCTGCATTAGTACCCAAGAGGGCTAGAACCAAGGCAATGATAATAGGGGAGAGGAGGAAGCTAAAGAAGAAGAAGAGAACCTCATCTCCTTGAATCTAGGAGACCATACCTAAGGTACAAGAGGAAGAGCAAGGGGACAAGATCAAATATCTCCCATTTAATAGAACCTGGTCGGCTAGCGCTTGCAGAAGAGGAAAGATAGAGGAGTACAACCTAGACGCCTTCTTCCATTCTAGAATAACTGATCCACCTAGAAGAGTCCATCGACCAAGAGCAATGGACAAAGTCTACATAAGGATATGGATCTAATGTCTTTGACCTCTTAGAATTTAATTTTATGCCAAATGGGATGCATTTGGAGGGTAGAGTGATAAGGGAAATGCCACAGAGAGAATCTCTAGGTGAAGATTGGAATCAATTTCCTCCATTGTCGCAAGGACCAGTGGGTATACCACTTTTCCCATTAGGAAATGCATCTTCATCTCCTCCTCCACTAGAGGAGGAAACTACCCCTATGCCACCACTAATCACTAGATTAGACAATCAAACAACTGTCGGAGATAAGTTTCAATAGTTAGACACTAATGGGGTTTCAGAGGAGGGGAAATTACTAGCGAGAGAGAGAGAGAGAGAGAGAGAGAGAGAGAGAGAGAGAGAGAGAGAGAGAGAGAGAGAGAGAGAGAGAGAGAGAGAGAGAGAGAGAGAGAGCACTCATAGAAGGATTAGTAATTGCTCCTTTGAGGAAAATAACAACCACTTTGTTAGTTGAGCCATCAAGGGAAGAAAAGATCATAGGAAGAAGTGATAGGGGCAAAAGGCTAGTCTCTAAAATGGCCTCATCTTTAGGCCATTGCATGTCTCCCATGGGTACTACTCCAACATGGCTTAAGTGAGAGGTATTGACTCATCAACAAAGGTATGTGGAGTATACAAATGTTGAGGGGTTGCAGGCATTGGCAAAGGTAGTGAAGACACCAACACTTATTTAGGGTGATCCAAAGTAGCTAGCTTTCATGATGAGAATCATAGTAGTGACTTGATAGAACACATAGCTATTCCTCCTCCCCATGCACATATTTAAGACATTTCCCCCAAGGACTACCATATGCAAGAAGTAGTGTTGGGGAAGGCTACCCGAGACACCACCAAAGTTTTGACTACAATGGGCCTTAAACAAGTGTTTCGCCACTTGGATGAAAATGCAGCTAAGATTTTGGAATTGAGAAAGCAAAATGATCTACTTTGGTAGTATGTAAAGGAGGTAGTGGTCCATAAAACCCCAACCATCCTGAGGTCACCCTAGCATTTGTTCTCAAAAAATGAGCTCTGGACTTGACACCCAAAAGATCATTTTTGGATGCGTGTTAGAGATGATGCCACACTTTTGAGGATAGAGGTGTACAAATAATTGAAGGCACTATGAACCTATTGCACAATATTCAAAAGAATGCTGATAGACTACTTATAGTAGTGGAACAAGATTTTGGATTGATGGACGAGGTGGCCACTTTGACTGATGATTTAAGAGCACTAAGGACCATTAAGGGTCAAATATATTAGATGCTACTAGATGTCTATTTGGTAGAAGAGTTAGATAAGATAGATGATTGGATTGAGAAGATAGCCGTTGGAAATAATGTTATGATGGGAATCTACAAAGATTTTCATGAAATGAAAGCCAAGGCTTTGGAACAGTTTTTAGAGACAAATAAGTATTATAGTGCTACCAAATTGAAATTTTTTGGAGATGACTCGAGAATTCAACTAGCCTCAGTTGAAATAGTCGTACAAAAACTCTATGTATTTTTTAAAATAGTATCTTCTAAAGATGTTTGACATGTATTCAGGATTGAGGAGGCACATAAGGAGTCATATTCCAAGCTAGAAGATTTTGTTGAAATCTGGTAGAAAATCAATAACTATCGCTAAGTACACACTAATTATGAGTCTTTGGATTTTCAAAGCATTGAGGATATCACCACCACAATTCAAAATTTCAAAATGAAACATCTAGACATCGTTTTAGTGGAAGGGTCACAAAACCCAAATGCTGGAAATTAAAAATTTGACTCTTAGAAATTTTTTGTCAATTTTGGCCCTGCCACCTAAATGTGCATTACTATGAAGGTGCAAAAAACACATAGGTGCACTTTTTATAAGGTGCACCAAACATTAAGGTGAGCCAATAGTTTTTATTAGTTGCAATGGCATTGATAGTTAACTGCGGTTTGCTATTATTGAGCATTTCATGCACCAAAAGTGCATTTTGACAACAATTTAACTCCTAGAAATACCTAGAGAAGGCCAAGCTTGCATTTTTTGAAGCTCCAATGACTCCCAGACCATCTTATGACTTCTCTCTTCTTATCTTCTTCTTCTTTAATTATTTTAAGTCATGTAAAGGCTCATGCACCCATTTATTGATATAAACAAGGGTGGAGACCTACTTAACACCATTTAGAGAGTCAATTTGTATATAATTATCTTTATTTTATTAGTTTTTAGCATACTATTTGCATTAGAAGAGCTCTCACTCTTAACACAAAATAAGGAGAGGGTTACTTATAAATACATGGACGTAATATGTACTCCAGGCTGATATTTTGATGCAATAATAAATGCTATTGGTGCTCTCGTTCTGAGTGTAGTAAATCTTGCTAGAGTGTGTTATGTTATTATGAATTTGTGATCATGAATAGTAATGGAGCCAGTGGTTTTATTGTGTTATGATAATTTTGTGATCTTTTAGTTCTAGTGTTTTCCTTATGTTCTAATGAATTGGAGAAACGATCACTATTGTTCTTGCATAGCGTTTTGTCTCTTGTGCATGCACTTTCCTTGGCTCCATGATTTAATGAGTTGTGAAACATCTTTTATTTTCATTAAAGTTCCCATTAATGATTGCATCAGTGGAGATGAGGAAGCATTGCTCCTAATTTTATTGGTTTCCTATCAATTCCTTTTGATAATTTAACTTGTAGACGTGTTGTTGCTTTGAATTATGTCCATTAGGAATTTCCCTTTTAGTAATTTTCTTTAATCTCTCATTACTATATCTTCATTATTTTCTTTTCAAACATGTGGTTAAATAGGAATTCATATAGTTGCATTGATTAGAAGTTGCATTCATCATAAAATAGAAAAATCCAAAAATAAGTTAATTTTGTGGTTTTGTTTCTTCAAAGTTGTATAGAATTGACAGATACCAGCAAAGGCTTCCTTGTAGACATTCACATTTATCTTCGATTGAGCTACCTAGTGGGTTGAAAAACAATCATCCAAAACCATGGGGTTGGTCATTAATCATCTTTTCAAGAGAGAGATTCATGAGAATTTTTGCAGTTAGCATCATGCCAAATGATTGCTCAATAAGTACAAAGATGCTATTGCTTGAATTCTTGTGTACTAAGTGCTCAGAGTATGGGAAATGCCAACTATTATTGATTAGCCTACAAATGAAGGGGATAATTATTTTTATAAATTTTTTTAAAGAAATGAGTGGTTGAGATTAAGGGACAAAATAATGAAGGGCTAAGATTAAGAGGCAAAAAAAAAGTGGCAAGGATGGAGAAAAAAGAAGATTAAGCTAAGATTAAGAGGAAAAAAATAATGCGTGGCTATGATTAAGAGTAAAATATATGAAAAATTCAAAGATTTCACTTTCACAGAGTAAATAAAAGAATTTGAAATGTATGGAGGAGAAAACAAATGGAGAGGTGGTTACCTTGGAAAATGTGATTGTGTAAATGGTTAAGGATAAGATAAGATAAAATGTACTTTAATCAAGATTAATAAGAGGATCAAGGCGGAGACAAGAATTAGTGAATATGATTAAATTTAAATTAAAATAAATTTAATCCAAATAGGTTGAGAAGAACATTAACCATGTAGAGGGATTAAATAAATAAAATTTATTTAAATAAAGAAGATGGAGGAGCCATATATTTTTTTGATCAATAAAAGGAAAATGCCTATTATATTTATATCACAAATATGTACAATTTTACAAGACCCCATTCAAGTGCAGGAACCAAGGGAAAAAGAATGGGTGAAGAAATCCCCTAGTATAGATTGGGATCAAAGTCCAGATTCTGTGCAGTTGTCCAACTTGGGACTTGAAGAGGGAACTCCCTCTTTTACAAAGAAAGTTAGGGGGGGTACCCCCTATTACATGAGTTTAAAAAAATAATTAAATTGATAACTATCCAAAAAGGATTGAGAACAAGAAGTGGAGATAATTCATGAAGCCTGGAGAAGGATAGTCCGAGATCATAATATGAAAAAGTATCCATCTGCAATAATCAAACACTCCAACAGACAGATTAATTATTACATCAGACCGTTAGCATAGAATTAAAAAGCGTTTAGAAGATCATTAAAAAAAGGATAGATATGGTAGTGTTGAATTCCAACATACTAAAATCATATGAAAAAATATTAGAAGGATTTTCATCGAAAAATTCCAAGGCCCTTCACCCCAATCTAAGATAGAGAGACTATTGATCCATTAAGGCCCCTCTGGGTAATGATAAAGCATCAAAAATTGTATACCCATAAAGATCCTCTGAAAAATCTAACCAGAAACATCCCCAAATTGGAAAGAGACTACTAAATTCTTGAAGATACTTCATTAAAATAATAGCCCCTTTCTTGCTGGATATTTATCATTCAGTTTAAAGGGATTATGTTAATATCAATGAGATAGAGCACAGAAGAAAAAATAATACATGATTGGGCAAAACATAATAATCTGGAATTCCTTCTGAAGCTTTACAATTGAAAGGAAGCCTGAAAAAACAATACCCCTTAAAAGAAATTTAACTGATGGCTACCTAGACTAGCTAACTACTTGATGAGAGAAATCAGCTATAATTATTCCAAAAAAAAAACCATTTCCATCTCCTTTCAATCTGTAAAGGCCACGGATTACCAGGATGTTGAAAAGAGATTGTTTTGAAGTGAAGAACCTATAATGGAACAATCATTATTTTGTCAATGATGTCAAACCTACTACTTGTTGGTGAGACAATTTCTTTTTGGTTTGAAAGTTATCATTTAGTTGATTGATGAAGAGAATTTAAAAAGAGGAGATAACAAAAGCACCTAGAGAAAGGTTGAGTTATTTGGTATATAAAAGGAACACTAAGACCAAGTAAGACATTGACACTATAGTGTATTGTTTATCTACTAAAAGTCTAAAATGAAAGATTACTCAAGTTAAGACTGAAAGAATATCAAGTAAGCAAAGTGTTTGCCAAGCCTTGCCAAGTAGTCAGTGCAAGCCAAGTAGAAATGAGTAGAAGTCAAGTGAAAATCAATAGGCGCCGAGAAAAGAATAGAAACAATGCAAGCTGAGTGAATGCTAGTATATGTCGAGTAAAGTTTAGTTAGTGCTGAGCATCAGTAAACTTTAGTGTTTTTTGAGTGAACTAGTGTTGGCCGAGTGACAGAACAATATAGATGCCAAGTGACAACAAACAATGTTAAATCAAAGATTTGACAAATCTAAGCTGACTAATTTGATTTCTTGAATTATGTGAAGCATGTGGAAGATGACTATGATGAGCTAGTGGCATAGAATTAAACATAAACCATTTTGAGGCAAACTCAAGGAAGATTGTAGAGGAAGCTTCTAGAGAAACAAAATGGAAAAGTGGGTTGATCCATTGAATCCTACCTAATCCTACCGAACCCTAAAATGGATGATTGTGTTAAGAGGCAAAAGATCTAAATTATCTATTTATAGAGCTAGCTGATCAGAAGAAGAGTTTGTCATGTGTGAGAACCTAAGGAAGACAAGGAGTCTAGGGTATTGGTTCATCTAGTGGTGGAATAGAAGAGACTGAAGTTGGCATACAAAGTAAGAAGGTTTAAGGAGATGAATGCTTGAAGGGTGAACAAGCTATCAGAGATGAAGAGTCTGAAAGCAAAGAAAAATGGAGTACTAAAACAAAGATCTGTAATTTGCAAGTGGGTTGTAAGTTTTTTTTAGATCAAGTCCTACTATTACTTTCTAATAACTGTACTAGTGTGGATAAAATCCTTTGAATTAAGGTTGACCTAATAGTCATTTGTAAATCCTTTAACTGGGTGACATTCCAATGGAAAGTTCTAACGTCCTCTAACAAGGCTCATTCCAAACAAAGTGATTAGAATCCTTTAACCAGGTCACATTTAAAAGTGTGTATTGTAACCTTTAACAAGGTTGGCCTTTCATAGGGCATCACTTTAGAAGAGTGAGAATTAGTAGCATGTTATTGGTGGTTTTTTCCAAATTGGGTTTCCACGTAAAATTCTTTTGTTAAATTGTGTGAATTTTCTTATAGTATTTCATGTTTACATTTCTACAAAGTTATTTTGACCTAAGACAATAACCTACAAAGTTAAAGTATTGTATGATCTAATGGATGCATGCACATTGAGATTTTATGGATATGGATATGATTAGTACTAAAAAGTTTTTTTAATGCATTTGGACCTCGGATAACTGATTCACCCCCCTCTTAGTTATTCTAAAGAATTCCAACAATTGGTATCAGAGCAATAGTGCTTGAGGGGAAATAGTTTGAAGGTACTAAGAGCTAAAGATCAAGATGTATAAAAAGAAGGTGCCCAAACTAAACAAGGAAAAAATTCTTGCATGGTAAAGTTTGATGAAGCTACACCTAGGAGGTCTTGGAGACTATGCACAATCTACTATCACCACTATGCATGTTGATCCTGTTGGAGCCCTAACTACTGATGATCTGAAAAAGAAGAAAGAACACAATCAAGAAATGTTGGAGATTTCCTTTGCCCTAGGTGACTCAAATTTTGAGGACATCAAGGATTGTGATATTGCAAAGATGAGGGATTCTATACAAACAATTTATGGAGGAGATACAAATGTTTTGAGAGCCAAATATGAAAGTCTAAGAGGGAAGTTCAATGACATGAGAATGTAAGAAGGTGAAAACATTGCTCAATATTGCACTAGAATAAAAAATGTTTTGAATGCTATTAGAGGAGCTAAAGGTATCATTGATGACGAGACCGTAATTAGCAAAGTATTGAGAACACTACTTCGTATCTATGTTATTAGAGTTTCTGCCATAAAGGAACTAAGATGTATATCTGGTAGCAATCTGTCCCTTGAAGGTTTGACAGGTAGGCTTACTACCTTTAAACTCTCAAATTTTGATAATTTCAAAACTAAAAATATTGAATTTTCTTTCCAAGCTAAACTGTCGTTAAAGGAACTGTTGTCACTAAAGCTTGCACCCTTGCCTAAAGTTTTCACCTAAAGGCAACCTTGTGAAACATGAAAACAATCTCCAAGTTCTGGGACTTGAACAATGAGATTGAGTATTTAGAGAAGGCTGTCTTCCTTACTATCAGGGTGTACCTAACTACTCTTGAGAGGAAAAGGGAGAAGGAGATGTATAGAAATTAAACTACCTAATCTAATCTAAAGAGATGATACACCAAAATAGTCTATTTAGTCTTATCTCTTCCTAACAATGCACTATTCACCAATATAATCTCAAAATACACTGATTCAACTTTTTCTTTAATTCAACAATCACATGTCGATCAGAAACCAAATGAGATGTTAAAGAAAGGAACTTCACTCTATATCATTCAAGGCCAAATAGATACTGTCATGCACATTGAAGAATGGATGCAATACACTAACAAAGACAAGAAGGTTTTACACTTATATTAATGAGGGAATGAGGCACATCAGAGAAAGATATTCATTCATAGGAAAAAAGAAATTATAGTAGTAGAGTATAGAATACTACTGCTATAGAATTAGAGAAAAGACCGATCCTTGGAAGGCTTACAAAACTTGCTTTTATAGTTCAATCATAAATGAGATAACTTCAACTGAAAGCCAAATCTAACTACTAACAATGATTTTAGAGAAAAATCACTACAAATCTAGGGAAGATCTGATCGTGGTACACATCCAAATGTAGGAAATCATATCTTTCATACTAACCTGTGCCCTAAGAAGACAAAAACAGTGGCCATAACTGCATGATTGGGTAGATAGATCGATATGGCAGTAGAAGAATGAAAACTATATTGAATAGGCATGGAGAACACTCAAAAAAATGACTACAAATAGTTTAGGACCTTTTCACCATTAAAGAGCTTCTTGCTTTGTTCTTAACATGCCAAATCAGATATATTACTAGGTTAACTTTATTCAACCTTCGCCCTGTACCTTTCTTGAAATTTAATTGGCCAAGGACACCTCTTATATTCTCTAGCTCATAAAGTGGATAGTCCTTTCTTATTTTGACTTAAGTCTTATGATGTTATGATCATCACCTTATTGTATGGTTAGGGAACCCTTTAAACTTCTTTATAATATCACGAGCACAATCATCTTGACCTTTACGATCTTATGATCATTGACTATCCATTTCCTTTATCATGACATCACAACCCTTTCTGCATCCCCTTCTTGATCCTACAAACAACTGCCTTGTCATAGCATTAGAGACCCTTCTTTGTTGAAAGATTGCAACCTCAACCTGCCATTTATCATTGGATCCCTATGATGTCATGACAACAGGGATGTTGTGAGATTGCAAACTTGAAATTTCCACTTGTGATGCTATGATGAAATGGGTACATTGATTGAAGAATTAACCCTCATTCAATGGAATTATCCTTGACACTTGCGATGATGCAAAAAAGAACTCTTCATGAACCTGGCTCACCATGACACGTAGCAGATTGTTATTTCCCCACTTCAGTTAAACCCTGAGCATCTTCAAATTCTAGGAAAGTGACAACCCTAGATCCTCATCTAATCGACGGTCACTATAAAATTGAAAACCCCTGGTGGAGTCAACACCTCTAGCCAATTAGAACATGCCAATCTATCACCTTTTCTAACACATCATTCAACCCCATATACTAAATCTGGTCCCACAAATCCATGTGGTGAGCACTCACATTCTCACTTTGGTTAAAGCTTGTGCATCTTTGAAAAGCACACATATGCCTATCATTAATCTGATAAGATCTGACAATCATGAAAATCATGGGCTTTTAGTTAACCTTTTATTGTAGCTTTAGATACCTTAACAATTTTCTCTACGATCCTATGATTACAATTATCTTCTTGGTCATAGTGGCTGCATGGTCAACCCTTGTCATAGTATCAAGGGTCCTCATTATAACTATAGCAACCCTGCTAGTCTTACAATCATCAATATTTCATAGCATCGGGCATGTCTCTTTCTTGCCTCATGATCTCACAAACATAATTTATTATAAGATCATATGACCTCTCATTGATGCTAATTCCTATGATGGTCCCACCATTCCACTATCCATAGCTCATATTCCCACAATGGCTAAAGTTCAGGCATTTTAAAAATGTAGAAATACGCCAAGAGTTGATCTGATCAAGATCTGACGGTCGTGAAGACTAAAGCTCTTTTGGCATATTTTCCCACTTATGATGCTATGATCACTTCCTGTCATGGCTTTGAAAGTCTCCCTCATCTGACCCTATGATCTTACAATTGTTGACTATCGTAGCTTTGGAATCCCCAAAAATCACCTTCTTGATCATGCAATCTATCCTTTGTTGTAAGATCGTAGCCCCTTTATAACTCAACACTTTCCTACCCTTATGACCCTATTACCTCACAATGCTAGGACAACACCTATCTTTTCATATTTTTGTAGGACATCCCTTGAACTTTTTTGATTTTGTGATAGACAACTTGTCGTAACATCGTGACTCCATCATCACCGCAATAATCTGTTCAATACTTATGATCATATGACAAGAGACCATCATAAGATCACACTATTTAAAATACATGCTTATGATGCTAAGAGATGAGGAAATCATAAGAGTGTAACCTTAGAAACATAAATTGGCGATACCACAATAAGAGAAGATCATGAGATCGGGAGGCTAAACCCTTGATCGTAAGATCTCAACTCAAGATGAAAATATGAATATCAACATATGACCAAAATATAGTATGAAAAGCTAAGGTTTAGTAGGCTTTGACCATCTGAGAAATTTTGATGCCATGAAAGGTATCTCTAATCAGATTTTGATGATAGTGTCAAGAAAATAAAAAGGGGGGGGGAGGGGGGGGGGGTTGCAAAATTGGCTAACAGGAACCTAAAGAGAAAAAGAAAAAGGTCAAAAATGTTTCTAGTGATAGTGATACAAATGAGGAGGATGTACAGGAAGCATTGCTGGCAAGGAGATTTCACAGAGGCTATTTAAAGGTAAGCTACCTATCATGTGGTTTAATTGTAATGAGATTGATCATATTACTGCTAGATGTTCAGAAAAAATATAGAAGTAAAAGATATGAGGACAAAAAAAATTATAAAGATAAAGGAAAGAAGTCTTGTGATATTGTTGAAGAGGAAACCAAAGATGGATCTGATGACCATGATGATGAAGTGGTGTATGTTTTAATGAAGGATGAGGCAAGTGCACTAGTATCCTATGTGAACAAAGAGTGATAGATATATCATTGATAGTGGGTGTTCACATCACATGGCTGGAGATAAAAATAAGTTCATTACCCTTGATTATTACAATGGAAATAGTGTGAGATTTGGTAATGATGCACCCTGTCTGATAAAGGTAAAGGATCAATCAAATTGACATAAAATTTCATGTGTGACAATGCTTATTATGTAGAAGGACTTAACTATAAATTGTTGAGTGTGTCACAACTGATTAGTTTAGGTTGCAAAGTTGAGTTTGAGAACAAGAGAGAAAATATCTATGACATTGATGGGAAACTATTATGAAAAGGTGATCAGGCTAGAGGTAGTCTATTTTATCTTAACATAAATAATGCTACTTGTCTTTTTGTAGAATGGATGATGTGTGGCTATGGAACAAGAGGTTATGTCATGTTAACTTTGATAACTTAGTCGGTATCAGTAACACGAAAAGAGTTAGAGGTTTTCCTAAACTGAAGAAACTTGACAATATGATTTGCAAACACTGTCAGTTAGGAAAGATGAAAAATTCTAGTTTTAAAAGTAAGAGTCACACCTCTAAAGAAATTATGGAATTAGTTCATATTGATTTGTGTGGACCAATTAATATGCAAAGCTACAAAGGTGACAAGTACATTATCCTATTTGTTGATGATTATTCTAGGAAGTTGACAATTATGTTTTTGAAACATAAATTTGATGCTTTCCAAATGTTTAAGTGGCACTTAGCCAGAGTTGAAAAGGAGATAGGAAATGTCTAAGGTCTGACAGAGGTGGAGAATTTACATCAAATGAGTTTGAGATATTCTGTAATGATAGATGAATCAATAGACAAAATTGTGGACCTAGGATGCCTCCACAAAATGGGATTGCTGAAAGGAGGAACAAATCTATAATAGACTATGCTAGAACACTTATAATGGAGAAGAATGTTACTTTGAAATATTGGAGAGAAGCTATAAGTACAACTGTCTATACCTTGAACTGCGTACAAGTCAAGAAAGGTACCCATTCAACACTTTTTGAACTATGGTATGGATACTAACCCAAGGTAAAGTATTTTAAGTTATTTGGAAGCAAGTGCTATATTCTTAAAGATTTTAGGAATGGTAAATTAGATGCTAAAAGTGAAGAAGGTATATTCCTTAGCTATTCCACAAGAAGTAAAGCTTATAAGTGTTTGAGTACTAATACTAACAAAGTTGTGGAAAGTGCAAATGTGAAGTTTGATGAATATACAAAGCTACATGAAGCTAAACCTATGAAGGAACATGTAAAGTACACATATTTTATATACTTTTATGAAGGTATGCTTGCTAATGAAGTTTCTATAAACCAAATTTTAAATCAATAGCAAGTATTAGTGACTGCCAAGTCACATACAATGAATGTCAAGTTACATTTAAGAACCAAGTTACATTTAGGAGCTGAGTTGTAGACATAAATTGAGGTACATTCTAATTCTGAGATAATTGTGCATGAAAGGAATGTTGATCTACATAATAGAGAAGTACATAGTGATTCTGAAGTTGATAGACCCATTGAAGAAAGATAAACAAAACCAAGATTGTTAAAGTATGTCAGAAGACATCACCCTGCTAAACAAATTATTGGAGATAAAGAAGCTAGACCAATGATAAGGAATAGATTGAGAAGTGGTACATTTTTGTTGAGCATGCATGAGCCTAAGATACTAAAAGATGCCTTAGAGAATTATGACTGGAGTAAATCCATGAAAGAAGATATTGATCAGATTGAGAAGAACAAAACATGAACTCTAGTACCTAGACTAGAGAACAAGAATGTGATTGGAATCAAGTGGGTGTACAGAAATAAGTTAGATGAGAATGGTGAAGTCACAAGGAATAAGGAAAAATTAGTTTGTAAGGGGTATGCACAAGAAGAAGGAATTGACTATGGAGAAACATTTTCCCCAGTTGCAAGATTGGAAGGAGTAAGAACTCTTCTTTCTTAGTCTGCGTACAAAAGCTTTCAAAGTTGATCAAATGGATGTGAAGTCATCATTTCTGAATGGTATACTAGAAGAAGAGGTTTACATAGAACAACCTAAAGGATTTTTTGATCCAAACAACAAGAACATGGTATGTAGAGTACACAAAGATTTATATGGTTTAAAGAAAGCCCCAAGAGCATGGTATGAAAGACTTCACAATTATCTTGCAAAGATTGGTTTTGAGAATAATGATGATAAAAACAATCTACACTTGAAGATAGAAGGAGGTAAAGGTATTTTTCTAGCTGAAATTTTTGTTGATGATATCATATTTGGAGATCAAAATGCATTATTTAAGGCATTTGGAAATGAAATGAAGAAAGAATTTGAGATGTCTATGTTTGGAGAGATCAAGTTCTTTGTTGGTTTGTAAGTATATTAGATGGAATATGGTATATACATCACTCAGTCTAAGTAGGTGAAGGAAATATTGAAAACTTTTAGTTTAGAAGATTCAAAACTAGTTAGCATTCCTATGGTAACATGACATAAAATTTTAAAGAATGATTATTCTACTGATGTGAATCAAACATTGTATAGTTCTATGATTGAAAAATTGCAATATGTTGTACATAGTAGACCTGACATTGCATTAGCTATTGGGATTGTTGCAAGATTTTGTGAAAATCCTAAGGAGAATCATTTGATGTCTATTAAGAGAATTATGAGATATCCGAAAGGAACATATGACTATGGTCTATACTACAAGAAAAATGACAAATTTGAGTTAAGAGCTTATACAAATGCTGATTGGGCTAGAAACATTGATGACTAAAAGAGCACAAGCAGTGGAGTATTTTTCTTGGGAAAGAGATTAGTCACCTAGACTAGTAAGAAACAAAATTGTATATCTTAATCTACTATTGAAGCTGAATATGTGGTTGCTACAGTAAATTGTACAAATGTGGTATGGAACAAAAAACAACTCAGAGGTATGAAGGAGTAAATCACTGAACCTATGGTACTTTATTATGATAATAGAAGTTCTATAAACATATCAAAGAACTGTGTGATGCACACCAAGACTAAGCACATTGCAATTAAGTATCATTACTTGAGAGAGTAGGTTCAAGAAAAAGAAGTGAGGATGGAATATGTGAATACAAAAGATCAGATAACTAATATATTCACAAAAGCTTCACCTAAGGATGCACATGCATATCTTAGAGGTAAACTAGGGGTGATACCCTTGATACCCCTATCCAAAGCTACTTAAGAAGCATGAGTAGTACTCTACATCAACTGAGATGAATGTTGTATCTTACAACTTGATGCAGTGGATCTTACTTTAGGAGTGGCCTAAAATAATGAAGGAGCTGAATTAGAAGACTTACAGTCACATGCAAGGCTACAGAGGGAGAACCTGAATTGATTATATTTGCATAAAAAGATGACAAGTCTTTGGTATTGTTATTAAAGAGGGAGAGATACTCTAATGAGGGAGATATAAGAAAGAGGAAGATATAAGTGAGCTACATTTAAGGAGATTGAAAAAGCTTACATTATTCTATATAGAGGAACAATATATATTGATAGAGGGAGAAATTTTAAAGATATTATTTTCTTTTTGGTATTATTATTGGTATTGGTTTTCCATCAATGCCAAAGAGGGAGATTGTTGAAAAGAGATTGTTTTGAAGTGAAGAACCTGTAATGGTACAATCATTATTTTGTCAATGATGTCAAACCTACTACTTGCTAGTGAGATAATTTCTTTTTAGTCTAAAAGCTATCATTTAGTTGATTGATGAAGAGTATTTGAAAATATAAAATAACAAAAGCACCTAGAGAAAGGTCAAGTTATTTGGTATATAAAAGGAGCACTAAGACCAATTAAGACATTGATACTATAGTGTATTGTTTATCTACTAAAAGTCTGAAATGAAAGATTACTCAAGTTAAGATAGAAAGAATATCAAGTAAGAAAAGTGTTTGCCAAGCCTTGCCAAGAAGTTAGTGCAAGCCAAGAAGAAATTAGTAGAAGCCGAGTGAAAATTAATAGGTACTAAGAAAAGAAGACAAATAGTGCAAGTTGAGTTAATGTTAGTATATGCTAAGTAAATTTTAGTTGTTGCCGAGCATCAATAAACTTTAGTGTTTTCCGAGTGAACTAGTGTTGGACGAGTGACAAAATAGTATAGATGTCAAGTGACAACAACTAGTGTTAAATCAAAGATTTGACTAATCTGAGCTGAGTAATTTGATTTCTTGAATTATGTGAAGTGTGTGGAAGATGATTATGATGAGCTAGTGGCACAAAATTCAAGATAAACCATTTTGAGGCAAATTCAAGGAAGATTGTTCAAGAAGTTTCTAGAGGAACACAATAGAAAAGTGGATAGATTCATTGAATCCTACCTAATTCTATCAAACCCTAAAATTAATGATTGTGGTTAAGTAGAGAATGATCTAAATTCTCTATTTATAGAGATAGCTGATCTGAAGTAAAAGGTTGTCATGTATGCGAACCTAAGGAAGACAATGCGTCTAGGGTATTGCTTCATCTAGTGGCCGAATAGAAGAGACTAAAGTTGGCATACAAAGAAAGAAGGCTTAAGGAGATGAATGCTTGAAGGGTCAAAAAGCAATCAGAGTTGAAGAGTATGACTGCTAAGAAAAATGGAGGACTGAAACATAGATCTGTAATCTATAAGTGAGTTGTAAGTTTTTATCAGATCAAGTCCTACCGTTTCTTTCTAATAATTGTACCAGTGTGGATAAAATCCTTTGAATTAAGGTTGACCTAACAATCATTTGTAAATCCTTTAAGCAGGTGACATTCTAATGGAATGGTCTAAAGTCCTCTAAAAAGGCTTACTCCTAACACAATAATTGAAATCCTATAACTAGTTCACGTTTAACACAGTGTATTGTAACCTTTAATAGGGTTGGCCTTTCACAAGTCATCACTTTAGAAGAGTGAGAATTAGTAACATATTACCAGTGGTTTTTCCCAAATTGGGTTTCCACGTAAAATCCTTGTGCAAATTGTGTGAATATTCTTATGGTATTTACTTAGGAAAGTAACCTACAAAGTTAAAGTATCTAATGGATGCATGGATGTTATGGTTTTATGGATATGGATTTGATTAGTACTAAAAAGTTTTATTTATATATTTGGACCTTGGATAACTAATTCACCCCCCTCTTAGTTATTCTAAATAATTCCAACTCAAGATTCACCCAGACTGCTATTGCATTCTATATTTAAATAATGTAATTTCTAGACTTCCACTTATGGTAATGTCAAATTAAGAAAATTCCTAGTAATACTTACAAATAAACTACCTTTATTAGATAGGAAATATAAAGAAACTTAAAGAAAAAATCAATAAGTAACATTTAACCTGAATTATTCAAAAAATAACCATCAATCCAGAGCTTGAACTATATATAAGACAAGAGAATGTAAAATATGCAAATTTTTCCATTTCAACCAAGCTATGGGATAACTTTTAACAAAAAAAATTAAACTCAAAATTCATACCTCTAGAAATCTATAATTACTATTTACCAAAGTAGGTTCCATTCAAAATTAATTTTACTGACCAACACATCAAAACTATAAATGAGAGTCAGATAGTAATAATTTAACAAAGCCCAACATCAGTAATAGTTTTAAGCTTTGTCAAAAATGAAACCAAGAAAGAACAAAAAGAAAGTGAGGAAAAGCATTCATTCCTTGAATGCTTCTTGAGTATCTTCTATGATGGTTCTCAGGACTCATTCATGAAGTATTCCTTCTTCTTCAAATTAGTGCTCCAACTAGTCCAAATCAATGGAATCCAAGATGGCAAAAAAGTAGAGAAGAAACCTAATATTTCTCTTATAGACTTCCCTATCTTCTTAGAAGCTTGTCGAGTACTCTATGAAGATAATCATGTACATAGGAACATGTTCTTCTCTAATATATAACATAATATAGTTGGTTGCAAGAGGAATGGTGAGATCATGTTTGATGTTCATAAGAACGATATAATGATCACACAACAAGTGGTCGTTAAATGGTTCATGACAAAGACTAGCTATTAGAAAGTTGTAAACATAAAAAATGATAGACTATTGATATTAACATGGTGACAATATCCACATTAGAGAAGAAATTATTGGGACAATTGATATACTGAGCACCTAAAAATTGTAGAACAACTCTCCAAACAACCTTATTCTTGACAGGGACAAACTGCATGATTCTCTTAATCTTTATGGGCTTATCAAAAGCCATGAGCCTTGTACGAGAAGTAAACTTAATTGGGATGTCCATAACTCTAGAATGCAAAAAAAGTGACCAACATTCCTAAATAGATAACTACAAAGAAGGGTTGCCCAACTTGACCACTTATCTTGGGAGAATAAGTGCAATTAAGAACCACACAAGGAGTGAATTGATATATGCACAAAAGGTGCTTTCTAGCTTGTATAAGTAATTATTGATCTTAGAAGTACATCAAAAATTAAAATTTATATAAAGGAATAAATTATTAGAGAGATTAAAAAGTGACTCCCAATAGTCCCTAGATAAAGCTGTCAAAAAAATTAAAATTTTCACATATAATAAAAGTCTAGTCTAATCAAGTTCTCTATAAAAGCAAAACTAATTTAAAGTTGACATATATATAGCAGGACTAACTTCCTAGAGATAGCTTAAAAACAAGACATAATAATTATCAAAGGGTTAATAAATGAAGATCCGCTAAAAATTCCTTCCTAAGTAGAAGGTCGTCTGACCAAAATCTTTGAGAGAAAGTAGTCTTATTTGAACCATCAAATCCTTCATTTGCCAGTTGATCCACTAGAGAATTTCCTTCACTAAATATATGATTCATAGTAACATGCTTAAATGATGGAACAAACTCCAATGTTTTAGCCAGCAAAGATTCTAGTTTCCAATTAGGCACGAAACCTTTTCATAGAGCATTTATGATTATGGTTGAGTCCCCTTCAATTTCAATGTTTTTAAATTTGAAAATAGGAAAAAGCCAAAGGCCTCTTGATGAAGGGTGCTACCCTTAATGCCATAAACCATAATAGAAGCAAAGAAACAACAATAAATGGAGAACAAAATATGGACTTCTTATTATCATCGCAAATGTGAAATTATCGAATTCATAAACATAATATGCTAACCCACATAGGCACCTTCATTACAGTAATCTACAAGACTAAGCTACAAACTACACCTAGAGTTATTCTAGATAATGTCTTGACTTTTCTTAAATAGGAAATTTTATGCTGCCCAAGAAGGTTCTAGACATTCAAACTTAATACCTAGGGCTAACAAACCCTAACAATACATATAGAGTTGGCCAAATACATCTTTGACATTTATTTTAGAAATTTTGGGTAGCCCAAATATGGAAGGCCATAAGTCTCAAACCATTGCCCTGATTGGCTATTATGACCACTTTTTGAAAATACCAGCCCTTGATCTATAGCCTAGAAACAATGCAAGCACCCTTCCTTCGAGTTTTCAAACCTCATTTGGGCACTCTAAGGCCTCCAATGATGATACTGAAGATTTTTCTCTGAAATCTTTCACCAAAATTCTGTAATAACTTCTCTGATACTTAAGAATGGGATTTCTATGGTAGACTTATAGCTCTAAAATAAAATTTCATTTAGAAAATGAGAACATTTTGAGCTTGTATGATAAACTTAGTAAAAATAGTAAGCTCCCAGAAATAGTAACCACCATGTCTACTAGTCCTTATTAAAATAGAAAAGATTGAAAAGAAAATATTTTTGCATGATGCAAGATTGCTCATACACCCAGGATGCTCCTACATCAAACACCCAAGGTAATTTGAGAAGTAACTCTATTATATCTCAAGTGTTTAGAGGAAAACCAAGATGGTTAACCTCCTCTTTTGCTAGCAATGATGAATCCTCTATTGGCCTCCCTTTCCATTTGACTAGGTATTCCTCATAAGTTATGTTCTTTGTACTTTTTCCAACATGATTGTCTAATATCTTCTCTATCTTCTTTGTAACCGAACTAGCTGCTAGAATACTCCACTATGCTTTTACAACTTTATCTCCATGAACTCTTTCATAACACACCATCAAATCTGAAATATTCAATACTGGTGAAATATTCAATTAGTAGGAAACTCCACTTCAGAAGAATTTCTCGAATCACATCTTTTCACTATCTTGCACGATCTAAACTTATTCATCTTTAGCTTATTATATGTACCCACTGGAAAATGCTCCTTTGGAAAATGAACCATGACTTCATCTCTAATCTAAAATTCCTTATACCTCCTTTTCACATCTCCTTACCCTTGAACTATGTATTCATCTTTATGATGTGCTTCCTCACCTCCTCATGGATATTCTTCAAATGTTCAACAAATTCTTCTGCTTTAGCACTACTTATCTCTCCTTTATCCAACTGCCTCAATTCAAAAGCATTTTTGGAACTATGCCCATATACAATTTGGAATGGTGATTTCTCAGTACTCCTCTTGAAAAAATTATTATATTTAAGTTCTACTTGTGGTAAAATCAGATCTCATCCTTTTGGCTTGTCTCCAACCAAACACCTTAGTAAATTTCCCAAACTTTTATTCACCACTTCTATTTGTCCATCGGTTTGTGAATGATGTGATGAACTAAACTTCAAATCTATCTTCAACTTCTTCCATAATGTATTCCATAAATGCCCAACAAATTTGGTATCTCGATATGAAACTATACTTTTTGGTAGACCATGTAGTCTCACCACTTCTTTGAAAAACAACTCTGCTATATGAACAACATCACTAGTCTTCTTGCAAGGAATAAAATGTGCAATATTTGAAAATCTATCAACCACCACAAAAGTAGAATCATGCCCTTGTTGTGTCCTTGGTAATCCAAGAACAAATTCCATGCTGACATCTTCCCATGACTTCTCTAGTATAGGTAATGGCTGATACAACCTTGTATTCTACTTCACTCCTTTCGGCATCTGACATACTCTACAATTTTGTACAAACTTCTTCACATCTTGGTGCAACTGTAATTGGCAATAATTCTTAGCAACCAAAGCAATAGTTTTATCTTTTCCAAAATGTCCAACCAAACCTCCACTATGCTTCTCCTTGATGAGATTCTCTCTCATTGAACTTTTTGGAATGTACAACTAGCTTCCTTTGAACAACATACTATCTTGGATCATGAAATCCAACTACTTTGTCCTATCAAGTGTAACAGGTTCTATACAAGCCTTCCATGCTTTACCAAAATTAGGATCATTTGGATGCAAAGTACTAAGTTTCTTGAACCCAACCATCTCTATTTGCATTTCTGTCAGAAAAATTTGTCTTCTACTAAAATTTTTTAAGACTTCCCACTCCTATGTTTCAAAAAAAATGTATGACTCTACAAAAACTCAACCCAATTCAAATGCCTTTGGTTTAATTTTCCTTGACTATTCAAATATTTCAAATCTTGATGATCAACTTACAAAACAAACTCCTTAAGAAGAATATAGTGTCTCCACTTCTTCAATACTTGAACTATAGCATAATATTCCTAATCGTAAACATAATATTTCTTTTTGCGTCATTCAACTTCTCACTAAAATAAGCAATAAGTCTACCTTTTAGGCTCAAAATGACTCCTATTGCAGTACCACTAGCATCATAGTCTACTTTAAACACCTTGTTAAAACCAAGAAGTGCTAAAATAGGCTACTTAGTAACTTTCTGTTTCAACATATTAAAACTATTATTTGCTCCTAGAACCAAATCCATCTAGTAAATGATCTTCCTCATTAGGGGTAATCCATTAGGTACATTATCTGATACAATATCAAAAAATTTTCCTAACATATCTGCAACTTTTGCAAGTACCTCCTCTACTTCTTCTTTACTATCTTTTGGAATTATAGCAAAACACATATGCTCACACTTCATACCTTTGAGAAATTTTTTTCCATCAATAAAATATATTCTAGTAGTGCTACATATTTTTTCTTCTTTATCCTTCAATAACTTCAACTTATGCTTCATTCCATCCTTGGTCAAAGTGTAAGTATTTGTTCACCCATTATGTTTAGCATGCTTGTGAAACTACCCTGGTCTACCTAACAACATATGACATATGTCCATAGGTATGATATCACATAGTACCTCATCCTGGTAGCTTCCAATCTTGAACTTCATTGAGCTCTACTCATTGACCATGATCTTGTGGTCATCTTGCACCCAAGCAATACGATATAGACATAAGTGTTTTTGTCTCTTCAGCTTCAACTTGGTGACTATCATTTCTAACACCAGGTTGTCAGTACTTCCACCATCAATGATCACATCACAACACTTATCTTCTCATCTGCACCTTATGTGAAACAAGCTTCTTCTTTGATCAGGTTCATTCTCACTACTTAGTAGGACTCTTCTATTAACTAGGACTTCTCCTCTTTCAACATCTTTAGAATGTGGAGATTTGGCATCTTCATTAACATGTACAACTCTGGCCTAGCCTTCTATTCTTTAATCTATCCTTCATTGGCACTAGGAACATTCAAATGCTCTATGCCCTTCTTCTCCATAGTGAAAAAATTTCCCACAGAAGCTACCTCTTCCAAATTCTTGTCCTCTACCTCTTCCTCTCTTATCTCTATTTTTTTGATCATGGAAATGATTGGAATTGTTTCCCCTCTAGTTCTAATGACTACTTCTAGCATCATCCTTATTCTTATGATCATCATTATGAACTCCATAAGATTGTCCACTAGATCACCTCTTCCACCATTCTTGTTGTGAAACTTCTTGCTTAGTTTCTCCTCAACTATTAGGGTAAACTAGCATGCCTCCTCAATACTACTCATTCAAACCAAAATCAACTCATCCTAAATACTTGGCCTTAACCCATTAAGATAACATGCCACTTTCTCCTTATCAAATTTTGCATGGCCATTTCTAATAAGAAATTGGTAGAATTCTTTGGTATACTCTTGGACAATTTTCCTGCTTGCTTCAACCCTTGCATTTTCTTCAATAGATCTTTGCATGTCCCTTCAGTTTCTCCATCACAAACTTGACCCTATCAAGATCCTCAATATCTTCACATTCAAAGTACTCCTCCAATTCATTGATCCAATTAATTAGCTCATCTGGGTTAAATGTGGGAACTTCAAATTTAGTTCTTTTTGTAATCTTGGATGTTGTGTTAAAAATCCTCTCTTCCTCTGGGCTTAGAACTGCCTCTGCTTCAACATTTTATTCTACTTTTTCCTCATCCTACTTTCATTTCTTATAGGAAGATTTATTCCTCTACACATTTGTTCTTCCAATGCTTACATTTATCTTTGGAGGTCTCTATAACCCTTAAGTGTAACACCTACAACTCTTCCACCATGCTCTCTTCGTGGAGGCATTTTTGTGCTTTCACTGAAACCCTAGTGCAAACTGCCTCACAATTAGTGATCTATCTACATGCTTGGCTGAAACCATGCTCCTAGTGCAAACTGCCTCACAGTTAGTGATCTATCCACACACTCAAACTCTAGCTCTGATACCACTTCATGAAGGGTGCTCCCCCTAATACTGTAAACCATACAGAAACAAAGAAATAATGGCAAATGCAAGAATACAATATGAACTTCTTATTATTGTCACAAATGCAAAATTATAGAATTCACAAATACAATATGGAAACCCACATGGATGCCTTCACTATAGTAATCTACAAGACTAAGCTACAAACTACACCCAAAGCTACCAGACAATGTTCCAACTCTTCTTAAATAGGAAATTTTATGTCACTCGAGAAGCTTCTAGACATTCAAAGGCAATACCTAGGGCCGATAGACCCTAATTATGCATATAGAGTCAACCAAATACATCTTTGATATTTATTTTAGATATTTTGCGTAGCCCAACTTTGGAAGGCCATAACTCTCAAATCGTTTCTCTGATTGGCTATTATAACCACTTTTCGAAAATGCTAGCTTTTGATCTATAGATTTAGAACAATGCAAGTGCCATTCTATCAAGTTTTTAGACCTCATTCAGGTGCTTTAAGGCCTGCAATGGTGAGCCTAAAGATTTTTCTCCTAAATTTTCCACCAAAAAATTGCAATAACTTCTGTGATACTTAAGCTAGAGCAATGATATTTCTATGGTAGGCTTATAACTCTAAAATGAACCTTCATGTAGAAAATGAGAACATTCCGAGCTCGTATGAAAAGCTTACTAAAAATAGTAAGCTCCCAGAAATAGTAATCACCTTGTCTACTAGTCATTATTAAAATAGAAAAGACTAAAAAATAAGATATTTTTGGGTGATGAAAGATTTCTCTTACACCTAGGCTGCTCCTACATCACCCCTCACCAAGGCTCTTAGCTTTGCCTCATTGTTGGATGCAAATCCAATGAATTTACAAATTGTGATTAAAATTTCATCCTTGGAATTTCTAATACAACAACCTATGCCAACCACTCCTGGGTTTCCTCAAGAAGCTCTATCAAAGTTATTTTTTGCCCAACTTTCTTGAGGGGGGGACCAAAAACATTTGTGCCTTTCACTTTCATCCTTCCTTTTCCCTATTGGTGGGGGGATTTTAGTCACAACCATTTGTTCCTCATAGAATCTTCCCATTGATCCATGTCTTTGTGGGATTCATTGTTGTTGCATATCTTGTTGTTAATAATTTTAATAATCAAGGTTTCTATTTTAATAGTAAGTTGTTGATATGTTATCTTCAAATTTATAAAGATTCTTCCATTCCTCCCCTTCCATGGTTCCCACATAATTATGGAGGGAGGGATAACCCATAGACTCTTAAAAATACTTCCTTTATGCAAGATGGACCAATGTAAGAAAATAGATCAAATAGAATTATCTAGTGTAGATTTGCAAGACATCTTTTTGAAGATCAAATTCTAGCACTGGCTAGCATAGTCATAGTTGACTAATAAGTGGTTCAGATACTCCTTTTCACACAGTGGACACCAAAGTGGACCTTCATAGCCCATTCTTCTAAATTTGTTGGTAGTTGGGATTTTTTCTTGAAGGGCAAGCCAAGAGAAGGTCCCTTCCATAGAGAGGCAAAGGGAATCCCAACACAAGATTTAAGGCAACTCTACCTTAGGGATATTTTTGAATTCTATCAACCAATTATATCCCTTTGTTACTGTATATTCCCTTGCTTTGGACCCATCCCAAAATTATTTATCTTTTCCATCTATTAAAGCTAAGGACCTCTTTTCAAAATGGACAACAAATTATGTTTATCGTACTCAGGAGCCTCAACATTTTTGAAGGATTTCCACTACCAACCCTCTGGGGAGGATTTATCTATGACAACATAGTTACTTAGGAAAGGGCTCCAAGCTTCTTCTAGGATCTCTCAAAGTAGAAAGAGAGTTGATCAACTTTAAAATGATAGGGTTTCCTTCCCAAGAATCAATCCAAAATCTTACCTATTCTCCATTTCCCACTTTCCATGTAATTTTGACAAAGATGATAGATCTGCTTTTGAGAATGAAATTCCAAATATCTAATCTTGTTGAGGGATTTTTTTATTCTAAAGAAACTTAATGGATCAAATGGATCAAGGTACTTATTTTAAAGGATTATGGCCTATTTTAGATGATGGTTTCTAAACATTATCCATACCAATTTAGCCCCAAGGGCTGAAGCTTGATCTTTGATGTTCCTTATCCCAAAATCACCACTATCCATTGGCATAGAAACCTTATCTGAAGCCAATAATGGTAATTTATTTTTGTTATTAGAGGCTTGCCATAGGAAACATTTGAAATTTTTATTTAGGAATCTCTGTGCTAAATAGGTAGTTTTGTAATCGCAAGATGATATATGGGTATACTTGTTAATACTGATTTTAGCAAAGTTAGCCTTCCCACTAGAGAAAGCTATTTACCATTCCAGGATTGAATTGTTTTCATGATCTTACTAATTAAATTAACCCAATTAGCTGATTGATTTATCACTGATTCTAACTAAAACCCAAGATATTTACAAGGAAAGATACCAATTCTAATACTAAGGATTTTTCTAATGCTAACCTCTAAAGAGGGGTTGGTATTAAAAAAGAAAATTTTTGATTTTGTCATGTTCATCTCTTGACTAGATACAACCATGTAATTACTAAGAATGCTTTTGATGGTCTTAGCTGCTAAGATGCTTGATTCACCATACAATATTGTGTCATCTACAAATTGTTGGTGGGAGGTGGGTTCTTCATTCCTTGCTTGTTGAATGTCTTTAAGTAGCTTATTAGAGAAGATTTTTTGGAAATATCTCCATAGGGCTTTTAACATCAGAATAAACAAGAATGGGAAGAGAGGTCCCCTGTTCCTTAGTCCTCAGGGTGGAGCAAAGAATCCTTCTAGAGTTTTGTTTATAAGAACTAAGAATCTATGGGTAGAAATGCATTAAAAGATTAAGTTGATCCAAGGTCTTGCAAAACCAAAATCTTGAAGACATTTTTGAAGAAAATACCTATTTGCAAGGTCAATGAAACACATTTTTTCAAATTTGAACAGATTTCTAGTTGGGGGTTCTCCCATAAAATGTTAAGGAGAATAAGAAAATGGTTCAGGCTTGAAAAAGGTAGGGTTTCAAATTTGAGACAAGAAATTTGGTTAGGGTAGTTACTCCAAGAGAAGAATTTATTTAATCTTTCTACGATTTGACTAAAGTCCTTCTATTATTCTAGGTGAGGGAGTTGTTTGCTAAGGCAACTTCCAATAAAGAATTAGAGTTGATCTAGTGGTTAAAATCTTTAGATGTTTGAGGCAATTTTGACAGACCTCATTTTTTTGAGGGTGAGGTGATATCATTGAAATAACCTCCTAGGATACATAAATGACTAAGGTCCTAAAGATGGGTCCTTTGTTCTTTCCAAACCTTCCTTTTATCAGGAGTCAAGATAGGGCCATACCCATTAAAGAGTGAAAAAATAGCTTTCTATTAAGATCCTTCACTTGAGCCAACATCTAATACTTTTCTAAATGAACAAGGGAGATGCTAATGTTATAGGGGTTCCATATAAAGGCCAACCCTCTTGAGGCACCTTTAGCTAGGATTCCCCATATACATCTAAATCTCAATTTCTTGTTCAATTTAGCTATTTCTTCTAAATTAATTTTAGTTTTTTGTATAATGGATATGTCAGGTGATGAGACCAAAATTTTCCTTTATTTCATAATAGTTTTAAGATACTTTGTTGATATTCTATTTTATCTTTGTGAAAACATTTGTGGACCTATGTTTACTGAACCTGTGATAAACCTATGGGTAGAAACTATGCCACCTTTTTGTTAGTATTATATATAGTATGCAGTATTTCATATAGTTATCAAAATGCGTGTTATTATATTTGAATTTAATTTGATACATGTTTATTTGAAAACATGTCTTTGTATTGAAACTAACCTGTTAATGAAGATCGAAAGATGATTGGAGGAATTCAAAAGTTGAGCACCAATAGCGTTCAAGGAGAAGAGAACGCTAAGGAGCAGCCACGACGGAGGAAAGTTGCAATGGTTCTAGAAAACATGACAACGAGTAAGGAGGAGCTATGAAGACTTATTGCCTTCTCTACATTTATTCTATGGCAAGTAGATGTTTAGACTTTATTATTCCCACCTCAAGCCATTATTCCTTCTTCCCGCCTTCAGTTGTTATCCTCCTATTTTCTCTCTTGTAGATTTAAAGCTAGGTCATTTACTTTTCTGTTGTGGAATAAGTGTTGATCTCCTATATATATAGGAATCAACCTAAGTATGTTAGTTTTTAGCTAGTTAGAAGAAATAGTTTATGAGAATGGACTGTTGACTTTTACAATTGTGCTTTTATAGTTCTGTGTTATGTAATGAATTTATGAAATCTAATGAAATATTTTTTGGCTTCTATCTTGTGTTAGTAGTTTAGTGAAGCCGGCCAAGGGGGCCCACTTGGAAGGTGGATTAGATTAGGATAGAATAGATTTATTTCCAAGCATTCTTAGTTTCATAAGTAGAAGTTGTAAGTTCCTTCCTATAGCATCACACTTTGTGAATGTTCCTGCAAACATATGTGAGAACAATTATAGTAGATGAACCAAGTTGGAATATTTTTTATCCTTTCATTGTATTTCCAGTATTCATAGAGTTAAGTGTGTTAGTTTCTTGTAGCAATAGTGTAAGTTCTTTTCCTTGCATTTCACTTCCCTGCAACATAAGCTTAGTCACTCATTAAGAGACCTAGTGCACATATTGTACTGACCATTTCAAGTATACATCCCTGGGTTGACAAGATTAAATGCACCTCATAATGGGAAAAATAGTCCTTAGTTTGAATATATTATTCCTAAGCATGGCCTAGAGCATGACTATGATACACCCATTGTGAGGCAAATCATTTTTGGTGCCATTGTTGGGGATGGTGTCAAGCTAGGAGCATTTTTGAGTCATAGTTCTTAGATAAGTTTTTTTAAGAAATCTTTAGTTTGAATTTATTTTTTCACCAGTGTGAAAAGTTTAATTGCATGCATTGAAGAGGAAGACGATGAGATGAATATGGTAGATTTCTTCACGAGAGTTTGCTAATTTGAACGAAGAAGTTGAAGAAGAAGAATTTGAGTTACCTTTTGAAGACGCAAGCCCTATTTTTCCCACAACATCATCATCAAGAGCTGAACCAATAGATACAAGTGGTCTTCAACCTTTCACTAAAGTATTGGCCAGTTTTCTTGATAACGCTGCTCTGAATCTACTAGTTGTTAATCATCCAGTACCCAGTGTCCCTTTTCAACAACAACCTCATAATCTAATACCTCCAATCATGACACAACCTACTTTTCCATTTCCTCTCCCAAGCCTTGTAAATACTAATAATCTCAAGAATATACCTGTAGCTACCCTTCCAAAGTTCTATGGCCTTGCAATCGAAGACCCTAATACTTTTTTGTTCAAATTTGACATACTTTTTCATAGTTTTGAGTACAACACTAATGCCCATAAGCTAAAATTGTCTAGCAACATTGAAAGAATTAACTCTACGATGGTTCATGGGCTTAGGAGCCAATGCAACAAGAAGTTGGGATGAGATGCAAGCTCTATTTTTGGATAAGTATAAAGAATATTGCAAAGCTTCTAGTTCAAGAAGAGATGATGTCTTTAGGATATCCCAGAAGGAAGAAGAAACATTGGAAGACTATGTTTCACATTTTTTATATACACTGCAGAAGAATCCTCTGAGGATTCACAAAAGTTAGTCTTTCTAAGAGGTGTGAATGATGATTGTCTAGAAGCATTAGATCTAATGGCTGGCAGTGACATGTATAAAGCTTCTTGGGATGACCTCAAGAAGATCTATCAGAACTATTCAAGGTCAACCATGAAGAAAGGTCGAGGACCTCATTCCACAGTCACTAAAGGAATCAGTCAAGGTATTTCAAAGCTTGAGATATCTAACCTATTGTTAGATTTCTAACTAGACATCATCAATGATGTTGCTACACATCTTGATACCATGACTGCAAAGAAAAAGCAAGCCAAAACTAAGTTACAATTAGTTGAATACTATCCTCATTTCTAGAAGCAAAAGAAGGATTGCCAATGTAAATAGTCATAAGCATGGAGAACCAACATCTTCCAACTGAGTATGTCAAGATAGATGGAGATGATGAGAAAGTGTTCTTTGTTTCTCAACACCGACCATGGTCCCAACATCAAGGTATGCCTTAGGATCCCTTGCAAAATTAAAATTCACATGGTAATCAATGGAAAAATCATAATCCCCAAGGTCTTCTAGAAAATCAACCTAATTGGAACAATGCTAGGCAAAACAACCCACAACAATCCTAATGGCCTTAGAATTCCCAATCACCTTGGCCTAACCAATAGAGTATCCAATGGCAAAACCAACATAACTATTGCCAAAACCAGTAAGACTAATGACAACCACCCTAAGGGAATTGGCAGTCTACAAATCAATGGAGGGGATCTCAACAATGGCCTAACCAAAATACTGGCGCTCCACAATTACCACCTCTAGTTCAACAACTTGCTCTAATGCCACCACCTACAATTCTTGGACCTCAAAAGAAAACATAGTTACCTGTACAACCTTAGCCAAACCCAAATAGCCAACAACCATAACAACCCATGTATAGTGCTGATGCTCAGTAGTATCCTGCTTACACTTTGGGTGTTGCAGATATACACCTGAGATCTGGTATGACTTTACCAGTGCCTAAACCACCTCTTATAACTGAAATACCAAACCCTCCTACAACATCACAACCTTCAGTTGCTAAAACCTTTGAATCAACCAATGTTACTATGTCAACCCTAGCTCAACCAATAGTAGAGCCTCCTTTTCTAGAAAAGCTGATACAAAAGAAACCTGAACAAACAAAGGAACAACCTTTTAATATTGTTGATTAGCTGAAAAACATACATGTCCAAATACCCCTATTTCAAGCCATTAAGGATGTTCCAGTTTATGGAAAAGCTATTAGGAAAGCCTGCTTGAAGAAGCCTAGAAGGAAGAAAAATGACCCCACCAAGTCCATGTTGTGGGACAATTGGCTGACATCATGCTAGGGAAATTGATCACACCCAAATATTCTGATCCAGGAAGTCTAGTAGTAAATGTCAGTATAAAAGGTCAATTTGTTAAAAATGCTTTAATAGATCTTGGAGCTGCTATAAATGTTATGACCAAGGATACTATGAAGAAGTTGAAAATAGAAGGACTAAGGGCTACACCAACGATTCTGCAACTTGCAGATAGTTCTACTATTACCCCTGATGGGATGATAGAAAGCATAGTTGTAACCTTAGATTCTCTAGATTATCCTACAAAATTCATGATTTTATCCCCTAAAGTTAATCTATTTGGTTACCCTATCATCTTAGGTAGACCATGGTTAGCCACAGCTGATGCAAACATAAGTTGTAGATCAAGGAATATGACCATCTCAAATGTCCAAGCAACAAAGAAATTTGATTTATATCCTCCAACCCAACCATTACTAGATTTAAGCACATCTGTTTGGCTAGATTTAGGGGATGAAGAAGAAGAGTTAAACTCCATAGTACAACTCATGATATTACATAAACAATCTTTTATGAAATTGCAAGAGGAAGATTTAGTACTTTAGAGTATCCTCACTAACAGTTGTGTGGTAGAACAAGATGTATCTGAAAGTTCTATGTTGGAATTAATCACATATGAGGAATGTGATAAGAATTGTACTCTACTCAAAGGACTTGAAATTCTTTATCCACTTCTACCTTATGAATTAGAAGCAATTCCAATCTCTGAAGCTACTATGATAGAGTCCACCACTACTATTGAACTAACTAAAGGTCATAATCTCCATGTTAATCCTAAATTAACACCCACACAGATGGAATAGTTAAAATAATTGCTTCAAAGGCATGAAAAGGCCTTTGCATGGGACTATAGTGATATGAAAGGGTTGAGTCCTACACTGTGCACTCATAGGATATACATCAATGAAGGCTGTCTACCACTCCGTCAACCCCAGAGAAGGATAAATCCAAGCCTTAGAGAGATAGTTAAAATTGAATTGCAAAAATTGCTTGATGCTTGTTTTATTTATCCTATATCTGATAGCAGATGGATGTCACCCCTAGTCATAATGCCTAAAAAGGGAGGAAAATGGAGAATTTGTGTAGATTACAAAGAGTTGAACAAAACTACCAAGAAGGATCACTTTCCTTTACCATTCATAGACCAAGTTCTAGACACACTAGCTGGAAAGAAGTATTTCTCTTTTCTAGATGGGTATAGTGGTTATAATAAAATTAGTATTGCTCTTGAAGATCAAGATGAAACCACATTTACGTGTCCATGGGGTACTTTTGCATACTTTGTTTTACCATTTGGTCTACGTAATGCTCCTACAACATTCCAAAGAGTAGTTATTAGCATCTTTGTTGATATATCACATGATTGTATGGAAATATACATGGATGACTTCACAACATTTGGATTCACTTTTGAAGAAGCAATGGTGAATCTTTAAAAGGTTTTGGCAAGATGTCAAGAACATAATTTGGCACTTAGTAGTGAAAAGTATTTCATGCTCATGCAGGAAGGTGTAGTACTTGGTCATTTCATCTCAACTACAAGAATACAAGTGGATCCAACTAAGATAGAGGTAATTCAAACATTGCCCATCCCTACAAAGTCAAAAGATGTAAGATTTTTTCTAGGTCATGCTAGATATTATAGACATTTCATAAAATATTTCAGCAAAATAGCTAGTCCTTTGTATAAGTTACTCACAAAAGAAGCTGAATTTCGTTGGACATCCAAATTTGATGAAGCCTTCTTGCAGATTAAGAAACTTTTGGCTACAACTATAGTCTTACAAGGCCCTGATTGGAATTTACCTTTTCATATATATACAAATGCCTTTGATTATGCCATAGGTCTAGTCCTAGCACAACAATCCTAAAATCTTCAAAATGTAATCTATTATATTAGTAAGAGCCTTCATGGACCAGAACTAAACTACACTGTGATTGAAAAAGAATTGTTAGCAGTAGTTTATGCCCTCAAAAAATTTTGGCATTACATAACTGGCTATTCCATATTTGTTCATACTGATCATGCAGAAATTAAATATCTCATGAACAAACCTGCTATAATAGGTAGGTTAGCAAGATGGTTACTATTGTTGCAAGAATTTGATATAACTATGTTGATAAGCTTGGAAAAGCTAATTTCGTAGCTGATTATTTATCAAGAATCCATCATGATGATACTGACACTACTTTGCTAGATGATGCATTTCCAGATGAGCATTTGTTTCATATTGCTGTTCAAACTCCATGGTATGTAGACATTGCTAACTACATTGCAGTCAATAAAATACCAGCACATTTTTCTTACAAGAAGAAGAAGCTGCTTGTAGAGAAAAGTCTTCATTTTTCCTAGATAGATAATCTCTTGTTTTACACTAGACCTAATCAAGTTATGAGAAGATGTGTGAGAGAAGATGAGACATATGACATTCTACATGCATGTCATAATGAACCATGTAGAGGACACTTTGCAGCAAAAAGAATAGCTTTCAAAATCTTGACAACTAGTTATTATTGGCCTACACAAGGATGCAGTCAACTATACAAGGAAGTGTGACAAGTGTCAAAGGATGGGCTGGCCAACATGAATAGATGAAATGCCTCTTAATCCTCAAATGGCATTAGCACCATTTGACAAATGGGGAATGAACTTCATTGATCCAATTGATCTTGCATCTAATGGGAAATCCTATATTCTTGTGTGCACTAATTACCTGACAAAATGGGTTGAAGTTAAGGCTATGAAGCATGCTCATGATGGAAAAGTTGTTGAATTTATGTATGAAGAGATCTTTACTCGCTATGGTGTACCCAAAAAGCTAGTCACTAACCAAGGTGCACAATTCACCTCTAATATGATCTCAGAGCTGATGAAATAGTATAACATTAGGCACCAGAAATCCAATCCTTATCATCCTCAAGCTAATGGACAAGTAGAGGTCACAAACCATGAGCTGAAGAACATCTTAACAAAAATAGTCCATTTGCACCGAAGGGATTGGACCAGTAGATTAAAAAAAGTTGTTTGGGCTTACCGAACAACCTGGAAGATTGCTACAAGATTCACACCATTTGAGCTCTTATATGGTAAGGTAGCAATACTTCTAATTGAATTTGAACATAAAACTCTAAGAAAAACATTGGCATTAGATATTGAACTTCTTGTAGCAAAAAGAGAATGTCTTCTACATTTCAATTCTTTGGATGAAATGCGTAAAGCTGCTTTGGAACATACTGAATTGATACAGAAACAAAGAAAACAATGGCATGATTCTCATATTATTAGTAAACAATTTCAAGTTGGTGACTGGGCACTACTATATGATTCCAATTTTAAAGATATGCTAGGAAAGCTGCAGACAAGATGGCTGGGACCATATGAAATTAGTCATGTCTTTGATAATGGAGCTGTTCAACTAACTACCATTGATTTGGTACCTTTCAAACTATTAGTCAATGGTCACAGATTGAAATTATACAAATGGCCCCAAAAAAAAGTAGACTTCCTACAGTAGTTTCAATAGCCAGATTCAAATACAAATCAAGTAACTCTTACTACAGTCGAAGGTGTTAACCTTCCAACTACCACTCTTCAACATTAGTTTCTTTGTTCATGCTCATAATAAAGACTTTATGTTCACATAAAGTTCACTTTTCTATTGACTTTTTCCTTCCACCTCATCTCTTTACCTTCCACCCATCCACCTCATCTCATTTCTTTATGGGTATGGCTAGTTAGAAGCAAAGGTTTTCATGTGCAAGAACCTAAGGAAGACAAGGAGTCAAGGGTTTTGCTTCACCAAGTGACCTAAGAGAAGAGTCTACATTGGCATGTTAAGCAAGAAGGCTTAAGGGTATGAATGTTTCAAGGGTGAACAAGCTATCAGAGTTGAAATGTATGAAGATCAAGCATAATAGAGGACTGAAATAGAGATTTGTAATTTGCAAATGTAGTTGTAAGTTATTATCAGATCAAGGCTTACTGTTACTCTCTAATAATTATATCAGTCTAGGGTAAAATCCTTTGGATTAAGGTTGAACTAACAATCATTTGTAAATGATTAAACCAAGTGACATTCTAAGTGAATGGTATAAAGTCCTCTAACAAGATTCACTCCTAACAGGGTGATTGAAATCCTTTAATAGGGTCACATTTATCAATGTGTATTGTAACCTTTAATAGGGTTGGCCTTTCACAAGGCATCACTTTAGAAGAGTGAAAAAGAGCAACATATTACTGGTGGTTTTTTTACAAATTAGATTTCTATGTAAATCATTGTGTCAAGTGTGAGGATGAATCTATTATGTTTCATGTTTACATTTCTGCTAGTTGATTTGATAGTAACCTACAAGTTTTAAGTGATTGCATAATCTTATGCATGCATGCATGAAGATAAATCTTTTATAGGTTCACTAAGCTATGAAAAGTTTTATATATACATCTAGACCTTGAATAACTGATTCACCCCCCCTCTCACTTATTCTAAAGTATTCCAACAATTGGTATCAGAGCCATCCATTTCTGCTAGTTGATTTGATAGTAACCTACAAGTTTTAAGTGATTGCATAATCTTATGCATGCATGCATGAAGATAAATATTTTATAGGTTCACTAAGCTATGAAAAGTTTTATATATACATCTAGACCTTGAATAACTGATTCAACCCCCCTCTCACTTATTCTAAAGTATTCCAATAATTGGTATCAGAGCCATCTGCTTAAGAGGACTAATTTGAAGTTACTAGAAGTACAAAGATCAAGATGTCAAAAAGAGAAGTACCTAAGATTAATAGAGATAAATTTCCTTCATGAAAATTTTTGATGAAGCTACACCTTGGAAGATTTGGAGATCATGTACAATCCACCATTACTACTCAGCATGTTGATCCTACTAGTTCCCCAACAATTGAGGATATGAAAAAGAAGAAAGAACATAACCAGGAAATGCTGGAGATTGCCTCTACCCTAAGCTATCTTGAATTTGATGATATCAAAGGTCTTGATAGTGAAAATAAAATGTGGGATGCCTTAACCACCATCTATGGAGGAGACACTAATATTCTAAGAGCCAAAGCTGAAAGTATCAGAGGTAAGTTTGATGATATGAGAATGGAAGAAGGTGAAAATATTGCTCAATATGTTGCAAGGATAAAAGAAGCTATTAATGCAATAAGAGGAGCTAATGGTAAAATAGATGATGATATTGTACTAAGAAAAGCTTTTAGAAAACTATTGCCCATATATGCTATTAGAGTTTCTGCAATTCAAGAACTAAGGTGCATACCAAGAAATAATTTATCACTTGAATGCCTAGTAGGCAGACTCACTGCTTTTGAGCTATCTAACTTTGATAACTGAAAACCTAAAAATATTGAATCTTCTTTCAAAGCTAAGGTGTCATTGAAGGAACCTAATGAGAAGAATAAGAAGATAAAGATAAAGTATGTGTCCAACGACAGTGATACAGATAAGGAGGATGTAGAACAACTTGAAGCACTACTAGCAAGAAGATTCCACAAAGGTAAAGGCAAGTTCAAAGGTAAATTACCTATCATTTGTTTCAATTACAATGAGGTTGGTCATATTGCTGCTAGATGTCCATATAAGAACTATAGAGGGAGTGACATGTACAAAAGTAGGAGAGATGAAGACAAAAAGGACTACAAAGACAAGGGCAAAAAGTCTTGCTATATTGCTAAAGAGGAAACAAATGATGAATTTGATGAACATGATGATGAAGTGGTGTATGTTGCAATGAAGGAGAAATCTAATGAAGATGAGGCAACAACACTTGTGACTTGTGTGAACAAGAATAATAGATGGATCATTGACAGTGGGTATTCACATCATATAACTGGAGACAAAAGTAAGTTCATTACCCTAAATTGTTATGATGGAAATAGTGTAAGATTTGGTAATTCTGCACTATGTTTGATAAATGGAAAAGGTTCTATCAAACTCACAGATAAGATTCTATGTGAAAATGCTTACTATGTTGAAGGTCTTAACTATACTTTCTTGAGTGTGTCACAACTGAATAATTTGGGATGTAAGGTTGAGTTTAAAAAAAAGATTGCTAAGATGTATGATACAAATGGAAAACTAATTGGAAAGGGATATCAAACTAGGAGTAATCTATTCTATCTTGATATAGAGGATGCTACTTGTCTAGTTGTAAAATTTGATGATGTATGGCTATGGCACAAAAGGTTATGTCATGTCGATTTTGATAACCCAGTCAGTATCAGTAACATGAGAAAAGTTAGAAGTTTTCCTAAGTTGAAGAAACTTGATAATATAATATGCAAACAATGTCAGTTAGGAAAAATGACAAAGTCAAGTTTTAAGAGTAAAACTCATACCTCTAAAGGTACACTAGAGATTGTTCATACTGACTTGTGTGAACCAATTAGTGTGCAAAGCTACAAAGGAGATAAGTACATTATGTTGTTTGTCAAAAAGGGGGAGAAGATGTATATTGTAAAGAGGAGAAGATTTAATATAAGATGTAGTATACATAAAAGGGGAGAAAATGTGTATACTAGATGTAAAGGATGTTTCTCTAAGTATCTATACATATATAATATGATAATGCTTCCCCTTACACATACACACACAATACACTTTACATATTTTCACATTTGATATGCACATTTTCTCCCCTTTTATATATACTACATCTTATATTAAATTTTCTCATCTTTACAATATACATCTTATTCCCCTTTTTGACATTAATGCCAAGGATGTATGCTATATATTTATATAGTAATGCTAAAATGTGATAAGAAATATGAATTTACCTTTAGGATTAGTGCCATTGTCTTGTCCCAATTTTCTTGCAGTACCTTGCATGTGTGCAATGCAACTTGAACTTTTGCTAAAAGTTCTATCATATGATCTGTAATTGAGAAGTTTTTATTATGAATGAGTGTTTTAGCATGTGCAATATGTTTCTGTAATGCATCCATGTGTGGGAGACTCATGCCCTATATATTTATCAATGTGGCTCTTATTTTAGCTTCTTCTCTTAGCAATTCTAGCTATATATTAGTTAAGAATTTGATCTTTGTGTAGTGGGCAGAGCTCTAACTTGGGCCAAGTTGCAACTATTGTGTACTTGCCTTTATATCTTCATAAATTTTAGAAAGTTTTTCTTTAATTTCTTTGGTGAAAATTGAAATATCACAGAGTTTACCAAATAATGTAGACACATTGTTGCAAGAGGTAACCAATGAGCCTAAAATAGTAGATAGATTTATTTGATGAATAGAAATCTACTGAGCTACTAGTTCCAAAACTTTATTCTCAAACTTCTTCTTCACTCTCTACAACAACTTCTCCTATCCATTCAAATCTTCATTGAATTTCTAGACTACCTTTGCTAACTGAACCAAAATTGGTTGAGAAGTGTCAACCTTTGTGTTTAGTGCCTCTGCTAGGATATTCTTTGCATCTTCAATTACTTGAAATTCTTTATTTCTTTCTTCTCTAAGCCGTTGTTTCTTAGCTTTCTTCTAAAGTAGCTCTCCAAAAATATGCATTTGATCAGGATTAAGATTGGAGATGTCCCATTTTGGAATAAAAATCTCTTCATTAAGATCAATTTCTTCCTCTTTCTCTTGTTAGAGTAAATAATTAATTAATTATTCTATTTACTTAAGCTTACTTAGGTTAATGCATTTATTTAATATTTAGTATTTAATGCATGTAGTGATGAGTTGTTGACAACACGAGAGTTTGTTCCCTTCTAGCATGTTCCACTTTTTTTTGGATGCTTGTTTGTCAACCTTATCTTCTACCTCCTTCCAACTTGTTCTACAAGCTTCCTTGAGGCCTTTATAAGAGGTTTCTCTCTCATTATAAATTCATTCATTCACATAGCAATTTCATTTTTCTATTGTGAAATATTTTCTCTTGCATTGTTTGCTTCAAGCTCTTGCTCCTTCGGTTTCTCTTCAGCAAGCTATTTGCATGTAGGTGATCTTGGTGACTGTGAAGTTGGATTTCATCAACTCCTACATGGTATCAAAGCCTCCCTATTGCTTCTTGTTCGAAGGATTTTTTGAAGTTGCGATTTAGAGACACAAACCCTAGTTTATTTGTGATTTTTTCTTCAATCAGGAGGAAGAGCATTTTTTTTTAGTATTTGGAGAAAAATGAGAAAGAGGGTTTAGCATAATAGATCTAATATTTTTTGGGCTTTTTTCTTTATTTTTTGGAGGTGCGAGGATGGCGATTCAGAAAAAATAACTACAGAGGTGATTTTCAAACATCGATATCTCCCTCATACGGACTCGTTTTTTCGAGCAATTTTTTTTTGTTTTGGGGTAGAATTTCATGATCTAGACATTGGTGTAGGTGGTTTGACATCTCTCTTCTTGAATTTTTTTGCAACTCAAAAATTCCAATTTTTGCCACTTTAAATGCTTTGTACGGGCTCATTTGGAGACATAATCAGGTTCCTTTTTTTTTTTGAAAGTGCATATTTTTTTGTCTACTTTCCAAATCTGCAATTAGATTATAGGTTCTATGGACAAAAATATTACTTTTAGAAGTAGGCCCTAAATTAGCTATTGTAATCGCACTAAGTAAAGAGTGCCCAATTTATACATTGTGGGGGGGGGGTATTTTCTTTTCTATAATTTACTTTAGAATAAGACCCTTCTGCTTCTATATTCTTCTTTCTCTCAATGGAAAATCCATTTGTGACCAATCTCACACCACACAACTATCACACCTAGAAGGTACAAATGACATGACTTCTCATGTCAAGGGGCTTATGGCCATGTCTGGATGAGAATCAACCTATTCTTACATGAGCTTTTGAGGTTCTTCAGCATAGGAAAAAAATGGATGAGGCCATGGGATTGATTGCATTGAACATTTCAGATAATCTACTATTTCACTTGGATGGTTTGGCTACTCCATGAGCTTATTGGCTCAAATTTTAGACTTTGTTTGGCCAAGTAAATGAGTTTTGGGCACTTCAGCTAGATGCAAAGTTGACTTCTTTGACACATGACAACTTTCCCAACATTGAGGACTTCTTGATGAAGTTCAAATCTCTACATACACTTTTGCAAGGATGTGGGAAAACCAACACATGATGAGTGTATCTTTTTGATACTCTCAAAGTTGAGGGGACAATATTAGATCTTCTCTTCCACTTTCTACTCCACTATGGATGCCTTGGGTGATAGACACAGGATGCCTTCATTAGAGGTATTTTGTGATTAGTTAACCCGTGAATAGTCCAAGATCACTCAAATGGATTCACTTTCAGGTTCACAGTCATAGGCACAAGGATACATAGGAGCAGAAGTTGAAGCAGATATCAGATCCCTCTTCTACTGGTTCATCATCTTCTAAGAAGAAGGAGAAAAAGAAGACTATGACTCCTACTTGTTCCTATTGTGGGAAACAATCTCATGATGAGGCACATTGTTTTCAAAAGAGATTTGATGGCTATGAGAAACAAATTGCAGATTTGCAAGCTCCTCTTCAGAAGAACATTATCTCTTCTCCATCCTCTTCTACCTCATAGGGGTCCACCTTTCAGTCTTCTTCCACATCTTTTCCATCTACATTAGATCTTAGAAAGGGTCATGCATTATAAGCTACCATTACATCTCCTTCACAGGTTCCTTGGATACTAGATTCAGGTGCTTCTCACCATATGACATCTTCTCAAGGTGTCTTCTCTACTCTTGAGGCTTCTCCTATTCCTCATATTCTCATGGGGAATAACATTACACTACCGATCTACAGGAAAGGTTTAGTTCACATCCAAGATGGTATATTCAATGATGTATTGTATGTTCCATCTTTGTCTGCCAACCTTCTCTCAATTTCTCAGATTACATGCAGTGGATCAGGGAAGACAATTGAGTTCATTGTTGATTCAATATTCATTTGGGATCGTGTAACAAGAGGTCTTATTGCTATAGGGGTAGTTGATCCTTCCACTCATCTCTACACCTTCTCACACTTTGGTCCACCATCTCCATTGTTGGAGCACAACTCTTCTCTTTCATAGAAGCATCATGTGGTGCAGTTAGGATACTTGAACCTTTGTATTGTTCTTGAGATCCCTGTTTTGGCTACTACACCACATCCACTTGAGGGATTTTCTCCTCTGCAAGATTCTTCTTCTACTCTACCTAATCCTCTAGCTTCATTCATTGAGACTCCAGGTACACTTGTTGCGGATACTACAGTGGACATTCATGACAATGTCATCACACCTGCCTTGGGGATTCTATTTCAGGATCCTCATCCTTTTTCTTTTGGGCATTAGCTAGGCCTTCTAGTTTCCCCTCTCATTCAGGGGTTTCCTTGTTATGTGCCTTTGTTCCTTCCACATTGGAGTTTCATTGGTTTAATCATTTCTACAGGAGCTCCATCATTCTGGGGGGACTTTGGTGTCTATTCTCATGGGGGGGCTAGTTGTACGTATGGTTTTGAGAAAGTCTCTTGAAACATTTCCAATGGAAGTTGTCCTTCCTTCCTTTATTTTTCAGCATGTTTTTTCTTACCTCTTTTTGGGGGAGGGTTTTTCCCATGTGGTTTTCTCTCTTTCCCCGTTTATAGAGGTTGCATCTTCTTACATTGTAAATGGGTACTTAACATGGCCTTGTTGCCGGGACCCATTCTGCATTTTCATCTTAGTTTTGTGAGCTTAAGGCATTCCCCTAAGTTGCACTTAAGGAGGGGTGTTAGAGTAAATAATTAATTAATTATTAATTATTTATTCTATTTACTTAAGCTTACTACTTAATGCATTTATTTAATATTTAGTATTTAATGCATGTAGTGATGAGTTGTTGACAACATGGGAGTTTGTTCCCTTCTAGCATGTTCCACTTTTTTGTGGATGCTTGGTTGTCAACCTTATCTTCTACCTCCTTCCAACTTGTTCTAAAAGCTTCCTTGAGGCCTTTATAAGTGGTTTCTCTCTCATTGTAAATTGATCCATTCACATAGCAATTTCATTTTCCTATTGTGAAATATTTTCTCTTGCATTGTTTGCTTCAAGCTCTTGCTCCTTCAGTTTCTCTTTAGCAAGCTATTTGCATATAGATGATCTTGGTGACTATGGAGTTGGATTTCATCAACTCCTACATCTTTATTCCTTTAATCAAAAATTTTGTGCTCAGTTGAGGCTTGGTCTCAACTATCCTTGCACTTATTATTTGCATGCTAGGAATGAAAACAATGGTAGAAATAATAGGACTAGCTTAAAAAGTAGATATTTCACTTATTGATGGAATACTTGGTCTAACCAAAACTGGTGTAAGAGGAAGTGTTGTTTTCTCAATAGATGAAGTGCTTGTCACTTTTGTCAATGAATTACTGAGTTGAACAGGTGCAAAAATTGATTGAGTGCTTGTACTTACAATGTTTGTCATAACCAATTCTATAGTAGCTTTCTCTAGGCTTGATGTTTTCAATGTTTCACTTGAAGAATGAGGAAGTGAGGCTATGATTTCTGCAACAATTTTCTCTAGATTGATCTCCTCAATGTTCTAAACATTAGGTAAATCATCCACGGTAGCTTCCTATCCCTGTTCCTCTTCCTCATCATCTATGTTATCATAATGTGTAACTTTTTCATTATCAATTTTGTCATATTTTTCATGTTAATCATCATCTTCATCCTTTTCACTAACATTAACAAAAAAATCACTTTTCTTGTGAATAACATAAATGTTCTTCCATGTGTTGGTAGCATTTTTCACAACATGTTCAATGCCATTCATCAATATGAGACAAGTATTGAATCCTAAGGTAATTTTTTCTTCATTCTTCTTTAGAGACTCATTTATTTCCTTATAATTCAAACTCAACATGAGTTTCCTTAGGGTCTACTCATTTATGTCTTTAGCAATTTTCATAGCATTCTCCCATCCTAGCTTAATCTTCTCCATTAGATCACTTAGAATCTACTGAACAAGTTGGTCAGGGGAATATTTCCACTTACCCATTTTAGACATTATCATGTCTTCTATTTGCTTTTGCTCCTCTATAGTCCTAGTCTCATACTTTAGTGATCTAAAGTTTGTTATGTTGGCTCCTAAATCTATTTCCTTCAACCTTTCTTCAAAGGTGGGTGGAGGCCTTTTAAAGATCACATCTCCTCTTTCTTTGTCAAGTTTCTTCCTAGATGATCTCCTTATGAACATAATAGTAGATGGTTTGGTAGGCTTGGTTATTATAACCTTACCTTTCTTCTTTATTGGCTCTTCTTCCTCTAATTTCTCTTCACCTTCTACTTCAACATCCTCAATGTCATCTCCTTTGCCTTCATTCAATAGAAAAGTGGAGCTGGTTTATAATTTTGCAGTTCTTTTCTTCCCTTTGTTGAATGCCTGAGGGAGTTTTATTTCATAACCCATACAATTATCAGTCTAACTATCTGAATATATACTTATCACTATCAAAAATGAAACAAACATCATCTCTCTAATTATCAATGAGTTTCTTAGGTATCTTGAATCTATTATTCATCTTATCCTTAATTGCATCAAAGTAATTATCCATAATACTCACATAGTTTTCTCCCATTCCTCACATCCTTCCTCCATATGACTGTACCTTTGGATGGGAAGATATTTTGTACATAGAAAAATAGACAAGTTAAGAATGAACCGAACTTACAAGGATTGTTCTTTGAAGTTCTTATACTCTCCATATTCTTGTTGAACTGGTTCAGTATCAACTCAATAAGGTTAAGTGATATGTTATTTTTGACCACTTTGTATGAGAGATCCATTGCTTCACATGATACACTTTTGAGTTTGCTTGAGTTTTATATATTGTGCATGATGACATGTATCCCAAATTTTAGTTCCATATCTATGAAAGAACTAATCTTCATTCCCCTTCCATCCCACTTGACAAGGGTTTTCTTTTCAAGTTTGACCCAACTTAGGGTTTTCATCATTTTTGCTTTTGCCAACATAGGAAGACCAATGATCCTATGGTGATTAAAACCTCTAACAGAGTCACACCTAATAGTTCATTTTGTAACCTTTAATAGGATTCACTCCTAACAGGGCTCACTTTAGAAGAGTTAAAATAGTAACTAGTTGCAATTGGTGGTTTTTACCAAATTGGGTTTTCACATTAAATCTTAGTGTCAAATGTGTTCATGCTATTTCTTTTCTGTTCTTTCAACTTAGTTAAAGTAATGATAATCATAGATAACATCTTAAGATTTGCATGTTAAGTAGTTACCAAGTATTCTTAGTATTTACTAAGTTACAACATTTCCTTGTTTATCGAGCATCAACATAATTAAGTTTTGACAGAATTATTTTGTACTAACATCTAAGGGATCTAGGATTTATTTTTGTAGTAATTGATTCACCCCTCCCCTCTTAGTTACTCCTCTTATATTTCAAATAGTTACTGAGTTGTAGACAATACAACTTGAGTCACAATCTGAAGGACCCAAGCCATAGTCAGAGGCTATCGAGCTACTTCAAGAAAAAATCTAGTTTGATGGACTTGAGTCACAAACAATGGGACTCGAGCTTGACACTAAAGTTCATAATGAAATTAGTAAATCCAAAGAACCTATGTTAGCAAGATATGTCAGAAGACACCATGCACCTGGTCAAATCATTGGAGACAAATTTGATGGAACAATGATAAGAAGCAAATTAAAAGATACATGTTTACTTACTAAATTTGAACCTAGAAATACTAAAGATGCATTGGATAATGAAAGTTGGGTTGAAAAAATGATTTAAGAAATAGAAAAAATAGAGAAGAACAAAACCTGGACTCTTGTTCCTAGACCCAAGGCTAAAAATGTAATTGGCACAAAGTGGGTGTTCAGAAAAAAGCTAAATGAAGATGGAAAAGTATCTAGAAACAAAGCAAGGTTGTTATGTAAAGGTTATTCTCAAGAAGAAGGTATTGCTTATGGTGAAACTTTTGCCCTTTTTGCAAAATTAGAAGGTGTTAGAACTTTAATTGCATAAGTAGCTCACAAAGGATTTTAAGTTTATCAAATGGATGTTAAATATGCATTCTTGAATGTAATTCTTGACGAGGAAGTCTACATTAAACAACTATAAGGTTTTGTAGATCCTACCAAAAGAGACATGGTTTGCAAATTACACAAGGCATTATATGGTCCAAAAAAAGCTCCCAGAGCTTGGCATGAAAGACTTTAGAATTACTTGATACAGATTGGTTTTTAAAGACCAAATGATAATAAGAGTCTATATATCAAAGAAGGACCAAACAAGAAGATTGTGTTGGTAGAAATATTTGTTGACGACACATTATTCATAAGAAAAGATGACTTGTGCAAGGCATTTTTAGAAGAAATGACTAAGGAATTTGAGATGTCTATGTTTGGAGAGATAAAATTCTTTGTTGGATTATAGATTCAACAAAAGAAAGATGGTATCTACATTACTCAATCTAAATGTATCAAGGAGATACTAAATAAATTTGGAATGGAAGACTCAAGACTAGTTGGAACTCTTATGTCTACTAGACATAAGCTTTCCAAGAATGAAGATTCCAAAGAATTAGATCAGACCACATACATATTAATAATTGGAAAATTGTAATATGTAGTGAATACAAGTTATGATATTGCATTAGCAGTCAGTATGGTTACAAAATTCTCAACAAATCCAAAAGAAAATCACATAATGGCAATCGAGAGAATCATGGGATATCTGAAAGGTACTGAAGAATATGGTTTATGGTACAAAATAGGAGGTAATTTGGACTTAAAGATATTTATTGATGTTAATTGGGTAGGAAGTATTGATGATAGGAGAGCACTAGTGGTGGAGCAATCTTTCTTGGCAAAAGACTAGTGTCTTGGAAGCAAAAAAAACAAAATCGTATCTCTTAGTCCACAAAAAAAGTAGAATATGTGGCAACAATAGTTAGTTATTCTAACATTGTTTGGTTTAAACAACTAATGATAAGTACAAAGATAGAGATCAAGGATCCAATAGTCATATACTATGATAACACTAGTGCAATCAGTATATCAAAGAATTCAATTATGCACACCAAAACAAAGCACATTGCTATAAAATATCATTTCTTAAGAGAATTGATGCAAGATAAAGAAGTCAGATTGGAATATGTGAACACAAAAGAAAAAATGTAGACATATTCACCAAGCCATTACCTAAGGATGCATTTATGTATCTAAGAGGTATGTTAGGGGCCATTCCCCTATATAAAGCTCACCAAATATAGTTTAGTGATGCATCAACCATAGCATGTTGAAGATCAATTAGTTGGTGCAGTATTGACAAGGGTATATTTCAAATGAATCAATACTTTAGGTACATTGAATTTTATCAAACATTGTCTTTGGTATGAGATGTCAAAGAGGAAGAAGTTTACTATCATATCTCATAGAAATTTTAGTTATATAGAAGAAGAAGTATGCTATCAAAATAAAGAAATGTCAAAGAGGGAGATTGGAAAAGAAGAATTGTCAAAGAAGGAGAAACTAAAGGAAAAAAGAGTTCTCATGAATGAAAATCAAAATGTAACTAAGGATATGTTTCTTACTCTATTTTTTGCTCCAAAAATTTCATTGTATTATGACATATTGTGTTTCCATCAGTGCCAAAGAGGGAGATTGTTGAATACAATTGATTAATTGTGTATTGCCTTCGATGTTACACAAATGTCATTACTAGTCAATATATATCAAGCTCACTCAAGCAATAAAGATAATTTTCTATGTCTACTGAGCATTCTAGAGTGTGCCTAGTCCAAAAGGTAGTCTCTACTGAGTTCACTTAGGCGCTAAAGGAAAGTTTGCAGAAGATGAGTGTTAATCGAGCTCACTCAATTAATGAAGGAAAAGTTGGATGGAACCAATGTTAACCAAGCTCATTCGGTTACCAAAGGATTTGTGTAAGTATGCAGTGTTAATTGAGTTCACTTGGTTAACATAAGAAAATCATTTATGAGTTAGTGTCTATAGAGCAGGGTTGGCTAATGAAGGATTTTCTTATTTTGGCATATTGAGTTTAATTGATTTATCTAATGGTTCTAGCCGACAGAGGAGATGGATATTAGTTATTCTAATTTTTATTCTAGCTGACTTGACAATATGAAAGACATAAGTAAAAGGTCAAGTTGACGATTTGAATGTATGAAAGTGTGAGAAATATATGTGTGATTTGATGATGCTAAGAGAAAGAAAATCAGAAGGATAAGTAGAATATCCTTGTGGACCTAAAAAGATATATTTAATTAGGAAGAATTAAGTATACAAGCCAAAATTGAGATCTATAATTAGCAAATCAGTTGCATCCAACTCAGGTCATCTCATTGTTACTCTCTAACCATTGTAGAAGTGATCTAAATCTCTTAACAGAGTTGGCTTAATAGCCATTTGTAAATCCTCTAATAAAGTGATAGTTCTATTGAAATTGTTAAAGGCCTATGAAAAGGCCACTCCTAATAGGGTGATTAAATCCTCTAACAGGGTCACACCTAACAATGTGTTATGTAACCTTTAACAAGGTTGGTTCCTAATAGGGCTCACTTTAGAAGAGTGAAAATAGTAACTGTTGGCATAAAATTATTTGCCATTAGTGACAACACTCATCTCATAGTTCTAACCGAGCACTGAATAATACAGTTCAGACCGAGTGATGGCAACTCAGTTTAAACCGAGCACTGAAGACATAGTTCAAACCAAGCATCGAAGATACAGTCCAAACTGAGCATCAAAGACACAGTTCTAACCGAGTGAAGAAGCACATAGTTCTAACCGAGTGAAGAAGCACTTAGTGTTAACCGAGTGAAGAAGCACTTAGTGTTAATCAAGTGAAGATGCACTTAGTGTTAACCGAGTAAAGATGCACTCAGTATTAACCGAGTGAGGAAGAACTCAGTGATGACTGAGTGAGGAAGAACTCAGTGATAACCGAGCTCAGAAGGTTAACGAAGAAGTTAGTTTCTACCGAATGACACAATATCTACCGAGTCACCAATGGTTACCGAGTTTCAGGCAACATTGTATGACTAGTATGAACTGAGCCCCTACCTCTACCGAGTGCATGACGATGCCGAGTAACATAGTGGATGCTGTGTATCAGAAGGTCATCAAGTCTATCTGAAGAACCCGAGTTTATTTTACTATTTGGCCGACTCAGTTATATTTTGTTTACTTGTGTTTGGCCGACCTTGCATGAATAATTATTGGAATGGTATAAATATGAAATGTATTATATCATTCAACATATAGAAAGATAGTAACAAGAAAGATATACAAGATATAGAATATTGCACAAAAGAGGGACATAAGATATAATATGCAATTCATCAGCAGTAAAGGATACTCAGCAAGGTCTACAAGGAGCAAAAATGATTTCATCAATCACAGAAGGTGATCTACAATAAAGAATCTAGTCAAGTTGTAAGTTGATCTGTTGGTTCATCCTAATAGGTGAATCATTCTTGTAAATCCTTTAACAGGGTAGACTTAACCGTCTTTATTCAAATCTCCTAACAGAGTGCATACTTATAAAGTATGTTTGTAAATCCTCTAACAAGGTGGATCTAGCAATCCTCTGTGCTCCTAATAGGGAAGATCACTAGAAGTGATCATTGTAAGCCTTAACCGACCAACTTCATACTGTAGTAACAAAGCTTTGTGGGTATCATCCCCACCCTAGTTTTACTTTCTATTTTGGAAGGTTTCTGGGTCACCAAATCTTTGTGCATATATGATTTAAATGTTTAATAGTTCTTTTATGCAATAGGTTAGACAAGTGAATGTTGTATATGGTCATTTTGAATTGACTTAAATTTTTTATTGTTACTGATTCAACCCTCCCCTCTCAGTAACCTATTATATCTTGAATATTTCCAACAATTGGTATCAGAGCTTTTTGGTTCTCAGGACAAAGTTTGACAACTTGAGCAAAGATCTAAGTTATGGAGATATTCAGACTGGAGAAAGTTATTGCAAATGAAAAATTAGATCTAGAAATGGCCATGGTTCAACTCAAAGAAGCAAAGGAGCATCTTTCTCAATCCCTAAAAAGAAGAGAGGAACTTGCAAGACAAATGAATGACCATCACTATGTTGAAGAAAAGATTGAAGATTTGTTACCATCAAGTAGTTCAGAAGAATCTGACAAGGCAATCAAAGAACTTCTAGAAAAGAATGGATCTCTACAAGAAGAGGTAAGAAAGCTTAAAAGAGAGCAAGAAATACAGTCAATTAGGCTATGTGAAGTTTTGGAACAAAGAAACAAAGCACAAGAAGAATTGGAATATAAAAGCCATAAAATTCATAATCAATCCCATTAGCATGAAGACCTTATAGACCAACTCTCTAATGCAAATGAAGAAATCAGGATTCTTAGAGTACAAAATGAAAGTCTACAGAATGATTTAAGAACTGAGAGACAAATCAATGAAAGCTTGAAAAATGATCTAATCTCTGAAAGGAAAGTCAATGAAAGAATAATGAAATCCCAAGCAGATATGAATCAATTAAATCAACAAAATGAGGAAAATCTTTATAGACATAAAGGTAAAGCTGGTCTTAGTTACAAGGAAGAAGGTAAATCCTCCAAACAAGGTGAACAAAGGAATCAAAAACCCACTTTTAATCACTGTGGCATGTTAGGTGTCATGTCCCCTTTTCAAATAATTAAAAAATAATAATCTTTGCTAAGGCAGGCAGGCCCAAGAAAGTGAAGTTTCAAAAAAAGGGGGTTAATCTTTGGAAACCGTTGGACTAATAAATGAAAATTATTATTAAAATATGTTTCATTAACCTCTCTTGGACGTGAGTTACAGTTATCCCCTCTTTTAAGGGGTTTAGAGGCATTTTGGGCTGATTCAAGAACTTGATTTTTGCTCATTCTTTGTTATTCTTCAGAGGCTGCCAAACCTGTGGAGAAGGAGACCCAAGAACGAGAGTTTGCAGGTTTCCAGGGAGACCCAAGAATGGGAGTTTTCAGGTTTCTAGAAAGGCTAAAGATGGGAGTTTGAAGCCATTCCATGTACATTCTCATACAGAGTTTGCCTTTGTGCTGAACAGTGCAGATTTGTGGGTTTTCGGGTGTGTTTTTGGTATGAGTTTGGTGTTTCCAATTGAGTATTTCATATCAGTTTGGGTTGCTGCTGTATTTTAGACTTTAAGGTGTTAAAATAGAGTTGAATATATGTATTGGAATGTGATTAAACTTCTGAGATAGATTATTAGTGTTTTTGTGGTGTTTCCGGGCATTTTTGTGTTAATTTTGGGAGCCCGATGAGCATAGTTTTTGTCCTACATTTGTGAACTGTTGTGTACAGGCTATACGGATCTGGAAATGTCATTTTGTAGGCTGTTATGCTGCTGAAATTTCTGTAAAAATGTCCATTTTCAGATTTATTAATAATTTGTGAAGTTGTGAAGCTTTTGGCACTATTTTCAGCATACCCGATTTGGGGTTTCTGGAGAAATTTGGTGGATCTTTGTGATATTAGTTGTTTGATCTTAAAGATATGATTAGAGGTTGGAAATATCATACAAAATCAGAGAAAGAGACATTTCAGTGGTATCAGAGCCATGATCTTGCCAGCCTGAGGGTTTGTAGAAGCTTGCATGTCAGTTTTGACAACTACCCAGATCTTGCATTTCAGCTTTGAGAACTACCCAAATCTTGCATGTCATAATTTATGGTTGCATGTTGCTTCTAATCAGATGCATGTCAAAATTTATGGTTGCATGCTACTTCTAATCATTTGCATGTTAGTTCTTGGTGAATTTGGTGGTTGTAGAAGTTTGCATGTCAGTTTTGACAACTACCCAGATCTTGCATGTCATAATTTGGTGGTTGCATGTTGCTTCTAATCAGTTTCATGTAAAAATATATGGTTGCATGCTACTTCTAATCATTTTCATGTTAGTTCTTGGTGAATTTGGTGGTTGTAGAAGTTTGCATGTCAGTTTTGACAACTACCCAGATCTTGCATGTCAGTTTTGACAACTACCCAGATCTTGCATGTCATAATTTGGTGGTTGCATGTTGCTTCTATTTAGTTGCATGTCAAAATCTATGGTTGCATGCTACTTCTAATCATTTGCATGTTAGTTCTTGGTGTTTGAAGAAGTTATATCCTATTGGGGTTACACTCTACTTTATCCAAAATGGACAGGTATAGTACAAAGTCTCAGAGGACACGATCTTGGACAATTGATATCCAGAGTCAAAACAGTAGAAAGGATGGTTATTTAGACATTCGAGATAAACTTATGAAAATAAGCCATGACATGTCTGAATAGTTGGTTGAGCACCATCGTATAATGAATGACATGTTGTCCGACCTAGCTAAGGTGGATAAGTTGACTGGATTTCTATTTGGCAGATTTTCTCACAGGACAGATGACACAATTCCCAAGAACTTGCATGAGGAGTTTGAGAAACTAGCTGATAGCCAGGTAGAGGTATCTGATTCTACTCTACCACAAGAGGTGGTGCGAAAGGATATTACACAGATTGATAGTAACGGTCAACTTGATACTCAAATTGAGACAATTGTTTACAGGTCGTCAAAGGGTGATGCCACAGGTATTCAGGATGGTATAGTTACAACATGCAGTGACTACAGTGTAGTGGGTTCAAATGATGATTATGAGGATGTTGTTGTACGGGATGGTGAGATACCTGGTAGAGATGAGCAGACATTGAGCATTCATGACTTTGCTTAGAAAGAGTACCAGGCATAGTTACATGCTTCATCACATGAGGTTGAGGCTGGTAGTACTTCACATGATTTGTCCAGCCAGCTGAAGGTAAACAACGATAGTATTGTGACTTCATTATCTCATCATGACAGGTATGTGGAGTTAGTTGGTATTGGTCATATTACTTAGGTGAGAAGTTTGCTTGAGTTACTAGTTGATTCTAGTTTACGGATATGGACTCGAGATTGTTATATTGGCATTTGGGATTCAGTTGACTGGAGATCTTTAACACTTTTTGGTAGTAGTGTTTGTTTGGGTGCTATCATGGATTTGATTAGCAAATTACATGGTGTTGTCTTTTCTTGTGCCAGTATCTTGTTTGATGTTGGTATTAGTTTTTATACACCAATGTTGGGGTTTGTTCATATATCCAGTCGACCATACTTGCTGGAATGTGTTGATGATATTTCATATTTGGCAGTGTGTATAGATGAGTCCCAGGATCATATTGGCATTGATGACATCCAGGAGGATGCAGTGGGCAGTTTTGAAGACTAAGTTTCCTTGGGTATAGAGGAGTTGGACAGCAATGCTAATGTTTTTGATACTCCGTATGTTGATATGAGCTTTAGATTTGATTCACAGGATATGGATGGTAATACTCTAGAGACTAGTAACTTTGAGGATACTCCTGTAGACAGTGCATCAGAGGAGGTTTGTAGGAGACAGTCAAGCCAGTGCCATCATGTGTCTAATCAGTTGAGAGTTAGTGAATGAGACATTGCTATCACTTCCCAGCATTTTGATGCTGCTCGTCAGTTGTTAGCAGTTTATGGATGGTGTTCTCCTACTAGTGATGAGCAGGGAGGCAGTTATCTTTCCTTGATAGAGTTCCACTCTTTATGGGAGGCTATTCAGATTTTGAGACAAAATTATATGCAGTTGGTAGCCGACAGAGATTATCTTATGGAGTGGGACAGTACAGCATATGATGCATTGTTGGCCAAGGAAGATGAGGTGAGTGAGCTTACTGAGCAGCTTGAGGTGACTTCTGAGATTCTTGAGAGTACACAGTTGGCTTTCAAGGAGTCACAATTTTATTTGGCTAAGGTGACCATGGAGTTAGAGTGACTACAGTCTTTACCTGATTCTATACAGTCACAAGCTATGGTGTTTGGTGATCCGAGGATGTCCATGGCCGAGATTGTCAGAGACAGTGGAGATCGGGATGCATACATCTTTGATACTAACATTGGCATATCAGGTTCATTCCCACACGAGAATCAGGTTCAGTTGAGTTGGGTGTTGTAGCAGATTGTTGTATGCCTGACATGGTGGTGGCCTCTAGTATTGATGGCATGAAGACTAGAGATGTATCAAAGATCATGTGTGATGTTGGTGAGTTGGCAATTGGCATGGTTCCTGCTAGTAATACTACTCCCTTGGTGATATCTTCAGAGGTAGTAGTCAGTTCCAACATGGTTAATGATCAATTGTAGTTAGTTTCATCTAGATTATAGTCTTAGCCACTGACTGAGATTGGCGCATTCTATCAGCATTACACTATGAGGTACGCTCATCCATTTACCTTTGATGACCATGTTGATGAGATGATGATACAAAGATGTACTTTGGTTCCTAGTGCTTGTCATCAGTTATGGGATAGTTTGATATCTCAAGATGAGAGTTGTGATGGGCATGACATGGTGATAGGTTCTATAGTTGATAGCTTGATAATACATGACTTAGAGCAGGAGTTTCAGAGTTATGCTTCAGCGAGTGTTGTTATTGATTCTACTCCTTTGGCTATGACATCTCCTGACTTAGCTGGTGATCAGTCACAGTGGGTTGTATCACTTGTTCATGGTGAGCTGTTGACCGAGGTTGGTTTTTTTTATCAACTTTATATTGCAAGGTATGTACATTAGTTAGCATTTGATCCTTGTGTTGAGGAGTTGATGGCAGGAAAATATGGTTTGGGTTCCAATTCTTGCTATTTATCTTGTGATGGCTTTTCACCATCAGGGGTGCATGGTTGTTATGGTTATGAGATAGTGGTTGGTGATCTACAGAGTTGTGTTGACTACAGGTGTTGTATAGTGTGTGGATTCTCCATACTTGGTACAGTTTCATTTGGGAGCATTCACCATTGTTGCAGAGTTGGATTGTACATTCCGTATAGGCCAGTGGAATGCATTGATGGTATTTACTGTGTTAGTAGTCAACTTTACTTGGATTTTGATGTTCTAAGGGTTTGTGTCTCATGGGTTTCTGACTGTGGAAGTTGTGATTTTGGAGTTTGGTTGAGCTATAATTGTCAGTTTGATTATGGATTCCTCTTGGTCATATTGCAGAGGATATTGCAGGAGCCTGTGTTAATTGGTAGTAGTATAGTTCATGACTACATTTGGGATCCAGGTGGATTGATTGGTTTATTGTTCAGCCATTGCTTGAGGACAAGCAATGTTTGGGAGGGGAGAACTTGTCATGTCCCCTTTTCAAATAATTAAAAAATAATAATCTTTGCTAAGGCAGGCAGGCCCAAGAAAGTGAAGTTTCAGAAAAAGGGGGTTAATCTTTGGAAACCGTTGGACTAATAAATAAAAATTATTATTAAAATATGTTTCATTAACCTCTCTTGGATGTGAGTTACAGTTATTCCCTCTTTTAAGGGGTTTAGAGGCATTTTGGGCTGATTCGAGAACTTGATTTTTGCTCATTCTTTGTTATTCTTCAGAGGTTGCCAAACCTGTGGAGAAGGAGACCCAAGAACGAGAGTTTGCTGGTTTCCAGGGAGACCCAAGAACGGGAGTTTGCAGGTTTCTAGGAAGGCTAAGGATGGGAGTTTGAAGCCATTCCATGTGCATGCTCATACAGAGTTTTCCTTTGTGCTGAACAGTGCAGATTTGTGGGTTTTCGGGTGTGTTTTTGGTATGAGTTTGGTGTTTCCAATTGAGTATTTCATATCAGTTTGGGTTGCTGCTATATTTCAGACTTTAAGGTGTTAAAATAGAGCTGAATATATTTATTGGGACATGATTAAACTTCTGAGATAGATTATTAGTGTTTTTGTGGTGTTTCCGAGCATTTTTGTGTTAATTTCGGGAGCTCGATGAGCATAGTTTTTGTCCTACATTTGTGAATTGTTGTGTACAGGCTATACGGATCTGGAAATGTCATTTTGTAGGCTGTTATGCTGCTGAAATTTCTGTAAATATGTCCATTTTCAGATTTATTAATAATTTGTGAAGTTGTGAAGCTTTTGGCACTATTTTCAGCATACCCGATTTGGGGTTTCTGGAGAAATTTGGTGGATCTTTGTGATATTAGTTGTTTGATCTTAAAGATCTGATTAGAGGTTGGAAATATCATACAAAATCAGAGAAAGGGACATTTCATTAGGTCATACATCAAACAAATGCTGGAGCAATGGAAAAGGAAAATTCAATGGTAAATGCTTCAATTGCAATCAACATGGTCACAAAGCAAATGAGTGCAAAGAAAAACCAAAATTTGAAGGCAACTGTCACAAATGAAAAAAACATGGTCACAAGGCATTCTAATGTAGATCCAAATCATTCAATCTAGCTGAACAACTTGTCAAAGCCATATTTGGATGGGACTACAACACCTGGTGCAGACGTCACTGTTGTGGAGAATATGGACATACTGGCATAAATTGTGTAAGACATCACCTAAGGAAGAAGGACACTACTATAAGGTGCTATACATGTACAAAAATTGGTCATATAGCTAGAAATTGCATGAATATAGAAGGAATTGAAGATGAGAAGAAAATCAAAGCAGACAACATTCGGAAGCAAATGAAGCAACAGTGGATTCCAAAATCTACCGAACAAGATAAGTCAAGCAATGGCAATATCACTCAAGAAATGAGTGACTCCACCATTTTTGATTAATATTCATAAAAGAAAGTATGGAACTAAATCCTCCAAGAATTATCCTAAATAGTTCCACAAGAAGAAAGATGATCAGAACAGTATTCAGATACACTTTGATCCTAGACATAACCGAGTTCGGTCGGGTGCAATAAAGTTTCATTTACCGAGTTATATCAACCGAGAAAGGTCAGTTCATGACTTTACTGAGTTAGGTCGGTACATCAATGTTTTCTTTTGATCACTGAGTTGATAGTATCTACTGAGCAAGTGGATGACAACCTATCATTCCATCTACCATTGTACCAAGCATTTATGACACATTTTTTGTCAAAAATAGCAAAATTTGATCTCATTCTTCACTGCGAACTTAGAGCTAAGTTATCTTCTGCGATTCCAGAGCAAGCTTAAAGCAATTTCGAGCAAATTTTAAAAGGGCGAAGAATCTGTTCAAAATTTCTCATCACTTACCGAGCAGCAATGGCATCTGGAAGTAGCAGCTCCAAGGCAAAGAGAGGCTCATAAATGTTGGTTAAAGGTGTGGAATGGAAGGCGCCAAACTTCAAATTGGCACCAACAATTGCAAAATCACTTGATCCTAATGGTGCTCAGTCTCAAATTCCTCCAAAGGTACTCCTTATAAATGACATTTGCTCTCATTTCAAATGTTCCATTCAAGAAATTGGAAATCTAGAAATTGATAATGCCTTGGGAGAAATGAGCGTAGATGGAAATTTGAAACCTGAGCATAAGCATCTTGAAACAAAAGGGTTAACCCACATTTCACATTTTCCAAGGAATTTTCAAATTAAATGGGTTAGGTATGTACTCAGTCAGGTTCACAATGGGCAATTGTGGTTAGAGCAACCAGTGCTTATCACAAAGAAAATGATTAACAAGATTACTGGCCTTCCCATGTTGAGCAAAGCTAAGTCTACCAAAACCCTAGGTCAAGAAGAATTGCAAAGGCTAACCCAAGCAGAATGGGATGGTAGAGGACTTAAGCTCAGTACAGTAGCTGATGCTAAATTAAGATTTGGTATTCACCTCATTGCTCATAAAATTTATAGTTCGAGCCATCCAAACAGTGTACCTTGTGAAGTAGTAGATTTAGCATATAAGGTAGTAAAGAAGAATGTTGAGTTTGATCTGTCTGAATTGCTTTTGTCTCAATTTAATAAAAATATGGAAAGCATAAGGACTTCAAAGAACAACTCCTGCAAATTCGGTTCACTTTTGATCTGTTTATTTTTCTATGTTCAAAATTCTTTTCCATCAAAAGGATCAGTAGTATGGGGAAAATATATTTGCATTCTTTATCAAATAAATGAGTTCATTGTAGAGTTAGGTGAAAATTTTGATAGTTTTTTGGATAATTACTTTGAAGATTTTAAGGAAAGAATGAACAATAGGTTCCAAATTCCACCTAAACTGGTTGAGGAATACAAAGAAGATGTATGCTTTATGGTAGATTGTGACAAAGTATACATACAGGCAGTCAGGCCCCGAGTTGCATGGGTGAAACCTCTTCCTTATGAGGTCAATATTGATGAAACCAGAGATATCATAGAAGCACTGGTGAATGAACCAGTAGATGCAAAGCAACCAGTCTTTGGAACTTATGATGAAGCTAAGGCCAAAATTGAGCTTCAAATCAAAATCCCTCAGGTCATTAGCAAAGGAAAGAGGAAAATTGCAAAGCTAAAAATAGAACTTGGTCCTCTGGTGATTACTAAAGGGAAAGGAGAAGATGATGAAGAAGAAGAGGAAACCGAGTCAGAAAAAGTAGCGGAGCCTCAATGGAAGAAAGGTAAGGTGATTATCACCAAACCTAAAAAGCAAGCTACTGCAGTCTTCTCCAAAAGAACAAGACAGGGGAAGAAGGAACCTATACTTGTCAAGCCTCCACTCACATTTGAGGCAAGGTTGAAGCAATTAGAAGAAGGTACTAGCTTCACAAACTTCAAAGCATTAAAGTTTGAAACAAGAATAGAACAGGAGAAAATGCAGATTGAGGAACTAGTATTGAGTAAAATGGGAAGATGGAAATACTCTCCAGACGAGATTACCTCTCAGATCCCTAAAGAGCTATTGGAGAGATTGAAAAAAAGATGGGAAATTGCAATCAAGACTGTCAAGGATATCTTTGAGCAAACCCTGAAAAATCTCCTATCGAGTCTCACTGATGAAAAAGTGAAGAAATCACTGAAAGATCATGAAGGTAATATGATGATTAGATTCCACACTTGTTTGATACTAATCAAAGACATTGAGCATGTTGTAAATGATGCAACAAACATGTGGAAACATATATATCATCTACAAAAATCCAGTGAGGATATTGTTGAAATCAAGGACAATGACAGCAGTGATGATGATGATATTGAAGATATTCCAGGGGATCTACATTCAATGATGATAAATGTTGAGGAAGAAGAAAAGGAAGATGAAATGGAGGAAGAAGACAAGGAAGATGAAATGGAGGAAGAAGAAGCTGAACAAGCTAAGGAGGAAGATGATCCTGTAAAAATTGCAGCCAAAGTCATTGCATCTCTTCCTCACTCTCCACCTAAAGCAGCTACATCAACTGTGGAGATAGCTTCTACTGGTGAGATTGTGTGCACAACAACCTCATTAATTGCTCAATATTCACTTGTCTCCTCTCAGCTTTGGGTACCATCTATGCAAGTGTCTACCACTTCATTAACCGAGCTTCAGCCATCTTCATTGACTGAGTCATCATCAACTACAACAGTAAGTTCATCAAGCATATCAACTTTTACTATAGATTGTACAGTAAGTGTACCAACTGGTACTTCAATTTTGACAATTTCATCTGCTCCAATTTTTGCATCTGTTAGTTCTCCCATTCCAACCTGTACATCAATCTTGGGAGGAACATCAAATTTTGATACTGTTAGCACTTCTCTCAGTCTTCCTCTAGTTAGTCCTATTCCAGTTTTGTTAGCCAGTCTAGCCTCATCAACTATTGTTTCAATTTCAAAGGGAAAAGGTGAAGTCACTGCAGGAAAAGCAAAGAGATACATGTTTTCCAGCAAGGCAATGGATGAGGAAATAGACTTGGATAAGGACATTGTCATTCCTAAGATAGATCTGGATAATGCATTAGTCAATGAAATGAGAATGATCAGTCAGCTATTAGATCAGAAGGCAAGGAAAAAACAACTGAGGCATGAGAGAGACCAGGAATATAGTATTATTGAAAGTGCTAAGAATATTCTAACAGAGGCTATAGGTGTTGAAGTAGATTCTACTCAACACATTTTGATTCAGTTAGAAGAGACTGTATATAAATTCAATGAGGATACCTCCGGCCAAGAAAAATTGATTGAAAAGGCATAAAAGAAATTTGACAATAAGGTGCTTGAGCACATTGCTCAACATATTGCATTAAAACAGGTAGAATTGTCTACAATTTTGAGTAATTTTGAACATTATTTTAATAATGTAACTTCACTTTTTGGCAAACTTTGTGATGTTACTGAGTATACTAAGGAAATCAGAGAAAAGTTGAATAAAATTGATGAGGATATGAAGGTCAGTGCCCAAATGTTGCAGCTTGACCACAATTCAAGTTCATCCCATCATCTCAGAATAAGATTTTTGTCAGAGAAATAGGAAAAATTATTGAGAGAGGAAACAAGGATCAGGTGTACTTTGATTGATATCCAAAATATGATCCTTCCTGTCATGGACACAATGCAGAAGCATATTGCCCATTCCAAAACATTGATTCATGACACAAACTTCTCAATTGCAGATCATATGATTGAACTCTCTGTAGAAGTTCAAATAGCACTCTCCACCAGAAAACTTTTGCAAGAAAATTGGGATAAGACATTGGCTCTTATTCTCAAGGTACATTCTGAGTTTATCTCTCATTTTGGAATCTCTATGTTAATATATATTGTTTAGTTTGGCATTATTGTCAAAAAGGGGGAGATAGCACACTCCAAGAGATAATTGTAAGAAAGATATGTGTAATGACTTGTAAATACTGTGCATATAGTATGGGGGAGATACATGTAAGAAAGATATGTGTAATAAGACTTGCAAAGATCAATTTTGAAAATTCAAAACTGTATGTCAATTTTTGCACATAAACTTTGAATCATAATTGTTTTTGTCACTAATTCCAAAGGGGGAGATTTTTGGCATAAAGTTATTTGCCATTAGTGACAACACTCATCTCACAGTTCTAATCGAGCACTGAGTAATACAGTTCAGACTGAGTGATGGAAACTCAGTTCAAACCGAGCATTGACGACATAGTTCAAACTGAGTGTCGAAGATACAATCCAAATCGAGCATCAAAGACATAGTTCTAACTGAGTGAAGAAGCACATAGTTCTAACTGAGTGAAGAAGCACTTAGTGTTAACCGAGTGAAGAAGCACTTAGTGTTAACTGAGTGAAGATGCACTTAGTGTTAATCGAGTAAAGATGCACTCAGTATTAACCGAGTGAGGAAGCACTCAGTGATGACCGAGTGAGGAAGGAATCAGTGATAATCGAGCTCAGAAGGTTAACAAAGAAGTTAGTTTCTACCGAATGACACAATATCTACCCAGTCACCAATGGTTATCAAGTTCCAAGCAACATTGTATGACTAGTATGAACCGAGCCCCTACCTCTACTGAGTGCATGATGATGCCGAGTAACGTAGTGGATGCTGCGTATCAGAAGATCATCAAGTCTATCTGAAGAACCCGAGTTTATTTTACTATTTGGCTGACTTAGTTATATTTTGTTTACTTGTGTTTGGCCAACCTTGCATGAATAATTATTGGAATGGTATAAATATGAAATATATTATATCATTCAACATATAGAAAGATAGTAACAAGAAAGATATACAAGATATAGAATATTGCACAAAAGAGGGACATAAGATATAATATGCGAATTCATCAGCAGTAAAGGATACTCAGAAAGGTCTACAAGGAGCAAAAATGATTTCATCAATCACAGAAGGTAATCTACAATAAAGAATCCAGTCAAGTTGTAAGTTGATCTATTGGTTCATCTTAACAGGTGAATCATTCTTGTAAATCCTTTAACAGGGTAGACTTAACCATCTTTATTCAAATCTCCTAACAGAGTGCATACTTATAAAGTATGTTTGTAAATCCTCTAACAAGGTGGATCTAGCAATCCTCTGTGCTCCTAATAGGGCAGATCACCAGAAGTGATCATTGTAAGCCTTAACCAACCAACTTCATACTGCAGTAACGAAGCTTTGTGGGTATCATCCCCACCCTAGTTTTACTTTCTATTTTGGAAGGTTTCTGGGTCACCAAATCTCTGTGCATATATGATTTAAATGTTTAATAGTTCTTTTATGCAGCAGGTTAGATGAGTGAATGTTGTATATGGTTATTTTGAATTGACTTAAAAGTTTTATTGTTACTGATTCACCCCTCCCCTCTCAGTAACCTATTATATCTTGAATATTTCCAACAGTAACTAGTTGCAATTGGTGGTTTTCCCAAATTGGGTTTCCATGTTAAATCTTGGTGTCAATTGTGTTCATCCTATTTGTTTTCTGTGCTTGCAACTTAGTTAAAGTAATGATAATCACAGATAACATCTCAAGATTTGCATGTTAAGTAGTTACTGAGCATTCTTAGTATTTATTGAGTTACAACATTTTCTTGTTTAATGAGCATCAATAGTATTAAGTTTTGATAGAATTATTTTGTATTGACATCTAAGGGATCTGGGATTTATATTTGTAGTAACTAATTCACCCCTCCTCTCTCAGTTACTCCTCTTATATTTCTAACAAGTTATGTTTTTAAAATAGAAATTTGATGCTTTCTAGATGTTTAAGTGGTACTTATCAAGAGTTGAGAAGGAAACAGGTAAAGTTTTGAAGTGTTTGAGATTTGACAAAGGAGGATAATTTACATCAAATGAGTTTGAGATGTTTTGTAATGATGGAGGAATCAAAAGATAAACATCTACCCCTAGAACCCCTCCACAAAATGGAACATCTAAAAGGAGGAATAGACTTATAATGGACTATTATAGAACACTCATGATGGAGAAAAATGTTACTTTGAAATAGTGGAGAGAAGCTATAAGTACATATGTCTATACCTTCAATCGTGTACAAGTCAAGAAAGGTACTCATTCAACACATTTTGAACTATGGTATGGATACCCACCCAATTTAAAATACTTCAAGGTATTTGGAAGCAATTGTTACATTCATAAAGACATCATGAATGGTAAACTAGATGTAGAAAGTAAAGAAGGTATATTCCTAGGATATTCCACAAGAAGTAAAACTTATAAGTGTTTAAATACTAACACTAACAAAGTTGTAGAAAGTGCAAATGTAAATTTTGATGAATATACAGAAGTACATGAGGCTGAACCTATGAAAGAACCAGAATAATGCAAATAATTTGTATACTCTTATGAAGATATGCCTCCTAAAGAAGATACTACAAATCAAGCTACAAACCAACAACAAGTTTTAGTGACTCCCGAGTCACATCCTATTACTACCTAGTTGCATTTAAAAATGGAGGTACATTTAGATGTTGAGTTACAAAATGAAGTTGAAGCACATTCTAATTATGATATTAGTGTACATGAAAGAGATGCTGAGCTATCTGACAGATAAAATGACTCTAAAGTTGAAAGACAAAATGAAGAAACTAGAGCTAAACCAAGATTGTCCAAATATGTCAAGAGACATCATCCTGCTACACAAATTATTGGAGATAAAGATGCTAGACCAATGAAAAGAAAAAAATTGAGAAATGATACATGTTTACTAAAAATGAAAGAACCTAAATTAGTAAGAGATGCATTAGAAGATGTAGATTGGAGTAAAGCCATGGAAGAAGAGATTGAATAAATTGAGAAAAATAAAACATGGACTCTAGTTCCTAGACCAGAAGACAAAAATGTGATTGGCATTAATTGGGTATTCAGAAACAAGCTAGATGAAAATGTTGAAATCATAAGGAACAAGGCAAGATTAGTTTGCAAAGGATACACACAAGAAGAAGGAATTGACTATGGAGAGATATTTTCTCCTGTTGCTAAATTAGAAGGAGTAAGAACAATACTTGCTTATTTTGCATATAAAGGTTTCAAAGTTTATCAAATGGATGTTAAATTTGCATTTCTGAATGGCATATTAGAAGAAGAAGTTTACATAGAACAACCATAAGGTTTTTTTGATGTTAACAATAAGAACATGGTATGTAGATTACACAAAGCTCTGTATGGTTTGAAACAAGCACCAAGAGCATGGTATGATAGACTTCATTACTATCTTGTGAAGATTGGATTTGAAAGGAATGATGATAACAATAATTTGTACATGAAGATAGAAAAAGGCAAAGGTACTTTGTTATCTAAATTTTTTGTTGATGATGTCGTATTTGGAGGTCAAGATGCTTTATGTAAGGCTTTTGCAAATGAAATGAAGCAAGAATTTGAAATGTCTATGTTTGGAGAGATCAAATTATTTGTGTATTTGCAAGTATATCAGATGAAATATGGTATATACATCACTCAGTCAAAATATGTTAAGGAAATACTAATTTTTTTTGGACTAGAGGATTCCAAACTAGTAAGTACACCTATGGTGATAGGACACAAGTTGTCAAAGAATAATGATTTAGCTAAATTGAATCAAACATTATACAAGTCTATGATTAGAAAATTACAATATGTAGAACATAGCAGAATATAACATTATCTATAGGGATAGTTGCAAGATTCTATGCCAATCCCAGAGAGAATCATTTGATGCTTGTAAAGAGAATAATGAGATATCTGAAAGGAACAAAGGAGAATGGTCTATACTATAATTTAAAAAAAAATTGAATTAAGAGCCTATACAAATGTTGATTGGGTTGGAAATATTGATGATAGAAAGAGCACTAGTGGAGGAGCATTTTTCTTAGGCAAGAGGCTAGTTACATAGACTAGCAAGAAACAAAATTGTACCTCACAATCTATTGCTAAAGTTGAATATGTTGCTACTACTATAAATTGTACAAACATTGTATGGATCAAACAATTACTCAAAGGTTTGAAGGAAGAGATCACAAAACCAGAATGCAAGTGCTATCAATATATCAAAGAATCTTTTGATAGACACCAAGACTAAGCACATTGCAATCAAGTATCATTACTTGAGAGAATTAGTTCAAGATAAAGAGGTGAAGATGGAATATGTTAACACAAAAGAGAAAATTGCTAATATCTTCACAAAAGAATTACCTAAGGATGCTCATGAGTATCTAAAAGGTAAACTAGGGGTGATACCCCTATCAAAGGCTATTTAAGTAACAAAAGGATTGCCCTACATTAAACAAGATAATTTTCATATTTTACACATTGATGCATTCGATCTTACTTTAGGAGATGCCTAAAGTAATCGAAGAGCTAAAACTTCAAATTAGTCACAAGTAAGGTGATAGAGGGAGAAACTAAAGAAGTTTATATCTGCATGTTAAGATGACAAGTCTTTGACATTGCTATTAAAGAGGGAGATAGTTGCTGATCAAATTGATCAAGGGAAATAAAAGAAAGAGGGAGATAGTCACTAATTAGGAGAACAAAGAAAGAGAAATTCTAATTCTAACATCTACCTAGTAAGAGGGAGATACAAGAAGAAATTGAGAGGGGGTTATAACAAAGAGTTTTGTAACCTATTCAAAAGATGGAAGTTGCTGATAGAGGGAGAGATTTCAATATAAGGAATTATTATTTTTGGTATTTTTTTGGTCTTACTATTTTAACCTAGTCAATTTGGTTGATTAGTTTGGTTTTCCATCAATGCCAAAGAGGGAGATTGTCGAAAATAGATTGAAGAAGATTATTAAAGAGGAAGATTGTTGAGAATAGATTGATACAAGTATTATCAATATGCTTTAATCATTTTTTTGTCAGTGATGTCAAACCCACTATTTGTTGGTAAGACAATTGCATATATGATTTAAGTACTACCACTTATTTGATTGATGAAGAGGACTTGATCAAAATATGTAACAATAGCACTTAGAGGAAAGGTTGAATTATGATTATGTAAAGAAGTACAAAAATCAATTAAGATAGTGATAACATGATGCATTTATAATATACTTAAGGTTACAAAGGCTAGTTACACTAAGAAAGAAAGTTTATCTACCAAGCTTGACCAAGTGGATAGTAGGTGCTGAGAAAAGTCAGTGCAAGCCGAGCAAAAAATTGGTTGGAGCCAAGTAAAAGTCTATTCTAGTGTATGCCAAAAAAAATAGTGGATGCCAAATAAAGTTTAGTTGATACCGAGCATCAGTAAACTTTAGTTTGTGTTGAGTGGTTTTATAGAGGATGTCAAGCAATGCAGTATGTGTTGAGCATCAAAAGTAAGTTAATATTGAGTGGCTGCATTATTTGAAAGATTGTGAATTTGATGGATTTGAGCCAACAAGTTTGTTTTCTTAGATTTTATGAACCAAGTGGAAGATAATATTGATGAGTTGGTGGCACAAAATTCAAGGTAAATTGTTTTTAGGTGAATTCAAAGAGGATTCAAGGAGAAGTTTCTAGAAGAGATATGAAATATAGGGTAGATTCATTATGTCCTACCTAATCTATCCTAACCCTAAATTGTTTGATGGAGAATGAGAAACAAAAGATCTTGATTTCCTATTTATATGTATGGCTGGTCAGCAGAAAATGTTGCCATGTGTGAGAACCTAAGGAAGATAAGGAGTCAAAAGTTTTGCTTCATCAAGTAACCTAAGAGAAGAGTCTACATTGGCATGTTAAGCAAGAAGGCTTAAGGTTATGAATGCTTGAAGGGTGAACAAGCTATCATAGCTCAAATATATGAAGACCAAGCAAAATGGAGGACTAAAACAAAGATCTATAATCTGCAAATGGAGTTGTAAGTTGTTATTAGATCAAGGCTTATTGTTACTTTCTAATAATTGTATTAGTCTAGGGTAAAATCCTTTGGATTAAGGTTGACCTAACAATCATTTGTAAATCCTTTAACTAGGTGACATTCCAAGTGAATGGTCTAAAGTCATCTAACAAGGCTCACTCCTAACAAGATGATTGAAATCCTTTAATAGGGTCACATTTAAAAATGTGTATTATAACCTTTAATAGGGTTGGCCTTTCACAGGGTATCACTTCATAAGATTGAAAAAGAGTAGCACGTTATTGGTGGTTTTTCTAAAATTGGGTTTTCATGTAAATCATTGTGTCAAGTGTGTGGATGAATCTGTAATGCTTCATATTTACATTTCTGCAAGTTGATTTGATAGTAATCTACAAGTTTTAAGTGATTGCATAATCTTATGGATGCATGCATGAAGATAAATGTTTTATGGGTTCACTAAGCTGTGAAAAGTTTTATTTATACATCTGGACCTTGGTGATCCCCCTCAGTTATTATAAAGTATTCCAACACATGCACCATTTATCCCTATTAAAATTTACTCTATCCCTTGGGATCACTTTTATGCCCAACTATATTTTGTGATCCTATGGTCCTTATATTAGTGTGGGATTTCCATTGTATCAATGGAATGACCTATCAACACTTGATACAACCACTTGACTTATAGTACATAAGAGGAGGTTAAGCCCTTGTTATGAATCCCAAGGAGAGAACCAAATACTTTTCCAACAACCTCCCTCTTAACATTACCTAAGGGTCCAAGGATTCAAACTCGTGACCAAGCTCTAATACCACTTGTTAGAGTGGGGTTGTTATTGCATCAAAATAGTGATCTGTTAGTACCTAATATAACCAATCAACTTATTGTACACATGAAAGTTAAGCCCTTGATATGAATTCCAAGGGGAGTGCTAAACATGCTACCAATACCTTATCAGGACCAATAAAATTTATTTTGACCTACATTATTTTCATTAAATTAAATTCCATGGTTGGATTTAAGAGAACATAATTAGGTCCTTTAGACCCATTCCTCCATCGATCAAGCCTTAGTGGCTGCTAGGATCTTTTTGCTTGGTTGGATACTCTTGCACTATTTGGTATATAAGTAATGGAATACATTATTATTTTTACCTAATATTTTGATGGACCATGAATGCAAATATGGTCTATAAGGACTGGAACCTAACAATCACTAAGCAACATTAGGATGTAATCTTTCTTGGGACATATCTTAGATCTCATACTATGCATCGATAAATGGTCAAGTGATACAATACTATGTTATGGAGGCCTATAATAATCTGTCTCAATTTTATGAGTTTCCCCTTTGTTTTAATTTGGAATCCCAATCTTGATTTATGTCAAAAGTTGTAATGTTCCCAGTTAAAATAAGAAACATTAGATATCTTTTAAATCATTTGTAATGGGACAAAATTATCTTTTCCATTAGCTCTAGCTAGCTGGGTAAGCTCTAGTTCCAACCTTATTTCATCCAAAAATTCCCTTGAACAATCATGAGTGCATTGGACTAAAATGTCCCTAAGGATCACTAAGAAACATTGTCAAATTGTGTATTTCACACTTTTTACCAACTTTTTCCAAAACATTTGTCAAAAAATTACACTTCTAGATAACCTGTTAGAATTTTTTCCAACATATCCAAAAACCATATATTATTATCTTGGACTAACACATAGGACCAGTACCTTGTACTACTCAAATTAGGCTAAATGAGCCTGAAATAGGCCAATTTCACAAAGGAAATATATAAAATGTGTATGATGAGAACCCAAAAATACTAGGAAGTATTGAATTATGATCCGAAACTAGGGAATTTATGGGTTTTAATGGCTACCATGCTATCATGTTCTCCCAACTCATTTACCTTCACTTATAGTACTTAAAACACACAACTTTCTCAATATGCACCTTCTAATCACTTCAAGAATTTAACAAGAGTTGGTTCACCACCCATTAAACATGATTCCATGACAAAATCATACCCTCTTTAAGGAAGATATGTCATACCTTCACCATATCACCATCCATGCACCCTTTTCACAAGAAAAATTCCACCATAGGGTATCAATCATTCATTCAATGGTCCTTTGGTGTAGTTGATGGACAAATAAACCCTACAGTACCAACAAGGTATAAGAGTAATTTAAAAGGTCCTTTAAAGGCCTAATTTGAAATTTTGAAAAACAATGAGTAGTTAGTTTGGGAAAGTAGTAGTAGTTTGAATAGTTTTCAATTATTGGTATGAAGTTTTGAGCCTATGAGCTGTTGATACATAATGAATATCATCCAAGTAAGGATATCAAGAGATTAGTATGGAAAAAGATGATATAAGTTTTGAAGATCAAATTAGTTTAGGAAGGAGTATTTTGGAACTTGTCAAGGTTTTCAAAATGTTGGGCTTAAGGGAAATTAATGATGAAGGAAAATTGAATGAAGTTGGGTTTTTGAAGAACATTTGTAGAAGACCATACCACTGTACATCATCATTCTTACAATAATTTTTTTTAGTAGATATTTATATAGATATTCCATGGTCTAATCCACAAGAAACAACAACCACATACAATACCCATTACTAGACATCATCCTATGACCCTTATTTGGTCAATTAGGACAATTTTACACAATAGACAAAATCATTACATATTTTTACTTTCATGCCTTTTAACATAAAATTAAGTCACATAAAACTTTGGTTACATTATCCATACCATAATAACTTTGATAAACAAGTTTATTTCCTATTTTATTATTTAATGAATAAATATGTTTGATTAATTGAAAAAAATAAGTTTTGAACTATAAAGGTATGCACACAATGAACAAATTGATCAAATTTAAAGTTTTATATATATCAAAATGAACAATAATCATGTACATTTCAAAAAAATTATGCATACCAAATTGATAATATATTTATAAGAAGATGACATTTCATAGGTCAACATTGATCTATATACAATACATATTTCAAATATATATAAATATCATTTAATGACCAAAACTATATATATATGTATATATATCTGTTGGATCATCAAAATTGAGTCTCTTTGAAGTAGTACAAGAACTATCCTTAGTGGATTTTTACTTCCATGACCACTATCCTGCTATCTTAATCAACCAACACCCTATGTGGGATATAGGTTAGTGCACAATTTGGCACCATAACTTGGTTTTTGGTTCATCCCATATTGCTAGTTTTAGTGAATCCAATATATTACTTCCAAATACTATCAAAATAACTAAATAATGGATTATAATTTTTTGTTGATTGGATTGTTGGTCACCTCATCTCTTTCTTTTTAACTTGAGTTGTAAAGTAATATTGATGGGCTAGTTCATATGCAATGACTCCTAATAAAATGGAAAGGTAGAGGATCCATTGGTAGCTGTGAAGGGGGTAAAAGAGGATAAATAAAATAAATAAATGTTAATAACATATATGTCAAAAAATAATACAAAACAAATAATTCATTGGCCAAATCACAAATACATACTTAGGTGGGTTTCTTATGCTAGTAGGGGGCATAATAATTGATGAATTGGTTATGATATTTTCCTGTATGGTAAGTGTTCAAAGATATTATAGTCTTAGAGGGAGAAATTTGGGATTTCTAATAGACAAATAAGAAATCTAAAATGAGTTTATAATAAGGTTTAAACTAAGAAGGCATTCATACTTCTTGCCTCTATTGTGTAGGACCTTCTCTTTGATGGTCAATACTACTAACAAAATGGAATGGTAAATAATTTGTAGGAAGTCACAAAGGGATTTGTAATAGGTAAAAAAATATAAAAAATGTTTATAACCCAAAATTGATGACACACACACAAAACATAAAAATGAATTTACTTGCATCTAAACCCACATATTGAACACACACACACACACATGGCCATATCATAGCCTCAAATATCTCTCATGTACTCTCAAGAGGCAATGACACTGATTAGGCCACTATAACTATTTCCTATAAATGAAAATCATAACATGTATTATTTTCATAGAGTCACATTTTATGGTGTAGGATAACATATGACCCATGAAGGTATGAGAAAGTATTTTAGAAAGGAGGATATGGTCAGAGGTCATATGGGCCCAAACATGATGTATTTAATCCTAATTGAAAATTAGGCCTAATGAGTGAAAGTGTGAGGGTTTCTGTCTAAAATAGTTAAATATGAGTTCAAAACCAATGAGACATGATATATATGGTGTGTTAAGACCCTAGATGGTGTTGAATATAGTTAGGAAGTTTGGGGACAAAATTTGGTGTCTTGGAGGTACTTTGTGTGAAGGATAACCTAGTGAACCGTTGAGGGGTGGAATAGAATTTGAAAAATTAGATTAAATATTGGTCAAGGGTGTTGTAGGAGAACCTACACTACAAGAGGTTAAATATGTATTTGGGTAATTAATTAATTTTTTTGAGTGAATTGAATAAAAGATGTAATGTCTATGAATCCATTTGTCCAAAAATGTAAAAGTTTTTAACTAGGACTTGATTAGTGTTTAAGGAAAAATGTGAATCAAGGAAAGTAAATCTAAGATCAACACATAACATGAACACCTCATATGGAAATCAAGGAAGTTAATTCTTTCAATCCCAATTCTAAGATAACTAGATCTTGGAATATTTGTGCTAAGAAAATGATAAAGGAGCACTAATGCAAGCCAAGATCTAATGGATACAAAATTAGAGAGATGATGCAAAAGTCCTTAAAACCCTAGTGTAGAAAGAGCTATAAAATTAAAACACTATATGTAGGAAGTAGATGTGCTAAAATAAAGAAGGAAATTACAAGAATAACCTTTAGAATGAAGAACTTTGAATTGGATTTTGTGATGTTTGTGCAACTCCAATCAATGAATAATTCAACACTTGGACATATGTAAGAATTTGTCTTAGGGAAAAATTCACCCAAGATCGAAGAACTCAAACACAAGCACAACTATAGACCAAAAAAAGTATGATCAATATATCATAGCATGTCTTGATACATCACTATGTGTTTAGATGATTATACACACTAGGAGTGCCCGTATATAAAGTCCTCTAGGATTCATCTAGAATGTCTCTAGAAAGTGCCAAGAGATAAGCTTGACAACTAAGCATACATTCTCCATTGTGCATGAATGTATGTGCAACAATGAGAAGATAAGCATGACAAGGTGTCCCATGTGTGGAGATGTTGTAGACACCATTTGCTCAAATAATGTGCTAACTCCTATGTTGTAGACACCATGTACATAAATGAGGTGCGAATTCTTGTGTTGTCAACATGACAACTCACAAGAGTGCACATACTCCTAAGTGACTAATAAATAAATATTAAAATAATACATTAACCTAAGTAAACTTAAGTAAGCGTAAATTGTGAATAATTATTTACACCAACAACATAAAACTATGAGATCTCAAAAACACATAAATCGTTCAACATTTGGAAGAGTTGAATTTTATTGGTAGGGATGCAATGCATCCTTGATCACTAATCTCAAAATGCAAAAACATTTGTAAATTCTCTAAATTTTGATAAAAAAGGTATTCAAATCTGTAATATGTTCTTCCTTCTAAATATGAAACCTACAAAATAAAGATTTTTTTTAGTGATGGGGGTTTTTCCTTGGTCAAAATATAGTTTAGAAATTAATCTTGAATTGAAATAAATAAAATGTTAAACTATAAAGTAAACACATGAATTCACCTTACAATAGTAGGATCTCTCAAATTGAATGCAATGAGCTCACTTTACCAATTAAATTAGATCAAGAGGAATGTGGATAAATTTATGTACAAGATACAATAAAGGAGCTTAAATATATTGAGGAAGATCTTGAATGCTTGAATTCTCGATCTATGAAGGAATTTCTAATTTTTGTTCATCAAAACTAAAAGAAAATAGCAATATTGATTTAAAATTTTGGGTAGGATTTAAAATTATGTTAAAATTGGACAAATAATGGATTTTTAAAATAATGGTAGGAATAAAAACTTCTGTTACCATCTCACCCATTATCATATTTGATATGGGATGATATGATATGATATCATGTGTTATAACTTGCATACATGGATGATTTATCAAGAGATTAGCTAGTCTCAATTCCATTTTGTTAAGTATGTCACGTTCCTACCCTATAAAATGCTAATGTTTTATTAGAAAAAATAATTTTTCTTGTAAAATATGTTTAGAGAGATCTATGAGAAATATTTCATCAAACACAATCATTTCTTACAATGTTTTAGAGAAATAAATACAATACCATGCAAGCATGCCTACAAAGAGTAATCATATCAATCTTTGGAAGATTAAATATGCAGGAGTTTACAACATCCTAGATAATCAAAAGGCATTTGAATTATTCTATGATATTTAGCCACATATAGTTGTTGGAAATATTATGATAGGCTAAGTTATTAAGAGGGGAGGGGTGAATCAATAACTAATAAAACTTAATCCTTAATTAGAAATTAATCCTTTATGTGTATTCTAATCTAATTGCATGCATGAGAAACATAAAACATTAAAGCATTCATAACACTTCGACACACAATTTGGTGACCCAGAAATGTTCCAAATAGAAAGTAAAACTGGGGTGGGGATGATACCAACAAGTTTTAGTACTACAGTATAAAGCTGGCCTATTAAGGCTTACAATGATCACTTTTGATGATTTTCCCTATTAGGATAAATAAGGACTACCGGGTCCACCTTGTAAAAGGAGTTACAAACATACAGTGAAGTATGCACTCGATAAAGAGATTTACATAAGGTTGTTAAGTATAGCTTGTGAAAGGATTTGACTAATCCACCTATTAGGATGAAGTAGTAGCTAATCTCTAATCTACAACTTGGTTTGTTGAATGAGATTTCTTTGAGTATAATAATCACCTTGTTGTGATAGATAAATCTTTGCTGATCCTTATACTGCTATAGCCTTTGTAATTTTCTCTTATGCTCTTCTCTACTTATTACATTATTTCATATTATACATTGGATGTGATACAATACATTACATATATACCAATCCAACTACAAATTACAAAGTTGACCACAATATAAGTTTACACAAAAATCAAAAAGTTGGCCTTACTGCAGGAACTCAAGTTCTTAAGATTGGCTCGGTGAGGTTGTGATACTTGACATCCACTATCAATGCTCAACATTGTCATGCATTCGGTAAACATAGAAGCTCAGTCCATATTGGTCACTTCACTAAATCTGCACTGGTGACTTGGAAAATATTGTGAAACTTGACATATAAATTGAATCACTCGATTCACACTGCATAGCTTACTCAATGCTATGACTATGAGTTCAATATAAACTGAGTCACTTGGTTAACATTGAGTAGCTCAGTTAACTCTAGACTCACATCACATCAACTGTGAACTTGGTAAGCACTACAAAGCTTGGTTTGCACTAATAAACTTGGCATACACTAAGATTCTCAATTTACACTACTGATCAACACCTTGGTAGTAATTGCTTGGCACAAACTGAATACCATCCCTTGGACTCAGTAGAAATTGTAGAACTTGGTAGATATTAAAATGCTTGGTTAACACTATTAACTGTACAATATGCTTGGTAGATACTTATAATTTGAATAAGTGTATGTCACTAATACCAAGAATGACTATAATGTCAACAGTCTCCCCCTTTGGCATTAGTGACAAAAACACTTATTAGTCAAAACTAAATTCAAAGTGTTAAGAACATGTTTTATCCATTACCTTATGTCTCCAACTCGATAGAGTATATTATTTTTGAGATTTTTCAAAATTGGTTTTGTAAGAGATGTACCTCTAAGTATCTTTACATGAACAATATTATAATGCTCCCCCATACATAATATATGGTATACTATACATCTTTTCACTTCTGATATATACATTTTCTCCCTTTTATACAATATACATTTTTCCCACAATATATCTCTTCTCCCCCTTTTTGACATTAATTCAAAAGATGTATACTATATATACTATACAATAATGAAAAAATGTGACAAGAAATCTAAATGTACCTTCAAAATTAACATCGATGTGTTATCCCAATTCTCTTGTAACACCTTGCATGTGTGCAATGCAATTTGCACTTCTATTGATAGTTCTATCATGTGGTCTACAATGGAGAAGTTGTTGTCATGGATGAGAATTTTAGCATGTGCAATGTGTTTCTACAATGCATCCATGTTTGAGAGAATCATGCCTTGTATGTTTATCAATGTAGCCCTTATTCTTGCCTCTTCTCTTAGCAATTCTTCCTGCATATTAGTTAGTAATCTAATCTTGTTGTAAATGGGTAGAGCTATAGCTTGGGTCAAGTTGCAACCGCTATTCACTTACCTTTAGATCTTCATCAATCTTTGATAGTTTATCTTTTATTTCCTTAGTGAAAATTGAAATATCACAAAGTTTATCGAATAGTAAAGATACATTGTTGTAGGAGATCTCTATTGAGCCTAGAATAGTAGATAATTCTACTTGATGGATAGAAATTTGTTGAGCAATAAGTTCTAAAAATTTATTCTCAAACTTCTTCTCAGCTCTCTGTAACACTTTCTCTTGTCCATTCAAATCATCATTGAATTTATGGACTACCTCTACTAACTAATTCAAAATTGGTTGAGAAGTATCAAACTCTGTATTTAATGCCTTTGCAAGGACATTCTTTGCATCTTCTATTATCTAAAATTCCTTGTTTCTTTCTTCTCTAAGCCTCTGCTACTTAGCTTTCTTCTAAAAAATTTCTCCAAAAATGTGCATTCGATTAGGATTGATATTTTAGATGTTCCAATTAGGAATAAAAATCTCCTCATCAAGATCTATGTCTTTATCTTTCTCTTTTCCTTTCCCCTCATCAAGATCTATGTCTTCTTTTTTCTATTTTCCTTTGGCCAAAAAATTTGTACTCAGTTGAGACTTGGTCTCAATTATCTTTGCACTTATTAATTATATGCCAGGAATGGAAATAATTGTAGAAATGGTAGGACTAGCTGTAAAAGTAGATACTATACTTATTGCCAAAATACCTATAGTAGAAATACGTGGAGTTACCAAAACTGATGTAGAGGGAAGTGATGGCTGCTTGGTAGATGAAGTGCTTGTCACTTTAGTCAATGTGGTGCTAAGTTGGATAGGTGCATAAATTGATTGAGTGCTTGTGCTTTCAGTGTTAGTCACAATCAATCCTATTGAAGCTTTCTCTGAGCTTGATGTTTTTAGTGTTTTTCTTGGAGAATGAGAAAGTAAGGCTATGACTGCTATAGCAATTTTCTCTAGGTTGGTCTCCTCTGTATCTTGAACATCTAGTAAATCTTCCTTGGTAGCTTCTTGTCCCTATTCCTCTTCATCATCTACATTATCAAAATGAGTTACCTATTCATCATTGATTTCCTCATCCTTTTCCTAATCATCATCATCTTCATCTTTTTCACTGACACTAACTAAAAAATCACTCGGCTTGTGAAGACAATAAATGTTCTCCCATGTGTTTGTAGCATTCTTCACTACATGTTCAATGTCTTTCAATAGTACAAGTGTTGAATCTCAAAGTAAGTTTTTCTTCATTTTTCTTCAAAGATTCCTTTAGCTCCTTATTATTCAAACTTGGCATGAATTTCCTTAGGGTCTACTCATATATGTCTTTGGCAATTTTCATGGCATTCTCCCATCTTGGCTTGATCTTCTTCATTAGAATATTAGGAATCTTCTGAGTGAGCTGGTCTAGAGAATACTTCCATTTACCCATTTTAGATATTATCAAGTCCTCTATTTGCTTATGCTCCTCTGCAATCCTTGTCTCATACTTCAGTGCCTTGAAGTTTGTTATGCAAGATCTTGACTCTAAATCTTTCATCCTTTCCTCAAAAGTAGGTGGAGGCCTCTTGAAGATTACATCTCCTCCTTCTTTGTCCTCTTTCTTCCTGGATGATCTTCTTGTAAACACAACAATAGATGTCTTGGTAGGATTGGTAATAATTGCCTTACCTTTCTTCTTAAATGGCTCTTCATCCTCTAATTTCTCTTCATCTTCTACCTCTTCATCATCAATATCATCTCCTTTGCCCTTAGTCAACATAAGAGTGGTGCTAGTTTTCAGTTTGGGAATTCTCTTCTTTCCTTTGTTGATTGACTAAGCGAGTTTGATTTCAAGTTCTATTCTAGCCTTTGCCTCATCATAGGTGCCAAAGTATGCAAATTTAGGGTCAAAAAGATAATTAATTAGTGCCTCAATAATGTCCTTGGTCTCATCTATGTTTACCTCATAACCAAGAGGTTTTTCCCATACTATCCTCAGTCTAACTACCTGAATGTGTACTTTGTCACTATCAACCATGAAAAAAACATCATCTTTGTAATCACCAACTAGTTTCTTGGGAACCCTAAATCTATTATTCATCTTCTCTTTGAATGCATCAAAGTAGTTTTCCATAATACTTACATAGTTCTCTTCCATTTCAACTATACACTCATTAATCTGATAAAGAATAGGTACATCCTTCCTCCATACTACTGTACCTTTGGATGGGAAAAATTTTTGTACATAGAAAAATAGATAAGTCAAAGTGAACCAAACTTGCAAGAATTATTCTTGGAACTTCTTATACTCTCCATGTTCTTGTTGAACCAGTGTTGGGACTCAAAATTGAAGCCTTGATTTTGAGTACCATTGAAAAATCAGGTCCTATAAACGCTTTTTGATGCATATGTACCTAGCTGTCAATTCAAGGCCCAAGAGGTGGTTATGTTTCTAACACCTTGCATTCAATATGTCTATGTGTTCCATGATCATAAACTGCCATTTTGAGCCATTTTGTGAAGTCCCGTTTCGAGCAATGTCCAAATCTGCATTTTTGCCTAAGTGTCAAATAGTGACAAGAAGCCTTATTTGCAATTGAATATCTCACATCCAGTAACATTTCATGACTCACTACTTTGGGAGTGTTTAGTGTCCATACCAAAGAGCCTATGTTTAAGATTTTGAGTCATTTTGAATTCATTTGACTAGGGTTTGAATCCCTCAAATTTGGTCATTTATTGTTGTCATGCTGATGTGAATTGTTTAGAATTCTAAAAGGCCTTGTTTGAGTTGTTATAACTTTGACCCAGTTGACCAAAATGATAAAATTCCTTTTTCATTACATTCTAGAGGTTAGAGACTTGTTATGTTTCTAATTTTAGTTTATGATGAAATTGTTTGTTCAGTTTTCAAATGCGATTCCATATGTAATTTGCAACTTTTTACTGGTGTCATAAAGTGCAATTAGTCAGTACCCCTATTTGGGATGTTATAATTATGAATCTATGATAGGTGAGATCAAATAGATTGTACCGTTGTGTTATACTCTAAAAATACTTTAAGTGTGCCAATTTGTAAGTTTTGATGAATCTGTCTGCACATTTTTCCAAGGTCCATTCCATTTGCAAAAAATGCTTTTCTACCAGTGTTTCCAGTCCTACAAATTTGTGTAGCCCATTTTGACCACTCACCAAACACACCCAGTTATTCATCATGAGCCCTTATCCTAGCTTCATGTTGTCCTCATGAGATTGAACTAATGCCCCAATTTTTGTTTTCCCAAGTGTCAGTCTGCCCTATTTTCAAAGCCAAATCCAAATGCATTTTATGGTTTTTAGACATGTTTTATTGCAGATAGTTCTGAAAGGGTAACTTCAATAGTCAATATCTTTTGAATAAGAATTCATCATGAGATTCGATTCGATATGGTGTAAGAATGTATAATAGAGAATCAATATGTTCATTTCCAGAGCCTAGTTAAGTGTTTTTGTCCTTTTTTAAAGCTGGTCAAAGGGCTCCTTGACACAAAATTGACAAGCTGCCAAAAGAGGTGGATTGAGTTTTAAAAATTAAAATAAATGATGCAAAATGATTGATTTTTGATCAAATAAGTATCATATGTTTAATTGGCCACTCTGAGAATTTAGTTGTTTGGAAACAAAAAATTTTTTTAGTCAGACCCACTTTGGGGCCCAACTAAATGGTATTAGATTGATAAGATATATCCGACATTAAAAGTTTCCTAAAATTGAAGGGTTATAATGATTTTAATCATTATAATTTTGGGCACATATCTTTCAAAGTTGGAAAGGTGAAAGATAAAGTAGGAGATATTTACAATGAAATTGATCAAGTTCTTATGGCAACTCTGTCTGAGAATTGTTTTCTTTCTGACTCTTCCATGGTTTGGGATTTTCAAGTTCATTTTTAACATATATTTGGATGTATGTTGGTGGTTTATATTATTGGGAATTACAAAATTTTCAATTCCCATTCGATTGTTTACTACTCTGCACAGGGAGAAAGAGTTGGAAGCACACTTGTATGAACTTTAGATCAATTGGAAGGCCTGATTGGGGCAAATAAAGACTTGGATAAAAAGGTTGGATATGGCTATTAAAAATTACAGAAGAACATAAAATTTTCTTGCTGAAGTTGAAGAAGATGCATAAAGTGACTCTAAGGCAAGCAGAGGGATTTGATTTTCCAATTTGAAGACATCTATCATGACAAGAAACCATAGACCTTCACCTAACTTTAGATCATGAAATCGTTTGCTATACTTGTCTAAGACTTTTTGGGGTCAATGGCTGGAGAAAACAAAATTAAAGTAGTCCATGTCCTTGGTGGCAACTTTGAAGAAAACATCTTGAGGAGAAGGGTTATAGTGGAACCAATGTAGAAGTGCTGTTTGAAATATGTGGAGAGGCTTGAGTTAAAGGTAGAAGTTTGAATGCTTTATCATGCGCAAAATGAGAAGAGATGTAATTTAAATCACAGACCTTTTTTCCTTTTCAAATTTGTGGAGACGTACTACCTACATCACCTTTGGCATTTGAAAGTCCTATGTAAAACTTAATTTGCAAATGGGAGGATCCAGGATGCCATTTCTTTGGGGCCAATGGTGGCCGATTCATTTTCAACCTCTTTCCTTTTATTAATCCACTTGTACATGTCATTTATCAGATGAGCCATGGTATCCAAGAATTTCATAAATGATGGGAGGTGGGAGCACCTATATAAGAAATCCAAAAGGGGGAAGGTGGAGTTGGAAGTCTCTGACAGATTGAGTAGAGCTTCATAATGAAGAACATCTATGCCATGGAAGAAAAGATTGGACGCAGGGATGAGTAAGGGAAAACAATGAAAACATTTATCCCATATGCATGCCACAGAGAGGAAGCAAAACATTTAAATATAACAAAGTGTAATAGACATAGTGTCTAGAAAGACACACAGTTTTGGAAGCCATGGCTTGCATGGTGGAGCCTGCCAAGTTAAGTGGAAACATATTTTGACTAGATAAGGTCATTGGATTCTAGTGATCACCATGTCGCCACCAGAAAATGGGAGGGACTTGTCGAACATGACATGGCAGCCTCCCAAAAATCTAGAAATCTGGCAGAAGTCATGACAAAAGTTGTGGGCCTTATAGTGACCAAGATGGCCATTCCATTGCTCGACACATGGTAGTTGAGGGAGGTATAAGGAGTTATAATATAATAATAATTTTTTTCAAATTAGTTTTGGGCGCTCAATCTAAATTTGAAAATTTTGTTCTAAAACAATGAATTTTCTATAGTTTTGACTATAGAAATATTTAAATTTTTTAAATTCATCCATTTAATTGCTCTGTTCATAGTCCTAGGCCCCTTTTTCAAATGGCTGCCAGAGGGGAAAAATTGAACCAAAATATGGACTCCAATATACCATTGGAACTAGGAGGAGATGAGTTGTCTGATTCTGGAGTTGCTTTTTTGCACAAGTGGTCACTAGTGTACACTACAAGGGCTTTCATGTTTTTAGTAGGATGCTCAATTATAGGAAATGATTTCATTAGTGTAGTTACAAAATTTAGTTAGGATACATTTGATTTGGTTGATTGGCTTAGTTTTTTTGAAATTTAATGCATGATGATGTATTTTGCCTCTAGTATTTCACAATTTGCTTGCTTTTTGATGGAACTTCTTAGAGATTTTGGTCTCTTGCAATCAGTTATGATTTCCATCAAACATCTGAGATACTTTATGCTTTAGGGAGGCAAAATGAGTGAGGAATTGATTTACCAGTTGAGGGGAGAGATTAGAGAAATGCTTTTAATTTCTTGAGGAAGTTTTCCAAGTGGACACATGGTGGTTATAGAGCAGATCTTGGTATTCATCCTCCTCTATATCTTTCTTTCTCTCATTATTTGTAAGGGTTCCAATATTTTGGAGAAGTTTTCTCATAGCTCTGATACCAAGGTTATTGTTGGTTTTACTTCCTATCTAATTGAGCAGAGCTCTAGCAGTGAAGGCCACACATCCACTCTTATGCAAATTTTATTTTATTTTATATCTTGTTTCTCTAAGATAAATGGAAGTTGATGATAGATCATGTGACTTATCTTGAGCTTCATTTAGCATTACTAGTTTAATGTATCTAGTTTTTCCAAGGATGAATACAAAAGGGGATTTAAAATGAATTAATTGGGTTCTTTTATTCTGTCTCCTAATTCTTCATATGCTATTGACTTTGTAATTGAGTGAATAAGGTTCATTTGATTTGAGGCAGCTTGGATGAGTTGTATATTAGATCTATTATTTCTTGTAACTTAAGGAGTTAAGTAAATGCTTCAATGATTTGATAGTTTTTTTGGGTGTATGTAGGGGATATTTCATAAGAATGGAATTTGAGGATTTCAGTTGACAAACTTAATTGTAAGGCAATCAAGTTAGGTTGTCCTACTGGTAGTGACTCTACGTTGCAATGGATAAGGCACTAATCACTAAATTAGATGCAAGCTGATATGAAGGTTATTTGGACAAATAATTTTAATCAAAATCAATTAAGTTCTTCATGTCTTGTAGTGGGTTGAAAGGAATTAACCCTCACTTAGCTTATGGATTCATAGGTTACGATTTGTAGCTATCTCATTCCTATGTTATTGCATAAGTATCATAAGACAAAAGAGTTTCATCTACTATTATTAGGTTTAGATTATATGTTTAATTGCACTGGTACCATATATTAGAACCTCAAGGTTAACCCACCTAGGTTTTGCAGAGCTTGAAGTGAAGAAGGAGTTATGCCTTATAGTTGGCCCAAGATTGCAGTTGAGTGCATCCATCATAGGAATTTGCTAGCCTTAGATGTATTGGTCTGGTTTCTTGGTTAATTTCAAAATTGTTAAATTAGGAGCCAACAACTAGTTCAACGTCAACTCGGCAAGGTGAAGTGATATGTTATTCTTGAGCACTTTAAATGATAAATCCACTGCTTCACATGATACACTATTCAATCTTCTCAAGCTATAAATCTTGTAAGCAATGACATATATCTTGAACTTGAGTTCCATGTCTGTGACACAACTAATCTCCATTCCCCTTCCATCCTACTAGGAAAGGGTTTTCTTCTCCAGTTTGAGCCGACTTAGGGTTTTGGTCATTTTTTCTTTTTCCAACATAGGAAAACTAGTGATCCTATGGATCATCTTCTTAGCCATTGAAATGGGTTGTTTGATGCAGGAGCATCCTAGGTTGCCTTGTTATCTTGCTAATTTTTGTTCATTTTGCAAGTTGGTGACTAGCAATTCCTTCATGTGCCTAGCAGTCCTTCATGTGCCTAGCCGTTCCTTCATGTGCCTAGCCGTTCCTTCATGTGTCTAGCAGTCCTTCATGTGCTGAGTTACTGTAGCAATTCCTTCATGTACCGAGTTATTGTAGCAATTCCTACATGTGTCGAGTTACTATAGCAATTCCTCCATGTGTCGAGTTACCCAATGTATGCTAAGTGACTCTTCATGTGTTGAGTTACCTAGTGTATGTTAAGTGTCTCTTCATGTGCCAAGTTACCTAGTGTATGCTGAGTGCCATTATTTGGACCTGATTTCTACAAGCTGAAATGCGAGATTTATTTTGATCATGACATTTATGTTAAGATCTTTTCTTGGGATGTGTCTAGAGCATTGTTGGGTTGGTCTTCCTATTATTTAATGTTCTAGAAAAATTTGTAAGCTATTTTGGCAAGTAAATATAGAGTGTTTAGGCTTAAAGTTAGGCAAGTTTTTGGGAGCAAATTGTAGAGCAAAACTGAAAGTGCAAATTTGCAGTTGGACCTTTGAATGTGAATGTATTTGTAATTGGTCGTAACCTAAAATGCCTTATAGCTGGGCATGTATGAAGATGTTTTGATGAATCAATAAAAGTATTTCTCTTTTCTTCCTCCTTTGGTTAATATTTCTTGTGTTTTCTTATGTTGTGTTAACTCTTGCAAGGTGGTTTGGATAGCTGGGTGAGCCTTTGGCCCTAGTTATTCATCCTTTTCCTACATTAGTTCGTATCAGAGCTTGAGGTTCATCCTTGTGGAGATTGGATCATGTAGAACCCTAATTTAGATTTGATTGTAGGGTTACAGATCTATAGATTTGACCTATAATTTGCAGAGGGTTATGATCTTCTAGGAACCTAATTTTTAAAGATGGTTCATGGTAGAAGAAATGTTGATGATGCTATATTGGATCAGTTAAGACAAATTACAGCCAGATTAGATGCCGTAGAGAAAACCCAAAGGAGAGGAGCACATCTTGATGATGTAAGTGATAATGAAGTAGTAACACCAAACCATAATCCATAACATGAAGAAGATCAAGATGATAAAAGATGTTAAGAGTGTTGTCTAGGGAAAATTCAAAGCCTGCTGTAGAAGTTGTTCCTTATGATGGAAAATTGGATACCAATGCTATTTAGGATTGGATATTTGATATGGAGAAGTTCTTTAAGTATGAAAACACTCCTGATAATAGAAAGTTGAAGATTGAAATCACTAGGTTGAAAGGTCATGCATCACTATGGTGGGAGCACTTGCAAATTGATAGACAAAGGAGAGGAAAGGAGAAGATTAGAACTTGGCCAAAGATGGTGAACAAGGTAAAGAAAAAATTCCTCCTTGCTAATTGCCAAGTTAGCTTGTTGAGAAGGATGCAATATTTGAAACAAAAGGACATGACTATGAAAGAATATATCAAGGAGTTCTATAGATTAGACATCATATATGGACATGTGGATGATGATGTTGAGAAAATTGCAAGGCACATTAATGGATTGAGATCTAGAATACAAGATGAAATAAGTTTTGTGAAGTTGGAAAGTGTAGAAGAAGCATATCAATATGCCTTGAAAGCTAAGGAGATCTTCAAAAAGAAGCATGAACAAAGACAAAGAGGTCGAGGTGGTAGATTCTAGAGAGGCAAAGGTAGATCTTATGGTGAAGGTGGCAGATCTGAAAGTTCTGTGTAGGATAAAGGAAAATCTGAATGGAAGAATGATGACAAAGACAAGACTGAATGGAAAAGTGGTAATTCTTACCGAGGAGGCACTAGTTCTTTATGAGGAAGAGGTAATTCTTATTCTAGAGGTGAATTTCATGGTAATTGTTTTAGATGTGGTAAAGAGGAATATAGATCTTTTGAATGTAGATCCTCTAAAAATGGGCAAGGTAATAGAAATGTTATGATTCAAGGAGATGATGAGGGTTCACCAAGTGGACCTGAGGTTGGAGAAAACCTAATGGTGAGAAGAACCTTATGCAATAAGGGAAGTGACGAGGAACCTATTTTAAGGAGAAGTCTTTTCAAGACAAGATGTAAGATGGATAGAAAATGCTGCAAAGTGATCATTGACAGTGGAAGCTCTACAAATTTGGCATCAAAAGAGCTGGTTACCAAGTTGTATTTGTAGAGGCTAAAACATCCCAAACCATATCATGTTTCATGGATCAAAGATGAGCATAAGATATTGGTAATTGAGCAATGCATTCTGAAGTTCAAAATTGGACATTACTTTGATGAAGTTTTGTGTGATATTATGCACATGGATTGTTGTCATACTTTTTTGGGTAGACCTTGGAAATATGATAGATATTTTGTAAATGATGAAAGATTGAATCAATATACTATTTGGGTAAATGGGAAGAAATAAACATTGCTGCCTTTGATTGAAAGTCTAGATGAGGTTAGTTGTACTACAATAAAAGTTTGCATGGTTAATGGGAAACAATTTGAAAAGGAAGTGAAGAAGAATCAAGTCTATTTTGCCATAGTCCCTAGAGGACCAAGTGTTGGTAGTAATGATCGAGTAGCAGAAGTTGGTAATGATAAAGTGACAGTAGAAATTGCAGAATTGCTTAATGAGTACAAATATATTATTGTTGATGATATTCCTGATGGTTTACCTATAGTAAGATGTATAAGTCATTGTATGGATCTGATTTCTAGAGCTATTTTTCCAAACAAAGCACCATATAGATTGACAACTACAAAGAATGAAGAACTTAATAGATAAGTGCATGAGTTGTTTTAGAAAGGTTTGATCAAAGAAATCTTGAGTCCATGTGTTGTACCTGCTATATTAGTACCTAAAAAGAATGGAGAATGGATACTGATTCCAGAGCCATTAACAAGGTAATAGTGAAATACATGTTTCTTATGTCAAGAATGGATGACATAATGGATTGTTTGAGTGCAGCAAAGTATTGTACCAAGATTGATTTGAAGAGTGCCTATCATCAGATCAGAATTAGAGAAGGTGACGAATGGAAGACTACTTTCAAGACAAAAGATGGTTTGTATGAATAGTTGGTTATGCCTTTTGGTTTGACTAATGCACCTAGTATTTTTATGAGGTCGATGAATGAAGTTCTGAAAAGATTTTTGGTTAAGTTTGTGATTGTTTATTTGGATGATATTATGATATTTAGTAAGATTAAGGAAGAACATCTTGAGCATATTAGACAAGTATTGGAAAGATTAAAAGAGGAAAAGTTGCTAATTAATCTAAAAAAGTGTTCTTTTATGCAAGAGGAGATTGTGTATTTGGGATTTGTGATTTTAGCTGATGGATTGAAAATGGATCCTGAGATGGTTAAATCAATTTTGGAATGGCCTACACCTAAGAATGTGGGTGAGGTAAGATCATTTCATGGTTTGGCTAGTTTTTATAGAAAGTTTATAAAGAATTTTAGTGTTGTTTGTAATGCTATGACTGAGACAATGAGGGGAGATAAAAAGGAATTCAAGTGGACACATGGAGCTGATAAGAGTTTTGAAACTTTGAAACAAAAGGTTGCTAAATTACTTGTATTGGCTTTGCCTGATTTCAACAAAGTATTTCAAGTTGAATGTGATGTGAGTGGTAATGCAATAGGAGCTGTATAAAGTCAAGAAGGTAAACCTGTTGCTTTCTTTAGTGAAAAGTTGTATGATGCTAAAAGGAATCATTTTGTGTATGATCAAGAATTTTATGCTATTGTTTAAGCATTGAAGAAGTGGAGACATTATTTGATTCCTAAGGAGTTTGTGTTGTATACTGATCATAAAGCTTTACAATACTAGGGAAGTCAACATAAATTGAATCAGAGGCATATGAAGTGGGTTGAGTACTTGTAGAGTTTCATATTTGTAGAGTTGGCAAGAGCACAAGAAGAACATATTACTATGAATATTTGGTGAAGTGGAAGAACAGACCTATTGAAGATGCTTCATGGATTTCTCAATTTGAGTTGGATTTAGCTAAGATTGTGATATCTCAATGATTCAAGAGAATCATTTCTTCAACCTTGGTTGTCTGATCTAGGAGCATCTTAGGTTTCCTTGTTATCCTACTCATTTTTTTTCATTTTGCAAGTTGGTGCCTAGCAATTCCTTCATGTGCCTAACAGTCCTTCATGTGCCTAGTAGTTCCTTCATGTGCCTAGTAGTCCTTCATGTGTCGAGTTACTGTAGCAATTCCTTCATGTGCTAAGTTACCCAGTATATGCCAAGTGACTCTTCATGTGTCGAGTTACCCAGTGTATGCCGAGTGTCTCTTCATCTACCGAGTTACCCAATGTAAGTTGAGTGTCAGCATTTGGATGTGATTTTTGCAAGCCAACTTCCGAGATTTATTTTGATCATGACATTTATGTTAAGATCTTTTCTTGGTATGTGTCCAAACCATTTTTGGGTCAACCTTCCTCTTATGTAATGTTCTAGAATAATCTATAACCCATTTTGACAAGTATATATAGAGTGTTTAGGCTTAGAGTCAGGCAAGTTTTTCGGAGCAAATTGTAGAGCAGAACTGAAAGTGTAAATTTGCAATTGGATCTTTGAATGTAAATGTATTTGTAATTGGCTATAACCCAAAAGGCCTTACAGCTAGGCATGTATGAAGATGTTTTGATGAATCAATAAAAGTATTTCTCTCTTCTTCCTCCTTTGGTTTTTGTTCCTTATGTTTGCTTTTGTTGTGTTAACTCTTGTAGGGTGGTTTGGATAGCTAGGTGAGCCTTTGGCCCTAGTTATTCATCCTTTGCCTGCATCATTATTCCAACCATATCTAACCATTATGTACATGAATAAGAATATATCTTATCCATTTTATTTGAAAATCCCATGACATATGTGCAATGTGAGTTAAACCTATTGTTTCAAGATGTTGATGTTCCAGTTTTAATAAACCATTCATACATAACTCTTTCAAAGATTCATCCATCTCCAATGTTCTAATATCTTGTATAACACACTAAAAATGTGAATAGATATCATTTATCAATAGTATGTTTGGTGGAATTTGTGACTGCGCTTCACTCAGATCTAGGGTTTTTGCAACAACAAGACTCAACTTAAAATCTAGTGCCTTCCACTCCATGCCTCGAACTAACATGTCAGATCCTTTCTTTGATTTGTTGCTGGTGGATGCCATCTTCACTCAGTAGGGTTTCGATAATACAAAAATCTTCAATAACAATTTTCTCAAATATCTTGAATGCTCTGAAGATCACCTTGCATAGTTAGCTCTCAAAATTTTATAGTGAGAAATGACTTTGTTTTATCCCTTTTTCATCATATTTTGCCATAAATTCTTGGTATGATTTTTCACTCAAATGGTAGAATGTGATCCACTTTTCTTGCATTGAATGCTTAGTAGAGTCCTCCATGATTCAATAATCATACAAAACTTAGTTACTTTTGACCTTGCTTGGTAGGGTCTGTAACCTGACCTTGCTCGATAAAGTCTTCAACCCAACATGCTTGGTAAAGACTGGCATCTTTTACTCGGTGATCTCTTTGCATCTTAAATGCTGATTTGCATCTTTCATTCTACTAATTGGAACTAACGTGAGATTTTTTCTTCAGAATCCTAGTTCCAGTTCTCCTTTTAGAGATCAAGCGAAAATGTTGGAGTCGCCCAATTCTTGAGTAGCATTGTCATCATTGCTCAGACTTGCATTCTCAAAAGACTTTGGAACCCATTATTGTCTTATCTACTTTTTGATGTTATCAAATTTTTCTTTCTTTTCATCTTCAATTCTTCTACTATTCATATGATTCTTGGCAAGATGACCAAGTTCTATACAAATGAAACATCTTCTGGTAGTGTCTCTCATCCTCATGTGATGTTTTACATGATTCAATCTATTGTATCCAAATTCTTCACAGTAATGACATCTGCACCAAGTGTTATATTCCCAACCAAATATAGCTTTCACAATCTGTTCTGCTAGGTTTAATATCTTAGTTTTGCATTCGGAGGATTTGCGCTCATGCTTCTTACATTTGTGACATTTTCCTTCGAACTTAGGTTTCTCTTTGCATTCATTTTCTCTATGGCCATGTTGATTGCAATTGTAGCACTTTCCATTGAATTTTGATTTCCTATTGCTCCAAAATTTGTTTGATGTATGACCTATCTTACCACAGTAATTGCAAGTAGGTCTTTGATTCTTTTGAGCTCCTTGCTTGGATGATTCACCTTCTTCTGTATATCCAATTCCTACTTTTCCTTTTTGTCTATGATGGTTTTGTTCAGTCAATTGATTCATGTCTGCTTGAGATTTCATCATCCTCTCATTGGTTTTCCTTTTAGAATTTAGATCATTCTACAATCTTTCATTCTCTAACCTCAGATTCATGATTTGTTCATTTTCATTAGTGAACTAATCAATGAAGTTTGTTTGCTAAAGGGATAGGTTTTGAAATTCATTATTCTTTCCTTCTATCTCTTCTTTTATCTTGTTTTTCTCTTCCATGACTTCATACAATCTTACCAATTTAATTTCTTGCTCTCTTCTTAGTTTTCTTACTTCTTCTTGAAGAGTACTATTCTTTTCAAATAGTTCTTTGATTGCTTCAACAGCTTCATCTAAATTTCTTGAATGGATGTCTTCAATTATTTCTTCACTGTAGAGTTGGTCATTCATTTGGATTGCAAGTTCTTTTCTTATTTTGAAGGATTCAGAGACTTTCTCTTTTGCTTTTTTGAGTTGTCCAATAGCCAATTCAAAATATGGCTTCTCATTGTCAACAACCTTGTCAAGTTTGAATACCTTCATAGCCTTTGATCTTTTCTCAAGCTGTTAAACTTCTTTCCTAAGAACCACAAAGCTCTAATACCAATTGTTGGAAATATTATGATAGGCTAAGTGATGCAGAGCCTTGCAATATCCTCTTAAGGAACCCTATTCAACTCGAGGATTCTACAATGCCTTGGAATTCACTCAAGGAATTAGAGTTCAACTCAAGGATCAATTAGAAGTCTCTGACTTTTGGAAACTAGTATAACACTCCTCTTCAATAGCTTCACTCCCCTTAATCATTTCAAACAACTTGTCAATTCACCTTGCCTTTGTTTCAACTTCACTCTCCTTGGGAACACACATAACTTACCCCTTCATTCAACCAAATCTTGATCTCTATACTCAAGGATGCCCTTGATCCTTCTAATGCTTCAACACTCTTCAAATATCATGACTAGGAAGTTCCAACCCCCACCAAACATCAGTCTCATCTCAAACTTCAAAACTGTCTTCAATAGGCTTGTCCTACTAGCCCTGCTCAGTGAGTAATTTGCACTTTACTACAAAATTTTCCAAACACCCTAGTAACTCCTTCACCTTTCCAAATACCCTTTATTGAGTTCTTAAAACACTATAAATCTCAGTCCTTCAACCTGTGACTGGTGATCCTTGCACCTAGGTCTAATCAGCCCTCCATTTACAAAGCAACTCCTCCTTGCACACCCCCCAACATTCCAAACCATGAAACAATCTTAAGGAATGTATTAACTACAATGATTTCTAATTTTTTTTGAACCTCCATGCATTTCTAAGCACTCTTTCATCATACCCTCATTTTAAGGGTTAATAACCTAGGGCTCTCTAGAAAAGACCCTTAACAGACACAGAAAACCATTTAGATAGTTTAGACACCTCAAAATATAGCCCCCCAATTTTTTCCCACCATTATTTATCTACTTCAACCCTCAGTTCCTTCTATCCACCATGTGATGTTTTCCAAGTGCACCTTCACTGTTTTGGTTCACCAGTCACTCACTGTTTTGCCTCTTGGAACTCCACTCTACATTCAAATCATAGACATTACATATTATTTATATTCCTAAATTCCTCTCTCACAAGGAATAGAGCCACCATAGAAAGTGGGAAAGGTTTTAACTCATCCTCTTACAAAACTATTATCAAACTATCACGTTCCCTGTGACAAACAGTAGAGAACTCCAGATAGTTTTGTTAGAAAAAACCTACAAAGATATATAATTAAGGTTGAAACAAACTTAACAAAGCATTATAGTCCTTCTAAGGAAAAAAAATAGTAAATTTTGAATGGAAAGAACCTTATTTGATTACCAATTGAATCTTGAAACAATGAATTCTCTTTGTGACAGTAATTGCAAAATTCTTTTTTAATTATTTTTTTCCTTGATACATTCACTTGATCTCGCTTACCACCTATTGTGTCTTATAAAAGACATTAATTTCTATATTTTTTCCCTTTAACTGACTCAAAGACCCCTTGGGTCGATCAACTATCCCTTAACTACCATATGACAGTCATAACAATCTTTTAATAACAATTATTATTAGTTTGTTGTCACTTTGCCTCTTTTGGTGACTTAAGACCTTGGAAATATTTAATACCATACTTAAATGAACTTGTAATGCCTAAATGACCTATCTAAACCATAAAACTCACTCTAAGACCTAATTCCAACCATCTAGACCTATTATGCCAATATAGGAATTCAACTACCTATTGCATCCATATTGTCATTTTCAAGTCTTTATAGTTTTAGGCCTTGTTTATTACATCAAATGGCTTTACATACCATGTTACATCAAATCAAATGATCCTTTACATCTCTCACATTACATTGAATGACTCTTAACTCCTCACTTGTGCCATTTGGCCTAAGTTTGCCCATTCTTGGCAATGTATTACAAATTTGACGATTTTCATACTTCCCTTACAATTTGATGGCTTTAATAGCCATGATTCATCATCAAATAACTTTACAGATCTTCATTAGGCATTGATTTCCCTTGGTACCTTCATGGTCTCCTTCATAACTCCTGGTGTACCTTGTAGTTTCATGTGTCCATTGGGTGTCCCTGCATCACTAAGTTACTGAGAGGGGAGGGTGAATCAATAACTAATAAAACTTAATCCTTAATTAGCAATTATTCCTTCATGTGTAATCTAATCTAATTGCATGCATGAAAAACTGAAAAAATTAAAGCATTCATAACACTTTGACACACAATTTGGTGACCCTTCCAAATAGAAAGTAAAATTGGGTTGGGGATCCTACCCACAAGCTTTAGTACTGTAGTATAAAGTTGGATTGTTAAGGCTTACAATGATCACTTCTGATGATCTACCCTATTAGGAGCAATAAGGACTACTAGGTCCACCTTGTAAAAGTATTTACAAACATACAATGAAGTATGCACTCAATAAAGAGATTTAAATGAGACTATTAAGTCTACCTTGTGAAAGGATTTAACTGATCCACCGATTAGGATGAAGAAGTAGCTGATCTTTGATTTGTAATTTGGTTTGTTGAATGAGATTACTTTGAGTATAGTAATCACCTTGTTGTGATAGATAAATCTTTGTTTCTCCTTATACTGCTATAGCCTTTGTAATTATATCTTACACTCTTCTCTTCTTATTACATTACTTCATGCCACACATTAGATGTGATATAATGCATTACATATATACCAATCCAATTACAAATTACAAAGTTGGCCACACTACAAGTTTACACAAAAACCACAAAGTCGGCCCAACTGTAGGAACTCAAGTTCTGAAGATTGGCTCAGTGAGGTTCTAATACTTGGCATCCACTATCAAAGCTCAACATTGTCATGCACTTGGTAGATGTAGAATCTTGATCCATAGTGATCACTTCTAAGTAGTTTTTAACTTAGTCTACACTAGTAACTCAATGAATATTGTGAAACTTAGTGTATAAACTAAATCGCTCAATTCACACTACATAGCTCAGTCAATGCTATCACTATGAGCTCAATATAAATTGAGTCACTTGATTAACATTAAGTAGCTTTGTTAACACTAGACTCACATCACATCAAATGTGAACTTGGTAAGCACTACACAACTCAGTTTTCACTGATAAACTCAATATACACTAAGATGCTCGATTTGCACTACTGATCAACACCTTGGTAGTAACTGCTTGACGCAAACTGAATACTATCCCTTGGATTTGGTAGCAACTATAGAACTTGATAGATACTAAAATGCTTGGTTAACATTGTTAACTATACAATATGCTCGATAGATATTTACAATCTAATTAAGTGTATGTCACTAATAACAAACATGATTGTAATGTCAACAATAGTAAGAGTTAAATGGGGAAAAAATAGAGAAAAAAATATGATAAGGACCAGATTGGAAAGTTTAATGAAAATGTTATTCCCTTTGTATGACTAAACCTCAAAGAAAGTCAATATTGGTAAAAGATCAAGATTAGAATGTCTTCAGGCTAAGTTGTCCTCCATGCTAGTGAATAAATTATTTAGATTATGCTAAGTTTCTCATTTGGAGATAACAATAAACTTCTAAATGTGCTTTATGATAATAAAAGTTTAAAATAGTCAATGCATTTAAATTTAGTGAATTGGAGATTCAATAATACACTCAACTCTATAACAAAATTATTCAAATGATAGAAAATTACTTGCATGCAAAAAAAATAATAACTATGATCTTAATGGATGGATGTTCAAAGAATTTAGTGAATAGATGTCATTCTGATCTCTGTGATACTTGAAAGTGAAGTCCTTACTTTTATGTGCATTCTCTACATGATGAAAATCAACTATTTCTTCAATGGGCCCACCAATAGATAGTCCAATTAAAAAAGTATTGTAAGATATAGAATAGTTTAATTAAATAATTCTCACAATGAAAGATGTCTTAAGAACTATATACAAACCAACAGGTATAGCAATTGTCTAAATCAAGAAACACTTACAAAAAGTTCCACCAAAAACCATTGCTTTGATGAAAGTAAAATAGTCATAGCAGAGCAGTTTCACTTCACTTACTAGCTAGATTTTGATCATAACATAACTAGGTGGAATAAAATGCAAACAACCTTATAAAGAAGATATCCAAGTATTTTATACTGCTACAAATCAGTAACGCAATAGAAGCTTTTCCAACAATAACATAAAATCCTCACTTTGATGTCACTTGAACTCAAATAGTCTATACCACAATTAACACAAGCAGGTATGCATAGATCATAAATTTAGTAGAAAATGTGATAGTAGGAATTAAGAATTGATACTAAGATCGAGTGTCATTATGTTTAAAATAAATAGAAATCAAGGGAAGAAAAGTGCTATGAAAGGAAGAAAAAATAAATTGTAATTTAAACTAAAGTTACAAGGTTCAAATATGATTTTGAATTTGTTGATCATAAACTCCACAAAGGTGAAAATTCAAAAAAAAAAAAAAATTGACATTAAATCTACCTCATATAAATTTGTTTATTTTTAAATACAAGTCCAATGTCCAAAAAATTGTCAAAATAATTCAATACTTTGCCAAAGTGTCATCAACAACTACCAGGGGATTATAGAGGCATCAATGGAATGCTTGAATAGGCTAGTGGGAAGGTAGACCAAGATGTTGGATCAATTTTGGTTTTGGATTTAGAGGTGTCTGATGTCACAAAGAAAACTACAGTTCCAGGGAAATGAATGAGAGAAAGTATGAGAAAGAAGTAGTTGGCTAGCCCTATTCTTGAATTGGAGGAGATAAATTATATTATAGGTAGAATTTAAGATCTCAAGGAGGATTTGGATGTGAAAATCAAGAAGTTGGCTTGACCTTTTCTTTTCTAGTAGCCCTAGTCTTTTTCTCTTTGTTCTTTTTTTTCATTGTGTTCTATAGTTGGTTTCGATTGTCTAGTTGTAGGTTGTTTTTGTTCATTTTGGTTGTGCATGGGTTGGTTTTGTTAAGCATTGTTCTGTTTTAGGACTTAATTATTTTATCTATTGTAAAAAATGTTGGGGTTTCAGGCCCCTATAGAAAACTTGTTTTAGCCTTTAATCAAAATAAGATTATATTAAATATCATAAAATTCAAATGAAGTTTAGAAAGGGTAAAAGTTTGCTGAAATTTGAATATAATAGATGAAATCTAACATATCTTTTGACTTAGCTTTAAATCCCTTAAAAGGGGAAAATTGACTTTGGTAGTGGTTGTTACATTCTTATTGAATTGTTAATGTGATATAAATGTGGAATGTAAGGCACACTTTGCTCCACTTGGTTACATCAAAGATCCAAAACTTGGACTCGGCTCAAACTTGAAAATGACTCAAGAATGACATGAGAAAATGGAAAAACTTAAAATTTAGAGATTTTAATAATTTTAAAATTTCTTTCATACATCTATTATTAAAAATATTTTAGACACTATAATACCATTAAATAGAAGCTAATTTGACCATGTAAATAACTATACATGTATCAAATAAGTACAAACATAAATTTAGTTGAAGGAAATAAAAAACATAGATATATATAATGTTGAATATTGTCAAATATATATTAAATCCTTGAAATCCATGACATCAAATGTTCCCAAACATATGTGTAAGAAAAAACAAGTCTTTGTCTCTAGCCCATCCTCAGAGTAGCACGCCTGCTTCCTACAAAGCTATCTAAGGTAGGTCCTAGATGAAAGAGCATTCATAGCCTCTACCTTTAAGGTTACACTCTAATCAACATCAATTATGCCTAATTATTCTCTATCCTGATCTACCATGGCTACAAACTCAACCTCTCTCTTTTCCCAGTTAACCCACTCAAGATCCTCATTAGTGAAGATAGGACTAATAGACTTAGTAAGCCACTTTGACTCTTGATTGAGCTCTAGAGTGATCAGAGTGGAGTTAGTGTCCAAAATTTGTCTGGTGCTAATACAAAATTTGTCATGAACAAAAACTAGATCACCAAACCTTTCAAAAAAAATCTATTATGCCTCTTTAGGTGGATGTTCTCAAATACGTTCCAGTTGCACTCACATCAAGAAGCACTACATGATTGAATCTATGTAGATGGTGATTTTTTGAAGTTGTAGGGTTGTAGGCCCAAATATTTTCTACAATCTTTTTAAAATAAGAAAAAAAAAATCATTTCCAACTTTAGGCTAGATTATAAAATCAAAATGCATAAGCTTAAGAATCTTAACATATATTTCAATGTATAGTTAGTAAGAAATTCTATCGATGGCTCACACTCACCACACTCATGTTGCATTTCAAAAAGAAGATATTCCTACCCACCATCCTCCTACTATGGTTGTTGTGGCTTCTCAAAATGCAAATGCTCTCACCTGTCATGTTGCTACTATGATTGTGGATGCTCCCACCCACCGTCCTCCTACTACTGCTCACTGTCCTCTTGTTGCTACATATGAGAGGCTCTCTACCCATTCTATTGCATCTCCTAGTGGGTCCTTTGGGATGTCTCATATGTTCCTCTTTGGGTCTCAAGTTGTTGTGGGGAGATCTGCAATATCATATGTGGATGTGGCTACTTTTGAGGTAGGCCTTGGTGGTCCTGTTGTGGTTGGGAGAAGGGGACTCCATTTGAATGTGCCTATCTCTGTAAGTAGCCCCATTGTGATTAATCTAGACTCATAAAATTTTGATGAGATCTCCATAAATGTGGAGGATTACTCTTCTACTACTACTATTTTTCATTTTAGGGGGTTCTAGCCCTCTCTTCCATATTTACATGCTTGGATTTCCAAACATTGGGAACCAATCATATTAGATTTAGTTCAGATTTACCGTATGGCAAGGGCTTTTTTTATTGTGAAATTTTCAAATGTTGTAGATAGGAAATCCATCCTTTGTTGTTATTTCTCTCAGGAGGAGAGGTTCCCCCTGATGGCCAAACCTTTGTGTTAGGGTTTTGATCTGACTATTGAATCCTTTAATAAGATACCTTTATGGATAAGATTTTTAAATCTTTTGCTTCACTTTTGGCAGGATTTAGTCTTGGAGGCTATGAGGGAGGCCATTGGGAATTTCTTGTTGGTTGATTTAGAGTCTACTAATGTGTATAAGACAAAGTATGCTTGAATTCTTGTCAAGATTGATGTTTCCAAGGGTTTCCCTAAATAGATTACTTTGGCTTCTCCAAATGGTTCTTGGACCAATAATCTTGATTATGATGGTATTCCCTTCAGGTGTAGGAAATGTCATAAGATCGACTATCTCACTTCGTGGTATTCCTTTGATAAGGTTAGATTGAAGAAATCACCTTCTTGGTGGTTGGGGGTTTAAAACCATCACTATATACTTTAGAAAGTTTCCAAGGATGAGGATGGGGTGGATTTCTCATCTCAGAATGATCTTGCTTCGAAAGATGATTTTTTATTTTCTTTGATGATATGGATGTTGTCTCTAAGGTGGCTTGATTCAAAATTTTGATGATGTCCCTTCTTTTGCTATTGACTCTGTCTAGAACATTGTTGCTAGTGTTGATTTAACTATCTTATCTCCTGTTGTTGTGGGTATTGAGGCCCATGTTTCTTCTGCAAGGGTTTTAGGGGCTAGCAGTTGTGCTACCCCTTTCCCCCCTTTGGATAATCTTGTGGTCTACCCTAGTTCTTTAGGTTTATCTCTAGATTGACAAATGGTTGCTAAAAAGGTGGAGGATAGATGGACTTCAGTTAAAGGAAAAAAAATAAAAAATCCTACAAACCTTCATTTGATATGTCTTTACATTCTCAAAAGACTAGACCAAAATGTAAATCTTGATGGTATTTTTTTTTCAAGGTTGGTTTTTAGTCCTCTTGTGGGGAACTTTGGTGTGTCCATCTAGTTTTTTGGGTGGTGTTCCACAGTTTTATTTAGATCCTTCATTGTTATATCTTTCTTGTCTCTTTGTACAAGGTTTTGGATCCTTTTAAAACCTATTTTTTACTTAATCAAAACATATATTTCAATGTAGGCTCAATTTTGTCTCAATGTCTTTACACTTTTAGCTTGCAAAAATCACCCATGTTGAATTATTATATGTGTCTATCTCATGTAGTGTATTTGTTCTATCAATAGACATTTTTTTACCACTATATATAGGCCACTGAGAACCTCATGAAATTCCTTGAAATCATAGTAAAAACGCAATCTCAAATTAAGGTAACAAGTTGTTACATGGATGGGTGTGTACTGTTGGTTATGTCATCTCTAATCAATTATCTCCCGAATAGGACCATACTTATCCTCAATTCCTCCAAATATAGATCTAATGGCATCATTGGCCATCTTCATGCTATCATATATGTAGCCCATAGAGAGATTCTTCCCATCAACAATTCATAGGAGAACTACCAACTTTTCAATGACTTACAAATAATGTTAAACAAAAACAATTAAGCTACAAGTATGCATGAAAATAAGAAAAATTGAAAAGTCAAAACAAAACAAAGTATGCATATAAAATTTTAAAAAGTAAATACTAAATATTAAAATGTGAAAAATTTACCTACACTGTCTCTACACAAGGGCTCTAAAAGCCTATCTCATAAAAAATGTAATCAACCACATGTATCCCTTAAGTAGTAGCATAGGATGAGGAAGTTGACTCTACATCAGCAAACATGCATCTCAAAGTTGCCTTTGATTTCATCAAGGATAAGTGTTCCTTTGATACCATTGTGAAACCTCAATGTTTCTAACCAACATAATGGATGATGCTTCCTTGAGTTTGAAAGATTTTGCAAAGTTTTGGGTGTTTCACACATTTGATTGAGTATGAAATTTTGACAATTTTTTCAAGTTATTAAAATTCAATGAAACTATCTAGATATGTTTTAGATGAATTATCTAAACTTTTTCTACACTCAAAACTATAAAAGCATGCTGAAATCTATGAATTATTTAGAAACATGTAAATATGGAGTTTTATTGTAGAAATTACAAAGCTAATAGATTTTGTCTTGAAAAAGAAACCAATTTCACTACGAATAAATGCTAGGCAATATACAAGATTTCTACATCTTCAAATTTGCATCTACATACCAATAAATTGATGTTGTATTAAAACTACAATTTCTAGAAATTAATAGCAGCAAGAATTATTATTTTGATCACCCTTGTATTGCAACTCAAACCCTTGATAAATACCAATGAAATGTATCTCCAAAGGAAGGTTGATCAAGCTATTCTTTGCACCTTGCCTACCAATGACTCATGTAAAAAATTGGAAATGAATACAAAGTTGCAAACCCCTTCCAACCAGCAATGTATTGTCTTACAAAATCAATCCTCACTAATTAGGGGGAGAACCTCTGATAGACTAGTATGAAAATAACTGCAAACCAACCAGCAACCTTAGTGTATAGTTTCACCACCTCAAAGTTGTACAACAATTGACAAAAATTGCAAAGTTTCTTCTTGAAACCATTGTCAATGAGAAGAGAAATTCATCAAGTATGGAGAGAGAAAAATCATCAAATTTAACATTTGAGAATGGACTCTTAAGTCCCTATACATTCTTTCTTGTGAGAGCTCAAACACATTCCTTATGAATATGGGATAAAAGATATATTCTCACATATTTTCTTTTGTTTTAATTGAATTTATATAACTTATATGTTTCTTTCCATAGTTTTGACTTAGGCACCATTTAAAATAAAATTAAGTCACTTAAAGAACTAATTGATGGGTCATGGCCCTATTTTCCTTTCAAATGATCATTAAAATGACTTTATTATAAGTCATTTAATATCATTAGTTATTCTCTTTTTAATAATTCCTACGTCAACCATTAATTGCCACTGTAATTGGGGTTTTGTCTGGTCATAAAGTGCCCTATTAAATTTAGCAATTAGGGTTTTGTCTGGTCCTAAGAAATGCTCCAAACAAAGGTAGAAGTAAACATCAACTGATAACATTGTGCACTATACTATGACTACCTCTAGTAGCCACTATCAAATATAGTAACTACTAGGATAATTGATTGACTATAAATATTAAGTCCCTCAAAATGAACCAAATGAAAAGACAATATGCCTAGACTTGGCCAATAACTACTCTGCACTTGGGAGATGTCCAAAAATAGCAAGTAACAATGAACCAATATTTTCTCTATCCAAACAACTAGGCTACAAGGGTCATAGTGATGGACTAATCCCACAATCATTGTACTGATTAAAAAAAGGGGACAATGTAGTCCTTCTCTCCCAAAAATTGCTTTTCTCGAAGCAAGCCTAGAGAAAAACTAACATCACAGTCCACTTGGATCCCAAGGGTAAGTTGTTTAATGTCCCTATTGTACACAACCAACTCCTATACCATCAACACCCAAATAATTAACATCAATAACAAAGTCATATGAGAACTAAGTATAGGCTCTAATGGAGTAAACAACTCATCATAACTCAACCTAATTATAGCACCAAATCTTCGAGCATTGGAGTTCCAATATAACTAATAGTCACATCTAGATACACTACAAAAATAGAAGTAACCATAAAAGCTAGTAATACAACCACCATCTCCAACTTTGTTAAAGTGTCCTGGATGTAATGACACTAAAATCAAACTTGTAGTTGTTGAGCCCATCTAAAAAATATGGGGAGATTAATTAAATATATGAATTATTTAATTTATATGATGACTTTAAAAGAATGGTTAGTATGGCATAAATGTAGAGTCGATCCACATTGATAAATCAACAAGTCCTCTAGGTGTGAATCAAAGGATAAATGATGAGTAATCACAACTATATGTTAAACATAATAAAATGCTCCAATATTTGTTAATGGATCATCATCAACTATAGCAGAATCATGAGATGGATCTAATCTTTGATCTCCTATTGTTGGTGTAGAATAACCTCTAACAACTTACTCTGCAAATCCCACCAGAAAATCCTTATGAGGAAGCATTGCAATGCCCCACTCAGAGATCCTTGGAACAAGGATAAATAAAACCAAATACTTTTTTTTTTGAAGTAATAACCATGGATTCAAACCAAATCAATATGAAATCAATCTAATGATTGCAATTGAAGACTTAACCAAGCAATCCCAAGATCCAACAAATCTCCAAGCATCACTACTTACCAAAACAACCAAGACCAACTATAAAAGTTTACACAAACATGAAACCAATAATCTTTGCCTTGTTAGGGCCTAGAAGGGGGTACAACCCAAGAGGGTACCTAGAACACCCTTCAACTCTCAACAAAAAAGTCTGGAGATACCTATTGTTTGCCCGAGTAGGTTTTTACAAGAAAATAGGTGGCACTTTTCCAACGTCGTATGAAATTTTATAGTACATCTAGGTGATACTTTTCTAGTATTGCATGATACTACTTACTACACTTTCAAGCAGTGCACAATAGACCTTAATACTTTCGTGTGCAAGGTATTTTTTAGTGCCTAATATTCATAAATTGGCTAATTTTAGAATTTTTTGGCTAGTAATTTGGCTAATAATTTAAGATTTGATAAAACCTAAATCACCAGAGTTTTATAAAATTTAGTTCTAGAATATTTAAAATCGCACAATCATTTATTTTATTGAAAAAATTAAACTCAAATATTTGCTACAATATTTGTTACATGATTAGATTTGAGTCACCTAAATATAATATATTAGTGGAGAAATTAAATTGAGCTGACCAATAATTATCATAATTATTAGTTACTTTAGGGATAAACCACCAATACTTAGTCTTCACTATTGATTTAAAGTATATGTAATGATCCTCATAATATTCCACAAGGTAAAAAAAATGTCCAATTTTGATTTGTAATATTCCATGGTGATTAATGAACTTCCTATTATTATTGAGATTCCTCAATATATTATACAAAAAAATTATGATTCGAAAATAATCGCCAATATTAATCATATTTAGAATAAAAAATTGAGAGATTCGCCAATAGAATTTTTTTTTTTTTCAAAATAATGAAAGATTTGCCAATATTTTATATCTTTTTTTGGAGGTGGCTTTCTTGAAGTTTACCCTAATCATGTGATACTTTACTAGTGTCACACTATAGAACTTAATACTAATAGTCGATACTTTCCATTATCGTACAACATTTCTCTCCAAGGCGTGCAATACTTTTCCAATATCACCCAATGCTAAATTTTTGTCACTCAGGATTGCGAACAAATAACCTAAAGAACAATCAAAAGAGGAAAAGAGTTAGAACCTCCACACTGGGGAGTATCGGATCCACAATGACTGAGGAGTAAACACTTCAAATCATAATGAATATCACATAAGCCTAACATTTCAACCATAACATCTAATCCAAGTATCTAATGTAATCATGCAAAAAAAACATCACAGTGAACATACATGTGCATAAATAAACTACCCCAATGAACTAAAATAACATAAATCACATGGAAACATATTCCAAAAGAAATGGAGTACCATGTGAGCATCCAACTCTAGAACTGAACATAGAGAAAGGCCCACTCTGTACACCGATCCCTAGCAATGGTAAAGGTTGCTATGCCCCCTAAACACATGGAACTTGTAGGCCCACTCCCATCATGATGATAGAGATAGTGATTTGACCCCAAATGCACATAAAGAAAACCATCCATGGCTAACACTCATGCTAGACAGTACAAAGGATTAAAACCAAGATCATGAGGCAATGCAATACAATAGGTCCTAGTCAAACACTCTATGGGTCTAATGTGTAGGGACTTTGGTAGAGATTACATTTCTTGGTACTCTCAAGCTCAACATAACTATAGACCATTCACCTCGGTACTCCCTCGAGAGGCCAATGTGTTGCATCCCTAGATGAGTCCTACGAATAATGTATTTTCTTATCTTGGTTAATTAACCATGAATTTATTTAGTTATCACTTGTTAGAAACTTCTACATGTATATCTTGTCAAGAACATGACCTAGGGTTTTGAGATAAGTCCCTTCACTTACCTTACCCTACATATCGATGCTCATCACATGATGAGTGCCCATAGGAAATGCAGTTTCCCAACCCAACCCCAATGAACATAGCTCAACTAGCAAGCAATTGAGAGCTTGAGTCTCATAAGAATTTGATAAGTGGATGCTTACATGCTTGTGTGTGGGCACACCAAATGCATGATGATCATAGATAGCAAGGGTTGGATGAGAAACATAAAACCACAAGAAAATAAATCACTCAATTGGCCTATATCTGGGAGTATGGATTTAGAATGAATCCCAATGCAATAAGAAAATACAAGAAGGGTCAAAAATATATCCCTATGGATGATCTAGATCCATGACCAACTACAGTGCCAAGAAAACCTGTGAAAGTAGGGTAGTACACAAATTGAGCTGAAAACCAAAAATGTCAGAAACCTCAATAATTAAAATTCATTGTGTCTTTGGGGTCAAAAAATATGAATATCAAATAAAATCTGGGTTCAAAGTTTGTATGAAAAAATGACCATCATAAAAACATGAAACCCCAAACCTTAAAGTCAAAAAGAACTTGAATAATCGTACCTGCCCAACTGGGTAGAGACAACATACACAAATTGAAGGGAAGACTATTTCTCTGCCTCCTAGCAAATTGTTATCCAAAAAAGACTCTAAAATAGAGTCAACATAAAAAATGGGAGAGCCCTACCTACCAGCCAAAAGGGGAAAATCACGAATGCACATGATAAAATAATCACTCTACGGAGGTCACCCAAAAGCTCAGAAAACCAAAGTCTCCCCGAGCTGGATCCAACAAGACCAACCTTGAAACAATCCCACACCCATAGCTCCTGCAACAAATCAAATACTAATTTCTCCTAAAGAGGAGTTGGATTTTGGTCTCAAAATTTCTAATTCAAAAGTGAGAAGTGAGGGAATAATTACCTTTTGGGATATATATTCACTTTTTAAAACTGGAATATCATATTAGGAAAAGAATAGGCTCACTAGAAAACTCTTTTCAACCTAGATAAAATTGAGAAATTCTAATTAAATGGAATTCAACTACAACAAAGTTGTTAGGAATTAAAATAATTATATCAAATATAAAATTCCCTTGAACTATTAAATCACGATATTTCAATATAACTTTCATGACAATTATGAACCTCTAAATGCACAGAAATGGTCACTGGTCTAATCACATAATTTAAATAAGTCTAGATTTATTAAATCATCAGAGGGTTTAACTAATCAATTAAATAGGATAAGTCCACCATACAATGATGAAATTGGCTAGGTAAGAACAATTGAATCACTAATTCCATGTGCCACTACCAGGGATATAAATCCTGCACATTAAACAACACAATCAAGTGCGATTGCATATAATAATATAGCCAAAGTAATAAATGCATTAAATCACAATAAATAGTCATTTATTTAATTGAATTAAAATCTATTTAAATCACTCACTACATCATAAAAAATCTCAAATAAAGAATAAAGTAAATAGTTGTAGCAACAAATCAAAGTATCTAGAATCCAATAATTCCATCATATAATCATAACAGAGTATTTGTCCAAATAAAAATTAACCAAATGTCATCATAAACTATCATGTCACATCAATAAGCATCATCATGTAGATATGATCAAACTAAACAACATAGCATCTAACATCTATGATACTGGTAAATCAAAATAAAGTATTTGACCATTAGGTCATCTCAAATGTCCTTGAACATGAGTATCAAAGTATCTCTTGAAAACAAACATAACAAGGTACAAAATGAAAACATGGGAGACACTGCATCTTCCCCCACTAGGCATAGGCTTACACCTAGAAGCCTACAAAAAGATAAGGGTACAAATCTCTTAATCATATAACATCTTTCCAAGTCACAAAAGTCTCATCACTCAGGTTCCACTGGACCCTTACCTACTCTATGTTCTAACCTTTGAGGACCAGTCTTTGATACTGAAGAATATGGATGATCTTGAAAGAAAGCTTCATTTCCTCCATCTATAAAGCATCCTAATCAAGAACATAGGTCACATCAAGAATATACTACCTCAAAATAGAAACATAAAAAATATCATGGATGTGTGATAGGATAGGTGGGAATGCTAGTTGATAAGCAACAAGACCGATCCTCTCAAGGATCTCAAATGGTCCAACAAAATGTGGTGCCAACTTAGAGCCTTTCCCAGGATAGATGGGGCTCTTCCTTTAACACACTCTCAAAAACACATTGTCACCAACCGAAAAGTGATGATCTAGCCTATGGGCATCTGCATATTTATTCTACCTATCCTGAGTAGTAACCAAATATTCTCTAATACAAAAAACCTATTGCTCCATATCATGAAGCATCTCTAGGTCTTAAATCAGTCGGACCCCTAAACAATCCCAACTCAAAAGGGGTACGACATGGTCTACCATACAGGGCCTGAAAACATGACATGCCAAGAGAACTATGGTACCAATTATTATAGGAAAACTCAACAAGGTATAGATAGTCCTCCCACTTCACTTGCCTATCCATCACATACATCTAAAGCATGTCTCTCATAACCTTGTTGACTCTCTCTGTTTGACCATCAGTCTCTGGGTGGTAAGCTGAACTAAAATTGAGTTTTGCACCTAAAGTATGTTGGAGAGATATTGATAATGATGAGATAAACACTAGATCTCTATCTGATATAATTTGTAGATGGATTCCATTCAATTGAATAATGTCTTCCAAGAAAACATAGACTACAAAAGAAGTTGTGTAGGATGCTCTCATGGGTGAAAAATGTGCTACCTTGGACAACTTGTCCACTGTCACCTTGATATATCATGTCATCATAATAAAATAGGAAACCCTATGATAGAATCAATGGATATAGTATCCTACTTCTATTCTAAAATGGTATGGGGTTGCAAAAGGCCAATCAGATGCTGATGCTCTACCTTCACTCTCTAGCACTCTAGACAAGAGTAACGTGAATCACCACAATTTAGGTGATTCAATGATTTGACATAGGCTAATCAATTCATTGTGAGTCAATAAATCAACTCACCAATTTTTGGGCCAGAAATTTCCAAAATCACCATGAATCACAATTCACCAAAAATTTCCCAAAATCACCTTAAATTGGCTCAAAAAATTGACCACTGCGAGCATAAGTTTGTAACTTAAAAACTTGAAAAATTAAACAATTTTTTTTGGGTTGTCTTTCCTCTTTCTTATAACCCTAAATGGCCTTCTAATTGTTTAGTATGAGAAGAAGAGAGGAAAAATGAGAGAGAAGAAGAGAAAAGAGAAACCATAAGGTTGCAAACAACAAGAAAGAAGAGCATCAAGGAGATCTAGAATTAGTTTGGAGAGGCCATAAGATTGCATTGGGAGCTTAAATGAGCCAATAGAGACATTCCTCAATTTATAAGAGGTAAGTGTTGATTGTTTTTGTATCTTAGTGTATTTTTCATTCTTTCATCAATTTTTTAAAGTTTTCATCTATAAATCTTGAATATCTTTTATTTTCTAGTTTCTACATGTTTTTAACTAAATTGCAAGGTGTAATCTTGCAAACCCTTCAATGGTTTTAACATTTTATAACAAATTGCAAACATCTTTTTGATTTTACATTGTACAATTTGCTCAAAAATAATGTAGAGTTTGCTGATTTTTTTTTAGTTTAGGTTTCTAATGGATTTTTCTTATTGTAGCAACTTTAGCTTTCATTTTCCATAATGCCTACAAAGGATGAGGCTTAGATCTATACTAAATAATTTCCTAGAAGAACAAAATATCAAACAAAATATTTTTTTTGTAAAGAAATAAACTCAAGTGGAATCTATAGATTAAAATATCATATTGCAGGTATACCTAAACATGATATTACCTCATGCACTAAACAAACAACTAAGCTAAAAAAAATGTTACATGGAATTAGAGGCTTTGGAACAAGAGAAGTTAAATAATAAAAGACAACTTGAACAGTTAGGTTCTATTGGCTCCCATGTGCCCTCATCCATATCCATAGGTTACATTGGAGAGGGTTCTTCTTGGTCTCCATATCATTTTAGTGCTAGTGCTAGTGCTATTACTATTACTAGTCCTCATGCTAGTGCTTGTCCTAGTGCTACTTGTTCTTATACTGAGTTTGGGCTTATTATATTTCATCCTAGAATGTAGAAGTCCAAATTGGATAGTTACTTTGTGCCACTCACTACTGCTAGCTTACAACCCTTGTTTGAGAGCATGAGTAGTTTGAACAAAGAGATTCATGATGCTACCAGAAAACAAATTTGCAAGTTTTGGTACTTTTTCAACATTCCATTTATTTCAACGAGGTACTTATTTCTTTTTTATTTATTCTCTTAATTAATTATTTAATCCTTCTACTTGTGTAATCATAGATTCATATTTGTTATTGCATAATGATTTATTGTCTAAATTTCTAATCATAATCTATTTGTGATAGGACTCCTTATTGGCAAGGCATGGTAGATGTTTTAACTAATTTTGGTCTAGGATTTAAAGCCCCTACTGAGGCTGAGTTGAGTGGCTACCTCTTAGATGAAATGGTAGAGGACATGAAGTTTGAGCTAGCCAACCAGTGAAAGGAATAGACCATAAAGGGTTGCACCATTATGACTGATGGTTAGACAGATAGGAGGGGAAGAACACTCCTCAATTTTCTTGTTTCCTGTGGAGGTGATTGATCATTCTACTTTCTTTCATGATAATTTAAATTTTGATTTTTGATTTTTATTTTATCAATAAGAGGCCGAAGCCAAGATTAATTATTAATTATTATTTTATTAAGCATGGGTAGATTCTAACCCAAGACCTCTTCAATAAGAGGGTCACAATTTACCATTGTGTTGTAGGCTCTTGCCTAATTTAAATTTTGATTTGTTGATTTCTAATTTGTTGATTGTTAATTTCCTAATAGTCCATGAATCATAATCATGATAATTAAAAATTTTACTCTATTTCAATTTTGTAGGATCCACCATGTTCATCAAATCTATTGATTCTTCCTCTCAAGTCAAAAATACCACATACTTGTGTGAGGTTATTAAGGAAGTCATAGAAGAGATGGGGGAAGAACATGTGATGCAGGTGGTGACTAATAATGCAACAAGTTATGTTGCTACTAAGCTTTTGAACTTTAAGTTTAACAATTTAACTTATCAAAGTTTGAACTTTTCTAATTCTAAGTTTGTTAACATGTGTAAAATTCTAATTAATTTTGGACTCCTTGTGCCACACATTTTCTTGACCTTGTGTTGGAGGACATTGGTAAAATTGAGTGGGTCAAATCATGTGTCAAAAGGGCAAAAAGTATATGAAAGTTTATATAAAATCATGCATTTGTCCTTACCACAATGAGGGAATACATTAGGGAGTTAGCTTGTCTAGGCATCATGAGGTTTGCCTCAAATTTCATCACACTGAAGTCCTTGATGACATTAAGGGAAGAACTAAGGCGCATGATTGTTGGGGAGGAGTTTTTTTCTTCTTCCTATGCTAAGACCACTATGGGTATAGATGTGGAGAATCTATAAGAATTTGGTATAGCTCTGATACCATGTAAGAATTTTCCTTAGGGAAAAATCACCCAAGACCAAGAAGCTCAAAACTAGCACAAAATAAACCAACAGAGTATGATTATAATAACAATATGATATTCAATTGATTTAATAGTACACTAGGAGTGCCTATATATAAAGGTCTCTAGAATGCTTCTAGAATGTCTAGGAGTTAGTAATATGATAAGCCTCACAACTAAGCACATGTTCACCAGGAGTGGATTATCCTCCATTAAGCATAAGAGTCAGTGCAATGATGAGAAGATAAGCCTACAAAGGTGTGTCACATAATATTATGTTGTAGACACCATGTGCTTAATTAAGAGTGCGAACAACTATGTTGTCTACATGACAACTCAGTTGATTATGCAAACTCTAGTGTTGTAGACACCATGTGCTAAAATAGAGTTGCTTACTCTTGTATTGTCAACATGACAAGTCATATGAGTAGGCAAAATCCTAGGTGTCTAACCTAATAAATAATAAAATAATGCATTAATCCTAAGTAAACTTAAGTAAAGTGTAAATAATAATTATTTACACTAACCCCCTCCCCCCCCCTTTAAGTGTAACTTAGGGGAATGCACTTAAGCTCACAGAAGCTATGATGAAATGCATAATGGGTCCTAGCTACTAGGCCATGTTAGATACCCAAGTACAAATGCAATGAAATCTATCTGAAAATGGAGAAAGAGAGGAAACCTCATGGGAAAAATCCTCCCTTAAAAAGAGAGATATGTACAATAGAGAAGAGAAGGATCATGTGACCCCCTGGTGAAAAATCCCTCACCCCCAAGAGATCTCATGAATGAAGACACTTGACCTCTATGAAGGGCTTGGTGAAGATGTTGGGTACCTGCTACTTAATAGGACAATGTTGTAATGCAATGACCTACTCATGAATCAAATCTCTGATGTAGTGCATATGAACCTCAATATGTTTGGTGTGCTAATGTTGCACTAGATGTTTTGAGATCTCAATAACACTCTGGTTATCAAAATGAATGATTGTGGGTCTAGGTAGATCAAAACCAAACTCCTTTAGAATCTTCTACCACCAAATAGCTTTTGTCACCATAGCCACAACTCCTTGATACTCAGCCTTAGTCAATGAAAGAGAAATGGTGTTATGCTTTTTACTCTACCAACAAATGGGGCTGGAACCAAGATGAAACATATATCCTGAAGTAGACTTGCGAGAATCAAGGTCCCCTACATAGTCTAAGTCTATATATCCCACTAACTAAAGTCTTATACCAGCTGCATAGTGTATCCCATGTGTATGTTTACCTTGGATATAGTGCAAGATTCATTTGGCTACCTTCCAATGAAGCTCATGTGGCTCTTGCATGAAGTGAGAAACCATGCCAATTGAAAATGAAATGTCAGGGCATGTATGTGTCAAGTAGATGAGGCTTCCAACCAACTATCTATACAAAGTCACATAAACAAGTGGAGTGGAACCTTTGTTTCTAACTTAACACCTGAAAGAAAGGGAGTAGGTGCATCCTTATAGTCACTCATGCAAAACTAAGCAATAAGATCAAGAGCATACTTGAGTTGTGATAACATTATCCCTAATGAAGACTAATGTATCTCGATTCCAAGGAAATAGTGTAGTAGATCAAGTTTGTCATCAAAAACCTATCCTATAAGGTAGCCTTGACACCATCAATAATAGATGCTATGCTCCCTATAATGATCAAGTCATCAACATAAAGCACAAGAAGCAAATATGAATCATTCCTCTAAAGAATGTAGACATTCAAATCATAATGACATCTGGTGAACCCTTTGGAGAGAAGGAAAGAATCCATCTTGGCATACCAAGCTCTTCGAGCTTGTTTAAGTCCATAGAAAGATTTCTTCAATTTGAAACCCAAGGTAGCATCTTGTATGAATCCCTATGGCTGCTCTATATATGTCTCCTCATGGAGATCACCATTCAAGAATGTGCTTTTCACATTCATCTAATGAACAACCCATCGCTGAGCTACTGCTATAGCTAGTGTGAAATGAATAGAATTCATTTTTGCAATTGGTACAAAGTTCTCAGTGTAATCAATACCAGGTACCTGAGAGAAACCTTTTGCAATAAGTTGAGCCTTATGTTTATCAACACTTCCATCTACTACAAATTTAGTCTAGTAGATCCACTTACACCGAACCAATTTTCTTCCCTTGGGAAGAGAGACTAAGTCCTATGTATCATTTCTCATAAGATAGTTATATTTTTCCTCCATTGCTCTATCTCATTCTAGAATACCTGATGCTTCTTTAATTGATTGTGGATCTAAAGCAACTACAATATAAGCATGTTGGAGTGAGTTGTGTTGTGATCTTGTCCTTTTGGTATCAAAAGGATTCTCTACCAATGGTCCTACTGCATCTAATGTCTGCTTAGCCCATCTAGGTATATTGGAAGAATATGTAGTAGGAGTATCCTCAAACTCTGCTAGCTGATGCCTCTATGTGGATCATGGGTGCACATCTTCCAAGTCACTTTTATCACCATCACTCTCTTCAATGAAGGAGGAAGAAGGAGGAGTTGAAGAAGTAAAGCTTAAACAACTTTTGTCAAAATGTACACTCCTTTCATAGAATATATCATGTGTCTCAGGATCCATCAACTTGTAGGCTTTATGTGAGTCCACAAATCCAACAAAGATGCAAGGTTTGCTTTGAGCTTCTAATGCCTTGAATTTTTGTGTAGCTATTCATGCCCATGTTGGACAACCAAAGACTCTAAAGTGCTTAACCATAGGTTTCCTTCTAGTCCATGCTTCAAAAAGTGTTATACCATCCAAATCGTTATGAGGATTCCTATTCTGGATATAGTTAACACAATTCATTGCTTCATCCAAAAAGATTTGATCAAGAGACTTGTTTAGTAGAATGCAAGTGGTTATCTCTTTGAGAGTTCTATTTTTCCTCTTAGCAACACCATTCTATAGTGGCATATATGGTATTGAATGCTGAAGGTCAATTCCCTCTTGAGTGTAAAAGTCTATTAGTCTTGTGTTCACATACTCCCCCCCATTATCTATTTGAAGAACTTTGATGCTTTCCTTGACTACTTTTCCACTTGAGCCTTGAAGCTGATAAATTTTTCAAGCACTTCACTCTTATGAGCCATGAATAAAACCCAAGTAAAGTGAGAGTAGTCATCTATGAAGGTGAGTGCATAGCAAGACTTGCCAAATGATGGCATTGGAAATGGGCCAACTACATCACTATGAACCAATTCAAGAACACATTGTGCTCTCCAAGACTTCCCCTTTTCATACATTTTTTTAGGATGTTTTCCAAGTGAGCAACTTGAACAAACACCTTCAAAAAACTAAACTTGAGGTAGACCATTAACCATTTTCTTGTTGCTAAGTTGTTTATGATATTTGTAGTTGAGATGTCCAAATCTCTCATGCCACAATTTGCTTTCTATATTTGAATGTAATAACAAGGCTTGTGCATTTAATTTTGGCATAGAGGAGGAGAAAGTGTAAAGCCTTAAATCATGATTGGCTTCACCTATTGCAATCATAGAGTAATCCTTAATGCTTTTCACTACCACTAAATTTGGAAGAAATTCAACTTTATTTCCACCTCCATAGTGAGTCATTTGGTAGACTAAAAGAAGGTTGGAGGTAAGATTAGGAACATATATAACATCCTTGAACACTCCATTGTTCATCTCAACTTCACCTTTACCTTAAACTTCCACCTCAGTATCATCACCTACAAAGATGTATGGTACCTTTTAATGTGTCATGAAAGAAAAATCTTTCTTTGACGCACCCATATGATGTGTGGCACCTGAATCAATGATCCATTCTCCCTGATTAACAATGTTATCGAGTAAAGCATGCCCTTTACCCTTAGAATCTAAAGATGAAGATGCTTTCTCTTTATAAGAATTAGGTAGTGGAACATTGTTTTTCTTCATGATGTGCTTCAACTCATCAATTTGTTTGTGATAACCTTGATGTTCATCACGACCCATCTTCTTACAATAGGCACACTTTTTCTTCTCTTGATTAGTGTCCCCCTTTTTGTTGAGGAAGACTTGCCTTGTTGATTTTGTGTTGGTGTTGGCTTTTCTATGTCCTCTTGTTTGTTATTCTTCCATTTCTTCTTTTTGCCCTTTCCTTTGTTTGAACTTTGACCAGCTAAATTTTGAGAACCCTCATTATTAGCCACCAATGCCTTAGACTTTGAAGACTTGAGAATCCCCATTGTTTGTAACTTAGTTTGTTCATACTCTAACAAATGAGCATAGTCATAAAAAGTGATTTTCTTATAGGAAGCTCCTAAGGTAGTCTTTGTGGTGTTGAAAGAAGAGACAAATGTGGAGCACTCAGATGGTAGCTTATTATGAATGAGATAGATCAACCTGTCATCTTTAATAGGACTACGACAATCATCAAGCTTTATTCTTAATTCATTCCTCTTAATGATAAAATCTTGTATAGAATCAAAGGTCTTAGGATCTAGGGAGACAAGATCATCTTCAATTTTGTAAACATTCTCCTTAATCACTTTACCATATAGGTTTTTGAGGGCATCCCAAGTTTCCTTGGATGTATCATACTTCATGATCTGATAGAAGATCTTGTCTTCAACCCCAAACCTAATATCACTTAGGGCTTTCCTATTTGCCTTTACCCAAGCATTGATAACACTTTGAGATACTTTATCAGCTATTGGTTTAGGAAGGGAACCATCTACATAGTGAGAAACTAAATCATGCATCAATTGACACCAGATTTTAATAGACCATGTTTCATAGTTATGTGGTGTTAATTTTGGAATCTTAAGATTTCCCATGATGCAAGAAATGAAAGATAATAGCAGGAAAAGAGGAAAAAAACACCAAGAGACACCCCCCTATTCACTCAATCAAGAATACCCCCAAATGAAAGATTTTGGCACTTTATACTTAGTGCGATTACAATAGCCATTTGCCAATTTTGGCCTTAATGGTCTTTTGATTTGTTGTTTACAATCTCCTTTTGGAGTTCAAATTTGGAACTTTCAATGTATCTCAGATATACAACAATTCTAAAGATTTATCAAAGCATTACGCTGCAAAAAAGACCTAATTTTAAAAGTGGTATTTTTGTCCACACAATCCTATAATCTAATTACAGATCTAGAAATTAGACAACAAATTATTCCCTTTCAAAATAAATAGAACTTGATTTGGAGTCTAGATGAGCCCGTACGAAGTAATTGAAGTTGTAAAATGCAGGATTGGACAGGTATAGTATCAAAAACTATAATTTCTGACAAATCTGTACACTAAAACTAGAAAATAATAGCATCACAATTTATTTTTTGGAAATTCTAGCCAAAATCAAAAAAATTACACCTAACTTGGATTCTGGATGATTGAGATATGGCCTCCCAAAGTCAAACTATCAAATCAAAATTGAACCTAGAGAGGGGTCTGATCAGCAAAATACTAGGTTAAATTTGACATCTAAATAGCCGTCACAACAGTGCAATTTGGCCTGTTGATGACGATCAAATGGCCATCAAATTTAATGTAGGGATTTGATGATGTTAGCAAAAAAATCCTCCTTGCTGATGTGGAAAATGACTAGTTGTATGGACTATGACATGTCCTATACAAATATAGCTAAGTCAATGTCTACATGTCCTCGCTGGCAGGTGACTAGGCCCTACATACATGGCAGGCAAAAGCTAATGTGTACAATGATTTATGTGTCTGCTGATAGGCTTATGTGTCATAGGTTCTACTTACCGACTATCTATTGGTGGCTAAGGTGGAGTCCTGCATGGTCTAGGTGGGAAGGAGTCACTGGAAGGAGAAACCACGGTAGGGCAATGATATCAGAAGGATGGGACAACCGAAGGATAGGATCTTGGCAGTGTCTAAGGATGTCAGCGGTGACTATTTGAGGAAGCCAGTGACTATGGGTTTAATCCCACATTCATTGTGCAACACTTATATGTGTTCAATAAAAGAAGAAGCCCACGAAGGTTCCCAGTGGCTTGAAAGCCATGATGTGCTAATTTTTTAATTGGACTACCAGAATATTGAAGGCTAGTACTGGTTGTGATAGATGTCAGATTTGTGATCGGCCAAAATTGTAGATGCTACCGAATGTGGTCATCCAGCCAAGATTGTTTGATCCACCAAAAATTTTAAAGATGCTTGATTCTAAGGAATATTCCTTTGAATATCTTGTGGGGACTAGGATTTCACCACTTGGTTCTTGGAAAAAAAAATCTCTAAAAGCCTAGTAGGTTGATTTTTTTTTTTTGAAAATACAAATTTAAAAATTGTAGAGAAAATGAATATAGATCTGAAAATAAATTAAGCAGATCTAAAAATGATCATATCAAATTTGAAAATTGGGTCTTCAAGTGCTAGTTTGCAAAAAAAAATTGCCTCAAATTTGACTATGGCCCAACATAGGCAAATTTATAGTCAATTTTCATTGAATCAACACTCTAGATGTAATGGTGAGGTCCACTTTGGCTCTAGATGCTCCCAATAGCTGTAGATACTCTGGATTTGAATCGAGGTGTCCTTAGAGAGGTGAAGCAAGAATAGTCTCCAATGGCTATGAAATGATGCATCTATGGCTTTGATACCATGTAAGAATTTTCCTTAGAGAAAAATCACCTAAGAACAAGAAGCTCAAAAACTAGCATAGAATAGACCAACAGAGTATGATTAGAATAACAATATGATATTCAATTGATGTAATAGTACACTAGGAGTGCTTGTATATAAAGGCCTCTAGAATGCTTCTACAATGTCTAGGAGTTAGCAATATGATAAGCCTCACAACTAAGCATATGTCCACCAGGAGTGGATTATCCTCTATTAATCATAGGAGTTAGTGCGATGATGAGAGGATAAGCCTACAAAGGTGTGTCACATAAAATAATGTTGTAGACATCATGTACTTAATTAAGAGTGTGAATAACTATGTTTTCTACATGACAACTCAGTTGATTATGCAAACTTCAATGTTGTAGACACCGTGTGTTAAAATAGAGTTGCTTACTCCTATGTTGTCTATTGACATATCAGTCAAGTTTGTTATTAGTGACACACACTTATTTAGATTCTGTATAGCTATCAAGCTCATTGAATAGCTTATAGTGTTTGCCATGTAATTTAGTAGCCACCGAGAAGATTTAATTAGTGTGAAGTCCAACAATTCAAACCATGCATTTTTGTATATACCAAGTTTATCAGTGGTTACTAAGCATTGTAGTGTCCATCAAGTTCATAGTCAATCATGCTATGCAAAGTTAGTATTAACTTAGCTACTTTATGCTAACCAAGTGATTTAGTGTTTGTTAAGTTGCACAATATCTACCACTTCACCAGTGCAGACTGTTGGTTTTAATTTTTGCATTATAAAATTCCTTTGTCTAGGTATAAAAATTTAGATTGGAATCCATTAATGGTGAATAGGGTTTCTAGCTAAATCTTCCATTTGTTAGCTTTTGAATTTTTTTCTTAAAACCCTATGTCTCATTCCATTTAAAAAAAATTCAAGCGTGAAATATTTGAAAAAGGGACTTGGGTGAATATTCTATTTTCTTTTTATTTTTTTGTGCCCTTGAGTTACCTTTCGTCTTAGGTTCCTCACTGTCTAATTTGAATAAGGTCTACCATTGTCATTACCTCGCTATAAAAACATGAGCACTTTTTATACATAGCAAGGTAGTGAGTGCCAAAAAGTTTATAAAATGGGATCGTAAAATGAAGATACGACGGTCAAAGATTTTTTTTGGGCCAACTTTTCAGTCACGTGCACCTTGCAAGTACTGTCAAAAGAGGAAAAGGGACCCAGTAGAAGCAGCCAAAAGTTGGCATCGAAATAAAGGTCTTTCCAATGCCTCACTACCTTGCTATCGAAAAAAATAAGCATCTTGTCATTAGCAAAGTAGCTAGGTGCCATGAAATCAAAGACACAGTGGCCTCCAAATTTCTTGATAACCTGCATGGTCTATCCAAGTGGCATGACAAGTAATAACTACTATTGTCAGAAGTAGTTAGTAGGAGCGATGGTGATTTGATGGGTTATTATATTTCATGAAGCTAAGTTTTATTCAAGTCATCGGAGCTCACTACCTTGCTATCAAAAAAATTTGACATCTCACCGTTAGCAAAGTAGCGAGGCACCATAAAAGAACACATGGTGGATCCTCAAGTAACATTGATGGGTGACTAGGAATAAAAGTAAGGTCTTTTTGGGTGCCAGCAGTGTAAAATTTCCTACGTCATCAATGCCTCAGACCCACACCCCATTCATAAAGTGTATAAGGGATCTTGATCATCAGATCAAACTAGAATCAATAGTCCTTGCTATCTCACTATGGAAAGTTGCAAGTTGTTTACTCTATGTGACATAGCAAGTATGGGACCCACCACTCTTCAGGGTACTTTGTGCAGTTTCTCCACCTTTGATTTAGTCTCAGATCAATGGCCATCACTATCTCACCATGATGAGTTGCTCAGAGGATATGTATAGCAAGGTAGCGAATGAAGGCCCACCATTGTTCTTGTAAGCAATGCAATAATGTATCATCCATAAGATCAAAGATCGAATCAATGGTTGTCACTGCTTTGCTATGGCAAGGCGCTCATTTTTTATGTATAGCGAAGTAGTGACCTATTGACACATGTCCTAAGTCACCAGTGGGTCCAAATAGAAGTGCCATCAAGGAAGGAGTTGTGTACATGGGCAGTTTTCATTGGATTGACTAGCCAACTTGTCAAGTGCAATGCCAAGTTGTCTTTCTCCGTATCCCATGATCGTAGGATTTTTAAAGATCAATAGTGTAAATTTAAATGCAATAGGTGGTGCCACTTTGTGTATTAATTAGATAGGAAAGCTTTGCATGTGAGGAAAAATAGAGTATAATACAAAAGATTGTATCAACTTCACTTTACGCGAACAAAGATTTTGAACTTTTCCTAGAGTAGAAGCAATTACTGAAGAAAATCGTGTTGAAGTTCGAAAAGATTGTGAAGCAGTTTGTTCGCAAAAAATTTGTAGAAATACAGAGGAAAATGAGGATAGAATTCAAGTAAGTAATCCTACTATAATCTCTGTAAGGATTTTAGTTATGTAAAGCATAATCAAAGATGCCTCCAAAGAAGGGATTTTCAGGTCAAGTAAATTATTTGGATAGAAATGTACATGATGATTTGCTTGAGTTGCTTCCTGAGTCTATTGTAGAGAAAGTGCAAGTTAAAAAGTTGACCTCACTAAACCCCAAGTTGAGGATAGCTGATGGATTGTATGATAAGGGTAATTGGGTCCAAGATGCTCAAACCTTGCAAACTGGTTTAAATTTTTTCAAGAAATGGTTTGCAGAAAGGAAACTGTTTGCCCCACATGTCAATATATGGAATTTCAACCTAGGAAAGCTAGTTGTTCCCAATGTGTTTATGGATTATGACCTCCTTGAGGCCATGGTGAAGAGTTATGATCAAGCCACTAGGGTAGTGAGAAGAGTAGATGGTGAAATTCTAATCACTATCAGTCAAGAAGAGATTAGGGAAGTTTTCCATTTGGGACCTCTCACTAGGTATCATGTGCCCATTAATTTGACAGATTTAGAAAAAGAATATATGTCAAAGAAGGATGTAGTTAGACAAGGTGCACTGAAGGCCCACATTGGCAAAATTGGAACCCTACTAGCAATAACATCATCCTCTAAAGAACCTTTCAAGAAAGCATGCTTCAATGCTAGGGCAGTAGAGATGTACAGGACCCTGTGTAGAGTTTTTGGAGAGGTTGAAGAAGATTTTATGCCTATGAGTTTCATGTATATGATTACTCAAATCTCCTCTTTCGGTGTGGATATAATTTTTTATTTTGCTTCTTACCTAGCTAATGAGATTCACAATGGATTGGTTGGGATTGCTAAGGGCAAGGTAGAGAAGGTTTGGGGCCAATACTCCCTGTTGATGCACATGTTTCTATTTAAGGGGGCTACATACTTTGGTAAAGAAATGGTTCTGAACAGAGAACAAGAGGGGGAAGCACTACCAATTCAATTATGGAGTGCAGATATGACTGGGGAAGCAAAAAATGCTAGTTTTGTTAAATTTGAAAGGCACTTTGCCTCCAAACTAAGGTACCTCATATTAAGGGACAATCCCAAGATTCCTAAGCCACTAATGCACCTTGTTAGGCCTATGGACAAACCTCATAATCTAAAAGTTTCACATAATTCGGGAGATATCATCCCATATTTAGTTTCAACTGTTATCAGAATTTATAGATTCAAGGGAACACCCCATGTACTACCTTACCAGGTGCCCTTAAAGGTAGGATTAGTTGAATTCTTGTGGCAGTTGAGAGGAGTAGAAGAAGCCTTTTTGCATGAAAGGGGAACAGGATCAATTTTTCCCACTTGCATAGTAGCCCACCAGTTTGTAATAACCAAGGAAGGGTGAATCTTCCTCTACAAATTTTTGGATCAATATAAAATGGTAGTATCTCATCCTCATTTTTGTGATGTAGAAAGTTTATTTAATTCAGCTCTTAGGCATAGGATCAATCTTTGTCCAGTTGAGCATGAATTTTATTTTCCTGAAGATGTAATAAGGAATGAGTACTGTCTGCAAAAGCAAGAAACAAAGAAAGAAAAATGGAGAGTCTATTCGAAAGTTTTGAATTTTATTAATTATTTTGACAAAGATTACAGCCCTCTTAGTAATGTTGTAACTATTACAGATAAAATAAATAAGCTTATGAGTACATTACCTAAAATAATGGAGGTAATGAATGAGAAGAAACAACATTTCATTGATTCTTTTCCAGATAAGGCTAGGGAAATAATGAGAAGATTGGGTTTCACTCCCAATAGAGGGGCATGCCCACAAGTTGTTCAAAGGAGGTTAGGATATATTGTCATTCAGGATCAAAAGCCCATTGTGGATAAAAGAAAATAGATAGTTGAATCTACTAGTGTTGTTTTTGAAGAAAGGCCTCTTGAACCTTCTCCTAAGAGGAGAAAAATAATAAGGGAAGAGGAACCACATGATGAGAGTTACTCACCTTCCCTAACCCCCATAAGAATTGAGGGGGAGTAGCTCATTGATGAGAAAATTGAACAAATTGGATCACAAGGGGGAAATTTTTGTTACCCAAGTAGAGATTGATGAAGGGAACCCCCAAGAGCCTCTTGTGCCAAGTTTTGAGTTGACTGTAGAATATTTTAGGGGAACGGAATTGGATTCTATTTTGGAACAAGCTAGTCAACAATTTTTGTCTGATGACAGTTTTGTAAAGTCTAGGGCTTTCCATCAATTTTCTTGGAGGGCAAACATACACATTTTTGAGGAAAGATGTAAGAATATGAAAATAGAGCATCTAGAAATAGATGAAGCCTCCATTCAAAATCAAATAAAGGAAAAAATGATTCAAGAGTTCCAGAATATAACTCCTAAAGAGGGGAGACAGATGGTAAAGGTTACTAATATTTTATTATTGCCCAATTGGGACATTGTTGATGCCTTGATTTTTAATTCTATGTCAAATAATTTGGGATTGCAAGATCCAAATAAAAAAGAGTTCTTGGGAACTACATTTACTAATGACTAAGCTGCTCTTGTCATGTGGTCATTGAGAAGAGGGTCTAGGGATACTTAATCATAGCCTGATGATTCATGACTAATAGGGAGTATCATTGTGAGGAGAGTTGCCGATACCTCACATGTACAGGTAGCTCACATGAATGGAGATTACTCTCAATTTGCCTTGGCTACTACAGAGAGGAAGGAAAAGGAAATGAATAAGCTACAAAGAAAGTATGAGGCAGTTGTGGATGCCTACAATTAAGAGGTAAAGAGGAGAATCAAGGCTAAGAACAAGCTAATGGGTAGGTCAGCAGCACCAAGAATAACATACCCTCATCCCCCAGTTGAACCCTTCAAATCCACCCCCCTCATAGAAATACCAGATACACCCCAAAGGCCATAGTACTACATTGCTGAGGATTTTGAAGAAGAAAACGGTAAACTATGGGCCTTACATGTAGAGTTGGAGGCAAAATATGAAGACAAATTAAGAAAAGTTCTCACATAGTTGGGGGAAAAAGTTGAATGGCCACTAATTCATGATTAGTTGGCTAGGGTGATCAGTATCTAGGAGGATTTGAAAGCCAATGATGAGTCTCTAAAGCCTATCATGAATAAATGGGTGAGAAGGGAGAAAGAAATGACATTTTTGTGTTTCTCTGTCATAAAGAATTCTTATGATCAAATTGAAAAAACCTTTGATATTGTTTTTGATTTTTCTGATTTTGACAATAAAAGGATTCATTTACACAAAAGAATAGTAGGCTACTTGAACAAGCACAAGAGCCAAAAATTTAGTTTGTTTCCTTGTGCCCTAGATAAAAGAAATAATTTGAAAAAAAAAGATGAATGGGAAAAGGAACTTGATGATATTTTTTGTTTAAGGATGAATAGAATTATAAATGAAATAGGCCATGCATGGTGGGCTACCACAACAGAAGAAATGGCGAAGGCCCAAATATTCTTTGATTCTTTAAAATAGGAATTTGTTGCTATTGATAATGAGGTTGAGTATGTACTCAAGAGATAGAGTCATAATTTGCAATTCAATTGGCTAGATGACACACTGTTTGACAAGTGGATGGTAGAAATAGCTCCTGGTGAATAGTTTGATGAAGTTGAAATTGACAATGATGAGATGTAGGGTGAGGAGATCCAAATCATTGACACTGTCACTACACAAGCCCAACTAGAAGAAGAAGACAAGAATAATCAGTTACTTTCAGTTGTAGGCTCGGGCCCATAGGATGCTGATACAATCAAAGAATAGAAAAAAGTAGAAGTTACTCCCACCATATAGGATAAAGACGGTGAAAATCCACAGGTGGAGATTAATGTGCAATCATCAGAACAATCTTCATTGTCGGCTAGCTTGGCAGTTGCATACAAAGAGAGATCAGAATAGCAGCCAAATCAACAACAATAGAAGATGTGACAGAATGGGGCCCACAAAAGGAATGTTTGATGTATAACTCTTTTTGTTACTCACATTTTGTCATTTTGTGATAAGTGTATGTAAATATTTCTTGTAAAGGACACCTGTCATTTTCTCTTAGCCTGAAGCTTGTTGCAGCTCACACTATATAAGTGAGATTCTAGGGCTAGAGAGGGGGTTTGATTTCTATTATTTCTAGGTGGTATACTTAGTTTATTTTCAGTCCAATGTTTGAGCAAGTTCATGATGTATTGTCTTTGTTAGTTCCTGAGGATGCATTAATATAGAGTGGTCTCTGTGTTTCTTCTTAAGGTCATTCTGAGTTTGCTGCAAATGTATACAATTTTCAAAGAAATGAATACAAATTATGAGTTGTCCCCATATTAGTTCTTTTTGAATTTTGTCTCCTTTTAGTTACTTGGCTATCTTGATATTGCATGAATAAAGGCTTGTGCAATTGAATGCAATCCAGTTAGGTTGTATATTTGTTCACCACTGCTATTAGTTCAATGGATTTAGTAAAAGCTTTGATGAATTTGATAAGGTTGCTAAAGTAGTAGGAAGGATTTTTGAATGATGAATTCTGATAAGAATTGCTGATAACATTTGTTGTAAGGCAACAAATTAGATCTAAGGATTTGTAGTAGACTCTGAACCCTAATGGATTAGGCACTGGTCAAATTGATTTGGCTGGAAGAGAAATGTGTCCTAAATCATTTTCAAATGCATAATTATAATCAATTTTACTTTTATTTCCTAAAGATCTTCAAAGTTGGCCAGTAATTTTTTGAATGGAATGTTTTAGCTTTAGTTAGCCACTATTGTTGAGAACACGTGTAGATCTATAGAAGAATTTTGGTCAGATCTATTATATGGGATGTGTTTATAAAATTGTCAAGAATTATGCATGTATTTGAGGATTTGAGATGAGAATCAAAATGAAACTAAAATAATTCTCATATAGTGTTTCCTAGTCTTGAATCATCCCTAAGTATACCCATCCTGGTTTTGTAGAGCCTAAAGAGTAGAAAACCACCCATGGTTTTGTTGAAGTTGGGTCCAAATGAGTTGCACATATAATTGTTAATAGGAATTGGCTAATCCCTAGATTGTGTGAGTGATATAATTTTGGTATTGAGCATTTTGTTGCTTAGTAGTTGTAAAACACCAACACAGACCATGTTCAAGACTACTTGAAAGTGATCAGTATGGACCAAGCTTCTATGTCTACTAAGTGCATGACAATGTCAAGCATTGATAGTGGAAGCCAAGTGTTAGAATCTCCCCAAGTCATTCTTCAAAACTTGAGTATCTTCATGGGGGTCGACTTTGTAATATTTGTGTTAACTTGTATCATGGAAAACTTTGATATTATGTAATTTGGATTGGTATATATATGTAACGTATTATACCATATTAGTGTGCGAGCATATTTATTGTAATGTGAATGTGGATGAAAAAAGTACAAGTTATGAATGCAACAGATAAAGAGTGAATTGTGAAGGCAATAACATTATAAGGAGTAGCAGAGACATATCTATCATAGAAAGGTGATCAATACACTAAGGAATCTCTATTAGCAAACTCAATTGCAAATTAGAGATCTACTGCTTCATCCTAATAGGTGAACTAGTCAAAATCCATTAACAAGGTAGACCTAACAATCTTTTATAAATCTCTTTACTAAGTACATACTTCATTGTATGTTTGAAATCCTCTCACAAGGTGGACCTAGAAGTCCTATTCTCTTCTAATAGGGCATATTATTAGAAGTGATCAATGTAAGCCTTAATAGGCCAACTTTATTCTATAGTACTAAAGTTTGTGGGTAACATCCCCACCCTAGTTTTACTTTCTATTTAGAAGGTTTCAAGGTCACCAAATCTTTGTGTTCAAGTGTAATGGATGCTTTCAAGTTTTCAATTTCTCATGCATGCAATTAGATCAGATGTGATAAATTAAGTATTGGATTAAGAATTGAAATTGGTAAAGTTTTAGAAGTTACTGATTCACCCCGCCCCCCTCTCAGTAACTTAGTATAGTCTTCAATATTTCCAACAATTGGTATTAGAGCTTTGTGGTTCTTAGGGGAAAGTTTAACAACTTGAGCAAAGATCAAAGATATGGAGATATTCAAATTTGAAAAAGTTATTGACAATGAAAAGTTGGATCTAGAAATGGCCATTGCCCAACTCAAGAAAGCTAAGGAGCAACTTTCCCAATCCTTGAAAACAAGAAAGGAACTTGAAAATCAAATGAATGGTCATCTCTACATTAAAGAAAGAATTGAATACTTTCACCATTCAAGTAGCTCAGATGAAGCAAATGATGCAATCAAAGAACTCTTAGAGAAGAATGGTTTGCTACAAGAAGAAGTAAGAAAGCTACAAAGAGAACAATAAATTCAGTCAGTAAGGTTATGTGAGTCTTGGAATAGAGAAACAAGATAAAAGAAGAGATGGGTGGAAGGAACAATGAAATATGGAACTAGTCCCTTCAGCAAGAAGACCTTGTTGATTAGCTCTCCAATGCAAATGAGGAAATTATGAGATTAAGATTTGAAAATGAAAGAATAAGGAATGATCTAAACTTTGAGAAGAAAATTAATGAGAGAATGATGAAATCTCAAGCAAACATGGATCAACTAAATGAGAAAAACCTTTATAGGAAAAAAGGAAAAGTAGGAATTGGATACAAAGAAGAAGGTGAATCCTCCAAACAAGGTACTCAAAAGAATCAAAGACCTACTTGCAATCACTATGGTAAAATAGGTCATACATCAAATAAATGTTGGAGCAATGGAAATGAAAAATTCAATGGAAAATGTTATAATTGCAATCAGCATGGTCATAGGGTTAATGAATGCAAAGAGAAACCAAGATTTGAAGGCAACTATCATAAATGTAAGAAACATGGATACAAAGCATCAAAATGAAAAACAAAGACATTGAATCCTGTAGAACAAATTATGAAGCAATATTTGGTTGGGACTACAATACCTGGTGTAGATGTCATTACTATGGAAAATTTGGACACATTGGTATGAATTGTGTTAAACATCATATGAGGAAAAGAGATACCACTAAAAGATGTTTTATTTGTACATAACTTGGTCATCTTGCCAAGAATTGTATGAATACTGGTAGAATTGAAGATAAGAAGAAAGCAAAGGCTGATAACATCTAAAAGCAAATGAGACAACAATGGATTTTTAAGTCTATTGAGGATACCGGTCTAAGAAATGATGATCAAGTCACTCAAGAATTGGATGACTCTACTATTTCTAATTAAGTTCTCAAGGAAGAACTAGAACCAGGCTATCAAAGAAGACATCTAAATTAATTCTAGTTGAAAGGTGACAAAGATCTAAATCCATATTCAAGTTACAAAAGGATCGCTAAGCAAGATCAGTATCAATTATTACCAAGTTACCTTCTCTATCGATTAAGGTTGGGTCATAGACTCTACCAAGCAAGGTCAGGAGTAACAAAGGCACTCATGGTTACTGAATCATAAAGATGTCATCAAGTAATCAATGCTATGTAGTGGATGACAATCAGTCGACTTGTATACCTTCGTACTGAGCATTAATGGAAAAGTTTTAATGAAAGGCATGGAATTGAATTCATTTCTTACTGTAAATTTTTGAGTATGATTGCAAAGAGCTATTTTCAATGCGATCAAAGCAACTTGACCAAATTTCCTACAAATTTTTTTTGAAGTTATCTCAAGCTACCGAGAAAAAATGGCATCCAACAATAGTAAGGTCAAGAAAGGGTCTAACATGTTGGTTTGAGGAGTTGAATGGAAAGTGTTGGATTTCAAACTCACACCCACAGTTGTTGAAACCCTAGACCCAAGTAGACCTCAATCCAAAATCCATCCTAAGGTACTTCTTGTTAACAACATTTGTACTCATTTTAAATGTGCTATTCAAGAAATTGGTACTCTAGAGATGGATGATGCCCTAGGTTAGTTATATGTTGATGGAATGCTAAAGCCTAAGCATCAACATCTGGAAGCAAAAGGGTTGACACATATTCCCCATATGCCCCAAGAATTTCAAATTAAATGGATTAGGTTTATCCTTAGCTGGGTGCATAATGGACAACTATGGTTAGAACAACCAATTTTGATAACAAAGAAGATGATTCATCAAATCATTGGCCTCCCCATGCTAGCCAAAGCCAAAAAAACTAAAACCCTAGGTCAAGAAAAGTTGGAGAAGAAAACCCTAGCTGAGTGGGATGGTAGAGGTATGAAAATAAGCAGTGTTACAAATCCAGAATTGAAATTTGGAATTCATGTTATTGCACATAAGATATACAGTTCAAGTTGACTTAACAATGTGTCATGTGAAGTCATGGATTTGGCATATAAAGTGGTTAAGAACAACTTATCTTATGACTTTACCAACCTATTGTTTCCATTCTAGATACAAAAGCAATTTAAGTACAAGGATAGTTGAGCCTAAGGTTCAACTGAGCACAAAATTTTTGGGGAAAGGAAAGGAGAGAGAGGAAGACATAAATTTAGATGAGGAAATAGTAATTCCCAAATGGGATATTTACAATCTTTCTATAGACCAAATGCACATATTTGGTGAACTCCTCCAGAAAAAGGCCAAACAACAAAGATTAAGAGAGGAAAGAGATAGAGAGTATAAGATAATTGATGATGCCAAGAATATTTTGACTGAGGCAATAGGAATTGAGGTTGATTCTTCTCAACCTATTTTGTATTAGCTAGAAGAAGCAGTCCAAAGATTCAATGAGGACACTAATGGTCAAGATAAGCTGCTTGAAAAGGATGAAAAGAAATTTAACAATAAAGTGTTGGAGCACATTGCTCAACAAATAGCCATTTATCAAGTTGAGCTTTCAACAATTTTGGTCAATCTTGAGGCATCCTATTCAAATGTGTCATCAGTTTTTGGAAAACTATGTGATGTCCCTGAATATACAAAGGAAATAAAGGACAAATTGTCCAAAATTGATATATATCTAAAAGCAAGTGCTTAGAAATTGCAACTTGACCCTAGTTCAAGCTCTATACATTTTAAGAAAATCATATTTTTGTCAGATATGCAAGCTAAATTACTAAGAGAAGCAGCAAGGATCCACTCAACATTAAGTGACATAAAAAATATGATCCTTCCAATCATGGATGTTATGTAGAAACACATTGTATATTCAAAGACTCTGATCCATGATAAAAACTTCTCTATTATAAACCATATGATTGAACTATCAGCAGAGGTGAAAATTACAATTCATACATTCAAGGTCTTGCAAGAAAATTGAAATAAGACCTTGGCAATCACTCTCAAGTTACACTCTAAATTATGATCTCATTTTGGTGTCTATATGTAAATAAGTTGGAATAAATCATTGGCATTTCTGTCAAAAGGGGGAGAAATGTTATATGTATATGGGAGATATGGGAGAAAAGTTATATTGAAGAAAAGCAAGACATGTACATAAAGAGACACATAGTATGGGGGAGAAATATGCTATGGTGGAGAACTCGTATCAGTAAGACATGTTGTATATAGAAAAATATGTATAGTATAATGTATATACTTACAAAGATAAATTTTGAAAAATCTCAAAAATATACCGAGCTAGTATCACGTGGTGATGAATACAAGGTTTTCAGTTTTGGGCTAATAAGTGTTTTTTTCACTAATGCCAAAGGAGGAGATTGTTGACATATCAGTAAAGTTTTTTATTAGTGACACACACTTATTTAGATTCTAAATAGCTACCAAGCTCATTGAACAGTTTATAGTGTTTTGCATGTAATTTAGTAGCCACCGAGTTCTACAATTGCTACTAAGTCTTTTGGACTAATCCCAATGGTTATTGAGCATATTTAGTTAGTGTTAATTCCAACAGTTCAAACCGTGCATTTTACTATACATTGATTTTATTAGTGGTTATCAAGCATTGCAGTGTCTATCAAGTTCACAATTCATGTGATGCAAAGTTAGTATTAACCGAGCTACTTTATGCTAACCAAGTGATTCAGTGTTTGCCGAGTTGAATAATATCTACCAAGTCACTAGTGCAGACTGAGTTCAAGACTACTTGAAAGTGATCAATATGGACTGAGCTTCTATGTCTACCAAGTGCATGATGATGTCAAGCATTCATAGTAGATGTCAAGTATCAGAACCTCACCGAGTCAGTCTTCAAAACCCAAGTATCTTCATGTGGGCCAACTTTGTAATATTTGTGTTAACTTGTATCATGGAAAACTTTGATATTATGTAATTTGGATTGTTATATATATGTAATGTATTGTACCATATCAGTGTACAAGCATATGCATTGTAATGTGAATGTGGATGCAAAAAGTTTAAGTTATGAATGCAGTAGATAAAGAGCGAATTATGAAGGCCATAATAGTATAAAGAGCAATAGAGACATATTTATCATAGAAAGGTGATCAATACATTAAGGAATATCTATCAGAAAACTTAGTTTCAAATCAAAGATCTATTGCTTCATCCTAACAAGTGAACTAGTCAAAATCCTTTAACAAGGTAGACCTAATAGTCTTTTATAAATCTCTTTACCGAGTCCATACTTCACTGTATGTTTACCGAGTGCATACTTCACTGTATGTTTGTAAGTCCTCTCACAAGGTGGTCCTAGCAGTCATATTTGCTCCTAATAGGGTAGATCATAAGAAGTGATCAATGTAAGCTTTAACAAGCCAACTTTATGCTACAGTACTAAAATTTGTAGATATCATCACCACCCCAGTTTTATTTTCTATTTGGAAGGTTTTTGGGTCACCAAATCTTTGTGTTCAAGTGTTATGGATGCTTTCATTTTTTTAGTTTGTCATGCATGCAATTAGATCAGATGTGATGAATTAAGTATTAGATTAAGAATTGAAATTGGTAAAGTTTTAGAAGTTACTGATTCACCCCTCCTCTCTCAGTAACTTAGCATAGTCTTGAATGTTTCCAATAATTGTCAACATAACAACTCATGTGAGTACACAGACTCCTAGGTGTCTAACCTAATAAATAATAAAATAATGCATTTATCCTAAGTAAACTTAAGTAAAGTGTAAAAAATAATTATTTACACTAATAGAATCTTCTTTGAAAAGGATGGTTTTTGGGCACCTACTTAAGAAATAATCAAGGTATTTTTTTTCAATTTAACATTTAGAATTGTTATTTATTATTTAATAATTTTAATTATTTAATGGTTTATCTTTATAATATAGTTTTGATTCAATTTTTTTTATATTATATGGAGATCAGTGAGCCCCTTGTATCGCTCCTACAAACTACTAATGGGAAGAAGCCCTCTATAGGCTACATATATGAGGGCATGGATAGGGAAAAGGAGGCCATTAGAGCCCAATACGTAGGAGTGTCAAAGAAGTATGGCCCCATTTAGGACATTATTGATAGGAGATGGCATAATTAGCTCCATAGGCCCATCCATGCAACTGCATGTTACCTTAATCCAACATATCATTTCCTTCCTAACTTCAAAGTGGATGAAGAGGTTCTTAATAGCATATACACAATCATGCAGAGGTTGATTCCTGATGGTAGTGTCGCGACTACAACCATTGAGCTTGATAAATTCAATAATAATGAGAGGTTGTTTTTATCTTATAGGATGGCCATAGAGGCTCACACATCATTACAACCAAGTAAATACTAAAAATAATATATTCTTAAAGTTAATTCATAATTGTTATGACTTATGCATTTTAGTCTTTGATTTTTTAATTTAGCCTTAAAGTTGTGCTTGAAAATAAGACTAATTGATTTTATTTTCCATCATTTTAGATAGATGGTGGAAATTTTTTTGGAAATAAACCCCAAATCTTTAGAAGATTTACATCCATATTTTGATTTAGTCTAGTAGTGCTTCTAGATGTGAGCACAGTTGGTCCATGTTTGAGCATTTCCACTTAAGAGGCAAAAAAAGTTGTCAATGTAGAGGTTGAATCATCTTGTATTTGTTAATTACAACCTCCACCTTAGGCCTAGATAGATTTTGGCCATTGAATCCTCTCTAATCATTCTAGAGGAGATTGATCCAGAGTCAGATTGGCTCACTAAAGCAATAGATGCAGTAGTCTTCACTAAGGAAGACCATAAGTGAGTTGACCATGTAGATAGAGAGGAAGAGGTTGTGGCCATGGTAGAGGAGGCTAGAGCATATTTAAGCACTTCCAGATGCACATGTGTATGTAAAGAGCATGCCACAGATATAGGCCCTAGTGATGTTTATGCACCCATCTCACATGCGACGGCTATGGCTCATCGGTCCTTTAGGACTTATCTTAGATGCCTTTGTAGAATGAATTTAGAGGTTGAGTCTAACCTTGAGGCTAAAGTTGAGCTTGAGGATGATGACGAGCCTAAGGCTTGAGTAAGAGCCTTGTTTTGTTCATTTTGTTTACACTTTGACTTTACAGATAAACATGTGTTTCATGATTCATCATCATGGATCATCTTACATACATTATGATTTGTTGTCATTTTGATTTGGTTTTATCATTATGGATCTTTTTCTTACAGATGTTTGTGATTTGACAACATTTATAATTCTATAATCTATATATCTATGTCATGACTCATTATGATCCTATAATTTTTATTTACTTAAGCTATAATTTATATTTTACGTATGTGATGTATTTATCAATTAGGTTTCTTTTTTATGTATGTTAACTTCTATTGGATGATTTTATAGTGTTTTTTAGTTAAATTTAGTAAAGGGTGCATGAAACAAGTTTTAAATTGTTAAAATCTTTAAATTTCAAGGGTATTTTCATGTTGTCAATTCATAGTGGCAATTCAAGCAATTCACGATTTGAGTAAGCCTTGTCAAATTTAATCTGATTTTGATTTTTGGTTCTTTGCTCTAGACATCAAGCAAAAAAATCTATAATATCATGCCTCATCCCTACCCAAAAGTACAAATGTCTAAGGTCAGCATGTATCTTCTTGACATTGGAATGTGCAAAATACAGTGCACGATGTGCTTCTAACAAAATCATGGTACAAATATCACTAGATGCTGGAACATAAATGTACCCTAAGTGTTGCAACAACCTATTGGACTCTAGAAAATAAACTTAAAACCTCCCCTCAAGGGTATGCCCAAAATTAATCTCTACCCTCATCTCTTGATACCATTTGTCACTAGGTAAGGCCTCCAAGATATAACCTCACAAATCCTCTTCTAATGAAAAAATTGATATATCATGTCACCTCCTACTCAAGGCATCCACAATGACATTTTATTTCCCTTTGATATAGTGAACATAAAAATCATATTCACATAGGAACTCCATCTAGTGATGATGTTGTGCATTCAGGTTTGGCTGAGTAAATATATATTGTAAGCTACAATGATTGCTATGCAACTCAAACCTATGTCCCAAAAGGAAATTTTTCCAGTACACAAGTGCATGCACAATTTCCACAAGTTCCAAATCATGATTGGGGTAGTTAAGCTCATGGTCTTTGAGTTTTCTAGACTCATATGCAATCACACAACCATCCTACATCAATACTACACCCACACCCTCCAACGAAGCATCTATAAAAATCATAAAATCACCTACAAGATTAGGCACTGCGAGGACTAGTGCACTGGTCAATCACTCATTTGGAGCCTCAAATGCTAACTCACACTGGTCCAACCAAACATACTTCTTCCATTTCCTCTGAAGAGAAGTGATAGGGTGAGCCAATCATGATAAGTCCTTCATGAATCAATGGTAGTAACCTGCCAATCTCATGAAACGTCGAACCTCAATAGCATTAGGGGTCATTGAACAATCCATAATAGATTAGATTTTCTCTAAGTCTACTATAATACCATCACCTATGATGATATTCCCCAAATACTTCACCTCAGACTAGGAGAATTTGTATTTACCCATGTTTTCATACAATTGATGGTCTCTCAAGCACTGCAACACCTAGCATAAATAGACCTCATGCTACTCAACATTCTTAGAATAGATCAATATGTAGTCCAAGAAAACAAGGACACACTGATTGAGGTAGATGAAAAATACTCCATTCATCAAACTCATAAACACTGATGATGCATTGGTTAACTCAAAGGGTAACACTATAAACTCATAATGCCCATAGTGTGTATGAAAATTTGTTCAATGAATGTTAGCCTCATGAATCCAAAGCTAATGGTATCCTAACTTCGTATCAATCCTTGAGAACACTCTTGCTCCCTTCATCTAATCAAACAAGTCATCAATCCTTGCCAAGGGGTACTGGTCTCCACCTTCACCTTATTTGATTTTTTGTAGTCAATGCATAAACACAATGACCCATCTATCTTCTTCACAAAGATGACTAGTGCACCCCATTGGGATACACTAGGATGAATATGGCCCTTGGCCAACAATTCCTCCAACTAAAATCTAAGCTCACTCAACTCTTGAGTAGTCACATGATAAGGATCTTATGAAATAGGCTCCACTCTTACAATGAGATCAATGCAAAAATCAATGTTACAGTCTAGTGGCATTATTGGTATCTCATCAAGGAATACATTAGCATACTCACAAAGGAGTGGGTGATCATCTAGCATCACCTCTTATCCCTCAACCTCCTCAAGGTCACTAAAAGAGACTACAAACATTTAACATCCATGTGGCGCACTCTGCTTCAGCTGCTTAGTTGAGATCATCCGAAGTAAGACTAGCCTCTGGACCCCTACAAGTTCTACCTACCCACCTGTGTCATCCACACACTATACCAACTTCCATCAATAGACTATATTGACTTGATGGATGGCTAACCAATCCATACCCAACATAATTTCATAAGACCCTAAGGATAGGATGAAAATATCAATTTTGGAGGTGAAGATGCCCAAGTCCAACACACAACCACTAACTATGGAATCGATAGTTGCCTTGGAACTTGTAGCTTTCTCGACATACCACTTATCAACCTATCGTGTACCCACTAGCCCACATCGTTAAAAAAGAGATGGTGAAATAAAAGAATTTGATACACCAAATTCCATTAATACAAAAAAAAAATTACCATTCAACATACATGTAGCCTCTACTATGGTACCCTAGTGCTCAGCTTGACAGTTTTCAACCACCACAAATACCTTGTTGGATCTGCCTACATTACCCATGATATGTTCAAACATGGTCAAACCTCTACTAGGTCCTAGAGATGTCTTCATAGGACACTTCACTGATCTATGGCTGATCTGACCACATGAAAAGCATGCTCCTTCAAAGCTAGAACTAGATCCTCACCCACCCTAGGGAGTACTAGAATATGGTTCACTACCTATGCTAGAGTTCTATCAATTACCCTAGGATGGATGAATTTTTTGTGACTACTAACCTTGACTCTGGTCATGCCCCTTTCCTTTTGTGTTACATGAACTTTTTCCACCTTTCTTTGGATAATTTTGGCATTGTTGCTCTTGATGACCACAGCCACTTTGTGAGAGTTTTGACTAGGCTTGACCTTGCCCTATGACCTGTGTCTGAGGGGGTGGTAAATTTTTTCCTATGGATTGTGTATTGTAGCTCTAAGAGCCTAATTTAACATTGAGCTCCTAGCCACATTGCTCTCAAAAATTCTTGCTTTCTTAGTGGCAAGTGCAAGTGTCCTAGGTTGATGAAGACAAACATCTTGAATGATAGAGTCTTTAAGACCCCTAACAAAATTTTGTGTGAGGAGTACCTAATCATAACAGTAACTAAAGTATTGTCTTAGTCTAAAGAACCACCTCTCATACTAATCCACTATCATATGAAAATATTTGAGATCATGGAACTCATTAGCACAAGCCTAATGGTACTATGGAGATAAGAATTTTTCCTTGAACCTCTCCTCAAAGATCTCCAAGGTGAGATCTATTATTCTAATCTAGAGTTTCTCACTCTACATATTCCACCACAAAAACAAATGTTCTCCCACGTGTGAACAACACAATGAGTCTTCACATTTCTTTCATATAGATGTAAGAAGAAGCAACACCCCATATCCAATAACCATGTATCAGATTTGAGGCCTCCTCCTAGGCCATCAAATAGTGGTCGATTAGACCTCTAAAGGTCTCTCATCATGTCCATTTCAATGGAATCTCCATCATCTTGACTACGACCTCTCTTAGTTTTGCCAAGTCTCATATTTGCAAAAGGAATATTAATAATATAACTATAAATCATTCAATATTTTCTATTCTTGATGCAAAAATTAAGGGACACATATTCATGATCATTAGATTTAAATATTAAATGTTTCTAGGGAGTGACAAGTTAAGTCATTTTTGACTGAGCATTTGATTTAATTTAAAACCGTAGGTTGTATTATTAGGGATTAGTTTGGGTCAAATCTAGACTTTGACCAGACAATTTGGGGATCTTTATGGTCATTTAGAGTGTTTTTTAGGAAATTTTGAGTGTCATTGGTGTTATTGTGACTTATTGGGGTTATAGGGTAGTGAGTCATCATTTTTTATGAGGATTGACTACATTTTGGGAGCCTTTTTCCAAGATTTTGACCTAGGGTGGTTCCTCATTTTTAGGAACATTTATTGGTTAGTGAGGGAGATTTTTCATCTATTCTATTACTTGTATTTCTAAAAGGCATTTAATATTGAGCATAGACCTTTGGTTATCATTCATTGTGTCTTCAGTATTGTTTCATATTGGAAATATATTTTCAAAACCTTGTGTTTGCCTAGTTTTTCACCCTTTATAATGTTTTGTTCCTCACAGTAAAAAACCCTAGGGTTTGAGAGCTCCTATTTTCACTAAAGATAAATTTTTGAATTTATGGTGAAAATATTGAATTGATTGTTAGGGTTGCATTTATCTTGTTTCCATTTGTAGAATAAACCCTAGAAGATTTTGCCCCAATCCAATTTTTTCTATCAATTGTCCCAAGTGTGAGGTCTGGTGCCCTAGGATTTGATATTCATCTCATAATACAAAATCTTTATAAAATTGGTCTAAGCCCTAACCCTAGGGTTTTCAAATTAAGCAAGTTTGCATTTCCCTTTTAACATATGCCTTTATGATGTTATGATAAAAGACTTACCAGAGTATCGTAATAAAGTTTTGTTTTTGTTAAAATCTTAAGATAGGTATGTCATTGTTATATCGAGAAAAATGTATTCTATCTTTTTGATCTTACAACTTATTTTTGTCAAAGTATTGTGTCGCAAGTTTTAAATGTTTCAATTTCTAGTCATCCCTGATACTACGACAAGGGAGGTCATCGAGGGATCGAGAGTAATGAAGAGGCATGCTATAATATTATGAAGCCATGTATATCATAGGATGGTGAAAGATGTGTTGGAGTGTTGTGATTATATGAGGTACCAATGGTCATAAGATTATAGAAGTCTTGAGAATAAGATGATGATGCATGGGTAGACATGTGTTTAGTTTTTCATTGGTCAAAATAGAAGGTACAATACCAAGTGTCTACTCAATCAAAAAAGTGGGATCAAAGGAAATATTTTATTAGTTTAAAGTAGCATATTGTGTTCTAAAGATCGTAAGAGTTCTAAGGTGGCTACGATGGATGGTTCATCATTATTAGTTTGAAGGTGGCTACGATGAATGGTTCATCATTATCAAAGGATCATAGGATTTGTAGATATAAGTAGCAATGTTACGAACTAGCAAATGTGACTATAATCATAGGATCATATCACAGGAAACGTCAGGCTGCAATGTTATGAAGATGTTTGTTGAGAGATTGTAAAGGAAGAAAAGGCTAGTGTTGATACAATGACAATAAGGTGATCATAAGATTGTAGGAGGGTTTTTTTATGGGGCTCGATTGATCGACAAAGGTTTTCCAAGGGTTTTTGTAATATTAGAAAACCATTTTTGCAACAATAAGATGTTACGAAGGGTCTTTTCATCTATCTTTGTCATAACATTGTGGGCCTTATTTTGATAGTAAATTAAAGTCATTTCTTTAAGCTAGAAACAATAGTAAGCTTCTCAACTAATAGGATTTGAATGTAGTACAAAAAGTGCACAGTTGGATACTAATGACAATGCTCCATTGAGTTAAGAAAGTGGATTGATATCGTATTTAAAGCATGCTGAAATCAATGCAAAGTGAATGTTGATTTGCACATATTAATTTGTAATGATCTTCTCTTTCCACAATCATAGTTTTCCATCTGTAGAGAGAAAGAATTTGAGTAGTTCCAATGTTTTCAGTGCATTCCAATTTATTTTTCCAAAGAGTTTCTTGAGAATAGAGTAGTTTCCATATCCTATGTTTATTTGCATAATATCAAAATTTTTGACAAAGAAGTAGAAGAGATTCAAGCGTCAGACATGGTAGTTTCAAAGACTTAAACTTCTAAAGGAGGCAAAACCAGATAGAAGAAACCACAAAGATTTTTTGAAGAATGGATAAAGCTTTTTCTAGGTTCCTCCAATGCAAATTCTGTAGATGATCAAACTTTTATTGACCCATATGCCCTATGTAGAGATGCCATATGCCCTAGTGTTACTAGTTTAGAACTTTTCAAATACTTCTATCATGAAAGGGAGAAGAAAATTCTTGTGTGCAACCTATGGAAGAAGAATCTTGCCAAGTTGATATTTCTAGAGGCCTTTGTAGATGTAGACTTGATGAAGGTCCTATTTTGATGCTATAATCCAAACATGAAATATTTCCATAGGAGGGATGGAACTATCTTATGCACCCTAGATCGGGAAGCATTCATTGAGGCCTTTGGATTAGATGGTGCTATGGGTCAGCCTATAGATTTGAAGGATTTACAAAGGAAATTTGAAGAAAACACCAAGGCATACACTACGAGATCAATGCTACAACATATTCCCATGGACTTGAAAGAAGTGGGTGATTACCCTAAGAAGGTTGATAAGATGATGCCACTAGATAAATTTAAAAACTATTTTGTCAAAACTGTATATGGTGTCCATAAGGTGGTGGGTAAGGATGGGTCTGATATGGTCTATGGGGTAGAATTTATAATTACAAGAGATGTATAGGATGCCTACCATGGTGGTGAATATGATTATGTAAATAATATTTTGGAAGTGATGAAGGAGAATATTAATAGGGCTCAGATTGGGGAATTAAAGGATTTCACCTTCCATCATTATTCACTACTGATGCACTTGATTCTATACAAAAAATATAGGGTACATAAGCTCTGATTTGATTGATGAAACTTCTCATATAAATGGAAAGCTACCAGTGTAGCTATGGACATGGGTATGGGACATCACTTACCATTTCTTTGATTTTGTACCACTTTTTAATAATTTTAGTGCTACAATAATGAGTATGTTAGATCTAGGATACTTTAGGGCTCCTGATATTTTGAAAGACCTTTTAAGACTAGCCTTGCTTCCTAAGGGAAAGAGACTTGACCACAAATGGGGAGATATTTTCTTATTTCCCACATTTTCTTTAATGAGAGTCTATGGTTGTCCTCAACCACCCCATATATTGCCCAAATTTATCCCTCCTAGGTTAGGAATAATTGAATTTATCTGGCAACTATTTATAGTCAACAGGGAGTTAGGGAGTATTTAGGACCTAAGGTGCATAGAGGAACCTTTTTATGTAGGTTTTTTGGGATTGGTAATTTTACAATTGGCAAAGAGGTCGTAGACTAAATTCACTCTTATCTTCACCGTTATAATTTGTGCAATAGCCCTTATAGAATGTATGATCCTGATGGTTGGATGAGGGTCACCCTTAAGGATATGAGAAATTATGTATTTCCAAGAACCAAGGAATTTCCTCATGAGGATATTGTTCCAAACATAGTAGTAGAGGATAAGGCAGCTAACAAGCTAGCAAAGCTTGATGATGTCATAAGGGTGGAGAAAGAGTTGAAAAGAATAGATCCCCAATTTGTGGGATTCTACATGGATATCCCTTATCCTCAAAGGATTAGGAAGATGGCCATGGACCATGTTGAGATCATGGCTAAAATGCGAGAGGGCCCAATAGAAGAAGAAGATAGAGTTTTCCCTAACAACCCTAAGCTAGATGTAACCATTGAAGTAGAAGAGGAAGATGCTCCTTAGGCATCATGGATGGAAAAGGGAAACAAAAGATGTAAGATTTTCCACATCCCTCCTCAAGTTAAAAAAAGGACATTACAAATTTTACCAGGAAGTAGTCAGTATTTTGCTGACTTGAGATAGAATTATTTACAAAATAGAGTTAATGTAGTAGAAAATACTCTTACAGACTTGGAACTTGTAGCAGCAAGGCTAGATGATAGGATCATCCAAGCTCAGAAGTTCTTAGAGGATGATGAATTCATCAAGTTTGTTAAATTCAAGAGCTTATTATATAAGATAAAACAGAGTGAACTTGTGTTGAAAATGAAGCCAGGAGTGTCTGATGAGAAGAAGATGGAATTGATTGAGAAGTTGTAGGCCTACGATCCTAAGAGTGAAATAATGACTCTAGAGGAGGCCAAGGATCTAGTGCAGAGAAGTGGTATGTTACTGGTGCCTAGATGGGATTTGAAACAAGCATTTATTCTTGATCAAATAAGGAGGTAAGAGAATGCCATTTCTTATGAGGCAATTGGTGAAGATGGATTGAAGAGAGGAATTATATTCAATATTGATACCAAATCCCTAGTAGTTTGGAGTATGGCCCCTACCTCAAACAACCCAAAATTAATGGATGTACAAAGTATTGAACAAGGTAACATGATTGTATGGACTCTATAGGGCACTTCTGGCATAGAAATTTCAAAGGCGTTAAAACATTTTTCATTTATGAATGAAGCCAAGGTAGAGGAGATGGAAACAAGACTAGCAAAATCCATACATGATTAAATTGATGTTAGGAAGCTCTACGAAGATGAGCTTAGGAGAAACCATGTGTATAAAGAGAGAATTGTAGAACTTGAGGCTAAGATTTAGGAACTTGAGAATTAGGTTGCATCTCTCAAGAAGCAACTTGCATAGGTAGAACAGAGGGTTGTTCTAGTTTAGAGAGAAGAGGAACATGAAGGACAATAGTCAGCCAAGGATACTACTAAGGCCCTAGTGCAAATAAAGGATATGGGAGAAGAGGAGTCATCAGAACCAAGAAGAATGAGCATTGATGCTCCATCTATGCAACAAGGAGGAGATATAAGGACAAGTGTCCTTAGAAATATGATGAGTCATAGAATTGAAGTGTTGAAAAACATGTCTCAATAGGCTCATCATTTTTATGTTGCTTTACAAAGTGTTGAAATTTTTTGCAATGAGGCACTATCATGGCTATCATCCACATTCAATCTTTGGGGTCCATATATTCAATTCCTAGAGAGGCTAATTGTACTGATAGGAATTGATAGATTTCTTCAATGGAAAATTGCAAGTTATACAAAGGAAATTGAATGTTTTATCTCAAGGAATAGAACCCTGTATACCATCAATTTTGGATATTGCTAGTACAGTGAAAGACTGGAAGGACTGGTCAACTTTATTTGATAATATTTTTACCCAAGAGGCTACAGTGTCAATTTTTGAAGATGTTTCAGATATCCCATATAATAAATTGATTGATTCCCTATTTAGGGTAGAAATAGATTTAAATAAATTTATTTTTGAATCTAAGGTAGTCATGGATGCCAGGCGGACTAAGGTCACTTAAGACTTACAAGAAGTAAAAGCTATAGAATGGCCCACCAAGAGGGAAATATATGAATGGGAAGCATTAGGAGAAATTAAAGCTTTGCAATAGGAGGTAGCTAAGATATTTTGAAAACAAGACAAGTAAAGGATAGAGAAGAAAAAGATTAGACGCCCGATATAAATGTTCCTTTACTTTGTCAGCTACTTATCTTTTTCTGATTGATATTTTGGAAGAATGTCATGTATACCTTTTTTTCTCCCTTCTTCCAAAGTTTTGTATCCATTAATATCTTGACATGTGTCCTTCTCTCATATGTAGCTTATTGCAATCCTATAGATGGATTTATAGGATGAGAAGTAAAGGTCGATTATCTGTAGATTTTTTCACATATGTTCTGTATTATTTTGCAGTCCGTCTATTTGTTTTGTAGTCATTTGAATGAGTTCATGTGTATTCATACTTGAATACAAAAAGTGAACATTTAGGACTAAATGCTTTGTCTTTGTGTCATATTATGAGTTTTTATTAGTAGTATAAAGATTTAAATGAGAATGATTTATCCTTAATTATCATTACCTTTGAGGTTTTGTCTCTTTTTCATATATCTATAGCCTTGGGACTGAATGAACAAGTTTCCTTCAATTTAATGAAATTCAAAAGGTTGTATATCTCTTATTGATTGCTGCTAATTTAAAGAATTGGGTAATTACTTTTTGTAATTGATAAGGTTTAGGGTTTGTGAAAAGGATGAGAATCAGAATGAAACTTAGAGTTTAATGTTGATACTTCTAATCACAAGTTGATTAAAAGGTCAAAATCTACTAATCTTTGACTCTATATCCCATTGGATAAGGCACTAGTGCATTCCAAAATTCAAGGTTACACTAATGATTCATTTCATTGAAGAACATTCACAACAACAAATCAACTTACTTTTTAAGGCATCAAGAAATTAAGTGTTGGTCATCACTTATTTGCATTTACTTTTCTGATTATAGTTAGCTACAATTTTTAGAAAGTTTATCAGCAAATTACAGAAGAATATAGACCATTTCTACTGTAAGAAATAATCTAAAAAAAGAGAAAGTGATAAGTTAATTGGATTAATTCCTTAGGTTTTCCTACCTTGGCCTTGCAGAGCAAAAAGTGAAGTGAGTCCTCATGACTCTATTAATGATTGGCCCAGAACTGAGTTTTAACCTTGTTGAGTATAGAATTTAGCTACTCCTTAGGCTTGTCCCTAGCTTTATTTCTGGGTATCAATTTTAAATTAACTTGGTATGTTCCATACTAGAAAGAACTCCAATAGGGTTTTTATTTGAATTTTTTTATTAATTGTTGAAACCTTAGTTCAAAATTCCTAAAGGTCTTTTCAACCTGTGTTTGTCTACCCTAGATTTCTAAAAAGATAATTAAATATGATTTCTTTATTCAAATTGCATGGGAGATGCTTATCCTAAGTTTTTCTTTTTCATAAAGACTACATTATTATTTTCCATGAAATTAACCTTTTATTGTTAAGCTAGCCCTAACTACAGCTACATTTCCTTACACTTTTTTTTGAAACGTCTTAAATTTGGCAGTTTGTTTTGATCAAGCATCGATCTTTCTATGATCAACGATTAGCACATGCCTACATTCAGAAGATGCATGGTCTTTAAGTGAAGTAGGCAAGCACCTATGTGCCATGTAGCACTTGCTGATGATGGGTCTTGACTATGCTACAAAGAATAAAAATTGTTAGAGCTTGTTAGTACTTCATCAGATCCTTTTCAGAGTTGTCAATACCTATCAACAACATGTTCTATTTTCTTGCAATATTATTGGTTAAGCCAAATGTTGAGGTTACTTTTTATTGACATATCATTGAGTCATTGATCTTGGGATGATCAATGGAAGGCACATTACCATTTTAAAGAGATGCAAGAATTTTAACCAAAGCGGGCAAGTGCTTTGGTGACACTTGTCCCTAGTGAAACCACAAAGGGAATCTCACGCAGTTCAAAATACACAAGTTGTATATCGTTGATCTTTTCAAGATCAACAAATAGAGCATTACTACTATAAGAAAGTGCTTGACATTTAAATAATGTGGGCAAGTACCAACAAGACATGTGGCATATGATGATGTCATGGACCCATTTTTTTAATGTAGTCTATACTATGGCAGTTGTCAAACACATTGGCAAAAAGGGAAACATTCTATTGGTTAGTCTAGATGATTGGGTTTTACAAATGCACAATTTTGTGACACTGTTGATCTTGGTAAGATCAATGGATAGCACTTACCCACATTATCAACTTGAATAAGTTTTAAGAAAAGCAAGGAAGCACCATGCTGCCATGTGGCAAGGTGGGACCTGTTGTAAAGGGTCATACAATGGAGCATAGTAATTGGTAAATTGTGACATGTATCTACTACGCTAGAGATGAGTATGCCAATGGGGCCACATTCTTAAGAGGTTTACTTGCAAAGTACATTGATTTTCCATGATCGTATGCATTAAGAAAATGCTCAAGCTTTACACAAAGGGGGGAAGCACCTACTTGACACTTGGTAATGACTTCAAAACTTTAAAACAAATTTTTATTTTCAAATAAGGCCATCAGATGTTGTGTGATTGATAGATGAAATTCAAATTTGAGGCATGACACAAAAGTGACTGTTAGGGACATTAATGCTATTTAGGGCTACTTTGTGTGACCTTAATGCTACAAAATAACTTGCAAATTCACCATTATTGAGCTGCACAATTGCAAATTTTTTAGAGCGCAAGGGTTTCAAGAGCTAGGGCATGAGATTCTATGAGGTTTTTAGTGATCTAAAAAGTAATTCATAGAGAACAAGAAGCATAAATTAATGGGTAAGTGGTTTGTAACTCTTGAAAAGTTCAAAAATTATAATTGTGCTAAGCTAAATTAAAGATGCCTCCCCAAAAGGAATTTTTTGGCCAGACAGATTACCTAAAAAGATATTTTCATGACGATTTTCTTGAACAAATGCCTCTGTCTATGAATGAATTAACAAAAGGTAGGGAATTCATCCCTAAAACTTCTAGGTTGGTTGTAGGTCATGGTTTCTATGATAGAGCCAATTGGGTAAGAGATGCATAAGTTTCAGTGGGGGGTTTGGAATTGTTCAAAAAATGGTATGCAGAATGCAATTTGGACACCCCATTGAGCAATGTATGGGAATTTGACATTGATAAATTGGTTGTTCCTAGGGTATTCTTTGACAATGATTTATTAATTGACATGGCCAAGAAATATGACCCCATTACTAGAGTTGTAAAAAACCATGCAGGCGACAACCTCTTTAGGGTTTCACCTGCCCTAATCAGTGAAGTATTTAAGCTCAACCCTAACAAGGTAGTCCATGAGAAAATTGATATGGAAGAATTTCAGGAAAGGTATGATGCAAAAAGGGTATACTTGAGGGTAGGACCATTGCAGCAACATATTGTTAAAATTGGGTCACTTCCTCTGGTTACACCAAACACCCCAGAGCCTCTAATGAAAAAAATATTATAATCCTAAGGCTTAGGCTTTGCATTTTTCCCTCTGCAAGATATTTGGAATGGATGAGCAAGAATATATTCAAGGCTCCATTTTCCTCATCATAGCTCAGACCCTTCAATTTGGAATTAGCATAATTCTTGATTTTGCCACCTATCTAGCTAAGGAAATTCATAATGGTTTAATTGGGATAGCTCAAAGTAAGGTAAATAAGCCTTTCTACTGGTATTCTTTTTTTTATGTACATATGTTTGTATAAAGGAGTTATTTTCTTCTCCAAAGAAATGAAATTGGAACTAGAAAGAGATGGAGAGAAGCTCCCAATGCAATTATGGAGCACTGATATGACCTGGGAAGTCACAGATGCTAGTTATGTTAGATTTGATAGATACTTTGCTTCAAGGCTTAGATTGCTTTTGAAAGGGGATAGTCCAGGAATTCCACAGCCTCTATTAGAATTGATAAGACCCAAGGATTATGCCGAGGGGCTATTGGTCAGTAATAATTGGGGGGATATAATCCCATACCCTGTTTCCCCTGTGATCAAAGTTTATGGCTTTTTGGGAAAACCCCATGTATTAACTTTTTATGTGCCTTTGAAGATAGAAATTATAGAGTTTCTATGGTAGATTGGGTCAGTTGAGGAAAGGGTAAAGACACTTTCTTCCCTGTTGTTACTATTATACATGATTTTGTTTTTGTTAAAAAAGGATGGAGAAATTTGAGCCTATTTATGGATAAATATCAAATGGCCTAGTCCCATGCTAGATACATTGATCTAGAGGGATTTTATGACCTCCTTAGGGAGAAAACTAAAGCTAAGGTTCTTATACAACTTGTGTATTTCTTAGAAGATATTATTAGAAATGTATTTTCACTACAAGAACAAGAGGATAGAAAAGAAAAATGGGTAGTTTTTAGTAAAGTTTTATAATTTATTAATGCTTGTGAGCCCGACTATAATCCCCTGGCAGATAAGAAATATTAGGGAGCCAAAATGAATGCTCTGATGGACAATCTTTCTGTGATAATGCAAACCTTAAATGAGAAGAAGGATATCTTAGCTAGAGCATATCCAAATAAATCTGTTGAGGTGGAAAGAAGAATAAGGAGCAGAATGGTTATGACTTTAGGCTAGTACACACTATAGAGGAAGGTTGGATAAATTATGGCCCAAAATATACAACACATTCCCCATTACAAAAGGCCAAGATCAAAGAGTCCATTTGGCATAGATTCCCCTAAGAGACAAAGGTTAGAATAGAGATCCTCCTCTTAATCAGGAGAATATTCACCATCCTAGATCCCACTTAGAATAGATGATGAAACATCCCTGAGAGAGCAACTAAGGAAAATTGGAGGGGAGGGAGATATAGTTGTCACTACTGTTGATATAGAAAGGGCAGTGCTTAAGGAGCCTCCTATGACATCCTTTGACCTCATTTTTGTTGATTACAGAGGTAAGGAGATAGATCCCATCATTGCATAAGCATCTCAAAAGTCTATAGATGATGAAAATTTTGTTAAATCTAGGGCCTTTGCACAATTTTTGTGGAGGAGAAATATAGGCAATTTTGAGGAAAAGTGCAAAACAATAAAAAAAAAGCAACCAAACAAATTGGACTCTAAAATTGAGGAAGAGGTAAAAGCCAAATTTTTGGAGGACTTTTCCCATCTAACACTTGAGGCTGAGACATAGTTGGTCAAAGAATCAGGAGTTTTGGTTCTGTCAGAATGGGACATTGCTAATGCTATGATTTTTTATTCCATTATAAAGGAGAAAGATGTGTAGTATAACACTAAAGAAGAAATGTTACAAGCACATAGAGGGGTGAAATTCAGTAATGATCACCAAGATTTGGTGATCTGGTCCATTAAAAAGAGAAATAAGACTAGAATTCAAGGTATTTCAAGTGTTGAGCATATTGGTACACTCACAGTGTACAAAACAGATGAAGTTAATAGTGAAGAGGTCACTAAAATGGCTCAAGAAATGCTATCTCTTGGGAGTGTGGTAGCTAGGAAAGAAAAGAGTAAATTCCTAGAGCTCAATGCCAAGTTTGAAGAAATACTTAAGGAATATGAGGAAAGGGGAAAAAGGATACAACTATTGGAGAATTAGATATCCTTGATGGATAAATAGCTCAAAAAGAGGAAAGTGGGAGAGCCTAGCAGCCTAAGGATTGTATATCCTCACCTCCTAATTGAGCCATTCAAATCTACCCCAATTGTTGAATTGCCTAATACCCCATAGAGACCTAAATTCTACACTACAGAAGAATTTGAAGAAGAAAAAAATAAACTATGGGAGATGCATGTTGAATCAAATAATCAATATGAAGAAAAACTCATGTACTTAGTAGACAAAATTAACTGGCCAGCTTTCTATGATCAGTTGGCAGGAGTCCTAGATATGTGGGATGAAATAAGGAGAGATGAAGATACATTGAAGCCCATAATGTAGAAATGGAAGGAAAGGGATAATGATGTTACTTCTATGTCTATCTCTATCATCAATTTTTCATGTGATCAAACAGAGAATTTTTTTGATATAGTTAATTATCTGACAGAATTTGATGAAAAAAGGGTTTTTGTTCAAAAATGAATCATGATTTGTCTTTCTAAATATATAGTAGAAAAGTTTGATCTCTTTCCTAGTGCACTTAAAAAGATTGACAAAAGAAAAGAAAGGGAAGAATGGGGAAAGGAATTAGATTAGTTGTTATCCCACAAAATGAACAAGGTTATAAATGAAAAGGGGCATGTACTATGGGCAATGACTAATGAAGAATTTGTCAAAGCATATTTGTTTTATAATACTATTAGAAAAGATTTTACTGAAATAGAGCAAATAGGAGGCTTTGTAATAAAAAAGCAACCGGAGATCCAAAATTTTGATTGGCCTGAAGATAATGTTTTCAAAAAGTGGAAGGAATAAATTTTGTCTTTAGAACAGGTGGCAATAAAAGAAGAGGGTGTGAGCCAGGAAGGGGATCAAATAATTGATATCTCAAAAGGAAAAAGTAGAATAATTGCCCTCAACAATAGAAACATAACAACCAATTATGACTGCTAGTCTGGAGGACCAAACTGATGATGTGGCAGCTAAAGACTCAAAAATAATTGTTATCCTAATAGTTCATGATGATGCCAATGGAGACTGCCAAGTTGAAATAAACTTGCAAACATCAGAACCAGACACATCATTGGCAAACTTGATGGCTACATACTCTAAGGATTTAGAATAGCACAAAGCCAATCATGGAATTCATAGTATTTAAAGATGTAACAAAAAATGGGTCCACCAAGAGAATACTTTGATGTAAAGTTTTTCTGTTGCATAAATTTTTGTTTTTGTGATAGCAATAGATGTAAATATCTTTTTTCTAAAGGACAACTATCATTTCTCTATGCCTGAAGCTTATTGCATCTCACACTATATAAGTGAGATCCCAAGGCTAGAGAGGGTCTAAGTTATTGCATATTTTAGTCTTTTATTAAACTTGTTTGGTCTGGTTTTCTTGATGTATACTTTGTGATATATTTTCTCTACAAATTTTATGAGAATACTTTAACTTGGTAGGATTTGGATGTTTTATCTTGAGTCATTCTTAGCCTTGTTCAATTGTATACAATTTTCAAAGGAAATTAATATAACGATGAATTGTCCCCATATCTGTTCTTACCGAATCTTCTCTCCATTTTATTACCTAGTTATGTTGATGTTGTATGAGCAAGGCTTATTCAATTGAATGCAATTAAATCAAATTGTATGTCAATTCATTATTGCTTTTAATTCAATGAATTAAGTAAATGCTTCAATGAGATTGATAGGATTTCCATGGTGATATGAAGGATGTCTATAAGCATAAGTTTTAATGAGAATTACTGATGATATTGATTGTAATGCAATCAATTAGATCTAGAAATTGAATGAACTCTGAGTCCCAATGGATGAGGCACTGATCTATTGATGTAATTTGTAGATGAAAGGTTGTGAACAAGCATCAAGCTTAAGTTCAAAATCAATTTTACCTTACTATTTGAAGAATATCAATGTTGGTCAGCACTTTTTTGCATTTAATCTTTGAGTTTTAGCTAGCTACTATTGCCAGAAGTACTTGTAAACCTAAGAAGAATTGTGACCAAATATGATTTAAGGGATGTGTGTTGTGGTAAAATGTCATGGAATGAACCAAATATGTATATGATATTATAGTGAAAATCTTCCATCCCTCAGGTATACCCACCTTGGTTCTACAGAGCCTAAGGAGTAGAAAATCTATTTTAATTTGTTGAAGTTGGATCCATATATAAAACAAATGTAATTGTTTATAAGAAGTAGCTAATCCTCAAATTATGTGTGATTTTATTATATTGGTATTGAGTATTTTGTTCCTTGATAGTTGAAAAACACCAACACCTTGAAGGAATATATTGAGCATTGCAAATCTATTTTTGGAGTCATGTCTTTGTATGCAAATTAATGGTTGATATCTCTTATAGTGTTATCTTGAAACCCTTAGGATTTTCCCTGTTAAGCATCTTTCTCATGAATTTTATTTTTCTATATATTTTAAAAATTGTACCAATTATTGCATGTGTTAAATGTGATTAAATTCCTTTTAATACCTTCAATTATTTGGTCTTCCTTTGAAATACTTATGTGTAGATCAATGTGTAAGAAATTATATTAGTTTATCCATTGCTAAAAATTTTCAACTTGTGTTCAAGAAAATGTAGTTTTAATCACAGTCCTTTTGGTATATCACCATTTTATCTAGGCATTTGTTTTTTATTATTCCTTCTTATCCCTTTTCCTCACAAGTTTCTTTTCTTGTTACCTATTATTAAGTGATATACCATTACAAATCCAATAGGAACTAACCTAGAATCTAGAGGTTCAAACCTGTTTTAGGTCACCCACACCTTGGATTGATCTCATGTTCTTCAAAAATCTCTAGTATTTTGATGCAAAGATAGGGTGCAATTTCTAGAGTTAACAATTTTGGCACACCCAGTGGAACACCCTATTAATTTTTTGAAGATTTGTTGTTTTGATATTCAAATGGAAAAGTGTCAAATAGCTCAGGGTAATTTTGTGTATTTGGTGACTTTATTATCCAAAGATCATTATTTTTACTAAATTTTATTAGAAAGGTTTAGACCAGAGGTTCTACCACTTTTGAGTACTTACAGCTGGAAAATCCAAAAAGACACGGAAGGACTCTTTCCAGAACTAAACCAATCAAAAGGACACAACTTTCAACACCTAATATTCATGTTTATAGGAGAAGAAATTAGTCAAGTGAAGAGTTACAAGGCATTCAACCAATCCAACGTTAAGTACTAATGTTTTTGAACCTAATACTTCTATTGTCTCAACTATAACAAGAATGGGTGCAAGTGCTACAACATCAAGTTCAAGAGTTTTTGCAATGCAAAAAGCCCCAATCAAAGCTTATTTTCAGCAACAACAAACACCTCCACCTCAAATGGTGAGAATATTTTCATTTGTGCCTTTCAGTCAAGGAAGCCCCTTGAATTTTGTGCAACATCATGACATACCTTTGGTTGCCTTTAAGAGTTTACCAAATTTTACTAGAGAAACTCAAACCATAGGATTTGAGCATATTAGAGATGTTACAACATTGTACAATGTTCACCATATCATAGAAGAAGATGTTGTTGTTAAGCTTCTTGAAACTTCATTAAAGGGAAAGGCTTTGCAATGGTTTAGAAGTCTAGTTGTTGGCTCTATTGATTCGTGGGACACCCTAGGAGATGTGCTAACAAGTCATTTCTAAGACAAGTCAGACCACTTGTCTCTTGTAGAGGAGCTCACAACCATAAAGTGTATTCCCCAAGAGAAGATGATGGACTTAAAAAATCAATTTCAAAGGACTTGGACTAGAATACCTGTCTTGGTAAGACCTTTAGTAGACCATGCATTTCTATATTTTTTGAGAAGCTTAAATAGTGATAATTCTATGATGATCCAATCAATGGGAGGTGTCTTACTACCTCAAGCACATTATATTGTTATTAGATCTAAGAATAGTCTTATTCAAGTAGGAAAAATAGCCCCTAGGCCTCCAATAACTATTTTCCCAAACATTCAGCCAAATATGCCATTAGAAATCCCACCTTTTAATGTCTTACCTATTGTTCCTACCCAAGAAATAGTTGTAGCAGCCTCTTCACAATAGCTATAGGAAATTAAGAATAGTCAACTTAAGATTGAGAACTTAATGCATACCTTAAGCAATGAGCTAATAAATTTGAAAAGACAACAATTTCAAGCTAGGCAACCTTATCAACAACAACAAAACTAGGTTGTGAATCAACCTTACCAGAAGCAGAACCAAGGCCAGATTTAGGAAAATAGGCAACCATATCAGGCCAATACAGCTGGTTATAGAGCGAATATCAATCAAAGACCTTTCAAACCCTATAACCCAGTGCCTCTTAATGCTACTAATCCTATCAAAGATATTGTATTTATGCAAAATAACTTAGCCATGGATTTTGAGTGGTGCTACCCCTATAATGAAGCACATAATTAGACTACTTGCAAAAATGGGATGATTAATCAGGCTTTGATAGTACAAAATATAGTCATGGATTAGTAGAATGCAACTACTTATGTACCCGAACAACAATGTGATATACATGCTTTTGAGACTATGTTCCTTAACTAGAAGAGAGGAATTTTGCATAGTAAATAATGACTCACCAGTATCAGCCAACACTAGAGAAAAGAAGAGAGCTCTGGAAAATAAAGGTAAAGGACTTGCTATTAATGAGTCAATACCTAATAAAGAGGCTACGACTATTATTCCTATTCCTACAGTCAAAGATAACATAGTTCATACACATCAATGACCACATCCTGTTGTTCCATTCAATATAGTAGACAATATAAAGAGGATGAATGTGACTATGTCTATGTGGGATATGTTGGTGATTTTGGGGTAGACTAATATTCTAAGGCAAGCTTTATCTAATGAGGTACCTCCTAAGGAGGTTGTAAATGAACTGTGAAAGGTTGTATTGACAAATGTTGATCATAATGATGGAAGATAAGATAGTGACATAGAAACTAGCAGTGGCTCAAGTAAGAGTGTCAAGCCTCCACCTTTTTATCTTTGATCAATTATTGGTGATAAACTAGTCTATAAAAAAAAGTAGTAGATTGGTTAGTCTGAAATACCAACTAGTTGAAAAGGGAGTTGTCCAACTTGATGGAATATCCATCGATACTATAGGTCTTATTAAAGATATTAGCCTTACCCTCCATGCATGTCCTAATTTTTCTATTCAGCAAGATGTCTATGTGATAGATTTATCACCTTAATTTTCCATTTGTCTATCTAGGGATTTCACTACTAAGATTGGGGGCTATTTATCATCTGACTGGTCTCACATGTTATTTAGGACTAGGTGTGGTACCAAGGTAACAATTAAGTATGAGATGCTTGCAAAAGATCATATAGAACCATACATACCTAATGTCTTAAATGAAAACTTAGTTTCATTTGATGAAGGAGATCATGGTAATACTTTTGAAACCAGAACCCAACTAGATGATATTCCAAATATTCTTCTCGATGAATGGGCATCAAGTCAAACTGCTAAAAGTCATTTTTCTAATTTTATGCATGTTGGTTTGGGAACTTACATTATTTATGAGCAAGATGCAGTTATCCCAAATTTAGTCAAATCAAAAAATTAGATACAAGAAAAGCAAGATCAACTATGGGAAATGTTCTTTGATGGGTCTAAAAGAAAAAATGGTGTTGGTTGAGGTGCTATGTTGGTTTCACCTTATGGAGAGAAGTACTATGTTGCTTTTCATTTCTCTTTTTCATGCTCAAATAATATTGTAGAATACGAGGGTTTGATTCAAGGTTTGGAGTGGGTAAAGAAAAGAGGAATTGAATGTATAAAGTTATATGGGGATAGTGAAGTGATTGTCAACCAAGTAAGAGATTTAAATGCAACAAGGAATGACACCTTGAAGTTATATAAACATCAAATTTGGGATATCATAGAGTAGTTTTCTTCCTTCAATATTGTCTCTATTCCCAGAAATCAGAATCACCAAACTGATAGACTTGCAGTAGTTTATGCTCAATTTGACATACCTATAGAAATCAATAAGGAGAACATTTAGTAGCATGTTAAGGTTGTAGTAAAACCCTCTATTCCTGATAATAGTACTAACTAGAAGGTTTTTTATAGTGATTAGAAAATTCTTAGTTTTTTGTTGGAAGAAGATGTATTTTATGTTTCAAATCAAGACAAGCTGAAACAATATTATGATGATTGGATTATTTAGCTCAAGTCAAGTAGGCTTCCAAAGGGTTTGGTCACTTTGGAGTCTATTTTCAGCAGAGATGATGAGTTAAGGAAGAACAAAGCTGGTATATAGGTAAAGGAAGAATACTATAAGAGTGTTGAAGTAGCTAAAGGAAAGTTTTTGAAAGTTGGTAAAGTCTATACAACAAAGGAAAAAATCCGAATTTTTTAATTTATATAAAGAGTTTCTTGATGTTTTTGCTTGTGAGTATTCAGATCTCAAAGGTTTTCATCCAGATATAGCTCAACATACTATTGAGCTACTTCCAAATGCTAAACCTAAAGCAAAAATAGAGGCCTGTCCAGCAAGCTAGAACCTTTCATGTTTAAGGAATAGACCAAGTTAATTAAAGGTAGTATCATTTATGAGATCAAACACACCAGCTGGGTTTCTAATTTGGTTCTAATAACAAAGAAAAATAAAGAAATCAAACTGTCTATGGATTTTAGGGATTTAAACAAAGCCTTACTGAAAGATCATTACCCACTACCCTCAATGGAACAAATACTCCAAGTTGTTGCTAGTTGAGCAAGGTTCTCATTACTTGATAGTTTTTTAGGGTATAATTAGGTACAAGTCAAAGAGGAAGACCAATATAAAATAGCATTTAACACAAAATGTTAGGATTAACCTTAGAAAAAAATAATACTTACATGAAAATATAAATAATATCAGAAAATAATAGATCACACATATACAAGACACCAAGATTTAACGTGGTTCACCCACACCCTGGGCTATGTCCACCAAACAACAAGTCCAATATTATTACGATCCAATGATTACAACCTAATTACAATCCATAATTCCTTACAACTCAATACCACCACAAGAAGTAATTTTTGCATCACACCTTTTGAAAAATCCTTAACCATAAGCTCTTTTATACAAGTATTTTTTTGCTCTAGGGTTAAAGTTAATTACAATGTGTTGGCCCAAAATTACTAATAAAATATTTGCAATAAAATAGGCCTTGATTAGTCACCCCAAAGAATTATGAAGTATGCCCTGATCAATCACCACAAACTAACAATCTCCCACTTAGGGACTGATTAGGCCCCACACTAGACAAAAATCTCCCACTTGGAGACTGGTCCTATAACAATATCACTACCACCTAGGGATCCCACTGGATCAAACCACCTTGGACTTTGTTGTTTGTCTATTATGTTTGGTCTAGAAAACCAACCAAAGTTGAAGAGGAGTTCAACTTCTCCCTTGTTACTACCTTTGTAAACATATCTATTGGATTGTCATTAGTATGTATCTTATCAAACTTTAACTATCCATCATCCAAAACTGACTAAATGAAATGATAATGCAACTATATGTGTTTTGTCCTTGAATGTAGAGAAAAATTATTTACAAGATGAATGGCACTCTGACTATCTCTAAACAAATAATTATCCTTCTAACAGTGTCCCAATTCTTCTAAGAAGAATTGAAGCCATATCATCTCCTTGATTGCCTCTTTAGTAGCAACATAATTTTCCTTTGTAGTGGATAAAGCATTAACCTTATGCAAGCGAGAAATCCAACACACTATTTCCCCACCAACAGTAAATACAACTCATGTAGTACTCCACCTAGTATCAATATCCCCTGCCAAATCTGAGGCAACATATCCCTATAAATTAGTAGTAGAGTCCCCAAAGTGTAAACACTTACTAGATGTTCCTCTCAAATATCTGACAATCCATTTGACTACATTACAATGCTCAATTCATGAATGACTCATATACCTGCTAATGACTCCTATTGCATGTGCAATATCTAGCCTTGTACATACCATAGCATACATCAAGCTTCCTACAACTCAAGCATAAGGTACCTTGGACATATTATCCTCCTCTTCTTGTGTCTTTGGACACATCTCCTTAGTCAACTTCAAATGACTAGGTCAAGGTGTCTTGATAGCTTTAGCATTCTCCATAGAGAAAATTTACAACACTTTCACAATATAATCAACTTGAGATAATGTTAGTTTCCTATTCTTCCTATCTCTGCAAATATTCATACCAAGAATTTATTTTTTTGCCCCCAAATCCTTCATAGAAAATGATCATGCTAACTATTCTTTTAACTCCTTAATGTGATCCATGCTAGACCTAGATACAAGCATATCATCAACATATAAACATAAAATAATATAGTTTTCATCATCCAACCACTTAAAATAAACAAAATGATTTAAATGACACCTATTATATCCATGCTCATGCATAAAACTATCAAATTTTAGATACCATTGCCGAGGTGCTTCCTTCAGGCCATATAAACTTTTCTTCAATTTGCTCACTAAGCTCTCCTTACCTTTGACCTCAAATCCCTGTGGTTGTGGCATATATATGTCTTCATCCAAATCATCATGAAGGAAGGTTGTTTTAACATCAAGCTACTCCAAATGAAAATATTCAATAGCCACAATGCTTAAAATAGTATAAATACAAGTCATTTTAACAACATGAGAGAATATCTCATCAAAATTAATGCCCTTTTTATGTGCAAATCCTTTTACAACTAACTTGGATTTAAATCTTTTATTACATCCATCCTCTTATTTCAACCTATAAACCCATTTATTCTTTAAAGCCCACTTACCTGTAGACAACTTGCATAAATCCCAAGTCTTGTATCTTAGCAAGGAGTCCATTTTGTCTACCATTGCAGACTCCCATTGAATCTTAGTATCCATCTACATAGCTTCATCATAACATTCAATTTCACTAGCATTTTTTAGTAAAATAGAGTATAAAGAGGGTGAAAATCTTTCTAGAGGTCTACTTAGCCTTCTTGACCATCTAACATTCACTAGGGTGTGTGGTATTTATTGTTTTGGTTGTTGCATATCATGAAGAATTGTTGGAATATCATCTTTTGGAGTATCATCCAACATTACATTATCATCTTATTTCTTCTCATGTTGTTGCAACATATTTTTGCACAACATTTTCTCATTGAATATGATATCTCTGCTTCTTAAAATTTTATGATTTTCAAAATCTCAAAGCCTATAATCAAATTCATAAATTTCATATCTAACAAATACACATTTCTTTGACTTATCTTCCATCTTGGTTCTATTTTTAGAATCTACATGAGTAAATGCTTCACAACTAAAGGTATTGAAAAAAGAATAACTCACCTTCTTACCAATCCATGCTTCTTTTGGAATACCATAGCCCAAAGGAGTAGAGGGACCTCTATTAATCAAATATACAACAATATTAATAGCTTCCACCCACATATTTAAGGGCAACCCAACATGTAACCTTATACTCCTTGCACACTCCATTATAGTCCTATTCATGCATTCAACCACTCCATTTTCCTGTAGAGTACTTGGAATAGTTTTCAGTCTATGAATACCATTAATGGAGTAATAATCTTATAATTCATGACTGCATTACTCATAGCCATTATTAGATCTGAGACATTTTAATTTTTTACTAGTCTCATTTTCAACCAAGCATTTCCATTTCTTAAAGGTTTGAAATACATTAAATTTTTGTCTAAGAAAATAAATCTATACTTTTCTAATTGCATCATCAATAAATGTAACATAATGATGAGATCCACCAAGGGAAGATACCTGAGCTAGTCCCCATACATTTGTATGCACAAGCTCTAATTGCTCACTTTTATTCTCCTTCGTAATCTTCACAAAGTTCACTCTCTTTTGTTTTCATACACACAACTTTCATATAGATCCATATTAACACATTTCAAACCTGGTAAAAATTTCTTTGAATGAATTACTTTCATACCTTTCTCACTAATGTGCCCAAGTCTATTGTTTCATGGTGTTGTATCAAAATCTATAGCAGTTCCTTGTTCTCCCTACTCAACTGTAGCAACTATTCCTGAACATTCATTTTTCTCTAAAACAATAAAAGTAGAAGGAATAGTATGACCTATACAAAGATATAAGGTGCCTACTTTCACACCTTTTTCTACTAAAAGGGAACCTTTTGAAACCTTCCAATTTTTATCATTAAAATTAACTACACAAACCTCATCATCGAGTTTCTCCACTAAATTTAAATTCTTACTTAGCCTTGGAACATGCCTTACCTCATGTAGTAGACAATGATTCCCATTCTATAACTTAATCTTAACTTTTCCTTTCCAACAATCTAATAGTGTTCATTATCCCCCAAAAAAATAAGCTCAAAATCCCCTTAGACATAATCAATGAAACAACCTCTATGAGGTGTACCATGAAATGAAGCACTAGAATCTAAAATCCATGAATCATCAATACTTTCCAAAGACAGAAGTAAAGCATCCTCTTCAAATTTTTTACTTACCACATTTGCCTCCTTGCTCCCTTCTAGTTTATCTCCTTCATTTTTCTTTTGAGTCCAGTAATCTTTCTTCTTATGCCCTGGTTTCCCATAGTACCAAAAGTCATTTATTTCTCTCGATTGAGACCTCTTCCCCTTCGATTTTTCTCTTGATTTCCCACAATTTCTAGAATTATTTCCTCTCTCAGTCATTCTACCTCTGCTTTGTGCATTCAAAACACTTCCTAATGTAGATCCATCTAAGGTTTTCCTATGAGTATCCTCACTCAAAATAACAATGATCACATCATCATATTGTAGGGTACTAGATCCAAAGATAAAATTACTCATAGTCATTACCAAGCCATCCATCTTTCAACCAAAGACCACAAAATCAAGAGAGCCCTAATTTCTTCATCAAAATTAATACCCACAAAAGATAATTGACTAGTAATAGTATTAAACTCATTTAAATGATCCACAATAGATCCACCTTCTACCATTTTCATATTAAATAAATGCTTCATGAGAAATACCTTATTTAAAGAAGAGGGCTTTTCATACAGTGCCACTAGGGTTTTCATCAACGCTTCTATCATCTTCACATTTGTAATGTTAAATGTTACTAATGGTGCTAGGCATAATTGAATGCTTCCAAGTGCCTTTCTTTCTAAAAGATCTCAGTCCTCATTTGTCATAGTTCCCTGGTTCTTATTTTTTCCTTCCAAAAACTTCCATAAATCATTTTGATAAAGATAGTCCTCCATTCAAATTTTCCATAACTAAAAGTTCGACCCATTAAACTTGTCAGCCTTCAACTTACCCTCATTTTCCACCGCTCGCACTCAACTATGAGACTTTCTTGTAGAGGATAATTGGAAAAATAACAACCTCACTCTAATACCACTTGTTAGGATTAACCTCAAATAGAAATAAACATTACATGCAAATATAAAGAATATGAGAAAATAATAGATCACATGGAAGAGAACACAAGAAATCAAGATTTAATGCAGTTCACCTAAACCCTGGGCCATGTTCACCAAAAAACAAGTCCAATATTATTACAATCTAGAGATTCCAACCTGATTACAATTTGTAATCCCTTACAACTCGATACCACTGCAAGAAGTAAATTTTTGCATCACACCTTATGAAAAATCCCTAACCCTAAGCCCTTTTATATAAGTATTTTTTCCACTTTAGGGTTATAGTTAATTACAATATGTCGGCCTAAAATTACTAATAAAATAGACCCCGATCAGTCACCCCAAAGAATTATGAAGTGTGTATAGTACTTCACTGATCAGTCACCACAAACTAACACAAAATGGGGTACAATGTCTTATCAAAGAATGTCTTTTAGTCTATCAAATATTGGTGCCACATTTCAAAGGGCAATGGACATGACTCTCAAAGGACTGTTGTACAAAATGGTTTTAGTATATCTTGAAAATATAACTTTTTTTTTTCAAAAAATGTTTACGACCATTATTCTCATTTAAGGTTTCTTTTTGAAAGGTGTAGACAATTTGGAATTTAATTAAATCTCAAAAAAGTATATTTTGTGCACAAGGGAAAATTATTAGGTCACATTGTATCAAAGGAAGGCATAATAGTTGATCTGAAAAGAGTTGAAGTAATACTTGAACTTCCTTTGCCAAGTCACAAAAAGGGCTTCAAAGCTTCATTAGGTGAATTAATTTCATGAGAAGATTCATGTCCAACATTTCTACTTTACTTAAGCTTCTCACAACAATGCTTAAAAAGAATGCAGTTTTCACATGGACTAAAGAAGGTAAGGAAAGTTTTCAGCTATTAAAGAAAGCTTTATCATCAGCCCCAACCTTGGTTAACCTAGATTTTTCCAAATACTTCATTTTATATGTATATGGGAGTATGGATGCTATTCCAATTCTTCTAGTACAAAAGAATGATGAAGGATACAAACAACCTATTGCTTTTTACAGAAGGATCTTGAAAGCTATGAGAAGTGCTATAGTTTTGTGGAAAAACACATTTTCGTTGTCATTAAAATTCTAAAAAAATTTAGGCATTTGTTATCTAATAATAAATTTCATCTTATGGTTTCACACCCAAGTGTTAAGGATTTCTTTCTTAGTAAAGATCTTGAAGATCAGGTTGGATTACCAAGGTGATGGAGTATAATGTAGACATAAAGATCACCAAATTGGTAAAGGGAAATGGATTATGTGAATAAATGGTGGATCATCCCTTACTAGATGAATGAAATAACATTATTTAATAATGATTCAGATGTTGCAGATGAACAACCAGATAGTTGGTTGACAGAAATGATCCATTTCCTACAAACTGGAGAGTGACCTTCACTGCTTGATAAAGCCAAGTGAAGATATTTCAGGTTACGCTCCATACCCTATGTCTTAATTGAAGGTATTCTGTTTAGAAAAGACATTAATGGCATTCTCCTTAGATGTATTGATGATAATTAGATCAACAAGCTTCTGGAGCAGTTTCATGATGTAGGGGGGCATTTTTCTCTAAAAATAATAGCCTATAAAATAATGAGGACTAGGTATTACTAGCTTGACCTATTCAAAGATGCTCATTCTTGGCCAAGGAAATGAAAACAGTGTGTGGTGTTTGCTAGGAAAGAGAGATTGGTTTCTTTACCCCTATATCCTATTTCTGTTGATCAACCATTTTTGAAGTGGGGCATTGATATTGTGGGGCCTATAAATCCAAACTCTAGCACTGGTCACAAATGGATTCTCACTACCACAGATTACTTTACTCAGTGGAGGAAGACTATAGCATTAAGAAGGAAAATGAAAATTCTATTTTGAATTTCTATGATGAGTTGCCTACAAGGTTTGGGGTCCCTGAATTTATTATCTCAGATAATGCTTTAACATTTATGGGGGTTAGAATAGTTGACTAGGCTTTGAGAAATAATGACTACCTCAATACTGCATCAAATTATTACCCTCAAGGTAATTTTTTGGCTGAAATCACCAATAAAAACTTACTAAGTATAATTAAAAGGACCTTAGAAGAAAACAAGTGAGATTGGCATTCTATACTGTAATCACCCTTGTGGCTTGACAAAATAACTCCTAAATAAATTCTTGACAATTCACCTTACATACTAGTTTATGGAAAGCAAGTCAAGCTACCTATTTCTACAAAATTTCTTTCTTTGGGCTTAGCTGATAATCTAATATTGTTTGAAGAGGATTATCTACTAAGGCTGAGATATGCTAAATTGCTAGAGTTGGAGGAGGAAAGGCACAATGCATTACAAAAGATGGAATACCAAAAAATTCAAACTAAAAGGATGTTTGATAATAATTGTAGGCCTAGAAGTTTTAAAGAAGGAGATCTCATCCTTAAGTGGGATGTTTTGAAAAGTAGGTCGGGTCACCATATTAAGTTTGATCACATGTAGGTTCGACCATTCCTAAAAGTTGAATGTAAAGAACACAACGCATTTCAACTAGCTACAATGCAAGGAGATGTTTTACCAATCCTTGTGAATAGGATTCACCTCAAACCATGTTTCGAGGTATGAGTTATCAGTCCTATCTTGTATATATTAGGTTAATTTTTCTTGTTTTCAATAAGTATGTATGCATTTTAGTTAGGTTTTTCCTAAGTGTTTTCTAAGCACGAGTTAGTTGTTTTCTTTCCTAGGTTAGTTTCATGTTTTTCTTAGGTTTTAGGTTGGTCAAGTTGTTGGTTTGGGTTGTTCAATTTTCATTTTCCATACTCCCCCATCTCATTCATGCATGCATCAATGCACGTGTTGAATACATACACATATTTGGTACACACATGCATAAGCATCCATATAGTAATGCAGCCACTCATATTCTTGCTATCAACCTTACATGCATGCATACCCACACATCTACCACCCACCTACATCCATTCATGCATACATTCATTCATGCATACCTAAGAAGGTCAACTATAAAGGTTTCAATTTTTAAAGTTGATACTTGAGTTTGATCATGCATATTAGTCAGTCCAATAAGAGTCTTAGGTCTTGTCAGGCTCATCCACATGCATCCCAAACCCAACTAGCAACTTTAGAGGTTGTGTAGTGTCAAGTTTAGGTCTTAGGAATGCATCAAGTTCAAACTCTATGCCCAATGGGTATCAAAGGAAGTTGGTCAAGTGTCTAGTAGGCATACAATCAATAAGAAATTGACAAAAATATTACTAAATTTCTACACATGCTGAAATTTAGTTTTGATTGCAAGGTTTAATACAATTACACAAGCATTTTACATCTTGATTTAGTGTAGGCATATTGAGATCATGTTCATTATGTGCCAAAAGAATATATAATGTCCTTATATAATTTATCATAACAATACAGTTGATATTTATAGTCATGAAATAATGAAATGATACAAAAGCTAAAAGTAAGATGTCACTTACACAATTGACTGTGAGAATAGCCTACTAATACTAATGCTTCCTATCTATGAAAAATCCAATACATGAAAGGAAAAGAAAAAAAATATCTAGAGACTTAAGGGGAACCAACAATTTCCTAATGTAATGATAGATTATCTTCTTCTTTTAATCCAGATATCTTTCTGCTACATTGAGTTGATTCATTAGCTGTGTCCTTCAAGCATGTAGAATGAGTTAGATTTTATGAAAAATCTAAGCAATGGAGGTAACCTCATCTCATACATTATTGCCTACTTTATTATCATATCATTACACTTGCATAGAAAGGAAAATAAATACATTAGTTATTGTATTATGCCCAAGTACAAAGAATTAAACAAAGCTTTATGTTTTTGAATGCATATTGAATGATAGTAGCAATATGTTCATGCTGAAATAGAAAAAACAACAAACTATTGTTAATAAAACAACATGATCACATTGGCAACAAAAAGGAATCATAGGGCTAGAAGTTATGAACTAGATAGAGATATATCAAGTCTACAAGAATAGATATTTAATATGCAAACAATAGGATTCAGAATGAGAACAATAATATGCCAACATTACTCTTCTATGTAACTAGTGAGAAGCATTCACATTCAAGTATCAGGTTACAATAACAACGTGTAGAAGTGAACAATGTAAGGGCATAATACTACCTTATAAATGATACATATGTTATATTATTGCAATATTAATCAAATATAAAGGGTGGCACTATCATAGGCCAGTAAAATCAATTGGAGCACACAAACAACAACATATGTGCTAGGATTATGCATTATGTTTTAGATTACGGTAAAAATAGGTTTTGAAGGGACCCCAAAACTCTTTCACATCCTCAAAAAAAGGAAAAAATGATCCATCCAATAGGAAAGAGCCCAAAAACCTACTGAACAATAGCATCAAAATCAGGTTTTATAGGGACTTAAAACCACAAAAAAATTCTAGATAAAAAACCCAGGTTTTACAAGGACCTAGAACCTATAGTACAAGTTAAAAACTAAAAACCAGAAAATAGGACCAAACACAGGAACTAGAACAACCAGCCAGCAAATAGAACCTGCATAAGAACCTGACCAGAGAAGAAGACCCAGGAAGCTATTGTAATTTCGTAATCATCTTCACAATCTCATTACCAATCTTAGCCATGTCCTGGATGGAGTTAGCAGTTGAAGAAGCAGCAGCAATCTAAGCTTTTTTCCTCGAACTCTATCTTGTCCTCTTTGCTAGGGCCCTCTGAAGATATGGTTCCTTCATTAACTCTTTTACCCAAAGTCACCGTAGCTGCATAGATGCTAGAGGTAACTTGCTCTATTTTTGTTCCACTTTCCCTGATGAGCAATTTAAGATTCTGCTCATAATCCTTAAGTTTTTTTGGGATATCTCCCATTTGCACCTCCATGTGTTGAATAATAGCCCAATCAGCCTCCTGGTTATGTTGCAAGGTATCCATTTTCTTCTTCAGCCCCATTATTTCATTATATAACCAAGAATTGACCTAAAGGAAGGAGTCAAAGTTTTTTTTAGCAAAGTGAAGGAAGGAGAGTATGGTTTCCCTCACCGAGGAGTCACTCGCATCATTAGTAGTGGTGTTTGGAATAGGGTCATCTTTATCAATATGAATCCCCCCATCCATCGACTCCGCTTCACTAGGCTTCGCATGAATATAGTGGCTCTGGCCCTCCTTATCATGACCCTCAATCTCCTTAAGAGGAGTGGAAGCTTTCACCATGTTTTCCTCCTCACTCAACATGGCTAAATCATCATTTTCTTTCTCTTTATCACCTCCCCCAGACATGATATGAGTGTCCTCATTTTTAGACTTGCTCTGTTTTGAATTCACCTTCGTAGTGTCTTCCTCTCTCCCATCCTCATTATTATCTTTTAAATCCGAGTAACCATCTAGGTTAGAGCTAAAATCCCTAGCATCTGTCTCCTCCTCTTCCTCAGGGGCATCCTTATTAGAGCCCTCAGTGCTCTCCACCTTAGTTTCCTCTTCCTCAATTTGTCTTCAAGAACTGGAGGGATTCAATTTAGCCTTTATTTTCTTTTTAACACTCTCATCCATTTTTCCTATAATAGGATTAGGACTCTTATGCTTGCCAGTGAACAGGGACGAAGCAATTGACTTATTTTTACAAAAACCCTCACTGAGTAAAATCAGACCTTCATGTAATATGGGACGAGACTATTTCTTTTTATGGGCATTCAAACTTTGGAGCAAAGAAAACTGCAAATAAAAAGGGAAGGAAATTGTGTCCTTGTACCTGAAATGGTTAAGGAAGACAAAGTGGAATTTTTGCACCCTTTTATTTCTTTCATCAAGGATGAAATACTCATGAATACAACCAAGCACATCACACCAAATACCTTTTATCTATTGCACATCAAAGAAGTCACCATTCTTTTCCAATTACAGCTCCTCTTCTTCCGTCTTCGAGAATTTTTTGTAGGCCACATTGGAAATACTAGTCTACTTAGAAAACTTGATACCTTTCATGGGAAGACCAGTGACTTCAGCAATGAATTCCTCAGTCAGCTTAATGGACACACCATGTAGGGTAACTTTGTCGTCCACCTAGTTTTTGAAGAAGGTAGTGGTGACATGGGGTTTGAATCCATGCAACTGCTCCAGGTAGCTAAGCACCTTTCCTTTCTAGAGAATCTTCCAAACGTCCTGCCTAGCCTTCCAATCATCACATTTTTTGGATTCCTGCTTCCTTGGTTCACCTCCCATGTTGCAAAGCAAACAAAAAACCAGAGACATCCAGATATCAAAAGTAGAGAGATAGAAGTGAGACCAATTTTTTGTGACACAATATCGAGGATGCCTTTTTGAAGATACATGCAGAGAGCACATAGCCTTTACATGAATGTACCTCCTTGGGAATGCTAAGCTGACAATCGTAAGGCCACTCCCGCAAATCGTTAAATTTCGAATCCGAGAAAATCTTTCCCACTATGGAATGAATAACATCATAATTAATAATTGCTTTAAGATCCACATGTTTGTGTAAGTCATCGAGCCACCACATCTTTTTCCCTATTTGTACTGCGTGATTAGCTTTCCAATCAACGACCCCAATGGCTTCTCTATAAGTATGGGAAATGACCATCTTCTCAAACTTTTGTAATAGGGTTTTGATTTTCATAACTGTTGCCTCTATAGACCAAGAGGTAGTATTTTTATTATTAAGAATATTTATAATATTCAGAGAATCACCTTCCAACCATAATTTGGAGTACCCCAAATCAACAGCTAAAATAGTAGTATAAAGGGCAGCAGTAGCTTTAGCAATATGACTATTTGAGTGACCAATAGGGATAGCAACAACAACAATAACATTTCCCATATGATCTCTAAGAACACCTCCACATCCTACTCTTCTCGGGTTACCCTTGGTTGCTCCGTCAAAATTTCTTTTGATCCATCCATTAGGAGGAACAAGCCATTTTATAATCGATCTAGGATTATCAATTTTCAACTTAGATCCTTGAGATCTTAAAGGGTGATCAAGTTGGAAGGTCTGAGCAGGCTCCCTCTAGGACAAAAAATTCTCCTTGAACGCTCTGATAATATTCTGACCAAGCACCCAACTTGGAAGATCTTTATTTTCGAATATCCTGTTATTTCTTTCTTTCCATATGCCCCACCAGAGATGGGGGAGGGTTAGTTTCTAGAGAAATTGAGCATCAGGATCCTTTGAGGGGCATCTCCAACTCTTGAAAGCAAGATCCACATTGTTTTGATGTACCCATGTCATGCCCCAAAAATTCAAAATCTCAGTCCAGACATCCTAGGTAAAAGAACAACTCAAAAACATATGATCTCTATCTTCATATCCCTTTCTACATAAAGAACACCTGTTAACTAAATTTATACCTCTTTTTTGCAAGTTATCAAGAGTCAAAATTTTGTTTTGGAGAAGAGTCCAAAAGAAAATGTTAATTTTGGGAGTGAGACCCTTAATCCAAGCTTGAGTCCAAAGAGGTTGATTATTCTTATCCTTAGGAGAAAAGATAGAAGAGACTTTGAATTTCCCACTAGGGTCAACAGACCATATAATCTCATCCTCTAGACCAAGGTAAAGAGAAACAACATTAAGGGATAATTGGATATTACTTAATCCATGACTTACATCAGTTAAATTCACCCATGAATCATTCTACTAGTAATGACAAACAAGAAAGCCAAATCTCTACTTGCATCGATCAATTAAGGCCTTGTCATTAAAATCTTCAGTGAAAGGGTAATCCATTAGCTAGATATCTTCCCAAAAATTCACTTTAAATCCATTACCAAATTTCCAAGCACATCCTTTTTTTAAAGATTTCTTGGTCCCCTGAACAGCTGCCCCTATGGAGGAAGATTGAATAACATTAGGAGATTCAAGGAAATTAGGAATGGAGTAAGCATTAAAGAGATACTTATGTCTCCAAATGGAACTCTACAGTTTATTGTCATGGTACACTCTCCACCCCTGTTTGGCAAGAAGGGCTTTATTCAAACTACTGGTTTTCCGAATTCCTAATCCCCCTTCACTACAAGGTTTAAAAACTTGATCCCAAGCAATTAAAGGCATTCTTCTTTTATCCTTTGAGCTAGACCATAAGAAATTTCTTTGAATTTTATCAATTGACTAAGCAAATTTAAAAGGAATTCTAAAAAGACTTAAAGCATAAGTAGGAATGCTCTGGAGATAGGCTTTGAGAAGAGTTAACTTACTAGCTTGGCTTAAAAGAATACCTTTCCATCCCACCAAATTTTTGCTGAATTTGTTAATAAGATCTTCCCAGAAAGCATCAAGGACCTTCAAGCCAAGGAGGAGCCACAAGTAAGAGGAAGGGAGAGAACCTATAGAACACCCCAAGATTTTAGCAATTTTAACTTGTTTGTGGATAGGGGTGTTAATGAAGAACACAACACTTTTGCTCCAGTTTACCCCTTTTCTGAAAGCAGTAGAATATAAGTTAATAGCCTGCTTTAAAATCCTAGCTTCCTTCACTTCAACCTTACCCATGAAGATAGTATCATCAACAAATTTTCCATGGGAGCAAGTTAACAGTTGAGAAGAAGGTTGTAAGCCCTTGAGAAAACCTCTTTGGACCAAGTTCCCAATAAATCTCCCCAAAAAATCAACCATAATAACAAAAAGGATGGGGGATAAAGGATCTCCTTGTCTCAGCCCTTGAGAAGGAAAAAAAGAAGGGAGAGGAGCTACCATTAACAAAGACTGCAATAGAAATAGTAGAAACCAATTGGTAGATCAGACCCACAACCTTGTGATCAAAGCCAAAAGCAAGCAAGATATCACAAAGGAACGACCAATCCACTCTATCATAGGCCTTCGCAATGTCCACTTTCATAATGAAACCCTGATTGTTAGAACAAGACAAGGAATGAATATTCTCATGAGCAGAGATGATAGAGTTAAGGATTTGTCTACCAGGGACAAAAACATTCTATTGATCAGCAATAATCAACGGGATCACTTGAACAAGTCTGGAAGTGAGAACTTTGGAAATAATTTTATAGAAAGAGTTACAAAGGCTGATCAAAAAAAACTAATTCGGAGAATCAACCCCAACTTTCTTAGGAATAAGGCACAGAAAAGTGGAGTTAAGTTCTTTGAGCAATTGTTTAGCCCCATAGAATTCCTTAATAGCATCACATACATCTTTACCAACCACTTTCCAAAGCTTCTAGAAGAAGAACATGGGGAATCCATCAGGGCCAGGGGCTTTATCTCCTCCCAACGAGCTAATAGCCTTGAGTATTTCATCGTCCTTAGGAATTGAACATAACATTTTATTCTAATCCTTAGTAATCAGTGGTGGAATCACTTTGAGGAATTCAACTTGACTTTCCACATTAATGTTAGAATCAATCATCATAAGGGAGGAGAAAAAAGTCACCATCTCATTCATGATAGCCTTTTCATCAACAATATTCACATCACCCATTTTAAGATGTGAAATGTGAGTTTTGGCCCTATGCTTCAGAGTGGAAAGATGGAAAAAACTTAGTATTTTTATCCCCTTCTCTCAACCATAACAATCGAGATCTCTATCTCCAAAAGATTTCTTCTTTAGTAATTATGTCATGGTATTGGACAAGCTTTTCATTCTCTTCAAGGAGGAGATCAAAGGTATAACTTTCCTTCTATACTTTTTCTTGAATATAAAGAATATCCTCCTTTACAATAGATTTGTTCTCAAAAATGTTCCCAAAGCTATTCTTGTTCCATTTTTTGACTTCCCTTTTAACATTTTTTAGCTTGGAAGCAATTCTAAAGAGGGTAGAACCTTCAAACTCTATATTCCACCATTCTGTCAATTTAGTTTCAAACTGAGGGTGTTGCATCCACATCTTCTCAAATCTGAAAGGAAAATTCTTCTTGAGATTAATCTTTTCAGCAGTGAATATAAGAGGTAAATGATCCGAATCGATTTTCTGACAAGCCTCCAATTTACAAATGAAGTCTTTAGTCTAGTCAGGATAAATAAGAGCACGGTCAAGCCTAGCCTGAATACATTCATTACCAATTCTCTTGTTGCTCCATGTGTACTAGATACCATGGAGATCCAAGTCCATTAAGCCCTCATTATTGATGAATTCCCTTAGATCCAATCTTCCTTCCAACTGAGTTGCATTGCCTCCCATTTTCTCATGGTCATAAAGAGGGACATTAAAATTTCCCATGAAGATCCATCAGTTAGAATAGTTTTTGCTTTTAAAGTTAGAGATAAAATCCCAGACCTTTTTCCTTGAAAGCTTTGAGTTAGGAGCATAAATATTCACAAGATACCACTCTTCCTTCTGGTGTGAACTAGAAATTTTGGCTATCATAATGTGTTTACTAGCAAAAAAAATTGTTCCACAGAAACAATTCTTCTTCCATAACATCAAAGTTCCTCCTGATGCTCCTTCTAAACTGCTAGCATTTAAAGAATAGTTATTAAAAGCTTTAATCTGTTTCGCTTTCTCTTTATTCATTTTAGTCTCTTGAAGCAGGAGAAAATCAGGCTTTTGTTCTCTAACAAAATTCCTAACAATATCCAGTTTATGAGTACTATTCAACCCCCTAATATTCCAGGTTATGATCTTCATATCCATTTTTTAGGAGAAAAATCCAGAATAGTTGCCTACCTACCATCAGTAATATTCTACATACTTTCTAACTCTCTAGTTTTCTTCGTAGATATTCTTCTAGGATTACCTAGGGATCCAACATCCAGTTTTACCTTAATGTGTTGGTCTATTTTTTTCCCAATTTTTTTTGGATTAGAAATGGGAGGTTTTGCCTTGCTATGTTGATCTATTTTGCTGCTTCTAGTCTCTACTCCCTTAGTATTGTTCTTTTTTTCAACCCTTTTCCTTTGGATAGGTTTATGAATTGAGCCATTTTCTTTCACATCATCCAAGGGGAGAGGTTCCACCATAGAAGGGACATTTTCTATCTGGGTTTGCATCTAAATCTCTGTGGATTAAGAAGAAGGAAATACTCCTTCCTCAAATAAATTTCCAATATCAGCCAAGATTTCACCATCCTCAAGCATAGATTTGCCATCAATATCTCCCCATTTTTCATCTAGCCTCTGGTAAATAACAATTTTTTTAGAGATATTTGCTTGATTTTCCAATTCTTTTTCAGGTACACTGGTTCAGATTGTAAACCAGGACCTTCTTTCTTAGATATGTCTTCCTCAGAAGTGAGCTCTTTCTCTGCCTCAGCCTGTTGTGTTTGAAGTTTTTCATGGCTTTTTTGTTCTTGGCATTGGTGTTCTTTGGGTTTCCAAACTTTCTTATGCTAAATCTTGTTCTTTTTCCTTTCCAACCCACTGCTAGCCTATTTTTTACTTTTAGAGGGATAGTTCTTAACCAAATGCCCCTGCTTCTTACAAGCATTGCAAGAATTAGGCAAATCTTCAAACAAGATTTTTTGAGTTCTTTTACCCAACTTGGAGATTAGATCCACCTTAGCTGGGAGGTAGTTCAAGTCTGCCACCTTAACAAAAATTCTAGCACACTAAAGTTTGGATCTAGAAGCCGTAGCATTATCCATACCCACTAGTTCACCAAAGGAACTAGCAATACCTTTAAAGATATCTTCATGCCAGAATTCAAGAGGGAGACTAGGGAGTCTGGCCCAAATGGGAGTGGTTAAGAAGAATGAGTTTGGACCAAAGAAGGATTATACATTATGTTAGAAGAAGAGAATCACTTCAAAAAATATGGATTAGTATTATAATTTCAAATGATACTAAAGTATCAAGCAATCAAGTATGAAAAGATCAAACCCAGAAGCAAAAGACTGTGAGATTCTTCAGTCAAAACAAAAACAAATTCTTAACCAAAGAACAAATAATGGAAAATAGGTAGATTTTCATCATTTGGAAACATCTATTAGAGGAAAACTCAACTAGAATCTCTATATCTAGCTACAACATGCATCAATCTTAATATAAGCTTTCCTCTAGTATAGAAATAGAAAACAAGGAGAGAAGTGTCCATTTTAGTAGCTGAAGCCAAAAATCCTAAACAAACGAAGGAGTATGAACCAGTAACAAGTAATTGCAATAGTCATAGATATCATAGAAAGTGTTGTATACAAGAGACCTTTATATAATCTTGAAACAACACTTTTCCCATATAAGAAGATCTCAACAAATCTATTTTTGTTTAGGAAACCCAGAAAATGAGAAGTGAATCAATGGAGAATGAAGAAATCATGGAAGAAAGCTCCAGATTCACCAAGTTAAGAAAGAAGAAACTTCATATTCTAACCAGTCAACCCAAGCAAAGAAGCCAAGTGAAGGAGACTGAGATAACATAATGGCAGCATATGAAAACCAAGATGAATCTCACATCCATAGTAGGTAAGGAAAAGCACCAAAAAAAGCCCCAACTTCTCACACTTTATTATCTTAGGTAAGGAAACAAGGAGGAAATTATGGAAGTCATAGCACATATAAGGGTTGCAAAATAATGCTCATGTCAAAACCTTGGAATAATGTTTAAGATATTAAATGACATATATAGAAAAACAAAGGCACAAAATAGCTCTAAAATCCCTCAAGCATTCATTCATGGTGGCTAGGTTAGAAAAATGACTCAAATAAGCAATGGCTTCTTCATGTAAAACCCTATATTTAGCTTTCGAATGAGTAGTAGATGAATAATACATATACCTTACGTGCAACAAAAGCTCTATGCTATAAATTTTTTAATTTATGGTAGTCAATGAAGGTTTTAGTGCCCAACCACAAACTATTTACAATAAGAGAGGGTTCAGATCCAATTGGAGAGTGCAGAAGGGTAGAGAATTAACTAGTAATGGAGTCACAAAAGCTTCTTCAAACCCTAGCCATAGTTGCTCCTCCAAATCTTCCAAAAGATACAATGTGAAAATGAATAAGTTTAGGGTTGAAACATGATATATTCTACCCTCAAATATTTTTTAGAAACTTTTGAAATCTGATGACTTTAGTGATTGCTTATGAAGCTTTTGCAAACTAATAACTTAGTTGAATTTCTATTTACAAAGTTATGTGTTATGGTTATCGGTAAAGTTATTTAAAGATGTTGATTTTTTCTTATTTTTGCCAAGTCTCATCTTTGTAAAAGGAAATATTAATGATACAATTATGAATCATTCAATATTTTCTATTCTTGATGAAAAAATTAAGGAAGGGAGACATATTCATGGTCATTGGATTTAAATATTACATGTGTCTAGGGAGTGACAAGTCAAGTCATTTTTTTATTGAGCATTTGATTTAATTTAAAGCCATAAGGAGCATTGTTAGGGATTAGTTTGGGTTGAATCTAAACTTTGACCAGGCAATTTGAGGATCTTTATGGTCATTTAGATTATTTTTGGGGGAATTTTGAGTGATTCATTGATGCTATTATGAATTAGTGGGGTTATAGGGTAGTGAGTCATCATTTTTTATGAGGATTGACTCCCTTTTTGGATCCTTTTTCCATGATTTTGACCCAAGGTGGTTCCTCATTTTTAGAGACATTTATTGGTAAGGGAGATTCTTTGTATATTCTATCACTTATACTTGTAAAAGGCATTTAGTATTGAGAATAGACCTTTGGTTATCATTCATTGTGTCTTCAATATTGTTTTAGTTTGGAAATGTATTTTCAAAACCTTGAAGGAAATATTGAGCATTGGAGATCTATTTTTGGAGTCATGTCTTTGTATGTAAATTAATGGTTGATATCTCTTATAAGGTTATCTTGAAACCTTAAGGATTTTCCTTGTTAAGCATCTTTTGTAACTATTATTGTTCTATATAGGTCAAAAATTGTACCAGTGATTGTATGTCTTAAATGTGATTAAATTCCTTTTGAAACCTTCAAGTATTTGGTCTTCTTTTGAAATACTTATGTGTAGATCAATGTGTCAGAAATTGTATCAGTTAATCCATTTCTAAAAGTTTTCAGCTTGTGTTCAAGGAAATGATATTTTAATCACAATCCTTTTGGTTTATCAGCATTTTACCTAGGCATTTATTTTTAATTAGTTTGTATTATCCCTTTTCCTCACAAGTTTATTTTCTTATTACCTATTATTAAGTGATAAACCATTACAAATCCAATAGGAATTGACCTATAATCTTATGATAATTCCTCTAGTGTAAATATTAATGGTTTCCACTATTATCTATAGAGGAATTCTGATGGAAGTGTGATAGAAAAATGTTCCCTTCACTTTTGTGTCCCAAGAGTATATAGTATCATTTATTTTCAACTTATTTTCTTCCCATGGACATGAAACATATACACCATTATGAGGATCAATTTTACAACTGAAAGAAATTTCCATTAGGAAATCAAGTGAAAGATACCCCATTATTTAGATATCTACTCCCTTTTTTCAATCATTTCTCGATCTGCATCATCACCAATTTGCAGTAATTATTTGAATTTATCTTTGCTTGTTTAGTTCCTCAATAAATCTATTATGTATAATGTTATGTACCATTGTCAGTTCAAAGGAAAATTTAGACCACTTTCCATTTCTCTTGACATCAATGGAACTTTGTCATGGAAGAAGTACATCACTCAAGAGCCTATGGTCTAGGGTGTTGAACCAAAATTGGCATCTATAATTCTCACACTCATCTTGGAGATAAGGTTTTCTACTATTTTATCTGCTACCATAGAACCCTAAAAGAGCATTTTTCCTAGTCTACTCTTTTCCAAGGCTTGCCTTAAGGCTTTCACATCCACCATTTGGGTACACCAAATTCTTGTTGCCCCATTTGTGGACAACCTAAATCTTTCCTACATATTTTTTGGTTTTGTAGGAGGGCTCAACACTACCGGATGTAGATTCATGATTTCTTTTAGTCCCTTGAATCAAAAATTTTCTCTTAGGATATGGTTTTTTCAGGTGATATCCCTAGATTTTTGTCCCCTTTTCTATAGCTCTGGCATAATTTTAGGATGGAAATCTATTTTGTATATAGGAAAGTAATATAGATATATTTACACATTCCCATATATGTTTCCCTTTTTGCTAAACTTTGTATATTAAATAATGTGATTTTACAGATTCAAGTATAGGTTGTCAAGGTGGCTCTTGAGGTGGCCCACTTGCAACATTAAGGTAGTACCCCTTATATGGTTTCCAAGATGTTTCTAGATGGTTATATTACTAGTAGCCTTTATCATCCTTAAGCAATTGTCATACTTGCAGCTCCTCTGCAAGTTGTTCACACAACACATTCTTGGGTTCCCTAGTGTCACTCACACGACTGTCAAAATCTAACTCACAAGAGGTCTAGTTCACCAACTCTAGGTGGCTCTACATATGGGTGGCCCATTGTTGGTGGTAGCCCTGTTGTTTCTGGTTGGCTCAGTTTGGGAAAAGGTTCTAGTTGCTCCTCATCCTCTATGCGGTTTCTCAAACTTCTCTTATCTATCTCTTTGCATAGGGAGGAGCCAAAATAATAGTCTACATATGGGTGGACTATTCTACACCTCATCTTGACCCCACAGATGATTGGGGATGATACAAATCCTCCTTGAGTTTAATTTCCTTAGCCACCTAAGGATTCTTTGTATCTAGAAAATACCCAAATATTTTATGGTTGGTGTTTTTTGGGCTATGCCCATCTACAACTTTTAGGAGTGATTTTAATATCCTTCCAAACTCTATTATTTGGTTTATGTACTTATGTTTCTAAATTGATTTAGTGGTTATATTATTTGTCAAATATAGAGGAGCTTTTAGTGAGTTGGAAGCTATGTATGATTGACCAGCTGAAGGCTTTCTCCATCAGTTATACAAACAAAAGCTGCAAATTATTCTAAACATCTCTCATAACCTATAGCATGAATTGAAAGGGTTTGGGATTGGCATCAAGGAATAAAAAGTGAAGGAGTTTTGACAAGAAAGGCATATTGTAGTGTGAAAAGACAAAAAAATATAGAGAAGGTTTTGATGTTACTAAACTCTCACAAAAAGGAATTGAAGACCTTGTGATATCTGAGCAATACAAAAAGGGAACTTATGAGCATTCATTCCCTCTAAAACAACACATTTGGGACTGTAAAAGGTCATTACCAATTGTAGCATTGTAACTCCATTGATTTTCTTTACTTTGATTCAAAATTATTGAGTATATCAATGGTTTTATGTCTGGAAATAATCTTGGCATCATGATCATGAAGTCTATAAATTGTAAGTACAAACTTTCTATATTGTTGCTTATTTCTTACTGAGTTGTATTACATGCATGGTTATGACAATTTGATTAATGCAAGTATTAAATGACCAAAGTCTATGATAATATGTTATGGTGATTTTCTTTTAGTCTGAAACATGAAGCTAAATGATAATAAATTCCAAATGGTGACATTCCCAATTGACAAGGAATTGTGTGCCAATTGTTTGATGAAATACCTCTTCTATGAAGTGACTCTACTCAGAAAGTTATACAAGTGGTTGGTGGAATAACCTATGTAGATAAATGATTGATTTTGAATGTTTGGATTTTTGTCTATGTCCTCCAAGTAATTTTATCATTTTCTTCTTACATATAAATGTTTGACAAAATGCCAATGTCAGAAGACTACAAAAAATAGTTGAATTTCATTATGTGCAATTTTTCCTTCTAGATCATATACATTTTTCTCAATTTTTTTTCCCTTAGAGACTCTTATCTTGCACCCTTGAGCATTAAAAATCATAAACTACCCATTCAAACATAATTGTCTAATACTTAGTAAATTGTATCTTAGCATACCACACTTTATTTTCTTCTAGCATACCACTAATATTTATAGTTTCTTTACCTCATATCTATACTAAAGACTCAACCCTAAACCTCACAAACCACCATTCCAATCTGTAAACCTAGAGAAATTTCTCTTCTCAGTTGTCATGAGTTTAGAACTATTCAAAATATTCAAGACTATGCTAAGTTATTGAGAGGGGAGGGGTGAATCAATAACTTCTAAAACTTCTAACAATTTCAATTCTTAATCCAATAAATCAATTAACACTTAGTTCATCACATATGATCTAATTGCATGCATGAGAAATTGAAAACATGAAAGCATCCATAACATTTGAACATAGAGATTTGGTGACCCAGAAACCTTCCAAACTGAAAGTAAAACTGGGGTGGGAATGATACCCACAAACTTTAGTACTACAATATAAAGTTGGTTAGTTAAGGCTTACATTGATCACTTCTAATGATCTGCCCTATTAGGAGCAAATAGGACTGCTAGGTCCACCTTGTGAGAGGATTTATAAACATACAATGAAGTATGCACTCGATAAAGAGATTTAGAAAAGATTGTTAGGTCTACCTTGTTAAAGGATTTTGACTGGATCACTTGTTAGGATGAAGCAATAGATCTCTAACTTGCAACTAGGTTTGCTGATAGAGATTCCTTGGTGTACTGAACACCTTTTTGTGATAGATTTGTCACTATTTCTCCTTATGCTAATATGGCCTTTATAATTCTTTATCTTTTGTTTATACATATGCTCACATTCACATTCTTTCTTTTTCACATTTCATTCGTGTATGTGTGAAATGATACAATACATCACACACACACACACACACACACACACACACACACACACACACACACACACACACATCAATCCAATAAACAAAATTACAAAGTCAACCATGATACAAGTTAACACAAATATTAAAAAGTTGGCCCATGTGAAGATACTTGAGTTCTGAAGACTGACTCGATGAGGTTTTGATACTCAACATCCACTATCATTACTTGGCATCGCCATGCTCTTGGTAGATGTAGGAGCTTGGTCCATACTGATCGCTTTCAAGTAGTCTTGAACTTAGTCTACACTGGTGACTTGATAGATATTGTGCAACTTAGCAAACACAAAATCACTTGGTTACAATGGAGTGGCTTGGTTAACATTATTTTCACATCGCAACTAAGAACTCGATAGACGCTACAATGCTCGGTAACCACTAGCTTCACATCACATGAACTATGAACTTGATAACCACTGGTGAACTTGGTATACACTAAAATGCTAGGTTTGAACTGCTAAACTTCACAATAACTAAATCTACTCAATGACCACTAGAGTTGGTCCAAAGGACTCGGTAGCAACTGTAAAGCTTGGTGGCTACTGAATTAGATGATAAACACTATAGACTATTCCATGAGCTTAGTAGCTATACATAATCTAAATAAGTGTTGTGTCACTAATAACAAACTTAACTGATATGTCAACAAGAAGAACTCTAATTCTCCTTTGTAGCATGTAAAGTTGTAACAGAAAACTCTTTCTTTTTCCACACTTTTATCTCCTTTTTATTAGACAACCTATTTTCTGAACCAACAAAATATGATTGATAATTCCTTTCATTATGCCCAACATTCTAATGCTTGTAGTAGATAATATTAAAATTTTGTAGTGTATTGAATGGATTTGAACTTACAAAATTTATTCTTCTTCTTGGAACAACCTTGCAACTTAATGCCTTATGACCAAAATAATTGCAAACAACACAATAACCAATGAATGTGTTAGATCTTCAAGGAAAGCATCTCTTGCTTTCTTAGTTACTAGGTTTGGACCCTATTGCCTAGATCCAAGTTCGGATTTGTATAATGGGATGATGACATGGCAGATGATGTGGATCCTCCTAACAATTTGAAACATGACACGTGGTGCCAGTTGGACAAACCAAAATATGACATGTGGTAGAGGACTCTAGATGTGGCATGGAAATCAAGACAGTGACATGGCAGACAATGACATGTGGCAAAAAGTTGCTATGTCACTAGTGGCATGGTGGTGCTAAGATAGCATAGTGACATAGTGATCAACTACCACGTAGTGGCACCAGTGATGTGGCAGGATGACATGGCATGGTGACGAGGTTCGTGGTGTGGTAGGATTATGTGGACGGAGGTGCTAGGTGTCACAACATCACTATGTCACAATGACATGGCACCATACTATCTAGGATAGTGACATGGAAACCCAATCAGAGGCTACCACATGGTAGAGGATCCAAGAAAATAGGGTAGGAGATAGACCAATCCGATGGTGACATGTTTCTAGTTGGTCAAACCTAGTTTGACCTAGATGGAAAATGTGGAAAAAAAATCCAAAAATGCAAAAATTTAAATATTTTATTATTTTCCCTAGAAAATCATGTGCAACAAGGTCTTTTAAATAAACTTGATCATTTAATCTAAAGTTTTTACTTTAGGGTAATATTAATTTGCTAAAAATGCAGTCATAGAGCCATGTAGGGACCTAAAATTCACTTTGAGATTCTGGGTGTTTCTAGTAAGCAAATATAACACTATTATATATCATCAAAATTAGAAGAGAACAAACTTTCCATTTTTGGAGGTGTTTTTTGTACAAGAAGCCATTGTTTCAAGTTATTCAATGTTTTGTCTTAAGTATCCATTTTTTAGTTTCATTCAGTTAGGGCAGTTTAGATTTTATTTCTAATGAATTGGTCAACCAGATGAACATAAAAGTGAGTATGAATGCAGTTAGGGGTAGATTTTCTCATCTCCAAGTTAGTTCAGTGGTTGGATTATAAACATTTCAGATATTTTGGCAAAATAGGGGTTTTCATCATTTAGAAGAGATATTTTCAATTTGTTATAGAACAATGATAAAAATCATATCAGATTTCAGTTATAGAAAAATGAGATATGCTTTACAACAATTGGGAATGAAGATTCAAGTGGACACATGTCACTTCTAGATCATATCCAAGATTTCATTCTTTTCCTAAATCTCTCTCTTTGTCATTCATTTTAGAGGTTCCAATCTTGAGTTTTCTCAATATTATGAGACCAAGGTTCGAATTTTTTATATGTTTTCATGACTGTGATACCATTCTTCAGCATATTTCTCTTGTATGAATAGCAATAGTTAAGCTAATATAGATAGTTCTAATCTATTTGGTGGTTTCATGGGTTTTTTTCATGCATCTTAAATGTATAGTTTCAAAGAAATGAATACAATGAGCAGGAATCTTCTTAGTTTCATTCCATTTCTTGTCTCCTATCTCTATAATCTATAATATTTGAAGGTTTAGGGACAAAGAACTTAGACCCTTTTCCATCCCTTTAATGTATGTCTAATATGTTTTGTTGTTGTAACAAAGGGCCAAGTAGATGCTTAATGTATTTGATAGGGTTACTAATTATTTGAGAAGGATACTTCATGAAAATGAGGTTCTTATGAACATTGATGTCTGATTCACAAAGTGATGAGATAGATCTGATATCTTGATATATGGAATCTATTAGTGGTATCATAGATGTATGTGTGTAATTAATTGAATTTCCCAATAGATAAGGCACTGATCAATTACAAGATCAACTTGTCCTTACCATTTCATATTTTTAGGATTTTCTGAAATCAAAATTATAATCATCCATTTCCCTTTCCATTTAAAGAACTAAAAAGAATTGCTCTCACTTAGCTTGTGGATTTCATAGAATTTTTAGTTTGCTACTACACATCTTTGTAATTGCATGAGTATATGAGATATAAGGGTTTAATCTACTTTGTTTAGATTCAGTCTATGCTTTGAATACTAGTACTATAACAAGAATTTACTAGGTTCACCAAATTAGGTTTTGTAGAGCCTAAAGTAGAAGAAAGGTCTAGCCTTATAGTTGGCCCGATGTCTAAAAGGATATGTTGAAAATGTGAAGTAACTGCCCCTAGATGTATTCTATTCTCATTAGGGTAATTTGAAACTATGACATTTCAAAACACCAACAATAGTAATGAAGAATTGTCTTTCAAAGAGGAACACAAACCACCAATATAAAGAAAGAAAGAGGAAGAATTGGAAAGACAGAGAGAATGAATGAGACTCTTGTGCTCAAGAAGACAATTGAATTGTGAAGCTACACCATCTTCCAATGTTGGAGTCATATCATCATCTCATGTTGAAGAGACACTAATTTCTACATCTAACAATGTACACACTCCATCATGTCATCTTGATGGCATAACATCAACATATCAAGTAGGTGATATTCCATCTTTTGCATCTTATTGCCAAGGCACACCATCTTCGATTCAAGGTACACAAAACACTACCTTATGTTGATGTTTAAAATGTTGAGGGAATGGAAAAGATTATAACATCTTCTAGAATTCATTTTAGAAGACCAAAGTATTTGATTGATATTGATACTAACATTTTGAAATCAATGTCTAACAAGATTAGCAAGTGTACTTTTCAAAGAAAAGTTAATCATATGTGGAGATTATTCTTTGAAGAATTGAATATTATAGGTCAATGCGAATTATTTGTTGAAATGATGAGGAATTTTAAATTTAGGTCCATCATGAAGATTCTTTGGCTAAGTGTGATGGATGATTCAAATGAAAAAGGAATTGTAAATAATCTAATGAGTGCATATGATAGAGTGGGTTCTAAATCACACACCAAAGATAGTAATATCACAAGATGTGTACTTACATTGATACTCGTAAGTACCCAAATGAAGAAAGCTTGACTCATGAGAAAGACAAGAAAAACATTGAAAATTGGTAGAGGTACTCTAAGGAGAACCATGGTAAGGTGTGAGAGAGTGGAAGATCCAACAAAGAATGAGTTATGGACATTTAGTGGTAGACTACCATGAAAGGATAAAGAAATTAGTGAAGCTTTGAAATCATTGATTAAAGATTTTGGGACAAATAACACGTGTTTCCCCTAATCAAATAGATGTTGTAAAGGGTAGTTGAAATCACAATCCACATGCAAAACATTTTTTGGACTCAAATCAGAGAATTTTTTTTGCAAAATGTATTGGTATGTATCCTCAAATTTGAATAAGTCCAAGATTTTTTGAGATGGATAAACATTTTTATGTGAAGATAAATCACACACACACAACTTCTTGTTGTAGGATACACATTAAAATTTCTAACCATTTTGATGTTTTTAGGCATATGTGTGTGTTTTTGCATTCTAAGTTTATTTTGTAGGATTGTGACATGAATGAGCCACCTAGATCTTCAAGGGAATTCATATCCAACATTTTACGTGAAATAGGGGACGATCAGCAATTTTATAAGAAATTATGCTTGGATGGTACATGCTTATTTTGTGGTTCTTTACAACTTTATCAATTTGTGAACATATGGATAGTACACATGTAATTGGAAATGAATTAGTAGATTACAAAAAATATAAGATAGTGAAATATGATCTAAAAATATGGGAAACAGGGTAAAAGATGTGATTTAGTCATTGAAAAGATCCCAGTGTATGAGTTCATTATGCCTTTTTGTGAAAAGATTATTTACAAGTATGCAAGGCATATGCATAGAGTTTGATGGTTGGATTTGAAATCCAAGTTGTGAAAGGATACATTTTTACTAGATACCATTGTTTCAGTTGTAGACTTCATAGAGAACTACACACTACAACCACAAAATGAGGTGCAAGGAAAGCATTATACTTCTCAATAGGTTTCCATATTTGGTCACATAATATTCATGTATTCACATACAAGTATAGAGGACAACGAGAAGATATTGAGGGAGTACCATTTTTACATCAGCAATGATTGATCACATTCTATGGAGTTTGTACATGGTTGATTTCAACTATTTTATGGAGATTTGGCTAACAAGGTTATACCATATCACCAACACATTATTTGGTCAGAGACTTGTGCATCTCAATTCAAGAATGCACAGATGTTCTATTGGTTGAGCAAGATGCACAAGTTGTCTAGATTTCAATATATCTAGAATTTCACAGAGGCTAGTGATGGAAATGGAGAGCATGATGGTGCAAACACATACATCAAAGGAGTATAGGCTTGTGAAGAATTAAAGTACAAAGATGGAGCAACATTGATAAATGCAAAATTCATCATCTAGTGGTGTAACGCTACAATGGGTCCATGTAAGGAAGGTGGGTCTATAGTTCGTAGATTTTTTGGGTTGATAGATAATACTAAAATTACACCATATGAGGATTGTTGCACACTAACAAGATCAAGTGAGTTGCACTCTTTTAGAAGCTCTAATGTAGGTTCATGGAGTATCTATGCATAAGAAATGGAATGCTTGTTTCCATGATGTGCAAAGGAAAATTAGGATGTGTGTAAGTCGACTGAATGGGTGGACAAATGGGATATATGGGTTTTGGACCTAATTGACACTTATCATCCCCCACAAGCACTGGAAATGGTAGAGATGGATTCATCCATTGACTTTGACTACTTGTATGGCCTAGTAGAACTTGGTTATATATATATATATATATATATATATATATATATATATATATATATATTCAATATGTAACTGTATAACTTTTACCTAAGTAATTGCTGAATTAATGGCCACATTTTGCACATTTTTCATTGCAGGCCATATTTTTTCTATTATTGCACGTGAAGACAATGAAGAGGGGACAATATATTGTTTGTGCCATTGTGTCCAAGCCAATTTTTTTTGGATCACTTAGTTATAGATGGTGAAGGTATAGAGTACTATATAGGTGTGGTGATTGTAACCAGTACATGGCATAGATAATATTCTATGAAAATCCTAACTTGTGGTTATTCAAGGATTGGCAAATATAGAGGAAGATTATTCATTATTTGAACCTTGTTGTCATGTCAAATGTCCACTTGATAAAATATGGTGTAAAACCACATAATAAGACTCTTTGGAAGGTTTGTGAGTTAGACCACATGGCAATACTTGAGACATTAAAGTGTAAAGCTGATCCAGCTGGTTCATTAGATTGAATAGAATTACAAAAACATGGATGTCTCTCACTTTTTGTGATGTAGAGTGCACAAGTAAGTAGCTTCAAATGGACTTTCCCACTCTTTGGTTTAGGGAACCTCCCTCTAATCCTCCAATGGATCAAAGAAAAACACTCTCCAACTTCACCAAGAATTCAAGGACAAAGAACCAAGTTTGTCAACTTTATTCGTTTTGAACCAATCTCCCTCAACTAGGTCAATACTACAAAAACACCATAGAAGTTTGTCCTAAGGATTCTAATTTGAAATGAACTTAGTGCACTTATTTAACACATACTACACTACTAGTTTGAGTCAGACACTTGCACAAAGCCTTAAAGCCCAATTTGGCTTAGTAGCCCTATGAGCCCCTTTTAGCCCTCCTAAAATGGCTTTTTGGATCTAACTTCAAAAAGTTTCAAACAAGAACCCAAAAAAATTATTTGTTTGAATACCCTTTTAAAATTTTCTTCAAACCCCAACTCACCAATTTCTTCTTCCACTCCAACATTCCCTTCATGTTACTAGGCAACACATACCTAATTGATTAGGTTAGGCTTGGTTTACAAAGAAACTAGTAGGAAATGGAGTCATAGAAATGAACTCAATACTCAAGAATGATTGGAAACACCCAAATAAATTATTCCCAAATTCTCATCCCTTCACCAAGTCCCAAACTCCTGCCATTCACCAAACAACACATTGCAAAAGGTCAAATCCCTCAAGGCACTTGACCTAGGGCTTAGTTGAAAAAATCACAAAACACATCCTCCAGTTTGGCTAGGCTTTATATTCTTATTATCCGCCTTGGTTTTTTTTTTTAACATTTGGATTTCAAGATCCCTGTAAAACCTATTTTTCTTATCAAAAAACTTTGCACAAAGAGTGCTATTTTTGCATTTTTCACTCAATTCCATTTCTAGGACTTGGAAAAGGTTCCAACATACCTAAAACCAACTAAAACTACCTAATCCTAGGATATCTTGACCAAAAAAATTAAAAACCCCAAATTTTCCTATTAAGAAACTTTTGCTTATAAATTGCATAAAGCATCATAAACACACAAAATGGTATCTTACATTGACAACCATGGAATCTTCATCCAAGATTAGGAACCTTAATTAGAGTCTTGGAGGCTATGAGTGGTGAGAAGATCAAGAAAACAAGAAACATTAGATGATCAAGGTTAGGAAAATTAATTAGAAGGATTATTTACATAGTAATATAGGTTCATTCCATGGGAATCGGATTCCTACATCCATAGAATGACCAATTTCTCCCTAAGTGCCCAAAACTTAGAAAAATTGATGAAAAGTTGCTTGCAATCAACACTTTTGGAAAAATGGATTCCTACTTGTCTTAATTCACCTTTATAACTCATAAATGAAGCATGTATCCATCCTAGGCCTATTCCAATGGTTAAAACTATTATTTGAATAGTTATAACTCCTTTCCAACCAAGTTGCATTTTTTAGTAACTTTTACAATGTTTCAATTTTGTAATTTTGCACAAAAAGTGCAACTTTTGCAAAGTTCACTAGATTTGACTTCTAGGACTTGGCAAAGGTTCCAAATTTAATTTCTAATGTTCCATATTTAATTTCAGGTGCCAATTCAATCTCCTAGTTGAACCAAGTTCATCTTTTTAGAATGTTCATCAAATTACATTAATAATTGTTACCATTGTTTAATTAAACTTTTAAACTAGTTACAATCATCAAATATTGACTATCATAATTATTCAAGGCAATTGTTTCATAGGTTAATTCAACATTATAATATTCATTTGACTTAGTCTTAACCCAATAGGCTATTGTTCTTAGATATATATTCAACTTCTTCAAATCAATTAAATTATAGAACTTAAATTTCCAAAGTCATAAAAATATATATTTAAATTTAAAAGTTAAGTCTCTAGCATTTTAAAATCTATCCCTACTTTAATTAAAAAACAAAACTCTTACAATTAACCCTTTAAAAGTCATGCCACTCCTAGATCCACCTTTTAAATTACATGATATAATTACTACTTGCCAAATACAAAAAATAAAATAAAATAGTACCACCTCATAAAACTTTTTTTTAAAAATAAAATAATTTATAAACTAACACTATGTATAACTAGCTAATTAAATCTACTTATTAATTTAACACCAACATAAAAATTAAATCTCTAAAACATCACATCCCAACATAACTTTATTACCATCACTAAACCTAATTAATTCTAATTCTAATCTAAAACTTACTAACCTAAATATTCTAACCAACCAATCACACTAACCTAACTATGTAATCCAACATGACCACCTGGCCTCTAACTCCCTTCCCCATGACATGGGCGGCTTCCAAGGCTGTCTCCACGTGACCCAAGACAATAGGTATTGTCTCCTCAAAAAGGTACACATGGAGTTTGAAATGACAGGCATTTTCTTTAAAGTATCTCTTTTTAAACACTTGCTTTGTTGATTGGAGGGTGAGCTTCATACCTATCAAAATGCATTCAATACAAACTTTATTCCCACCCCAAGTCAATGTGACATCATGATTTTTTTTTTGTGTCTGTTGCCAATGAGATTTGCATGGGGGAAAGGATATTTGAAAAGCTATATATTAAAGGTTTATTAGGTGAGGGATAGGATAAGGTAGGACTATGATTTATTTTATTTTTTATTTTTATGTATATTATAATTATAAATCTATTATTTTATAAGTGTCAAGGATTTAAAAAGAGAATCTTTTAAGGAATAGTCTCTATTGCAAAAGGGAATTAAAACCTTTTTGCATACAATTTTGAGAGGACATTTTTGCTCAAATAGGAGTGAAATTTTTCAAGGTTTATATTTTATTTTCTCCTCCAAGAGTTAGTTTTTTTTTTCTTGAAATTTATTTTCTCCTCAAATGATAGATTTTTTTTTACTAATGTAAGTTTTAACATTGCAAGATATACTAAAGCTTAATTAATTTTCTAGGATAGATTATAGTACTATATTTTTGATGTTATATATATGCATTTGAGTAGGAGTACTTTTTTTCAATAATTACTAAAATGAAAAATGAAGTAACATCCATATAAATCAATTTTCCTCTAACACCTAATTATATTCAAACTACATAACTTCATGTAACGTCATTGTATCTAATCACAATTGATTATATGTTTATGAAATGAATTATAAAGAATGTCATAAGAAAGAGATTTCTCTTTTTTTTTCCAACATACGTGGGCTAGCCACTTTATATTTACTTTATTGAAAAACCTAATTTAAGGACTCAATCAGGAAATAATTAGGAAAGAAAACATGATATCATTGTTATTACAAATATAAAGTTAACAATAAATTTTACATCAGGATCATTATCTCGAGAAGAAGTCTCCATAACATTTGACTCAAGAATACTAAAAATTTGAATTCAATTTTTCTCCTAATAAGGGTATTAACTAAGCAATTTGAAAATTTACATCAAGACAACAATGGAGAACCAAAACTGGATGGGGGACAATCAAATTCCAACACATAGACACACTCAACAAACTAATCCTATCCCAGGTTTGCACAACATGTTCCTTATCGTACCAAGACTAGGGAGAAGGTGGATTTTTTTAGGGTAGGAGATGTCAATCACAACACCAAAATAGATGCCTCTTCAGAGGCTAATGATCACAAACAACTTTTGTTCTTTCACTCCTTATCTCCCCAAACACAAAATGATTTGTATTGAAAAGTAGGGGACCATAACACCTACTTTCTCCCTCTCCTCATCATGAGGAGAGACTTCGCACTAACCTAGAGTCCAACTGAGGCCCTCCTCCCATAAATGGCCACTTCTTCCCTACCCAAGGGTGAGTAATGCCAACAAAAACCTTATAGTTTTCCCCACAAAAAATGTAAAACATGAAAGGAAAATAATTAAGAAACCCACAATAATCCATCCCTCCCATGTTTCATCACACATACACACACACACACACACACACACACACACACACATAAAAGGCTTGCTTAAGAAAATGAAAACACAACATGAAGAACAAGGGCATGAAGGATTCCTACCTTCACAAATGGTTATGAAAAATATAAAGTGAACAAGAGAGTTAAGATCTTCTAATCTCATCCATCGGATCTTAAAAGATTAACATTTTCATATGTTCACAAATGATTAAAGATAACCAAGAGTTAACTTGGCAAAGCTACAAAAACTATAGATCGCATAGTCACTAGTAGTTAGGGGGAACTTGAGGTTAATGTTGCAATGGAGCATAAGCAAGTAATTGTAATGTCACAAGGGATTAAAGTTAACTCTTAAAGTAAGTTGAAAAAGTACAAGAGATCAAAACAGTCAAGGTAAATGGTTTTCACAAAGTCACAAGACAAAATGTGCTCAAGGAATTCTAAGTTGCAACCTAGCAAAAGAGGTAACAGTAAACATTAAAAATAACACCGTACTGTCACAAATGATTAATGTTAATCATAAGTTAGAGTTTCAAGAGAGCAATAATATGCATTCGCATGTTCGTGGAAGGTTAAAAGTAATCAAAGGTCAAGGTTGTGAACTTGCAAAAGGTAGTAATCACATCATTGCATCAAGTGAAGGCATTGTGTGAATAACAATTGTGAAGGAGTGACAAGAGAGAAATAAGGAAGATTACCAAGTTTTAATCTCAGTCATTGATCTGAGATCAATGGTGGAAATATAAATCTATTATGACCATTGAATTAGGTGCCAAACAATAGAATATGAAGGAAAATGAAGATTTTTATAGGTTCCTGAAGTAGCATGAAGATAAACAGTCACTATGTGTTTTAGAAGTGCCATGAAGTCAGGATTATTGATGGGAAGATGCCACCTATCCACACCATGTTGCAAATTAGATATTTTAATGTTTTATTCTTATTTTCTTATATTATGTGACTATTTCTCTACCAAGACTGAGAGATGACAAAAAATTATAAATGTAATTTCTTTTGATAATACAAAGGGCGGCAAACTTGATGGTGAATTAGCTCTGTAATTCCATTTACCTCATTTTCTTTTTATGTTTTGTTGCCCATAGATTAGTTTTGCATTGAGAGTTGAATGATGATTACATGTGATTTTTTTATCACCTCATGGAGTCCATTTCACCCTGGTATTTACAGTATAAGTAATTCCATTTATTTTTCATATATGCTTCTACTTCTCCTCTTGTTTATTACATGGTATGTTAAGGGTAGTTTCATTGGGAATTGAAGAATAAATGTGGATGAATCTATTAGTAACTTGTTTTAGATTAAGGTAAAAATAGGTTTTGAAGGGACCCAAAACCCTTAACAGAAAAGCAAAAATAAATCAAGAAAGCACAACTAGGTTTTACAAGGACCTGAAACCTATAGTATAATAGTTACAAAATCAAGATTTACAGGGACCTGAAACCACAAAATAAGACTAGATAATGAAATCAGGTTTTATAAGGACCTAAAACCTAGTGTTTGAAAAAAAGGAACAAAAAAAAGATAAAAAACCTAGACCAGAGACCAGTTACCAATGTAGACACCTAAAAACCTTTAGAAAATAAAGTATTTTTATTTTCTGAAAAAGTCCTGATGACATCATCATTTATTAATTAATTATTTATTTAATTAATTAATTAATTTTTATACCATTAAATCCCTTTATCTTAATTAAAAATATTTAATTAAGGAATCCCTCCCAAAAATGTTTAAATCTTATTTAAATATTATTTCCTTATTTATTAATTATTTAATTAATAAATTGACCAAAAAACCCAAAATAAATAAAAAATTTATTTTTTGCCCAAAACTTGGCCAATTTCCTTAAGACCACTAACCTCTTCCAAAATCTTCTAATCCTTCTTTAGTTTTAATTAAAGGCTAATCCCATCATTTCCTACCCCTAATCCCAACTCAAAATATTTAATTAAGATTAAATATTAATCCTCATGTTTATTAAAAAAGTTTTAATAAATATCTCCTCAACCCAAACCCTTGAAATAAATAAAATTTTATTTATTTCTTAAAAATCTAATTTATCCTCATCCTAAGAAGTTCTAGACTCTTCTAGAAAGTCTTCATCCTCATCCTAGGAAATTCTAGACTATTCTAGAAAGTCTTTATCCTCATCCAAAGTCTAGACTCTTCTAAGAGATGTCTTTAAACCTAATCCTAATCCCCTCCTAACCTTGTCACATTCCCTAAACATGAGTTAAAACTTCCTAACCCAAGCCAAAGTTAACAAATATCTCCTCCTTCACCCACCCTCATTAAATGCCATCCACTTGCCTATCCCTAAGCTAATCTTAAACCATCCTAATCCATCCTCTAATCATTTGCACAAGCCTAAGCAAGCTTAAAACCTTCCTAATCAAGTCCAAGTCGAAATTGCTCTCATCACCCTCAAAATATCTCAACCATAAAACTTTATGAAGTCCACTAGGTCATAAATGACTCTTACAAGCCCTTTTATTGCTCTTACAAGTCATTATGAGGGTCTTTATGAAGATTTTATCCCTTGAGCCTCCTTTGTTGACTCATCCTTCCCTTTCCTCCATCCTCTCACCATGTTACATGTGTCACTCCTTGATTGGCTATAAGGAAGCACAATCCATGTGCTCTCCTCTCATGCAATCTGAGCCCTCCATAAGCTTTTTCCCATCCTTGCATCTTAGCCCTCAATCCCTCAAGCTTCTTGCCTATAAATTGGATCCTTCCCCTTTGAAAAATAACACAATCCATGAAGTAAAGTTATAATGCTATTTTGAGAGCCAAATCCATACTAAAGCCATCTATCCGCACCAAAAATCCACAATCATCCATTGAAGCCTTTGGAAGCATATTGAGCATACATCCTATCTATTTAGACAGAGCCATTCAACAAGAGAGCTTTTCATTGAGAGAGCCCATTAATGGCTCATATTCTCAATTGAGAGCTCATCTTAGTCTATCTTGAAGTTTATGAATTTTTTTTAGTTTGTAGAAGCTTTATCTAAATTTGGTTTCTATTAGCATACTAACATTGCTCATATACAACCAAAACCACCACCAGAACAAAGACTAGTTACTAGAACTACCAGCAATAGCTATTGTAGTTCCTTGATCATTTTCACCACCTCCTTGCCTACCTCCATAGTGTTTTGTATAGTGTTAGTAGCAGATCCCCTAGTTACCTCAACCACCTTCTTCCTTGAACTTTGTCTTGTTGTTTTGGTTGGCCTGCCAGGAGACATGATTTTCTCATTATTTCTCTTCCCTAAGCTAGTAGTAGTCACACAAATGCTTGAAGTGACCTACTCCGTCTTGTTGCCACTCTCGTTGATCAAAAGATGAAATTTATGTTCATATTCCTTTAACTTCTCTTGGATATTTTCAACCTAAACTTCCAGCTGAATGATCTTTGCTTGATTAGCTTCCTGATCCTACTACATCTTTTTCATTCTTCTTTTTAGATTCGTTAACTCATTGTACATCTAGGATTCATCTTAGAGAGAGAAGTTTTCCTTGAGCTTAGCAGTGTGAAGGAAAGAAAGCATAGTCTCCTTACCAATAGAGTCATCCTTCTCCTTCCTTGTATTTTCCTCTACATTCATAGCACCCTTACCAGTGAGGTCATCCTTTTCCTTCGCCATTTCTTCCTCCAAATTTTCCTCCCTCACTTTTTGGGTTTTCTCACTCTGGTTTTTATCCTCTTCTCCACCATTTTCCAACCCTATATTTTTATCATAACTTTCCTTAGCCTCATCCTTACCAATCTCACCTTTGCTACTAGGGTAACCCTCTAGATTTGAACTAAATTCTCACATATCCATATTCTCCTCATTCTCCATATTCTTTTCATCATTTTTGTTTGAATTCTTAGACTCAGTAATTTCCTCTGCATTTTTCTAAGGCATGTCTTGCTTCAAACTCCTCTTTCTCACACTATCCCCTTCCTCTCCCTTACTCTTCCTAGAATAGGCTTCACTAATAGAGCCCCTCTTTTTCTCAGAGGGTGGGGAAGATACAACAGCCTTACTCTTACAATAATTCTCAATTAAAAGGATTATCCCTTCATGTAAAATCAAATAGGAATCTTTTTTCCTATGGGCTTGAAGACTTTGAAGCAAAGAGAGTCTCAAATAAAAAGGAAATGAAATCCTATCCTTATACTAAAAATGGCTTAGGAACACAAAATGAAATTTATGAACTCGTTTTTCCCTACAATCTAAAATGAAGTACTCATGGATGCAAGAGAGGACATCTTGCAAAATAATTATTATTTGACTCAGCTCGTAAAAGTTGTCATTCTTCTCCGAATTATTTCCTCCTCTTCTATCTTTGGAAATTTCTTAAATGCAGAATTGGAGATATTGGTTTCCTTCTTGAATTTTATACCCTCCTTAGGTAGCCTCGTAACTTCGAAAATGAAATCCTCAAACAAATGAGCCATTACCCTATGCATGGAAACCCTATGCTCAATCCATTTTTTGAAGAATGCCTCTCTGAAATGTGGTTTGTAGCCATGAAGGTGCTCTAGGTAAGTAGTGACATTACCCTTCTCCAAAATCTACCAAATAGAGGTTTTGGTCTTCCATGCTTTATTGTTCTTTAGTTCCTATTTTCTCGGTTCCCCACCCATTTCCAAAAACTTTGTTTCTCTATGAAAGGCCAAAGTTGAGCAGACAAGTAGATATAAATATTTGAGAAAAGCCAAGGTGTTCATTAAAACAACCAAGGCGCTCATTAAAACACTTACATGCCATGCTAGGATAATAATCACATTAATGTACTTTCTTGGGAATACAACACTGTCCTCCATAACCCCACTTCCATTTATCATTAAATTGCTAATCTTAGAAGATCTTTCCTTTTGTCACTTAAGTTGTCATAATTAATTAGAGCTTTCAAATCAATGTTCCTCATCATGCCATGTCATCTTACATTCTCATTGGATAGCTTGGTTAGCAATCCAGTTAGCCACAACATTTCCTTTACCAAAGGAATGAGATATAAACACTTTATCAAATTTATCCATTAAGGATTTAATTTGCATTACACTAGCTTCAATAGACCATGTGATTGAAATTTTTTCATTAAGCATATTTATGATGTTCAAGGAATCTCCTTCCATCCAGAGGTATCGAAAAACAATTTCCAATGCTAACCTCGTCGTATAAAGAGTTGCAGTAGCCTCAACTTTATGACTAGTAAAAGTACCAATAGGTATAGCAATAGCATCTATAATATTATGAGTGTGATCCCTCAAAACCCCTCCATAGCCCACTTTTCTAGGGTTTCCTTTAGCAACACCATCAAAATTCCCTTTAATCCATCCCATAGGAGGAGCCTTCCACTTAGTATTTAGTCTCTGATCTTCTTTCTTCATATTAGAACCTTTAGAATTCATTGGATTGTTAATTTGGAAATCTTCATTACACTTTCTCTGGGAATTGAAGTTTTCCTTTATTGCTCTAACAATGTTTTGGCCAAGCACCAACTCAGGCATTTCTTTGTTTCTAAAGATTATGTTATTTCTTTCTTTCTAGATTCCCCACCAAAGATGGGGAAGAGTAATTTTTCATAGGAAACCAACATCATTATCCTTAGATGGGAAAGTTGAGCTCTGAAAATAGTGTTCTATATTATTTTGGTGGACCCAAGTAATATTCCAGAAGTTGAGAATAGAACTCCATACTTTTTGACTATAAGTATAGTTTAAGAACAAGTGATCTCTATCTTCATAACCTTCTTTACATAGGCTGCACCTATTAACCACATTAATGCCTCTCTTTTGCAAGTTTTCTTGAGTAAGAATTTTATTCTAAAGTAAGATCCAATAAAAGATATTTATTTTTGGAGTAAGACCTTTTATCCAAGCTGTAGTCCACAAAGGGTCATTACCTTTCTCCATAGATTTGAAATGGCCAGTTACATCAACACTCTATATCATTTTATCCTCCTTATGAGGATACAAAGAAAAGGCATTCAACATAATTTGGATATTATGAAAATCCTGATTAACATCAACAAGGCTAACCCACCTGTTATTATACTAGTAATATCCCACAAGACTTCCATACAATTGCTTACATTTATCAATCTAGGTCCTATCCTCAAATTCCTCAATCAGATGATGATTGAGGATCCAAACATCTTCCCAAAATATGACCTTCTACCCATTTCCAACTTTCCATGAGTATCCTTTACTTAATATGTTCTTAGCTCCCTACACAGTCCCCCAAATAGTAAAAGGGGGTAGAACATCAGGAGATGACAGAAAATTAGATAAAGCAGGAGCATTAAAAAAGTATTTATGTTTCCATATAGTGCTCCATTCCTTATCATCATGATACACTCTCCATCCCTATTTGGCTAGAAGATCTTTATTCATACTTCACAGTGACCTAATTCCCAAACCACCTTCCCTAATAGGCTTACAAGTTTGATCCCACGTTATCAAAGTCATTCTCTTCCTTTCCTCAGTGCCAAACCAAAGAAAATTCCTTTGGATTTCATTAATAGTATCTATAAATTTTGCTAGAATTCTGAAGAGACTCAAAGCATAAGTAGGGATGCTTTGGAGACAAGCTTTAAGTAGGGTGATTTTTCTATATTGACTCAAAAGGTTACCCTTCCAACTAGCAAGCTTCTTATTAAACTTCTTAATGAGATCCTCCCAAAAGGAATCTAGAGCTTTAGGTCCCAAAGGGAGACCCAAGTAAATACAAGGAAAAGATCCTATTGAGCACCCTAGAATTTTAGCAATTTTGTTCTATCTTAAAACTGGGGTATTAATAAAAAATAAAGAGCTCTTATTCTAGTTAATCAATTGACCTGAAGTAGAAGAGTATAGGCTAAGGGCTTTTTAAATATTTTTGGCTTCCTTGACTTTAGTTTTCCCCATGAAAATAGTATCATCAAAGAAATTGACCATGAGAGCAAGTAAGAGGTTGAGAAGAAGGCTGCAGACCTTTAATATCCCCTTTCAAAACTAGTTTCCCAATATACATCCCCAAACAATCAGCCATTATAGTGAATAGAATAGGGGATAAAGGGTCTCCTTGTCTTCCCCTAGAAGGGCTAAATAATTTAGAGGAGCACCCATTCACCAAAACAACAATCAAAGTAGTAGAAATCAACTAAAGAATTTCCCTCACTATCCTATAACTAAAGCCAAAGGCCAATAAAATATTTTCAAGAGAAGCCTATTCCACTCTGTCATAGGCTTTCAGAATATCAATTTTCATGATAAAACATTGATTATTGTAACAAGATAAAGAATGAATATTCTCATGAGCAACAATAACAGAGTTAAGAATTTGCCTACCTAGGACAAAACCATTTTGTTGAACAACAATAAGAGACAGAAGTACCATAAGCAGCCTAGAAGTGAGGACTTTTGAGGTAATCTTATAGAAAGAATTACACAAACTAATAGGCCTGAATTGGTCTAGAGAATCAACCCTAATCTTTTTGGGAATAGGGTAGAGGAAAGTTGAATTTATCTCCTTTAGCATACATTTTGCCCCAAATAATTCTTTAACAGCATCACAAACATCTTTTCCAACCAATTTCCATTCCTTCTAGAAAAAGAACATAGAAAAACCATCTGGTCCTAGAGACTTATCCTCTCCTAAGGAACAAATTGCCTTTAAAATTTCCTCTTCCTTAGGAATAGTGCCTAACATTTTATTTTGCTCTTTAGTAATTAGACATGGAATAACCTTTAAAAGTTCAACTTGGTGAACAGAATCAATATTAGAGTGAGATGTCATCAAAGTGGAAAAAAAGGATACCATCTCTTCTGAGATGTCCTTTTCCTTTGTAATCTTCATATTACCCTTCTTAAGATATAAGATACGAGTATTAGCTCTATGCTTCAAAGTAGAAAGATGAAAAAACCTAGTATTTTTATCTCCTTCATTTAGCCAGACTGATCTAGATCTTTGCCTCCAATAAATTTCCTCTTTAGTAACAATGTCATGATACTCCACCAATTTTTCATTTTCTTCTCTAACAAGGTCAAGAGTGTATCCTTCCTTCTGTATCTTGCCTTGGATATTTTGTAGCTCTTCCTTGATACTTGATTTACTCTCAAAAATATTACCAAAACATATTTTATTCCAGATTTTAACCTCCTTTTTGACATTTGTTAATTTTGAAGCCACTCTAAAAAGAGCAGTTCCATCAACATCTATATTCCATCATTCAGACAATTTACGCTCAAATTGTGGGTGCTGCATCCACATTTTTTCAAACCTAAAAGGGAATTTTTTTTTATATTAACGTTTTCAGTAGTGAAAATTAGAGGGAAATGATCTGACCTAATTTTCTATAATGCCTCTAACTTACATACAAAATCTTTAGTCCAATTTGGAAAAATAAGAGTTCTATCCAATCGAGCTTGAATACAATCATCACTTGGCCTCTTATTACTCCAAGTAAACTCTATACCATGAAGATCTAGATCCATTAAACCCTTTTTATTAATGAAATCCATAAGATCCAATCTCCCATCTAGCTGACTCACATTACCCCACCTTTTTTTCATGGTCATAAAGAGGAATATTAAAACCCCCATGAACATCCATCTGCCAAAGTAGTCTTTATTCTTTATATTAGATAGAATTTCCCATACCTTTTTTTCTAGAATTCTTAATATTAGGTACATACATGTTGACAATATACCATTCATTATTCTGGTCAATGCTAGTAATTTTAACCATCGTGAAATGTTTACGAGCATTCAAAATAGTTCCTAAGAAGTAGGATTTCTTCCATAACATCAAAGTACCTCCTAAAGCTCCTTCTGAACTACTTGCCTTTAAATAGTAATCATTAAAAGACATAATTTTTCAGCTCTCTCCATCTCCATTTTTGTTTCTTACAGCAAGAGAAAATCTAGCTTATGCTCCCTAACAAAATTCCTAACAACAAGAAGTTTATGATTGTTGTTCAATCCCCTAATATTCCAAGTGATAATTTTCATGTTTGTTTTTTAGGGGTAAAATCTATAATAGTTTCTTGTCTTCCATTAGCAATATTTTGTAAACTTTCTATTTCTCTAGTTTTCTTAGAAGATTTCCTTCTAGGTTTCTCTGGAGTTCCAACATTCGGTTTCACCTTAGATTGTTGCTCTAATTTACTAGTGCGAGTCTCTACTCCTTTAGGAGTGGTATTACTTTTCTTTTCCATCTTTTTCCTTTGACTTTGTTTCTATTTCAGATCCTTCCCTTCCAAGTTCCTCTCCTCAACTTTGAAATCATTCCAAAAGGGAACAATTTCTTTTCACAGAGGTGTCTCAAGAGGCTTAAAAACAACATTCTAGATTTCAATAGACTAGAAATTCTGGGATTCCTCCAACACAATAGATCTACTTCTATCCACTAGAATTTCACCTTCCTCTATTTCCTTCATTTCTACTAGATCTTCCCAGTTCGTATCATTCTTTTGGTAGATAACTAATTATTTCATCACCTCAACCATATTCTCTTTATTTTTCTAAGTGAGGTAGAATCTAACAACACCCCAATCTCCTAATTTTCACTGCTCAAGTTATCCTTCAAAGTAGAATTTGACATCATGCCAGTTTCCAAAGTTTTTGAATTTAGATTATCCTTGAAGCCCTTATCAAGAGTAACTTTAGGTTTCCAAACTTTCCCCTGGGTTTTTTCTTCTTTCTTTTTATCCTCCTTATCAGTCTTAGGACAGTTCTTGCTTTTGTTAGGATAGTTTTTCACCCTATGACCCTATTCTTTAAAGGAAAAATAGGTATTTGGAAGATCTTCATATATAATTTCTTGTATTCATTTTCTGAGTTTTTAAATTAGTTCCACCTTTTCAAGGAGGTGATTTAAGTTTGCCACGTTCACATATAATCTTGCACTCTGAAGTTTAGACTTTGAAGCCGTAGCATGATCCACTATAATTAGTTCCCCAAAGGAACTAGCTATACCCTTAAAGATATCCTCATGCCAAAATTCCAAAGGAAGGCCAAGAATTCTAATCCAAATCAAAGTAGATAAGAAGAAGGCATCAGATAAGTCCATGTTTGGCTCCCATTTTTTAATATTGAGAGTACTTTTGAAAAACTACCATGGTCCTCCACAAAGAACCATATTCATATCTTCCTTGCAGTTAAAAACAAATGAAAGGAATCCATTCAACATAGGAGCTATATCAACTTGACCATGGATAACCCATTTCCATTTTATCATATTTTTCAATGTATCTATCTCTGGTCTAACCCCCATAAATTTTCCAACAAGAGTAAATTCCATAGAAGAGACAAAGAAATCAACAATTGGGTCCAAAATAAAGATTTGAAACTCACCTTTCTCCCAGCAAGATTTTGATGTAACCAAAGAGAAAGATGATTTTCCACTAGGTTTCCTACCAAATAGGGAAGACCATGCCCTTTGATCTCCTAACCCTCTCTGAGAGCTTTCTTCTTTCCTTTCTTTAGTCTCCTCCACATTCTCCAAAGGAATCTTTTCATTGTCGAGTTCCTATTTGGTTATGTGATTTGCAGGAAAAGAATCCAAAGAGAGTTTCTGAACCCCAAATCTAGTGGAACTGGCATCTATAAATCCTGTAGAGTTTGCCAAATTTTTCACTTTTCAATATTTTATCCCACCAGGATCAGTACCTCCTGCAAGATTTCCCCCTTCCAATTTCCTAACTAACAAAGCACTAGCTAATTCAAAAATGCTTAGAGCACTAGCCATCCCTCAAAATTTAAATTAACCCTTGGTTGTAAGCACTACAAGCAAGAAGCCCCACTATTTCACCAAGGGTTAAAGTAAGCAACTCTCAATTAAGAACCAATATATTAGTAATTTGTTGGATTCTATTTCATCTAAGTTTAATAGTTAAAGCAATTCCATTTTCCCTCATGTGCACCTCTTCCTCCTTTCCTCTTTTGTATTTAGATAATTAATCTGCATTTAGAATAGGAGTATGAGTGAGAAAAATATCAAGATAACCTACTATAGTCATTCCGTTGGGTGTGATAGGTTGTCCAAATTCATTTTTCCTAAATTGTTTGTGTATACAAGCAATTTGGTTAGCCTTTACTGCTCTCAAAGTAAGAGCTTATTCTATCAAAACTTCTGATCTAAGAAATACATATTCATTGCACATCATTGCAAGTCCTAAGGGAGTTGTACCTTATAATTTAGAGGGTAGTGATAGAACACGTACACTGACCCATTTATTGGTGACACCCTTTTATTTCTCCAAAACATTGGGCATTAAAAGAGTTGGATTGTAAGATCAAATAGGAGAACTAACTGTTAACCAACACTATCCAACTAGACATTAAGTATCAATCTTTAGAGGTAGCCAACAATAATTGGAATGTACCATTAAAGATTATAATGGAGATCCACAAATCATTTTTGGATAAACACTCTATAAGTATACCACCCAGCTGACATAAGTGTCATAAAAGGGGGAATATGAAATTTTGATAAGACATAAGGCAGATATTTACTGAGGGGGAATAATAGATTTAGATACATAAAGAAGTATTTACTCAAGGGGAGTAATGGAGTTATAAGGTATGAAAGATAAGTCATCCATTGTGCAAATTTATGAAGTTTTCAAAATTTTGTATGGAAGCCAAGTCAAGAATATATATTGTTTGAGTTATGCTTAAAATAAGATTGTAAATGTCATGACAAAGTGTTTTTTCCACTCATGTCAAAGGGGGAGATTGTTGATCTCATTTTGGTTTCGACAAGGTAGTGACAAAACACTTAGTCATATTCTAGTAGAGATATAGTGCAAGCTAAGTGAGTAGTGCATGTCGAGTGATCAGAGCAAGCTAAGAAATTAGTGCAAGCCGAGTGATCAAAGCATGTTGAGCATAAGTTTCCAAAAAATACATGCCAAGCAATATGATAGTTAGTGCTGAGCACTAGTAGGTGTCGAGCATTCTATGATTGTCGAGTCATTCAAAAGTTGACATATAGTATGTGTCGAGTGATTTAGGTTCCAAGTAAACAATGTATGTTGAGTTGTTCAAAAGTTGAGTTAAAACATTAAGAATATAGTGAAGGCCAAGCACTAGAGTCTTTGGATATCGAGTAACTAGTTAAAGACAATTTTTTATAATAGCATAAACTATTATGTAAACCGTTTTTGGGCTAACACAAGCATTACTTTTCGATTGTAGAAGATAAGGATCGATTCATATTGTGAATCCCTATGCAATACATGCAACCAATCAGATTAAGGGATGAATTAGGTGGCAATATGGATCAACCTCAGCCATTGATTCTAACCTAGCCCATTCCACCTATGTTTATTTAAGGAGGAAAACCCTAAAGAGTTTGAAGAATGCATGAGATACAAATATTAAGAGCAGTGAGAGAATTCATAGTGGTTATGGAGGTTATGACAATGTTGTGAATTATAGAATTAGTTAGAGAGAATAGAGAAAAATAAAGAAAGGACAAAGGAGATATATCCGATAAGAAGGATCAAGGATTTATGAGTAAAGAGAAGATTTGACATCAAGCAATGATGTGCTAATCAAATGATCATGGTGCTGAATCATTTTAATAGGTGATATAGAGAAAATCTCCTAACAGAGTAGTCCTAATAGGCTTTTAATCTTAATAGGATTTTGCAAATCTCTTAACCAAGTGCTTACTTAATTGTGATTTAAAATTCTCTAACAAGGTGAGACCTAACAATCTTTGTAAGCCTTTCATAGGGTAGACTTCTCATAGGGTAGATCATAGTTTATGATCAAACTCATTGTAACCATAACTGGTCACACTTTACAACTGTATTACTAAAGATTTGCAGGTGACATCCCCACCCCAATTTTACCTTCTCCTTGGAGGGTTTTTGGGTAGCCAAATTTCTTATTTAATGTGTTAAATATTTTTTATGATATTGATGCAATGTGTATTAGCTATATCAGTTTATATGATAAATTATGAGATGGATGTGTGGTGAATGTTTTATGGTTAAAGTTTTGAAGTGATGATTCACCCCCCCTCCCTTAGAGTTTACTTTCCCATTGTTATTTCCAACACCAATTAAAAATTAAAGGGTTTGTTATAATTAGTAATATTTTATTAGTTTTATTAATTTATTGGGATAAACCAAGGTATCCCTTATGCACCTTTTTTCTTCTAGTCCAAGTAAAAGGACAAATATCTCTTTTTATTAAGGGAAGTAGTTATTCCTCCTTAAGAGGATTATTATAGTTGGATCACACACACTTATGACTATGGAATTCATTCATTTGGGAGTTACTAAATAACTTTTATTCTCATCTCTATATAAGAGATGTTGCTCTCTCATTCTAATGACTACACTCTCACTGTGTAGTTTTGTAATGAGCCTATGACTATAGTTCTCATTTTCTCTCTCTCTTTATTCTTTAGGCATTTTCCTTATTCATATAATGCACATGGGGTTTTTTCTTGTTTTTCCCCTTCAAAAATATCTTGTGTTCTTTTGATGATCTTTGGATTACTCTTTTAATCTCTTTATTTTTTGATAATTCTCTTTTCACAAATCTCTGTTGGATTCTTTCCTTAATAGTTTTTTAATTTAATCTTTCTTGCACCAATAAACACATATAATCCCTCAACTACATTATAACCCATGATATATATAATCCAACATGTAATAGTACCAGATAACTATACAACCAACTATCCTTGAATCAAATATCATATGCATTAAAATTGGACTAAAAGAGTTTGACAATATAACTTGAAATAAAAATAAGGGTGAGATATACCACCTTCTTTGTTACTCAATTGAAAAAAAAAAATTTCTTGAGAAACTCAAAGTTTTCAAGCTACAATAGCCTTGACATAGCCTCTTTGTATAAACCAAAAGATGATATTTACAATGAGCTCAGTCCTTTATATAGGAAAAGAAGAGAGATTTATTCTATGAAAACACTCCTAACTAACATTGACTTATTCCAAGTTGCGGGCCTAATGCTATTGTAACTTGATTTCGTGAAGCATGTAGATGAGTATGTTTCCTCTACTTAAAAAATACATTATGTCTATATGTAATCTATTAGAACTACTTCTACTTCTAAAAAGAATAATAATGAAGTGTCTAAGATGCTCATAAATATCTTCACAATGTATCCAAGAATTCTCTAAATTTGTGCAACGATTATTGTAGAACTATTGTGTCTCATCCTCCTATCCTTCATACAAAAATTGATAACTTACAAATAAAATTTACAATATCTAAAGTAATACTGCCACATTTTTTGCTTTTCTCTAGAGCTCACAAATTAATAATCGATATCTTGTAAGAGTATTGATTTCTACAAAATCAAAGTCCTCTATTCCAAGATATAGATCAATGACTTCCTCAAACACTATTATGAGAAATATTTCATCATCAAGTTCTCCACTTTCAATGATAAGTGCACATGTCAAATGTTGAAACCATTGTATTATTTTTCTAACTTCAACCACTAGGATTTACAACACCTTTTCCCTTTTTCTCATTATATGCAAGGTCTTATAGTATGTCTCCACTAAACAAACATATCACAAGCAAGAAAAATATTAAAGTAAACTTATGTCATAGTCTTCCATGCATCAAGGTCTGCCTCAAGAGATGTAAGTTATTAATGAAATGAAGCAAGAAGATCCTTCAACCTAACTGAAATATCTCTCCCATGTCTTAGTACCTGAAGCTATTCCTGATCATATTAACCCCTTGGGATACCACATGATCAAACCAATTATCTATGCCTCTCCCTTCCTTTACAATATTCATTGTATATTCCAAAGACACAATTATCAAAGAGGAGGCCTTTCTCTTCTCAATAACATCTTCTAGTCTAGCATTTTCCTCCTTGATCCTATTATTCATTTCCCACATCTTTTCATTATTTTATGTGAGTGCATGTTGAGGGTATAATGTTCATCCTACTAACATGTCAACCAAGATTGTCTACGGAGTTTAGTTGTGGTGAACTTGTAACACTAGTTTGCATTTTTTCTATTGGATTTCAAACTAGAGACTCATTGACCTCTACATTTTGGTATTATTGGCACCCACCACATTCCTTCTATTAGAAATATTAATCTTTCCTTGGATGTATTTAATTTGGGATATTCCAAGGATCCCTACATGTAGTTTTTCCTCTAGTCACATGTGAAGGACAAATCATTTAATTTTCCTCTTGTCCATCTATGAGGACTATTAGAGTGGGGTTGCCATTATACCAAAAGATCGACCTTTCAATGCTTGATACAACCACTCAACCTATAGTACATAGGAGGTGGTCAAGCCCTTGTCACAAATCTCGAGGGGAGTGCTGAATTTTTTTTCCAACAATCTCCCCCTCGACATTACCTGAGGGTCTGAGGATTCAAACCTATTACCAAGCTCTAATACCACTTGTTAGAGTGGGATCACCATTACACCAAAAGACTAACCTATCAATGCTTGATACAACCACTCAATTTATAGTACATAGGAGGTTGGTAAGCCCTTGTAAATCTCGAGGGGAGCACTGAATTTTTTTTCCAACAAGGACAACTCATTATGTAATTCCTTTTATAAAGGAAATTAATTTATCCTCCTTAAAAAAGATCATGAAACTTTGCACACACTTATTATGAATGTGGCATCATAGAAGTTGGAGTTACAAATGAAACTCCTTTCTCATCTCTATAAAAGAGATGCTTCTCTCTCATTCTTCCATATATATCACATTGATATTATTGTAATGAGCCAATGGCTCTAGCTGTTGACAATTGGCTAATAAGGATATGTAATTATTGTTATTTATGGAAACACATGGTGTACATGCTTATAGGAAACCTCAGAAATAAAGATACTTAGCTTTTGGTACTCAGAAAATTGTCTAAGTATGAATTTGGTAAATAATAGTGTATTGTTTTGTTTGTAACTTGTTGTTGACATCATATTATGACTAGCACATGTATATGGAGATTGTATACATGTTGATGATGATTTGTATAACCTTAGAAGTCATTATAGACTATACAAAACAAAGATATTCATGTTTTAAGTGAAATAGGACAATGAAATTAAAGGAAAGGGATTATTTTGTTTACAAAATAATTACTTGTCCAATTAGGGCCGACATCCTAGATGTATACTCTATGTTGGAAAAGTGTATTGTGGTCTTAGCCAACCTAACAAAATTTTTTGTAAAGGCATGGTGTTTATGCAAAGGACATCTTGTGATAAGGTGCGTGTATTATCTTGTAGAAATTGTGTTGAGCAATTGTATGTGAACTTTTGTAAAAGTGATATATGCGAAGTTTTGAAAAGTTATTTTGTGATCCAAGATCAAGCTAAAGATTAGAGATTAGTTTAGAAAGAAGTTACAGTACCTATATTCTAGAAGTTTTATTACAGGTTTGGGTAGTGAGCTCTTCTTGTCATTGGAAATGCGTGTTTGGGTAGTGGACTCATCTTGCATCTACTGTACTATAACTCCTAACAGGGTTGGAATCTCCTAACAAGGATTCAAAGTATCCTAACAAAGACTCCTTATACTAAATTTTCTCATTGGCTCCTAACAGGGTCCATCCTCTAACAAGGAACTTATCTATTAGTATATTATCTAGTGGGTATCATCCCCACTGAGGTTTTCCCTTGGTCAAGGTTTCCCTAGTTAAAAAAAGATCGGGTTATGAGTTATCTTTGTACATGGTTACTATTATCATTTAGCATTACTTTATTACTTTGTTATGTATGGTTTAAAGTAAGAAATAATATCTAGTTGGCAGCTAAAGTTTGTAGGTTTCTGATTCACACCCCCCCCAAAGTAATCCCTATTTCTAGCGTTTGGTATCAGAGCATAGTTACTTAGAAGAAGCTTAATAGCTTGAGTAAGATCCCTATGGATATAGAATAGTTGATGAAGAACCTTGAAGAGGCACTTGAACAAATTGATCTCCTTATTAAAGAAAGAGATAATCTGAAGGACAGATATGAAGATTCTAAGGTATACATTGGACAACTAAAGTAAAAGATTGAACATCTCAAATCCAAGTCTGAATCTACTGAATCTAAAACTAGTGATGATGATTATTCAAAGCTAAAGAGAGAGTACAAGATCTTGAAGCATGAATTGAAGATTATGAATCTAAAGTTGACTTTGAGGAGTGATCCTAGCAAAGTTGAATCTGATTTGGAAACTAAGAATGCAGATCTTAGAGCAAGTCTAGCAAAGAAGATATCAAAGCTTGAAACATTGAAAGAAGATCATGAAGAACTTCAAAAATAAAATACCATTGTGAAAGGTGAATTAATTTAGTGCATGTAGCAACTTGAGAAGTTTTATTCTAGCAAAGAAAAGATTGATGATTCAATGTTAATACAAAGACCTACTTATGATAGGACTAGTCTTGGTTATCTATTTAACATGTCTGCAAAGAAACTTGAGATTATATCAAAGCCAAAAGAAACAGATAAAAATGATGATAAGATTAAATCTAGTCAATCTTTTGATAAGCCTAAATAAGTTGGTCAAGACAAAGAAGTTGAAATTTTGGATGAACCAAAGCAAGTGGAATCTCTTAAGGAAACTAGATATGAATTTAGAGGTAAGTGTTTTTCATGTAGTGAAATAGGTCATATGAAAAGAGATTGTACAAATAAGTCATTTAATCATGTTAAGGACTTCTATTATCATAATTGTCATGGTATGGGTCATAAAGTAATTGATTGTAGGAAACCTAAATATGATAATGATAGAAGGAATAGTAGAATGTCTAGAAATACTAACCCTGTAGATAGAAGATCTAATGAAAGGACATTGAGAGATAGAAGACCTTATGAGGAAAGAAGATAGATCATGTGTTATATGTATAATGACTTTGGGTACATAGCTCAAAATTTTTATGCACATGATGATCAACAGAATCCTAGAAGTCAAACATAAGTATGTCAGTTATGCAACAACTTCAAACATACAACAAAGTATTGTAGAATGGATGGAAACTTCAAATATAGAAGAAACAATGGAAGAAACTTCAGAAATAGAAGGAATGATGGAAGTAACATCAGAAATGATAAAAGGAAGCATGAGAGGAACTTTGGAACTAACAAAGACAATGAGGAACAAAGAAATGTAGTTAGTGAACTTTGAGAATAACTCAATGAGGCATTTGTAAAAGGATTAGACATCTCAAAAGAAAAGCTAGAAGATGATTAAATGGGAAGAATGAAGTCAATTTTTATTTTTGATTCAATTAAGTTGAGTTAAGCTTCTTCATAGCACCAAATTTTTTAACTTCATCTAGAGATCAAACTAGAGGAAGTGAAGTTGGAAAATAGTGTATCAAGTTTAGACTATATCTAAGCTCACTTGTAATTTGGAGCTTATCTAAATAAATTATGAAGGAATTAAGAGTTACTAGTATTATAGAGAAAGCCAATCCTATAGCAGAAGATGAAAACTGTGTTTTTGCTAAGAATTTCATGAAGCAAAGTTAGTTGAGCTTTGTCATGATAAAAGAAAGCTATGAAAACCTTGAGTAGCATCTAAATATTGAATAGAAGATCTTGAGTAGTTATTTGATTACAGAAGGTAATTAACAACATTTTCATGTTTGCAAAGTATGCAATTAATGAAAGTTCAAGTTGATGGAATAAATGGAGTACAAACTTGATTTCTACTTTATTTTGATTACATCCAAAGCAGAGAGTACTTAGAAGTGACTTGTTAAGGTGATTTTAAAGAAAACCCTATTTTTGGAAAGAGGTATTTTATCATTTTTCCATAAATTTATTCGATAAAAGTTTGCATTCGATAGAATCATGGATATATCAGTAGTTCACAATGTTGAGAATGAGGATAGATGCAAGTTGAAGGTTTTTTTCATGAAACTTGTAGAAGGAAGCTCTAGTTCATCATTATCCATTACTCTAAATAATGTAATATATTTGGAAGATGTAAGAAGTTATCTTACCTATCAGTTTGAATCTATTGAGAGTGAATATATTAACAAGAATATGGAATAAGTCTTCAATCATGATATGACTATGAAGCCCAGATTTGAACATTTGAAGGAACTAGACCTATTTAAATATCATTCTACTAAGAATTGGACACAGATGAGTGGACACAAATCATATTAAGTAGAATACATGATGGAAAATTATGGATGCAAGATAGTGTAGTTGATATTTTAACTGACCTTATTCATAAGGTAACTAGTCTTTGTAAGCAAAGTAGTGTACCCATACATGAGAAAATGGTTAAGAAGAAAGTAAAGAGTTATACCAAAGTGGTGTATAATGGAAAGGCCATGGTTATCAACACCATTAAGCAAGATGATGTAAGATTATTGCATAGAATCATTGCCTACTCTGTATGTGCAAGTTCAAACATTGATGAATTGTTAGTTGGATTCATCTATGCAACCTACAAGATATGTGAAGGAAAGGAACAAGTTAACCTTAGTGAAATATTGAGAATGTAACTACCTAAGAACCTAGAAAATATCAAAAGGACTAAGAATGGTGTGTTTAGATTCCAACAACTAATTAATCACATATTCTTTCATGTACTTAAAATATTTCCATATTTGTGAGTCATAGAGATTATGAGAAGTGATAGATGTATATTAATGGAGAAGATTACTAATGTATGTAGAAGACATCCAATAGATAAGATATTACATAGCGGGAACTTGATAATGAAGACATTTCAGAATGAAATGAGATAGAGATTTAAAATTGCACCTGTAATTATAGATAGATTTAAGGAAGATATTTGTGTTATGGTTGATACAAATTTTACCTATATTCAAACAATAGAACCTCAAGAAATATTTCTTCATCCCTTAGATTATGAATTGAGTGATGAAATTATAGTTGGATATATTGATTTATTTTTGAAATTAGAGAAGGACAAAGTAGAATACAAATTTGGAGCCTATGATGAGATTACCCAATTAGTCCATCAGGCATCCTTGGAGAAGGCTACTCATAAGAAAATAGAATCAATTATGAAGAAAGCTTTATTAAAGACTGGTATGACTGAAAGTGAGTCATAAGCAGTTAGGCAAACCATGAAACAAGGTATATTGAATGTGAAATGTTTGTCAATATTTGTTGTAGAGACATCTTCAAAAAAAATTATCCCCTATGCAGTAATGTTAGATATGCAACCAAGTGAGCTGAAGAGAAAATCTATGAGATTAGTGGAAGTTGTGACCACAAATACTAAAAGGGTCAAGCAACAAGCCATTGGACCAAGAAAAAGGCAAAAGACATTGTTGATAATTGTTGAGTCTAGCAAAGAAGAAGAAGAAGAAGAACATAAAGCCAAATAGATAGAGAAGGTAACAACTTCAAAGTAGTCAGCAAGAAAAGCTCAGCAACCCTGAAAGCTAAAGATAGAAAATATAATTTCAGCTTTTTCTAATGAAGGCAACTTTATGTAGATGAACAAATTCTATGATTTGTATAATAACTTTGAAAAAGATCAAATTAATATCTCTACTATGAGCTACATTATAGCCAACAATCTGAAATTGAAAGATATTGAGGGTATAGTAAACCAAAAAGTGTATGAAAAACTTATTGAGAAGAAGGCCCCAGCTAGAGAAGATGATCTATAACTTTGGAAGTCTATGCTAAGGACTATTTGCAAGACTGATGACAAAGAAGAAATCAAGAGATTGTTAAACAATCTAGCACCATACTTGAGGAACAAGGTAAGACCATTTTTGTTTATGGTGGGTGAGAGAGAAAAATTAAGAAGTGAAACTATGATAGCCATAAGTTAGATGATGGCAAAGTCTAAGGCAACATCTTCACCAACACCCAGAAATTTGGAAGTGCTAATGAGTGGTGACACTATGCAGATAGATCAAACACATGTTACCATTAATATTGAGGATACTAACCTGTTTGAGAGTTTAAAACCACCTAAATGTCATTCTGAAGATATTGAAGATAAATTGAGGCAAATCAAAGAGAAGAAGAGGTTATTAGAGGAAAAGAAGAGGAAAGTGGCAAAGCCCAAGCAGAAATTGCTTGAAGATGAGAATAAAAAAAAAATAGAGGATGAAAAGAAAAGAGTAGCCAAAGAATAAAGGAAAAGGAAAATAGAGGAAGATAAGAAGAAGAGATTAGAGGAGGAAGAGAAGAGATAAAATGAAAGAAAGGAAAGAGAAAAGAAAGAAGAAGAAGAGAGAAGAGTCAAAGAGGTAGCCAAGAAGCAAAGGGAAGATGACTCTAAACCTTCTAGTTCATCTACTCCACTTTCGCTTGCTAGCCTGGAAACTAATGATGATGATCAAACTAATTTGATCTCATCCTTATGAAAGCTTATTTAGAAGAATATAACAATGAAGAGCCTATAGAAAACCTTGATGGAGGTTACTAATAGATTACATAGTACTTTGGCAATGCAACACACAGAGTTAGATCTAGAATAGAGGGCATAGGTAGTGCAAAATTCATTTGATGAGGAATTTACTAATTTGTTGAGTGTTTGATAATATAAGGCATAGATCCTACATGATGCTACCTTGTTTAGCACCATTTGTCACAATATTAAGAATGATTTGATAAGTTTTGATACTTGTATCAAGGAACTTTGGAAGTGTCAATAGGATGGTAAGATATTGTATATTCAGTGTACCTTATCTTACAATCTTACTAAGGATATTGATAGTTACATTGAAGGAAAAATGAGTGAGATTGAAGCTCTAACTAGCCAGATACAACATCCAACTAGTAAAATTGATGATTTTGGCTAGTATTCACAATGATATTAGGAAATTGGAGCTTCAAAAGGAACAAATTTTGAAGAGAGTATCATATGTTAGAGAGTATGTTACTTTGTGTTAGAGTTTTAGGTGACTCTACAACACCCTTAGGATCAAATGAAAGACCAAGATAACTTCCACAAGAGATTGGCAAGACAATTGCATGAAGATGCAAGAATGTTATTATTGATAATGGACTTGATTGACATCCAATGGATTGATTTGAAATGTACATAATAGGCCTCCTTATATAGGAGAGGTGATAAGAGACAAAGATAAGGAGAAGATAAGCTATCATCCACACAAGGTGGAATCACATGTCCAACAAACATGGATCATCCTCCATTATGTAATGAAGTATATGTGATGATGAGGATGATAATGTGATAAGTACACTAAAGGTGGAATGAGATAACAACTATGACCACCTAGAGTGGAATTCTCCTACACCGTGTGTTTAATTAAGGTACAAACTCCTAAGTGTCTCAATCACAAACTACTATACAATGCATTATCCTAAGTAAGCTTAAGTAAGTGTAATTAGTGAATATTTAATTACAACAACACCCCCCCCCCCCCCTTAAGTGCAACTTAGGGGAATGCACTTAAACTCACAATGCAAGATGGGTCCTAGCTACTAGGTCATTTTAGGTACATATGAAATGCAATACATGAAATGTAATCTCTCATAAAGTGGAGAAAGAGAGAAAACCTCATGGGAAAAACCCTCCCCAAAAAGAGAGATGAAAACAAGATGCATGGATGGATGGAGTACTCAAGACCCCCCAAAAATTGCATACATCAAGTATATACAAAGAATGACCCCCCCATAGGAAGGAAATAAAGAGACATGATATCACCTCCATAATGAAGAAGCTCCAATGTAGATGATGAGTACTTGCAAACAGTAGATAATCCAATGCCTGTAAGTAACATGTCTCTTCTTAGGAAGAGATAAATACATCAAATGATGAAGAAACAACTCCATGTAAAAAGTAAGGAAGGAGGAAGAATTTCTCCATGTATGCATCTTTGAAGACTAAATAGGTGTCTCCAAGCTCAAAGATTTTGTCACACCATCAATCTGGCCAATGAGATGTGAAAAACTAAGAGAGCATAAAGAGTTGGGAAATTCAATCTCTAAATAAGATGAAGAAGTATCTTGAAGAGAAACCCTCTTAGATGTATTGACCATATCTACATTATGAGATTCATCTAAAAGAGCATCTAGGAATTCATCCCATACTACAAGATTTGAAGCATAAAGATCATCCTATTGAATAGTAGAACTCATGACTAGAGAAGCAAGAAGTGGAGGAGTAAGAATTTCAACACTTGTCTCAAGAACAAAATGATTCAAGTGTCCAATTTTCTCCTCACATGAATTATTCACCCTTAATAAAGGGTTAGGTGCATCATGAATATCATCATCATTATCAAAAAAAAGTGCAAAATAATATAAGCATGATGTATGATCAACAACTCCCATAGCTATGACATCTCTAGTCTCCATGTCCCTAATATAGACATAATCAGGAGTGAACTCAACAATTTCACCTTGTCCCCCATGAGTAATTAGGTAAATGGAAAGGATATTAATGGTTAAGGATGGTACACAAAGAACATCATTAAATGTACCCTCTCCCATAGGAATAGAACCTTTCCCACAAACCTTCATGTATGTATTATTACCTATCAATATAGGTGCAGAAGTACAAGGCTCAATAGAAGAAAACATATCCATAGAAGATGCCATGTGATGTGATGCACCTAAATCAAGAAGCCATTTACCTTGCTCAAGATGTGTGGAAGAAATGAGTGCTTTTCCTTTACCTTTGGATGATGATGTCAATGTAGATGTAGTAGCTACCTAATATTGAGAAGAAGGAGAAGACACTGATGAGGACAACTAGATATTGTTCTTTTGAAGAATGTGAGTGAGCTCATCAATCTTCTTATAGAAACATTTATGCTCATCATGTCCTATATTTTTGAGATAAGCACATTTATCTCTCTTTCTTCTAGATGTTTCATCTCTTGAAGAGGACTTGGATTCAATATTATGTTGTGAAGGAAATTCATCACCTTTTTCATGTTGCTTAGGATCCTTATGTTGATTGTTTCCCTTTCCTTTGGGAGCCTTTGGAGAGGAGTCATTTGCAACCAATGCTTGATGCTTTGAAGGCTTCAATTGACTCATGTGTGTTAACTTTGCTTGTTCCCTTGTGAGCTGAGCTATAAATTAATCAAGAGAAGGCTTTTTGTGTGCACTACCAAGAGCATCCATAGTAGCATAGAATGTGAAAACGAAGATTGAATATTTAGGACCTAGCTTGGAAATAATAGATAATATCAATTGCTCATCATCTTTAGTAATGCCACAATTAGAAAGCTCTAATCTAATGGAATTGAACTTAGAGAAAAAACCTTGAATATTGTCAAAATTACATGGACTTAGACCTATAAGCTCATTCTTCTATTTGAATTTTCTTATTCTATCAGGTTTACCAAAGATCCCTTCCAATGTTGTCCAGGCATCATGAGGATGTGTACAAGATGCAATATGACATAGAAAATCATGAGAGATGGTAGATCTAAGAGAGCCAAGTGTTTTATCCCTTCTATCAAACCATTTCCTTCTTTCTACAATACCTGTAGCTAGTTCTAGATCCTATCCAAGGATCATTCTAAGCAATCTAATACTCATCAACTGATTAGAAATTGATTATTTCCATTCATGATAGTTATAGGGAGTGACCAATGAAACTTTTGAAAAATACATAATGAACCCAAAGAATGACTAAAATTAACTAATAACTCCTTCAAATTATTGATTCAATTAAGAAAATTAAAATCCAAGTATTCACCAAGTGCAAATATAGCCAAAAAAGACTTATTTCTGAAAGTGATGTGTCCACTCCAAATCACTAAACTCTAATTACAGATCTGGAAAGTAGAAGAAAAATCATGTACTTTCAAAAAAAATTGCACCTGAAAATATTATCTGATGTGCCCAAATAGAACCTTGAAAGTTGCAAAGAGTGGGATTTACAATTTTTAGAAAACTTTAGAAACAAATATCCAAAATCACCTATACCATTGTGTAGATCATGAAATTCTACCCCCCCAAAAAAAAAGTTGAAAAAAGGAGTTTATATGAGGGAGATATCATTGTTTGAAAATTGCCTCTGAAATTGTTTTTTCTGAATTGCCAATGCCACACTTTCAAAAATTAGATGGCTGTAGATTTGGCCTTAGATGTCTAATTTGGATGAAACAAAATTTGATTTAGGGGTTTTTGGACCTCCTCTATATGATGTCATCCTCTTATTTGCACTAGCAAGCTCCAATTTTTGCCTACAATAGAAGGTCACAAAATATGACTCTCGAAATCTCCTCCAAATTGTGATGTCCAAATTGTGAATGCTACACCAACAATAAGTCAAGCCAAGATTCCACTTCTTGAGAAGAGTTTTTCACACCATGAGAGCTATGATACCATGTTACAGTTTTAGGTGACTCTACAACACCCCTAGGATCAAATGAAAGACCAAGATAACTTCCACAAGAGATTGGTAAGAAAATTGCATGAAGATGCAAGAATGTTATTATTGATAATGGACTTGATTGACATCCAATGGATTGATTTCAAATGTACATAATATGCCTCCTTATATAGGAGATGTGATAAGAGACAAAGATAAGGAGAAGATAAGCTATCACCCAGAGAAGGTGGAACCACATGTCCACCAAAGGTGGATCATCCTCTATTATGCAATGAAGTATGTGTGATGATAATGATGATAATGTGATAAGTACACTAAAGGTGGAATGAGATAAAAACTATGACCATCTAGAGTAGAATTCTCCTACACCATGTGTTTAATTGAGGTGCAAACTCCTAAGTGTCTCAATCACAAACTACTATGCAATACATTATCCTAAGTAAGCTTAAGTAAGTGTAATTAGTGAATATTTAATTACACCAACACTTTGAAAATATCTTTTGTTGAGAAATAGTTGGAGGAATGTGTCAAGACCAAGGACACTTATTCTAATTTTTTGTAGTTAGACCTTAATGTAGTTGAGATTGCATCATATGCCTTATGTGCAATTCTCAACTCTGCTAAAGTAGCCAAGGATAAATGGAGAAAAGGTATGAGCAGTCTTAAGGTAGATTTTGATGATTGCATGAAGATACTATTAGCTTAAGGCAAAAGTACATAAATTTTACAGTAATTTTTTGGACTTTTTTGACATTCTAACCTTTGTCATTGATGTCAAAGGGGGAGAAGTACATTAAAAAAAATTAAAGGAGAAAATGTATAAGAAATTTTAAATTAGGAAAGTATGAACTCATATTGTAAGGGGGAGCATATGTAAAATGAACAAGTTGTAATAGATGTAATGTTATTGTATTATTTTTGTTAAGTTTTTTTGTCAATTAGCCAATTTTCCCTATTTTGTTTCCATCAATGCCAAAGGGAAAGATTGTTGACAATTGGCTAATAAGGATATGTAATTTTTGTCATCTATGGCAACACATGATGTACATGCTTATAGGAAACCTCAAAAATAAAGATACTTAGCTTTTGGTACTCAAAAAATTGTCTAAGTATGAATTTGGTATATAGTAGTGTATTGTTTTGTTTTAACTTGTTACTGACATCATATTATGACTAGCAAAGTTAGACAAAGATTGTATACATGTTGATGATGAAGTGTATAACCTCAAAAGTTAGTATGAACTGCATAAAATAGAGATATTCATGTTTTAAGTGAAACAAGACAACATAATTAAAGGAAAGGAATTATTTTGTTTACAAAATAATTACTTGTCTAATTAGGGCTGACATTCTAGATGTTTACTCTAAGTTGGAAGAGTGTATTATGGTCTTAGCCATCCTAGTATCAATTTGTGTAAAGGCATGGTATATATGCAAAGGACATCTTGTGATAAGGTGTGTGTGTGTTATCTTGTAGAAATTATGTTGAGCAATTGTATGCAAACTTTTTTGAAAGTGATATATGCGAAGTTTTGAAAAGCTATTTTGTGATTTGAAATTGAGCTGAAGATTAGAGATCATTCAAGAAAGTGTAGACACCTAAAAACCTTTAGAAAATAAAGTATTTTTATTTTTTGAAAAATTTCTGATGACATTATCATTTATTAATTAATTAATTATTTAATTAATTTATTTATTTTTATGCCATTAAATCCCTTTATCTTAATTAAAAATATTTAATTAAGGAATCCCTCCCAAAAATGTTTAAATCTTATTTAAACATTATTTCCTTATTTTTTAATTATTTAATTAATAAATTGACCAAAAAACTCAAAATAAATAAAAAATTTATTTTTTGCCCAAAACTTGGCCAATTTCCTTAAGACCACTAACCTCTTCCAAAATCTTCTAATCCTTCTTTAATTTTGATTAAAGGCTAATCCCATCATTTCCTAACCCTAATCCCAACTCAAAATATTTAATTAAGATTAAATTTTAATCCTCATGTTTATTAAAAAAGTTTTAGTAAATATCTCCTCAACCCAAACCCTTGAAATAAAAAAAACTTTATTTATTTCCTAAAAATCTAATTTATCCTCATCCTAAGAAGTGCTAGACTTTTCTAGAAAGTCTTCATCCTCATCCTAGGAAATTCTAGACTATTCTAGAAAGTCTTTATCCTCATCCAAAGTCTAGACTCTTCTAGAAGATGTCTTTAAACCTAATCCTAATCCCCTCCTAACCTTGTCACATTCCCTAAACATGGGTTAAAACTTACTAACCCAAGCCAAAGTTAACAAATATCTCCTCCTTCACCCACCCTCATTAAAAGCCATCCACTTGCCTATCCCTAAGCTAATCCTAAACCATCCTAATCCATCCTCTAATCATTTGCACAAGCCTAAGCAATCTTAAAACCTTCCTAATCAAGTCCAAATCGAAATTGCTCTTATCTCCCTCAAAATATCTCAACTATAAAACTTTATGAAGCCCACTAGGCCATAAATGACTCTTCCAAGCCCTTTTATTGCTCTTGCAAGCCATTATGAGGGTCTTTATGAAGATTTTATCCCTTGAGCCTCCTTTGTTGACTCATCCTTCCCCTTTCCTCCATCCTCTCACCTTGTGACATGTGTCACTCCCTGATTGGCTGTAAGGAAGCACAATCCATGTGCTCTCCTCTCATGCAATTTGAGCCCTCCATGAGCTTTTTCCCATCCTTGCATCTTAGCCCTCAATCCCTCAAGCCTCTTGCCTATAAATTGGATCCTTCCCTTTTGTGAAATAACACAATCCATGAAGTAAAGTCATAATGCCATTTTAAGAAGCCATTTTACATCGAAACCATACACTCACACCCAAATTCTAACTCCATTTGAAGCCCTTTTTGAAGCATAAGCTTGAGCATACATCCTATCTATTTAGACAAAGCCACTCAACAAGAGAGCTTCTTATTGAGAGAGTCCATTAATGGCTCATGTTCTCAATTGAGAGCTCATCTTAGTCTATCTTGAAGTTTATGAATTTTGTTTAGTTTGTAGAAGCTTTATTTAAATTTAGTTTCTATTAGCATACTAACATCGCTCATATATAGAAAGAAGTTATAGTACCTATATTCTAGAAGTTTGATTACATGTTGGGCAACAAGCTCTTCTTGTAATTGGAAGTGCATGTTTGGGTAGTGGGTTCATCTTGCATCTACTGTACTACAACTCCTAATAGAGTTGGCACAACTCCTAAAAGAGTTGGAATCTCCTAACAAGGATTCAAAGTCTCCTAACAAGGGCTCCTTCTACTAAATTTTCTCATTAACTCCTAACAGGGTCCATCCTCTAACAAGGAACTTATATATCAATATATTATCTAGTGGGTATCATCCCCACTAGGGTTTTCTCTTGGCCAGGGTTTCCCTAGTTAACAAAATATGGTGTTATGAGTTATCTTTGTGGATGGTTACTATTATTGTTCAGCATTACTTTATTACTTTGTTATGTATGGTTTAAAGAAAGAAATAATATCTAGTTGACAACTAAATTTTGTAGATTACTGATTCACCCCCCCTCTCAGTAATCCCTATTTCTAACACCAAATTTCTCTCCCACACTTTTCATAGGTGTTTTCCTAAATTCATAATATTACACAATGGGTTTTATTTTCTTTCCTCTTTCAAAATCTTTGTCTCCTCTATTGCTTCCTTTTGGTGTGTGCTCTTGGAAATTTATTATTGTATTGTAACATATATTCTCACTTAACTCACTTGGATTGATTTAGTTTCCTTGCTCTTATTTACTATTTATTATTATTATTATCTTTAATAATTACATGGTTATTTATTCATGCAATATTTTTTGAAACTCTTCCACATCAAGGTATGTAGAAAATGTGGGGGAGTGGAGATCTTTTCTCTCTCCTTAGTTCATGATTTTATGTTCTTATATTTTTTTTATTAAGCTTCCCAATCTATAACATATAATTTATCTACTAAAACATTTGACATTGCTCCTTAATTATCATTGTTCATAAATTACGAGTCATCCTTTGTTAATTGCCTTGATTAGAACTATACAATCTAAGATCTATACCTGCACCTTTATGTATATTTTTTCCTGATACCATCAATATGGTCCTAGACTATTATTATATGCACTAAATTACAGTTTGTATGGTATCTTTATATGCATTTTATTGTATTATTATGGAAAGTAAGTAGGCTGCCTAATTTTGAAGGTTAATTATTGAGGAACATAGTTTCATCTACATCCTAATTACCTTATCCTTCAAAGTGATTGATGGAGTTTCCTTCCATCCTAGCTATATGGTTCCACTTCCTTTTTTGGAGGTTTCTCTCCAATTCTTTTTGTAGTTTTTGTGCATTTTTTGGTAAGTTGTGTGTTGAGCCCAATGTCCAAGGTTAACTATTGAGGAGCCATCCATTTTATTTGATTCATAGTTACCTTCTTTTTGGACCCATGAAGAATATCTCCATCCAATTTTTTTGGCATGCACTTGTCTTAGTTGATATTTATCAACTTTTCCTCTTAATGAGGATATTATTATTAAAGCTTGTTTTTTCTCTCTTAAATTAAAAGAAAATATCGAGTTTTCACTCATAATTTGTTCAACACACTCCATGGATGCATATGACACTAAAATTAAGATGCCCCCTAGGGTCTCTTACTTTGTGATTCCTTGATTTTGTCACTTTGACTATTTAAATATTGTACCCATGTTCACCATCATTGGCATTCTTTACTAGATTTGCATACCTTTCTTCCTTAGTTCTCTCTCAACTTGTTTAGTATTATGAGTTATCATATACAATTGTATTAAATTTTACTATGCTCTATTAATTTTCACATAGTTGTAGATTTATTCTTTTATAGCATCTTTTTATGCCCATGTTAGAACTTTATGGTTTATACCATTGATTCATATGAATTTTATTGGATTTTGTCCAAGTTGCATAGAGAGTTAACTTTTCAAGGTGAATTGTGAATGACACATGAGTTACAACTAACTTATAGTTGCCTCATCTAGCCCATGGAGTATCCCTCCATATTATAATGGTGTGCACTTATGTTTTGGAGTTTTCCTCCATTTTGATATCTTTTGTCCCTTATATAGGGGAAGTTATTTATGGAGTTTCCCTCCATTTTCGTCCTCATCTAAAGAGGATTTTGTTCATGGACTTTCTTTGCATCCTTAGTTCATCTGACCCATTTGAAGGTAATGCATTGTTGATACTCATAATCACTAACTGTAATCATGTTTGGGAAATCAAGATCTTGATTTGATCTAGTGCTTGAGTCACATGTTTTATTTATTTATCTTTGTTTCTCTCATATATCTTTTATTTATATAATAATTTTTTGAGTTTTTATTTTGCACAATGTTGAATGATAGGGATCCTTTCAAATCCCTCTCTTGAAAAGTTGATCAAAGACCAACTCCAAGGTTCCAAGTGGATTTTTCAACCAACTAGGTAACTCAATTGAAGATAAATGTGTATGTTCACGAGGAGGCCTTTGTTGGTTCTAACCAATATGCATAATCTATTTCTATCCAAAATATAACCAAAAAAGAGATATATTTTTATATTCACATTTTAGGAAGCAATAGATTATGTTGATGGGTTAGAATTAGCAAAGGCCTCCTTGTGAACATACAAATTTATCTTTAGATTGAGTTACCCAGTCAGTTGAAAAACCCACCTAGAAACTCAGTGTTGGTCCTTGGTCATATTTTCAAGAGAGGGATTCAAAAGGATCCCTATCATTCAGCATCATTCAAAATGATAGCTCAATAGTAGTGGTGCTAGAAGGAGGGTTGAAACCATTCAGATAAGAAAGACAAGTTGTTTGAAATTTTTTTAGTTTTTAGACATTCAAAAAAAAATTCATCTGTAACTTTCAAAAGGTGCATAGGTGCACAAGTGCACTTTTTGAGGTGTTCTTTGTACTCATGTACTTCTTAGAGTTATACTTTTCTAGAATCAACACAAATTGGAAGATCCTAATCCACCATCTCCATTTCAATGAGCTTTATAGTCTTCACCTAGTGGACATGAGTTCCTAGAACTAACTCATTTCTACAAACCTTGTAGTGATAAAGGACTACCAAGAATTCTACTACTTCCATTAGAAATTTCATTATCTTCTATAGTTCCACCTCTAAACCTACCTTCACCAATTGTTCCACCTAACCCTCTACTAATGGCCTTTTTTGAAAACATAGTATATCCACCAATCAACTTGCAAGGTGCACTTCATGACCTTCCCAAGAATCCTAAGAAATTTTGCCCAAGGTTCATCTATGGAGAAACATGAACTATTGAGGATCATATCAAGGTTTTCAAATAAATATGCAATCAGAAATAGATTCAACAAGAGAATGTGGTCAGTTTCCTTTAACTAGTACGTGAATTTTCCACGAGGATGCACCAAATATTGGGCCACCTTTGAAAAATTGTTCTTAGATCAATTCAAATCATTCATCAACCCAATTGTCACACATCATCAATTTATATCAATCAGAAGAAATCTAGCAAAGACCATCTTGTGTTTCCATCATCACTTTTACATGGCATATCACAAATTGGAAACACCCTGTGCCATACTAGTTGAAGCTGTAATCCAAATCTATCTTAATGCTATGGACCACCTCATTGTTATCTTCCTAAGGAGACTGTCTGTGGTAGACATTGACACATTGGATAAAGTCTTTGAAGAAGCAATTACCTTTAAAAAACAACCCAATCCTAATGGAGGGGGATTGATGGTTTCAACTCAAGCTAGTACAACAGTACTGACATATCCTATTCAAACACAACTAATGCCTAGTCAATTCATTCTAATGAATCCAATTCCACTACAATAGGTACCAGTTGTGCCAGTCCCAACCATAACTTACCCAAGATATGAACCTCCAAAAATTATTTTCTCTGAGATAAAGGCAACAACATTTGTTGAAGCAGAAAATAATATTACAACAGAATTAGGTCAAATGAAGAAGATCATGTCTAAAATTACCAATGAGCTAACTAGTTAGAGGTTGTCACAAGGGCAAAATAACAAATTTCAAAGAATGAATGTAGGCCCTTATAAAAACAACTATGGTTAGAATTAGAATAAGAAGTTTAGCGAAAACAATAATGCAAGGAATAATTTCAATCCTCTAGTTCATAACAATGGTTACCAAATATAGAATTGATAATAGAACACTCATCCAAATAACAAAACTCTCCCTAGAGATAATAATAATAATACTCAATTTGTGGACATCAATCAACTTGAAACCAATCAAAACATACCCAATGATGGGGGCTATTATTTCAATGGAAACCAAGAAGTGAACCAAGATTCACAAGGCAGTAACAATGAGCCCCCTATGTATTTGAATACTATGCTATTAGAATCCTACAATTGTCCACAAAATTTAGGAATGGAAGAACAAGTCAATGAAGAATTTATTTTTCCATTCAGTCAAGAATTAGATCCTCAACTAGAAGAGATGTTCTCTTTTCAGAATGATAATCAAAATGCTTACAACTTGCAAAATTAGAAGGAAGCTATGACTGATGGAGTTCCTCCTATGTTGCAACCAACTCCTCTAGATCCAACAGTTAATAGAAATCCAATACCTACTAGAGAACTTTATGTCAGACAACAAAATTAGAACCAAGGAAATATATTGGCGATACTAAAGAATACCACTTGGTCAACTAAAAAGTATACTACAATTGAAGACTTAAAAAGCACAAAGGCCAATATATCCTTGTTTGATATGCTACAAAATTATCATAATCAAAGAGAAGCACTGCTAAAGACTCTTGATCATACAAAGGAAATTCCTAATGCAATCCATCAAAAGATAGTATCACAACAAGTTAACATGTTTGAGGCTATACTGACCATGTATAAAGACAAGGTTGAAGTGCCTCCTTTCTTTCTTAGTCTTAGAATTTTTGGAAGAAACCTTCATAATTGACTCATAGATCAGGAGCTTCTTGTAATGCCATGCCACTTTTAATAGCTCAAAGGTTGGGAGTCACTCCACAACCCACCAATTGAATAGCGATTCAACTTGATAAAATAAAAGTAAATGTTATTGGGGTATTCAAAGATGTTTGAATTCAATTGACTATAGAACTTGAATTAAAGACATCATAGACATACAAGTGGTGGAAATTCTAGAGAGATATGGATTACTACTGAGTAGAGAATGGACAAAGTGCCTAAGAGGATAGTTCTTGACTAATTTTACCCAATTATGGTTACCTTGGAAAGGATTGAATAATCAAATCAAGATAGATGTTGATCCAAAACTAAAAAAAAATGATCATAGAATATAATGCCTTGAATGAGGTGGCATTTTTCCAATCAGATTCAGGATCTTACAAAGTGATGGCTCTTGATATAACTTCAACCAATAAACTAGATAATTTGAATAGAGAATCCATGAACCCCACCCTAAGAGAAGAGATTGTGACTTAGTTCATAGACATAATGGTTGTGAATTTTCAATGCTTAGATGAAGAAGTGCATCCAAATATTTTTCTCCTTCTAGGATTTTGTAGGATACACAAAATAAGTCATTCTAAATTTGAGTGCTCACATTGCCAAGTAGCAATTTCTCAAGTATCAACTCAAATAATGCACTTCAAAAATGGTCAAACTCCAAGTGAGATACAAAAGGAAAATTCAAATCCCACATGTGTATCTGAAGTCATAGAGAATGTTGAAGAGGAAAAAGAAGATCTTAATGTCTCATATAGTGACACCTCTTCAGATGGTGAAGCTTTGTCTTACCCTTTACCAAGGATGATCAAGGTCCTTGGTAGTTGTTCACCCAAGCCACAAATTGATAAAATCACATAATTGATTGGGGAGATTCAAGATCAACAAGAAAAAGGGACAATCCCCATATCAAAGGTAAATAATGGTAATTCACCAAGTCCACCATGTAAAACAATGCATTGGACCCCAAAGAAATAGTCCTTCAAATTTCAAGTGAAAGAAAGGCTTCAAACAAATAAACACAAGTCCAGAAAGCCCAAAGAATAACCAATTTGGACATTTAGGTTTGATGGCTCTAAGTGAAAATTAAGGGATGATGCAGGTATAGAGCTAATTAATCCCAAAGGTAGGTCCTTTTATGTTGCATATCATTTACAATTTAGGTGTATTTACAATGCTGTAGAATATGAAGCCTTGATTCATGCACTTCTCTTCACATTAGAGAAATATGTCAAAGCACTCATAATAGAAGGAGATTCTCAATTGGTGATTAGACAGGCTAAATCAATCTACTCTTGCAATGATATAAGAGTACTTTCTTACTAGAAAAGAGTTTGGGACTTGATGGAATATTTTGAGGCCCTGAACATAAGGTCAATCCTGAGAAGGAGAAACATGATAGTTGATGCCCTTACAATTTCAACTAATGCAATATAGCCCATTGAAAGAACAAAACTCAAAAGGTTTTTAGTTGAATTGGTTACTACCTCATCTATTCTGGACAATATTTAACTTCTAAGTATTCCAAGATGATCAACATATTCTTGAATTCATTATGTGCAATAGTCTATTCAAAGGACAAGAGATTGATGACACTCCCAATGATAAACTTGAGGACGATGAACAAGAAGATGAAGATGGGATTATAAAATTGAAAACCAATACCATTCCTTAGGGAATGATAGAGTTGGAGTGTATCTTTGACCGAGATAAATCAACACATAGTAAAAGAACTATTGAAGAAAAAGGGAATTGAAAAATGTGATTCATATAATCTGAACATGAAAGATGATCCTAAGTTAGTAAGGATTGGAAAGGAATATTATCCTCAAGAACAAGAAAGTATGCTTCAATTACTCATAGAATAAAAAGATGTCATAGCATGGAGTTATGAAGAACTCAAAACATATGATCTTGACATCATCACTCATGACATTTCATTGAAGCCTAATACTAAGCATTTTCATCAAAGGAAAAGACTAGTGAACTCCATTATCAAACCATTAATAACGAAAGGGTCTAGAAGTTTCTTGATGCCAAGATTATTTTTCTAGATGGATATTCAAGATATAACCAAGTAATGCTAGATGAGGAGGATAGGTTAAATACTGCATTTACAACAAAATTGGGAACCTTCGCATATAGAAGAATGCACTTTGGATTCATCCACATAGGAGCAACATTTCAAAGAGTGGTCGATGAAGCATTCAAGGGGTTAATAAATAAATGTATAGTTATCTATATGGATGATCTAACCACTTTTTCAAAAGATAAGTGTCATATTGCTGATTTGAGACAAGTTTTCAACAAAATGCCAGAGCTATGGCATATCTCTTAATCCTAAGAAGTATTCCTTTGGGGTCACTAAAGGAAAACTTTTAGGTCATATTATGTATGAAGTTGGGATATCCATTGATCCGAAGAGGATAAAAGAAATTCTTAAATTGTCACCTCCCCACAATCACAAAGAACTTAAATCTTTCTTTGGAAATATCAATTTTGTGTGTAAATTTATTAGCAGGTTTGTCAAGATAGTATGTCCCCTCAATGAATTGTTGAAGAAGGGAGTAGAAACTAAATGGGTTCCTAAAATAAAGAAATCTTCCAAAGATATTAAAGGATCTATCTCCACAGCTCTACTACTTGTAAGTCTAGATTATGAATTGTGTTTCAAAATCTATTCTTTTACTTTAGAGCACTCATATGCAGGGATTGTCACTCAAAAGAAAGATAAAGAAGATGATAGACCTATCACATTCATTAGTTATCTACAAAAAAATGTTGAATTGAACTATTTCAATCTTGACAAAAAAATATTTTTCCATGATAAAGGAAGTAAAGAAATTTTGTCATTATATAATCAAGAGTAAGGTATATGCTATTGTGTCAAATTCTATAGTCAAATCATTACTAATGTAGAATGAATTATGAGAAACAAGAAGAAAATAGATGGCTATATTACAAGAGTTTGATTTGGAAATTCAACCAATGAAACTAGTAAGAGGACAAGGGTTGACTAAGATGATAGCTAACAATGAGATTAGATTTGATGATGAAATCAAGACTAACAATGAACAAAATATCATAGTGTTTAAAGTGGACATTGGTGAAGGAATTGTTGGAAATCTGATCGAAAAGATCATTGTTGAAGATCAAAGAGGGAGATTGTTGCAAAGAAGGAAGTTGGTTGATAAAGAATGTTTTCAATCATTGTTTTGTCATTGATGTCAAACCTGTTGTTTGTAGGAATGAAAATTGCTTATAAGATCCAAGGACTATCACGTAGTTGATTGATGAAGAGGATTTGATCAACAAGATGTAACAAAAGCACCTAAGGGAAAGGTTGAGTTATGATATTGTAATAAAGTGTAGCGATCAGTTAAGACAATGGTTAAATGATGTATTGGTAAAATACTTGAAGATTCAAAGGTTGGCCACACTTAGAAAGATTGGAGGAATAAGTTGTAACAAGGTTGACTACAAAGCTTAAACTAAGTTCATTAGTGGGTGTTGAGAAAGCTAGTTTAAGCCAAGCAAATTCTCAGTTGGAGCCAAGAAATGTAAAATCTAGTATGTACCGAGTGAACTTTAGGTGTCGAGTGAAGTTAAAGTGTTGAGCAAAGTAACAGGTGTCGAGCATCAAAAAATTTTAGTATGTGCCAAGTGAACTTCAGGTGTCGAGCATCAGTAAAAATGTAGTTGATGCTAGGTAACTTAGTATGTGCTGAGCACATGATTTTCAATAGTGCCGAGCTGCTACATTATTGAAAAAGTTGAAGATTCACCAGATTTGAGATGACATAGTTGTTATCTAGAATTTTGTGAAATAGTTAGAGGATAAGGATGATGAGCTGGTGGCACAGAATTTTATGTAAACCTTTTTTGAGTGAATTCAAGAGGATTCTTCATGATGTTTCTAGAAGAAACATAATATGTGTTAGATACAATGAATCCTACCTAATCCATATGAATTGAAATTAAAGGAGGGAAGAATCGAGCAAGAAAAGAAACTCCAAGACTTTTATTTAAGGATTCATAGACCAAGAAGCAAGATTTGATGGTGTACCAAATTGTGAAGTGGTTGAAAGGGTGTCAAGGAGAAGACATCTAGGAGAAGGAAGACCAGAGTACAGAGACTCTACTTCGATAAGTGGTCACAGAGAGATGATTACACTGGTACATTGAGCATGGAGACTCAAGAAGACTAAGCTTAAAAGGAGGGCAAGCTATCAAGAGTTGTAGAGACTGAAGGCCAGGTAATGTTATGAACTGAGAAGTGATCTGAAATTTGCAAGTTGAGTTGTATTCTGTAATAAGGTCAAAACCCCTTATTGTTACTCTTTAGCAATTGTATCAATTATAGTAGAAGAAAATCTTATGGACTTAGGTTGGTTTAACAGCCATATGTAAATCCTTTAAGAGGGTGACATTCCAAGTGAATGTTCTAAAGTCCTCTAACCACACCCACTTCTAACAGGGTGGTTAAATCCTTTAACCAAGTCACATTTAACAATGTGTTGTAGCCTTTAATAGGGTAGGCCTTTCACAGGGCATCACCTTAGAAGAGTGAGAATTGAGTAGCATGTTACTGGTGGTTTTTCCCAAATTGGGTTTCCACATAAATCATTGTGTTATGTGTTGAACTTTTTATGTGTTATGTTTGCATGTTGGTCTAGAGTAACTTGCTGAATAGGAAAGTTTAAGCTTGGATGAACAAATAGTTAAATGGGCACACTTTACTGATGAAAAAGTTTAAATAGACATTTGGACCTTGAATAACTAATTCACCCCTCCCCCCCCCCAAGTTATTCTAAAGCATTTCTAACAATTGGTATCAAAGCCATCTACTAATTTAGTTTCAACATACTAGAAGCAGGAAGAACAAGATGTCCAAGAGAGAAGTTCCCAAGCTCAATAAATACAACTTTGTTGCATGGAAAAGTCTAATGAAATTATACCTTGGATCAATAGGTGATTATGCAAAAACCTTGATTGGAACAAAACATGTAGACCCAGTTGGATGTCTTACTGTAGATGATTTGAACAAAAGGAAGGAGCACAATCAGGCAATGCTAGAGATTGCCTTTGCACTTAGTTATGCTGAATTTGATGACATCAAAGAATGTGATACTGCATTCAAGATATGGAAAGCCCTGATAGATATCTTTGGATGGGATCATAATGTTTAGAGAGCAAAGAGAGAAAGCCTCAGAGGAAAGTTTGATGACATGAAAATGGAGGAAGGAGAGAATGTTGCTCAATATGGATCCAAAATGAAAGAAGTAGTAAGTGCAATAAGAAGTTTGAGTGGTCAATTGGAAGAAGTGACTATCAATAGCAAATACTTGAGAACCTTTCTCCCTATCTATGCCATTAGATTTTTAGCCATCCAAGAGCTAAGGTGTGTACAAGGAAACACATTAACCTTTGAAGGAATAGTGGGAAGGCTTACTACATTTGAACTGTCAAATTTTGATAACTACAGACTTGAGAACCTTGAATCTACTTTCAAGGCTAAGTTGACAATGAAAGATACTAAAGAGGTGACATCAGAGAAGAAAATTAGAAAAGAAAAATATGCATCTAGTGACAGCAGCACAGATGAGGAAGATGTGGAACAATTGGAAGCACTACTGGAAAGAAGATTCAATAGAGGCAAAGGTAAATTCAAAGGTAAGTTGCCTATCATTTGTTTTAATTGAAATGAAGTAGGACATATTGTTGTCAGGTGTACATAGAAGAAGAACTACAAAGAAAGAAACAAGTACAAGAACAAGAGAGAAGATGATAGCAGAGACTACAAGGAAAAAGGCAAAAGATGCTACATTGTTGAAGAAGATTCTGATGAGAATGATGATGTAGTGTATGTATCCATGAAGGATGAATTAGATGAAGATGAAGCAACAACACTGGTGATTTGTGTGAACAAGAATGACAAGTGGATCATAGACAGTGGATGCTAACATCACATGATAGAAGATAAAAGTAAGTTCATTACCTTTACTCAATATGATGGAAATAATGTTAAATTTGGTAATCATGCTCCATGTCAAATCAAAGGAAAAGGCTCAATTAAACTTATAGAGAAAATTTCATGCGATAATGCATACTATGTTGAAGGACTGAACTACAATTTGTTTAGTATATCACAATAAGGCAATGTAGGTTGCAAAGTAGAATTTGAAAACAAAACTGCCAAGATCTATGACACTGATGGAAATCTAATAGGAAAAGGTGAACAAACTAGGAGTAACTTGTTTTACCTAGATATGGAAGATGCAACTTGTCTTCTTGTTAGACTTAATGATGTGTGGTTGTGGTATAAAAGATTGTGTCATGTTAACTTTGACAATCTGATTATCATCAACAAAAAGAAGAAAGTTAGAGGTTTGCCCAAGTTGAAGAAACTTAAAAATACAATGTGCAAACAATGTCAACTAGGGAAGATGACAGTTTAGCTTCAAAAGCAAAACATGCACTTCCAAAGAAGTACTAGAACTAGTCCATACAGACTTATGTGGTCCAATAGAAGTGCAAAGCTACCTAAGAGATAGATACATAATGCCATTTGTAGATGACTATTCTAGAATGATGACTGCTATATTTTTGAAGCAAAAATATGATGCATTTCAAATGTTCAAATGGTATTTGGCCAGAGTTGAGAAGGAAATAGGAAAGAGTCTGAAATGCCTAAGATCGGATAGAGGAGGAGAGTTTACATCAAAGGAATCTGAAATATTTTGCAATGACAAAGGTATCAAAAGGAAAACATCAACACCAAGAACTCCCCCATAGAATGGTATTGCTGAAAGAAGTAATAGATTAGTAATAGATTGTGCAAGAATCTTGATGATGGAGAAAAATGTTTCTCTAAAGTACTGGAGAGAAGTTGTAAGTACTATTGTTTATACATTGAATAGAGTCCAAGTCAAGAAAGGTACAAATGCAACAACTTTTGAACTATGGTATGGTCACTCACCTAATGTAGAACATTTCAAAATTTTTGGTTGTAAATGTTATATTCTTAAATATACTAGAAATGGAAAGTTTGATGAAAATAATGATGAAGGCATATCGCTTGGATACTCCACTAGAAGCAAAGCACATAAGTTTTTGAATGCTAACACTAACAAGATTGTGGAGAGTGCAAATGTAAATTTTGATGAGCATGCAGAAGTCCAAGTTGATGAGTCCAAGCAATTAGAAGATTATAGATCTTTTCTATACTTCTATGAAGGAATGACTATTGAAGATAATGCTACCAATCAAGTTGGGAATCAACAACAAATCTCAATATCAACCAAGTCACAATCAATGAATGTTGAGCTGCATTTAGAAGCCAAGTTGCAAAATGAAGAAAATGCATATTCTAACTCTGAAAATAGTATACATGAAAGAAATGATAAAGTACTAGATGAAGAAGAATAGAATGACTTTGAAGCTGAAGGATCAAACATGGAAAGAAGGATAGAACCAAGGTTAGCCAAGTATGTGAGAAGACATCACCTTGCAGATCAAATCATTAGTGAAAAGCATGCAAGACCAATGACAAGTAATAGTCTAAGGAATGAATCATGTTTGCTGAGCAAGGTTGAGCCCAAAATAGTAAAAGATGCACTACAAGATAATGACTGGTATAAAGCTATGGAAGAAGAGATGGACCAAATTGAGAAGAACAAAACCTAGACCCTAGTTCCTAGACCAACTAACAAGAATGTAATTGGTACAAAATGGGTGTTTAGAAACAAACTTGATGAGAATGGTGAGATAACTAGAAACAGAGCCAGACTAGTTTGCAAAGGCTATACACAAGAAGAAGGACTAGATTATGGGGAAAAATTTGCCCCTATTGCAACAATGGAAGGGGTAAGAACATTACTTGCATATGCTGCCTACAAAGGATTCAAAGTCTACCAAATGGATGTAAAGTCTATTTTTCTGAATGGTATATTGGAAGAGGAAGTCTACATAGAATGACCAGAGGGATTTGTTGATGACAACAACAAGGATATGGTTTGAAAACTACATAAGGCACTCTATGGTTTGAAGCAAGCACCTTGAGCATGGTATGAGAGACTGCACAAATATCTTGTGAAGATAGGATTTGAGAGAATAGATGATAACAACAACCTGTATATCAAGGATGAAAAAGGTAAAGATATTTTCATATCTAAAATCTTTGCTGATGATATAATATTTGGAGGAAAAGATGCTCTATGCAAAGATTTTGTTGATCAAATGAAACATGAGTTTGAAATGTCAATGTTTGGAGAAATCAAGTTCTTTACTGGATTGCAAGTACATCAATTAAAGCATGGCATATTTGTGACCCAATCAAAATACATCAAGGAGTACTCAAAACATTTGGATTAGAAGACTCAAAACTAGTCAGCACACCAATGGTAACAGGACATAAGTTATCCAAGAATGATGAGTCAACTAAAGTGAATAATACATTGTATAGATCAATGATTGGAAAGTTGTAGTATGTTGTACATAGTAGACTAGACATTGCATTAGTTGTTGAAATAGTAGACTGATTGTTAGATTGTGGTGACTGATCAGGAAAGTTGTAACCCTAAAATGGCATAAAATACTTGTATAAAAGGGTTTAGGGTTAGGTATTTTTTATTATGTTGTGATGCAAAATTGCTTCTTGCAATAGTATTGAGTTGTAAGGGATTATGGATTGTAATTAGGTTGTAATCACTAGATTGTAATAATATTGGACTTGCAATTTGGTGGACGTAGCCCAAGGATTGGGTAAACCACGTTAAATCTTGGTGCCTTGTGTTCATTTTTATGTGATCTATTATTTTATGTTATTGGTTATATTTGCATGTAGTTTTTATTTCTATCCATTTTTTTATCCTAAAAGTGGTATCAGAGTGAGGTTTTCTTTCAGTTATCCTCTGTAAGAAAGTCTCACGGTTAAGAGGGAGTCTCACAGTTGAGTAGGAGTGATGGCAGATGAGGGTAAGCTAAGGGTTGATAGGTTTAATATGTAGAACTTTTAGTTATGGAAGATGAAAATGGAAGATTATCTTTATCAAAAGAATTTATGGAAGCCATTGGAAGGCAAAGCAAAGAATCAGGGATCTATGTCAAATGATGAATGGGATCTTTTTGACAGAAAGGCACTTGGAAGCATTCGATTATGCCTGGCACCATCAGTGGAATTTAATATTACAAAAGTGAAGATGATAGAAGAGTTGATGAAAACCCTAGTGAAACTATATGAAAAGCCCTCCGCTTCAAATAAGGTATTTCTCATGAAGCATTTATTTAATATAAAAATGGCAGAAGGTGGATCTATTGCAGATCATTTAAATGAGTTTAATACTATTACTAGTCAGTTGTCTTTTGTGGGTATCAATTTTGATGAAGAAATTAGGGCTCTCTTGATTGTGTGTTCTTTTCCTGAAAGCTGGAATGGCCTGATAATGGTGGTGAGTAATTCTATTCTTGGATCTAGTACCCTAAAATATGATGATGTGATCGGTGTTGTTTTGAGTGAGGAAACTCATAGGAAATCCTTAGGTGGATCTACATCAGGAAGTGTTTTGAATGCACAAAGTAGGGTTAGAACAACTGAGAGAGGAAGTAACTCTAGAAATCATGGGAAATCAAGAGGAAAGTCAAAGGGGAAGAGGTCTCAATCGAGAGGACCAAACGACTGTTGGTACTGTGGGAAACTAGGTCATAAAAAGAAAGATTTTTGAAATCGAAAGAAAAATGAAGGAGATAAATTAGATGGGGACAAGGAGGAAAATGTGTTAAGTAACTAATCCAAAGAGGATGCTTTGCTTTTGTCTTTAGAAAGTGTTGATGATTCATGGGTTTTAGATTTTGGTGCTTTAGTTCATGCTACACCTCATAGAGATTATTTCATTGATTATGTCCAAGGGGATTTTGGGCTTGTTTATTTGGGGGATAATGAACCCTGTCAAATTGTTGGAAAGGGAAAGATTAAGATTAAGTTGCAAAATGAGAATCATTGGCTACTACATGAGGTAAGACATGTTCCAAGGCTAAGTAGGAATTAAATTTCAGTAGGGCAACTCGGTGATGAGGGTTGTATAGTTACTTTTAATGATTAAAATTGGAAGGTTTCAAAAGGTTCCCTTGTAGTAGCAAAAGGAATGAAAGTAGGAACCTTATATCTTTGTACAAGTCATATTGTTCCTTCTACTTTGATTGTTTCAGAGAAAAATGAATGTTCAGGAACAATTGTTGCAATTGAGCAAGGAGAACAAATAGCTTATGTAGATTCTAATACAACGTTGTGGCACAATAGAATTAGGCACATAAGTGAGAAAGGTATGAAAGTACTTCATTTAAAGAAAGTTTTACCAGGTCTAAAATGTGTTAATATGGATTTATGTGAAAGTTGTGTGTATGGAAAGCAAAAGAGAGTGATTTTTGTAAAGACTAGGAAGGAAAACAAAAAGGAGAAATTAGAGCTTGTGCATACAGATGTATGGGGACCGTCTTAGGTATCTTCCCTTGGTGGCTCTTACGTTTATGTTACATTTATCGATGACGCAACTAGAAAAGTATGGGTTTATTTTCTTAGACAAAAATATGATGTATTTCAAACTTTTAAAAAATGAAAATGCTTGGTTGAAAATGAGACTGGTAAGAAATTAAAATATCTTAGATCTGATAATGGTGGTGATTATTGAAGTCATGAATTTGAAGATTATTGCTCCACTAATGGTATTCATAGATAGAAAATTATTCCAAGGACTCCACAGGAAAATGGAGTGGATGAATGCATGAACGGGACTATAATGGAGCATGCAAGGAGCATGAGGTTGCATGCTAGGTTGCCCTTACACATGTGAGTGGAGGTTGTCAATACTACTTTATATTTGATTAATAGAGGTCCCTCTACTCCTTTGGGCTATGGTATTCTAGAGGAGGCATGGATTGGTAAGAAGGTGAGTTATTCTTTTCTCAAGACCTTCAGTTGTGAAGCTTTTGCTCATATAGACTCTAAAAATAGAACCAAGCTAGAAGCTAAATCAAAAAAATGTGTCTTTGTTGGATATGGCATTAATGAATTTGGTTATAGGCTTTGGGATTTTGAAAATCATAAAATTGTAAGAAGTCAAGATGTCATATTCAATGAGAAAGTGTTGTACAAAGATCCGTTGCAACAACATGAGAAGAAAGAAGATGATTATGTAGTGTTGGATGATACTCCAAAAGCTAATGTTCCAACCATTCCTCATGATGTGCAACAACTGCAACAAAAAATACCACACACACTGGTGAATGTTAGATGATCAACAAGGCAAATTAGACCTCCACAAAGATTTTCTCCCTCTTTGTATTCTATTTTACTTACTGATGCTAGTGAACTTGAAAGTTATGATGAAGCTATGCAGGTGGATACTAAGATTCAATGGGAGTCTGCAATGAAAGATGAAATGGACTCTTTGTCGAAGAATAAGATATGGGATTTGTACAAGTTGCCTGCAGGTAAAAAGGCTTTACAGAATAAGTGGGTTTGCAGGTTGAAAGAAGAGGAAGGAGGTAAGAAAAGATCTAAGGCCAGGTTAGTTGTAAAAGGATTTCCACATAAAAAAGGAATTAATTTTGATGAGATATTTTCTTCTGTTGTTAAAATGACTTCTATCTGTACTATTTTAAGTCTTGTGGCTACTGAAGATTTTCATTTAGAGCAGCTAGATGTTAAAATAGCCTTCCTTCATGGTGTTTTGGATGAAGAAATATATATGGCTCAGCCACGAGGATTTGAGGTCAAAGGTAAGGAGAACTTAGTGTGCAAATTGAAGAAAAGTTTATATGGCTTGAAGCAAACACCTCGGTAATGGTATCTGAAATTTGGCAGGTTTATGCATGAGCATGGCTATAACAGGTGTCATTCAGATTATTGTGTTTATTTTAAGAGGTTGGATGATGATAGCTACATTATTTTATGTTTATATGTTGATGATATGCTTGTAGCTGGGTCTAACATAGATCATATTAAGGGGCTGAAAAGCCAATTAGCACATGCATTTGCTATGAAGGATTTGGGGGTAGCAAAAAAAATCCTTGGTATGAATATTTGCAAAGATAGGAAGAATATAAAATTGACGCTATCTCAGGCTGATTATGTTGAGAAAGTGTTGCAACATTTCTCTATGAAGAACGTTAAAGTTGTCAGCACACGTTTACCTGGTCATTTGAAGTTGAGTCCCAAGACACAAGAAGAGGAGGATAAGATGTCCAAGGTACCCTATGCTTCAGTTGTAGGAAGCTTGATGTATGTTATGGTATGCACTAGACTAGATATTGCACATGCAGTGGGAGTCGTTAGCAGGTATATGAGTCATCCAAGTTTTGAGCATTGGAATGTTGTCAAGTGGATTCTCAGATATTTGAGAGGAACATCTAATAAGTGTTTACACTTTGGGGGCTCTACTACTAATTTATAGGGCTATGTTGACTCAGATTTGACAGAAAATATTGATACTAGGTGGAGTACTATAGGTTATGTCTTTACTATTGGTGGGGTAGTCGTGAGCTGGGTTTCTAGGTTACAGAAGATTAATGCTCTATCCACTACAGATGCAGAGTATGTTGCTGCTACAGAGGCACCCAAGGAGATGATATGGCTTTAGTTCTTCTTGAAAGAATTGGGACATCCTTAGAAGGATAATTATTTGTTCATAGATAGTCAGAGTGCCATTCATCTTGCAAAGAATTCAGCTCTGCATTCTAAGACCAAACACATATAGTTGTGGTACCATTTCATTCGGTCAGTTTTGGAGGATGGATAGTTAAAGCTGGAGAAGATACATAGGAATGACAATCCATAAAATATGTTGACAAAGGTTGTAACAAGGGAGAAGCTAAACTCCTCTTCAGCTTCGGTTGGTCTTCTACCCTAAACATGAATTAAAGAACAACATATTCCAAGGTGTTTTGATCCAGTGGGAGCCCCATGTGGTAGTGATATTGCTACAGGATCAGTCTCCAAGTGGGAGATTGTTGTTTAGTGTAGAGCCTGATCAGTCCCCAAGTGGGAAATTGTTAGATTATGGTGACTGATCAGGAAAGTACTGTACATACTTCATAAAAAAAATTGGGTCGTGGCTGATGTTGTAGTCGACATATGGCCGACATGTTGTACCCCTAAAATGGCATAAAATACTTGTATAAAAGGGTTTAGGGTTAGGTATTTTTCATTATGTTGTGATGCAAAATTGCTTCTTGCAGCAGTATTGAGCTGTAAGGGATTATGGATTGTAATCAGGTTGTAATCATTGGATTGTAATAATATTGGACTTGCAATTTGGTGGACGTAGCCCTGGGATTGGGTGAACCACATTAAATCTTGTGCCTTGTGTTCATTTCTATGTGATCTATTATTTTCTATTATTGGTTATATTTGCATGTAGTTTTTATTTTTGTCTGTGGTTTTATGCTAACACTAATGACTTTTGTTTCTACTACAAGAGAAGTGAAAAATTTGAACTAAGAGCCTACACTGATACAGATTGGGGAGGTAACATTGATGATAGAAAAAGCACCAGTGGAGGAGCACTTTTCTTGGAAGAAGATTGATTAAATGGACCAGAAAAAAGAAAAGTTGTACCTCACAGTCCACAGCTAAAGCTAAATATACTGTAGCTACCATCAATTGCACCAATATTGTATGGATCAAACATTTGTTGCAAGGTATGAAGGAAGAGGTAAATGAGCCTATAATGCTTTATTGTGATAATACAAGTGCTATCAAAATATCAAAGAACCCTATAATGCATGCCAAAACAAAGCATATTGCAATCAAGTATCACTATGTAAGAGAATTGGTGGAAGACAAACAAGTGAAGATGGAATATGTTAGCTCAAAGGAACAGATTGCTAACATCTTCACAAAAGCACTACCTAAAGATGCTTTTGAGTATCTTAGAGGTAAGTTAGGGGTAATACCCCTAGCCAAGGCTACTTGAAGCAAAAGCAAGACTCTCCTACATCACATGAGCTGATTATTGAAATACTACACATTGATGTAGAGGATATTTACTTTAGGATTCGTGCCTAAAGTAATCAAAGTGCTGAAATTTCAAATCAGTCACAAGCAAGGTGACAGAGGGATAAATTGAATGAACTTGCAAATTCTATATTTACATGATAAGATGTTGAGATAATATGTCTTTGGCATTGTTGTCAAAGAGGGAGAAATAGCAAAAAACTAATCAACAACTGATGAGAAGATAAAGAATGAATAAATAGGGAGAAAATGCAAAAATTGATCAAATGAACATTGAGGGAGAAATAGCAAAACTGATCAATAGTTGAGGAAGAAGAATGAAGGAGCTAATCATAAAATATGGAAAGGAAAGAAAAAGGATACAACAGCTAAGAGGGAGAAGTAGAGAAGAAGAAATTGTGTAATCCAAATCAATTTTTCTTTTTGGCATTTGAATTACTATTCTAACTAGGTTAGCATGGTGATAACTTGGTTAAATAGTTTGGTTTGATGGTTGATCAGTTTGGTTTTCCATCAATGCCAAAGAGAAAGATTGTTGAAAATCTAATTGAAAAAATCATTGTTGAAGATCAAAGAGGGAGATTGTTGCAAAGAAGGAAGTTGGTTGATAAAGAATGTTTTCAAGCATTATTTTTTCATTGATGTCAAACTTGTTATTTGTAGGAATAAAAATTGCTTATAAGATCCAAGTACTATCACTTAGTTGATTGATGAAGAGGATTTGATCAACAAGATGTAAGAAAAGCACCTAAGGGAAAGGTTGAGTTATGATATTGTAATGAAGTACAAGGATCAATTAAGACAATGGTTAAATGATATATTGGTAACATACTTGAAGATATAGAGGTTGGCCACACTTAGAAACATTGGAGGAATAAGTTGTAACAAGGTTGACTGCAAAGCTTGAACTAAGTTCACCAGTGGGTGTCAAGCAAGCTAGTTTATGTCGAGCAAATTCTTAGTTGGAGCCAAGCAAATGTAAAATCTAGTGTGTACCGAGTGAACTTCAGGTGTCAAGTGAAGTTCAAGTGCCAAGCAAAGTAATAGGTGTCGAGCATTAGTAAAAACATAGTTGATGCTGAGTAACTCAGTATGTGTCGAGCACTAGATTTTTAATAGTGTTGAGCTATTGTATTATTGAAAAAGTTGAAGATTTGCTAAATTTGAGCTAACATAGTTGTTACCTAGAATTTTGTGAAATAGTTGGAGGATAAGGATGATGAGTTGGTGGTACATAATTTTATGTAAACTATTTTTGAGCAAATTCAAGAGGATTCTTTATGATGTTTCTAGAAGAAACATCATATGGGTTAGATACAATGAATCCTACCTAATCCATATGAATTGAAATTAAAGGAGAGAAGAATCGAGCAGGAAAAGAAACTCCATGACTTTTATTTAAGGATTCATAGACCAAGAAGCAAGAGCTACTAGTGTGCCAAATTGCAAAGTGGTTGAAAAGGTGTCAAGGAGAAGACATCTAGGAGAAGGAAGACCAGAGTACAAAGACTCTACTTTGACAAGTGGTCAGAGAGAGATGATTACACTAGTACATTGAGCATGGAGACTCAAGGAGACTAAGCTTGAAAGGATGACAAGCTGTCAAGAGTTGTAGAGACTAAAGGCTAAGAAATGTTATGAGCTGAGAAGTGATCTGAAATCTGCAAGTTAAGTTGTATTCTGTAATCAGGTTAAAACCCTTATTGTTACTCTCTAGAAATTGTATCAGTTAGGGTAGAAGAAAATCCAATGAACTTAGGTTGGTTTAACAACCATATGTAAATCCTTTAAGAGGGTGGCATTCCAAGTGAATGTTCTAAAATCTTCTAACTAGGCCCACTTCTAACAAGGTGGTTAAATCCTTTAACCAGGTCACATTTAACAGTGTTTTGTAGCCTTTAACAAGGTAGGCCTTTCAAAGGGCATCACTTCAAAAGAGTCAAAATTGAGCAACATGTTATTGATGGTTTTTCCCAAATTGGGTTTCCACATAAATTATTGTGTTATGTGTTATGTTTGCATGTTGATTCACAGTAACTTGTTGAATAGGAAAGTTTAAGCTTGGATGAATAGATAGTTAAATGAGCATACTTTACTAATGAAAAAGTTTGAATAGGACATTTGGACCTTGAATAACTAATTCACACCCCCCCCCTCTCAGTTATTCTAAAAAATTTCTAATAGGAATAATCATAGATGTTTGGTGTCAAGATATTGTGTACTACGTCTTGTAGAATCAATACCCTAACTGGATGAATAGTTTCCAATGTAGAGGACTCAAGATGAAATGTGAATGCTATATGCTTCAAGATAGGAAACTTTATAAAATAAACTACAAGGGAATTTATTTTAAATGTTTGGGGTGTGAAGAAGCAAAAGATGTATTGGAACAATATCATGATAAATATGGAATGGGACATGGATCAAAAAATTCTATGGCCCATATGACTTTGAGATCAACTTACTTTTAGCCTACAATTTTCATGGACACATTTCAACATGTACATTCTTGCCACACTTGTCAAATAAGTGCTAACAAGGAGAGACATCCAGCTATGCCATTACAACCAGTGTTTGAGGTATGCCCTTTTTCTAAGTGGGGACTAGAACTTATTGGACCAGTAAACCCACCATCATCAATAGGACATATGTTTTTCATGACACCTATAGACTATTACACATGATAGATAGAGGGTGAAACTTTTTGAAACTGCACAACAAAAGTGGTTACTAATTTCTTAGAAGAGCACATTGTCACTAGGTTTGGAATGTCATTCTTCATTCTATGTGATAATGGGTCATCTTTTGTGTCGATCTTCCTTACTCAATTGGAATTAGACAATCATGTTATAATCAAGTTCTCATCTAATTACTATCCCTAAGGCAATGGTGTGGTTGAGTCCACCAATAAGAACTTGATCATAGTGATAAAGCCCTTGCTCACAAAGAACCCCAAAGATTGGCACACTCAATTAAAATACACATTATGGATAGATAGAGTCAAGATTAAGAACACTTTGGGAACATCCCCATATCTACTCATCTATTAATAGGAGCCCATATGCTAAGTCAATCTCAAGATTTAGTGTTAAAATTCATGAGAAGGTATGTTAAGGATGCTAACAGAGTCCATATTAGATTGATAAATCTCTTGGAATTGGATGAGAAAAGGACATCAACTTTAGAGCACATTGAAAAATATCAAGCTATCATAAAATGTTGGTTTGACAAGCAAGCCACAATCAAGTCTTTCAGAATCTCAGACCTTATTCTCCTATGGGATAAGGAAAAAGAAAAGCCAGGCAAACACACCAAGTTTCAACGCTTTTAGATTGGCCCTTATCAGATTGTGGATATTTTGGGAGAAAATACTTTTTGGTTAAGTGCTTTACAAGGGGAATTGGTCCCATTTCCAATCAATGGCCAGTTCCTAAAACATTATTTTGAGGCCTAAAATGGAAAACATTTTTAAAAATTAAAATTAAAATTTGCTTTCTGCAAGTGTATTTACTTTCAGTCATGTTTATTTCCAGTTGTTTCTTTGCTTTAAAGTTGTGTCTGTCTTATCTTGTTAGTCTGGGGGTTAGGTGCAATCAAGATTCTTTCTTGAGGCATTCAATATATCACTCTATTTGGTTTTGACTTTAGGGAAGAGATATTTCTTTGTTAAAAAAATTAGATTATTTTGTTTCCTATACCAGTAGAAAATAGGTGTTGCTTGTAGTTGTGGAGGACTTCCATTCTTAAAATTAGAATCACAAATTGTTAGCTCTCAACACTTTATGAATTTAAGAAGTGACCATCTAGGTGAATGTTGAATCTAGATTGATGGTAGCAAGGGATAATTTAGAACTTTTCAGTTTAGGCAAATGGTCTCTTCAAAGAACTGCTAAGATCATTGTTTGGTGTGAGAGTTTTCCAAAGTTCATTACAGAGGAATGAAAGAGTTATCAAACTAAAGAATAGATCTAGAAAAGAACACTAATGCAGGTTGGCCACATAATCTAAGTGTGGTCGGGGTAGAAAAGAAAGAAAAAAGAATTGCAAGAGATGTTACATCTAAAGATTCTAGATGATTCTAAAAGGTAATCAAATAAAGCGATATGCACTCCAAAATGGCTATCCTATTCTATACAAATTACTTCAAGATAGAATTGAATAGAAATACATGATCTCTACAAAGAAAATCGAAAGGGAATACCAAAGACCAAAAATGAAAGAATTGATGACTCACTAAGAGCCTTTAGAATGAATTCTCTCATCTAGTCAGAGAGTGATTGACAAATAGGTTTTTCAAGGATTTCTTATGAATAAACCAGTTGAGCTAAATATTCTCTCCAAGTTGATAGATACTCATGATAGACTGCACCTTGAGACATTAAAGGAAATTGATACACTAAACACACATTGAGCTTAAAGATTCAAGATTCTGAAGGTTTGACTCCCAAGGGACTTAAAAGTTGCTTAAAATGTTCAAAATTTAGTTGTCACTTGACACATGTTAGACAAATGCTTGTTGATGAAGAAATGCCTTTGTCACTTCTTCCCTTTTTGTTGGGGCTATTTGTTGTGGTTTCACAATGCATGGCTCATTTTTTTGTTCAAAATGGGGACCCCCTATTTTTCAAATTTCCCATTTGAACATTCTAGTCCAAAGCCCTAGTCATTTTGGACCCTCCCCTAGGTCTGGGTCAAACCCTCAGTCTTTGACCAAGAATATTTAGGCAATTAGAGAGAGGAAAACATAGGTGATGAACTCTATTTATGCTTCTAAGTGCGTACATGCATATTGCACCCCTGCTCCTAAGATGCGCACTTGTGCATGTGCATACGAGGGTGTGCACTTGGTATATAGTTAGGGTCTATAAATAGACCCCTCTCCCTCTCCCTCTCTCACTTTACTTTTCACTCTCCTAACACCGCACCTCCACGCATATTTCCTCTCCCCTCTTGTGATTTTCTAATATCTTCGCCTTCATAAACACATTAACACAAGGTAGAACCTCACAAGGTGCACACATACCCACCCCTTAGAGGTGTCCACACAATTTAAAATGTAAAAAATACAAAAAGAATACAAAAAATAATAACAAAACAAATAATAACAACCTAAAGAGGTGCATACATGCACACCCCCATGAGGTGTGCACGTGCGCACCTCTGCACAACTAAATGAAAACTAATTTTCCCCCTCCTATGCATAAGCATGTTGCGCATGTGTGAATATATGCACATGCACACCTTGCCAGGGTTTGCAGGTGTGCAATTGTGCCCTTAGCTATTTTAAAGCCTAAATAAGTGCACTAGTACACCTATAAGGGTGCACTAGGTTCACTAAAATGCATAACATGATTTTGGGTGGGGTGGGTTGGGGGGGGGGGCTACATTTTTTATCTGTTCAGAGTGATTTTCACACATTTTTGAAGTTAGTCTAGGTTCTTTTTAGGTCTCATTTTTGCTTTCTGATATCCATAAGACTAGTATTTTCCTCTTTTGTGTAGATCAAATGACATGATCTTCATATTCCATGGCTGAGAAAATGGCACTAAAACCTATTTCTTTCAAATACCAAGGAGCACCTAAGAAATCAAGATTCCAAGATGGGAACATTGAGATCCGAGATACTGAGTTGGGCCACATTGATTGGAATACCTTTCTAACCATCTACAACAAACTGAAAGAGATGTTAGTAATGATATCCTCACTGATTTAGAGTGGGCTTATTAATGCAACATCACATCCCACATCAATTCAATCTTCTAAAATGATAATGATATTGGTGGAGCATTATGTGACTGAGGAAAAGGTCATAAAGAGTGTCACTAAAGAGATAGTCTTGGACCTCCAACCTTGAAACATAGAGAAAGTGTTTCACCTTCCAAGGGTGGACTAGTACCTTCAGATCTCATATGATGGATCAAAATGGTGGTACAAAGAGAATGATAAAGAGGCTAAGGAGCTAGTGCAGACTTCATTCTTGATTGAAAGGACACCTTTGGGCCAAAGAGTAGGCAAGGTGGATATGACCAAAGGATATATGAAAGACAACATCAGATACTTGATTGTCCTCCTCAAGAGAGTAATGGGCCTTCCTGTAGTGGGTCACCTTCAAACATGGATGGTTCATTTCATTCAAATCCTAAGTATTGCAAAGATACGCATTGATTCAGCCACAATCCTAAGTGATAATTGGGATGAGTAGCTAGTCACCATTAAAATTGATCCTCATTTCCACATGACATCATACATTGGTGTACTTGCTAGTGGCCAGACCCACTGACTATTTGAGGCTATACAAAAAGGGAAGCGTGCAAGATGAAAATTCTTGGCCCTATGTGGTATACCCACAACTAGTGAAAAAGAATCTCCCACTACAGAGTGTAGAATATAGAGTGGTCAATGATGGATTCATTTTTTCCATCATTCAATTCATTGAAGGTGATTATGTGAAAAGAATGTCAATAGAGGTGGAAGCTTAAATCACATAATTAGGAGCCTACTATATTTAATTCAAGACTTTCACATACCTTCGGGCATTGGTACTCTTCTATGCCCCAAAAAGCTCCCAAGATATCCTTCAGATAGGTCGATACTCCTAGAGATTTCTCATCAACTCACTTTTTCCTATGAAAGAGTGAAGAAACAATCGAAGAAGACATGGGTCTAGCCAATCACACTTGACATGTTCAAGGTGAAGCAAAAGGAAGAAGCCTCCCCCTCAAATCTAAAGAAAGAGAGGACAAAAAAACTATGGTGGGTACTTAGAGGAGGAGATTGAAGAAGAAAAATCCTTTGGCCCCACAGGTTCTAGAGACCATCCTAGAAGCCAAGAATGAGGAAGAAGGGGAGCAAATAGAGTTTGTCCCCTTAACCTAGAGAACCTACTCAGCCAAAGCCATAGAGGAAGAGAGAAGAAGAAGCTCTACACAAACACTTTCATCCACTCCAAGAGAGCCTATCCAAGTATCAGCTTTAGAAGATGAATAACATAAGTGGATAGCAGATATGGAGAGTGAAGGGACTAATGTCTTCGACCTCTAACACTTTGAATTTATGCCAATGGGCATTAAGATGGTGGAAGAGAATATTAGAGATACTCCCAAGAGTAAGCCATTAGGAGGATTGGAATAAATTACCACTTCTTCCTTAAGGATCTCTAGGCATTCCACCCCCACGACCACAAGATGCAGCTATTTTGGATAAAGGGTGAGTATCTCCACCTCCTCTGGTCATTCAAGTAGAAGCATAAGAACAAAAAATAAAGGAGCGAGAATTCCAATAGCTTCATGTCAATGAATTATTCGAGGAGGGACACATACTAGAAGAAACTCAATAGACTCCTTGAGATACAAAGGCTAGGTCCTTAGCCCAATAGAGCATAGAAACTCCTTTTGAAGATCTTCCTTAACATGAGAAGACTCTAGAGAGAACTAATAAGGGAAAGGAGCCTACTATAGAACCACCCTCTTTATCTAAGTATATGTCACCTATGGGAACCACACCATCATGGATGAGAAGGAGGTTATGTTTTGAAAGAAGAAGCAGCTAGAGCTAATAGTAGAGGAAGGAATGGAGGAAGTGATTAAAGCAATAAAGCAGTCTGAGCCACCTAAGGGTCATGCTAGAACACTTGCCTTCATAATGAAGAAAGAAGACCAGGACCTTCTAATGCATATTGCCATTCTCCTCCTCATGTCAACACCAAAGAATTGACTCCAAAAGATTTCCAAATCAAGGAGGTCATCTTGGGAAAACCCACAGTGGACACAACAAAAGTACTGATCACTATGGGCCTAAAAGAGGTATTCTAACATATCAATCAGGATGAATAAGAACTAATAACACTACACAATAAGAATAAGCTACTTAGAGGCTACTTGAATGAAGTAGTGGGACCTATTAACCTGGAGAATATAGAGGTCACTCTCAGAGTGGAAATAGGAAGAAAAGGAGTAGGAAAATGATTGGACTCATTTTTTGAGGCATGTCAACAATGACAGGACAATTTTGAAGAGAGGGGAGCACAGATAATATAGGGCAATTTAAACCTGTTGCACAACATCCAATTGAATACTGACAAGTTTGTTTCCATAGTGAACCAAGATCTTGGGCTGATAGATGAAGTACATACATAGGCCAAGGACTTACAAGCATTAAGATCAATAAAGGGTAAGAGGTACTAGATGCTCATGAAGGTATACACTACAGAGGAGCTTGATAAGCTCAATGCTTGGATAGAGAAAATATTGGTAGGCAATAAAGTCATGGAGGGATTGCATGAGGAAATCTAGTGAATTAAAGGCAAAGCTCAAGGGCAATTTTTGGAAGTGGAGAGGTACTATAATGTTATCTGAATTGAGATTTTGAGGATGAGTCTAAGACCAAGATTTTTGTGGTGCAGTCAGTAGTTCAATAGTTCAAAGGAACATTTGAAGAAGCTTCATCAAAAGATGACATCAAACAAGTGTTCACAATAAAAAAAGCATTGTTGGAACTGGACACCAAGCTTGAGGATTTTGTAGAGACTCGGATAGAAGTCACTAATCACCAACAAGTAGTGAAGAATAAGTATGAGGCTTTACATTTACCAGAAGCTACTCAAGTAACAAAGATGATAGAGAAATTCAAGAATAAACATCCATACATCATTTTGGTCTAAAGGGAAAGAAACCTTAGATGTTGGAAATTCAACTTTGACACTTTGAAGATTTTTTGGATTTTTTGAACCTGTCACCAAGGTGCACAAGTGCACTTTTCACATAGGTGTGCCAACAATTTTGAAGAAGAAGCAGTGCACCAATAATTAACTACCAGTTGCTATTTTTGAGCATTCCATGCACCAAAAATATATTTTTATGGTAGCTCAACTCCCATAAATGCCTAAAAAAGGTTGAGATCCCGTTCTTAGAGCTTCCAAAGACTTCCAGATCAATTCATAGCTATCTTCTTCTTATCCTCTTATTATTTCATTGTTTTGTGTCATGTAAAGGTTCATGCACCCATTAATAGATAGATGTAAGGGTGGAGACCTACTTATCACCATTTAGAGAGTTGGTTTGCATATAATTAGATTTTTTTATTAGTTTTTAGCATAAGTTTGCATTTAAAGAACTCTCACTCCTAACACAAAGGGAGGAGATGAATTCTTATAAATACGTGGATGTAATATGTACTCTAGGTAATTATTTTGATGCAATAATATATGTTATTGGTGCTCTTATTCTGGGTGTAGTTATTCATGCCGGAGTGTGTTATTTTTGTAAATGCATATTCCTGAATAATAATGGAACTAATGGTTTTATTTTGTTGTTATGATTGTGCAATCTTTTAGTTATGGTGTTTTCCTTCTGTTAACAAATTCTACTATTGTAATAGATTAAAGAAAGGATCATCTTTGTTCTTGCATGATGTCTTGTCTCGTGTGAGTGCACTTTTTGTGGCCTTGTGATTTGATAAAATGTGAAACATCTTTCACTTATTATTGAGTTTCTATCGATGATTGCATTAGTGGAGTTGAGGAAGCACTTCTCCTAATTTCATTAGTTTCCTACCTGATCCTTTTGATAATTTGTTTCGTAAATGTGTTGTTACCTTGGTTTATGTCCATTAGGAATTTCTCCTTTAGTTATTTTCTTTAATCTCTCATTACTCTATCTTCATTATTTTCTTTTTAAACACTTGGTTAAAATAGGAATTTATATAGTTGCATTCATATATATATATAGATATGTATAAATACATATGTACATATGTACGTACATGCATACCTATGTAAGTACGTACATACGTATGTATAAAATAGGAATTTATATAGTTGCATTGATAAATTGCATTCATATATATATATATATATATATATATATATATATATATATATATATATATATATATATATATATATATATATATATATATATATATATATATATATATATGTATGTATATATGTATATATACATATGTACATACATGCACGTATGTACGTACGTCCATACATGCATGTACGTGTATGTATGTATGTACATATGTATGTATGTAAGTAGGTACATACATAGTACATACATATGTACCTACGTGCGTACATATGTACTATGTACATATGCATGTACATATGTTACTACGTACGTACTATGTACATATGTATGTACATACGTATGTACATATATGTATATACATGTATGTACATGTATGTATATGTATATGTATATATATGTGTGTATATGTATATGTATGTATATATAGACATATATATGTATATATACATTTATGTGTGTGTGTGTGTGTAGGTTACATTTCAGATAGCAACAGATTAGTTAGAACCAACAAAGGCCTCTTCATGAACATACACGTTTATCTTTAGATTGACTTATCTAGTCCGTTGAAAAACTCACTTGGAACCTTGGAGTTGGTCCTTGATCAACTTTTTAAGAGAGGGATTCAAAAGGATCCCTGCCATTCAACAATGTCATAATTCTTTGCATATTTCATTTCTTAGATCAAGAGTCATACAAGTTATGGATTCGAGACCCATTGACTTGCAGTGGGATGATTCATTAGTAGGTTGTCTATATCCATGTGATTGATGAAATATCAATGGAGATGACATTAGTTGTCCTTCCCTATGGTCATTTTTGCATTAGTATATTCCTTTCATGAGAGCATTGATAAATACTTTTTATATCTAACTTGTTGTTGAGCATATGATTTATCTTGATATCAGGTTAGATCCATTGCTTTGTGGTGACATGTTACATTTATCTTTATCACCCTCTCTTAGTTTACTCTATGAATTTTTAAAAAAAATATTTAAATACATTTACAAACTTGAATATAAGATGAACTTCTCCTTGTGAATAGTTTTCTTGTTTATTGTTTCTATTTTCAGATAATCCCATCAACGCAGATACTAGGAATCATTTGCTTTCACATATTCTATGAATCCACTTGAAGATGTAACACATACAAAGGTCCTATTAACTTCTATTGGATCTACAAGATGGATGTACAAATGTATCCATGCTAACAAAATGCCTCCTTCACACTTGAACACATTTTAGTCTCTTCCTTATATTAAAGATCAAGTAGTAGGGTTTTGTAAATTTGGTTTGATACCCCTTGATGTCAACTACCTGCGTAAAGATTATTGGGGGGGGGGGGGAGGGGGGTGTGTGTGGGTGTTAGAAATATTAATCTTTCCTTGGATGTATTTAATTTGGGATATTCCAAGGATCCATACATGTAGTTTGTCCTCCAGTCCACATGTGAACGAAATGTCATTTACTTGTCCTCTTGTCCATGTATGAGGATAACTCATTTTGTAATTCATTTTATAAAGGAAATTAGTTTATCCTCCTTAAGAGGATCTTGACACTTTACACACTTATTATGAATGTGGCATTTATAGAAGTTGGAGTTACAAATACAACTCCTTTCTCATCTCTATACAAGAGATGCTTCTCTCTTTTTCTTCCATATACATCACATTGATGTTATTGTAATGAGCCAATGGCGCCAACTCTCTCTCCCTCTCTTTTGATAGGCTTTTTCCTACATTCATAATATTACACAAGAAATTTTCTTTTCTTTCCCCTTTCAAAATCGTTGTCTCCTTTGTTGCTTCCTTTCGATGTATGCTCTTGGAACTTAATTATTTGATGGTAACATCTCTTCTCACTTGAACCTAATTCAAGAGCATCCTGGGTGTAAAAGAAATTTTGCATCACCCAAAAAATATTTTTGTTTTCAGTCTTTTTCTATTTTAATAAGGACTAGTAGACAAGGTGTTACTATTTACGGAAATGTGCTATTTTTAGTAAGTTTGTCATATGAGATCATAATGTTCTTATTTTATAAATGAAAGTTCATTTTAGAGTTGTAAGCCTACCATAAAAATCTCATTGCTCTAGCATAAGTATCAGAGAAGTTATTGCATATTTTTGGTCGAAAATATTGTAGAAAAATCTTCAGGCTTACCATTAGAGGCCTTAGAGTGCCTAGATGAGGTTTGAAAACTCAACAGAAGGGTGCTTGTGTAGTTCTTAGCCTGCAGATCAGGAGTTGGCATTTCTAAAAAGTGGTTATAATAGCCAATCAAAGTAACGGTTCAAGAGTTATGGCCTTCCAAAGTTGGGCTACTTGAAATTTCTAAAATAATTGTCAAAGATGTATTTGGCCAACTCTATATGTTTTGTTAGGGTTTGTCGGCCCTAGATATTAAGTTTCAATGTCTAGAACCTTCTTGAGTGGCATAAATTTTCCTATTTAAGAAAGGCTTGAACATTATCTAGAACAGCTCTAGGTGGTAGTTCACAGTTTGTCTTGCAGATTATTGTAATGAAGGTGCCTATGTGGCTTAGCATATTATACTTGTGAATTCTATAATTTTGCATTTGTGGCATAAATAAGAAGTCCATATTTTGTTCTCGCATTTTTTGTTGTTTCTTATTTTTGTTATGATTTTATGGTATTAAGGGGAGCACCCTTCATCAAGCGGTATCAAAGCTAGAGTTCTTGAGTGTGTGGACAAATCGCCTGATGTGAGATAGTTTGCACTAGGATCATGGTTTGGGTTGAGCATGTAGAAAAATTGCCGATTGTGTGGTAGTTTGTACTAGGGTTTCAGTGAAAGTGTGAAAAATGCCTCCATAAAGAGAGCATGGCAAAAGAGTTATATGTGATACACCTAAGGGTTTTAGAGCCCTCCAAAGACAAATGCAAGCATTCGAAGAAAAAATGTGTACAAGGATAAATCTTCATGTAAGAGATGAAAGTGAGGATGAGGACAAAGTAGAAGAAAATGTTGAAGTAGAGGCGATTCTAAACCCAGAGGAAGAGAGGCTTTTTAGGATCATCTCCAAGATTGGGAAAAAAACCTAAGTTTGAGGTTCCCATGTTTTTGGAAAATCTTAATCCAAAGGAGCTGATCGATTGGATCAATGAACTAGAGGAGTGCTTTGAGTATGAAGATATTGATGATCTTGATAGGTTTAAGTTTGCAAAGGCAAAACTGAAGGGACATGCAAAGATCTAGTGGTAGGAGATTTAGTTAGAGTGGAATAGAAAGGGAAAGGACAAAATCACCAGATGGGATTAGATGATAGCTAAACTGAAGTGAAAATTCATTCCCATGGATAATGAGCTTGATCTATTAAAGAAAATGCAAGGGTTGAAGCAAGTAGGAAAATCCATTCAAGAATATATTGAAGAGTTCTACCAAGTTCTCGTTAGAAGCAGTCATGCAGAAGCTAATAAGAAGAAAGTGGCCCATTATCTTAATGGGTTAAGGCCAAGTATTCAGGATGAGTTGAGTCTGGTTTGAATGAACAGTATTAAGGAGGCATACCAGTTTTCCCTAAGGGTTGAAAAGAAACTAAACAAGAAGTTTGACAAGAATAGTGGAAGAGGTCATGGTGGAAGATCTGGCAGACAATCTTATGGTGGTTGTAATGATGACCAGAAGAAAAAGGAGGAGGCTAGAAGTAGAAGTCAAAACTTGAGGGGAAATAATTCCAATCATTTCCATGATCAGAATAATAGAGATTAGAGAGGAAGAGGAAGAGGATAAGGATTTGGAAGAGGAGGGTTCTGCGGGAAATGTTTTCACTCTGGAGAAGAAGGGCATAAAGCATTTGAATGTTCCTATAGCCAAGGATGGAAATTTCAAAGAACAAAAGGCTAGGCTAGAGTTGTACATGTTGATGAAGATGTTAGATCCTCAAATTCTGAAGATGCTGAAAGATGAGAAGTCCTAGTTAATAGAAGAGTCCAATGCACCAAACACTTTCATGCAACTCATGAATGAGGTACTGACATGGGAGGAGCATTTGATCTTGTTTACCTAGATGATATATTGATCTTTAGTAAGACATGGGAGGAGAATTTGATCCATATTCGCATGGTATTTGTTAAGTTGAGGGAAGAAAGGTTGTTGATAAATCCAAAGAAGTGCAGTTTTGTAAAAAAGGTGTTGGTGTACCTAAGATTTGTAGTCTCAACAAAAGGTCTAAAAATGGATCCAGAGAAAGTGAAGGCTATCCTTGAATGACCTACTCCAAGAAGTGCAACAGAGATAAGATCTTTTCATGGACTGGCTAGTTTTTACAAAAAGTGCATAAAAAGTTTTAGTAGTATTTGTGGACTCTTGACTGAGACAATGAGAGGGGATAGGAAAGAATTTAAGTGGATTGTAGGAGTAGATAAGAGTTTTAATCTGTTGAAACAAAAAGTTATTGAGTAGACTGTTTTAACACTTCCTGATTTTAACAAGGTGTTTCAAGTAGATTGTGATGCTAGTGGTACTACAATAGGAGTTGTTATGAGCCAAAAAGGTAGACTTGTTTCTTATTTTAGTGAGAAGTTGAATGATGCAAAAATAAAATATTATGTTTATGATCAAGAATCTTAAGCTATAGTTCAAGCATTGAAGAAGTGGAGAGACGTTATCTTCTTCCTAAGGAATTTGTTTTGTGTACTAATCATCAAGCTTTACAATATTTGAATAGTCAAGGAAAATTAAACCAAAGGCATTTGAAGTGGGTTGAGTTTTTGTGGAGTTATATATTTGTTTTGCAACACAGGAGTGGGAAGTCTAATAGAGTTGTAGATGCTCTTAGTAGAAGAAAACTTTTGCTAACATAAATGTAGATAGAGGTGGTTGGGTTCAAGGAACTTAGTACTTTGTATTTGGATGATCCTAATTTTGGTGAAGCGTGGAAGGCTTGTACAGAACCTATTACACTTGAAAAAGTGGTTAGATTTCATGTATGTTGTTCAAAGGAAGCTAGTTGTGTATTCCAAGAAGTTTAATGAGAGAGAATCTCATCAAGAAGAAGCATAGTGGAGGATGGGTTGGACATTTTGGAAGAGATAAAACCATTACTTTGGTTGCTGAGAATTATTATTGGTCACAGTTGCAGCAAGATGTGAAGAAGTTTGTACAGAGTTGTAGAGAATGTTAGATGATGAAAGGAGCAAAGCAGAATGTCAGGTTGTATCAGCCATTACTTGTACCAAAGAAGCCATGGGAGGATGTTAGCATGGATTTTATTTTTGGATTATCAAGTATTTTCAAAGATGGCACATTTTATTCCTTGCAAAAAGACTAGTGGTGTTGTTCATGTGGCAGAGTTATTTTTTAGAGAAGTGGTGAGACTACATGGTCTACCAAACAGTATAGTTTAAGATTGAGATACCAAATTTGTTGGGTATTTCTAGTGTACATTGTGGAAGAAGTTGAAGACATATTTGAAGTTTAGTTCATCACATCATCCATAGATTGATGGACAGACAAAAGTTGTGAATCACAGCTTGGTAAATTTGCTAAGATGTTTGGTTGGAGACAAGCCAAAATGATAGTATATGATTTTACCATAGGTAGAATTTTCATATAATAATTCTATCAACGAGAGTATTGGTAAATCACCATTCTAGATTGTATATGGGAGTAGTCCCAAAAATGCTTCTAAATTGAGGCAGTTGGATAAAGGAGAGATAAGTAGTGCTCAAGTAGAAGAGTTTGTTGAACATTTGAAGAACATCCATGAGGAGGTGAGGAAGAACATCATAAAGATGAATACATAGTATAAGGCATATAGATTATAAGGCTAAGGAAGATGTGAAAAGAAGGTATAAGGAATTTTAGATTGGAGATGAAATCATGGTTCATTTGCGAAAGGAGCATTTTCCAGTGAGTATATATAATAAGCTAAAGATGATGAAGTTTCAAACGTGCAAGATAGTGAAAAGGCATGATTGTAGAAATGCTTATGAAGTGGAGTTGCCTATTGAATTGAATATTTCACTAGTATTTAATATTTCAAATTTTACAAAGTATTATGAAGGAGGTGATGGAGATGAAGTTGCAAAAGCATAGTAGAGTATTCCAATAGCTCGTTCAGCTACAAAGGAGATTGAGGAGATACTAGACAGTCGTATTGGCAAAAGTACAAGAAACAAAACTTATGAAGAATACTTGGTCAAATGGAAAGGGAGGCCAGTAGAGGATTCATCATGACTAGCAAGGGAGGAGGTTAACCATCTTGGTTTTCCTCTAAACACCCAAGATGTGACAAAGTCACTTCTCAAATTACCTTGAGTGTTTGATGTAGGAGTATCCTAGGTGTAAGTGCAATCTTGCATCACCCAAAAAATGTTTTTTGTTAGTCTTTTCTTTTTTAATAAGGACTAGTAAATAGGGTGGTTACTATTTCTGGGAACATCTTATTTTTAGTAAGTTTGTCATACGAGCTTGGAATGTTCTCATTTTCTACATGAAGGTTCCTTTTAGAGTCATAAGTCTATCATAAAAATCTCATTGCTCCATCATAAGTATTAGAGACGTTATTGTGGATTTTCAGTGGAAAAATTTGCAGAAAAATCTTCAGGCTCACCATTGGAGGCTTTAGAGTGCTCAGATGAGGTCTGAAAACTCAATGAAAGGGTGCTTGAGCTATTTTGATCTTGTAGATTAGGAGCTGGCATTTTCAAAAAGTGGTTATAATAGCCAATCATAGCAATGGTTCGAGAGTTATGGCTTTTTGAAGTTGGGCTACCCAAAATTTCTAAAATAATTGCCAAAGATGTATTTGGCCAACTTTATATGTTTTGTTAGGGTCTGTCAGCCCTAGGTATTAAGTTTCAATGTTTGGAACCTTCCCAGGAAACATAAATTTGCCTATTTAAGAAAGGCTTGAACATTGTCTAGAAAAGCTCTGGGTGGTAGTTTGCAGTTTGTCTTGTAGATTACTATAATGAAGGCATCCATGTGGGTTAGCATATTGTACTTGTGAATTCTATAATTCCACATTTGTGACAGAAATAAGAAGTCCATATTTTTTTCTTGCATTTTTTGTTGTTTATTTGTTTCTATTATGAGTTTATGGTATTAAGGGGAGCACGCTTCATCAAAATCAGTTGGATTGATTTAGTTTTCATTCTCTTATTTACTCTTCTTACACCTTGATACCTTCTTGTCCTTCTTGGACTTTATAACCTTGGCCTTTTCAACCAAATTAGAATCATGGTCCTTTAGTAGAAGTTATTCCTTCTTTCTCTTTTGAGTAATTGCAATGAACCAAGGAGGAATAATAAAGGAAGAGGATCCTACAAAAACAATGGTAACCAAAGTGGACACTAGATCAGTTTGTGCAACCATAACTATAGTAGTTGTGGCCTCATACATTATCACCACTAGACCTAGGTTTCTATCAATAACCTTGTCCATGAATTTACTCAAATTATGTCAATGAAGTACATATAAATGTTATGGATGGAACAAAAAAATTTGGGATAGACATGGTGTAGGCATCAAACATACTTCCAAAGCTGTGATATTGGTCCACTATTAGGACCATAGGAGAAATTTAAGAGATAGGTACAGACAATGGGATTAGAGTTGGATCTACATGGAATGGTGCCTTCTCAGAAGGAAGAGTCTCAGTAGAAGCATGCAAGATGAAACTATTGAATCATTTAAGGTTGATACAAAATTTGCAAAGGAACCTACAACAAATACTTCTAGAGGAGGAGGTCTCCTTGGAGAGAATTTTTCAAGCGAAGGAGAAATCTCATCATAACTAAGATCGATGTGAATCTTCTAAGGTTATATAGATTTCACCTCAAGTACACGTCCCTTTCCTTTTTCACCCTTGATGGTGAGATTTGAAATAGTTTCTTCTAGAGACTATGTGTCATCCTTTTATTTACCTCTCATCTCAACCCTTAGATTGACTGGACTGATGGGATCAAAATCTTTTCCTTATTTCGCCTTTATGATTTTTAGCACTCTTTTCTCCAACCAAATGTTTTTTTTACAAGAATAGGATAGAACTAGTCTCCAATGAAGACTCTTTCCTAGGATGAATCTAAGACTTGATCATCATATTTAACCCCAAAAAGGATCATTGAAACCCATTGAGGAAATGCTAAGTGTACTTTGAATCTAAGAATCGATCATTATCTTTAATCCCAATAGGCATCACTGCAAGGTTTAACTACACAATTTTATTAAGGGTCAAATGACAATAATTTATCTTGTAGACATTAGTCTCAATGCACAAATCAACCCAAAGTTCTTTAAGGCAATGGACATGAATGTAAGATTTTTTGATTTTATCATTCATTCCTCACCGATCAAAATAAGCACATGTCATGGACTTCTTCAAAGTGATTCTTTATAATTCAAAATCTATGTTCTTGGCATTTGGTTTTATGTCTAGTGTAAGTTGCTAATCCTTAAAGGATTCTTTGATAAAATACCAACACTTGGCTTATGCAAGGAAGAATGATATGATTGTACTTCCATTGATTGCCTCACTAACTCCATGAGAATGATTTTGTTGGTAGGATACCATAGAAGAGTATCTGGCTTATCTTTAAAATAACCAACTCTTATGTAGGTAAAATTGGGTAATTGGAGGAACAAACAACCATGTTCATTAAATTTTTCCCATTATTCATTGGATACCAACTTGTTTGATACTTCTTTGTTGAACAAGAAAATATAATGTCCAAAGAAGGCATTACGTATCCTCTTATAGTACATGCAACTAGATTTCAAAGACAGTTGATCAAAATTCTCCCATACTAGCATGATCTTGTAGTCACCCTTGATAGATAGACCAGAGAATGAACCCTGAATAATAGTAACACACACCAGTTATAGTTCATATAGAAAGTCCCAATAGAAGAGAGTTGGGACAACTGCTCTAGGAGCATATCATTTATCATCTCTCCCCAAAAGATCTTCTTATGTTTTGAATGAATGATGAGAGAGATATACTTGTACATCCATAACCCTAAGATAGTGGATTCTTTAAGTCCAAAGATGCAAATAAGAAGAGTGATGATGTCATTAATCCTTCTTTGAAGCTAGAATGACATACTTCCTTTGGTCATCTAACAAGATTTGGCCTCTTATTTATCAACTAGTTGGCATTCACATACCTATGTCTACATTCTACCATATCATTTTTCTATCTTTCCAAGGATTTATATTCAATGATGCTTGTGACCAATGGGGAAAGTGGAACTCAAATGATTTGATCAAGAGTTTTTGGATCTAAACTGATGATGGTCTTTCTATCTTGACCTTTGATTATTATATACATATTCTTGGTGTAGGAAAATCTTGATTTGGGCTCATGTTCTAAACCAAAGGGAAAGTGGAAACTAGATGAATGTCACTTTGTTCTATATACAACATATCACAGGTAGATTTCTCATCTACTCTCTTTAGGAAATCCTCAATATCCAAGTTTGAGATATTGATGTCCTTGATTTTTTCACAATAAGAAGTGACTTGTAAAGGAGGCATGCATTTGTGATATTGATCATATTGGTACTTCATTTTTTGTGTGTATTTACATTAACATGGAGTGACATCCTCTTTCATGACAAGTGTGTACATGCAAGCAACTGTGACATGAAAATCCCACAATATAAGTACATAGTCAAAAAAGGGACCTATGGTATATTTTTTAGTGTTGAAGCGTAGAATATGGGGTCTCTAAATGGAAGGTAGAATGATAATTTATTGGACATCAAATGTATGCAACATTTTGTGCTAAATAATATGTATTTCTATGGTGAAATACCCAAAAATAGGTTTTTGAAGTATCATGAAAGCATGTGCAAACAATGAAGGTCTTATATGGAAAACACGTGAAAGTGAATGGAAAGATGTTTACTTGTAATGAAACTCTATATGTTCATCATAAGTAGATGTGCAAGCACATCCAAGAAACCACCATCACAATTTTTTAAGTCATGTGATAGCTGTATACAAAATGAGGATGGATCATATGCAAGAATGAGAATGGAGTTTTTACAAGGAAAAACATGTTGTAAATGGGAACAATTTATGAGAGTTATTCTCAAGAGAAGGGTTTTTTATCCCAACTGCATGTACAAGCAAGATGGAGTGCTTGGACATGCAACTTGGAGAATTTAGATGGAAAATAGAAGGAGAACATCATATACATTGTGCAAATCTGACAATTAAAATGAAAAGATTTGCATAAACAAGATGATAAATGTATACAACAAAGCCCTAGGAAAATGACAAAGAATCAGACCTTTTTCCTTAAGAAGCAAGTGAAGAAGTCTTTTAATCACTTGCAAAAAATTTGAAAATGATTCCAAAGAGATTTGTTTTGGATTTAGAATGCTTGAAAGATGGAGATTTAAATAGACTTAAAAATTTGACTCATTTTTTGCAATATTTGAGTAAAATTTTGTAGCTTGCCAAGTGAAGGAAGTAAGAGATACAAAAATGCATCACTTTAACAATCGTTTTGACCAAGCAATATGCAATGCGTATTAAAAATGGTCCCCAAATAATCATATGTAACTTGAAAGATTTGTATGCAAGCTAGGATGATAGAAAATACTTTAGAACTTACATTAGCCAAAGAGCTAATGATACAAAGATATATGCTCAAACACAAGGTGTTTTTGGCCAAAAACATGCCCTAGATGGGTTATAGAATGATCAAATACCTCCTTAAATTGCACTTTTGAATAGCTAGGAGTGATCTCTAGATGATTTCTTGCAAAAAGGACCCAAAGATCTTTAAAATCCATCCAATATTACTCAAGGTATGAGTGATTCTTTGCTGCAAAATCTAAATTTCCTAAAAAATGCCAAAATTGGTGGTTTTTACTAGTTAGAAATATGTGTTTTTTGTCAAAAAAAATGTTAGACGTGCTTGGAAAAATATAAAAGCCTTGGAAATGACTAAACACATACTTCTTAGTGCTTAAAAGGTGTGTTCTCAGACCCAAAATTGTTACCTCTAAATAATGCATGTATAATGGAGTAATTACATGCTTTGCAATTGTGAAAGCATGTGCTTTTGAAGGCAAAGTTACAACCCTTAAGGAAAACTATTATAACATGACTTTGGATGTACTTTTTGGTGGTTAAAACACATGCTTTAAGCATAAAATTGCCAACCATATTTTTTAAACTCTAAAATACTTATAAGGTGAGTAATGGCATGCATTTAGGATACAAAAGCATGTTCTTTTGACTTGAAAATCACCACCTCTAGGCATTTCAAAGAAAACATAAGTAAAGACATACTTTTAGGAGTAAAAAATGCATGTTTTAGAGACCAAAAAGCCCACTATATGCATTAACACATTAAAACCCTCTTACTGAAGAAGTAATGATGCATTTTTAGGAAGGAATAACACATGCTTTTTAAAATGCATGTGCTTTTAGGTTCAAATTCCCTAGCTATATGCATTTTAATACTAACTCAAGTCAATAACCATTTTAATTAAACTTTAAATTGCAATAACATGTACTTTTGGGTTCAAATTCCCCACTTAAAAGCAATTACATGAATAAATAACATGTTATTGCCTATGAAAACCCCACCTATATGCATTTAGGACTTATATTTATTGGTAGTGGGGTTTTAATACATGTTTTGCAAGTTAATATATAATTTGATTGATAAAAATCCCACCTTTAATGCATTTTAAATATGTCATGTAATTAAATTTAATAAATAACTATATGGTGCAAGAGTACCTAGGGTCTTGGTCTAACCCTATTTCTTTTTTCACTTGTAGTGGTCCTAGCCAAACCACAAGTGAATAAGGGCTACTAGATAGTCCCAAGTGTGTGTGTCTAGGTTGTTAGGGGGATCAAAAAGTCATATACACAAGGTTGCCTAAAAGTTGTCAAGTTAGGCATGTTAGTGCAAAAGTTTCCTAGATTGGTCAAAGAGGGTCAAACTTTGAATTTGACTCCAACATGAATGGGAGGGTGCTCAAAAACCTTCAATAGGTGATGGAACCAAACTTGGCCCATCGGAAGTGATCATGAGTCTCAATTCTATTAGAATGTAAAATTGTAAAAGTTGTTGATGACAACTTTGCAACTTTGCAAAGTTGTCATGACAATACTATGAACAACTTGTACAACTCGCCAAGAATCGGTTGGAGGCCCATAAAAATAGTTGATCAATGAGCACCATAGCTATATAAGCTCATTTAAAACCTCAGTGAAGGGTTGGAGGTCACAGTGTATGGATTCATCTTAAGGAGCAATCAATTTTAATAGTAAACTTGTTCTCAATCACTTTGCAAGTCCAATATCTGCATGATAATGGATTGACTTGGGATTCTTATTTGCATGAGTAGATAGGGTTTTCTTTCTAGTTTCCTAGTGTGCCATTTGATTACAAGTTTGTGAATTTTGATAGGAGTTTACTAGTATCTTTTCATAGAGTAGGTAGGCAAATAATGACTGCTACTTGATTTCTACTAGTTGGATCATCATAGCCTCTTGGAATCAAGTAGGGCATTGCAAATACTATGTACATATGCATTTTGGAGTTGATATGAGTTGGTTTGATATTTCTACTACCAATTCCTAGGCAAGTGCTGATATACCTGACTAGGTGTTTTAGAGGTTCCAGAGCTTGGATGGAGGGGATGACTAATTGGTTTGTGCTAGTTAGGAATTGGAGCATGTAGGGCACTGTGTAAAGGTCCTTGTAACATGATTTGGGTGGAAGTTGAATTCATTTGTGGGTCCTTTGAACTCTTACAAGAGTAGACAGTTTGTATAAGCTAGAAACCGTTGAAAATAGGAGTAATTGTGGAAATCAAGTGTATGCACAGATTGGACACCTAAAACCTAGAAAATATTTTAGCTCTCCCAAAAGGGTATCATAAAACCTAGTTAGTTTGGAGCCTTGCTAAGGAGGTTTTTGAGTTATTTGTAGAAAGATAAATTAGGACACCTAATTAGGGTACAAGGGCTACTAGCTCTAAATCAAGAGTTTGAAGAAATCGGTAGAGAACTAATGGTCCTTATGAGCAAGAAGACTTCCAAACTGATTAAATGGACTAAGGAGGAAGCCCTCCATCCTACCATAACCTTAATGAAGTCCTTGGGAAGTAGAATCTATAATTCTTGCATCTAGTTATTAAAGGGTGATCGCAATAAAGAGTTGATAGAAAGATCCTGAAGGGGAAGGAGGATTGGAGTAAGAATCCTCTTAGTGTGGGGTCTTGGAATGAACCCTAGGAAGACCTAGAATATACCCTTGAGGAGTCCTAAAAGAGATTGGGACAAGCGAATTAAGGATCTTCCTTATACACTGATAAAAACCCTACCATTTATTCATTTTAAATATGTCATGTAATTAAATTTAATAAATAACTATATTTTTCAACAAAGTACATAAAAATAGATCAACTCACATGATCAACCAAATCTTACATTCTTATCAAAACAGCTCCATATGCTCAATAAGAGAGTTGCCAAATTTAACCACAATTAGAGTTAATTGGCACAACTTTTCCCTAAATGTTACCCCACAAAAGTGTTTCAACATCACGAAAATTCGAACAAAAACAAGCAAATGTGGCCGTTTGTTTTTCCCGCTGTAAATGTCATGGTAGCCGCAACAGGTGTCTGTCTGAAGAGACGGAGCATTCTAGTAATTGCAGAAATCAGCGATGAAAATTTGAATAATTCATCAAGGCTGAGCAGATTCAATTGGCCGTGACATAGCTTTGATACCGAGATTAAGAACTTCAAAACAGGGGAAAGTAATTGAATCTGAATGTTCCGACTTCCACTCATGCTAGGTCTGTCCACACCTTAAGACGAATAGAGGACAAATGTTTTTCCCCATGATTTCTTCTGCATTTTTATAATTTACATTGAATTGAATAGGGCCACCTGTTCTTTGACATGCGTGTAATTCTCAACAAGGTAAGTCGTAAATTCAGTTTTTTATTCTGGGTAGTTTCTGAAATGCCTTGGATTATTTCCAACTTGAAGAGGTTTTCTTCCTTGCCTTTCTTATGACATGGGCTGTAGGGTAAGCAATCAGTCAATCCCTTTCAATTAAGTCCTCACATATACTTTTATAGTTCCTATTCACTAGTGTTTGCTGATGAAAGTGTTTGGAGGGTATTGGTGTATGCGCTTCCAAAATGTAAGAATCAATAGAATATCCTTTTAATCTGATTTTCAATTAACAATATTGCAGGGACCTATTTAATCTTATTGCCTGCTGGCTGGAACTGGAAAACTGTGAGTATTTCTGGCCCTGCGCTTACAGGTTTTATGATTATCGTTTGATTCTTGTTTCTTAGAAGATAGTAATAAATATTGTGTTGTTTAGAGCTTCAGCTACTACTGTTGGATTGTCCACTTTATAATTATTAATTCCAGAGTTATTTTGTTCTTTATTCCAAATTGTGGTGCTACTACTTTCTGGCAAGTGAATATCAGCGTCTTCCTAAAGAATGATGATTTAAAAAAAAATGTAATGTGATAATTGTTCATATGTTTGTCCCAAAATTAAATATATTGATGCCATTGAGGTACGGTTAAAATATTCTTAAAGTCTGTTAATTATAATGTATACAATTGTAGTCTTCTGAAAGGAATCTGGATATCCATCTCAAATCAACTATCTATATCTTGCAGATGAATTTGTCTTTTGTATATGCGGCTAGCAACACAACTCTATATGGCACTGGTAAGAACAGTTTCCAGTGATCATAAATAGCAAAGATTATATATTTTGAAGCACAACAGGAAATTCAAGGCCCATATGTATTTCATATCTTTCCATTCCTAAGTTTATCTTTTAGTATTTGTGTCGCAATTGTAATCAATTAGTACAACTGTTAGAAACAATAGTCCTCCAATATAACCCGGGGGGGGGGGGTGTGAATCAGTTATCCAATGATCAAAACATTTACCACCTTAAATAATCTTAACCATTCAACCAAAGTAAACGACAACTGTAACAAGATGCACATAGACAATTACAACAGATATGTTAAATAGGGAAACCCTTTACTAGAGGGAAAACCCCGATGGGAATGATGCCCACAAGATGGGTGCTGTCTACGAGGCTACATATATGCACCATTATTGAATGGAAGTATAAAAGACTTCCACTATTTAACACTTGGGAGGGGTGCATATATGTTGCCTCGTATCCATTGGCCGCAAGATGATATACTAATATAAATATTCTTTGTTAGAGGATGGACCCTGTTAAGAGTCTATTACAACATTTAGTACATATGAGTTCTTGTTAAGACATTTTGAATCTTTGTTAGAAGATTCCAACCCTGTTAGGAGTTGTAGAAGACAAAGGACCCACTATCCAAATAGCTTATGGGGCAATGATCTGTAAACTCCTTGTTATGGATCACTTGCAATTTTAAGATTCCCTAGGATACAGATTTAATATAAAGATTGTAACTGATGTTGCTTGTGAACTGAGCAAATAATACTTAGAAATGCGAAAAATAACCAAATAGAAAGAAACATGCATTAGAAACAACAAGAGACAAAGGATTTGATTTCAGAGTTCACTAGATTTTGGCTATGTCTCCGGATCTACAAACTTGCAAGATCAATGTCATTACTATGATGCAAAACTCATACATCACCATGGTCTTCCATAGAGTTACAATTTGCTTCCCGCTTCCACATTGCGATGACAAGAACTTGCTAGCAACATGTTCGTGCCCAGCTCCTTTTCCACTTTTTACAATGCTAAGCAATTAAACTGCAATTTTCCCAATGGGCATTAAGCCTTTACAATAACGACATAATGTCGTGAAAAATCTTCTCAAGAGAATTCTAAGTTTTAATCTCCTACTATGAGACCACTTAACTCTCTAGAGCATTCTCCCAAATTTCCTCTCTGGAAAATTATAAAGACTTATCCAATTCCTTTTTTCTCCCCAGGGACTAATATTTTTCCCAAAGACTCGTCGTTCCTTTACAAAGAATATCTTCCCTTTTATACAAACAATTTACTAATATTAGGATAAAACCATATCTCTCAATTTTAAACTATCCCCCTTATTAAATCAATAACCTCTACTAAAATTATTTGAAGTTTATTTGTTACAAATACAAAATCCGAAATTGTTTTAACAACCACCTATGAATGCAATAATTGTGAGGATAAATCGGAAGTAGGAGGTTATAGGTTGGATCCCCTTATAATAGCATATGCTATTTCTCTTTTTCAACTAACAACATAATCCTCCATTCAAATCCCAAAAAATAAGGCAGCAATTTCAAATTGCAAAGTTCAAGGTGGCACAAGAAACCATGTGTCTTGGCTTCTTGCCCACGGGTCCCCATTCTTTGACATTAATAGCTGAAACTTTAGTTTAAATAAAACAAACTGCACATTATTTCTAAAAGACCTACTTGTGGTGTGTTGGTGAGTAGCTGTAATGAAATGGTAGAGGTATGAGGTTCGAATCTTGCAATACCAAATTTTGTTTTGTTTGCATTTGTGATGCTACGTCATCTATAATCACTTCGCCATTTAGAATTTCATTTGGCCATAACTTTTGCATATGAGCTCGGATTTTGTCCGTTCAAAATGTGTTGGGAAGCTTTCAATGAGGTCTTCAATTTAAAACCCATTGTTAAACACTTTTGAGATGGTCTAGTTTCACCTATTTGGTCAACCTTGGTTCACTAGTTTGACCCGAACTTTAACCACACATATCTTGAGCAAACAGACTCCTTTTGATGCACTTCAAATTGTGTCAGGAATGTTTTGCCGTGCTCTATACATTGATGTCAATTTTGGGAGATTCTGAGTGGGCCAAATTTTTGAGGTCTTCAAGATCCACCTGGATCATTCCTCCCCACTAAAGGAACTTTTAGACCTCCAAGAGTTTCTTAATCAGATACTAAGTGATAGAAACATTTTCCCACTTGTCCAGTATCTGTCCACCTCATTAGTGCACCCGCTTCACCAAAAAGTTGTATAATAATTATAAAAACTGCAATCACATTACTACCCATTTGCTTTTTCCCACATTATTTTGTATTCATTCTACTGTCCATGTACAACACATTAGCAACACTAACAAATACAAAGATGATAATGACAATGAGCTAACAATACTCTAAATCTTCGTAATAGGTTTCCACGACAAATCCTCATGTTGTGGCATTGATGATCCTTGAAGCACATGATGGTTAGGCATACAAGCAACTACATCATTTTCATGCTTCGAATCACCTTGTTTTCCCACCTTTACAGACATGAGTGAAGAAGTTTTTCTCACATAAATGAGCCTTTTCATTTGCCCAATGTTCATCAACAGAGAATCAATTGCAATCTTCTTCTTGTCCTTCTTTGGACAAATCTCTAGATGAAGCTTCCAACAGTTAGCTTGTTGATGTCCACCTTTCTGGCAGTAAGAGAAAGGTGTTTTCAACATCCAACCTTTCTTGCCCTTCTCTTTCTTCTGATTTGGAGATGGGTCTGTATGCATTGCCTCTTTACTGGTTGACTTGACCTTCTTGTACAAAGTCATTCTTTTCCAACACTTGGCAACACTATGGTTATTCAACCCACAAAATGTGCACGGTTTTCTAAACCATAAACTTTTTACATTGCCACCTTTCTTAACATCAAAAGAAACATTGGATTTACTAGGCTTTCTATTAATTTCATGGTCACCCTTGGTGCATGCATGCCGAGAAGAATCTGTGTTCGCTCTTCTCTTGGACATCTTGCATGTGTCACCACTGCTTGAAGATGATGTGCCATTTCCTCTCACAGATTGTTCTTTATTTGGAGAATTATTCGCATCCATTGCATGGGAGCATTCTCCTTGACCAACCCCCAATCTTGCATAGAGAAGTCTAGCTTTCAGCTTCACAGGTTCAACCATATGAACTCCGAGGTCCTTTCCTTTGTTGCCCATCTTGGTTGACAATCTCATTCCAACATTTTGAGATTGTTTCTGAGAATCACCAAGAGAATAAGGAAGAGAATAAGAAGAACGAGGAGATCTCACCAAATCTGCATCTTTAGCTTCCTTCAAGAAGCCTTCTTTTTTAGACTTCCATTCCTCGTACATCTCATCAATCTTGGATTTCATCTCCATGAATACCTTATAAAACTCTACATCAAAGGCAAAAGAAAAATGATTTTCCTTGTGTGAAGCCATCTTTCCTCACTTTGATTGAATTTGCTCCAAGTATCTCACAACCTGTAACTTGTTAGACTAGCTCTGATACCAAACTTGATTTGTAAACTCCTTGTTATGAATCACTTACAATTTTAAGATTAACTAGGATACAAATTTAATATAAAGATTGTAATTGATGTTGTTTGTGAACCGAGCAAATAATACTTAGAAATGCAGAAAATAACTAAGTAAAAAGAAACATGCATTGGAAACAACAAGAGACAAAGGATTTGATTTCGGAGTTCACCGGATTTTGGTTATGTCTCCGGATCTGCAAACTTGCAAGATCGATGTCATTATATGATGCAAAACTCATACATTATCATGGTCTTCCATGAAATTACAATCTACTTCCCGCTTCTACACTACGATGACAAGAACTTGCTAGCAACATATTCGTGCCCAACTCCTTCGCCACTTTTTACAATGCTAAGCAATTAAACTGCAACTCTCTCTCAATGGGCATTAAGCCTTTACAATAATGACATAATGTTGTGAAAAATCTTCTCAAGAGAATTGTAAGTTTTTATCTCAGAGTATGAGACCACTTAATTCTCTAGAGCATTCTCCCAAATTTCCTCTTTGGAAAATTATAAAGACTCATCCAATTCCTTTTTTCTCCCCAAGGACTAATTTTTTTCCCAAAGAGTCATTGTTCATTTACAAAGAATATCTCCCCTTTTATACAAACAATTTACTAATATGAGGATAAAACCATATCTCTCAATTTTAAACTATCTCCCTTATTAAATCAATAACCTCTACTAAAATTATTTGAAGTTTGTTTGTTACAAATACAAAATCTGAAATTGTTTGACAACCGCCTATGAATGAAATGGTTGTGAGGATAAATCGGAAGTAGGAGGTTATAGGTTGGATCTCCTTATAACAACATTAAGGTAAACTTTAAAAAACCCCGCTCCAAATAAAAGAAATTAATTTATTGGTGAATCTTTTATAATTTTGAAAAACCAAATTATTTTTATTGACGATTTTTATTTTAAATATTATTTACATTGGCGATTATTTTGGAATCATAATTTTTGAGTAGAACATATTGGCAAATCTCAATAATAATGGGAAGTTCGCTAATGATCATGGAATATTACAAATCAAAGTTGAACATGTTTTATCTCATGGAAATTATGAGGATAATGGCATTATATTTTAAATCAACAGTAAAAACTAAATATTGGTAATATATCCCTAAAGGAACTAATAATCATGATAATTATTGATGAATTAATTTTAACTTCTTCGATAATATATAATATTTAGGTGAATCAAATCTAATCATTTATCGAATATTGTAGCGAATCTTTGAGTTTAAAGTTTTTAATAAAATAAATTATTGAGCGATTTAAAATATTTTAGAACTAAATTTAATAAAAATATGGCAATTTAGGTTGCATTAAATCTTAAATTACTAGCCAAATTACTAGCAAAAAATGTCTAAAATTCACAAAATTACGAATACTCACTACTAAAAAACACCCTAAATAGCATATGCTATTTCTCTTTTTCAACTAACAATATAATCCTCCATTCAAATCCCAAAAATTAAGGCCGCAATTTCAAATTGCAAAGTTCAAGGTGGCACAAGAAGCCATGCATCTTGGCTTCTTACCCACGTGTCCCCATTTTTTGACATTAAAAGCCGAAACTTTAGTTTAAATGAAACAAACTGCACATTATTTCTAAAAGATCTACTTGTGGTGTGTTGGTGAGTAGCTGTAATGAAATGGTAGAGGTTTGAGGTTCGAATCTTGCAATACTAATTTTTGTTTTGTTTGTATTTGTGGTGCTACGTCATGCTGACATCATCTGTAATAACTTCACCATGGAGAATTTCATTTGGCCATAACTTTTGCATACGAGCTCAAATTTTGTCCATTCAAAATGTGTTGGAAAGCTTTCAATGAGGTCTTCAATTTAAAATCCATCGTTGACCACTTTTGAGATGGTCCAATTTCACCTATTTGGTCAACGCTTGGTTCACTAGTTTGACCTGAAATTTGACCACACATATCTTGAGCAAACAAACTCCTTTTGACGCACTTCAGATTGTCTCAGGAACATTTCACTGTGCTCTATACATTGAGGTCAATTTTGGGAGATTTTGAGTGGGTTGAATTTTTGAGGTCTTCAAGATCCACCTAGATCAGGCAAGACCACTGAACTCACTGTTTGACGGATCTCTCAACTATTCCTTGTAGAATAATTGTTTGTACTGTACTTTAACTTCTTTCCTCTATCCTATCAATGGGACCAATCACTGTCAGACTTTGTAGACCAGGTCACGAACCTTAGATCCAACTTTCAAACTTGGATCACACAATAAAACCTTGGCAACGAAGTTTCCTTATCCTTCGCTCTACTTTTCTTATCTTTGCATTCCGCTCTTCGTGCTGCTTACAATCATTCTCTTGCTTCCATCCATGATAAAGGAAAGTGTCCTTCCTTTATACCGAATCCATAAAACAATTCCCTGAGTCGGCTGTTACACCTTCTCAATTATTTATTATAGGACCACATTAAGAACAAATTACATTTATTGATAACATTAATCTTTCGCCTTGTAACTAAATATCTTTCCGTACATGTAACATTATGACGAGCGAGCTTAGCCACGTCATCTCCAACATGTCTTCTTCACAACTTTATCTTCGGCTTCTCAGAATAACAACTTTGCTAAGAGATATAACAATTTTACCAGAACATGCATATGTAAACTCTATCTCAGAACAATCTTCACCGAAACTTGCATAACTTCTTCCAAACTCAATATCTTATGCTTCCGACGTTAGTTGTATATACTAGACACTTAGTAGTATCTCCCTTTAACCTCGCTTAATGAAAGTACTCAATTGTCTATCCGTACCAACTTGATCTTTCTGTTCTTTTGTCAGATACCACAGAAAACTGCTATGTTGACATTAATGACAAACACAGTCATGAATGTAACATATCATCCTGATAATGATCTAATCATGTTTCTACCATACTCCCCCATAGGAATATCATCAGCATTCATGTTTCCAATAATCTCCCCCTTTGGCATTGATGACAACGTAGATGAAAAACATCTAGTTCCAAAAATACCAACTGCAAAAGACTGTTAACCTTTCTTTGCAAATCCTCTTCACCAATTTTTTTCCCATTGATATACCTCAATGTGCTTTTTATCAAACTTTTTTTCTAGGCTGTACTTTTCCCAAACTATTACTTTTGCCAAACTGTTATCTTCTCCAAAACTGTTTTTCATGCTGTACTTCTCCCCCATTGACATCAATGTCAAAGCTTTCAGCAACCATCAATCTCTGTAACAACTATCTCTGGCTCGCTTGAGTGTCCAAAGACACTGTTAAAAACAACATTTAACAAGAGTCTTAAATGACTCTGTTCATCATAGATACTCCCCCATATAGGAAGCATCAACATTCAGTCCAAACAAATAACAGTTCTTTGTTACATTGGACTAATGCACTCTTGCATCATCTACTCTAATTTAGGAAGGGGCATAACCCCTAGCATACCTTGCAAATACTCAAAAGTCTCTTTGGAAATAGGCTTAGTGAAAATATCTGCAATCCGCTCTTTGGTGCTTACATACTTCAATCTAATTTCTTTTTCTACAACTCTATCTCAACATTTGATACTTGATAGAAATGTGCTTGTGGATTCTTAGAATGCAATACTGGATTTTTGACATATTTATAGATGTGTCTTCATCTTTTCCTTCTAGCTGCCATAATTTGTTCCATTGAACTTCAGACTATCCTTTCTGAATATGTTCGCCATGGATCTCCCAAAGTTGTTAAACTTTATCTTCAAGGACCTGATGCTCTGATACCAATTGTTAGAAACAATAGTCCACCAAGATAACTAAAAGGGGAGGGGGGCGAGGTGAATTAGTTATCCAATAATCAAAACATTTATCCACCTTAAATAATCCTAACCATTCAACCAAAGTAAACAACAACCATAACAAGATGCACACAGACAATTACACTAGATATGTTAACTAGGGAAACTCTTGATCAGAGGGAAAACCCCGGTGCGAATGATGCCTACAAGATGATATACTAATATAAATATTCCTTGTTAGAGGATGGACCCTGTTAGGAGTCTATTACAACATTTAGTACATATGAGTCTCTGTTAGGAGACTTTGAATCCTTGTTAGAAGAATCCAACCCTGCTAGGAGTTGTGCCAACCCTGTTAGGAGTTGTAGAAGATAGAATGATCCACTGTTCAAATAACTTCTGGGCAAGACCACTAAACTCACTGTCCAACTGATCTCTCAACTATTCCTTGCAGAATAATTGTATGTATTGTACTTCTTTCCTTTGTCTCGTCAACTAGACCAATCACTATCAGACCTTGTAGACCAGGTCAGGAACCTTAGATCCAAGTATCAAACTTTGGATCACACAATAAAACCTCGGCAATGAAGTTTCCTTCTCCTTCGCTCTGCTCTGCTTATCTTCACATTCCGCACTTCGTGCTTCTTACAATCATTCTCTTGCTTCCATCTATGATAAAGGAAAATGTCCTTCCTTTATATTGAATGCATAAAACAATTCCCTGAGTCGACTGTTACACCTTCTCAATTAATTATTATAGGACCACATTAAGAACATGTTACACTTAGCGATAACATTAATCTTTCACCTTGTAACTTAAATATCTATCCGTACATGTGACATTATGACAAGCGAGCTTAGCTACGTCATCTCCAACATGTCTTCTTCACATCTATATCTTCGGCTTCTCAGAATAACAACTCTACTAAGAGATATAACAAGTTTACCAGAACATGCCTCTATAAACTCTATTTCAGAACAATCTTCACCGAAACTTGCATAACTTCTTCCAGACTTAATATCTTATGCTTCCGAGATTAGCTGCATATACTAGACAGTTAGTAGTATCTCCCTTTAACCTTGCTTAGTGAAAGTACTCAACTGTCTATCCGTACCAACTTGATCTTTCTGCTATTCTTCTCTTAGATACCATAGAAAACTGCTATGTTGACATCAATGACAAGCATAATCATCAATGTAACATATCATCATGATAATGATCTAATCATGTTTCTATAATACTCCTTCATAGGAATATCATTAGCATTCATGTTTCCAACAACAACATTTTTGGTTTGCTAGATCATTTATTATGATCACATTTCCAAGTGGTGGCAATTGAGGAAAGAAAAGTTTCAATTTGAGATTGTGATTTTGATTGACTTCTTCCACTTTTTACATTACATCTTTAAATAGATATTCGCAATTGTTTTAGGACTTTTAGTGAAATCTCCAAATGCGAGTAAAATATTAATAAAAAAGCGAAGTCTGTGAGGATACCAGAGAGTGTAAACTATTCATCATAAAAGACCAAGAAAGCCAGTGCATACTCTAATATAAAATTCTTTAATGGGACATTAGCATCCATTTTACACAAGCCCATACCTTTCTTTCTACCAAGTAGAGGCCAAATACTTGGGGGGGTCTATCATACATGAAATAGATTTGTATTTCCATTTTTATATAACCCTTGTAGTTAATAGCTGCACAAAATCTGATAGAACATGCCCATTGCTTAATTATTAGTATGTAATATATTTGTCGGGATTGGATGCGTAGCTAGCAGTCACACTCTCACTTTTGGTTCGTATTTGCAACCCTTTTGGATTTGGTAGAGTGGTCAAATCTATATGATACTTGAGTCATAACTGCAACTAATCTAAATTCCCCAAGTTCTAGGACTTTCTGAGTTATCTCAAGTTTCCATGCATATATTTCAATTGATTTGATTGAATCTACTTGATTACCTACATTTAGTTAAAATTTAAGTTGATATTTGTTAAAGTTGTAGCTTTTGTCGGATTGATTTTAACACGAGATACCTTGTTGATGGTAAACCATCTTTAAGATAAATATGTAATATAATATATATTATATATGTAATATAATATATATTATACATTATATATATTATTATATAATGATATAATAATATATTACATATATTGTTAACATATTAATATTACATATATGCTCAAGATGAGTTACATATATGGTTATTTATATGACTATTATATAAATATGTTAACTAGTGATGTTTAACCATAGAGACATGTCTCTTCATGAGACATGTCTCCTCCTCTCATATTTATAAGCCTTCATTTGCATGTGGAACATAATAAATACAATGACAATTGTTAGTACATTTGCAGTGATCCTAGAAATTAACATGGTATCAGAGTAGTGTTGCTTTCCTAGGGCTTGTGAGATTTGGAAACATTCAAAATAATGCACTGACATAAGAATTCATATTGAGTATATCAAATATTGAATATGAGAGACACCATGTTGTATAAAGAAAATATTTAGTGCACATACAATAGTCTCCCGACTATACTAATTCCAAAACACTTGATCATTGATTTGCAAGGAACTTATTCACTATAACTTCTTTATGGAAGCGATTTATATTAGCGAATATCTCTAAAATTTGTATTGAAGACATTCTCGAAGAATCATCAACCCATGTGCTGGATGGGAAATATTAGGAGATTATTACTCTGACTTCAATTGGTGGGCCCAATCCATCGATTAACTTCTTCAGAATATACACTATGGGGGTGCATATTGGATAAATTCATAATTAGAGAATCCTTTGAAGTTGGCATACGATAGATTAACATGTCTGGCAGTCACGGTAGAATGGGCCTGTGATTCATTTTTGGAATGACTTTGCAAGTTAACGGATTTTTGCTACTAAGTCATTCATGATGGGCGCATCAACTACTTAATTATTGGAAGAATGTTGGATAAATAATTTCAAGACATAGGAAATTCATTGATCTGAAAGGACTAGAAACGAAGATGATAATACATATCTTATAGCAAAGACCAGTCACAGAGACATTGGATACATGCACAAGGTCGGCAATATTAAATGTAGATGCCATGGATTAAAGAAATTTACACTTCATGCATACTCTCTGAGATGACAATACTGATGCACATATGACTCCGCCTTAAGTTTGTGGTTTATGGAATTATAATCTAAAGGTTATGGTCAATATTTTGTTTCCAGCGCAGAGAATAATAAGGTTGGTTTTAGACGTGCTCCTTACTTTACCAATGCAATTTCTGTTTAGATAAAGAGTCAGCATGCATCTCTGTAGAACATATTAACTTGGAAGTGTAGTCTGAAGTTGGGAAAGACCAATAGTGAATGTGACATAAGAACAGTGAGAATGAAAACGTCTACTCAATATTATCAGAAATTAAAAATCAACAAGGTAGTCATAAGAGTAAACCATCTATATGTCAGACATATTGAAAGATTCATGAAATCCCATCACAGTAGCATCAATAGGCACAATATATAATGAAAAGTATTGATTTAAGAAAATAAGAAGTCACGTTGTTTATTGCCATTGAAAGCAGTGACAACTTGGTTTAAAAGGCTATGTATGGTAATAATCTGCAGCAGTTACTGCTATTTGTCCACACAATTCACTGTGAAACTAGTGAATGTCATCTGGTATTATTCTTGGTAAATATCTATCCACAATACCAAAACTTTGATCTTATGAATAATAGTGCCCAGTGATTGCACATTCTACTTCAAATCACTTCCTTAGCAAGTGTGATGCATGTCCCAAACGATAAGGCAGCCTACGGTTATTGATGTGGCTAAATTTCTATGGTGGCAGAGACTTATAGAACAATATTCCCTCATTTCCTCTAAATATATAGAGGAAATGGACAAGGACTATGTATGCAATGATATGATTACCTGAAAATGCACTGATGGAGCGAGATCTTATGCACAAGAAAAAATATTTCATCTAAAGCGATCCTTTAACTTTAAGATAAAAGAAGAGTCTTCATGAGCCAACTGGTTTAGTCAACCTCAAACTTGATTGGAATGGGATAATCTCAATCTAAATAATAGTTTAACTTAGTATGACAATAAGGAAATGGAATTTGTTTATTAAAGTAAATCATATTATAGGGTATGTCTCTCTTATTATAAATATATCTTTAATTAATGAGTATTTGTATATTGAAAAAGCATCAAAGACATATTTATTAATAAGAAAATAATAGAAGACATAGATTAAGGTAAGTACTTACCTAGCTCATTATAAATATGTCTTTAATTAATGAGTATTTGTATATTGAAAAAGCATCCAAGACATATTTATTAATAAGAAAATAATAAAAGACAGATTAAATATTGAGCATATATATTAATTTTATTGAAATGATCTTATATCATTATGCAAACTATTTATTATTGTAGTTTCTCTCTTATTCTGATAAGAGCTATGTGCCTTGATCTTTTCCTTCGAGAATGTTCTTGCAAGAAAAGAGGGAGATTGAGATTCAGAGGGAGATTGACATTTCAGGCAACCTTGAAAGAGAGGAAGAATATAGAAGATATGATCTAGTCAACCTTTCGTGATCTTGATCATATTAATTCAGAGGGAGTAAACCACATTGTGATGGATTCACTTATGATACAAATTTGGAATACACAAATTGCAAGTGCATAATATAGGTTTAATAAAAAGATCAAACAAATACCTTTGCATGAACAAAGGAAATTGAGTTGTGAGACATTAATGAAGTTTTTAAGAATTCATTTGAATCATCTATGAGTCTCTCTTTGATGAATGAAACTCGACATATGAGTTGTAGATCCATACATGTGGTAGAATCATACTCAATCAAGATATTAGTGTATTGTGGACGAGTTTGAGAAAATGGAAGGACATTTCGCTTCTACCATTAAGCTAAATGAATATTTGGACCTTTAATGGACGAAAAGAGAAAGTTGGTCATAATTGATACAAAATTGTTCAACAATATAAGAATGAGTGGAAATATTACATTATGGGGGGAATAATAGTCAATATTCCATTCCCACTTGAACCTTATTTAGAGGGGAGATGTTCCATTCTCAAATAATCTAAAAGGACAATTTCTGAATCTTCATGTGCAAAGGAAAAGAAGGTTGTTAATTTACATATGTTACCAAATATTGTATAGACTCAATCTAATGATAGTAGCTCCAAGGCCCTGATGATCAAGATGGATAAAGTGAGGCTCTTGAAGCAAATGTTTTTGATGATTGAGATTATGAGATTCTTCTACATTAAGAGGGAGTATGACACTTTTTCAAAGGCAACACAAGAGCTTAGAAGATTGATACTTGGAGGGAGTCTAGAAATACATGTGTGTAACTGCATGATTTTGATGGGCCCACTCCTATGTATATCATGAGGAAGTGATGACTTATCACTAGAAAATTAGATATCAGAGTGAAATTGACAAGAATCCTTGGGGAAGAGAGTCTCTATGGGAGTAACTATTGGACCTGACTTCCCAGGATCATTGTTTAGAGGGAGAATTTTTGAGGTGCAATCCTTTGTGAATGATATCTTCTTTATGAGGAGAAGTTCTAAGTGAAACTCCTTGTAATGCACTCATCTCTGTGAGAGAAAATTAAGGTGACAACATTTGTACCACCCTTTGACTGGGTTCATGGTGGTTACTGTTTCACATATGATATGTAATGAAAGGTGCGGATCTTTCATTGACATATATAAATAGAAGGTAATCATCATAAGATGATGATCTTATAAATGGTAGACCTGTTATCATGTCAGACTTGATTAAATTGTTATTCCAGAGTACTAGAAATCATGATAACAAATAGACAGAAGGAAACCATTGTAAGGTGGCGATCTTATAAATGGTAGACCTGTTATTGTGGTTCTTTGGGCCGGATTTTGCCGGGCACCATGATAACCAACTTATTATGGTTTTTTGGGCCGGATCTTGTCGGACACCATGATATAGTTACTATCTAAGTCACAAGGTTCGAGTTCGAGTTCGAGTTCGACAAGGATGAAGTTCGGATGAAGTTCGACAAGTCAAAAAACTCGAAAAAAAATTCGACATTAAATTCGCCTCATGTAATTCTCCAAAAAATATGTTATTTATCATTATTATTATAAATTTATATGTTTGTTATTATATGTTTGAGTTTAATGCAAGGAACTTTTCAATTCATAACTACAATAGAAAACATCTTTTCATGTCTAACAATATATCCAATATATAATCAGAATAGTTTGAGATTACAAAATAGATTTGAAATCATTACAACAAAAGATATCACATTTATAAGATATAACCCATAAGAAACATGTGAAATCATGATTACAAAGTTCTTTTACTATCCAAAAGATAGATCAGCGTTTTATACTTCAAAGTTTAGAACTTCAAATAGCTCAAAATTAGCAAAATACAAAGATAGTTCTTGTCAAAATATTATAGTCAAAAGTCAATACTATTAAACTTCAAAAAAGCTCCAAGTTATCGAGAGCACTTGGCTGATTTACTCTAGAATCATCATCAGTGTCACTACTGAGCTCATCATCCAAGAAGTCTGGTTCCTCTAGAGGTCCAGTTGCCATGTCTTCTAAAATTCCTTTTTGTGAGGAAGATGTGGAGTCCTTTGCTGATTGGTTCATGAGCAATTTCAAATTGCTACGAACATAGACAAGATCTCCCAACTTTTCGGACAGCAGCTTGTTCCTCTTTTTAGAATGAATGTGGTCAAAACAACTCCAATTCCTCTCACATGCTGATGAACTTGCTCCCTGACTCAATACTCTAATAGCAAAGCGCTGTAGTTCAGGAGTTTGTGCCCCATAGCTCATCCACCATCTAGACCCAGTTACCTCAGCTCGTGTCATGTCATATTGTGCTGCTTGCATTCCAAACATCCCTTCTGCTTTCTTGTATCTCCAACATTGGTCCCTGATCAAAGCTGCAGTGTTTTGATCTGGCTCATACTTGCTAATGGCATCATAAAGCCCTACCATAATTTCACTATCACTTTGTCTATCAATACGAAATAACTTGGGCTCCAAATAGCAAGCTGCTGCATGTAGAGGTGTGTGCATCATTTTCCACCTGAAATCAATTGCCTCCCATATCTCCATGTAGTCTGCTTCCACATTCTTCGATGCTCTCTGAATGGATTCTTTACAACGGTCCATGCTTTCATAAAGCATGCCAAGGCAAGGAGCGTCACCATCCACCATACGAAGAACCTCAACAATTGGACCACATATGTTCAAAACCTTTGATCCACTTTCCCAAAAATTGCTGTTTAAAATGATTTGCTCTATGTTCTTCCCCTTAGCACTTTTAGAAAGTGCTGAACCTTCCCACTCATTAGAACAAATCACAGATCTCAAAGCTGCCTTTTCTTCAATTACTCTCCTCAATGTGATATAGAATGAAGCAAACCTTGTGTCACAAGGCCTCAACAACTCTCTCGATGCATGTTTCCTGTAAAGACTCAAGGTGAGACGATGGTTTCTAATGAAATTTGCAACTGATCTCCCTCTATAAATTGCTTCATGTATCCATGGGAACTTGGCCAAGTCATGAAGCAACAAATCCAAACAATGGGCTGCACATGGGCTCCAATAAATCTGTGGGTACTTCTCTACAATCAGCTTCCCAGCTCCCACACAATTCGCTGCACTATCAGTAACCACCTGAACCACATTTTCTACCCCCACTTCAATAATAGCTTCTTCTAATATCTGGAAAATATATGCTGAAGTTTTTTTTTGATCGCTCGTGTCAATCACTTTCAAGAACACAACTCCTTCAGGGGAAGCCACCAAAACATTAATCAAAGGCCTCTGACATATATCTGACCACCCATCACTCAATATAGTACAACCTGTTGCCTTCCAAGAGGCTTTGATCACATCTAACTTTCCTGTCACTCTGCCTTTGGACCTGTCCAAAAGAGTTGTTCTCAAAGCTTCTGAAGATGGAGGTGTGTAGCCTTTACCGAACTCTGCTGTTTTCACAACTGCATTACGGAAATGGGGATTCCTTGCCGCATTGAACGGGACAGCACCAGTAAAGAAATAATCAGCCCATGCATCATCAACCTCTTGTCTCTCTATTGGTTTCCAAAAGCTATTTAATGTTCCACTCTGTTTCATTGAACCTGTGGATGTAGACTTGAGAAAACTAGAGGATGACACAGATGTGAACTTAGACACATCATCTTGAATTCTTTGTTTTTTCTGTATCTTTTTTCGATCAGCTTCACTCAAAAGGGTTAGTTCTCTCTCTATATCAGCTACCATTGCATCAGTGACCTTTGGACATGCTCTAACACCTCCTCCTGTACCCCCACTGATACCAAGTAAGTGGTCTCTTGCCCTTGTTAGACTTCCTGTAAAATCTTTCGTACAATTAGTACAATAGAGTTTAGCACCATCTTTTGTCACATATTTCCATACTTCAGACTTTGATTTTTTCGGAGCCATTCAATTACAGCCTACATGATGCAAAAGAAAATTAATATTAAAAAACAATCAATATTTTCTTGAAAACGTGAAAAGGAAATATAAGAAATAATTATTTCAAACTCTATAATGAAATATGAATAAATACCAAACTTTATTTTATTTAACTAGATACTAAAATAAACCTTTTAAACTCTTAAAAAAAAATTAAAATATTCTAAAATTAAAAAATATTAAACTTAAAAACTAAGTAAAATCTAATTGTTTTAAAATATAAAGTAAATACATAATACTTTTTTAATGTTTTAATATACATTAGCTTTTTATTTTATATACAAATAATAAATAATAAATAAAAAGTACATAGTATAAATAAATTAATAATATTTATTATTAATAACAAATAATGATATTAAGTCAAACTATTTTGCACTTTGCTTTAAAAATAAATAATACATACACGGCTAAATAATTACGCAAAGGAAATATTAATAGCTTATGAATATTAATATAATATTTTAATTTAAAAATTTATATAATAATTTAATATATATAAAATTCTATTGTTTATTATTGTTTTATGATAAATATTGTTATATTTATATTAAAATACAAATCTAATATTATTTGATGATTAAAATCTTAATATTTTATATTAAAATAACCTAATATTGTTTTATTAAAATATTCTTTTTTTTTTTTAAATCTTAATATTTATAGCTTATAAGTTATAACTCTTTATGTATTATAATATTTTTAAAACTTTTTAAATAAACAAATTTTAAAAGTTATAACAATAAGTTCATAACAATAATAATAATAAACAATTTTTTTAAAACATTATAATGTTATAACATTTATAAAACTTTACAAAACAAATGCAGACGCAGGACGTAGGACGTAGGACGCAGGAAGAAAAGGAATGAACAATGGCGAACGATTTTGCCTACCTGAGACCTCTGCCGTCCACGTGAGCCTCCCTCTTCCCTCTGCCGTTCGCGTGAGGTTGAAACAATCACCACTCATTGCAGCGTCTAGCCTGCACTCCAGCGTCCAACCTGGAGACGGATTTTCCAGCCCCAGCAGCAGTTATAAACGGGCGTTTCAGCCTCTACAGCAAATGACCAGTGGGCGTTTCAGCTTCAGTGCTCAAATGATAGCCTTAGAAGCCTCAGACAGCGAACACCAAACCCAATAATTTGCAATGACAGAAAGCCTTTTTTAATAACTTTTTTAAGTCGAAAACCCTAAAACGGCCCAGAATAAAATAATATTTATGCAAAACGACAACAAAATAATAGTCGTATGAACAATTCGGCGAATTTTTTGATTTAAATTTTTTTTTTTTAAGGTTCGCCGAATTTCGAATTTCAAGCCGAAAATTCGGCGAACCTTGTAACATAGGTTACTATTATAGACCACACTTAAGGTGGTGTTTTAGAGTTATGAAAATTGATTAAATTGTGTGTTATGGAAGGTGAGGAATTTAGCCTCATATTGAATTAAATATCATATTGAGATGATATCTCTTCATATTTTGAGAGCATGTGTTCTATAAATCCTCCCTAGCTAAGAGGGAGTGTTAAGGTTGTAGCTTCTATCAGATTGATTTTAACATGAGATAAGGTTGTAGCTTCTGTCGGATTGGTTTTAACATGAGATACCTTGTTGATGGTAAATCATCTTTAAGATAAATATCTTATATAATGTATATTATATATGTAATATAATATATATTAGATGCATTATAATATAATAATATAATAATATATTACATATATGGTTAACATATTAAAATATTACATATATGCTTAAGATGAGTTTCATATATGGTTATTTATATTACTATTATATTAATATGTTAACTAGTGATATTTAACTGTAGAGACATGTCTCTTCATGAGACATTTCTCCTCCTCTCATATTTATAAGCCTTCATTTGCATTTGGAACATAATAAATACAATGGCAATTGTTAGTACATTTGTAGTGATCTTAGAAATTAACAATATTTGCTTTCCTTGCCTCTATTCGCGAAGCTTCAAGCTCAACATCTTTGTTGTTGGGCTGAACTATTTGAACTTGGCTACATTTAACAACATTGCTTTAATCTCTTGCCCCACTCAAGCATAAAGGAGATTTGTTTTTATAATGACTGTGTAACATACCGATTTTCCTAAACAAGTTTAAGTCTTAATTCAACTGATTTCCTATTTCATTTCACATGACTATGATTTCCATCAACTGTTTAAACTGAAAATAAATAACAGATGTTCTTGAAATGAAATACCCAAAAATACAAAATGAGATATTATGTAATTGCAATCATTTAACTACTTCTAAATATTCAACTGAATTTAAATAGCTGATGTTCTTGAAATGAAGTATCCATCAAATTACAAATTGAGATAAATGCGAACATATAACTTCTTCTTCTAATTAAAGTAATAGCTATTTGTAAAGTAAATGACTTTCATCTTGAAATGAAATAACTAAACATTTAGAAGTTTAAAGAACATACAGTATAATTTGTGAAACTTCTTTCACTTGTTGTCCAAGCCTCGGCATTGGTGAGAGGAGAAGCATTGACATAGGCTTAACCTCTCAACCGCGGACCATTACTTATCCCCACTTATTCTAATTTAATAGAATGGTCCTCCCTACTTCGGGATCAGGCTTGGGATATTCATAAGTCCAGCCATCAGAGTATTCAGGTGGGTTGAAGTCCCAATAGTTATTCGCCAAAATAACTGAAGCCTCTGGACAATCAACAAAGATCACTTGTTTGGAAAATCTGCCTAATTCCACCCTGGCCAAGGATTTCAAAATTGGGTCTACAAACCCGATCTCCACCACTCGGCTTGACAACATTCTTCATGAGTGGAACATGCATGAGCTAATTTATTATTTAACATGTTATTTATTAATTCTGATGCCATTCTTGTTTTGTAGATTCTCTACACCTCCTCACCATTTTTAGGCTACCAAGCCGATGATTCCTAGGTGCTATCAAATTATAATCACAGTGTTACTTTACACTTTCTTCACCATATACTGGCATCATCGCCTGGTGAATTCCTTGTTGTTCTGATTTCAAGATCTCCATTGTAGATTATATATCTAAATGTATTTGATTTTAAACTGAGATGGTTGATTACATAAACAATCATTTTATGGATTACACCAAAGATTCTGAATACATCTATTTACTATCCTTGTATTCAGATGAAACTACAAATATCTTATTAAGGATTCAGTGTCTCTATCAACATACACTACTGACGTTACACTAAGAAATGTATTAACAAGGAACTGGCAGTGAATGAAATATATTCTGTTTGAGACGTATTTAACTTAACAGGAAAGATCATAAGGAATACTTGGGTTACGGCAGATGGCTTATGTGACTCCAACGATTTTGGGACAGAGCTTGCGCTTGAAACAAAAGACGTCATTCCTGTTCAGAGACCTGCGGCAAGGATGAAATAGTATGGTTCGGACAGCAAGGTATCAGGTTTTGAGCTTGGTAGTTTTGAAGAATACTAGCATCAAAGAGTTCAAAAACATAATGAAAAAGGAATGATTATGAAAGTCTATGATATAGAAACGAGCCTGACTCTACGACTTCCTTTAGTTACAAGATTATATTCGAAAGTCATTCAAATCGACTTAAAAGAAAAGAAAGGAGGGAAAGAAAGAAAGAAAGAAAGAGGAGTTTTAAAAGTTATAATTAGTTTATTATTATTATATTTTCTCATCCATGCTTATGTGTATGTAATGATAGGGTGGCATCATTGGATTATTATTTATAATGTAACGGTGTCATCTTATTATTATTTACGTATGATCATATTTGAGAATGTAAAATAATAATTAAATAATATTAATATTTGATAATTCTTTAAAGGTAAGAATTTTACATTATTTATTATAATGTTCCACTTATAGCTCATGCGGTTCCACCATGAAATATGTTGCCAAGTCCTAGTAACCTTGCCAAGATAGTTTTAGGTCAAACCTGTTGTTTCTGATGACTGAAGTATTTGACCATCCCCTTCCGATGACCCCGTTTAGCAATGCTTCCCCCCCCCCTTTAGTCTTCTTCCTGTAATCATTCAAAACAACATTCTCGCCAAGACATCAATTCAAGATTTATAAATTGCTAATTAAAATCATCAAATGACCATTAGGAATTTCATCAATGTTAGAATAACTAACTCTACATGCTCATCATATATATACAATGGCTATAATTAACTAACTTATTTTCACATGATCATGAATAAATTGATACAACGGCTATAATCAACTAACTCACTTTCATATGATAAATAAATCGATACAATGGCTATAATTAACTAACTCAATTTCACATGATCATGAAGAAATAAACAACGGCTATAATTAACTAACTCAATTTCACATGATATGAAGAAATAAACAACGACTATAATTAACTAACTCAATTTCACATGATATTCTTGTTGTCACCAGAATTTGCACCCTCAAAATAAGCGTTTAAACACTTAAAAATTCTGATGAAACATTGGAACAATCACGAGTTTGTGGGTAAACTATTCAGGCGACTGAACCTCCGGATTCTAGGCCGGTTCCTGTATGATGTTATGATATTTCACCTATGGTATGAACTTGTGAGGGAAAGGGAAAGAGAAAATATGAAAATGGAAAAGAACTATCTGAACTAGAAAGGTGATACACCAAGACGAAATGATTTTATGTCTAAAAGCACAATGAAATGACATACAGTTGAGAATACTATTTTGATGAAAAATCTCTGCATAAAAGTGTTTCAGGAGAGGGCTTTTAATGAATAATATCAAAAAGACATGGATCATAATCAATATAATTTCATTAAAATGCACGACTTATGACCTATGCATAGAGGTTTTACTAAGACATATAAGTGCGAAAATGAGACATAGACTTTAGAGGTTCTAGATAGAACACAGAAAAATAACATCAAATCACCTGTATTGCACACAACAATGAGTCCCAAAATAGATTCTGCCAACTGTATTATGCCTTCAAAGGTCGAAAAAACATCACTTCAGAGATACAACTCAGAAAAATGAGTATACAAAGGACAGTAAGATGTCACAATGATCTATTCTCCCTCCAGAACTGTATCCATCCATCTTTGGTATTACAGTTTTTAGAAAACTAAATACCAAAACTCCTGGTCAAAATCAGGAAAAAAGGCTACAATAAGGGAGTCAAAACCTATCAAAAAAGCTGACTCACAGCTTAACAACTGCACCAAGTCATAACAGAACCCATGACTCACTTTTAATTGCCCTTAAAAGACTCAAAAAATCAACATATGGCCTAAAAAAGCTACGACAAAGTCAAGATTCGACCCACAGTCCTGGAAAGACTCAAAAAGCCTTAAATAGACTTTAAAAGAAGCTACTAAGTCTCTAAAAACAAGACTCTAGGACTTAGTCTAAAAGACACATGCTACAATGATTTGTTAATCATAAGATCAACTTAAATTCCCCCTTTTCTCTCCTAAATCCGAAAATAGATTTATTTAACTTAAATTTGCTTAATTTTAATAATAATCAATTGATTTATAATATCATCAATTTGATTATTACTAATTACATTTTAAGTTTTGCAAATTTACATTACAAATTACTCATCAATAAAAGTTAAATAATATAATAATATATTATTTTGGCTAAAATAATACATTATTAAAATAAATGAGTTTATAAATGCATCAAAAGATGATGCTGATATATCTTGGTGTCGGATTTCAAACTTCATAAAATATATGGAAATGTGTTTGTCGGTTTTGAAAAAACCTAAAAACTCCATCTTCATTTGCGTTTTTTTCACTTTATGAAAAGAGGGAAGTCGGCTGGGGTTTGCTGAGAGAGAAACCATTGCTTGCCGTCACCAGTTTGCTGTAGCGTTTGGAAAACCTTGTTAGCTCATTCTCTGTCGTGACTCAGTGCTGGAAACACGAATTTTCTTTCTTGCTTTTGTTCTGGAGTCGCCATGGTTTCTTACGGTTGGAGGTAACGTTTTTATTTTATTTTTTAAAAACGTTTTGCTGTTTGTGAAGCACGATTTTGTGGAGCACGTTCCCCTTCTGAAATACATGCTTCGGTTATATGATGGGGTATTTATAAAATGTTATGAGAAATGCTTTTTGTAACAGCTGCTTTTAAAACCAGTGTTTGAAACACGTTTTTTTGCCTTTATCTGTAGATCTGTGACTGTAAATAACAGATGCGTTTTTTGCAAGGGAATCTGTTCCACTCAATAGCCGTAACCCCTTTACTAGCAATTTCATTTGAGAAAAATAAATTCCTCTTCTACTGAGTCCCTTTCTTGCCTGTAACAACGGATGTAACACTTGATGTTTTTATTGAATGTCTATCATCATTTCTCTTGGAAACTTCTGCATCAAAATGACAGCATTTGGTTTGCTACTGTACTGAGATTTGGCTCCTTTTTTGCATACATAAATTTGTTACTTTCGTCTTATTTCAGGCTGTAGCTTGTGTTCTAAAAAACACTTGACACATAGGGTTTTACTGTGCTTACCATTTGCCCTTATGTGCTAAAAGGGTTCTCTATTGTGTTCCAGTCTTATTACTTCTTTTGCACCCTTAGCTTCAAACTGGTATATATAACCATTTAGCTGTAGTTATTTTATTCATTCATGCATACTGTAGCAGATTCGAGCAGCAAAACTTGATATGGCTTGATAAACAATTTTTGTTTAACTGCTGGCACGATTTGATGTGTTCAAATTTCATCATTTCCTTTTCCGGATTATTACTTTTATGCAATGAAAAACACTTCTTACTGCTGTCTAATAAGAGTTTTGTAACACAATCTGGGCATTTCTTACCTTAAAGATGCCATTTTTATGAAAGAAAACATGTGTTTGCTAATCTGATTTCTGTATGTGTTTGACTGAATGCTCGTCTTTTATCATGCTTTGTGTACTAATCTTGCAGATTCTGTTACGAGTACCTGAGAGAAATGCCAGAAAAATACATTGTTGATCTGTATATTAAATGAGATTTTCTCTTTAAATTCCACATTGATTCAAGCATGCTGTAATCATTTGATTTCTTTCGTCTGATATGAGCTTTAAAACATTCCACAGTAATAGTGATAAAGTATGTGTGCATATCTTCGTGCTTGTTACTCCCTTTTCAGTTTAGAATGCTTCTGTTGTTTCTCTGTAACTGCTGGTAACTGTTGTGTTGGATTTTCTGGAAGATATCATGGTCTGCAATATAGATTCCTTGTGTCTGTTATGTAGACACGCAAGAATTTTCTCTGCAACTATAGCTCCCTGCATTCCCTTGCATTGTATTACTTAAAGAGTCGTTCCTATTTACTTACAGCATATGCACAAACAATAAATAGAACATTTTATGATGTTCGAGCACGGGCTCGTGACAGTCATAATCCATTCCATATTGTATTTTGCAGTTATTTCTTATAAACTGAACATACCTATGTTTGATTATAATGAAAGTTTTCGTATCAAAATAATACGTCCCTTTCTAAAACATTATGCTTTGCATCTTTTGTATGTATTCAGAATAGGAGAAATGTAACATGTGCAAGAATGTAGTTGTAGGTAACTAGTTATTGCTTAGATCAAAAAGATCTAACCCCACCTTTTTCACCTGCAGGGGAATGATGAACCAGGAGCTTTACCAGATCGAGAGCTGTACCACGGGCGACAATGTAACAACAGAACATCTAACCAGTCAAAGTCTGAAAGGCAATGACTGGTTATCTCTGACTTTCTCCCATATGTTTCATTTTTTTTGTTTTGAGTACATATGAAAGATAGCAATTGTTTTCACGACTTGTGTGAAATACTTTGCCTCCAACATTTCATTATTTTTGGTAAAATATCAATTGTATATTCAAGAGACGAAAAATACAAGGACATTTATATTCTTTCAAATATCAAAATGAAATGTGATTTTATCAAAATAAAATTTTTCATGTCAGAATTTTAACATGTGTTAAAATTAAGCAACATTTTTGGCGACCTCTTGCTGTTTGACTGCCTGCTAGACATTGGATCAGTTGCCTTAACAAATCCATTGGGCAAAAATAGAGTCTAAAAAATAAATGCATCCGAGCACCTAACACGACGCGACTTCTAGAGCTGTTGGTTGAGTTTTGAATGCATGGATGAATGGATGGATTTGAATGAATGCATATAAATAGCAGACATGTGGATATGCATGTATGTATGTTGGCAGCGAGACTTGATTAGCTGCAACATTATGTATGTGTGTATGCATGTATTTGTTAGGTATGTGTATTCATTTAAATCCATATATTGATGCGTGCGTGAATGAGATGGGCAATTTATGAAAGCTTATCAACACAAACCAGCAACTTGACCAACTTAAAACCTACAGGAAGAAAACAAAACTGAAAAATGCGCTTGGACAGCGCTTTAGGGAAAACACAACTGAAATGCAGAAATGCACTTATTGAACACTAAAAGACTAAAATAAAATATACAAAATGGGACTGATAGTTCATACCTCAAAACAAATGCTTGAGGTGGATTCCATTAACTGGAATCGGCAGCACGTCTCCTTCCATATTAGACAACTGGAATGCATTATGTTCTTTGCATTGGGTGACGATGAATGGTCCACTCCAGAATTTATCAAACTTCGTATGCTTGCCTGGCCTGTTTTTCAATACGTCCCATTTTAAAACAACATCTCCTTCATCGAAATTTTTAGAAGAAGCTTTTTTATCAAAAGTTCGCTTTACTTGAAGCTGATGATATTCCATTGTTTCCATAGCTTTCCTTCTAGATTCTTCTAATTCCATCAGTTCTGCATATCGTACAGCCATAGGGTCTTCTTCCTCAAACATTTGTAATTGATGCACAATATCCAAGGCTGGAAGTTCAACAGACAGCGGCAATCGAGCTTCTTTTCCATAAACTAGCATGTAGGGAGAATTTCCTATGGATCTTTTATAGGTTATACGATCTGCCCATAATGCAGCCTTTAAACGAGAATGCCACACTCGTTGATTATCCTCCATTACTCGTTTGATAATCCTTATCAGATTTTTGTTGGTGCTTTCAGCCAAACCGTTTCCTTGGGGGTAGTAATTCGAGGATGTACTTAGGTATATGCCATTTTTTACAGCCCACTCTGTTATCTTCAAACCAACAAAGGCCAAAGCATTATCTGATATTATAGACTCAGGTAAACCAAATCTAGTAGTCATATCTTCATAAAAACTTAAAACAGACATCTCGGTTGCATCTTTCAAAGGAATGGCCTCGGTCCACCTTGTAAAATAATCTGTTGCTGTGAGTACCCACCTATGTCCAGCACTGGAGGGTGGATTTATTGGTCCTATGAAATCCAATCCCCATTTGATGAAAGGCTGATCAACTTGAATTGGCTGCAAAGGCATAGCTGAAAGCTTTTCCTTTCCTGCAAAAAGTGCACACTTAACACATTTTTTACACCATGCGTAACAATCCTTGAATAATTCAGGCCAATAGTAATCAGCACGCATAATTTTCCATGCTGTAGTTCTAGGGGCAAAATGACCTCCTGAGTCTCCATCATGAAAATCTGTAAGTACTCTTTTCACTTGATCAACGTCAATGCAATGTAATAAGACACCATTGATGTCTTTTCTAACTAATACATCATTCAATAGAACGTAAGGAATAGACTGTAAACGAAAATACCTCCGTTTAGCCTTATCCAAATGTAAAGGACATTCACCAGTTTTTAAAAAATGAGACATCATTTACCCAACCTTTATTTTCTAGTGATTTATCAGCTTGAAAATCATTGCTGTTGAACAAAACAGCAACTGTGAGTGAATCTTCTTTATCATTTGAATGTGCTGCCATTTCCTCGCACAATCCTTTACCTCTTATGAGTTTTGTGATGTTGATATCTACATCAAACTCCATAACTTTGGTGATCCATCCAACTCGTTTATCATTCCGATCTTTACTTAGTAGAAATTCTTTTACGCTTGGATGGATTACCAAAATGTGCACTTTATTGGCAGCGATCAGGGGTTTAAATTTTTTCAGGCTGCGTACTACAGCAAGTACATGTTTTTCCACAAATGTGTACCTGTTTTCATAATCAGTCAGGGACTGACTGAAAAATGCTATTGGCTGTTCATAGTTTTCATTATTTTTCTGTACCAACATTGCAGAGATGTTGTCAATACTTCCAATAGCATATAAAGTGAAATCTTTAGTAAAATCTGGACTGACAAGGGTCGGTGAGGTAGATAATGCCTCTTTGATGGCTTGGAAACTGTCTTTTCCTTCCTTGGTCCATTTGAATTCTCTGTTTTTTCTTAACATTGCTGTTAATGGTTGCTGCAACCTTGCCATATCTGGAATAAACCTTCTGATAAAATTTATCCTTCCTAGAAAACTCTGCAAACCTTTCTTATGATTAGGCAGCGGTAGTTCCAAGATAGCTTGCACACGTTCAGGGTCAATAGTGACTCCTTCCTTTGACACAATGTGTCCTAGCAGTTTACCTTCATGCACTATAAAGATGCTCTTTTTCGGATTTAAAGAAATACCGAACTCTTTGCACCTTTCAAAAACTTGCCTTAGGTGAAGTAAATGATCAGCCGTACATTTACTAAAAATTGTTACATCGTCAAGATATACTAGTAAAAAATCATACAACAGACCTTGAAATGCGTGTTCCATTGCCTTCTGAAATGTTGCACCAGCATTGGACAGCCCAAAAGGCATCCGTTTGTAGGCCATAGTACCCCATTTTGTTGTGAAAGCTGTTTTGAACTGATCAGCTTCATTTACACGCACTTGGTTATAACCAGAATAACCATCCAAAAGAGAAAACCTTTTAGAACCAGCTACCAGCTGAAGAATCTGCTCCATAGAAGGTAGCGGATGACGATCTTTAAGGGATGCCCTGTTGAGATCACGAAAATCTACACACAGCCTGATTTCACCATTCTTTTTTCTTACTGGAACCAAGTTTGACACCCATGATGTGTGCTTGATTGGAAAAATGATACCTCCTTCAACAAGCTTGTTTAATTCTTTGATCATGAGTGGTTCCAGCCTAGGATTTATAGGTCTTTGCTTTTGTCTTACAGGTTTTGAATTTGGATCCAAATCAACTGTATGTTCCACTATCTTGGGATCAAATCCTTTTAAATCAGAATACTGCCAAGCAAAAACCTCTGGAAATTCTTGACACAAACCTTTAAATTGCTGTTTTTCTTCTACTGAACAGACTTTTCCAACTTTTAGAAATTTACCTTCTGCTATTTCCAGCTCTTCAAAATGATCATCTTTCACTTGCATCCCGGTTTTTCCTTTCTTCAGTTGATCATCACTGTTGAAATTGGATTCGAAGGCCACTAATCCTTTTGGCATTTTATTATTCTTTAACTGAATAATCTGATCATCGTACTGCTGTTTCAATTTATTCTGATTTGTAACAGCAAAATGATCTTCTTCTAACAAAAAGGTTAGAATCTGCTCATCACTATCAAAAACCTGCCAGTTGACATCATTATCAGGTATAGATGGCCGTATAACTAACTTCACATGTGCTTGTACTTTCTCTCTTTTGATATCCTCAACTGGATCAAAATGAGCCCCAATAGCGGCTAGTCTATCTGCATATTTATTTTGAGTTCTAGGCACTGAAATAATATTAAAGGCATTGAAATCTTCAATTAAATCCCACACTCTATTTCTGTAGCATTTTAAAGCGTGGTTTTTTGCAATGCTTAGGCCTTTAACCTGATTTACTACTAGCTCACTATCACCATATATTTTTACAAGGCTAATACCACTTTTTCTGGCCCATTCAAGACCAGCTATCAAACCCTTGTACTCAGCTATATTATTCGTACAAGAAAAAGCGAAACGAAAAGTTGAATAATACCTTTCTCCAGAAGGTGATATGAGCATAGCTCCCCCTCCAGCACCATTTTTACTACAAGAACCATCAAAGTACATTTCCCATAGCTCATTTCGCTGATTAGACAATTTTGCATTTCCTTTCTCCAGATTAGGAATCATCGCATCCAGCTCATGAATGACATAATTTCCCATGCTTGCTTCCACAATTTTATCAGAAGGATTGTCAACAATGTTTTCTTCTGCCCACTCTCTTAACAAAACATCAGGAATACTGCTATTCTCATAACTGTCATGAATGACAGCAGCTGGATCACCCACATGCTCAGTATTCTTTTCTGTTACATCTGAAATTATATTTATAGTGCTAGGACAGTATGGTTCTATATGATTTCTAGCCAATCTTTCAGATTTAATGGTAACTTTAGTCCCATAACGGGTCCTAAATAACATATGAGACCAATCAGCAGATAAGTAACCACCTATTTTAGCTGTGAAATCTCGTGAAAGACACATGGCAAAGTATGGGGGTAAATCAATTATGCAAATATCTTGAGGAACAACAAAATTAGGACAAGCATGAAGTGTAAGATTTAACCCCTTAATGACCCCTAGAGTATTTACTGCTGTTTCGTCTAATTGGACAACACCTTTCTCTAAAGGTTGGTATTTAAGTCCTAACTTATCAACAATCTCTTTGGGCATGACGGAACTACTTGCACCACTATCTACCATGCAATTGTGGACTAGCTTATTACCTACAATCACCGTCAAGTAGAAAGGAGGGGGTTTAGGGTCTTTAATTACCTCATTACTTGATATATTGCTGCTGTTTTGCGGGTGATTTGTAAGCACACTACCTTTTGCTGCTGTTGCGGATGTGCTTTCACCTTTTATTTCTTCTAAAGCAACTTGCAACATGTCTTTTTGTCCTGGAATTGCTAGCGTGTCCCATACTAACATATTCACATTTAGTTTCTTCATGCTATCCACGATATTAAATGGTGCAACAAATTTTGCCTTATGGTGATGTTGCTCTATATCACGATCAGCTTGCGTGTGAGGCTGTACTTTTGATACAAGGGGTGGATTTCTTTGTAGTACGTGTATTTGTGGATTGGATGGTTGTGTAACTGCGTCATCCTTGTTATTTGTCTTGACTGGTGTTTGTGCTACACCAGCTACTTTACTAGCTGCATTATTGAGCTCAAAAGCTCTTTTTTTAGTTCTGGTGTAAACAACAGTTACAGGGTCATCCATATTCACACCACAGAATTCCTCCCCTTGCCAATTCAAGAGTCCAGTCTCATTTGGGTGTTGATTTTGATGCGGAACAGTGTTATCATGAGGTATATCTTGTTGGGCCATTGGCGTATTCTGTACCATTAATGCTTGGTTGATCACACCATTTGCACATGTACTTTGGTTATGTGGCTGATTGCATGGAAAACACCACTCATAATCGACAGCAAGATTATTTTGAGCAGGTACTATCTCCTTTGAAGTACTGGCTGTAGCAGGATTATATGGTTGGAATGGCCTTGAATTTACATTTTGTCTATTTCCTTGGTATCCTCCTTGATAATTCTGCTTGTAACCTTGATACCCACCTTGGTTTTGCTGCTGGAAATTACCATTTGGCTGGTAAGGCCTTGGGTTTTGGAATTGTTGCTTTTTCATATTTATCAACTCATTTCTGAATGTTTGCAAAATGCCTTTGATTTCATGCAAATCATTCGGTTGAGCTGACATACCACTTGCAGCTGCTGTTTGCTGTGAATTTGGAGCTGGTAGTGCTGGTGCTGGTGGTATCATTGCTAACGGGACCTCTTGAAGCGGTACCGTAGGCGGTGTAACTGGCATCACAGGAAAAATAGGCATTGGTGGCCTTGGAGCGATCTGACCAGCTTGTATCAAATTATTCTCTGCTCTAACAGCTAGCTGGTAAGCGGTAGGTAATGTAATGCCACCCAATGTCTGGATCATTACAGCAATACTGCTATTAAACGCTCTTAGATAGTATAAGAATGCATGTTCAGTAGTAGGTCTCACTGTCACAGGAATTCTTTCCCAAGTTTTTTGAAATCTGAAATTGAAATCAGAAACTTGCTCATATGGTGCTCTTTGAATGGTGGCCAGCTGCTGAACTAGCGATAGGTGATCAGAATTATCTTTGAAAAATTCACATAATGCTCCACCAAGTTGATCCCAATCTGTTATTGATCCTGCAATTAGTCTTCTGTACCATTCCAAAGCTTTTCCTTTGAAAGACGCAGCTAACAGCCTTACAGCAACATTATCTTCCGTAATATGATGCAAGGCACACAGATTTGCCACATCTTGGATGTGCTCAATAGGGGTAACTTGATCTTCTCCTGAAAAATAAGGTAGGCTTTTGAGGGCTGATACCGGTATATCATCATGCTGAGCCAAATTTAGAGGACTGCCTTGATTGAATGCAGCGAAGGTTCTAGCCATTTGAGCTGGTAAAGTTCTACCTCTTGGAATTTCAACTTGAGCAGCACGAACTCTTGTAGCAGGAGGTGTTGAACGTGCTCTTCTCATATAAACAAGAGTCTCTTGGATCTTTTCAGATTTTTTTTCCCTCTTCTGTGAGGAGACAGCTCTCTATATTGAAAATTCTTTGATCTTCTTGTGTGTCGTTTCATAAAAACGATGCAGCACTGATCTTTCTAATTTATCCAGTAGAGTCGCCAACTATGCTTAAAATTTTTTTAATTTTTTTTTTGCAGGTTTGCACAGTAAAAACCAGCAAAAAAAACAAACAGTATATTATACGGTCCCACCGGGCGTGCCAAAAACTGTTGTCACCAGAATTTGCACCCTCAAAATAAGCGTTTAAACACTTAGAAATTTTGATGAAACATTGGAACAATCACGAGTTTGTGGGTAAACTATTCAGGCGACTGAACCTCCGGATTCTAGGCCGGTTCCTGTATGATGTTATGATATTTCACCTATGGTATGAACTTGTGAGGGAAAGGGAAAGAGAAAATATGAAAATGGAAAAGAACTATCTGAACTAGAAAGGTGATACACCAAGACGAAATGATTTTATGTCTAAAAGCACAATGAAATGACATGCAATTGAGAATACTATTTTGATGAAAAATCTCTGCATAAAAGTGTTTCAGGAGAGGGCTTTTAATGAATAATATCAAAAAGACATGGATCATAATCAATATAATTTCATTAAAATGCACGACTTATGACCTATGCATAGAGGTTTTACTAAGACATATAAGTGCGAAAAATGAGACAGACTTTAGAGGTTCTAGATAGAACACAGAAAAATAACATCAAATCACCTGTATTGCACACAACAATGAGTCCCAAAATAGATTCTGCCAACTGTATTATGCCTTCAAAGGTCGAAAAAACATCACTTCAGAGATACAACTCAGAAAAATGAGTATACAAAGGAGAGTAAGATGTCACAATGATCTATTCTCCCTCCAGAACTGTATCCATCCATCTTTGGTATTACAGTTTTTAGAAAACTAAATACCAAAACTCCTGGTCGAAATCAGGAAAAAAGGCTACAATAAGGGAGTCAAAACCTATCAAAAAAGTTGACTCACAGCTTAACAACTGCACCAAGTCATAACAGAACCTATGACTCACTTTTAACTGCCCTTAAAAGACTCAAAAAATCAACACATGGCCTTAAAAAAGCTAGGACAAAGTCAAGATTCGACCCACAGTCCTAGAAAGACTCAAAAAGCCTTAAATAGACTTTAAAAGAAGCTACTAAGTCTCTAAAAACAAGACTCTAGGACTTAGTCTAAAAGACACATGCTACAATGATTTGTTAATCATAAGATCAACTTAAATTCCCTCTTTTCTCTCCTAAATCCGAAAATAGATTTATTTAATTTAAATTTGCTTAATTTTAATAATAATCAATTGATTTATAATATCATCAATTTGATTATTACTAATTACATTTTAAGTTTTGCAAATTTACATTACAAATTACTCATCAATAAAAGTTAAATAATATAATAATATATTATTTTGGCTAAAATAATACATTATTAAAATAAATGAGTTTATAAATGCATCAAAAGATGATGCCGATATATCTTGGTGTCGGATTTCAAACTTCATAAAATATATGGAAATGTGTTTGTCGGTTTTGAAAAAACCTAAAAACTCCATCTTCATTTGCGTTTTTTTCACTTTATGAAAAGAGGGAAGTCGGCTGGGGTTTGCTTAGAGAGAAACCATTGCTTGCCGTCACCAGTTTGCTGTAGCGTTTGAAAAACCTTGTTAGCTCATTCTCTGTCGTGACTCAGTGCTGGAAACACGAATTTTCTTTCTTGCTTTTGTTCTGGAGTCGCCATGGTTTCTTACGGCTGGAGGTAACGTTTTTATTTTATTTTTTAAAAACGTTTTGCTGTTTGTGAAGCACGATTTTGTGGAGCACGTTCCCCTTCTGAAATACATGCTTCGGTTATATGATGGGGTATTTATAAAATGTTATGAGAAATGCTTTTTGTAACAGCTGCTTTTAAAACCAGTGTTTGAAACATGTTTTTTTGCCTTTATCTGTAGATCTGTGACTGTAAATAACAGATGCGTTTTTTGCAAGGGAATCTGTTCCACTCAATAGCCGTAACCCCTTTACTAGCAATTTCATTTGAGAAAAATAAATTCCTCTTCTACTGAGTCCCTTTCTTGCCTGTAACAACGGATGTAACACTTGATGTTTTTATTGAATGTCTATCATCATTTGGGTTCTCGTTAATTTCTCTTGGCAACTTCTGCATCAAAATGACAGCATTTGGTTTGCTACTGTACTGAGATTTGGCTCCTTTTTTGCATACATAAATGTGAGGCCTCGCCCCGACCCTTCATAGCCTTAGTTGTTATTTTATCATTTTGACACTCACGACTCGAGATGCCGAGACATTATTTGATACTTAGAACATATTATATTATTTCATGTTACTTTTAGATATATTGATGTTTGTCATTTAATGTTTTATGTATATATATGTTGATGTTGATGAGATCGGTAAATGTATGATTGATGCTTTGATTTAAGAGATTTTAAATGTTTAAGAATTAAGTAGGATGGAAGAAACCCTGATTGATGTATGGTTCAATTTATGTGAATTTCTGATACGTATATATGTACATGTGATTTTCGGGACTACTGATGTGTGCAGATAATTTTAGCCGAGGAAACCGACGGAGGAACAGAACTGATCACTATGTGTTAATTTTGGAAACCTTGTTGTTCGTAATTCGCGTATTGTATTGTGAGATGTATGTATGTATCTTTCCATGTTTAGTAAATGTGAATGTCTCATAATTATGTTCTTTTGGTGTCGCTTGACACTCGTAAATTGTTTATGTTCTTGTGTGCTAGCTAGGGTTGCTGTGTAGCCTTTGGACCTAAGTCAGTTTTAGTCAATGTTAGTTGCTAATTGGGTTCTTAATCGAGTTTAGTCGCCCTTAATCCAATTAGTGCTTAATCTTTTTGTTAAGAGTTGTTAGTTGGTCCTAATTATTTCCTGATTTTTGTTTGGCTCTAAACCTATTCCTAAGGCTTTAAAGCATGGAATAATTATACCCAAAGGGTATGGGTATGGGTTAGGGGTCTTTTCCAACCCCTAAGCCCCTTTTGTTGACTTTTGAGATCACTCAAAAAGTCTCATTTTACCTTTGTGCGAAAATTGCAAGTAGTTATCTTGAGTTGCCTTGCCTCACCTCCTTTTAGGGTTTAACCATGGTGTGGGTTGAGTTAGGAGTTTCTAGAATTGTAGGTGGGTGGTTGTAGTTATTGATCCCCTTTGGTGGTTGAGTTGGAGGCTTATTTAGAGGCCTTTGTTGGCCTAGTAGAAGTTGTTACCCAATCTCTACATTTTAGAGAGGAATTCTTGAAGGTGGAAGGAAGGAAAAGAGATACACTACTCAAACTTGTTCATTGCCATTACCTCTTGTGAAGGTAGGAAATTCTCATCTCCTTTATTCAGTTTTTATGTTTGTTTCATGTTCATGTTACCTTGTTGTTGTTTCAAGGTTTGTATGTTTGTGGGTATGTTGCGAAGCTTTGGAAACCATGTCTTTTTTGGTTGTTTTCCTTTCTTGTTTATGTTTGAAATTTTGAGTTTTCCTTACATGGGTGTTTTGGTATTACTCACCCTTGGAGAGGGTAGAAGTGACCAATTTTGGGAAAGGTCTGTTTAGTTGGACTCCAACCTGTGTAGAGTCTCTTCTCAGGATGAGAAGAGGGATAAAGGGTAGGGTGTTATGGGCCCCTACCCGTCAGCACAAACCTGGTATGAGTATGGCAAGTTTAAATGAAAGAACAGAAGTTCTTGGTTATTAGCCCCGATTGGGCATCTGAATGGGTGTTGTGCTTGACTTCTCCTGGTTGGAAGAATCCACCTTTCCCTAGTTTTGATTCATTGTGAATCCTATTGTGTAAACCATGTATGATTATGCATATTTGATTTTCTCTTGGTTATGCTTGGTTGTCACCTGATCAGATATTTGTTCCCTCCATGGTTCTAGAATGAGTTGCAGAAAAACATTATAAATCCCTTGATTAGGGTCATGAAGAAAATTTGATTAAATTGTTGAAATTTGGGATTGAGATCCTATTGTAAATTGTATTTTAAACCTTGTTGTAATTGGCTACGAAGCCGGGTTTTCTTCCTGATTCTTTCTCGGCTGAGCCTTTGAATCAAGTTTGCCAATAAAATTGGTGTTTGAGCATACTTGGTTATCATGTGATTCAATTATGATTTAAATTTAGATATATGCACATCAAAATAGGATGGAATTGATGTTGATTAAATTTGGCAAAAATCTTAAGGTTTCTTGTATGATTGAAAATGAAAGTTACGATCTTGCATGTAGATTCAGTTTTCATGATGATTTAAATCAAATAATTATTGCACGATTGAACAAAATGAATAATTCAAATCTTTTAGTATATTAAGTTGTAACAAGTCCTTATGAATTTGCTTTGAAAAGAAAAATAAAAATCCCCTCTTGATTAATAAATCAATTTCAAAGTTTATACTTAGAAAAATAAAGCAAAAAAAAAAGTATTCCAAGAGAGTGAAAACTCTCTGGATTTTGTATGAAGGAGCAATTTAATCCCACCTCTTTGCAACATTCCCTCATTATACCTTTTGTTTTTTTTAAATTAAGTTTTAAAATTAAAAAAAAACAATATTGAAATATCCTATTCTACCTAATAATCTTTTTGTCTTAATTTCTTCCCATCTTCCCATGGGCGTTACTTTTGGGCAATGCAAAAAATAAAAATAAACAAAATGATATCTTTAAAGTTTTAGTGGCAAGTCAAGATGTACTGGGGGTGTGTGACGTCACCCTGCCCCCCCCCCATGTCCCATCACCTCCTTCACTGTCTGTTTGGGCGTTCATCTTTTTGTGGGGGTAAAGAATTAAGTTTTGTTAGCAAGCAAGTTTCTTGCTTTTTCCTTCACCTACCGCCTGGGTCGCATGAGAGGACTGGGAGGGGAGTGCTATGTCAGCGCCTCCCTTGGGCAGAGCGTTGTCCCAAGGACAGCGCTTGGGAAGCACTCCTTGGGAAGCGCTTGCCCAAGGGTAGGGTGGGCATAGGGGTGTAGGGGAAGACAGTTAGTAGGGTAGGATTAATGTTAGAGTTAAGTTTAGTTAAGATATTTTAGTGTTAAGTTGGTTTAGTTTAGTTTTAGTATGTTTGTTAGTTTATGTAATTTATTTTGTTTTGGGTAATTATTAGTATATTAGTTTCTTGAATTTATATTTTAGTTAAATTAAGTTAGTAGAATTTAAGAATTAGTTTAAAATGATAGTTGTTTCTTTTAGTTAATTCTAGTATTAGATTTATTAGTATTAATATTAAGTTTTAGATTTAGTTAGTGTTAGTTTTAATTATTTAGTTGTTTAATTAGGGTTGTTTAAATTTTAATTTTTATATATATTTTTTATGTAGTTATATTAGTATTAACATGTTTTATTACTTATCATTATACTAATTGTGGAGTGAGTCAAGCTAGATGTTGAATAATTTAGTTTGATTAACTTAGTTTTAATTATTAAGTAATAGTTTTAATTAGTAGTTTTAAATTCGTGTTAGTGTAGGATAAGATTAGTATATGTTTAAGTTACTTATCAATTATGTTTGTTTAATTGTTAATTGTTTTAAGTTATTTGTTTTAAAATTTAATATAAATTTAGTAGTAATTTTATACATTTAAAGTTTTAGAAACTTATTGTGATCTATTATCTTGCTTTATTACGTTAGTATATGTTAGACAAAGAGAAAATGATAAATCATTTTTCTTTATCAACTAGTCATATTTAAGTGTAATTTATATTGTTAATATCTTTAGAAATGTTTAATTCTTAATAGTATTATGGGTTTAAATAAAATTGAGATTTGAGTGAAGTTCATTAAAGTATATACATATATGTATAGGTAGACGCAATATTCCTTTTAATAAGTCCTTGTTTAGATATTTCAATTTATTTTAACTGTACTCATTTAGATTGTTATTTAAATAATTTTAGAATGTTGTTGTGAAGTTAACACAATAACGTGACTATGATCGATATCAATCTTATAACAAAAGATTAAAAATCTTAATGATGTAATCATCCTCATGTTTACAATCTTAAGACGTAATGTAGAGAACCTTTACTAAAACTTTTATCAATCATTTCAAGCTTAGAGCATGTTTAATTATTAATTATTATTCAAAAAAAAAAAAAACAAATTTGTGTGTTTTTGCCCTCGTAGTTTGGGCATGACAATAAATTTGTTACTTTCGTCTTATTTCAGGCTGTAGCTTGTGTTCTAAAAAACACTTGACACATAGGGTTTTACTGTGCTTAACTGTACTCATTTAGATTGTTATTTAAATAATTTTAGAATGTTGTTGTGAAGTTAACACAATAACGTGACTATGATCGATATCAATCTTATAACAAAAGATTAAAAATCTTAATGATGTAATCATCCTCATGTTTACAATCTTAAGACGTAATGTAGAGAACCTGTACTAAAACTTTTATCAATCATTTCAAGCTTAGAGCATGTTTAATTATTAATTATTATTCAAAAAAAAAAAAAACAAATTTGTGTGTTTTTGCCCTCGTAGTTTGGGCATGACAATAAATTTGTTACTTTCGTCTTATTTCAGGCTGTAGCTTGTGTTCTAAAAAACACTTGACACATAGGGTTTTACTGTGCTTACCATTTGCCCTTATGTGCTAAAAGGGTTCTCTATTGTGTTCCAGTCTTATTACTTCTTTTGCACCCTTAGCTTCAAACTGGTATATATAACCATTTAGCTGTAGTTATTTTATTCATTCACGCATACTGTAGCAGATTCGAGCAGCAAAACTTGATATGGCTTGATAAACAATTTTTGTTTAACTGCTGGCACGATTTGATGTGTTCAAATTTCATCATTTCCTTTTCCGGATTATTACTTTTATGCAATGAAAAACACTTCTTACTGCTGTCTAATAAGAGTTTTGTAACACAATCTGGGCATTTCTTACCTTAAAGATGCCATTTTTATGAAAGAAAACATGTGTTTGCTAATCTGATTTCTGTATGTGTTTGACTGAATGCTCGTCTTTTATCATGCTTTGTGTACTAATCTTGCAGATTCTGTTACGAGTACCTGAGAGAAATGCCAGAAAAATACATTGTTGATCTGTATATTAAATGAGATTTTCTCTTTAAATTCCACATTGATTCAAGCATGCTGTAATCATTTGATTTCTTTCGTCTGATATGAGCTTTAAAACATTCCACAGTAATAGTGATAAAGTATGTGTGCATATCTTCGTGCTTGTTACTCCCTTTTCAGTTTAGAATGCTTCTGTTGTTTCTCTGTAACTGCTGGTAACTGTTGTGTTGGATTTTCTGGAAGATATCATGGTCTGCAATATAGATTCCTTGTGTCTGTTATGTAGACACGCAAGAATTTTCTCTGCAACTATAGCTCCCTGCATTCCCTTGCATTGTATTACTTAAAGAGTCGTTCCTATTTACTTACAGCATATGCACAAACAATAAATAGAACATTTTATGATGTTCGAGCACGGGCTCGTGACAGTCATAATCCATTCCATATTGTATTTTGCAGTTATTTCTTATAAACTGAACATACCTATGTTTGATTATAATGAAAGGTTTCGTATCAAAATAATACGTCCCTTTCTAAAACATTATGCTTTGCATCTTTTGTATGTATTCAGAATAGGAGAAATGTAACATGTGCAAGAATGTAGTTGTAGGTAACTAGTTATTGCTTAGATCAAAAAGATCTAACCCCACCTTTTTCACCTGCAGGGGAATGATGAACCAGGAGCTTTACCAGATCGAGAGCTGTACCACGGGCGACAATGTAACAACAAAACATCTAACCAGTCAAAGTTTGAAAGGCAATGACTGGTCATCTCTGACTTTCTCCCATATGTTTCATTTTTTTTGTTTTGAGTACATATGAAAGATAGCAATTGTTTTCACGACTTGTGTGAAATACTTTGCCTCCAACATTTCATTATTTTTGGTAAAATATCAATTGTATATTCAAGAGACGAAAAATACAAGGACATTTATATTCTTTCAAATATCAAAATGAAATGTGATTTTATCAAAATAAAATTTTTCATGTCAGAATTTTAACATGTGTTAAAATTAATCAACAATTCTTTCATTAAATCAACGGCTATGTTCAACTTAAAATTTAGGGCAAAATTTGGGCTGTAACAGACTGAAAGTTTTGCACCTACATAACTGTAAAACTAATTATTTAAACTGTCTTTGGCTATTTATTCATGAGACGTAGATTGATGAAGTACAAATACTGCTTTGGTAAAACTTTTGGTTTAGTGGAGTGGTCTCTAAAATGGATAAACAATCAAACAATAGGCTCTTACTTACATTTTTAAGTTATAACTCTTGCAGAAATAATAAACAACCTATCGGAAATAGTTCGATTAGTTCAATAAGATTGTAAATGTGCAGGTGGCTTAGAATTAAAAAAACAAGTCTGCCTGTTTTCTCCAGTGAAGTGTTAGAGAAATTTGGTTCTTCTCAAGTTCAGTCATACTTAAACTACACCGAAACTTGCACAATATGAGATCACAATGCTCATTTGATTCTACATTTCCATGATTGCTACTGTCAGAGAAAGCTAGAACGATGTAGCAAATAAGTGCTAATCAAGAATCCTTCATATCAGAACTATGTTAATTAAAGAATTCAAGTCTCCATTTTGTTGCTAATGAAGTGTTGAGAAATGTGATTTGTCTATGGCTTAGTCATGCGTAAAATGTTGGGCAACTTATAAAATCAGATCCCTCAATGCTGATTTACTAATATTTCTATACTTTGTGATTGTCCTCATTAGAGAAAGCTGGAAGGATGTAGCAAAATAAATTGCTTGAATAACACTTAATGTTAGGAATCCTCCAAATTGTTAGTTACTATAGTTATGTTACACGCTTAAGGATTTTGGTTGTTAAATGGTCCATGGATTCCTAAGATGCCTGGTAGAGTATTGGTTGAGAAGGACCCGACTTTCATCAAATCTGCATTTGGAAGTTTCAAATGGATGAGCTTGAATTCAATTTATTTTAAAATTTAATGTAAAGAAACTAGCTAAAATTGATGTTTGGATTAGATTCAAGATGACTTCCTTACACGGACTTGCAATATTTGTCATGTTAGACCTCTACCCTATATTCTCTTTCCCATAGGTAGGGGAAAGAAAATTATTAAATTATAACTATATTGGGCCAGAATTCCCTCATTAAGGGAGCGCTAGTTTTGATGTTCCCTTCTTTAAACTAACATAATCAAGAAGACCTTAAGGCTATTCATAAGGGATTAATGGTAATTCTTTATTTAAGGGGAAACTTAAGGTGTTGCTTTAGTTTGGGTTCAAGAATGATCTCTTGTTTTATTAGGGAGCAAACTTTAAAGGCCGTAACCACAACAAAGTTATGGTATATGGTAGCTAGTATCAGTTAGTTGTAAAGACATTTAGCTTCACAAGCTACTTGCGAGGATATTTGATCAAGAGTTGGAATCCTTAGTCATTTTCTGTGATAATTAGCTGTGCCAAACTCTCAGACAATTTAATGTTTCATGACACGTCTGTGCACATGGAGATCATATAGCACTTCATTTTTAAGATAGGATTCAGAAGAGAGCAGTGAAATCTCAGTACATTTCTAAAAATCAATAAGGGATTGATATTTTGATCAAACCCTTAGAAAAAGGCAAGTTTGAGGCTTTTAAAGATAAACATGGATTGGTGAACATTTCCTTCCTTGCTAAGAGGGAGTGTTGAGCTCTTAGCTCAGTTAAAAACTTTTGCACAAGTTCAGTGTGGACATGCAAGGAAAAGTTATTTGTGCTAGTCTACTTTGTATTTCACTATGTAGTATTGTGCGGTCTTCATACCATTGTCTCATTGCGAATGGGGACTTCTTTTTGCCTGGAAACAGGAATAGGTGTTTTAGTTTTCTTTATTTTAGTGGGAGTTTTGCAAGTCTGTAGGTTAGAGAGATAAGCTTGAACAACTTTTATCCACTTAAGATTCAAGCCAGTTGAGAAAAGTGAGTTGTGAGTGAGATGAATAATTCTGAAAGGATTGATTGAATGAGCATTTACTTTGTTTGGGATTTAGTGTGGGGAAAGTGCAGTCAAAGTCCTTATGGACTTTACTAGCGTTTTATGATTTGTTGAGTGCTGCTATGACATTTATTTTATTAAGGCACCAAACTGCCTTAAGTAAAATCTCGGAAGGATCCATCAGTTTATGCAGCTTTGTCTTTTTTCATTTTCAAGGCCACTAAAAAGTTTGTAAATCATCATATGAGAATCTTGTAGAAAAATTTATGATGCCTTATGTATGTGTATAAGTATTTAAATATTGTAAACAGACACTAAATGTTCATTGACAATAACCATTAGATCGCTTGCATGTAGTTTTTGTCCATAATCGAGCTTAAGGCATATATGCTAAGGTTCTATAACATGTCCTGCATATGATGTCCACTCTCATACTGGGTCTTTTTGGTGTCTTTCATTGTACATGCTTAACAAAATTGTATGTGCCAAAATCTTGTACAATTCTACACAGATTCCATATTCTTAAATTTATTTGAAATTCAAACAAATTGTTTACTTTGCAACAATCTTTAGTTAACGTTAAAAAGATTCATAAGCACAAAACAGACAGTGTAGAGACAAATCATACATGAAAAATTATGCATTTGGCTATTTGTGCACCATTGGAAACTGTAGCAAATCACATGATTTCTGTTTTTTATTGTGTTGTGATACACCAGTGCATCTTTGGCAGGGACTATAGCTGTTTCACAGCCCTTACTAGTGACTGCATCTTCTCTTCCAACTCTACAGTAGACCTATAATTTTCAGAGTCAAATTTCCCAAACTTAATAAATGATAAGCAACATAAGTGAATTGAAGATGAATATATCCTTTCATAGATGGAAGTAAAAATGTACTGGAAGAAATGAATAATGTTTTAGAAAATAAATGTCCCATAAGACTCTCATATTTATATGGTAACAAATATTGCAAACTATATTAGCATGCTCTTGCTAGGTGTCATTAGGAATTTTCTCCCAAGAATGTTCTGCAGCCCTTGTTAGTTAAGTTTACGACCTTCACTTCCAACTCTTCTGTAAGCCCTGAGTTTTAAGATTTAAACTTCCCAAATCATATGATTACAAACTATAGGTTTTTGACATTAGCGATTCTAGAAGCAGATATGTGAGTTAATGATAATTATGAATATATGCTTTCACAAATGGATTGGAGGAAATGAACAATGTGCTAGAAAGTAAATGTTCCAAAGGAATGTCATTAAAATGGTAATAAATGCTCAAGCTATTCCATAGGATTCAGAAATAAATAATGTTCTCCTGAGAATATTAATCATCCTAAGAATCTTAGTCATAGTTATGTTACTATGTGGACTAAGAATATTTCTCGTTTGAACTTTCATTAATTTTTTCAAGTAGAAACATACCCAGCTCATTATCAATTTTGGGGACATAATTTTAGAAATGGCACACACAAATTGAAAATGAACAAATCAAATCAGACATATTTGTTCAACTAAAAGTGAATTTGAAAAAATTATAAAACAAAATTTATGTCATCAAGAATCAGCTCTTATACTATTTTACGATTTTGAAGGCATTATGAAGAAATAAAAGATCGGTGTGTTCAATCACAAATGGATGTAAAGATGAATTAGATGAACTGAAGAGCTATAATGGAAGTACAACAGATAATGAATGTACAGACCACAGAGAAGCAGTGTCTTATCTCTCTAAGATCTTGTTTCTATAAGATCTCATCCACAAGGATCTGCTAGTTATCCATCTCAGTGATGAGTAAACACTGGAACTTTTTCATGCAAATGTACAAGAATCTCATATATCTTATTGTTTAATCGCATTTCATAAAAATAACTCAACGTTTTAACAGTTACCAAAGTGCCAAGCTCATCTTTCAATGAAATGTTTTTGTTGAACTTGGCATTTGCAACCTTATGTCACATCTTAATGGAGATGCGTGTTTGTCAACAGTTTCAACATATTTCTGTCTTCAAACATATTTTGGATGGGTGTAATAAACCTCCTGAATACTGCATCACAGGTTCCTGTTAGTACCCATATTGTCACAATTTCAAAACTTCAAGTTCAGAGTTTTTGAACCACTTCTAACTGAAGTTCGAAGTAGTTCAAAGTGGTTCGATAGTTCAAGGCAGTTTGAAATGCAGAATGGCTAGCTCAGGAAAGCTCAGAATTTTGCCAGAATTCATAATTCAGTTTCAGTCAGCCCAACAGTTCAAAAGATGCGAAAGTGCATATCAAGATGAAGACTTGGTTCGATGGATTCAATTGCAAGACTTCCATAGTGCAGAAACTATTATATGCAGTATCAGCCTTCATAGGAAGTTTCATGGATACAGAATTCAGTTTGGGTGTTTGGTGTTACTATTGTCAGATTATAAATGTGGTGGTATTTAATTAAAGAAGGACCATCCATCAAAAAGAAGAAGAACAAGTTGGCACCTCCCTTGAAGACAACAGAATTTTCTCTTGAGTTTGGCAGATGTATGGCCATTGAATCACATTAAATTAATTGTTACACATGTTGATTCTCATCAGCTATTGATTTATGGTAAGGTTTATGTGTAATCTCCTTGCATTGTCATATAAGAATCTCATAAAGGAGACCTGCGGGCATGAACTGTAGAGCCTATCATTCAGAGGAACGCAAGCTTATTCCTGAAAATGACCAAAGATTGATGACACCTTCGCATATTCCAAGACCACCAGGAAAGTCCCAAAGTAGAGCATCAGCAATGCCTCATACCAGAGCTGCAAAATCCTCAAGTGTTGCACGAGGAACAGATCGTTCTTCAGCAAGACAACTAAATGGGCAATCAGCAATATTTTCATATTCATCTGTTGCAGTCGACACTTCTCGGAGGAAAGGATCTCAAAGATCAGTATCCGTTGATTCCACTTGAGCATCAATATGCCGGCAGTCAATTTCTCACCCTCAAGGTGTCAGTAGCCAACTCTCGGGCTGCTCTTCGTCCTCAAAACGATGGCAGTGACATTATACGTTTCTGTTCAACGGGTACATAATATAGCAAATGCGTCATACATTAAAGTACTTTTAGCAAATACCATTCATTTTAATGACCGTCAATCATAATCATTCATGATTATTTGGTCATGTAACAGTGCTGGCCCTTTGTACATAAATGTATCCAAGATATTGCCCACTGTGTCAAGAATCAGAGGGAAATAGGATTTTTTTGGGTAAATCCATGCATGCAATGTTTAGTTGCTCCAGCTTATCAAATATCAAGTCTCCAAACCCGAGCTACATTTCAAATTGTTGGCAACATCATATATAAGCCATGGGCATATGAACAGTTTAACACACGTCGAGGCTAGCAAAGTCGGTGACGAGAATGATACCAAAGGAATGAAGAACTAGTAATGAATGCTGTCACCAATACTCAGAGTTAGGAATCAGCGGCATATATGTTGTGAAGTATACATGCAAGGTATTTGAGGATGAATACTAAGATAAGCCCGCGGTTCTTATATGTAGATTTTGAGTTTGATAACGTTCAAACATTGTCGAGAGTAAGAATTGCAATAGAATTCTGTATGTACCCAATGATAAATATCCAAGCCTATGCCAACAAATGTTTCAGACACGACTTTCATCCAAGCATTTCAGCGACAGATATGTAGATTATATACATTGTTTGTTAAGCATGATAGTCATGAGAGCGGCTCAACAGTAAAGGGGGCACTCTCCATATGCCCAACACATGTATTCCTCTCTTATATATGTTCCTCGATACGGGAAGATGCCGTGGGTGATAATAAATCATACCAGAATATACAGTTATGTGAAAAAGTTGTGGTGCTAAGTTCATGTGCAGATATGAAGAATGAGTTCTATCATAAATGTGGATGCATCCAAATCTCAATGATACAATCTAATTCAGTGGAGTCTCCAGAACAGTTATAACAGACAGGCCGTGAGCTATTTTGATAAAATACATCGCTAGTGACAAGTGTTTACTATTTAAAAGAGTCTACCGCAAAAGTACCCCGATGAATTAGTAGGAAATGAATATATTACATATTCATTCAAATATATTATATATTGTGTCAAAACATATTCCCGCGTGCCCCAGGACTCCATTTAGAATGGGAAAGGTGATATATTATATTTCAATCTTAATGACATATGTCATCAGATTTGTTACCTAACATTTGATTAGGAGTAAAACATTACAATCAAGGGAGATTGGAAATAAAAGAGGAAGAGAAGATCAACAACAGTTCCAAGAATCAATTATGAAACTGAAAGGTCACGGGAAGGAGAAAGATTAAATAAGTGAACAGCAGAGTAACAGGGTTCCACTTTTTCTTTTGGTAGCTACAGACTGTGTGCTGTTGGCAGGGGGAGATTTTTCAATTCTGAGGGAAAAGAATGCAGACTTTGGAGCTGTAGCAGAACAGAGCTTTACTTGCTAAACTTTGTGTTAGTAATTAAAGAGGAATTTGATTTTGAAATGTAATGTAGGGGAGATGGTTTTCATTTTCTGATGCATGTGTAATAGGATCTTTGTAGTCTTTTACATCTTAAAGAGGGGAGGTTTGAAAGATATCTGCAAATTAGAACTTTGAGTCTATGTAGTTCTTTCCACTGATGGTTATGCTGCTGTAACTTTCAATTTTCTTTAAGCGCATCAAATGTGCTATTTTCTGAACGCATTTGATATCAGGATCTTCTGGAAGCTTTGATTTGTCTTTTCTCAAGAAGATGGAAATTGTTCTTTGACTTTTGTCCTTTGTAATGCAGTGTACAGCATGTTAACTTTGTGTAATCTGTTTTATTCTGTTTCCTTTCTTTTTAGTTCTTAGGTTTTGCGTCTATTCTGTGTTTACGGATAGATGCTTGTTATCCTTTTGTGCTTTCTGGTCAAAAGTACCTATAATTAATTCATTGTAAACCTTGCACGGGGAGCTGTACCCGATAAAATTCAGAGGAAGGTTATATAATAACCTATCCAACGGTTGGTGCTAGTTTGTCCTTTCATTTGGGCATTCAGGGTCAGATTTGCACGCATTTCCTCGAAGGACAATCTGTTCACTAACAGTTCCCAATCTGGGTAGGTCATGTGAAAATTGTTTCTAGTTATTGAATTTCCATTCTTCAATGAGCCCAAACATTGTAGTTAGTAGAACTTTCACTACAACAGGTGCAAGTCATGTATTGACACTAATTGGAGTCATGTACAGATACATTATCAATTAGCTCAGTATCCTCTGCATTTTCCATTGTCTGCGTGTCATTTGATAGAGAAATGCAAGGGGGCTTGATGTTTTCAACCGTGCAGTCTGGAATTAGAAAGAGAAACAAGAGGGGAGACAGTCTCATCGGGCTGCGGATAAGCACCACTAACCAAAGTTTGCTGTAGTCATCCTTTTGGACATGGAGCCACTTAAGAAGAAACACACCAAATCAATAACCACATGTATGTCCAAAGTTGGAGACTGACATGAGGAAAGCAAAGATAATGGCCTCAATGCCTGCATGGCAAAGTTGGGAAGATAGTACAAGCATTGGGATCACCTGAATCTTGGATATAGCATCAGCCAAAGCTTCATCACCTAAAACAAAAGCTTGATCTGGAATATGCATCTTATGGTTCATTCTTGAGACAAGAATAATATCAAGAAGCCCAATAAGTGCAGAAACTACCTGCATTGCAGATGATATTAATTAGTGATATACATGTCATAAGTGACAATTTCACCAATTCTCATGCCTTCCTGAAATAATAGCTTTAGATAAAGATTTTTTAAAAAAAGTTGTAAACAAAAGAATTATCTCCATTTGCTAGTATAGTTTCCATATGAAATTAAAAATAAAACTGATTGAAAAAATATGTGGGATATAAGTATAATCCAACATAAGGATTGATGAAAAGAATGAAATAAACATAATGTACTTGAATGACCAGATTAGGACAGTGGGATATGTGGGACATAAGTATAATCCAACATTAGGATTGATGAAAATAATGAAATAAATATGATGTACATGAATGACCAGATTAGGACGGTGGGACTAAAAGCATTGACCTGACTCAGGACATGGCAATAAAACAGCAAGACAAAGCAGGACTCTGCATAAATTTGACAGGACTTGGCTCAACCCGGCAACACCCATGGCTCGGATACTTCCTAACAAGTCTTGGCCAGTCTGGAAACTATGCTTAAAAGTACAGCTAGTCACAATAGCAAGGGTGAACCTAAATTAACTCTTAACTTCTAACAGAAAATAGAGGTCATGAACAAAATGCACACAACAAAAAATTAGAACACGAAGTCATCAACCCAAAATTGGTAAACCCGGAATGAGATACAAAAGATGTTCCATGTGACAAACATTATAAAGAGTCAACTGAAAGGAAGAACCCTCACTAAAAAAGATAAAGCGGATATAGACCATGGCTAGAGATTAAAGATGGCCCTGATATGTTGGAATGCAGAATAAAGAAATATATTACAGAAAAAATAGTGATGTATTGGTAGTTTCATTTTGTAAAATAGTTAGCTCATTATAAGTAAATAGATAGATTGATTTGTTTCTAGGAAGAAAGTCACATGCTTCGGAGGCGATTTTTTTTCCTATTGCATGAATACCAACACTCCACATGTTTTCTCACTTGCAAACTCAACATTCAAACTCACTCAAGAATGTAAAAGCTGTAATTTAAAAACATGTTTCAGAATTTAGATTTTTAAGCTTTAAAATTTGAACTATACAAACATTTTGCACCTTAGGCTAACAGTTTTTCCACGCCATCCTTAGCAAATGATGCATGATTGTTTTCTAAAATCTTAGGCAACCAGCCATAGTAATCCTCCATATCATTGTGTATCTGATCACCTTAGAAACTAATTGATGCAATCACTTGTTCTTCTATTTCCTAAATTGCATGAATATATAAAGATCTACAAGCTATGTGACAAGTTTGAAATTAGGTATCTAGCTCTATAGGGTGAAGGTTGGATCCTCTTAAGTAGGGTATACACCAATACAAAACAAAGTTTCCATGGGAATGGAGTTCACTAGGTTCAATGATAGATAAGATAAATTTATTAATGTCCAACAGGAGACCAATCAAAGGGTCTAAGGGATTGCTAGAAATAGAGAAGCAACCCGATACGAAGTAGGACCACCAAATGGTGTGTGTAGTTAGATAGAGCAAAAAGTAAAGAACCAAAGAACCAAAGCAAGTGAGAGGCAACAAATGAAGCAAACCCACAAAGTAGCTCGTTTGATCCACTGGGAAAAAAACAAGAATTGACAGATTGGCCATAAGATAGGAAATCCCAAGCCGTCTCTAAGAACTCCTGATGACGCAAGTAGAAGAGAGTTGTTTATGAGTGGATGCAGATCTATGCGGTCCGACAACCCTCAGAGGGCTAGACTTGGGATCCAACGCTTTCTTGGTACCCCGTATGAGGGAGACCATCGTGAAAAATGAGGCGATGATCTGGTCAGAATGTGATCTCTAGGGGAGGAGCCGCTATAGGGTGTGGTCACAGAGCCTCCATGTCTCTTGGAGGTAGAGTGAGAGGCAGCTCCAATCCATATACATGAAGAAGGTTGTGAGAGACTGAGCTTACCTAAACAAGTAGTAGAATTTCCCTCTAATCTCGTAGTAGATAGGACGGTGGAAAATGAAGTGTCTCCATCTTAGCCACACCCAAGTCACAAAGATGACAAATCTTATGCTTCATAGTCAAATGGCAATCATTCTAAATCTAGAGCCAATGGGAACCGACCCTGAAAGAACCAAGAGAGATACATAGAGCATGGAACCAACCATGGGACAAGTACGCAAAGCGCACAATACCCCCGTTTTGTAATTGGAGAAAATGCTCTGTGTAGAATGCCATCCTAGGACGAACCCCCTCGAGGGGACAGATCCGTGTCTTAGACTTATACCTTGTTCGATTTTTTTGTTCTTACAATGCTTTAAGTGGTAACTTTAGTATTACTATTTCTAAATATATATTTATATATGTTGAAATATATGCAATCATGGCGACATGGATCAAGATTACACACACACACACACATACCAGTGAATTGATATTAATATTTGATTTGCATTGAGAATATTGCAACCTTATGGTATTACTTTAATTTATGAATTATGTCTGTTTCCTTAATGAAAATTTAATTTCATTTGGAAACACGTTTGTGCAAAAGGCATATTACCATGATTGGGCCACAATATAGTATAAACAGCAAGGAGTATTAGAGGAATGAAATTTGGAATTCAATTGGGAAATATCTCTTTCTAGCCACATCAAGGCTTAGGTGGCACAATGAAATGAATATATAATTTCATATGAAACTCTTCTCGTTTCATGAATACTTATGCTATATGATGGTTTTATACTCCATAAGCCACAATGGGTAGTTGCAAGATTATAGGCCGTTTCATATAAGGTTAAGAGAAATTTTCAACCATGACTAGTGATTACGGGTTATGTCAACCTTCATTGAAATTACAATAAATCAAATGCATTGGAAATTAAGGAAAATGAAATGAGCTTATTGGAAAGTAATTTGGCATATATAAAAAGAAATGATCTTCTTAAAATGCCTTGTGCATGGAGGAGGGAAGAGATTGGAAAGAAGGAAATGTTCTTTTTCTAGAAATGCATTTAGCATTGAGAGCTTTAACTATTAAGGAATCAATATATATTTCTAACCATCAAAGACACACACGATAGGAAGGGAAGTCATAGCAAATGAAACCTGTATTTATTGGAAGTAATACAACAGCCTATGGAAGAAACTCTGCATTCCAATCTATGCATGAAACACACTTTTCTTTCTGTGAATTTTATCTAATTCATTAGGGAACTTGAATGGTTTAAAACCTGATATTCTTATAAGATATTGAGGGTGAATCTTATGCTTTGTGGTACATATTTGAAAACTAAATTCCTCAAAAGTTGGAAATATAATTTCTTGTTGAAAGAAATAGATAAATGGGTATCTTTTCCTGTCTATTATTACGGCATACCTCAAACCAATTCTTTATAGAAAGAAGAATACAAGTTAATAACAGAAAAGACTTGCCTATGCTATCAGTGGAAAACATAGGAAACACCTTTAAGGTAAATGTCCAATTGTTGATTTGTTCCAGTAAGAATTGCTTCTAAAAATGGCTTGAAAATCTAGAAATCAACCTTAGCCAAATATTTTCTTCTACTAAATCCTTCATGGCTTGTTTAGAGAAAGTTGTGACTGGTCTCTGTGCAAACACAATGCTCATTTCCTTGATTTTCAGACCAGTCAGCTAGTTTAAAAAAATTAATTCTAGTTCCTCTTATACTTGAACTTGACTGGTAGCAGTAACTGAAGTGTAGAGAGTTTTTGGTAAGGCGATAATTATATACAAGCATGAGTAGTGCGGATATGACAGCATACTCATGAGAGTATGAAATGCTAGAAATACCATAAACTTTATACAAACCAAATATGGTTACCATTAAAGGGAAAGACAAGGGTTTAGCATATGTTCATGCTAATGAAATTGTGGAACTTATATCAGAAAATTGATTGGTTAGACAACCGAGACTGATAAAAAAGGATACTGCTGGCAATATTAGGACTGACATAAACATATTCCAAATTGGAACGTTGTATGAGAACTGATTGTAGTAATTTAACTTGAATGATCAGAGAGCTGATTGAATAGATTCATTTTTTTATATTAACAGATAAAAATGGAGCAAGCAACTACACGCGCATGCTTGTAAGGGTGCAGATCTAGTTCCCTAACAAGTATATGATTTTAAGGGGGGCGTTTTGTACAACTCTATGCCCATCAGTGTTGAGTAAACTACAATTGCATAGTGTGAACAACAACTAAAAGAAATATCCAAGACAGAATGGGTAATCATGTTGGGTTCTAAAGACAAGTAATTAAACCATTTTAGGTACATGCGGATTATCTAAATATTACAAATCCATTTTATGCTAGTCACAGTTTAAAAGTGAATCTGTTAATTCTGCTATAAATGTTAGAGAAGTGTAAAAGTTTATAGGATCTCTGATAGAAATATACCGATATCTTCTTTTAATATTAAAGACAAGATACTGAAATATAATTCTTATTGATGACTGAATTAAATTTACACTTCTGTTATATGAGAGTTATATTCTTATATGAATACTCAAAGTACTCTATAATATCTTTTACTTTCAAATTGTATCTTATACTATATAACCGAATTGTATATAAACAAATTGTGCCTTGGAGTTGATCGCTGCTGAGACTAATGCATTACCTTTTGATTGATGATTGTCTTCCAGCGAATGATCTGTTATATATATTGGAAAGTAAAGTCTCATGTCCCTGTAGGGACATGACTCTACCTTGCCAAAGGCCACGTAGAGTCATGGCCCTACTGGGCCATGAACTTGATTAGTTAAGCCGGAAGATATATGATTAACATATCTGATAAAGAGACATCGATTCACAATGTACACCATATATATATATATATGTATGCATATATATTACAAGGATTAATTTAAGTATATGAGGATTATCATAAAATACACACACACACACACACATATATATATATTACAAGGATTAATTTAAGTATATGAGGATTATCATAAAATACATAACGGTGAGAATGTACACTTTAATATATGCAGTCTCTCTCTCACTTCTGACCCTCTTTCTGCTGGACGCCCTTTCCTCACTGATCAGCTTGGTATCTCTGACATCACTTTGGATAAATGCTGGTTTTGTCTAGGAGATGCCCTCTTCATCCGGTTTTTCTCATTTTTTAGAGGCTTCGTGCTCTTAGAGCGGAGAGAAAGTTGTTCTCTCTCCCCTCTAAAATTTTTCTTGATGAAGATCTCACGAAGGCACACGTAACAGAGCTGAAACATGCTCGACAGATTGTAGTAGAAGTTAGACAAGCTGGAAATGGGCTGTTATTAGGAACCTTAGAATAGTTGTTTGTGATTCCCCTCCTAGCGGATGGGAAGTGAGATAGACCTCCAAGATCGCATGACGGTTTCGACAACAGTTTGACAAGAGGAAGCCCTCTTTCTCTCTTCTTGTCAACTGCTGGAATGGTAATGGCTCTTTATGGTCATTACTTGGTCTCTTTCACGATGCGGTGATGTCTGTTGATATTTTGGCCATCACGGAGACCTACGAGAGTCCCATGTGCCCTCTTCCAGGATATATTGGGTACTAGTGGTTGTCAGTATGTAGAGAGGAGGTTCGTACTTTTGGTGGGGTTGGCGGATTCGGGGGTGTTTCTTGTTTGATTAGGGATGATATTTTCAGTTCTACCTTAGTGGTTCACTCCAATGCCTTTGCCAGATTCATATGGGTCTGTACTAGTCATAGGAATCACCGACAGAGGGACATCTTTATTGCTGTGTGCTATTTTCTGCCGAGCTCTTCTTTGTACGCCATTCATGGGGCCGAGGATGGGGACCCATTTTGTGAGCTTCAGGAGTGCATCTCACAGTTTGTTGCTTTGGGTCACATCATCATTCTAGGGGACTTCAATGTACGAACCAGGAATCTCTAGACTCTTATACATGACTATGGTTTTGATTCAATCTGCATTTCTAAGATAGATCCGACCAGTCTGGGAATTTAGCATACCTCAGATGATGCTCTTGGGCTGCTCTCTCATTTGGTCGCCACCTTCTATAGCTTTGTGAATCCTTTGGCTTATTGATTCTGAATGGTCTATCCTACTTCCCTGGCTTTGAGCTCTTTACCGTTTGGCCTCATTGTGGTGGCATGAGCGTTGTGGACTATGCCATCACCTCTTCCTCCTTCATTCCCTCCATTCATAGCTTCACTGTTTCGTGTCTCCCCTTCGCCGACCATGCTCTTCTTAGCATTGCTCTCCACGTTTCAATGGCAACAATCTTTCTTGTACTTGTATTGTGGATGAGAAAAGGAGAGACATCATTAACACATTTGTTTATTTATGAATTTAATATAACGACAATTAATTTTATAGTTATATATATATATAAAATTTTCTCAATATATATATATCTTCAATAGTTTAGTCTCATGAGTTTATTTGATTGAAGCTACCAAACATCAACTCTTTGGACGCCACAATTTTCTAGCTCTAGAGAGTGAATTTCATCTCTTGGTTTGCACTCTTCACCTAGGTTGTCAACATTTAACCAATTTGTCATCATGACAAGGTGGACCTTGATGACATTTGAGGAATTTCCAACTCTTAGAACTTATTTTGGAGGGTTCACACCATGTAGGCTCGCATTGGGTGTGGGTGTGCACTTGGTTCATGTGCGTCTGCAGGTGTAGACTGGGCACACATAGGGTGTACACCCAATTCTATGGGTGCACCAAGGAATATAGCCCTGCGAATCTAAAATACTGATTAAGGATGGAGAGATTACAATATCGATCTAATGCAAGTTGAGTAATCAATGAATAGACTTAATCATCCATAATCATAGTTATAATTAATCATCACTACTCAATAACAATCAATTTGTGATGATTGATATTTGTTTGCGGATCCATACTCTATTAGATAGAGCAATGTAATCTCTAAAAGCAATTATCAGTCAAGATTATAGCATATCTTTTGTTGCTAAGTCAGAGATAGCTATTGAATATAAGATCATTTGCATATCCATTGCAGAGTTCATCATAATTCATGTACTGCATATGTATTTATATATGTGTGTGTGTGTGTGTGTGTGTGCGCTAATTGATCCTATATATATATAGGATCAATTAGCATATATTTGATGTAGCAGTGTTATTGATAACAACTGCTACTCTATATATATATAGTTCTGCAGATAATAACATTATCTACTTATAATCAATTGCATAAGTCTACATGTTATATTAGATATTGTAAATCATAGTGAGGAGAGAATTCAAGTTAATTGTCCCAATTTTTTGAGTTAGCCAAAAATGGAACATTGCACACTACCATTGAAATGGCCAAGTGTAATCTTACCCAATGCATGTTGCAGGTCCTTCTGATCTTTTGGTTCTCTGTGATCAGCTCTTTGACCCCCTGTCTTTTGTAGAGTGGGAATATCACTCAAGTTCACAGCTATAGAATAACACAATTGTAATGACCCTTACTATAAAGGCCACTGAAACCCTCAAACTGGACTTAGGAATTTTTTCAAACAGTTGGCATGTAACCGAATAAGGCTGCAATATTACTAATTGTTGTACAACGAAACCTCAATATATGATGCCAATAATGTATGAACAACAATTCCGGATTATAACACTACCAATCTAAGAGATAGATGACAATATGAAACTCAAATATGAAGTCCAATGCAATTCTGATTTTATGACAGCAAATAGAACTGATTACAATGAGAGACTGTCACAACTATGCACTTCTAATACATCAAGCTCTTGACAATGCAATGTTATGACATGAACAATAACCCAGTTCAGATTTGGAATGCAAATGACGAAACTTTTACAACAGTTATTAATGATTGGAAATAACTATTTATGCAATGATAGTGCTGACTGTTCTAATCCATAACATGCAATATTTTGGCAATCAAAACTTCAGTTTGTGCACCTGGAATAGCTCCAATTTTGCCGGATATGAATGCTGAATTAATGCCACACGAAGACCTCACAATCTGCCCCAAACCGACTCACAAAATTGCTGCTGCTGCCCAATTGACAGGGCCGTACAGGTACGGCCTGGTACGGCTGCTAGATAAAAATATTGCAGCGTTTTTTTGTCACTCCAAAAGCAATAAATCTGGTCGCCTAGGGTTGCTGAATAACCCCCTAAAATATGAAATTCATCCGTCAAGCCAATTAGGAGTTATGAGCAAAAACGTGGGTCCAAACCCTGGACTGGCAGTCTGAAAATAATGCACAACTGTGTCTACAAACCCTGTTAATCAATCCACAAATGCTAGGGCACAACTGAAACCCTTATTCCAACCAAAGTAAACCCTTATAACTGAATCTCAATGAAGTCCAAATGAGATGGCTGAATTACCAACTCCTCAAATGCAACAATTCAGGTGATATTTCACACCCTCAAAGTCACCAATCCAAGGGAGTGATTCGTTCCCAAAGATCAAATAATTTGCAAACCCAAGAGACTACAAATTTGCTCCACAATGGAAGAAGTAGAAGAAATCTCAAATCCAAGCATGTCCAAAATGAGAGGCCCAGCCCTCTATTTATTCACTTTTCTAAGAAGTTGCTAGAACTTCTAGAAACATCCTTTATAAAATCTCATTATAATGCACTTTTTCTAGAACTTCTAGAAACATCCTTTATAAAATCTCATTATAATGCACTTTTTATAATAAAGTAATTTTATAAAATAAAAAGTGCAACTCAACTTAAAATTATAACATGTAGGCCCCAATAACACATAATAATAAAATATAACCTCTTAACACTTCTTCAAGAGCAAGATATGACCATCTGATCCGTAGAATTGACTCTCTCTCCACACCATTTGCCTACGAGAGTCTAGAATAGGCAAAATCCATGATCAATGTCATGTCGAACTAAAGAGGGGACATTACAACAATTGATATACACATACATAAAACATAGAATGTACTAGTAATACCACAATACCAGTAGGCAAGGAAATGATTTCTTTATTAATACTAGAAAAACGACGTGAGTACATTACCAATGTTGCAGACATTTATAGAACGGTCGATTAGTTGGAAACCAATCGATGCATTTCCTCATCACCTAACTACCCAACCCGACTAGCTTAACAAGTACTAAACATAATAGTTACTTTATTCTGACTACATCTATCCCCTCCAAAAAAGAAGTCGTCTTCCAGGCGACTGCTGAACATGAAAACAACAAACAAAAAAAAGAACTTTGACTTCAAGAAGAGGAATGGGAGACATACCTGTGCTTGGATCTTTCTCTATCTTCTAGGCTTCCTCCATGGCCACTTTTTTTGCTTCCCATTGATGAGAGGTGGCAGCCATAACTTGCTAATGCTTTCGCTGCCCTTTGCCATCTCACTTATCTCTTCTTCTTTAACTGCTTGTATGTGCCACCTGTACCAACCGTTCCTGTGATGTGACTGCTTGCAATGAAACCCTTTTTCGGTCTCAGAATTGATAGGTCGTATGGATATTTCCTCTTCCTCACGTACGGATGTCAATGACTCCAATTTCCATACGGATATTAATGACTGCACATATTGTATGGATTTCCATGCCTGCTCATGCCATATGGATTTCCCAGATTGCTTATGCCGTACGGGTGGGTGTTGCCATACGGACTCCTCTCTTGAAAATTGTCGTCGTACTGATGTGTGCTTTTGCTGTACGGGCTTGCTCTCTATGCGACTTTTTCGTATGATGTCATGGTTAGGTACTGGCATAATTCCTTCCTCTTGTACGGATTTCTCTTCCTCCCCTGGTATGGATTTCTTACTTTTTTTGTGCCATACGGAATCACATCCCTTGTGTTGCTACTATATGGAATGGTTTCCTTGATGCCGTACATAATTGTTTCTCTGTGGTATGTATTTGATCTCTAATAACTCCTGCCGTACAACCTTATTCACTGCTCATACAAGTACATTTAGAAATTGCCATACGCTTAGTCCGTACGGTGGTTTGCCTGCTGGTTTTCCGTACACAGGCCTACCATACGGTGATCTTCTCTTTACTACTTGTTCGTACAAGCTCTTTTCCTACAATGATTGTACGAGTTCTGACCCCTTCCGTACGGCTATGTTTCTTACTACTTCGTCCACCCTTCTCTCCTGTCGTACGGCTAACCGTACGACCACCCTTTCCTTTCCTATGGTTGTCCATACGACCACTCTTCCCTTAGGTACAACTGTCTGTACGACTTCGACTGCCTCTCCACTTTGCTGTCTGTCACTTCCTTCTCCGATAATGGTAATTCCTTCTCTGTCACTTTGGCTAATGTTTTGGAAAATGTTTTGTGACTCTGTCTCTATATGAGGGCTTGGTTTGTTCTTTTCTCTTTTTGCTTTTCATCTTTTTTCCTCTTTTATATTTATAAAATAGCTACTTGCACTTTATTCTGTCTCTCATAGGCTTTTAACTTAGACCCCTTTACTAGGTCTCTGATAGGTTTGTTATCCAAAGTAGATGACTTTATTGCCCCATTCTCTTTATACTTCGTGTACTCCTCCGGGTACCTTCCTTCCGATTGAGAGTCTTGTATTTGTAACATATTACATTTTGCATAGAAAACTTCATAGTCTTCCATTTGCCAGTGGAATAATCCATTAAGGGAATTTGTGTCGTCGTCTGAGCATTCCCCTAGTCTGAGCACCTGTTCCTCATCAGGTTCCATCCCTTCATAGTTTTCTCCTTCAAAGTCTGATGCCAAGCCCTGACTTCCTAACTAGTTCCTGAGATCTATGATGTACTTTCTTCCTTCAGTCTCAATAGATAGCGTGTTTTGTTTCTAGTTATGGGTAGCTTTGGCTGCAACCAACCATCCCTTGCCTAATAAAGCATCGTACCCTTTCTTTTCTAAAGGGATAACCATAAAATCAATAAAGAATTGTTGTGTACCAATGATGACTTTTTGTCCCATCAGCGTTCCTATACTCTTGATTCCATGTTGGTTTGCTCCTACTAGTTGAAATGTCGGGGGCCATAGTGTAGGTTTCCCTAATTCCTTCCATGTTTCTTTTGATAAGACATTTACACTAGAGCCTCCATCCACAATAGTATTTGAGAGTTTGTACCCTAGTATCTCCATCTCTACTACTGCTGGTGTTCTCCCCATCCCTATGGTGAACAATGTATTGTCTTTTGTGTGTACTTCTCCTTCTTTCTCTTTCTTTGAAGTTGTCTCTTCCGGTTTGCCCCTTGTGTTAGTGCTACCTGCAATTGGGAAAATGTTTCTAATAAATCACCTAATTTTACTGGGATAGCAGTTTCTAGTACTTGCCTCACAATATTTGCTACACCCCTATCGGAAGTAGGTTTTTCCGACGTTGTCTTTCCTTCCTCCCCCATGCTATCTTGAATGTCTTTCTTTGCTTCCTGAAATCTTTCAGTCTCTGTGCTAGCATTTGGGTAGGTTACTTTTCTAGCTTGCATCCTGGTGACCACATGAATTTTGTCTTCAATGTCTAGCATATTTATTCCCTTCTGTCTCGAGCAATTTGCATCTTCATGATTGCCTGGCCCACACCATTTACAAAGCATCCCTCCATTTTGTCCTACTCCACTTTGGCAATCACGTGCAAAGTGTCCCCATTCATTGCATCTCCTACACTGAATCATTGGTCTCCCTCTGGAATCATACTGAAGTGGATGTCGGGGTGTGTTGTTATTGCTATTCTCATTGCTATTATTGTTACTTCCTCTCTTGTTGTTTCTGTATGCTCTTGGTGAGGCTTTCGTATTTGTTTTTTTCTGAGGAGTGGAGGGTGGTGTGGATTGTTCCCCTTGGGTCAGGAATACTTGAGCGCTCCGTGTTTTTAAATTGTAAGCACAATCTTTAATGTGTGCCCTATTACCTGACAAATCTTGCAAAATGCTTTTTTCGGGCAAGATTCTTTTGTATGGCCTTCCTTTTCACAGTCAGTACACTAGAGTTCTCTCCCTTCTTTCTTTTCTTCTTTACTTCTTGCCACTTCATCAATCGTCTCAGATCTTTTCTTAAGGCTTGAATAGTTTTGGATTCTTCTTTGCTCTCTTCCAAACTTTCACTGGAGCTTCCATGCCTTCTCGCCTTGGAGGTTTTACTCTCACTTTCTATGTCCATGGCGTGAGTACACGCATCCCCAAAGGCTGATGGTGGAACTATCTTCATTTTTTTCTAAGGGACGGTGTTAGTCCTTCAATGAACCATCGTTACTTTAGTCCATCCGCCGGCTTGTTGTCCAGTTTCCCTATGAGCTCTTTCAGTTGTCTAGGATAGACTTTGACAGATTCACTCTTCCCTTGTCTTGTGTTATAAATCTCTGTTACAATTTCATCATCGTCTCTTAGCAGTCTGAATTCCTCTTCAAAAGCTGTGCGGATATTATTCCAGGTGCTTTTCTTTTCTGCGTCGAAGTCAGTATACCAATCAATGGCAACACCCCTTAGTGTGGCTGGAAAAGCTTTTAACCATTGTGCCGCGTCATTTTGTCCATTCGCTTGCCATATTGTTATACATGTTTTACAGTGGCGAGTAGGGTCCTCTGAGCCATCCCCTGTGAACCTTGGTAATTTTTGTTTGTCTATTGCCATTATGTGAACCCCTCCCAATGGAACGCCTTCTGATGGAACACTACTTCCCGATGGAACACTTCCTCTCGATGGAATGCTTCCTCCCGATGGAACTCTTCAATGCTACTTCCCAATGGAACACTTCTTCTCGATGGAACACTTCCTCCCACTTGAACACTTCCTCTCGATTGGAAGTTCGTTCTCGAGGAGGAACTATTGAAAGTATCCCCTTCTTGACTTTTCTCTTGTCGGAAGTCTCTTCTTGCCAATGTCTTAGGATTTTTGTATCCCAACTTCCTTGTTGGTGTCTCTGAGATGCCCAAATTTGCTATACCTTCAATTGTATGCTCGATCAGCCCTTCTTGGATTCTTGTGGAATCCCCTTGTCCTCCCTTCATGTTGTGATGTCTCTCTTGCTACTGCCGGAGACGGAGTATAAATATTTGGAATGAGGGACATGAATCAATACTCGTAACAAATTGCTTGCTAATAGACGAGGAATCTCTCCCAGGAGATTGTACACCGCTAGTGGCACTGGAAGTTCATCGCGTATCGTACCTTCAAGGACCATTCTCTCGGGCTTCCCTTCGTATGAACTGATTGACCGCAACTTCTTAGGCCGACACCAGATCACGTGTCAACTAATCTTCCCTAGTTATTTCCTCCTTTCCCTATAACTATTTGTTACTTGGTACAAAGGCCCTTCCCATTACTCGATCTTGCCGACCTCTAGGTTCAAACTTATGCAACGGTGCCAAAAATGTAGAGTGGGAATATCACTCAACTTCATAGCTATAGAATAACACAATTAATATACACATATGTAAAACATAGAATGTACCAGTAATACCACAGTACTAGTAGGCAAGGAAATGATTTCTTTATTAATACTAGAAAAACAACGTGAGTACATTACCAATGTTCCAGACATTTATAGAAGGGTTGATTAGTTAGAAACCAACTGATGCATTTCCTCACCACCTGACTACACAACCCGACTAGCTTAACAAATACTAAACATAATAGTTACTTTATTCTGACTACATCTTCTTTTGGTTCATGAATTCATCGAAGGTTAATTTTTTTGTAAGTGCCTTAGGAGGGGTACGATTCTCTGAGTAGATTTGATTTAATTGACCCACAACTAGTAGAGGAATCTCATGAACCACTTGTTAACCACTTGTTATGGTTCTCTCTATACAAAAGTGGGTTGGAGGGGCCCAGGAACGGTGTTTCAGCCTATTGTTATACACTACAATTGACAATTATTTTGCTTATTGATAGAATTGCTCTCTGCATTTTGTGTTTGTTTAACATTATGAATGTTCTCATTGCCCTGTGTCTTATTTGGTATCAACTTTCCCACCTTAGAGATGAGACGTTATATCCATCTTAATATCAAAGATCCTCCCAATCTTGAAGTTTGGGCTCACAGAACCAGCTCCCTATTTTCTTTTATCCGCCATTCTACTTTGTTGTGTTCTCACTATTTCTTGGAGGTTCCTAATGTGTCTTAAGAATAAGAATTGTACATCTTCTAAAACTTGTGGGGGCTTCCAATGATTCTCCGTGCCTTGTGAAAATACCTTTGTACCCTCTCACTCATAGAAAGATGAATAACGATGTAGATGTGTAACACACGCTGGAAAGAAAGATTTCCTCTTATGCCACGGGAATGTCCACCCTCGAGTTCTTTTGAAAGTATGCAAGTTTATGGTGTTAGATTTTTCCCAGAAAATAAAATGATAAACAACAATAATGAATAGCCAAAATAGATACAAGACACACAGACAGGAAGAGCACACGATTATACTGAGGGGGGGTGAATCAGTATAATAATAATGTTTACCCATTTAAATTTTTAATCCGAACAAGTTACCTCAAATGCTGAAATGAACAATTATGCACATGAACATAATAACACAGAGATTTACATGGAAACCCAATGTGGGAGAAAACCAGGACAATTTAAATGCTTTTTATAACTTTGAATCCTTCAATATGTATGTAGGCTTCGATCTACAAGAGGTTCCAACCTCTATTTTACGAGCACCAACCCGATGGAAGCTTCAACTCCCACAGTTCGCAGACTTCAACCCACTGGAAGCACCTACTTCCACTTCTGATGTTAAATTTGAAACTCCACCTCTGTCTTTGTTGCTTTTACAACTGATGATGGAACTCTGCAATTTCTTTTTCTTTGAAGTCAGCCGATCTTTTTCAATAAATATATATTTGTAGACTCCTCACACTTCTTTTACAAACTCTGATTAAATGTATATATCAGATTTATAATATTTGACTATATATTTTATCTCTGCTCTTCTCCCATCCAAGCTGCTCAATCTGCTAACATTTTTGTGAAGTGTAATATAATCTATATAAATATCTTACATATACAAGAGATGTGACTTTTTAAGATGAAGAGTCATGTCTATTTACAACATATTACACTTCTTTAAGTTTGCACCTTTTAAAAAAATATTTCTTTAATTATGATTTTTGTGCCTTTAATATTCTTTTAAATCTCCTTTTACAGGAAGAGTTTGATTTCTCTTTTATGTGTAGACTTCTTATTTGCAAAGGTCTTTGATTATCGATTCACAACCAAATCCATGTATCGTGCCATATCACGATGACTAATTGCTTCAAACCTTATTGTTGCTGCTGAGTCTAAGGTTATGAATATTTCCATGATTACCTTTGACTCATGGTGACTCTTCCGATAATTTCATTGCCAAAGTTGTGACTGGATTTAATCGCTACTTGCAGTCATTGTTTGGCATTGCCCCTTTCCGTACGTGGATTAACTCCATCGTAAGTTCCATTGCCATCGAATATTTTTAGACCTTTGGACAAACATTATGCAAAATGCTCTACCAAACAGATTCGGCTTCTAAGCTATCACACCCAGTCATCCATCGATGGGACATATTCCAAATCTTTCAAGCTTACTTCCGTCTGTTAATTCCTGAATCTCGTTATCTTTTGAGAACTTATACTTTTCTCCCTAACATACTTGAAGACTCGCTATTATCGTTTTGCTCTGTATTTTCAATATTATGAGACCTGCGAAGATATATCACCGGTGACCATGAAAACCTCATATAAATTGTCTCATATCATTACCAACTAGGACAGTAGTTTGTCATGTTTATCGGGCTTCACAGAAGATTATGATATACTTCGTTGGTGGTTTTGGAATACTCTGTGACTATGTATCGTATCATTTCGATATATAACACTATGTTTCATATGCTCCCGTCATGTACGCACTCCATCTGATATATCACCAAACATACTTTTGATGACACAAAATATACTCTTTGTTGCGTTGAATGAACATACTCTTTGTTGCATTGAATGAATAGCATTTGCCTTGTTCAATACTCCAGAGTGTTCAATCCATATTTTCAATTCTGGTCCAACATCGCTCCTATTTCTCTAATATCTTTATTTTTTTTCCCATTAAATTTATTTAGAAGGATATAGAATACTATGTTTTCATTCTCTCAATACCTTTCAACATTATCCGATGTGTAATATGAATCATATCTTCTTCAAGTCTTCTATTTGCACAAGTATATCATGTGAAGACTTAAGCTACTTTTGTAATTCTTCAATGTACTGATCTTCATAATATATTCTCTTTGTATTATTGCTACTCTCATCATATGATCATCATTCTTCACTCAACCTTTTACTTAGTCAAGTTTATTTAACAACACCTTCAATATTGCCATCAGTTTGACGTCAATGACAATTTTTCAACAAGAAATACCCTAGGAAAACCCTTCCAAAATGAAGGGAAAAATCCCAGCCACACAACAAAATATCATTTCATTGATAGAGAAAATGTTCAAGTGTACAATGCTTATTGCTTGATGCAAAATATATAACAATTAGAAGACTTCACATTACAACCAAAGATCTCTTCCATTTCCCAAAATATGACTCTTTATTTCCAAATACAACTCTTCATCTTTCCATGCCTCAACTCATGTTGTATGACACACGTTAATATTTAATATTATATTTTATCATAAATGTCCTTTTCAGCTGAAGGTGACCATAATGGTATTAACACCTAGAGATTAAGATATCTATCATAGCTACAATCTCCAACACTTCTAGCGAGAGAGATCCTTAGCTGAATAGTCACACAAGGTTGCAACTAAAATGTCAATGATAAAATCCAATCACATAGATCCTATTAAATTCATGGAATCACTCAATATGAAAACGCTGCAAGAAACACAACCAACTTTCATCGCAAATTCTCAATGTGATGTCATCATGGAATCTATTGATATGACACTAAGAGAACAATTTACACATTGTTAATAATCATGGAATTACTCAACATGATAAACCTGTAACAATTACTCATAATCATAGAATCACTCAACATGATAGATGGAAATATTTATTCATAACTAACAATCATAGAATCACTCAACATGAAAAACTTGCAAAAACCACATTCAATTTTCATCACAAACTTACTCAATGTAATGTTGTCATGGAATCTCTCAACATGACAAGCATACAAAAATCACAATCAACTTTCATTATAGACTCACTCAATGTGATGTTGTCATGGAATCTCTCAACAAGACAAGTTAGTAAGGTTTACAAACAACATTTTATCACTGACTCTGTGATACAATCATGGACTCTCTCAACATGACTTCCAACTCCCATCACATAATCTCTCAATGTGATGACATCATGGACTCGCTCTACATGATGCTCACTATGAGTCTCTCATAAGTGAAAGAGTTATTAGGTTGACCTTATAACTATTATGAATAAGAACTCATAATCAACAAAGAAATGCAATCATAGCTAAGACTCGTTTCCATCAAGTCTTATAATCTTACCAAAATATTAACAATATATATAAAAATGGAGATTCCATAAACACTCCCTCTCAACAAGAACAATCACAATAAGATAGTTGATGTTACATCCCTCTAAGACTAAACATCTCCCTCTGAATCATTGTAGTTGCATCCTACAACCAATAGAGATTTAAATAATATCAACTTATCATATAGATTAATTAATGAGTACTTTGATCAATGCAATGAGATACTGATTGTATCCTTCCTCTGAAAAAAATCTCTCTCTGAAGTTCAACATCAAAGCAACATCCCCATATCATTACTTCTTGTTGCACCTTGCAACCAAGGGGATAAACCTATCATCAATATTAATGCTAAAAGCACACTATTTCGAGTCCAAAATTCATGATCTATACAAAATAAATAAAATACGTATCTCTATGTTGGTGAAAAACCATAGTCCATTCAACAACGATTGTAGCCATCTCTGCTACAATCATTGGTGTCTCAATATATATCCCTAAATACTTATCTCACCATGCATACATATGTATTATGTACACACAAAAGATATTCTGATTTGTGCTTCTATAACCAATGTATTGCTAAAAGAATTTGATACTAACACATGAATATTAAAAGAAAATAGCACAATAATACTTATCTTCAAGTTTTGGGGATAAGTAGACAAAATGTGCAAATTATGTGAGCAACAAGTCGATCCCTCTTGAATTTATGTTGCTTATATTCAATGCTCGACATACACTCCGAATAGACATTTCTCAATCATTGTCGATATGCAAAGACACTTGTCTGACATGGAGTAAGAAAACAATCAAATAGAAAACTTCTCAAGTTGTTACATAGAAGGTAAGACACATATGATCATACAAAAGAAGTCACCACATATTGCAAGAGCCACCACTACTAACGACTATCCAACCAGAATTCCAAACATGCGCTAAATCACAGTCCCATCAATGGTTTATGATTTAAGCTTGCCTTTTGTTATGCATTGCATGATATATAGGAAACACATTTATTTCAAGAAATTACAACCTTTTGTCGACTGATTTTTCCATTGCTCAAATTTTCTCACTTGCTTGTTTCATCATTCATTTAAAACTTTGTTCAGATATTGGTTCTGATATGAGATGAATTGCAATAGCGGTTTCCACATCGACGCCAATATTGCAAGGAGCCAAATGATAAAAATTATGAAGCATTTGATATAACGACCACCTAGAATGAATGCTAAAAGCAGCCATATGGAGCGAAGATAACACAGGTGTGAGAGAGAAAGTCACATGGCACTAAGGGCAATCCAAAATCACACAAGATGGAGTGATCACATCAAAAAAATTATCGAATGCACAGAATTTGGAACATAAGTCCATTTCAAATAGGGCAATAAGGAAGACCCAAAACTAACACTCTTCGTCCAAAAGATAAATACATTGTCACCATCAAGCATGAAACATATAGAAAGAAAGTTACTCAATGAATAGAGACGACTCCCAAGCACAAGATAAGAGCACGGGCCTCACATTGAATAGAGAACAAAGAAAGATAAATTGATCGAACGAGAAGAGTTGCCTCATCTTGTGAAATGATCATTGATCGTCGATAGATTCCACTGGCCTAGGGTACCATCGCACTTGAAACCTATCACGATCAGTGTGTGCACTTTGATTATGATCTTCTCCAATTGTGCTAATGTATGATATGTTATCGGGATCCAAAGTGGACATGAGAACGATATACCCCACTTGTTTTGACTCGAACGCATGATCTCACCAAGAAAAAATGATATGATGAACAACTCCAACAAAAACTACTATGACTGTGTGGTCGAGTCCTAGTGAGTAGATATTCTACTATGTCATATCCATGCTATGACGTCCAACCTAATCAATGATTTGTTTGATGTCACAACTCTCGGGAATGATTGAGATGAGATCTAGATATTTAAAAAAAAAGCTGTACATGAAGATTTGAGAAGACTATCAAGAACCATCATAGATATCAGATGTCTGCAACACTCTCAAATTGCCAAAGAAATAGTGTTCTGATATATAAAATGCACCCTATGAACTAAATAGACTTCTTTAAATGTTGTTATCTGACCTCTCTCTAATACCATCTTAGGTTTTTCCAAGAAAATAAAATGATAAACAGCAATAAGGAATAGCCAAAATAGATACAAGAGACACAAAAATACCCTGGGAAAACCCTTCCAAAATGAAGGCAAAAAATCCAAACACAGCAAAATATCATTTTACTGATAAAGAAAATATTCAAGTGTACAATGCTTATCACTTGATGCAATATATATAACAAATGGAAGGACTGTTCACATTACAACCGAAGGTCTCTTCCATTTCCCAAAATATGACTCTTTATTCCCAAATACAACTCTTCGTATTTCCATGCCTCAACGCGTATTGTATGACACATGACTTAATATTTAGTATTACATTTTATCATAAATGTCCTTTACAGCTGAAGGTGACTATAATGGTATTAATGCCCAGAGGTAAAGATCTGTATCATAGAGACAATCTCCAACATATGGAACCAATGAAAATAGTTTTTTGTTTGATGCATTTAGATTTCATTCATGATGAATATACAAAAACATGATATATTCACAACATAATATATAAAGCATTGAGTTAATAACAATTAGTATTCATTCAATTGTTGATTAAACTCATTCAAAGATATTACAAGTCAGATGTTAAATATATTGCAAACCTGCTATAGTCTTTCAAACATGAAAGATAACACTCAAAAATTAGACCAGCACCAAACAGATGTCCAACTAATAGCAAGGACAAATTCTTAGGATGATATTATATTCCTCCAAACAGTTGCAAAACTGCTCCAGAAGTCTTTGTTTGTTATTAGCAATGTTAAACTTTGTTGTCAACCACTTTCCAATGCTGAGAACACAGATTTATACCTATCTTCAATATCCACACGTGTAATGACCCTGTTGGTTATAACCTTGACAAACACCAATTTCTTTTCTATTTAGCTGTCTGACATTTTGTCAAACACTTGTCCATCAATCTTAATAGCCCAGAAATGACTTATAACCAATCCGACCCTATGCAAATAATTTGCAAAATGTATATATCTTCCTTTTTGCTTTTACTAATTGATTTTTCACAAACATGCATAAATGTGAATGAGAGCTACGCTAAACTCGAACAGCGAGCTAAAGACTAAGGAACAAACAATTAGCAAATTCTTATTCAAATTTCACTACCACATGTAGAAGGAAATTGGAGTGACTTGAATATGTAATCATGGACTTGTGAACAATGGTGTCTATTTTCAAATTGCAGCCCAAGGAAAGTTGCAGATAACTGTATGTCAAGGACTTCACTGAACTACCCAGGTTAGCGTCCAATATTGCCAAACTGAAATGCTGCCCAAATGTATTGCAGGAGTTGACAAAGGTTACCAAAAATGGTGTCTAGAGGTGCTGAATTCACACTCCCAGAATTTGCAGAACATGCATTTTATTCCCACGCTGACCAGGGACTTCCTAGACGCCCAAAATATAAATAATGTTGCAGCCTGAAGGTGCCAGCAATGGTGCCAAAAGCAACAGAGATATAACAGACCCATGGTGGTAGTTTCCAATCACACAATATCTTGGCAAAACCACATGATGTGCAGCCCCTAAATGCAGATAATCAGAGACCAAAGAAATGCCAATTTTCTGGAAAACGTTAATGCCAACAATGTAGATCCACACTATTTTTCCCAACACAAATATTGCCTTCTTAGCATAGAGAAAGAAGACACCCTAAATCAGAGTTAATATATGATTCAATTCAATATACATTAGCATTGAACTGAATGCAACTTCCAATATCGAACCTTCGACGTTTATCACTTTTCAGCTACAGTGGTAAACAATAGAGAAGTTAGGCAATCTTAACTATACCTCAGCAGCTAAATTGCAAATGCAATTCTCAAAATCTCCAAACCCTTATACTTCAGCAAGGACCATAAAAATCAGAACCTCAGAAAAAGCCACAAAGACATCAAAAGCAAATAAAATAATCAAGCATGCTTTTGCCAATGAAATGAGCTTGTATTTATAACCTCCAGATTCCCTTTTGTTGCCAAAATGTAACTTCACTCAAGAAACTTCACCACACAACTGTTCATCCTGTGGAGGGGTATCCCCATGACTAGTTGCCGTTTTAGAGCCACAGGAGGTGGGAGTACCACAGTCCAAGGATGTGCCCAGAGAGGAGGCGGCAGCACCAGATGTGGACGTGGCTACTGCAAGAGAGGTAGAAATGGATACTGATGGGGACTAGTCGCTTGACAATGTGGCGAAGGAGGACTATGGGTTGGATGAGGATAGATGCAGGGAATACCTCAGAGCTATGCGGGTTGTGGTGGAGAAAGGACGCATCATTGCATGCTAGGCTTTGACTCCTAGGAGAGAGTTGCATTTGATCCGAGCTTATATTCGGGGGTTTTTTCTTGAGCGGTTTCGCTCCTACTTTGAGGATAGGGGATGGCCAGTAGTTGAGACACTAGAGATGTTGGCTGATTGGGCCACAGAGCCTGAGTTGGGACCGTGCAACACTCTGATGGAGAAGCTGGCGTACGAGATAGTAGGGTCATATAAAGGCATCTATTATGCTCATAGGCGTGCAGAGGTAGACAAGGCATCAGAAAAGATCGCAGCTGAGAGATTTGTGACGGTTGAGAGGGAGATTGGAGAGAAGCTAATTGCTGACTTGGTTAGCTAGTAGGCAGCGTGGGCAGCCGAGCGCGCAACACTTTTGCAAGACAAGAAGATGGCCAAACAAAGACTACAGGTGGCCGAGTAGGAATTGCAAACAGCTAAGGCTTAGGCTATGGAGGCAGTGCTTCTTCTAAAGGAAGCAGTAGAGGTTAATACGCGGACTCAGAAGGATTTACGCATCCGGACGAATCAAGTGTACGAGTTACGCCGACAACAGAGCTCTTCAGGGATGCAACCTCCTCCCTAGTGTATATTATTTCTCTGTTGTATGTAGTTGTCTCCTATTTTGTTAGTTTCTAAAGTCACCAGGAGACGACTTTTCTTTTTTGAGGGGGATGATGTTGTCCGGAAAAAGGGTAGTTAGATAGTTACCGATGTGGTGACGGTCGTGTTGTTTCATTGCACCGTCTCGTACATTATAAATGTTGTGAACACTTTTGTATTTGGCATCATTATCAGCGGCGTTGTCATTGTATGGAATACCATTGCTGTGTACGGAAACATTTTGATAATGAATAGTAATTTGCATTGAGTATCTATTTTCTTTCCTGTTTTCCACGGGCTGAACAACAACATTAATTAGAAGCTTCCATTAGATTCTCTCACTTGACTTGACTTAACTAATTAATAAATGACACTTTTCAATGATAACTCAACTCTCAACTTAAGTGAAATTATAAAGTTAAATTATAACTTTATAATAAGCCATTTAATAATTAATAATAATCTAGCCACTAAAAATATAATAACTCCCAAAATACTCATCGTTTAAATATGCCGTTTGAAACAGGAGTCATACTTATTATTTCTCCATGTGACCAAATGTACTTTCCTAAAATAGAAAGGGTCCATTTTGATCAACACCAACTTATCACAAATAGTAAGTACACAAAACTAAGCCCAAATGAAGTCCGATTTGCACCAAACAAAGACCAACCTGTAGCTTACTGAGATGTGGAGAAGATAGAACCCTCCCAAGCCAAGCCACTGCCACAGAAGACCTTCTATCCACAATAATTAATCTAAAAGGATCACGATAATAGGCTAATCTTTGAAACTCTGATGCTGACAAAATTGGGGACATTACAACAGGCTAGCAAGAAGAATGACGTGTCTAGAGAGAGACTTGCTTAGAAAAATTAGGTCTTCAAACTCAATATATGAATCCTCAAAAGATGGTGTTTAGCAAGGAGGAAAGCGACAAACAATTCCCATAACAAAATTTCTATTGACCGCCAAGTTATGATAATGATATTTTGATATGGTTTTCTGATAGTTTGAAAAGGCACACCAACACACTGAAAAAGCTTCTAAACTCTTCACAAACTCAAGCGACACTCAAGAAAGCACACAAAACGCGAAAATATAGTTATGCATATCAGAAAGCTGTATAAATCTTCATTTTTGTAAATCTCAATCCAAGAATGCCAACTAGAAAGGGTGGGTCTCACCACTGGAATTAGAAAAAAGAAGAGGCTTTTTGTCCTCAACTAGCAAAATAAGAATTCCTTAAGTTCATTCCATGGCATTTTAATAACTTGTCAAATTGTCCATATCCTATGTTCTATTACACAAGTAATTGGTAAAATTATTGTTCTATTAACAAATGATTGAAGAGATCATTATAAAGGATTTTACGAATGTACAAAATAGAGAGTTTCTAATATAAAACATAAGAAGATCGTACAAATGACCTTAACTACAAATAATTAAATATATTACATAATTGACCAATAATTAAAAAAAAAAAAAAAATTCTAATACCCTCCCTTAATGGTCAATCTGTCGACAACAACAAGCTGACCTTTGAATTGAACAAACTTATCTGGACCAAGAGGCTTGGTGAGAATGTCTGCAGTTTGATCTGCTATTGGAACATATTGCAAGTATAGTGGATCAGACTACAAGTGAACAGTCTCGTCTTCAACCAATGGTCGAATGTAACGACATTGAACGTCCACATGTTTGGTTCTTTCATGGAAGACCGGGTTCTCGACAAGTTTGAGCACTTCTTGATTATCAAAGAGCAAGGGAGTCGAGCCTACTTGAGACAAATGCATATTTGCAAGCATCCAACAAAACTAAACTGCCTCACACGCTGGCTTAATAGCTCCGAATACTCTTCTTCTATGGAGGAGAGTAAAACTACATAATACTTCTTACTAGTCCAGGTGATTGCACTAGATCCCAAACTTAACACATCCAGAAGTTGATGTTGTATCATCAATTGAACTTGCTCAATCTGAATTTGCAAACCCACCAAGTCTAGAATCATGACTCCTAGTGTAAAGAAGTCCATAGTCAAATGTGCCCTTCACATTATGAAATATGCGCTTCGTTGCTACCCAATGATCAGCCATGGGGGCTATCATGAAGCATGAAATGTAACTCTCTGCAAAATTGAGATCAGGTCTAGTGGTACTAAGGAAGATGAAGCTTCCCACTAGTTGCTTGTAAGTGGTTTAATCAATAGGAGGAGAAACCAACTTAGCGGACAACTTCGGTCCTTTTTCCATGGGTGTGGAAGCAAGTTTACAATCCTTGCATACTTAGACTGAGAAATAAAGATGATACCATTAGTTTGTCAAACCTTAACACCTAAATAATGGAGGAGGCCCAAATTTGTCATATAAAAATCCTTGCATAGATCTTGTTTGATTTATGCAATCAAATGTGTTGAGTTGCTCTAAGTTATCGATTCTAGTTCTGATGCTGATGCAGGTGTGGGGTGTTGATTCGTGGATGCGTGGATTTTTTTTTGGGGATTTTTGATGTGTTTGGGTGCGTTCGTACATAAGTATATATATATTAATACATATATATTTATGTAAAGTTTTCAACTACAATTTATGACAATGTATGCAAAAAAATACAAGAAATATCAACTATACAAAAATAAACCGTTCATTGAATCATTATAATTTATCATAATCAAATTGAAATAAGTTATAACAGTAATCAAAACATCAAGATTCCAATGCAATTTGAATTACAAAATCAAACATAGTTCATGGTTCAATGTTGATCAATCAAGAGTCAAGGCTCAAGATTTGTAAGTCACATTCAGTCATTCAAAATCATAAGGATTCTCCAAAAATCTACATTCTCATCATCTCCTCTTGCTACAACACTTGTAAATTCATTTGAATCATGCATGGTTCCAATTGTTTTAGATGCACGTGCTATGATGTTATCAACATCATCATTCGTCATCACAGTAAGATCTTGAAGTGTTGCATCCAAGTCTACACATTCAGGGGCTACATCCCAAAGCTTGGTTGACCCTTCCTTGTATCCATCCTCCCTACGTGACAAAAGATGCAAGTTGGTATGCATATAAACCAAGTCCTCAGCTTTCTTTGAGCCCAGCCAGTTGTGCTTCACTGAATGGATAAAGGAGTATGTACTCCAATTCCGTTCAACAACAGAAGAACTTGCAACCTGAATAGTGTTCATAAAATTTTAAAATTAAACATATAAATGAAAAGCAAATTAGAGAATGTTAAACACTAAAGTGTAGAATACAATTGCTAGAAATACATAAGTAAATGAAAACTTACTTTTGAGAGGATTTTGATTGCAAGAGGTTGTAGATGCTTGAATAGTTGACCATACATGTACTGCCATGTGATAGCTCCTATGTCATTTTGGTCTTTTATTGCATATTGATAAGTTTTGATCCTAAAGCAAATAAGCCAAATTCTTGCCTCACCTTTTTGTGTATTTCATCATCTTGGAAGAGTCTTGCAAATGCAGTGTAGCACCCAGTAGCAACTTCTTTGTCCACATATGGTGCAATTCTATCCGGCATAGCAACTATTTCTTGGCTATAGTACCTTGGAGATAAGGCATATGCAAGGAGGTGCAATAGGATAGTCATCCTCTCCCAACGATGATGAATGATATCCTCCACCTTTTTGCACAAGGCTTCACATTCTGTGGGGTTAGTCTCATGTGCTTGTATGGAAAGCTTTACCTTTTCTACCATGGTGTCCATGCTATCATACACAGCCCCCAAGCAAGGTGAATCTGTATCGGCAAAGTGTATCATAGTCATGATAGACTCAGTGAAATCCAACACAAATTGCACACGAGCCCACCAATGCTCATCCAAGAGCATACCCCTGACCTTCAAGGTTCTCTCTGAATTTGAAGCCTTCCATATAGCCCATTGGTTACAAATAACCATTTGGCCCAGTGCTGATTTCACCTTGAGGAGTCGTTTCAGAACAATAGTAGGAGATGCAAATCTAGTCCCAGCTACCTATAAGCAAGTTGACAATATGACATCAAATATAAAATGAAGTTATAAACAAGAAATTTGATATTGAACATGAATATAAAACTTATTCAAAATAAATAAATAAATAAAATTAAATAATTACAATTTTAAATCTACCTTCAACAACTCCAACTTGGAGAATGATCTGAACATAGATTGTGACATGTGGTGGTTTGTCACAAACATTTGTATCTCCTTTGCCTCTTGGTATATTTGCTTCACCCAATCTATTTGGGTGCCAATTTGTTGCATGACCAAGTTGAGAGAGTGTACAATGCATGGTGTTCAAAAAAATATGGTCGTATCGACTCAACCAAAGCACTTGCACCCCTACAATTTGTGGCATTACCTGTGACCACTTGTACCAAATTATCACTACTCACCATCTCTATTGCCTCAAGGAGAATTCTAGAAATGAATTGTGAATCCTTAACTTGTCCTTCACAATCAATCGCCCTAAAAAACATTGCCCCTTTGGAGGACATTGCAATCACATTTATCAGTAGTTGGTTTCTTGTGTCTTTTCATCCATTAGATACAATAGTTATGCAGAAGTTTTCCAAGATGTCCTAATTGGTTGAAGAGCTTTTTCTATAGAAATCTTTTCTTTTTGCAAAAGAGTAGTATGCACCTTTTCATACCTGGGGCTAATTTAATTAGTTGGTGCTCTAAGGATGGCTACAACCATTTCCCTCTAATATGGTGATCTTACCAAATTGAAAGGAAGACCATTGGCATAAAGGCAATGTGCAATTGCTTCATCAACAATCTCTCTTGCCTCCATTTTGAATGCTTGATCCAATGGACCTCTTTTGCAAGTAATAACTTCTACTTCATTATCCTCCTCTCCCACTTCCAAGAATGGATGTTTGGAGGATGCAACATGATCAATGGGCACATTCACTTTGCTCTTTGTAGATGAAGATTTGTACAAACTTGTTTTTGATTTGCTCACTAAACGATCAACTTGTTCTTTAATGAATCCGGCTAACTGTGCATCGGTCAACCTTTTTCCATCTTTACTTCCCTTGCACAATGCTATTCCTTTACCAGTAGGGCCCATAAAATGAGCTTTGACTCGAGAATACGAGCTGTTGAATGGTTTACTATGACATATATTGCATCTCCAAATGTATGACCCACCTCCGGAAACCTGTGATAATCTTGTGGTCTGTCTCCATAATGGAGATGCCACATCAATATTGAAGTTATCACTTCGTTCTTGCCCTGCTGCTAAACTTTGACTATCAGTAGTGGCTATTCTTGCACAATAGAAACTATGAATTTAATAAGAAAATAAAAAACATTAACTTAGAAATGTTTAAAAAATTTACTCCATTTCTTTACAAAAAAAAAAAAAAAAAAAAAATTTCTTGAAAAATTTCTCCTAAACTTGAAAAATTCATGAAGAACTAAAAAAAATCACTAATAGAACTTGTGAAATGGATTGAATGCTTACCTTAGATGCTTATCCGTCCTTTGTGGAAGCTCAATAGACACCCTATGTATGATCCTCCTCAAAACTAATGACCTTGCTTTTAGAATTTCACAATGGAGACCAACTGAGAAGAGAGCCTAGCTGAAAACAAAATGGGAAGAATGGGCAATGAATGGCCTCTTTTAGAGCCATTTTAGGGTTTTGAGGCAAATAGAAGGGAAAAAAAAACCATTTAAAACACATGTTTTTAAGTCACTTAAGTGACTGGGCGGTGGAAACATCCAGATACTCATAGGATGTGCCCGGATGCTCTCCGGATTCTCTCCAGAGCACCCCACCAACATCCATAGGAGACAACAACGCTTCCTGCCAGCATCCACCATGCCTCCTCCCACATCCAAGCACTAGTCCGCATTCACATCCACACCCCCCTCCTGAGCTGATGCATTGGTAACTTAGAAATTGCTAGTAATGATCAAGTGATCCACATAGACAAAGAGAATGAGAATATCATCCCCAGAGTGTTTGATATACAAATTACTGTCGAAGAGACAATGTTGAAAACCATGACCAACCAAGTACTGATCAATTTTGATGTAACCTGGTCGAGGGGCTTGTTTAAGTCCATATAATGCCTTCTTGAGTATACATGCTTGGCGTTCTTTGTCGACAACCTTGAAACTAGGAGGCTACCTCATGTAGACTTCTTCCTACAACTCACCATTGAGGAAAGTACTATGAACATCCATTTGATGCACTTTCCATCAAAACTGAGCTGTAATGGCAAGAAGACGAATTATACTGATCTTGGTAGTAGGTATAAAAGTATGAAAGTTTCCTTATAATCAATCCCCTCCCGCTATGTGAATCCTCAAGCAACTAATCTAACTTTGAATTTATCTAGGGTACCATCTGTACGATACTTGATGTTATAGACACATTTGCAGCTAATGGGTTTCTTCCTTGTAGGTAGATCAAAGAGAATGCAGGTGTGATTCTTCATAAGACTGCTATTCATTATCCATAGCTTGTTCCCTCTCTGGAATCGTTTGGCCTTTTTAAACGTCTGATGCTCATAAATAAAATGAAGTTTGTTCATTAAAGAAAAATTAACTATATGTTGTTACTTTCTTGTTAGAGTGGGGTTGTCGTTGCACCAAAAGACCGATCTATTAGTGCCCTATACAACCACTCAACTTATAGTACACACGGGGTGGTTAAGCATTTGTTACGAATCTTGAGGGTAGCAGCGAACATTTTGCCAACAATCTCCCCCTTAGCATTACCTAAGAGTTTGAGGATTTGAATCTTTGACCAAGATCTGATACCACTTGTTAGAGTGGGGTTGTCGTTGCACTAAAAAGCCGACCTATTAGTACCCAATACAACTACTCAACTTATAGCATACAGGAGGTGGTTAAGCCCTTGTCATGAATCTCGAGGGGAGCATTGAACATTTCCCTTTTTCTAGGAGATCTACCATCAATGAGCTCATTTGAACGAGGATTATTGATAGTCTTAGGCCATCATTTAGGTGGAATAAATGAAGCTGGAGGTGGAAGAGGATCTATAATAGGTGAAAGATTAGCATAATCCAGAGGAAATTCAAGTAGTGCATCATCAACTTCAAATTCTGCATTGTCCCTCGCATTAGGTGGACTCAGCAAAAGATGAGCATCTAATTAGAGACTTTCGAAGGTTGATCCTCAAAATTCTGCTCTGATGAGGAAGGGAGAAATGGTCCTTGTGCTTCATCAAAGACTACATCACGATTGAAGGTAAGATGATCAATGTCTACAATAATTAAAAGTTAAGCCTTATGGTTGTCATTGTAACTTGTAAACATGAGTTTTTGACTCTTGGAATCCAACTGGGAGTGCTGGGCATTTGGAAACAAAACTCTTTTATGCTAAAGAGCCAAAAAATTTTAGATGGTTGACCTAGGTTTGCAACCAGTCCAAGCTCCTTAGGAGTCTTTCCCTTAACAACATGTGTGGGAGACCTATTAAGGAGATAGACTGCAGTAAACACTACTTCTGCCCAATATTTCTTAGGAACATTTCTATGTTCCACCATACACTTGACCATTTTTGTAATGGTGCATGTGGTTTTGATGTTCTATGAAATTGTTTTGTTGAGGGATGTATGGGCTACTTATCAGACGTCTAATGGCATGTGTATCACATAAAGTGGAGAAAGTAGTAGGAGAAAACTCCTCCCCATTATTAGACATAAGAGATATAATAGAATAACCAAACTCTTTTTCTACTAAGGCCTTAAATTTCTGAAATACAATAAACACCTTTTACTTCTATTTAAGAAAGTGCACCCATATTTTTTAATTGAAATCATCAATATGAAGTAAGAAATGCCTGCATGTAGTGATAGGGTTATTCATTGTATCACATACATCAGCATGGACCAACTGTAGTACCTTAGAGGCTCACTATGAGTCACCATTCTTGAACTGTCTTCTATGGTGCTCTCTAGCTTGACAAGCTCCACAAACTCGCTGATTTTGAATTTGAATTTCATGTAGGACATGTATTGAGATTGCTGAGAGTGTTGATATTTTCTTTTATCCTTGTAAAATGATTTGGTTTAAAAGGCATGCTTTGAGGAGGACGAGGTGACACTACTGCCAAACTGTTGTTTCCAACAATCTTGCTAAAAAAGTCTGGTGCATAACTTTGGAAATTTGATATCAACATTAGTGCTCATAAGATTTTGGTAGACTCTTGATCTGTAAACTAGGATTTACAAGTTTGATCACTTTAATCCAAATACATATTTAAGCCGTGATCTAGGCAGTAATTGCATGGTATGTATTTTAAATTGTTGAAATTACAAGAAAAATCATGCTTAAACACTTAATTAAATAATTTGTTTAATGTACATAAAAGAGAATAATATAAAAGAAACTTAAACGAATGAGAGAATAAGAAAGAGAATAAAGAGAGACAAACAATTTGATACGAAGTTCGTCTGGATAGGACTACATCTCTGGGTTTGCTTCTCAATCAGGGGACTGCTTTATTTACTCTACCAAGCAAAACACTTTGTTATAGAATCCAAGCTTTGAGCATTCATAGTCTCTTCTATGCACTTGAACACAATACACAACGCCTTCGTGCTTACAATCTCTCACAAGGAAAAATTATTCCTTTACAAAATTTCTGTCCACTGAAATTCTCCAAACTCCCATGGCTTTACAAAGGGGCTATCACCTACTTAAATGCATAAAAATTAGCTAAATTAGGTGAAAGCAACTTAACAACCTTGCAACTCCCTTTACATGGCGATTTTTATTCATTTTCAATGAAAAATCTTATCCCCATCTCATAAATAAAGGTTAGTTTTAACAATAACCCTTATTTAAATAAGCTTGGTGGCTAAACACTTTTAAATAAGAAATGCCGCTAGACAATATTTGAATTAACAAATAGTGTAATGGTAGAGTAATTTTAGGAGTTGGATGGTTAGAGGCTCGATCCCCATTATAGCATGTACTATTTTCCAAATAACAACAAAATCATCTCATGCAACAAGCTTTGAAATTTCGAAAATCAGGGCGGCATAATAGACTAATGCACGAAATAGATGGTTCTGCTGTTCTTGGTTGTAGCCAAAGTGATCCAAATGTCAGTGAGTAGTTATTTCATGTTAAATAAAATAACATGCATGTCTTTACCAAAGTTGAATGCATGGTGTAATGGTTTAGGAGACATTAGCAAGTTTGGGAGGTTTGGGGTTCAACTCCGGTAAAGACCATTTTTAAACAAGACCAACTTGCTATGTCATGTTTCCCACAACCGTCATGCTGACATCATCACTAACAACTTGATTTTATTTTATTCTTTTGGAAATTTCGTTTGGCCATAACTTTTGCATATGAACTTGGATTTCATCTATTCAAAATGTGTTGGAAAGCTCCTGATTGCTATAACTTTTGCATATGAACTCGGATTTTGTCCATTCAAAATGTATTGGAAAGCTCCTAATGAGCTCTTCGATATGAAATCCATTGTTGACCACTTTCAAGATGGTCAAATTTCACCTCTTTTTTAATAAAGTCAACCTCTAGTTCACCAGTTTGACCTAAACTTTGACCAAGCATAACTTTTCACCATGATCTCTTTTCGACGCGATTCAAATTGCGTCAATATTGTATCATCAAGCTCTAGTCACTGATGTTGATACTGTGAGATTCTAAGACTAATTTTTTCAAGTTCTCTGGATCCACTTGGATCATTCCTCCCCACTGAGAAGCTTTTGGACCTCGAAAAGTCTATTTTTACATACAATAAAAGTAAGGGCATGTTCGCCTCACTTGTCTAGTATCACTTGTGCACCTTGTTGGAATTTTGAATATCTGACTCATCACACACATCATAAGAAACAAAATAGCATTACTTACACAATTTACCATACATCCACCAGTATCCATTGTTACATTCATCATCCACATAGTACCAACTAGTAGAAAAATAAATAACACCGAATAAACTGATGAAATGGAAAAAGTATCAACTTTCTAGATCCCCTGCATAGGAACACCATTAGAAAATGAATCATTCAAATCCTCTTTTATCATCACTGGTTGAAAACTTGTTTCTGCTTGCACTTGATCCTCACTTGTTGTAGCAAATACGAGAGTCAGTCCATTGCTTGCATTTACAACCATTTTCAAATGCCCTATATTTACAATTGATCCTTCATTCTTCATATGATGAGCTCTTATAATGTATTCAATTCCTTCCTTAAACAAATAATACTTATTATGCTTCTTGTAGAAGAGAGCTTTTGTGTCATATAAGTATGGGCTACCTAACACAATCCCACAGATGTCAAGTGGAACCACATCAAATTCAACCTCATCTATGTATTTGGATGTTATTGCAAATCTTAACTTACATTGCCTTGTTATTCGCAATTTGTTATCATTGCACACCCAACCTAAAGGATAAGGTCTCTTATGTGGGTTAGTTTCCAATCCCAACTGTTTAACAATTTCTTCTAAAATCAAATTAACTTAGGACCCACTATCTATCAATGTGTCAATTTTAGTGTTCTTAGAAATCACCCTTATATGAAAAAGTTCACACCTTATACTATCTTCAGAAATATCGTGACTTGTGGAAGTAGAACATGGAACTGTTACCTAAATTTTCACCCCCGGGCTCATTTCAGGTAGAGTCATAGTTATGTCAATCAATGGTGCATTTTTGTTTGAGCCAAATACAAGAGTAGATTCGCAGCAAGTTGACGGGTTACAAAGCAACAAGGGTACATCTGCAATAACTGTAAGAGGAAGGAAGCAAAATTTTCTTGTAGAAAACTTTACCCCAAGGTTTTAGATCTAAAGAGAAATCAACAAAGAGCTTCTAGATTTTTGGAAATGATAACAAGCAGCTTCAAATCCTTTTTATTTCTGTAAGTTTGTATTGTATTTTTTTAATAATATTTATGAATGATCTTTTATAAATAATTTATTTGATATTATATAAAAAATACAAAATATGGAAATTGGTTTTTAAAATAAAAATAAATATTTTATTTGTATCATTTAGTAAAAAATTACTAAATAATTCATAATCTATTATTTTTAATGAACATTATTATATTAATAATATTGTTAAGTGATTTAATTATCACTCAATAAATATTATCAACATAATTAATTTTGTTTAAATAATAAATTATTAATTATCTAATAATTGTTAAATAAACATATTAAATACTTTATAGTTCATCACTTAATTGATATTAAGTAAATGGATTATAAGTTATTTAATAATTATTACTTAAAGTGCAAGATAAGATATTTATTTTTATCTCTAAAAGTCGAACAGAGATATTTTGGAGAGTTAAGGTGTAAGGTCATATTGATGGGATTTGAAGGTTAGAAAGTTATTACTTTTCACTGTTTAGAGACTTTATTGGGATATTTTGAGAGATAAGAGTGCATTTATGAAGAACCTTTATGTGGGAGGCCGCATGACTTTTTGAGCACTTATTTACCTTTTTGGAGTGTTTCGAGGGACCCAAAAAGTGGCTTGATTGTGGAATTTGACCCAACATTCATTGTGCTTTATTGATCAGTGCATTTGGCTGAAATTTTTTATAAGTTTGTGCCGAGTCTTCATGGTGAGGCAATTCTTTTTCCCTTTGGTTGGCTGTTATGTAATTTCCTTAAGTTCTTGACAACAATTAATGGAGTTATTGTAACTCATGTACTAAAGTGTATGGCAGAATTTTGGCGGCTTGGTGATCAATAAATTTTTTGTTTCCTTCTCATTTTCTGTTATTCTGTGTGCTAAGTGTCATACTGCAGCTTCTTGTGAAGTTATCTTTCCATTTCCTTGATCTTGCACTTTACCAAATAGTACCTCTATGCATAAATATATATTTACTTGCAGGTTACAAGTTGTATTAATGTGGAAAGCAGTTTTGACGTGTGAGGACAGAATTTCCTGCTAGTAAAATTGTGATCATTTCATGATCTTCTTGTAAATTGTTGATGCAAAGACGTGTAATACTGAGTTATGTATACGAGAGTTGAGTTGTGGATTGAGTTGTGTTACGTTTTGTTATGCAATTTTAGACAAGCTTTATCTAGTGCATTACCTTTTAGAAGTTAGTAGGTTTCATTTTATGTTATTCTTCTATCTCTTTCCCTTAGAAAGTTAAGTGTTATGCTTTAGGTGAATGCATCTTATAGGAACGGGCCTAGACTGGAGGTTCTTTCCAATTGGGTGACCCACAAACCCCCGAAAGATCCCATGTTTCTCCAAAAGGCTAAGTTCTATAACATGGCACAAGGGTGCAACTTTTGAGAGATGATAATTTTGGCATGCCTGGTGGGAGAAAGAGCTGATTTCTCAATTCTTTTCAAGCTTTATATTATTGTTCCACTAAAAGAGGGGTAAATTTTTCATTGAATATCAAAGAGAGAAGAACAACACAAGAAACAAAGAGAACTACATAGCTTTATCTTGGTCCACAAGTTGAACCAGCATCTGAGATAAATCAAGGGGAAGCATCCTATGATCAAGAATATTCCAAGCCGGCCCCTGCTCAGAGGCCAGCTTTATATTATTGTTGTTAGATGTGTATAGTAGTAGTTTTTGCCTTTGGAGGTAGCAAAGAGACACATCTGGCGACTCTGGAAAAATATCTACTTGTTTCAAGCAGATAAGTGTTGGTATGTGGGAAATTAAACTTGGTTATGCTGGTTTTTAATTATTTCAGCAATTTTCCAGCATATATAAATGTTTTAGCATGTCTTCTTTTTATACAAGCCTCCCTTATCATCCTCATTTCCATGAAAATCCTCATATCACATCCTACCGGCCGTTTCAAGAACATTATGCTACTGTTTTTGCCCAAAACAATCAAAAATATCCTACACCAGAAAATAGCCAATGAATTCCATATGTTGACCATCCACCCATCCCTGCTCAAGCCTTATGGCAGTGTACCAATATGCATCAGCAACCCCATGAAGGCCAATTTATTTCCAACTGTCATGATGATTTTCAGAATCACCCTAATGGAACCTTGAAATTTTTGCAAATTATAGTTTCCATTTGCAACATTTTTACCCGATCATTCATTAAAAAAAATTGGATAGGCTTCAAGTTTAGCATGTGTACCAAACAATAATGGTTCTTTGGTGTATAGCATTTATCCATTCCAAGGAGAGTATGTGAATATTGGTCCTTTAAAGCTTTGCTGGTTGAAGCCTTGGTTATTATCTAGGGTTCATATGTGTAAGTCTTATGGGCAACCTAGGATAGGGAACGATTTCCCTAGTGCAGAAATATAGTTGGATGAATTTGCATTGGGGTCTCTGGAGTATACATCTATACCCAAGGAAGAAAGGACAAACTTGATCTCACTATCAAGAATATAAGGAAAACATGAATTGGAAACTAGTGTGAAAAAACAAACAAACAATGTTGTGAATCCTCTAAACGATGTTGGAGTGCCTCTTGTTGCTACAAACCATAATTTGCTTTTTCCAGAAAAGGGTTCCCAGACTTTGATAGAAGTTGCAGGATCTTCTCCGTGCATTGCAGTCATCGGAGCAACAGGGGAACTAGCTAGAAACAAGATATCTCCTGCATTGTTTGCCCTTTATTGTAGTGGCTTCCTTCAATGAAGATTGTGATGAAAAGGTGGATGCTTTTCTCAAGAGGACATACTATTAGTTTGGAGGCTATGATAATTGTGAAGGAATGACAAACCTAGATTGTCAAATATAGAAGCTAGAGGCTGATGGAAGAGCAAACGAAATATTTTACCCATCTATACCGCAAGGAGCCCTTCTTGATGTTGCAACATGCAGATAAGGCTCAGAGCAAAAGGGGATGGAACCATATAATTATTGAGAAGCCTTTTGGCTCCGACATAGAATCATTAGCCAAGTTGACACGGGGGTTGTCTTCTAAATTTTATGAGGAACAAATTTACAGGATAGACCACCGTCTTGGAAAGGATCTCATTGAGAATCTTAAAGTTACACTTCTCTAATCTTGTCCTTGAGCCTTTATGGAACCCTCAATACATACAAAATATACAGGTAATAGTATTAGAGGAATGGGAATTGAAGGAAGTGGACGGTATTTTAACAAATACGGAATAATTAGGGATATATTTCATAGTCACATACTGCAGACTATTGCTTTATTAGCCATGGAACCACCAGTCAGTATCAATGGTGAAGATATTCGAAATGAAAAGGTTAAGATTCTGAGGTCCATGAAGAAGTTAGACCTTGAAGATGTCATCCTCAGTCAGTATAAAGAGCAGGGTTCGAGTGAAAGTCATGCCTTTAGAGTTTGCTACGTAGCTATTATTTGTGCACTGGTCATTTGCAGGCGTCAGAATATTATATTTTAGCATATCGATTATCATCTGCTATTGTTATAGAAAGGGCTCGAATCATTTTATATCACTCGGTAATTAAAATCTTATTTCGTTTTGTCTTTGTTGCAGGTATGACTGTAAATGCGTGAAACCATAGGAGTTATATGGAGGCCTGATATGGACACATACCGGTCTGGAAGGAATATGCAAAGGAATGGAGTATCTGTACAAAATTGCATTCGATTCTGTAAAGTCATACTTGGAGTAACCGAACACACGTCATGAATTGATGAGTAAATGTTCAAATGGTGAAATGCAAAGGATACAAGCCCTTGCCGATAAAGAAATATAAAACACCGGTAATTAAAATGGCGGTTGTATTTGGGTTTAATAAAAATTATATTACGAAGTCATGGGTTAGTTAATTGTTATGAAGTGGTGTGATTTTTAGAAGGAAACCGATACCCCTTGTTTCCTTATAAATATATGATGTAGAATACAATATAGACAATTCATATTCCTATAAAATTTATACATATCTTAGGCACTTATATTATATTTTTCAGTTGCAAAGAAATGATTTTTTGAACTAAGCCCGTGGATGGTGGATTATCGAATGAATTCTTGTTTGATTCTGGAGTCAGACTATATTGGATGGATCATCCGTAAGGAGTATCTCCTGTACAACTTATTTTCGAATTAGTAAGAAATATTTATTTTAATTTATTTGCGTTAGAGTTTTAAATTATTATTAAGTTGTGTCCTTTATAAATGTTTTTTTATTAATTTCTATAAATATTTTAATATTCAGATAAGTGGATCGGGTCATTACTGCATTTTAAACTTGATAAACACAGATATTGTGAAATATTTAATTGTTTCCGTATTTATGTCTAGTTTGTCTCTATATCACTGGAGTTAAAGTGCATCCTAGACTAGTTTAGAATTGTGTTCATATAATTGATCTGTTACGTCTAAATTGTTAAAATTATTTGTAGTTTAAATATATTAAATTTTATAAAGTTGTAGGTTTCAACTAATAATATTGACTCTGATTGCCCATTTTAAGCACTAGTCTTTTACTCTTGATTCATAATCCATATGCTGGCAATTGTTTCATTTCTTTCCATTGAGGAATTAATATATTCATTTGTTGCATTAATCTATAATTATTCTTTATTTAAAACGTTATCATATTTATACAATCATTTACCTTTGTTCTCAGTTCATAAATCGCAAGTTTAAAGTTTTTGATAATTCTTGCCATTTTGAAAGCTTTCATTACAATGCATTCTAATCAATTTTCTATAAGCATCTTGGATATAAACGTTTTGGTCCAAGATTAGGTACACCTGCCTTGGTTTTGTAGAGCTAGAATCGTAGGGGATTTGGATCACATCGATCAATCCCGTCAAGTTTGCCTTAATCGGTTGGATATCCCAGCATCGAGCAGGCAAGGCTCGTACGATTCCAATCTATGGTTTTGGGAACCAACACACCCTCAGCATGTTGCTAACATGAGCCTAGATGATTATTTGTTACACTTTTACGAGGAGATGAGAAGTATTGACAGACATCAAGAGCATACTGTGCAGCAGGATGAGTCGGCTTATCAAGCTGACCAAAATCAGCAGGTGATAGATCTGCAGCAAAGGCAATGTGATGAATATTTTGCAAGGGAGATAGCTATGAAGGAAAAGCAGATGAGATTGTTATTTGCTTGACTTCAAGAGATAAAGACCCAATCCCCTGGTGTCCCTAGTTTCAAACCAGAATCTCATGAGTTTGTTAACCAACTCATGAAGGTGGAGGCCCCAAAAGAAGTAGAACAACCCATACATAAGCCTCTAAATGAGAAAAGCCATCCAAATCACCTCATTAATTCTCATTTTCAGTCATCTAATGAGCTTGAACTAAATACTCAAAGTATCAAACAGACATGGCAGCCTTCTTGGACTAACTATCATGATTTTCAAATGCCAAACCTTTTTAAGGTTGTCCCATCTAAGCTGGTTAATGATCAAAGAGATGAAGGAAAATATATTCTTGTTGATTTTACGTTGGTAGAACCAATTCAGGAGGTTCAAGAGCAAAGACAAGATGATGATGAAGTTGTTGGCCACGCCTACATGTTTTGAGCAAGTTGGTGAAAGGATGATGGTTTATCAAACTAACAACTCCTCGTTAGCTGTAATGACAAAGGATCAAAGGGAGTATGGTATGGCTTGGGTTGATGAACTACCATCCTTTGTTAAGCAAGGTGAAGAAGCTGTAGTTGAAGAGGTATCTTCAAAAGATATAGAAGCTGCTCGAAGCATGGAGGATCTTTTTGATGGCATTATTGAAAATTTCTGTGAGAATATTGATGTTCATATGTCAAATACTTGCATGATGGACGAAAATGTGTCAATATGTGAACATTTTCCTATTGATGAGTTGTTAGATGCCCCAATAGACAGTAGTGGTCATTTAACCATAGAAGAAGAGATGATATGGCAAGAAATTATTCAAGACAACCATGATAAAGAGTCAAAAGGAGAAATAGCCAACACAAAGAATTCTGAGTTCATCTTCTTAAGAGGTTGTCTAGTCAGATATTTGTCTCAGATTGAGACAAGTACGAGGATCTGGGTTATAACAACACTTGAGCATGAAGATGTTGATGAAAAGAAGCAAATACAACATACTAATGCATTCCAAGATGTCAATTTGTTCAATCAGCTTGACGAAGTAAGTAGAGTTGATTTTATACTTAAGGAATCATTGCACCAACTAGTAAAATGTTGGCTGTTTTTCCATATATTCCTATTTGCCTATATGTGTGGTTTTCATTGGAAATTGAAGAGAAAAGGCAGCTATTTTTCAGAACCAGTAAATGGTTTAGTTTAGCCTCTTGTTGCTGGTTAGGATGGGATAGGTTAGTTTCAGTTTTGCCAAAGTGTTGTCAAAGCGCAGTAGAGTAGTTTTAGTTGTAATTTTGTTTAGCATCCATCTGATGCACTTTCCATCAAAATCGAGCTACAATGGCAAGAAGACGAATTGATCTTGGCAGTAGGAACAAATGTTTCCTTATAATCAATGCCCTCCTGCCGTGTGAATCCTCGAGCAACTAATCTAGCCTTCAATTTATCTAGGGAACCATCTGTACGATACTTGATGCTATAGATCAATTTGCAGCTAAAGGGTTTCTTTCTTTTAGGTAGAACAAAGAGAATGCAGGTGTGATTCTTCACAAGACTCTGATATTCATTATCCATAGCCTGTTCTCGCTCTGGAATCCCTTTGGCCTCTTTAACTGTCTGATTCTCATAAATACTATTAAGGTTGTTCATTAAAGAAAAATTAACTCTATCTTGTTACTTTCTTGTTAGAGTGGGGTTGTCGTTGCACCAAAAGACCGATCTGTTAGTGCCCTATACAACAACTCAACTTATAGTACACATGAGGTGGTTAAGCCCTTGTCACGAATCTTAAGGGGAGCATTGAACATTTTTCCAACAATCTCCCCCTCAGCGTCATCGAAGAGTCTAAGGATTCGAACCCCTGACCAAGATCTGATACCACTTGTTAGAGTGGGATTGTCGTTGCACTAAAAGGCTGACCTATTAGTACCCGATACAACCACTCAACTTATAGCACATTGGAGGTGGTTAAGCCCTTGTCATGAATCTCGTGGGGAGCATTGAACATTTCCCTTTTTTCTAGAAGATCTATCATCAATGAGCTCATCTAGACGAGGATTATTGACAGTCTTAGGCCATCATTTAGGTGGAATAAGTGGAGCTGGAGGTGGAAGAGGATCTATAATAGGTGATAGATTAGCATCATCTAGAGGAAATTCAAGTAGTGCATCATCAACTTAAAATTCTGCATTGCCTCTCCCATTAGGTGGACTTAGCAAAAGATGAACATCCAGTTAGAGACTTTCGAAGGTTGATCCTCAAAATTTTTCTCAGACAAGGAAGGGAGAAACGATCCTTGTGCTTCATTAAAGACTATATCTTGACCGAAGGTAAGACGATCAATGTCTACATCAATTAAAAGTTAAGCCTTATGGTTGTCATTGTAACTTGTAAACATAAGTTTCTGACTCTTGGAATCCAATTGGGAGTGCTGGGCATTTGGAAACAAAACTCTTTTATGCTAAAGAGCCAAAAACTTTCAGATGGTTGATCCTAGGTTTGTAACCAGTCTAAGCTCCTTAGGAGTCTTTCCGTTAACATGTATGGGAGACCAATTAAGGAGATGGACCGTAGTAAACACTGCTTCTGCCCAATATTTCTTAGGAACATTTCTATGTTCCACCATAAATTTGACCATTTTTGTAATGGTGCATGTGGTTTTGATGTTCTATGACACTGTTTTGTTGAGGGGTGTATGGGCTATTTATCAGGCATCTAATGGCATGTGTATCACATAAATTGGAGAAAGTGGTAGGAGAAAACTCCGCCCCATTATCAGACCTAAGAGATATAATAGAATAATCAAACTCTTTTTCTACCAAGGCCTTAAATTTCTGAAATACAATAAACACCTCTGACTTCTATTTAAGAAAGTGCACCCGTATTTTTCTATTGAAATCATCAACATGAAGTAAGAAATGCTTGCATGTAGTAACAAGATTATTCATTGTATCACATACATCAGCATGGACCAACTATAGTACCTTAGAGGCTCGCTATGAGTCAACATTCTTGAACTGTCTTCTGTGGTGCTTTTGTCATGTCCCCAATTTTTTCCCTTCCTTAGTGACAACATTTCTAGCAAGGTTGGTCTATTATCTGGTTCCCATAGGCCAACAGAGCACAGAGGGAACCAACTCAGGGGCTTTGAGAGTCATGCATGAGCTTCCCAAGTAGTTTGGAGTAGTAGACAACAGTTTCCTACAATTTAGGAGGGATTCCTAATTTGTAGGGATTGACTAGGAGTGGTCTAGGAGACATTTGGAGACCTCGGCGAACGTTTTGGAGACTTAGAGTGCATCTCCTATTTTTTAGGAGGCATTCCTTTTTTTTAGGAGGAACTCCCAGTTCAGTGACAGTTCTCTCAGAGGTGCACACAGCAGGGGAGTCATTGGGACTCAATTTTGGTTGATTGGGGTTGTCTCCTACTTTTTAGGAGCATCCCTAGGTTTTAGGGATGGACTACCAGTTGACACATCTTGTCCGGCATCAATCACAGACAGGTGACAAGGTCAGATTCATGTTTGACTGGTCATTTTGGGCCTTTTGGGACCATTTGAGAAATATTTTAATATATTTAAATATTTCCTAAGTTGGTGATTAAATAAATTCAAATAAGGTTAATAATATAACCATTTTGGAGTAATAAGGGGATTTTGGCTTTAGTTGATCAGGTACACCTATGTGTTATAGCTCGTTGGAAAGGTCTCGAATTATTATACATGATTTTTACTAGCTGTAGACTTTTTGGTGCCTTCAGCTATGAAATTTTAATAAAGTAATGTTTTTCCTATAGCATGGATGACTTTAATTGGGAAAATTTAAAGGGCAAAGTGTAATTTCCCTTTAGGGTTCGATTTACACTTGGAAGGGGATATAAGAAGATGGAGACCTAATTTCTTATTATCTTTTGCATATTGAAAAACTTGTTTTTGTGAATTGGCTTTGAGAGAGCAATTCTTCATTTGGGACGCAAACCCTAGGTTCTGGATTGGCTGGAACGTAGCCCTCAGTAGTTATTGGTATTGGATTCTTCAGACAGTGTGCGTTGCTATCAGGGATAGAGTACACCATTCTTTATTGTGGATTCAGGTTGCAGATTTATGGTTTCAGCGTTACAGATTGATTCTTTCAGCTGGGACGTGATTCCTTGCAGTCTTACGGTTGCCATTTGCAGCAGTTTGGCATCATTGTTGGATGTAAGCTCCTTGAAACTGTATTGGAATTATTATTTGGCTTTATAAATAAGAAATCTGCCTGGTACGATTTATAGCAATTCTGATTTGGCTCTATGTTCTTATTTATTTTCAGCCTCCTCTCATGTTTATTGTTCATTATTCATTACTATTGTGAAAACTATCAAAAAACACAGAACAAAAACAAAACCTTCTGCAACTTCTGTCTATTCTCAAAGACCATCAAAGGAATCACAGGAAAATATAGTTTATTAATTTAAAAACTACAGCAGATCAGCAAGGGCATCTATCAGAGATTTTTCAGTGGTATCAGAGCCTACATCCTGCCAGCTTGTAGGGTTTGTGAGAAATTGTCACAACAGATTTTGACATCTGGGTATTGGATAAAAAGTTTTGATAATTCATTTCAGCATTTGGGTATTGGCTTAAAAGTTTTGATAATTCATTTTGGCATCTGGGTATTGGATAAAAGGTTTTGATAATTCATTTCAGCATTTGGGTACTGGCTAAAAAATTTTGATAATTCATTTTGGGATCTGGGTACAGGATCAAAAATTTTGATAATTCATATTAGCAGTACAGGGTCGATTTTTGCTCTGGCATGTTAGTTTCAGTTGGTCAGCGTGATAGTTCATTATGGCAAAATTGTTAAGAGATATAGCCCTGTGGAAAGAATGGGAACAGTCACAACAAAAATTCAAGCTTCAATTGCAGCAGTTCAATGATTCTATGTCAAGGAAATTTGGATATGCTAGTGGATCATCATCTTCTTCTAGAAAGGATCCATTGCCACTAGACAGGAAAGTGGAAGTAATTAGCATACTTGAGGAGTATAATACTCTTCCTCAATATGTTAGGGAGAACTTTCATTTCAAAGATTACATTGACATGCATCCAAAAATTTGTCATAAGGTTAAGCTTGCATAAAAGGAATACCATGCCATAGTTGATGATATGTTTTCATGTGAGAAAGAAGATTTGTGTCAACCTATCCATGTTCATGATAAAAACACCATAATGGATCAGTCACTTGCAGGGTATGCAGAAGAAAGACATGAAGATGTGTTATCTTTTGAGTTGCAGCCTATGAAAAACAAAAATCAGTCATCATGTGGGATTCCTAAAAAAGAAATAACTCTAGATCAGGAGGAGACACATAGCACACCATTGATTCATCAAGTTGATCACAAAATGGAAGAGATTACAATCATGGATCAGTCCATTAGGGGTGCTGAAAGCATGTCTCCAAGGTCTGATACCTATTCTAATTTTTGCAATAGTAGCTCTAGTCATGTGGTATCATCTATTTCACATGAAGGTAATGAGGTTGTTGAGTCTTCTTATGATGGTACTCAGGTTAAGTGTGTTGCACATGAGATTTATATTGTGGATTCAAACCACAAAGGTTTTGATTGTGTTTACCCCACCTTGGAAGATGTGAAAAAGGCTCAAGAGAGGTGCAATGGATGGTCACATAGAGCTAAGAAGGCCAAGATGCTTGCTGCCCAAGCAAGACAACACTTACAAGAGGTCAAGGAAAGATGCAATCAGCTTGATAATGCAAGAAGACAAAGAGAGTCATACATTAGATCCTTATTTCTTCCAAGGGAAGAAAGTGAGGATGTTGAGCATACAAGGGAAGAGCTTCTTGAGGTAAGTCCACAAGAAGAGCATGTTGAGATGTGTGAAGAGAAAAAGAGCTATGATTTAGAAAACTCAGTTTGGTCTAGTTTGCATCATGAAGTTATGACGTTCCTATTTTAAAGAGCCCCTTAAAGGCTCCAAACAATGATGATATTAGTTTCACACTTGATGGACCAGCCACAAGTGTTATTTTCATTTGTGTGGAATGGAACATTATTGATTCTGATTTGGTTAGTCATGCATCATCTACAATGGAAGGACAATTGTTAAGATCATATGAAGCATCTTGTCTTAAAGAGATGATTAGGGAGACTAAGAGGCTGCTTACTAAGAAGATATTGCATTTTGATAATGTTTGGTTTGTTTGGCATACAACACCTTGGAGTTTGTTAGTAATAGAAAACATATCAGTTATGGAGATAGAGGTATGGATCAGATTTTGGGCAGCTAGGCAGTTAATGGGACATGTTATATTCGTTTGAACACACCCCATGGACCAGCACCTTTAGAGGAGTCACCTACCTTGGAAGGAGAGGCAAGAGAAGACCGCAAAAACATTGTGGAAAGGTATGAACATACTTCTGATTTTTTGACTTTGAACATCCATTCTCTTTCATCTCATGAGTCAAACTTTGAACCTTGGGTTGGTTACATTCAAGTTGGGGTGTTCAAGTGTGAAGTTGATCCTTCCCTACCAAGAGTTGATGACATATTAAGTTGCATACCTAGTGGACCAGCCACAAAGAGCCTATCTTTGTTGAGAATTAGAAACATCTCTCAATCATCAATGGGTTTATCATCTCTTCCATATGATAGGGCAGCGATGTACCTTTTGATTGAAGATTCAGACTTTTTAAATATTACATTGGGCTTTCAAGATCAGAATATAAGGGACTTCGTTGGTTACATGGTTAAACAAAACATTTACTTAACAACCTTTAATGAAGGCACACTAATTTGTGGAAATATAGGTAAAGTTGCAGCAGCTGTTTGGAAGAGTTGGAAAAGTATTCAACAAACTTTCCTTGCCGATGATTGGCTTATTTGTAAATTTCTAACAGCATTGGTTGTTGGTAGTAATTGTGGCTTCATTTGGAGTGAAGTTCTTAGTTGGTTAGATGAGGTACAGTTTCACAACAGCAACATAATGAGTATCAACATGCGAGAGGGATGTGTCAATGCAAAGATTTGGGATGTTGGTATCAACATGTGTTGGGCATTTTTTCAGTAGATTCATATTGAGTTGCTTCACTTTTGGTATAAAGATGTTTACATCAGAGTAACGCAGTGGTTGGGTGGAGCAACATTTCTCAGATCGATATGGGATTTAGGAATTGATAATCCTACAATGTTGGGTACAAATGACACATGCTTTGGTTTTTCTCATGATGGCATACATACTTCATCTTCAAGTTTGTCATCTACATCCATTGATATGGCAGTGGTATCCTTGTTGATTGGTGATTCCATAGTCTTCGATTCGTTATGGACAAGTGGCTGTCCAAGCTGGAATCATTTACTACTTGACTTGGCATTGACTACATCCATGATTCAGTATGAGGGCATTGAGGAGTGTTTCTTTGGGACATTTGTTGTTTGGCATTGGTATGATGACGTCTATGATATCATTCGAGTTGCTGGTCAGAATTATAGCAGAATTGTTAGGTGGTCATTTGGGTTGGAATACTGGTTTATCGGAGTTCACTTTCACACCTTGCTGGTTTGCTTCATTGTATGTATGTTTCATGGAGTGCGGTTGAGATACTTCTTCATCTCATTCAGCACATTTGGTATTTTGGTTTAGGATCCGGGCCCTGGTCTCATTGATACATTGGTGCTTCAGGGTCCTAATGAATTGCTTCACAACTTGTGGTTCACTAATATTTATATTAGAGTGACGAAGCATCAGCATGGTGGTTCCCTTTTGAGGCGGATTTGGAATCCTGGAATCACTTGGATTTGCAGTTCAATAGTTGAGGATGTGGAAGCCAATGTAGGCTTACTAGAGTTTCCACCTTTAGTGTTCCAGTTTGGTTCTTTCGGAGAGCAATTCATTGAGGAGTTGATAGAGTTGGTACAGTATTTGATTGCTCTTCCTTCAGCGGGTTTTCAGGAGGTTACTTGTTTGGGTGCAGTGCAGGACAATGTTTCTAGAAGATGGAACTACAAACCTTCCAGGATGGCTTGGGACCCTGGGATCATTCTTGGTTATGGTATGGACTTGCCTAATGTTTGTGGAGTTGGATTGACATTGCTTGAGGACAAGAAATCTTTGGGAAGGGAGGACTGTCATGTCCCCAATTTTTGCCCTTCCTTAGTGACAACATTTCTAGCAAGGTTGGTCTATTATCTGGTTCCCATAGGCTAGCAGAGCACAGAGGGAACCAACCCAGGGGCTTTGAGAGTCATGCATGAGCTTCCCAAGTAGTTTGGAGCAGTAGACAACAGTTTCCTACAATTTAGGAGGGATTCCTAATTTGTAGGGATTGACTAGGAGTGGTCTAGGAGACATTTGGAGACCTCGGCGAACGTTTTGGAGACTTAGAGTGCATCTCCTATTTTTTAGGAGGCATTCCTATTTTTTAGGAGGAACACTCAGTTCAGTGACAGTTCTCTCAGAGGTGCACACAGCAGGGGAGTCATTGGGACTCAATTTTGGTTGATCGGGGTTGTCTCCTACTTTTTAGGAGCATCCCTAGATTTTAGGGATGGACTACCAGTTGACACATCTTGTCCGGCATCAGTCACAGACAGGTGACAAGGTCAGATTCATGTTTGATTGGTCATTTTGGACCTTTTGGGACCATTTGAGAAATATTTTAATATATTTAAATATTTCCTAAGTTGGTGATTAAATAAATTCAAATAAGGTTAATAATATAACCATTTTGGAGTAATAAGGGGATTTTGGCTTTAGTTGATCAGGTACACCTATGTGTTATAGCTCGTTGGAAAGGTCTCGAATTATTATACATGATTTTTACTATCTGTAGACTTTTTGGTGCCTTCAGCTATGGAATTTTAATAAAGTAATGTTTTTCCTATAGCATGGACGACTTTAATTGGGAAAATGTTATTTTATTATATTTTATTTAAAGGGAAAAGTGTAATTTCCCTTTAGGGTTTGATTTACAGTTGGAAGGGGATATAAGGAGATGGAGACCTAATTTCTTATTATCTTTTGCATATTGAAAAACTTGTTTTTGTGAATTGGCTCTGAGAGAGCAATTCTTCATCTGGGATGAAAACCCTAGGTTTTGGATTGGTTGGGACGTAGCCCTTAGCAGTTATTGGCATTGGATTCTGATGTAGGAGCATCCAGAGGTATAAGGGCAATCCTATGTCACCCAAAAAAATGTACTTAGACTTAGTTTCTGTTTCATGTCTTTACATTTTTGGATACCCATTTGGCTCAAATAAAGGTTCCAACTCTCATAGTTCAACTATTAGTGCGTTTGAAAATTCCAAAAAAATAGGAGCATGTATTTGGGCCATCATTTCGGTAAACTAGAAGTTGTGAATTGGCCAGATGAATGTAATCATGATTTAGAGCATTCCAGAAAAAGAATCAGGTCAATAGGCCCCACAGTTTGAAAGTTATTGCAGTTTTTTGGGTTTTTGAGACCTCCTAAGAATGCTTCAAAGTCAGGTTTGGGGCATTAAATGACCTCGAAAAGGGTCGAAAAATGGGAGACGAGCAAAGCTTGTCCATAGGGCTATAGAGCGCTTGGAGAGCTTTCCGAAAATGTAAACGGTTCGTCAATCGGAGCTACGGTTCAAAAGTTATGCCTCCCGGAAGTTCGGTTACCGTTTCTGGATTTTTCTAGATTTGCACCGACTTCTAACGCAGCTTCCGGAACCTTCTATTTCGTCGGTGGCTGCCTACTAGCACTTCCTAGAATGTACTCCTAGTCCTTAACCCTCCGGGGTCTATTTAAGGAGATTTCTGGCATTGTAAAAGGCAGTTCGGAGTGGAGTTTGAAGGGAGGTGCTAAAAGGAGAAATATTCTCCAGATTTATGCTATTGCAAGCCCTTAGGGCATGTTCTGAAGTTTGTTTTCTATGTACTATTTGTTCTAGCCTATTTTCTCAGTTAATATAATTTCCCTTTTCTGTTGTGTCCATTCTGTTCTTGGGTTGTGTCCCCATCAAGTGGTATCAGAGCGGGTTTTCCTGAGTGTGTAGACAGAGCGCCGACTGTGAGGCAGTTTGCACCAGGACTGTGTGGTTGTGGGTTCGAGTTAGAAGATGCCTCCACGAAGAGAGCGTGGCGGAAGGGCCAGAGCTATTGATCCTGAGGAGGTTAGAGTCCTCCAGAGGCAGGTACAAGCATTGCAAGAGGAGCTTCGTAGAGGAGCAAATGTTGCCGCAGGTGACAATAGTGAGGATGACAATGAAGAGGAAGTAAAGGGACCAGAAGAGGAAGTTGACGGGGAAGTTCTGAATCCTGTAGAGGAAAGGCTTTTTAGGGCCATTACTAAGTTTGGGAAAAGACCTACAATTGAAGTGGGTATATTTTCAGGAAATCTGAAACCAGATGAGTTGATCGATTGGATCAATGAACTGGAAGAATACTTTGAGTATAAGGATATAAGGGACCCAGATAGGGTTAAGTTTGCAAAGGCCAAACTGAAAGGCCATGCCAAAATCTGGTGGCAAGAGGTTCAACTGGAAAGACTTAGAAGAAGAAAGGAGATCACAAGATGGGATTGCATGGTGGACAAATTGAAGAAGCAGTTCATTCCTGTGGACTACGAGCTTGATCTATTTAAGAAGATGCATGGGTTAAAGCAAGCAGGAAGATCAGTCCAAGAATATACAGAGGAGTTTTACCGACTCTTGATTAGAGCGGGGCATGCAGAAGCAAATAAGGAGAAGGTTGCTTGTTATATTAGTGGGTTGCGACCTAGCATCCAGGAGGAATTAAGTCTGGTAAGAATGACCAGCGTTGAAGAGGCATACCAGTTTGCCCTACAAGTTGAAGAAAAGCTGAATAAAAGGTTTGAAGGAAGACAAAGAGGGCACGGTCAAGGAGGAAGGGTAAGCGGTAGATCATCTGGAGGCCGCAATGAAACCCAAAAGAAAAATGAAGATGTGGGTACTAGCAGAAACCAGAGGAATGAGGGTTTCAACCGCTCCCATGATCAAGACTTTGGAAATCAAAGAGGAAGAGGTAGAGGACGTGGACAAGGAAGAGGAGGCTTCCGTGGTACCTGTTTCCATTGCAATGAAGAAGGTCATCGTGCCTTTGAATGCCCTCAACGACAAGGAAGGACAGATAGGAGAGCTGAGGGCCAAGCTAGGGTTGCTCATGTGGATGAGGATGCACAATCATCACATTCAGAGGATGCAGAAAGAGGAGAGACCTTGGTAAATGAAAGAGTCCTACTAAGTGGTGAGAATGAACCGGGACAACGAAGGAGTTTGTTTCGTACCAAATGCAAGTGTGAGGATAAATGTTGTGACGTGATCATTGATGGTGGTAGCACTGATAACCTTGTATCTGAAGAGATGGTCTCTAAGCTAAAGCTCAAGAGGGAGAAACATCCCCAACCCTATCGGATTTCTTGGGTAAAAGATGATCATAAGGTCCTGGTAAATGAACAATGTTTAGTAAAATTCAAAATTGGGAGTTACCATGATGAAGTTCTCTGTGATGTTATTTCGATGGATGTTTGCCATCTATTGTTGGGTAGACCATGGCAGTTTGATAGACATGCAGTGCATGATGGACATGCAAACACATACTCTTTGACAAAGGATGGAGTTCGCCACAAATTGAAGCCCATGAAAAAGGAAGGTGAAAAGGTATGTAGCAGTGCTAGGATTTGTCTTGTTGATGGAAGGAAGTTTTTAGATGGCATGAAACATCAGCATATGTGCTATGCTTTGATTCTTAGGAAAGATAAAGAAGGTAGTAGTGAAATACCATTTGAAGTTTCAGATTTACTAGGGGAATTTGGAGATATTATCTCTGATAATGTTCCAGATGGATTGCCACCAGTAAGGCAAATCAGTCATCAGATAGATCTGATTCCAGGAGCTAGTTTGCCTAACAAGGCTGCTCACAGGATGACTCCTACTGAAACAGAGGAGCTAAATAGACAGGTTCAGGAGTTGCTGAGGAAGGGCTTGATTCGAGAGAGCCTGAGTCCATGTGCAGTACTTGCAGTACTTGCACCAAAGAAGGATGGAGAGTGGAGGATGTGTACAGATTCTCGAGCTATAAATAGGATAACCATCAAGTACCAGTTTCCTTTACCAAGGATGGATGATCTTATGGACTGCTTGAGTGGAGCTCAGTACTTCACAAAGATAGATTTGAAGAGTGGCTATCATCAGATACGGATTCGAGAAGGAGATGAGTGGAAAACAACCTTCAAGACCAAGGAGGGTCTTTATGAGTGGTTAGTCATGCCCTTTGGATTGACGAACGCCCCAAGCACCTTCATGCGGCTCATGAATGAGGTACTTAAGAAGTTCTTGGGAAAATTTGTTATTGTCTATTTGGATGATATTTTAATTTTCAGCAAGACTTTGGAAGAACATTTACTGCATATTCGTAGTGTCCTTGAAAGGCTAAGGGAAGAGAAACTGTTAATTAATCTAAAGAAGTGCGTCTTTGCAAAAAGGGAGTTAGTCTATTGGGGATTTGTTATATCACCTGAAGGTCTCAAAATGGATCCAGAGAAGGTAAAAGCCATCTTGGAATGGCCTACTCCAAGGTCTGCTACTGAGGTAAGATCATTTCATGGTCTGGTTAGTTTTTACAGGAAGTTTATTAAGAATTTCAGTGGCATATGTGCACCCCTAACTGATACAATAAGAGGGGATAGAAAAGAGTTCAAATGGACTGCAGCAGCTGCGAGAAGTTTTGAATTGCTGAAGAAGAAGGTGACAGAACAGCCTGTGTTGGCACTTCCAGATTTTAGAAAAGTATTCCAGGTGGATTGTGATGCTAGTGGTAGCGCTATTGGGGCTGTATTAAGCCAAGAAGGTAAGCCTATTGCATATTTTAGTGAAAAATTGAATGATGCAAAGAAGAAGTATTCTGTTTATGATCAAGAGTTCTATGCAATAGTTCAGGCCTTAAAGAAATGGAGGCATTATTTATTGCCAAAGGAATTTGTTTTGTATACTGATCATCAGGCATTACAGTACCTAAATAGCCAAGGTAAATTGAATCAGAGGCATATGAAGTGGGTAGAATTCTTGCAGAGTTATACATTTGTGTTGAAGCATAGAAGTGGAAAATCTAACAAGGTTGCAGATGCACTAAGTAGGAGACAGTCACTGCTTACAGTAATGCAGGTTGAAGTAGTTGGGTTTGATGAACTCAAGAATTTGTACCCCGAGGATCTTGATTTTGCTGAAGCATGGAAAGCTTGGAAAGAGCCTGTTGCTGTAGATAGAACAAAGTGGTTAGATTATTTGATTCAGGATGGCATGTTGTTCAAAGGTAGTCAATTGTGCATTCCAAGGAGTTCCATGAGGGAAAATCTGATTAAGGAGAAACACAGTGGAGGGATGGCAGGACATTTTGGTCGAGATAAGACCATTTCCATTCTTAGAGAACATTATTTTTGGCCTCAAATTACACAGGATGTGAAGAAGTTTGTACAGAGTTGCCAAGTTTGTCAAGTTGCCAAGGGGTTTAGTCAAAATACTGGCCTATATCAGCCATTGCCTGTTCCATCAAGGCCATGGGAGGACATAAGTATGGATTTTGTTCTTGGATTGCCAAGGACACAAAGGGGTAATGACTCAGTATTCGTGGTGGTTGATAGGTTCTCAAAATGGCACAATTCATTCCATGCCACAAAACTCATGATGCTGTCCATATTGCAGACTTGTTTTTCAAAGAGGTGGTAAGACTACATGGTCTTCCAAGGAGTATAGTTTCTGACAGAGATACTAAATTTGTGGGGTATTTCTGGAGGACATTGTGGAAGAAGTTGAGAGAAGACTTGAAATTCAGTTCCACGCATCACCCACAGACTGATGGCCAAACAGAAGTGGTAAATAGAAGTCTGGGCAATTTGCTGAGATGTTTAGTTGGAGATAAGCCCAAGGGATGGGATTTGATTCTACCACAGGCAGAGTTTGCTTATAATAACTCTGTAAATAGGAGTACTGGAAAATCACCATTTCAAATTGTATATGGGAATAGCCCAAGGACTGCACCAGAATTGAGGAAGATAGAACAAGGGGAGAGTACAAGTGCTGAAGCTGAGGAATTTGCTGAACATATCAAGCGTCTACATGAGGAGGTTCAGACACACATAACCAAGATGAATCAAGAGTATAAAGCTAGGGCTGATCAAAGGAGAAGACATAAGGAATTCCAAGTAGGAGATTTAGTCATGGTACAATTACGAAAAGAAAGATTTCCAGCTGGTACTTACAACAAGCTGAAAATGAAGAAATTTGGCCCCTGCAAAATTTTGAAGAAACATGACTCAGGAAATGCATATGAAGTGGAGCTGCCAGATGGTATTCAGATTTCTCCCATTTTCAACATTGCAGATTTAACAGAGTATCATGATGATGGTGCAGATGAGGAGCTGGTTTTAGAGCCATGTCCAATTCCTGCTTCTAAGAAGGAGGAGATAGAAGACATTCTAGATCATCGTGTGGGTAGGAGTACCAGAAACAGGCAGTATGAAGAGTATTTGGTCAAATGGAAAGGACGGCCGATCGAGGACTCAACTTGGATTTCAGCAGCTGAGGTTTCCCATTTGGGATTTCCTCTACCATCCATAAAGTGATAGGGTCACTTTTCAATCTACCCTGGGTGTCTGATGCAGGAGCATCCAGAGGTATAAGGGCAATCCTGTGTCACCAAAAAAAATGTACTTAGACTTAGTTTCTGTTTCATGTCTTTACATTTTTGGATACCCATTTGGCTCAAATAAAGGTTCCAACTCTCATAGTTCAACTATTAGTGCGTTTGAAAATCCCGAAAAAATAGGAGCATGTATTTGGGCCATCATTTCGGTAAACTAGAAGGTGTGAATTGGCTAGATGAATGTAATCATGATTTAGAGCATTCCAGAAAAAGAATCAGGTCAATAGGCCCCACGGTTTGAAAGTTATTGCAGTTTTTCGAGTTTTGGAGACCTCCTAAAAATGCTTCAAAGTCAGGTTTGGGGCATTAAATGACCTCGAAAAGGGTCGAAAAATGGGGGACAAGCAAAGGTCGTCCATAGGGCTATAGAGCGCTTCGAGAGCTTTCCGAAAATGTAAACGGTTCGTCAATCGGAGCTACGGTTCAAAAGTTATGCCTCCCGGAAGTTCGGTTACCGTTTCTGGATTCTTCTAGATTTGCACCGACTTCTAACGCAGCTTCCGGAACCTTCTATTTCGTCGGTGGATGCCTACTAGCACTTCTTAGAATGTACTCCTAGTCCTTAACCCTCCGGGGTCTATTTAAGGAGATTTCTGGCATTGTAAAAGGCAGTTCGGAGTGGAGTTTGAGGGGAGGTGCTAAAAGGAGAAATATTCTCCAGATTTATGCTATTGCAAGCCCTTAGGGCATGTTCTGAAGTTTATTTTCTATGTACTATTTGTACTAGCCTATTTTCTCAGTTAATATAATTTCCCTTTTCTGTTGTGTCCATTCTGTTCTTGGGTTGTGTCCCCATCAGATTCTTCAGACAGTGTGTGTTGCTATCAGGGATAGAGTACACCATTCTTTATTGTGGATTCAGGTTGCAAATTTATGGTTTCAGCCTTACAGATTGATTCTTTCAGTTGGGACGTGATTCCTTGCAGTCTTACGGCTGCCATTTGCAGCAGTTTGGCATCATTGTTGGATGTAAGCTCCTTGGAACTATATTGGATTTATTATTTGGCTTTATAAATCAGAAATCTGCCTGGTACGATTTATAGCAATTCTGATTTGGCTCTATGTTCTTATTTATTTTCAGTCTCCTCTCATGTTTATTGTTCATTATTCATTACTATTGTGAAAACTATCAAAAAACACAGAACAAAAACAAAACCTTCTGCAACTTCTATCTATTCTCAAAGACCATGAAAGGAATCACAAGAAAATATAGTTTATTAATTTAAAAACTACAGCAGATCAGCAAGGGCATCTGTCAGGGATCTTTCAGCTTTCCATCTTGACAATCTCCACAAACTTGCTGATTTTGAGTTTGAATTTCATGTAGGACATGTATGGAGATTGCTGAGAGTGTTGATATTTTCCTTTATCCTTGTAAAATGATTTGGTTTAAAAGGCATGCTTTGAGGAGGACGAGGTGGCACTACTACCAAACTGTTGTTTCCAACGATCTTGTTGTAGTAGTCTGGTGCATATCTTTTGAAATTTGATATCAACACTAGTGCTCATAAGATTTTTGGTACTCTTAATCTATAAACTAGGATTTACAAGTTTGATAACTTTAATCCAAATATAGATTTAATCCCTGATCTAGGCAGTAATTGCATGATATGTATTTTAAACCTTGAAATTACAAGAAAAATCATGCTTAAACACTTAATTAAATAATGTGTTTAATGTACACAAAAGAGAATAATATAAAAGAAACTTAAACGGATGAGAGAATAAGAAAGAGAATAAAGAGACACAAACAATTTGATACGGAGTTTGTTTGGGTACGATTACGTCTCTGGGTCCGCTTCTTAATTGGTGGACCGCTTTATTAATTCTGCAAAGCAAAACACTTTGTTATAGAATTCAAGCTTCGAGCATTCACAGTCTCTTCTATGCACTTGAAGACAATACACAATGCTCTCGTTCTTACAATCTCTCACAAGGAAAATTTATTCCTTTACAAAATTTCTGTCCACTGAAATTCTCCAAACTCCCATGGCTTTACAAGAGGGTTATCACCCATTTAAATACATAAAAATTAACTAAATCAGGTGACAACAACTTAACAACCTTGTAACTCCCTTTACATGGTGATTTTTATCCTTTTCTAATGAAAAATCTTATCCCCATCTCATAAATAAAGGTTAGTTTTAACAATAACCCTTATTTAAATAAGCCTGGGGGCTAAACAATTTTGAATAAGAGATGCCGGTAGACAATATTTGAATTAACAAATAGTGTAATGGTAGAGAGTAATTATAGGAGCTGGATGGTTAGAGGTTTGATCTCCAATATAGCATGTACTATTTTCCAAATAACAACAAAACCATCTCATGCAACAAACTTTGAAATCCTGAAAATCAACGTGGCATAATAGACTAATGCATGAAATGGATGGTTCGATTGTCCTTGGTTGTAGCCAAAAACGTCAATGAGCAGTTATTACACGTTAAATAAAATAACATGCATGTCTTTACCAAAGTTGAATGCATGGTGTAGTGGTTTAGGAGACATTAGCAAGTTTGGTAGGTTTGGGGTTCAACTTCGATAAAGACCATTTTTAAACAAGACCAACTTGCAATGTCACATTTCCCACAACCGTCATGTTGACATCATCACTAACAACTTGATTTTATTTTATTCTTTTGGAAACTTTGTTTCGCCATAACTTTTGCATATGAACTTGGATTTCGTCCGTTCAAAATGCATTGGAAAGCTCTCGATTGCCATAACTTTTGGAACTCGGATTTTGTCCATTCAAAATGCGTTGAAAAGATCCCAATGAGCTCTTCAATATGAAACCTATTGTTGACCACTTTTAAGATGGTCAAATTTCACCTCTTTTTTTATAAAGTGAACCTTTGGTTCACTAGTTTGACCTAGACTTTGACCAAGCATAACTTTTCACCATGATCTCTTTTCAACGCGATTCAAATTGCATCAAGATCATATCATCAAGCTCTAGTCATTGATGTTGATACTGTGAGATTATGAGACTATAAATTTTTCAAGTTCTTTGGATCCACCTAGATCAACTCTTCAAGGTGATAACTACCATATCTTCTTCCTCCATTGTCTGACCAATGTCCTTAATTGTCTTGAGATGCTCCTGTAAGGACATCCATTCATCCATCATGATGGAGAACAATTGGTTCTTCAAAATGAATGCTCGACTTTTGTCGGATGTCTCATGTAACTCCTTCAAATGTTGCTAGATGTTTGTTGCAGACTTGGTAGAAGCAATTTGAGGAAATTGATCGTCTGTGATAGAGAGCTTGAGAAGCATGAAAACTTCTTGATTTCGACCATCAAACTTGTCCATATTTGCATGTATAGTGGTAGGACAAGTTTCTGCACCCAAAAAATTGACCCAAGTCGATGAAATCCAATGATTGTTAGCATGCATTTCTTCTAGGTGTGATAATTCTTGTCGTTGAATCGTCGATTACCCTTAAACATTAAGTTGGTCAGTGACATCATCTTGCACATTTACCAATGCACAAAAAATGAGAAATAGAGAAGTGGTTGGACGAATTCAAAAACATGAATCCCAATGCAAGAACAGAGGCAAATACAAGTAAAGCTTAGTTATTGGTTCGAGTTCAATTTGAAGTTCGAATTCGAAGAACCGGTTCACTGGTAGAGAAATTTTTTGGAAAGGGTTTGGATTTGTTCGTACAAAAACATGTAATTTTTTTTTTAATATATACACATACTTATGAAGTGTAAAAGCATGAGTCAAAATTAGAATGTCACAGTATCATAGAATCATATGATTTAAACCAAAAAAACACCATAAAATTTAAAACTTGTAATCATAGCATCATGAATAGTGATCATACCATCATATACTTCAAGTTCAAATTCAAAGGTTCAAAACATTAAAATTAAATTATAACAAGTTCAAGTATCATTGTTTCAAGTTCAACTAATGGATTAAAAAAATATTTATCAACACAAATAACCTAGTTGCACACCACCACTGAGAATTAGAAGGCATTATAATCCTTTCATTGGCACCTTTTAGGGTTAAGGATGTCAAAATTTATAAAATTTGTAGAAAGGTGTCACTTAATTGATGTCCACATGTCCTAGTTAATTGAAGTTCATGCTTGGTTTGACATGCTTGAGCATGGTTTGCCCGGGTTTGATTTGACAACTAGCAAGTTTGCACAAGGTCCTTGATTTTTGGTCCTTGTTCGGACCAATAGGTGAACTAGTCTAGGACGAGGTATCAATTCGTACCCAGGCATGGTTCACAGGGGCTAGGGCGTACCAGGGTAACTAGGAATTAGAGACTTCAAAAAATGAAGTACAACTGGCATAGATGAGAAAAAATTTCAGCTAACCCTAAAAAATTAGAAAACCTAGAAATCCTTGCAAAAAATTGAGAAAGATATGAAGGAATTTTTAAATCCATTGGCACAAAAATCGAGGTGACCAAATTTTTTTGAGACCGATCCAATTGATTTCAAAGAACCCACGAAGAATGTGCAATTTGGTTTTCAAATTGGTACCAAAAAAAAGGGCTTTGAATGAAACCCTAGTCAGGTGGAAAAAATTGCAGGGTTTGTGCAAAAATGGTGGATTCCTATAAAAAGAGGAATAAATCCTAGTTGCAAAAGGTATAGGGTTGTATATAAACGCCAGCTGGTGTCGAAAATCGACCAAAAATGGGTCAAAGAACTGAGAAGAATCCTTTCCAAAAGAAATGTCATTGTAGAAAAAAAAGATTTTAGGTAATTTTAATAGCGTTGCGTGAGTCGAGGAAATCCAAATGCTGCACGAGTTGCAAGGAAGAGAAACATGGATTGCAAAAAGGATTTTGCCTAGCAAAGACTGACGTCATTGTAGCAGAAAAAAACTTCACAGGATCTGAACTATAGGAATAAAAAATACATGGATTGTAGAGGGAAGGCCACACACACAATAGGAAAAAGAGGTTCTGTAAAAAAAATTATCCACAATCCTACAAAAGAAAAATGGCACCTAGATGCGATTTGCAGATAAAAATGGCCATGAAATTTTCAAAAGAAAACCCTTGCAAGTTTAAGCTAGTAAAACTAAGTAAACTTTTCCAAATTTTTCTTTTTTGAAAATCAATTTTTTTAGGAAAACAATAAATGAACAAATCCCAAAAATGATTTTCGAATTTTTTTAGACGAGAACTTCATTTGAGAAATTATAATTTTTTCGAAAGTAGACTTTGCTTTGATACCATACTACACAGGTAATTGTTAAAATTATTGTTGTTTTAATAAATGATTGAAGAGATCATTATAACGAATTTTACAAATGTACAAAATAGAAAGTTAAATGTTTCTAATAAGAAACTTAAGAACATCATACAAATGATCTTCTCTACAAGTAATTAAATGTATTACATAATTGACCTTTAAAGTAATAAAATAATAATATTCTAATATGTTCCACGAAAGTTTGGGGACGGAGACAAAGGGGTGACAGAGAATGTGTATCCGAGGGCCAAAAATAGGGGATGATAGGGGATAGTAAGGGGTGTGTGTGTGTGTATCAGGGAAAGAGTGAGAAATATGTTAGTAATTGATAACAACACTATTGATATGTAATCAAATCATTAGAGAAGTGGTATAAAAGCATAATCAATTTTAAAAACACATTATAATAGCAGTCACAAACATCAAAATACAATAGTCTATGAAAGTAAGCCTAATTTTGGCTATCAATATCTAAAGACTTAGAACGATTTGGGCCACTATCACCCTTCGGCAGAAATGGATCATCCAATGGTAGTCATAATGGCTAGCGCCAAATGGTAAACATTTTTAGAGAAAATAAAATACAATCATACAATGAAATAAAATAGTGCATTTTTTTTTAAATTTCAAAACACAAGAATGAAAGTTTTCAAGCATAGTATTGAGATTTCGGCTTGGCATGCCTTAGAAAATTAAGCAACAATAATTTTTAATGTGCATTTCGTTGAATATATTAGACTCTCATACATTTTAAATTAGATAGTTGTTTTGAATTCTCATATATTTGATTCTCAAACATTTGAAATTTGAATACATTGATTTGATTCTAATACGGAGTTATAGAAGCAAACAAGATTTAATTTAATTTTTTTTGTATTTTAAGGCAAGAAACATCCTTTAATGTTTGGGTATGGCTAACCATCCCCAAAACATCCCCTAGCCATTTTGGAGATGACTAGCTCCCCAATGGCAGGGGACTTCTCCTTCTATTTTGAACAATTTCTGCTAATTGAGGATTGTAGGGGGGATGTCCCCTTTGCATCCTGCTGTCTTGGAAATGCCAAGGGGATGGAGATGTGAGGCTTGGGGATGGGATGTGTCCCCATGTAATTGTGTCCATATCTAATTGAGATCTCAAACTTTTAGTTTAGTGCAAGACAAATTAGGCAACTTGCATACAATTGTATTTTTTACCTTTAGTTTCAGTTTGAAAGCAACATGAAATAACCCCTAATTGGTTTGACGCTTTTCTTGAGCTCATAGAAAAATCTTTAAAACACATCATTTCATCCTTCAATCTTGGCATCGCTTTAGGAGGCAAGATATATTAGAGTACCTTCTTCCATTGGCATCACATTTGGAAGTCCATACTTGCCTTTTAAAAGAAACTTTAAGTTACCACTTACCGTAGTGTTGAAATGGGAGAACACTTTTAGTGAACACATCACCTTCACTTAAATTATTAACTTTATAAAAGAACTTGAACACTTCTAATCAACACATCACCTACAGTTGAACTATAAAGTAACTTTATAAAAGAACTGAAGTGTCATAAACCAAACATCAACCTGGAAATGTTAGAACTCGCCAAGGCACTGAATTGAAAAGCACTGCACGTGAACTGAGAAAAGATAGAAGCCAAGACCAAGCACAAAAAATAATACTTACTAAAATAGCCATAGGCTAAAAATACAGACTTTGCTAGAATACTCTGGAAACATCTACCAGAGCTCTCCCCAGCACATTGAGTCCTGTAACCATATCCACTTAGTCTATGAAACCCGGGAATAGGCTAATGGAACCTAAAACTAAACTAGATGCAATAAGAGGGTAGTACAAATGTCCTTTTGGCATTGCACATTGCATAAAGGCGGAAGGGCTTCATTAATCTAAATAGGGGATCAAGGGGAGTCTTGCGCAATTTTTCAGTTTGATTTAAATTAGTAGATCAGTTATTTATATGCATGCAAGCCATTCATAGACCACTTTGAAAATTTAGGGTCTTTCTCCTCTTTGACTGATAAAGGAGCAATGAAAAATTTTCTGATATCATTTACAAAGGGGAGAACTGTAGCAGCAAAAAGAATCAAATTCAGAGAATATCTTGACCTTCTCTCCAATCCAGCAAACACATAATGTAAGAATGAGGCACCATAAGGGTGAAAAAATTAGTAGAATCCAGGCAGTGCATGCATCACAAAAGATCTAATGATGAGAAAAAGTGAACTAATGTGACCAAGTAACAGAAAAAAGGCAAGGGGCTGAAGCAGAGTGCACATGTTTCTGCAGCGGCTGTTTTTGGAGGATATTTCCCTTTGTAATTTTTTTCCTCCAATAGAAATCTCGTGTTCTTTTAACTAGTATCAGATGCATTAGTTAAGGGGAAAAAAACTAGTTATGGTCACATGAGATCCATTATTGAAGGTTGTTTGATATGTACCTTCCTTCTTTATTTCTTCATCAAAAAGGATAAGTGGGGTCTTTGTCATGGAAATTTTTATTATCTTGTTTTTCTATTTCCCAAGAGGACAGTTGGTCACATCATTTATCTGCATTAGGCATAGAAGGTACCCTAGGCCAAAGAAACATCGAAGGAATAGAAGGAATAGAAGGTACCCTAGGCCAAAGAAACATCTTCCTCAGACTGTGATGCTGGAGTCAATGATTGTAACAAACAACACCAATAATCATTGCCACCTTTCCAACTGCACTCACAAAACCCATAAATTCTTCACCAAAGCCAGGACCTGCAACAGGATCTGTAAGCCAGAAAAACATAGCCTCAGAAATATCTGGGCACAAGGAACCCTGCGTAAGTAATCATAAATTTTAGAATAAGCAGATATTGAAATTTAAAAGGTTAGGCAGTAAAACCAAACTATGAAAAGGTAATAAGACAAGCAATGATATCAATCCCAAAGATTAAGAAACAGGCTATTTCATTAATTTTGATCCTGGATAATAAATCAGGAGAGCCATTTCTTACATAATTGAAAAATGGATGTTTCAGTTATTAGAAATCCTATATCTGGGATTTATTGATTTGGAAAAAAACCTGTGAAAGATAAATATAGAGTGCAGGCCTCCAAAGAATAGGATCTCGCAGAGTTTTCCCAAAAAGCTGAACAGTATGCATCAGTGCTTTGAATTGAGAACTAAGCACTGTGTTAGGCAAACGGTGCTCTGAAAGGGCCAATGCCGCAACAATAAGCAGAAGTGGTGCAACTGAAACTAAAAGATAAGAATGTTGTGGTCCCAAGCTATAAACTGCTGCTCCCAAAACACCATCTCCAACCAAAGCCCCAACTGCCAAACTCCCCATAGCTAGTCTCTGCATGATGTAACACACACAAATCAAGTCTTAAAATATACTTGGTACCTACAATATATTCTTGGAAATATTATCTCTTATTTCGTTCAGCTTTAGAGTCTAGACCATAGTCTTCTCTTGCTCATAGAGTGCAATAACTTGACTATATGGATTTTTCACTTTGGAAAGAAACAACTATTTTTAGTCACAGATCCTTATTTCAAAGATTTTTCTCATTTCTTATCCAAGTCTTTCTTCTGTTAGGTCAGCTTATACAAAGATTTAAGAACACTATTTGTTTTATTTTACATATCAGGTTTGACATTGCGAGTTTCTTCTCAGTCCATGCATCCCCAAACACATTTGAGTATCAAGGTCTATATCATTAACTGTCTTTGCATGGCAGGCACTCCAACAAGCACTCCATGATGAGTATGCTACATAAATATTAAATGCGGAAATATGAAAATGTTCAACCAAACTTATCGCATCTATTATTGTATAGATGCACTTGTCAATGCCATGAACATGTAAAACTAGTGGCTGCTACCACACGGTAGTAATTTTAGCTGGAAAAATACGGGAAACTGTAGAGAGTTAGTAAGTCTTGAACTTTACTATGCCTCTGCCAGGACACAAGGAAAATTAAATATCTGTTAGATTGTTTGTGCAGTAGATTCTCTTGTGCCAGGATTCATTTTATCATATCTACACATTTACAACATGGTAATCAATTGTAAACACTTAATTTATGATTCAAGATGACTTAATTCTCTATATGCTTCAGAATTTAAAAATTTGTGTGGCTTCCTAGACCCAATTGTACGACCTAGCAATGTGCTTATGGAGGCGATCCTTAGAACATAGAACTATATTGATGTGTGAGAAAACATGATCCATTTACAAAATGAAGAGAGTTCCAACTGAATTTGTGAAGTCTATATGCGGTTTAGTTAGAGAAACTCCTATTTTATCAGTCTGAACTCCTGCATGTAAGCAAGGAGCCCAACGGGAAGATTTCAGTGCCCTGAGCCTATAACAAATTGTCAAATAGCTAAAAAGATCTCAAAAATAGAATTCTTGTTCTCCAATATTTAGGATCCTTGAATAACTAGAAGTTTACTGTGAATGAAAAGATGATTTGCTGCTTGTGGTTTAGATTCCACTATCCATTTGATATAGGAGCAAGAGCTGAAATGATGGGTCTCTTGTCTTTGTCAGTTGGGGGCATAAATATGAATGCCAAATTTACTAGTTCTATTCCATTACAGATTTTGTCATTTAGTGCTGCAGCATATGATACATGATATTCACAAGATTGAAAAATTAAATGTTATTCAATTTAAAATTCAATATTTCATTCCAAAGTTCAGAAGTGGAGGCAGAAGATGCATTTATTAAAATGTTTACAATGTTAAATTGTAAATGAAACCACAAATTAGAACAAAATTACATGTTCAAACAATTACTATGATCTCTTCAATTTCAGTACAAGCTAATCTAGCTTAACTATATTAAGCCACACGTGAAATTGAATTAAGACAGTTCAGCTTATTAGAGATGTATATCCTATTTGAGCTTTAAAGTTGGGAGCCCAAATTTTTTTAATGGAACTTGTAGAGAAATCTTATACTACAAATAAACAGATGATTTTATGACACTGGTTGCATATTTTTTGGGTGGAATTTGTATAGTTATAATGAAATGATGAATTCATATATCAATGGCATGGTTATTTGGAAAGATGGGGGCATGGGTATGGGTACAGGAAGTGGATTGTATTAAAATTAGAATGTGTGCACAAATGAATAACCCATAAGGTAAGGCTTTGTTATGTGTCAAGACATCATATAAAGTTATAAACTGTATTGCTCAACTGTCAATTGAGTGATGCTCCGATAATGAGTAAAGCCCTCAGGCAGGCCCTAGCTTGGTTGCAAGTTTGCATGTAGGGGTTTTGTGGAAGCATTTCAGCAGTAGAGTAGTTTTTTGTTTATTGCAGTGGGTTTTGTTTCTGTTTGGCATCTGCGGGGACTTTTTCAGTTTGCTGGCAGCTGTTTTGGTTTTTGTTTGTTTTCTTGGCTTCAATCTTTGAATGGCAAAGATTTCTATGGCATTAGTTGTGGATCTTTCTCGCATGGACAAGGCTCATAATGGGTCCTCTTCAAGCATGCATGCACAGCAAGCAGATACATTTTATACGAGTGCTGGTCCTAATATGAAGAAGGTCAATGGGTGTCTTCCTAGAACCCAAGATTGCCTAGTTTTGGTCATTCCTCTTGATTTGGTGGAAGATGTCTCATATTGAAGTAGACATGCTCTAATCTATAAGTTTCTTGGTATTCGTATTCCTTTGTCCACTCTTGAGGCTTGGATCTAGCGTTCTTGGCAGATTGAAGGAGATATGGACATTATGCTTGTGGCAAATAGCTATTTTATGGTTATTTTCTTGAATATTGCAGATTGCAATAGAGTTTTTGAAGGTCGCCCATATTTTTATAATCAGGTTGGATTATTTATTGAACCATGGCATGCAGGTTTTAATTCAGCTGAAGAGATGCCTTCTCGAGTTCCTTTTTGGGTTCGTCTACCTCGCCTCCCCTTGGAGTTTTGGCAAGAAGACATTTTACATAAAATTGCTCGTCTCTTGGGAAAGCCTAGGGTAGTTGCTATAGAAACCCTTGATAAAAAGGTGATTTCTTTTGCCCGAATTTGTGTTGAGATAGATCTAAATAATCCCCTGCCGGATTCGATGGAAATTTGTTTGGGATCTTCATCATGGATTCAGCAACTAGATTATGAATCTCTACCTTTTGGATGTCAGTTTTGTCATGAGTATGGCCATCTCATACGACATTGTCCTAAAGTTTGTAAGGAAGCTCGTTCCCCCTCTTCGACACCTCCTCCTCTAGGTAAAGAGGACAAAGGGAAAGCTCCCATGATGACTGAACCTCAAAGAAAGGACAAGGATTTGTACCTGTTAAAACTAAGGCTAAAAGACGAGGTCAGAAGAAACCATTCAAGGATAGATAGACAGATGGAAGCTTTAATAGGTTTGAGGTGCTGGAGAATTTAGCTTTGGAAGAAGGGGTCCTGCATGTGGCCACTTCTAATAGTGTTGGGGTTAGTATAGAGGTTGTAGCAGCTCTTGAACTAGAACCAGTTCAAGCTATTTAGGGACAACAAGTGGCTTAGGTGACTTTAAATAATTCCATAGAGGATGACATTGTTTTGGTAGATTTAGGTAGAGAAGTTTTAGTTTCCTCCCAAAATAAGGGTTCATGTCATAGATTGGGAGTTTAACAATGACCCCTTAAGAAAAGTCTTGCCGATAGCTCCTCAAAAGGGCAGAAGACAGACCTTGAAAAGATAAAAATGACTAGAGATCTGTTGGTGGAATCTGGGTTTGTTAAACCTATTGATGTTCACTTTTCTCAAACCCCTCAATGGTCATTCTCTCTTGGAATGTGAGGGGTTTGAATAGCACCTGTCGTCAAAAAGCTATTCATGATTTGATTGAAATTCATTCTCCGGATGTCTTTTGTGTTCAAGAGACTAAGGTTTCTGTTGACGTTATGCATCAACATGCTCCATGCATTTGGTATGCTGGTCACTGTCAAAGTATTGGTTCACAAGGGAATTCTAGAGGTTTGGCTTTGTTCTAGGACCCTCGAAAGATTTCTCCCTTTTGGTGGATTTCTGGTCATTATTCAATCTCTATGGTGGCTATTGCCTTGGACTCTGGTGAGACTATTCTTGTGACAAATATTTATGCCCCTATTGACATTCGTGGGAAGATTCATCGTTGGGATCACATTAGGTATGTGCGTTCCTGTGCTCCTTATTTTCCTTGGATTTTACGAGGTGATTTTAATTCTATTTTAAGTCTTGAGGAGAAAAGAGGAGGTTGGCCTAGGCTTGGCCTTGCTTTTGATCTTTTTCAAGCCTAGGTGGATGTTCTTTCTGTTATTGATGTTAAGCCTTCAAATGGGGTTTTCACTTGGAACAATAGATGGAGTGGTCAGGAAGCTATCTCAAAACGTTTGGATAGGTTTCTTGTTTCATGTTATTGGGTTGGTGGTGGCCTAATTACGAGTTCTGAAATTCTTGATTGGAAAGGTTTTGATCATTGGCCGATTAAGTTCTCTTCTTCCCCTGTTGCACTCCCTAAGAACTCTTCTTTTAGGTTCCAGCTTATGTGGCTCTGAGACTCGTCCCTTTATGATTTAGTGGCTAAGTGGTGGAGAGAGGGTGGCCCAACTTATGGCACGGCTATGTTTGTCTTTGAGTAGAAACTTAATTATGTCAAATATCATCTTAAGAGATGGAATACTTCTTGCTTTGGGAACCTTCAATCTAGAAAGAGCAATGCTCTAAATCATCTTGCAGTGATTATTCACCAAATTAGGGACTCTGGGCTTACAGAGGCTCTTGCCAGGGTTGAATCCCAGGCTATGCAAGATGTGGAAGAATGGGAACTTCGGGAAGAGATTTACTGGAAACAAAAGACTTGCATTGATTGGTTGCAGGAAGGGGATAGAAATACTGCTTTTTTTCATCATTCTGTTCAGGCTCATTGTAATAAAGGGTATATTTCTTTTCTTGTTACTACTGAAGGACTTAAGATTTCTTCTCAGTCTGCTATGACCAAGGAAGCCCTTCAATTTTATTCTAACGTTTTTACTGAGGATTCTCAGCCTGCAGTTGAGGAAGAGAACTTAATCCTTTAATGCATTCCTTCTCTTATCACTAATGCTATGAATGATTCTCTTCTTCATCCAATTTTGATATCTGAACTTGAAGAGGTTGTGTTTGGGATGAATAAAGGTAAAGCTCCAGGCCTAGATGGCTTCCCTGTGGAATTCTTTCACGAATTTTGGAAAATTATTAATATGCATCTCTTGGAGGTGGTTAAGGAATCCCTTCATAATAAGAAAATGCTTCATGCATTGAACTGTACTTTACTGACTCTTATCCCTAAGAAAGAAGGTGCTGAAAATCTTGATTTCTTTCGTCCCATTGCTCTTTGTAATGTTGTGTACAAAATTATCACTAAATTGATTGCTGACAGACTCAAGATATGCCTTCTAGTTGTGATTTGAGAGGAACAAGGCAGTTTTGTGGCTAGTAAGAAAATTCTTGATGGAATTTTTATTGCTTCTGAAGTTATTCATTCTATGCATACATCAAAAGAGTGAGCTATGTTCAATAAGTTGGATATGGCTAAGGCTTATGACAGAGTCAAATGAAGTTTTCTCCAAAAGATCCTCTTGGCGTTTGGTTTTTGTGAAAAATGGGTGAACTGGATTATGAGTTGTGTTACTTCAGCTTCTTTTGCTGTTTTAGTGAATGGTGTTCCTTTAGAGCCCTTTGGTGCCTCTAGAGGACTTCGCCAAGGGGATCCTATTACACCTTATCTCTTTATCATTCTCGTTGAGGGCTTGCGCCGCTTTCTTAAGCTTTGTGCTCACCAGGGTTTGATTCATGGGTGGAAATGGGGTGTTGGCTTGCCTCTTATTTCACATCTTTAGTTTGTGGATGATACTTCATTTATGGGACATGCCTGTCTTTAGAAAGCTACTTCTTTTAGGCATGCTTTGGATGTGTATCTTGTAGCTTCGCGAAAGAAAGTTAATGAGAACAAATCCTCCATTTTTTCTTCAATACTCCCAGGCTATTTAGAGGCGTATTGCTGCTATTTTGAGGTTTTAGATTTGGTCTCTTCCCTTTGTTTATTTGGGTATTCCTCTTACTACTGGTAGACATCCTAGATCTTCCTGGCAAGTTTTTCTTGATAAACTACGACAAAAGGTTAATCGTTGGACTCATCGATAGCTATCAACTACTGCTCGCCTGACTCTATTAAAATCGGTTATTCAAGCCCTTCCTATTTACAGGTGTTTTGTTTAGGCTGCTCCTATGTATTTTCTTCAGGAATTTGATGCTCTGTCCCATCAATTCCTTTGGAGTGGGCACTTTTCAACTTCTAAATGAAGTCTGGTTAAACGGGAAATAGTGTGTAGACCTCAGAAGGAGGGTGGCCTTGGCTTACGATCAACTATTTTAAATGGATAGGTTCTCGTTGCAAAACTTTATTGGCGTTGGTGTACTAACCAACATCAACTTTGGGCTAGTATTCTCACCCATGAGTATTTTCTAGATATTGATGTGGTTGAAGTTCACCGCTTTCCTTTGGAAGGGAGAGGATCCATGATTTGGAATACACTAAAGTTTGGAGCTCAGTTGGTTAAAGACGGTCTTTTTTGGATTTGTCATTTGGGATCACAAGCTTTATTTTGGCTTGACTCTTGGGATGGGCACCCTCCAATTCTTACCACTCATCGTTAGCTACATGCCCTCTATCAAAATTTTAGTGCTGCTAGTTGGGACACAGTTGATTTTTATAAGATAGGGTGTGTTAGAGGTTTGGCTCCTTCCTTTCGTTGGAAACACCCTTTTGAATGGCCTTCAGAAGGATTTGAGGAGGATAGGAAGGAGTTGCTTCAGATTTTGTAGTCTCGTGAGTGTACTACTTTGGTGGGTAATGATGTTCTTGCTTGAGACAACAAAGATTTGTCTAGAAAATTTTCAGTGTCTGCAGGATATGTTGAGCTTCTTCGGCAGACGTTGGGGGACATTCAGATGCCTTGGAGGAAGCAAGTCTGGTGCAAGTTTTCTTAGCCCAAATGTAATTTTTTTATGTGGTTGGTGGTCCATGGCCAATGCCTTACGTGGGATAATTTATGCAAGCGTGGCTTCCAAGCACCCTCAATGTGTGTTCTATGCCGGACTAGTGAAGAAAATATCTCTCATCTCTTTTTCCAATGCTCTTTCACTAGACATATTTTGCACTCTTGGTGGAATGTGTGGAAGCAATCCTATTGGCATGTTTCCTCACTGGCAGAATTCTTTGCTTGCTGGGGTAAGGCTCCTGCAAGACTTCGTTTCTTCAAGTTGCCTGGACTCTTGGACCTTCCTTTATTATTTGGCATATCTAGTTGGAAAGGAACCATCGTATCTTTAAGGATGAGTTTTTAGAGGTTCCTCACTTATGGTGGAAAATTCTCCATTCTTTGGGGGAAACTGTTTCTGCAAAATGTGACACTTCTAAGGCCATGGAATTAGGGGAGGATATTTTCAATAATCGTCTGAATATTCCCCCCTCACATGGAAAACTACTAAGAAAGATGTATAGACATCCCTTGCGAAAGATAAATAGGGTGAGGAAGTTGAGTGCCCCTCTGCAGGGTATTCTTAAAATCAACACGGATGGGTCTTCCAAGGGAAATCCAGGCTCTGCTGGCATTAGTGGTGTTGGTAGAGATAGTAAGGGGGATGTCCAGTTTGTGTTTTCTATTTATAAAGGTCATCACACTAACAACCTGATGGAGGCCATAGCTATTTTGTATGCTGTGAAGAATGCTTGTGACCTTGGTTGGAGAAGGCTTATCTGTGAATTTGACTCAGAAGTGGTGATACGTCTTTTGAATCAGCAACATTCTGAAGTTGTTAGTTGGAAGTTAGCTTTGATTGCGGACTAGATTCATAATTTGTGTACTTTGGAGTCTATTACTTTCACTCATATCCCTAGGGAAAGGAATAGTGTTGCTGATTGTTTGGCGAAGTGGGCTTTTGACCATGTGTAATTGGAACATTGTTGATAAGATTCAACTTCCGATCGGCTTGTCCCATCAACTTGATCACTTGGTTGATCTTGACAGGGCTATCTGATGCCCTTTCTCTATTTGTTCTTGTTTCTCTTTTAGCTTGAAAAAATTTTGAGCCCTCCTTTATTTCTATAAACTGTATTGCTGTAATGAATCCTTTGAAATGTATGTTTGTCCTACGAAAAAATTGCCAGAAAAATAGAAACCTCATATAATTTAATTCCTAGGATTTACTAGCGATGATGTAAAACATTCCTGACCAACATTATGTAGAGTTTAAAAGGAAAAACAGGACCATCGTAACGAATGAATCTCGTTTTACAGTTTGAAAAAAGAAAAGTAGTGTAATGAAATAATGTAAGACAAAGTACACTATGCAAACTTCATACTTGTAAATCACTTGAAAGTGTGGGAGCAATTTTGCTACACTGTGCAAGTGAAGCATCTGCCACAACATCTGGAAATGCGTTAAATACAGCAGCTGCAGCCATCAAGAAGGCAGCTGCCCAAGGTGTTTGCTTAAGGAAAGCGAGTGCCCAAAGACAAAGGCATCCACCAATTCCACACATGACTAAATATGCCCACCTTTGGTACCTGAGATTTCATGTTAAAGAAGTAAGATTCCATTTTATCATACCCAGATACATTGCAGCCTGTTCAATCTAAACAAATGAACTTTTTTCTCGTGTTTGATGAAAGCTTCTTTTATGTACCAGAAAAATGGTCATGGAGATCAATTGTAATAAGAAATAAATTTTATCATTGCATAAACCACATAACATACCCAGCAATTGGAAACGTGTCGGTGATGAGCCCATAGACTGGTTTTATGTCCCATGGTATACTGGATAAAGCCTGCCACACAAATGCATAGAAATAATTGTCTACCTTATTTTAGCTTCTTATAATTTATCATTCTAAGATGACACAAGAATTATAAGACATAAAGATTGCATCAGATTGATTGTGACTAATTTATGCAAAAATGGGATCATTCATAGTTCAAAATTGGAATAGCATATGAGGTAACGTTATCATTGTACCAAAAGATGTATTCAATCGAATATTTTATATAATTTTGTTATCAAATTTTTTTTGAGAGGTTATAAGCTCCTATCAGTGTTACTACATACCAGATACTATATACTATTATACTAGCTCAGAGGGTCAAAAGTCAGATTAACTTGGAGCACCAAGCGGGAGACAATCATCAAGCAATCTCTTATAAATGTTTCAACATAAATATGAGAAACACACTAACAGCATGGGCTTTCAGCTAGTCTATGTTACTATAAGAAGCACTCTTGGTTCAGTTTTCAAGTTTTCATTTTGAATAACTAAGTTCTTGGTGGAATATGGAGTGCCCCTTTTAGCATCATTCATTTTCTTACATTTATGGGCTTTTAGCTTAATCTTTTTATTATAAGAAATCTTAAGAGTAACTGCTAGTGTTTTTATTGATTGTAATCAATTTTGTTGGGTTAAGTGATGTTTGAGGTTGACGCTACTGGTAGCCACTTATATTTCTTGGAATGCTCAAGCCTATGGTTAGTATGTTTCTTCATATAGTTTTTTCTTAGATTTGTATCATGATGACGTTATTCTTATATAATCTAAAATCTTGTTTTAGGAATTCCAGTTATCTCCTCAAATTATATCATAATTTTTAATTGGAATTGATGTCAAAATCCGATATCACGATGTTGTTGGAATGATATTTTGTGTAGGTTTCTCTTTTGAATTAATAATTTGTAAGTTGACTCAGCTGTATATATGTAAGCGTTTTGGAGGAAATTGTTAATGGTCTATTAATATGTGCCTCATAGATCTACATGAGTGTTAGATTCCCTTTTGTTTGGCTTTTGCAAGATCTGAAGTTCAGTGAAATGGATTATTTGCTCAGCTTATACTAATTTCTAACTGTTCATAAATTGACTTATCCATGGAAGCTATGTTTATTTACTTGATTTTTTTTGTGTGTGTGTGAGCCATGTTAACTATGTTGTTTTCCTCCAAAGTTTTTAGAAATGTAGTCAACAGAAATTTTGTGTTAGACAAACCAATCTTTTATATAAGTAATCCTCATTTTTGGAGGATGGATTGTAGCTTTCCTTTCAGATCTTTACTCTAAGGATGCTGTTTACTGTATGGGGCAAACGGTTTATTGCATACAGACAACAGAGAAGAATATGTAACACAGCAGTACTGCTTTTATTATTCGCATAAATGCTGAAGAGATTACATAGTGCTTCTAATGATGATTACAATGATCTTAGATGGTGTACATATACTTTCCGAAGAACCTTCCCAAAGGGGTCCGTCGGCTACATAACAAGAACCTTCTCCAAGGGGCCGTCGGCTACATAACAATTACCAACGACATCAACCCTTTAGCTACACAATATTTACCAATGACAATAACTTGTCAGCTACACTATTTACCAACGACATCATCCCCTCCAAAAGAAAAAGTCGTCTTTGGACGACAATTAAAAAATATCCAAGACAGATTAACAAAATGGAATACATTAACTGACTAACTACAACAAGATAGATTTTTTTCTATCACACCCCTTTCACATTCGTCTCGTGCCTGCACAAAATTGGTCTCCAAACCATGTTGCATTTGTAGCCTTTGCTAACACAATACTGTCTCCTTAATTAAGTTGACCTTGATAGCCACCTATGCTGCTTTCTCTGCTTCCAACTCCTGGGTACCCTGAGCCAAGTGTCGCTGTACTGCTTTCAATAGGATGATCAGCTACTCCCAAGCTCTCTAAGCATCCACCAAGATAGCTTCACGTCCAACACCTACTCCAAGTGCCTCAAAGCATATCACCCCTCTCGAAAGGCTTGCTCCGTCGATCTTTCCACCTCTGGCACACTATGCCTGTAGTAGCTCTAAGTCCCATCAATTGGTCACACTTCCCACGGCTGATAATTGAACTGATTAGGGGTCTAGGGGGCATCGCCCCCAAAGGAGTCTAGGGAAGACACCTTTTTTGTGATTTTCTTCTAATCCCACACAAAACTCCATGGAACACACCTTTTTTGTGATTTTCTTCTGATCCCACACTCTTTTTGGCAACTGTTTGCGTTTTCTACCTGCTTATGTCTTTCCCTTCCCTTCGGCATCATATATTATTCATTTTGAACATTTTTGATTTGTTGTCGTTTTGTTTTTTTTTTTTCTTTGCTCCTCTTCTAACTGCTTCCTTCTGCTGATCTGTAAACTTTTGTTGTATGGTTAAACAATTCCTCAGTTGTACAGTTGAATGATAGACTTCAGACTTCTGCTGCAGTTACTTCATTTGACTGGCTGTATGGCACTGTACGAAATTTATTTGAAGCTAATCTCTCTGATGCAATACAAGCCGTATGGTGAAGGTGTCTCACTTTGTCGTACTATATGTATAAACAATTTGGGCGTCCGTACGGTTGGAGATGAATGTATGGTTTAATTGTTTTCTTTGGATGCCGTACAGATCTCTTTCTTGCTTCCTATCGTCACTCCTTCCCTTATCCCTATATGTCATATGGTTTTCTTATGGTGCCTAGTATGCACGTGTGGCCTCTACACGGATTCAGGCTTTGCCGTGCGGGCAGTATAAAATCCACTAGACAAAACTTTGTGTTGACCCTCTCTGTATGGTTACAGGGGGCACATAAGGGGGCCGTACTGTGTTTGTGCCATATGGTGTCTATGTGTAGAACAAGAATTAGTATGCAAAGAACATTTACAAATAAAGTAAACATTCACAAACCAAAAACTAAATTCACATATATGCTTAGACAAAGAAAGCAAACAAGAAGTGCAAACCTCACAAGAGAAAACACTCCATGCTTTCTTGATTCTGTAGATGTGTCCTTTTGCTGTGGATGTATGCTCAAGATGCTCAAAAGCTGCTTCAATGGAGATGGGTAATGGCAAATTGGTAGCTTTGTGAGCTCTCAATTTGGCATTATAAGGGTAATATTGATGGCTTTGGTTCTCAAAATAGCATGGTAACTTTAGCTCAAAGATTGTTGATGAAATGGCTTGGGATGGGATTCAATTTATAGGCTAAGGGGTAGAGGGATGGAGGGCTTAGATGCAAGGATGGATGAAGGCTTAAGGAGGGCTAAGATGCACTCAAAGGGGAGCACATGGATTGTGCTTGTTTAGCACCAATGGAAAGGTGACACTTGTCACAAGGAGGATGAGTGTGAGAGGGTAGGGTGAAGGGTTGGTTAAAGGCATGATGAGTGGGGTTGAGTATGTAAGAGGGATGTAAGAGGAATGAGTGTGGAAGAGGGAAGAGTGTGGAAGATGGGTGTAAGAGTCATGAGTGGGCTTGTAAGAGTCTTTTATGTTTTGTAAGAGCACTCATGACTTAGTGGTTGGGTTTTTTGAGGGGAGACTTTGGTTTGGATTAGGAAAGTCTTAAACTTGTTTAAGGAATGTGACAACATTAGGGGGTGGATTAGGCTTGGGTTTAGGATTAGCTTAGGGATGTTAGAGATGTGCAAGTGGATGGCATTAGTGAGGGTGGGTGAGTTAGTGGCTAAGCTTGGTTAGTATGGGTGGATGGGGTGGATTAGGCTAAATGGAGGATTAGAGATAGGTTAGGGGTTTTTGAATTTGAGGATTTCATTTATCAAATAGATTTATTTAATAAATGGGGATTTTTGGAATTAGATAGGAGAAAAGGATTTAATTGATAAATAATAGATTATTTGATTTATCAATTAGGACTATAGATGATTAATTAAATTAATCAACTAGGGATGGCAAAGGATTAATTAAATAAGAATTTAATTAATGATGCCTTTAGAGATGGCTAAATTAGATTACCAAAGCAGTGTAATCAAATTTAGGTGTTTACATTTTGCCCCTCTTTGACATAGTGTTGAGACAACACTATTTCAAAGAAGTTCGAATGAAGATGACACGAGGAAGATGTTTTAGCAACAAGGTTGCCCCAGTCTCGGATAAGAAGAGGAGAGACTAGACTTAGATGATGCCCCCTCAAGAAGGCGGCGGGGAGAGAAATGAGGCTTGATGACTTCTTGAAAAGTACAAGAAATTGAGACGAGCTGAGACATAGGTTGGCGAAGAGAAGGGGCTGAATTAGCTCAAACTCTCACTACGGGAGAATGATAAAGGGAAATTAGAGGCACAATAGTAAAGCAAGCTTAAGACTTTCCAGGATTGGGGGGGGGAGATGGAGGAGCGGAGCGCTATAAAAGGAATCCATGGTAGGGAGATGGATGATAGAATGATAAAGCTGATGCAACAGGATTTCAAAGAGTCAGACTGACGGAAGATGGGTTTCGGAGATCCCTAGGACTAGGATTGTGGATACCTAAAGCTAAGCGTGAGGAGTGATTCAAAGAGATATTGATGCATAAGCTGGGGTAGGAGCGACAGATGTAGGATATGGATGGGGGATAATGGAGATGAAGGGAATCCATTGAAGCTTTTTGAGCGGGGGGATACTTCAAAGAGAAGTACCAACATGTAGTTGAGCACTAGATTTGCTATAGGACTGTTGGTTAATTGCCAAGGTTACCAAGAACATCAAGGCCTTTTCACCAACTGTCCAGAGGACTGATGAACTGACTCAAAACAAACACACAAGGATTGCCCCAGTATCACACATGAATCCCAGAGGAAGCAGCGTGGAAATGACACTAGGTAACCCACAAGCAGAAAAAGAAAACAAGCAAAAGACCTGATCAAGACCTTACGCTCTAATTGCCCCATTCACAGCATACCATGATATGGAAGATCGTGGCAACCTTGAGGAGGGAACAAGGAGATTGCTTGGAAAAGATATTTCAAGACCCAAAAGGGAAGATCCCAAATCAAAAGAAAGTGAAAATTCAAAAGAGAACTGTTTGCCAACGAGATGGGTAGGACGAGGTACTAACGGACCAAGATCAGACATGAGGAAAGCTATATCCTGCAAGGATCTATCAGAGAGCACCTAAGCTGATGGATCTGGATGAGTGATGCGTCTGGCAAGCTGAACTAAGAAGGATAACACTTTGGTGACAGGAGATCTAGCTAAAGGATGCATTGGAATATCTAACCAAGGTGTGCGATGTGTGCAAGATGTTGACCGAGGATGAACTAACACGAAAGCCGGATAGATACAATGATACTAAGCTAAAGAGGATGTACAAGTTGACAGACCAAGATATGTTACAAATGTACAAGTTTGTTCATGTTTTGGTTTTTTGTGAGATGGAAATGTTTGTGAAGGATGGGATGTCTATAATAGTTGACAGGTGGATAGGTAGATGGTTTGTGAAAAGCTTAAGGAAAATGGGATTCTGTGTGTGCATGTGATAGGATACAGGCTAGGATACAAGATTATTTACAAGCTGGAATATGGTACAAGCTTTGGGCAAGATTCGGATATATACAAGGTATGGTACAAGATTTACAAGGTATAATACAAGCTTTGGTACAAGATTTACAAGCTGTACAGGAGGTATTGACAAGCTCCATCAAATTTTGGATATTTGATTGGAACACCAAGGGAACGAGCAGGTGTTTTATGGGATGGTGGGTGGATGGATGAAGGATAGGATAGTGATAGATAATGGATTAGTCTTTAGCACACAAGGCGCCTGAATTACCAGGTTTACACCAAGGTACCTATCCAAGGCACTTGAATTGCCAAGTTTTCACCATTGGACGCTTGTTTCTCTTTACTATTTTTTTTTGTATTTTTCAAAAGCTGGGTATACCAAGGATCTTCAAGCATAGAACTTCTTGAGATGAATGATGTTAGTGGGATCATTCAAGAGTTCTCCTTCTGGTGTAGATAATTGATAGGCTCCGGAGCCAAAGGAGGCAGTAACCACATAGGGACCAAGCCATGTAGGTTCAAACTTGCCTTTCTTTTCTCGATCTGCTTGGACTTTCATATTTTCTTTGACGACCATGTCACCTGGCTAAAAGTGTCGTGGGAGCACCTTCTTGTTGAAATTCCTTTTGAGACGAGTTTGATAGACTGTGAGATGGTCATAGGCTTGTTGTCTCTTCTCGTCTAAGAGATCTAGCTGGGTGAGTCGAGCTACTCTGTATTCTTCATCTGAGATTTTCCCTCGCAAAGATATGCGTAGTGAGGGAAGTTCAACTTCTATAGGTAATACCGCTTCGGCACCATAGACTAGGGAGTATGGAGTTGTGCCTGTGGATGTACGGAAGGAAGTTCGATAGGCCCATAGAGCCGGATTTATTTGAAGGTGCCAATCACGGCCGGAATCATTGACAACTTTCTTTAGGATTTTGAGGAGGGTTTTATTAGTTGCCTCTGCCTGGCCGTTACCTTATGGGAAATATGGGCTAGAAAAGCGGTGATGGATGTGGAGGGAAGTGCATAATTCTTCCATGTTGAGATTTTCAAAGTTACCTCCGTGGTCAGTGAAGATGGTGGATGGGATGCCGAAGCGGCAAACAATGTGGTACAAGATGAACTTGGAGACTTGAACTCCTGTAGCTGAGACTAGGGGGACTGCTTCCACCCACTTAGTGAAATAGTCTGTAGCTGTTATTATCCATTTATGTCCATCAGATGAGAGAGGGGTGATAGTTCCAACTAGATCAAGGCCCCAACAAGCGAAAGGCCAAGGTGGTGCAATAGGCTGTAGATCTTGTGCTGGAGCGTGCACAAGATTTGCATGCTGCTGACATGGGAGACACTTTCTGACAAAGTCACAAGAGTCTTCTTCAATGGTAGGCCAATAGTAGCCTGCTCTAAGGATTTGTCGTGCTAGGACAATACCACTCGTGTGGGCACCGCAAAGTTCGGAATGCACTTCTTTTAATGCCATCGCGGCCTCATTTTCATCTAAACATCGAGAGAGGGTATCATGATAACCCCGACGATATAGGGTATTGGCTATGATAACATAGCGGGATGATTTTCGAATAAGGTTCTGGCGTTGGGTGCGTGTGAGGTGAGGGGATATGATACCATCGTTAAGGTAAGCGTGAATTTCATGGTACCAAGGGGATTGGGGACCAACCAAGATACAAACACGGTTTGAATCCTCATTCGCATAAGCGGGTGTGAGGAGTTGTTCAACTAAAAATTCATACTGCGTAGCTTCTTGGGGAATTTCCAAGAGCGAGCCGATAGTGGCCATGGCATCTGCTGCCTTGTTCTGCATTCGAGGCACTTGTGTAAACTGAAGCTTTGTAAAATGTTGGGTCAGCTGATCAACTAGCTCTTTGTAGGGTAATAGCTTTTCATCTTTGGTTTGATATTCATTTAAGACTTGTTTGATGATGAGTTGGGAATCACCAAAGACTTGTAACTCAGTGATATTCCATTCTGCAGCTATCTTTAATCCTGCTACAAGAGCTTCATATTCTGCTATATTGTTGGTGCTAGGGAATTGTAGCTTGAAGGCTTTTGGAATGTAACCTCCTTGAGGTGTAACTAATAATATTCCTGCCCCTGATCCATGAGAGGTGTATGAGCCATCAAAATAAAGCTTCCATGGGGGCTGTTTTTCAATTAGGCAGATATGCTCATCGTGAAATTCTGTGAGCAAAGGATATGCATCTACTAGAGGTGCATCAGCTAGGTGATCTGCTATAGCTTGCCCTTTGATTGCCTTTCTATCCACATACTGGATGTCAAACTCACTTAGTAGCATAACCCATTTGGCCAAACGGCCTGTAAGTGCTGTTCTGGAGAGCATATACTTGAGAGGGTCAATCTTGGAGACTAGTTGGATGGTATGACTTAGCATGTAGTGGCGAAGCTTTTGAGTTGAGAAAACAACTGCCAAACAAGCTTTTTCCAGAGGAGTGTAATTGAGTTCATAACCAACTAGGGTTCTACTGATATAGTAGATGGCTCTCTCTCTGCTATAATCATCATGTTGTGCTAGAAGTGCCCCTAGAGCAGTAGGTGTTGCTGATATATACAAGATCAAGGGACGACCAGGAACTGGTGGAACCAAGATAGGGGGATTGGTGAGGTACTGCTTGAGCTGATCGAAGCTGCGCTGACATAAAAGATCCCACTTGAAGTTCTCATTCTTCTTTAGCAAGTGTGAAAACGGTGTACACTTATCTGCAAGTTGGGAGATGAAGCGCCAGACAGATTGAAGTTTTCCCTGAAGAGAGCGAAGCTGTCGCAGTGTCTGGGGAGGAGGTATGTCTAAGATAGCCTTGACCTTTTTGGGGTCGATCTCTATACCCCGTTTAGAAACTATGAAGCCTAGAAGCTTGCCAGATGTGACCCCAAAGACACACTTCTTGGGATTTAGCATGAGATGATATTGGGCCAACCTATCAAAGACTTTTTCCAGGTCAGCAAGATGATCCATGAAGGTGTGAGATTTGACTAGGATATCGTCCACATAATTTTCCAAAATGCTATGGATAAGATCATGGAAAATGGCTGTCATAGCTCTTTGAGAGGTAGCCCCAGCATTCTTTAGGCCAAAAGGCATCATGGTGTAGCAAAAGGTTCCCCAAGGGGTAGTGAATGCTGTCTTATGCTGGTCCTCTTCTGCAATCTTGATCTGATTATACCCGAAAAATCCATCCATAAGGGACAGAATTTCATGTCCAGCTGTAAGATCTACAATCATATCTATGTTGGGCAAGGGAAAATCATCCTTTGGACAAGCTTTGTTAAGATCTCTAAAATCAGTGCAGATTCTGATGTCACCGGAAGGCTTAGTGACAGGGACCATGTTGGAGATCCATTCTGAGTAGTCGATAGGTCGGATAACCTTAGCAGCTAACATTCTTTCTAGTTCAGCTTTGACTAGTAATGCCACCTTGGGGTGCATTTTTCTAAGCTTTTGTCTGACGGGCTTGATCTTTGGATCGACTGCAAGATGATGAACTACAAGCTTTGGATCAAGTCCTGGCATGTCCTGATATGACCATGCAAATCGGCCAATGTTCTCTCGTAAAACCTCAAAGAGGAGGTCAGCTTGGTCTTGTGATAGGGATGCAGCAATGTGAACAATTCTAGGGATCTCTAAAGAACCAATGTTGACTTCTCTAGTATCCTCTATTAGAATAGAAGACACCTCTGGTCGATTATCTTGAGGAGGCAATACTAAATCCTCATGTTCTGCTTGTGGCTCTGGATTTTCTTGCTGAGGAGTTCTCTTCGCTGCCTTAGCTAGTCCCAGATTTACCTTAGTTCCAGTTTTGGGTGTATCGAAACTAGGTTGGGGATTTTCTCCAAAATACCCTTTGGGATCTAGCTTGTAGATGTAGGCAAAATTTGGCTTTGTCTTCTTATGAGGAGTTTCAGCTCCCATGAATCTTAGAAGCGCTTCCTCTGATGCGAACTCATCAATATGTATGACACTTGGTTGGTCCCAATCTATGAGTTGTGGATGAGCAAGTGGTAGGTCAATGAGATGGATGGATAGTTCTCGGAGAACAGAGTCTCCTAGGAAGATTTGGTCTGGGATATCGTCGTAGGCTCTCTTTTCAACTTCCTCGGGAATGTCTTCGATTTCGACAAGGTCGCGGTGAATGTTCGAAAAAGCGTGACCGTTCTCGTTGGTGCCCCCAGTTGTGGGTATGCCAAAGCCAAGACCTGACTTCGTTTCCCAATTATGTGCTTCGATGGGACATTGCATGCCCCTTTCTTCTGGTCCTAGTCCACCTCCTTGATAGTTCCATTTTTCAGTGATGAGCTTATGTTGTTGGGGATACTTCTGGCTGAAGTGATTAAGGCATGCTTGATTTCTTGGAGGGGCATCCTTATGTAACCAATTGTTGATATCTGGAGTGAGCTCCTCATGAAGAGACATTTTTGAGGATACAAAGGTGGTTGGGCCAAACCATTTGTATCGAGGAGGTGGAATCTCCTTAGCTTTGTGATATGCTGGCCGTCCATGGGTATGTGGATCAAGTGGGATTGCTCCGACAGCAAATGCATCTGATAGACTATATTCTCCACAGCCTTTGTTGTTGATCTTTACAGTAGATAGGGTGGAGGTGAGGATGGTTTCTGCGTCATTACAAGTGTGGGATGAGCTGGCGATGGCTGTGCCGATGTCTATTCCAGGGCAATGGTTTGTATATGAAGCTTCAACCGCATTGCAGTAAGCAAAGGGTTCTGGATCGGCGTGGATGGTTACCTCAATTCCCTGATGCGGAAATTTGATGCACTGATGGTAGGTGGATGGAACGGCCTTCATAGCATGAATCCATGGGCGACCGAGGAGGATGTTAAATGGTAGGTTTAGATCAACAACATGGCAAATTGTCTCTTGGATGACCGGCCCAACCTTGATTGGTAGCAAAATAGTCCCTTCTGTGGTCCTTTCCAAGTTGTCATAAGCTTTGATGGTGATAACCTCACTGATCATATTTGCCTTAGTATACCCAGCTTGTTTTATAAATTTTAGGGTGTAAATGTTCAAGGCTGATCCATTATCTATCATTACTCTTTTCACGGCAAAATTGGATACCATGATGGCTATGCGAAGCGGAAGGGTGTGATCTGGCTCAACTGCGGGTATGTCGGTGGGTTTGAAAGATAGGGCACATGAGGATGAAAGGTGTCCAACAAGATTACGAAAATCAGTAGCATTGATATCAGAAGGGACACGGGATTCTATGAGAGCACTGTCAAGGATGTCTTTGTACACAGGACTAGTGCGGAGAAGGTCTAAAATGGATATTTGGGCTGGCATGTTCCCAAGGTGTTCCAAGATATTGTACCAGCTTTTTGATGGAGCTGATGGTGTTGATGAAACTGGTGGGCCTGCGATGTTAAATCGCGCTCTTCGAGTGGTGACCGCACACTCATTGTCTGGTCCTCGGATATTGATAACATTGACAGAAGGCTCTTTCTCAGTTATACAACCTATAAGGCTACCATAGTCTATATAGGATGAAGTGTGGTCATTGTTCTTCCCATGCTGTTGGTCTGGCTGGAGGTTGTTGGTGTTGTTTTGGATAGGTGCTTTTCCAGGATTTTGGTTATTGTGTGGAGGAAAAGCATTTTGATAAATCTGTAAGCTTGCATTGGGAGAGGTTTGGACACCAACAGTGATTTCCTTCCGATCAATGAGGTCTTGCACATAGTCTTTCAGTTTCATGCATCTGAGGGTGGTGTGACCGCTTACCCTATGGAACTTGCAATACTCATTATCCTTGTACCATGCAGCTTTGGATTGGCTTGGATCAATTTGCTGGGTAGGAGGAAATTTGATGAGGTTTTCCTTAGCCAATTTCTCAAAAATAACATGCAATGGCTCACCAAGGGGTGTATAGTTTCTAGGTGCAGGTTGGAATCTGGGCTTTTGCCCTGCAGCTACATTGATGGCATTAGCTTGATTGTTAGACCCTTGAAAGTTGGGTCTTGTATTGTGGTTTTGATAGCTTTGGTTATTTCGTTGTTGGTAATTGATAGCTTGTTGGTTGTTTGTTTGATATGGTGGGTTAGACTGGTTTTGAGAAGGACCAACGATATTCACATGTCTGGTGTCAGTAACCCCATCTGTTGCAACATGCTTGTTTTTGTTCCAATACCTAGACTTGTCATTGGAATGTGATTGATTTTGGTTGGCCTCTTTGTAAATCTTTACCACACCATCTTTGATGAGTCCTTGCTCAAGGATCATTCCTTTCTCTTTGATATCCTTATAGGTCTGTAAACAGTTCATGGTCATGTGGTGAGCCAAGCTGGGATGTGCATTATCAATAAACATTTTCACCACATGGCGTTCTGGCAAGGTGCAGGATATGCGGGTGGTAAGGGTTTTCCATCTTTACAGGTATTCGGCAAGGCTTTCTCCACCTTTTTGCTTGGTGTGGACAAGATCAACTATTGATAGCTCTGTTTCAACAAGATGGGCATATTGGGCTACAAATGCCTCAAATAATTCAGCAAAGTTTTTAATTGTGCCATAGGGGATTCTATAAAACCATTCAAGAGCTGGTCCAGCCAAGCTTTTGGGAAAAAGGCGCAAGAGGAAGACATCATTGTATGCCACGTCCTGGCAATGCATGTAAAATTCTTTGATATGTGTGACAGGGTCTCCTTTTCCTCTGAATTTGTCAAATTTAGGTACCTCAAAGTGTTTGGGAAATGGTGTCGTGGTAATGGCTCTGTCAAATGGGTAAGGACACACATTCTCAAACTTGAATGTCTTTGGATCATTCCCTTCTTGGATGGCTTTCAGAGCTGTCTTCATTTGCTCCCACTCTGAATTGATAGGTGATGGTTGGGGTGCCCCCAATGTAGGAGTGCCTCGAGGTAGGTATGTGCTGGATGGGGCCACTGAATATGGATGGCTGTGAGGGATTTGCTGATAGGGATTGTACATTGTTTGGGCAGCTGCATGGTGGATGATGGGTTGTTGAGGGGGAGGTGGCGCATATTGCTGCATGTGTTGCGAGGCTTGCTGTTGATATGGGATTTGAGGTTGGGATTGAGGAACATAAGCTGGCTGTGGGATAAATGGATTGCTTTGTGGAGGCAAGGTATAAGATGGTTGTGAGGCTTGGGGAAAGGATCGGAGGGCTTGTGGGGTTTGACCAATATATGTGGGTTGTGCCCCCATTTGGGATGGTATCTGCAAATAATTGGTGGTTGGCTGGGGTGGTGGATTACCTCCTAGAAGTGGCATTGAAAAGTAGTTGGTAATTGGAGGTAATGGATTAGTTGGTGGTGGAGGTGGTGGGAATTGAAAGCTTGGGAATGGAACTGATGGGGTTTGATAGCTTTGTGGCTGGATTTGGAAGCTTGGTAGAGTGGTGGCGGGAGCTGGGGTCACTTGGGAGCTTGGTAGAAGATTGGTAGTAGCTTGTGGGATTTGATAGCTTTGTGGAGTGAAGGTAGTAGCTTGTGGATTTGTGGCTGGTGGTATTGAGCTCCCAAGACCTAATGGAAATGATGGGATTGTGCTTTGGGCTGTGGTGAACAAGCTGGGGGCGATGAAAGGTTGATTACTTGGCCCCATGGGTGGCATCCCTGTTGTATATTGCTGAGGTTGGCCAAAGATGCTAGCACTGATTTGGGAGATGGGTGGATTTGGAAGGCTGGGTTGGGGAGCAGCAGCAATAGTGAAGGGGGTGAACGGTGAGATGTTTTGGGTAAAGGGGGTTTGGAGTGGAGAGGTACGAACCAAGGATGGAGTGGTGGTGGCTGGGTTGGCTTGCGGCATGGAGATTTCAACTTGGGTGGATGATGGTATGTTTGGGTCTGTTGGGTCATATGGATTGGCTGGAGGCTCTTCTTTTGGAATATATTGAGGATAATTTGGATCATAAGAGCCTATGGGTGGTGGCAGCTGCCCAAACAACGGGTGAGATGGATCTGATAATGGAGGAGGTCTTCCAAAGTCAAAGGTTCCTACATTGTCCCTTCGAAAATTAGCCATGATTGTCTCTTTGTTTTTGTCTATAATGGCGTTTACCAATACTGCATTTCCTGGTTGGTTCATGAAAGCTTCAATGTCAGTAGGTGATGGCATAGCTTGCTTTGGGTTGAAGGATGGCTGAGTGCTCAAGGGGGGTGAGGCTGTTCGATCCAAATGATAGGGCTCCATTGTTTCTTTCTTCTTGGCTAAGCGAGTGACGGGTGGCATGAAAAATGCTCCTAGGGATGAGATGCAATAATGCTGATGGATGCAAAAGGGGGAAGGCTTTTCTATGCAAATGATTTCCTAGGTTGAGGCAAAGCTATATGACAAAACCTAAGGAGGATTGGGTTGGGGATTCTAACTTCAAAGATATGTTGTCAAAGCACAAAAGGTCTGCCTTCCTATGTGCAAGCTTGGTGGTGATTGTGTCAACTTAAGGATAGACTGATGATCCTTTAGGAAGAACACGAGATTGACCACTTGCGAATCCCAACCTTTAGCTCAAGGTGATGAGGGATAACAAGTGACAAAGCTAGATTACCCTAGACAAAGCTCTGTCAAAGGGATAACCTTGGTGAGATTGGTGGATTTGGAAGATTTTAGGAATGGCAAACTTTTAGCAAGGTGACAACAATTTTGAAAGCTTAGATGTGCAGATTTTCGATTACTGGCTAGATGGTATGATTCTAAATGAGATGGATGAGCTAATAATGCTTAAGGGGATAACCTAAGATGGCTGGCTTTTCTACAAAGATGACTCTAAAGTGAAGCTTATCCAAGAAGATGTGGAGAAACAAGGGTGTCTAATCATAGAAATCATGCCTAGTTGGTAAGGCATAAGCAGGATTAACTCCTGGATGTTGGCTAAATTTGATGGTGCGCTCTAACCAGGCCTCTTGAAGTGCTTCGTCGGTAGCTTTGTCCTCTTCTTTGTGGAGTTTGGCAATTCGTGGGCTTGGTGTTATTTCTTTTCTCTTGGCTGAAAGTTCTTGGTATGCTAGAGATGGCTTGAGTTTGACCTTGTGAAACTTCTGCTTGGGTTTGGGTTGTTCCGACATAAATTCCTGAATTTGCTTGGCTTTGGGAAAAATCTCAGTTGTTTTGCTTCAACTTGTTCAACTTCCAAAATAGGCAGTGACTACGCTAAGTGTGCCCTAAGCTAGGATTGACCAAGTTTGGCAAACATTCATTCAACAAGTAAAATAAAAACAAGCAATAGATAGGAACACCCAGATAGAAGTTTGTGGTTCTCAGAATGTGATACTTGCGCCAAGGAGTGTGTATGTTCTACAAATGTTTCGATCAGTCACTCCAAACACATTAACATCCTAGATGGTTTTCTGCAAGGCTGACAATTGGTTTAGCTAGGGAGTCCTCGATATACGCAAGGTACGCGAGGCCCAAATCCGTAGATGAGACCAAAAGGATGTCACACAGCCGAGAGGAGCGGTAACCCACTTCTCCTCTTTCACTTCTCAAGGGTATAAAGTTCCTTGAGGCTTAGCCCGAATGACAAAATCTTGATCCCAAGAGAGGTGTCTTTCGATTCACCTCCCGATTCTTATACTCTGCCGGAACGCTGGAGTTGAGGTCGTCCAAGGGGTGATGAAATCCCCAAGCAGGCCTCCTAAAAAGAAACAAGGTTTTGGATCCTAATCTTATGCACCCAAGATGGCCTCGAAAGACGACAAGGGGAGAGAAGACTTGGATGACCTTGGGCTAAAAAACACGCTTGTTCTTTTACCAACTGACTCTTATGTGTGCTAATTTAGACTTTGCAAGCACTCATGTTTAAGAGACAATGTTCAATTCCAACTTGAAGCGCCAACAAAAGTAATCGATCGAAGAATGCAAACAATAAGAAGAGTTAGGGTCAACAAAAGCAAACTCGCGCGCCCGAAGGCCCTCCACGTCAAGTATCGATTAATTTTCTTTAAGGCATTCAAGATTGAGTGTGAGTTTGTTTTAAGCCCAAAACAAAAGTGCGTGAGATTCGATTTCAAGTGCGCGCCCGGAGGCTCTCCACGTCAGTTGTTGTTCAATTTTAGTGCCCAAACTTGAAGTGTGATCGATTTAATCTAGAGTTTTGGCCATTTAAGAATTTTGATAAATTTAAAGCAAATGTTCAAAGACCAAGTGAGTGAGTTAGATTGTGGAACATTTAACACCTTTTTCAAGTAGACCCATCCCCATAAATGGCGCTGAGATTGCAACCAATGGTTAATATTTGATGGGTGATTAGAAAAGAGGTGAGTCCAAGGAACTACTCAAATTGATTTTTGTAAATTTGTATTTTAACTTAACAAAGTTTCTTAAATGTCCAAAAATCAAACTTTACCTAGATTGCATTTGGAAAAGAGATTTGTTTTGTTCAATTTTAGAAGCTCCAAATAAAGTGTTTGATATTGCAATGGTTAATTGATCCTTGGCATTCAAGATTGGATTTGTTGTTTTAAGCATGCATTCCAAAGAAAGTTGATTTTAATCCATGACATTCAAGAGTGTGTTTTGAGCAACATTCATTCAATGAAAAATGTGTTTAACCATTCAAGTTCATTTTTTTAGCAACATGCATTCAAAGACAAATGGTTAAACATTCAAGTTCATTTTTTAGCAACATGAAAACCTGCAAGAAACATGTTTAGTGGTTCCATATGTGCTGCAACCTGCAATGAGACAAAAAAAAGCAATTTAGTTAGTTAGCCAAAATCTTCAAAAAAATGAGAGCTTAACTATGGGAAAATTTTTTTTAACTTTTTTTGCTGTTTTTTCTACGCGTAAAAATGCTTAAAATGGTCTAAATCCTACGGAACCACTAAAAGTCAAATTTTGATTTATACTTTTTTTTTTTTTAAAAAAAAATATTTTTAGCTACAAAGTGCAGAAATAATAAAGCAGAAATGCAACATAAGCAAGTAGAGAAGACAGTCTGTCAAAATACGAAGACGCTGAAATACAGAGACGCCAAAATACGAAGATGCTGAAATACAGAGACGCTAGTATTCGAAGAGGACAAAACAGATTTGCAGCACAGAACACAGGTGACAAGCAGAGACGCCGATTTGCGCAGATGTGGATTTTCACAGACGACGATTTTCGCAGACGCGGATTTTCGCAGATGTCAATTTTCGCAGACGCGGATTTTCGCAGACGTCGATTTGCGCAGACGTCGATTTTTGCAGACGCGGATTTTCGCAGACAAAACAGGTTGCAGACGCCAAAACTGCGCCAAAAAAGTTGAAAAACGTGAATTTTTTTTTTTTAGATGGTATTTCTTCTTCCTAAGTGTGTTCTTTAACCTGCAAAAATAAGCAAAACACCCTCACAACACACTCAAACAACAACAAACATTAGATGGTTAGAAAAATGACATATAGATGAAAATAGATGATTAAATGACCCATAGTGGGGTCCCACCGGGCGTGCCAAAATGTAGAACAAGAATTAGTATGCAAAGAACATTTACAAATAAAGTAAACATTCACAAACCAAAAACTAAATTCACATATATGCTTAGACAAAGAAAGCAAACAAGAAGTGCAAACCTCACAAGAGAAAACACTCCATGCTTTCTTGATTCTGTAGATGTGTCCTTTTGCTGTGGATGTATGCTCAAGATGCTCAAAAGCTGCTTCAATGGAGATGGGTAATGGAAAATTGGTAGCTTTGTGAGCTCTCAATTTGGCATTATAAGGGTAATATTGATGGCTTTGGTTCTCAAAATAGCATGGTAACTTTAGCTCAAAGATTGTTGATGAAATGGCTTGGGATGGGATTCAATTTATAGGCTAAGGGTTAGAGGGATGGAGGGCTTAGATGCAAGGATGGATGAAGGCTTAAGGAGGGCTAAGATGCACTCAAAGGGGAGCACATGGATTGTGCTTGTTTAGCACCAATGGGAAGGTGACACTTGTCACAAGGAGGATGAGTGTGAGAGGGTAGGGTGAAGGGTTGGTTAAAGGCATGATGAGTGGGGTTGAGTATGTAAGAGGGATGTAAGAGGAATGAGTGTGGAAGAGGGAAGAGTGTGGAAGATGGGTGTAAGAGTCATGAGTGGGCTTGTAAGAGTCTTTTATATTTTGTAAGAGCACTCATGACTTACTGGTTGGGTTTTTTGAGGGGAGACTTTGGTTTGGATTAGGAAAGTCTTAAACTTGTTTAAGGAATGTGACAACATTAGGGGGTGGATTAGGCTTGGGTTTAGGATTAGCTTAGGGATGTTAGAGATGTGCAAGTGGATGGCATTAGTGAGGGTGGGTGAGTTAGTGGCTAAGCTTGGTTAGTATGGGTGGATGGGGTGGATTAGGCTAAATGGAGGATTAGAGATAGGTTAGGGGTTTTTGAATTTGAGGATTTCATTTATCAAATAGATTTATTTAATAAATGGGGATTTTTGGAATTAGATAGGAGAAAAGGATTTAATTGATAAATAATAGATTATTTGATTTATCAATTAGGACTATAGATGATTAATTAAATTAATCAACTAGGGATGGCAAAGGATTAATTAAATAAGAATTTAATTAATGATGCCTTTAGAGATGGCTAAATTAGATTACCAAAGCAGTGTAATCAAATTTAGGTGTTTACACTATGCACCTGAGCAAATACTGTACAGGGCAATTGAAAACTCACTAAGGCAAAATCCTTACAATGCATATATTTAAAGCATTGTTTATTTTTTATTTTTTTGTATGGTGCTTATTCATCTGCTGAAAATGTCGTACGGTAACCTTTAGTAACTCTTTTTTCTTTTTCTTTTTTTTTTTCCAAATTCTACTGCTCGATATTCATTGACGATGGGATAGGTCGCGCTTGATATATTTTCAATTTCGAACCCTTCACCTTTTCAGAGTTTCTTGCCCATCTAGTGTCCACAACTTTATTGCTCCGTTAGCACCTACTTCCCCGATCTGGTATGGCCTAACCCATTTGACTTTAAACTTGTCTGGTTTGATTTCGTTCCGTCTGTCAAGTGCTTATTGTGCCATGCCTTATGCCTATTCTGTGTAACCTTCGTGGCCCATTGTGCTTGCAATCGTGGCTTATCAAGTTTATTTAAGTTACACGATCTCTCCCTTAGGCTTTCCATATCTCCAAGCTTGTTCTCGAAACTCGGTACGATGAATTCTGTCGGCTGCCACTCCTTGCCGTCAATAGCTATATTCTTGATTTTAGAACCTTCAATCCGTACTGCTGAAGGTTTTATTAAATCCTTCCTCTTTGTTTCCTGTGCAGACTGTATGATGTGTTTTCCTTACTGCCGACACCTTTTTAGCAAATTCGTGGTGCGTTGTAACCTTTTCTTTTTGTGTTGTCCGTTCATTGTGTACTGTATGGTAGAATTTTTCATTTTTCTGGGTCGTATTGTATGTTCTTCCCTTCACCTTCAGCCGTAACTGCCTTTCCTTCTTCCGCTTCTCTGTATTCTTTCAGATATTCATTTCCCTCTTCTTTCTCACCTTCGTTGACCCTTAACATATTACAGCTCAGAAAGAGCTCGTAATCCTCCATTTGCCAGTGGAAAAGGTTGTTCATCGAATCCAAATCATCGTCCGTCGATCCACCTTCCAACCGTAGTACTCCTTCCTTATTGCGTTCCAATCATTTCTTTTTTTCATCTTCTTTAGAATCAAATGATACGGCTTCTTCGCCCACCATTTATGTGTAAATCAATAATGAATCATCGTCCTCTACTTTCCATTGATAGTGTATTCTTTTTCCAATCATGCTTAACCCTTACTTGTACAAGTCATCCTCGACCCAAAATGGCGTCATATCCTCTCCTCTTCAGTGGGATGACGACAGGAATGCCTGTGTTCCAATAGTCATTGGTTGTGCATCCATGATTCCCAACGGTTTGATCCTGTGCTGGTCTACCATGAGTAACTGGAATGTAGGTGGCCACAACGTCGGCTGTCCCAACTTCTTCCAGGTATCTTCTAGTAGGACGTTTACCCCTGAACCTCTGTCCACAATTTTGTCTGAAAGGACCGTTCCTAATATACCCATCTTGATGATTGCCGGATACCATCCGGATCTGAGGGCTAATAGCATTGGATCCGCTGCACTTGCTCTGCTTTCCTTCTCCCTTTCGTCCATTGTACTTGCTCCACTTTCCTTCTCCCTTTCGTCCACTGTACTTGCTCCACTTTCCTTCTCCCTTCCGTGTTCTCTTGATAATTTAGTAGTTGGAGTGATGTTTGTGAGTGCTTATCGAAGTTGAGGCACTGTGAGCAGCAGATCGTTTATCTTGGCTAGTACTTCAGTTTGTAATATCTGTCGTATGATGTTCTGTTCTGTGTAGTTCCTCGTTGAGGTACTGGTAGTGTTCTTGAATTGTGATTTCTCTACCTGCATTGCTTTCTCAATTTCCGCATGTGCTTCTTCCAATCTCTTCTTTTCTTCCGTCGGGTCGGGGTACAGTTTTGGTAGTTTTCGTGTGATTGCCAAGACTTCTTCTTTGTCTGCGCTAATGCTGATCAGATTCACTCCCGATTTCGAGCACTTGGCATCTTGATGATCTCTAGGACCACACCATCGGCATAACAACTTTAGTGTATTCACTGATGTACAGTTTCGTGCGAAGTGGCCCCACAAATTGTATGCTTGACATTGAACCATCGGGCGACTGTTCGCATCGTACTAAATTTGGCTACGACCCCCATTATTATTGTTTGTATTGTTGGTTGTATTGTTTTTTTGCCCTCTGCTATTATTTCTATACCCACCCGAAGTGGCACCATCATTGTTTGTGTTTCTGTTCCCTCCTGACGTGGAAGCTGCCTGTGTCAGGAGTACTTGTTGATGTCCAATTGTTTTCATATTGAAGGGGCATTTTTTTGTGGAATGTCCTATAATTTGACAGATATCATAGAACTAGTTTTTCAGACAGTATCCCTTCATGTGACCTTTTGTCTTACATTCCGTGCACCATAGCTCGTTCCCCTCTGTATCTTTCTACATATTTTTAAATTCTTTCATCATTCTGATCATATCCTTTTGGAGAGCTCAAACCTTCTTGTTGCCCTTTTCTTCATCATTGCTATCTTCTTCTGAAGACGCATCATCTGAGTCGGATGAGCTATTTTTCTTCTTTTTTGTTTTCTGTTCACTTTTTAAGTCCATCACCTGATTGTATGCTTCGGTGTATGATGATGGCGGCACAATCTTCATTTTCTTCCTTAACTCCGGGCGTAGTCCTTCAATGAACCATCTCTTCTTCAGCTCATTTGTTGGCTTACTTTCCATTTTATTTATTAATTCTTTTAGTTTTCTCGGATATACATGGATTGTTTCATTTTTCCCTTGCCTTGTGGTTTATATTTCTGCTACGATCTCATTGTCGTCTCGCAGTAATTGAAATTCAGTGATAAACTCCTTTTTAACTCCTGTCCATGTGGTTAATTTTTGGGGATCGATGTCGGCAAACCAGTTAACTGCTACACCCCTTAGTGTTGCTGGAAATTGTCGGACCCATTCATCTGTGTCGGTTACGCCATTTGCCGTCCAAATTGTTTCGCATGTCTTACATTGTCTGATTGGATCGACCGTTCCATCACCATCAAACTTTGGCAATTTTTCCTCTGGTCCAGCCATTATTATTTGAGTTGGAGGTACTTGTTGTGTACCCGTGCTGTTTTGCACACCCGCGCTGTTCTAAACACCCACATCGTTCTGCACACCCACGTTGTTCTGCACACCCGTGCTGTTCTGCACATTCGTGCTATTTCGGACAGTCATCTTATTTCCAACAGCCGCATTACTTGGTGAAAAAGGGTTTTACTCAAGTCCTTCCAGAAGTGTATAACAGACGAAGAGTTCACTCCACGCTCGTGCTCCCTCGGCACTCTCAGCTGTGCGAGTTGATTCCCTTTCGTTTTGATTCTCTTCCCTCGGTGTATACAAGTTCATAAATTCCTCCCTTGTTTCTTCCACCAAATCCAACCGCTGTCGAGTCTCTTGCAACAATTCCTCGGTGCTTTAGTGTTCGTTGGCAATCTACTGAAACCTCTGTTTGCGCTCGGCCTGTCGTGCCAAAATTAAAATTTCTTGTGCGGTGTGTATTTCATCTTTTCCCTTTGTCTTATTTCTATCCTTGTTAAGCTGATTTGGCATTAGTCTTCATTCCTCTGCCTTCATTCCAGGTCCATTGGGCAATTTACTGCATATAGACAACAAACAAGAATATGTAACACAACAGTACTCTTTTTATTATTTGCATATATGCCAAAGAGATTACATAGTGCTTCTAATGATGATTACAATGATGATTACATCAACCCGTCGGCTGCACAATATTTACTGATGACAACAACCTATCGGCTACACTATTTACCAACGACAGATGCGTTGGATGCTTGAGCTAATGTTTCTGTTCGTTTTTGGGACTATTACTATGTAAAAGCTTATATATATTTAATGATTTGGTATATCTCTTAAGGCTGGGAAAGTTTTTGAGGGATCCATGATGGAAGGATAGCTGAATTTCAGTCTATTTGGATTCATTTTTAGGCATCTTGCCTCATTTTATGAATTCTTCTTATTCTAAATTTTAAACTATTTTCAAACAGCAAGGTTGTGCCTGTCTTCTTTGTTATACTCTCCCATCATCTTTGTATTTTGTCAACCACGGCATATTTGGAGAATTTGGTCTTGGCAGCCTGTTCTACTACAGCTTACAGAATCAAACTGGTATATGTTTTGGAGTGAAACACCAAAGATTCAATCTGATATAAGGCCATTTTTCATGCTAAGCTTGCAAAGTAAGAACATGAAATGACTTCAAAGTTCCCTTCAATGATGGATACTAGCTCAGTGAAATAATGTGATTTGTTGGTAATCACTTAGGGGACTTACACAATTCGTTCAAGGGATATCAACTATTTGCACTTCTTAAGATTTGTCTTTACAATGTGCAATGAAAATATAGTTTTCATAATTCAACTTCCACTTCAACTTAAACTTAAACTTGCTAACATCAACTACGTCTACTTCTAACTATGAATGCAAGGAACTGTGGATGGACTTGGACACCACTAGATGCAATCTTGTTTGTGAATCCACCCATCTTATACAAGTTCCTAAGGAATACTCAAATGGTTTTCACATCAATATTTTCTCTTCAATCCCAACAAATGAATACAAACTAAAGATTGAATATCACTTAAAGTTAAGTGCTCTCAATCATTGACTAACCACACAAGGCACACTTACAATCAACAAGAGGCTACTGGCCCAATTTTATTTGAATCGGGGAAGTAAACATCCACAATTACTTCCATTTAACTAGATTACAACAAGTGAAATTTTGAGGAAACCGTGCAACACCTAAAGTACAATTATGTAATTCACCATTGTTAACCAACAATGAATAACAAATCACTTTGATAGCATTACAACAACAATTTGATCAAGTCTCTTCCTTAGGTAGCCTAATCTAATTTTACTACCTGTCCTCTAGCTTCTAATTCGTCTACTGACTCTCTAACTCTTACAAATGAGAAGGCCTTGGCCTTTATAGAATGTTCAATTACAATGATGGGAAAGGTTAATTCATGATCAAGGGCCAAGATTAATACCTTCAAACCCTTATAAATGTTGCCATCTTATCAACCAATTACATGAAGGCGACACTGTGTAGGCCAATATGAAAATTAGAAAGCTTATGAGAAAATTGCACACTTAGCATATTTTGATTGACTGTACTTGTAATTGGAATTTTCTGATATACATAAGACAATTAGGTGCCACCTTACCATCTTTATCCTATAAATTTGATCAATCCTTTGATGAAGATAAAATATCTCTTGATACTCAACATTGTCTAACTCTCCCGCATGATGGCATATTCCCAAATTTCTTCACCTTTTCGAATATTCTCCATGTTCGGAAAATTCTCATAGCCTTGACTTGAACTTGGTTTGTTTATGCAAATAAGGTAGAAATGTTACCAACAACTCATGCATTTAGAGTTCACAATGTTCTCATCAAATTTATCTTAGTAATTGAAACAATACACAAGATGGTAAAATATGTTTCTTATTAATTGTACCAAACAGAGTTGCATACATGTGCTAGTGATTGTCCAAAATTACCATACCATTCTATTCCATCTGCGTACTACATATAGTGCTCAAGTTGGTTACTAATACCAACTGCCATGACCCTTGGTACAAGCTTCTCCTAAATAACTACTTAATTACTTTATTATTAAAGTACCCACTACATTATCCCCCCACAAAAAAAGAAGTCGTTTCCATATGACTGACAAGCTTAGGCAGAGGGGTGAGAGGATATCCCTGGAGCGGTAGCTGAAATTGAAGTTGTGGTTGGAGTGGTCGAAGCTGTGAGACGATCTAGTTGTTGCTTGAAGAGCTGAACATCTCATTCTGCTGCAAGTTCTTTACTACGCGTGCCGTGTAGGAGCCTTAGTGCATTCATTCTATCTTTGTCTGTTGTTGCCAGTTTTCTGCATGGGTAGCCTGGTCTTCCTTAAGTTTGGCTTCCAAGAGCGGGGAAGTCCATTCATGGAAAGCATAACTAAGTCCTTATCTGCAAAAGACTCTCCAATTGCACTAAGCTGGTATTTTAACTCAGAAGTTTTCATAAAATACGAGACTTCTATTTCACCTCTAGCGATTTTCACATGCAGTAGTTGACGTCTTAGAGCAAGAGCTCTACTGGTATTATTGAACTCATATAGATCCTTGAGAGTAAACATCTCCTCAGCTGATTCCAGTTTTGAGATAACATGAATGAAATGATCCTTAACTGAATCAATCTTAATCTTCTTAGCCAGGATCTTATTCTTTTTCCATTGAGTTCTTTCAGCTTATTCAGATGGTTCTGCAACATCAGAGTTATCATGGTCCAGAAGATCATTCTCTCCAAGTGAAATAAAACTCTAGGCTTGATGAGGAGAAATCAGAAGAGCAATTCTGGTTCTGGATCAAATTCTCAGACCCGGTCTGATATCATGTTAAATTTTGAACCAGAAATAATGTAATGAAAATTTAACAAAAAAAAATGCAATGCATTCTGACAACACAATGCAATTATCCTGAGAAAAACCCTCCTTAGCGAGCAAACAACCTAGCCCACTAAAAACAGATGCTTTATTAATATATACAAATGAAAGTACAGAGTCTTTTCTCTTTACTAATTCTTTAGTACTCAACAATCATATATTGATCAGCGTATTAATAAAAATGCTGCATCAAATAAGCCACGATACTCTCAATATTAAGATCTCAGGAACGAAGTCTATTTTTTCCAACACAGGAAAGACACTCAATAATATATGCTCATACACCAAAGACAACAAAAAACGATCTGATGAAAATCTTATCTTTTAATTCTGTAGAATACTCATATATCTCTAAAGAACATCACCGCCGAAACAACTTAATTCTTCTAATAAACATCCAGATATCAGAATAGAAAATCACTGCTTGTTAAAACCAATAAAAAATGTGAATGAACACCTCATAATAAGTAGTCGCATCTAATGATGTCATTAAGGAAGAATAAATCGACACGAACATGAAACTATCGACTCATAACCATACTACATAGAGATATTTCATAAATACAATCGGAAAACATAAGTGTGATTATTGACATGGTAAACATAAAGAAGTATTCCAATGGCAATAGTGCCACAAGTCATCAAAAGTGATGCATACGGAAAGATGGAGAAAACATCAACATGTTCAAAGCCAAAAATGGAAGAGGGATGCCAGTATAAATATATATACCACGACCATAATGAATATGTGATGAATGAATACAAACTGAGGAAACATTGTAGTCAGTAAAATCTATGTTGTATAGCTGATGGGTAGATTAGAACCAAAAGGTTGCATGATGGTTGATTCACCCCTTCGGACAGATATATGTATGTGATGGTTGAGTCACCCCTTTGAATAGATATATGTACTTGTACAAAAAGTAAACATTTGGGATGAATCATATCGAATATTGTACTATCTTCTGTATACATGCGAATAATAAAAAGAATACTTCTGTGATACATGTTCTTGTCTATTATTTGAATGCATTAATAAACTGTTTACCTTGTACGGTAAACATTTGGCGCTCTTGCCTATAAGGACTGGGTGCTATGAATGACACGCGCATTGAATAAAGATAGAAATAGAATCCAGAAGATGACAGCATACGTGTCGCACGGGAAATATTAAACTGTACACAGCAAAGCAAAGGGAGGCACAGACTTGAACAACTCACTGAAGCGTACAACAGTGGTGTCATAGGAGGTGACCACGGTACCACAAGAGCACTGATGAGCAGAGTGCAGTCAACAAGTCGATCAAGGGAAAGGTTGATAGAAGAAGCCCGAGAAAGGCGAAGGGTGATCAAAGGAACAAAGGAAGAATTGGCAAATTGGTGTATGCCAAGGAGGAATCTGGACGAAAGGGAAAGGACCAACGCGACTCAGAGTGTCGAAGGAACACGAGCATGGGGTGAACTCTTCGTCTCTGATACACCTGATGAGAAAATATAGTTTGGTTGAAACAACCAAGTCCTTGAGGAAGCCTTTACACCACTTGAGAAGGTAGGTGTTTGTAATGTGGGTATTTAGAGTGGTACGGGAGTACAAAACAATGCGGGTACCGACAGTAGCGCACAACAAAAGAAAGAAAGGGTACTGATGGCCGGTCCAAAGGAAAAGTTATCAAAGTTCGATGGGGATGGCACGACTGACCCAATCAGACACAACAAAACTTGCGAAACAATTTGGACAGCGAATAGAGAAAACGACTAGGACGAATGGGCAAGGCAATTACCAGCCACCTTACGAGGTGTAGCAATCGATTGGTTTTCTGACACTGATCCAGTAAAGCTAACCACGTGGGAAAATATAAAGAAGGAATTTATTACAGAGTTTCAACTACTACGAGACAACAACGAGATAGTAGCAGAAATCTACAGCACAAAACGAGGAAGAAATGAAACAATCCATGTATATGCTAGAAAATTAAAAGAATTAGTAAATAAAATGGAAAGTAAGCTAGCAAATGGGCTAAAAAAGAGATGGTTCATAGAAGGACTATACTTGGACTTAAAAAGGAAACTGAAAATTGTATAGCCATTGTCGTACATTGAAGCGTACAATTGAGTGATGGACTTAGAGAGTGAACAGAAAACAAAGAAAAAGAAGAAGAAAAGCTGATCATTCGACTTGGATGAGTTCTCTTTTGTGGATAGCAGTAGTGATGAAAAGGGCAATAAGAAGGTCGAAGCCCTCAAGAAGGATATGATCAGGATGATGAAAGAGTTTAAGAATATGCAGAAAGGGAATAGCCAGACCAAAGAAAACGAGCTATGGTGCACAGAATGCAAGACAAAAGGTCACACTAAGGGATCCTGTTTGAAGAATCAATTCTGTGATATCTGATAAATCGCGGGACATTCCACAAAGGAATGCTCGTTCAATATGAAAACAAGAGGGCATCAACAAGTGCTCCTAACACAGAAAGCATCTACTTCAGGAGGGAACGAAGACACAAACAATGATAGTGCCACCTCAGGTGGGTACACAAACAATAAAAGGGGACAAAACAACACCAACAATAATAACAATAATAACGGGGGCCATAGTCGGATTCAATATGATCCGAACGGCTGACCAATGGTCCAATGTCGGGCATGCAACTTGTGGGGCCACTTTGCACGAAACTATACAACAACAAACACACCGCAGTTGTTATGCATATGGTGTGGTCCTGAAGACCATGAAGATGCCAAGTGCCCGAAATCAAAATCAGGAGTGAATTTTATCAGCATTGAATCGGGAACGGATGAAGAGGAAGTCCTGGCAATTACACGTAAACAAGAAAAGTTGTACCCAGACCTGACGGAAGAAAAGAAGAGACTGGAAGGAGCACGGGCAGAAATTGAGAAGAGAATATAGACAGAGAAATCACAAACGGAGAAGGGGGACACTGTGAGTACCTCAATGAGGAACTATGCCGAACAGAATATCATAAGGCGAATATTACAAATTGAAGTGCTAGTAAAATTAAACGATTTGATCCTCATAATGCCCCAACTACGAATGACACTCACAAACATGGTCTCGACTGCTAAACTACTAGAAGAACCTAAGAAGGATAAGGGAAGCGGAACAAGCGCAACAAACCCAATGCTGCTAGCCCTCACATTATGAAGGCATCTAGTGGTCGTAGAAATGGGTATATTGGGAACGATCCTCTCAAACACAATTGTGGACAGAGGTTTAGAGGTAAATATCTTACTAGAAGATACCTGGAAGAAGTTGGGACAACCGACGTTGTGGGCACCCACGTTTCAATTGCTAACTGCAGACCAACATGGCATTAAGCCTCTAGAGATCCTGATGGCACAACCAGTAATTATTTGAATACAACCGTTCCTACTCGCCTTTGTAGTCATTCTATTAAAAAGAAGGGGATATGATACCATTCTTGGATGAGGATGGCTCATACAAGCAAAGGTTAAACATGACTGGAAGAAGAATACACTATCAATGGAGAGCAAAGGATAGAGATTTATTATTGATTTACACACACAAATGGTGGGAGAAGAAGCCGGATCGTCTGATTTAGAAGGAGAGGATGAAGGTAAGAAGCAAATGGAACCAGACGAAGGAGTGTTGAGATTAGGAGGGTCGAATGATGACGACCTAGACAAGGTGAATGGCCTATTCCACTGGCAGATGGAGGATTACGAGCTTTTTCCGAGCTGTAATATGTTAAGGGTTGATGAAGGTGAGAAAGGAGAGGAAAATGAATGTCTGAAGGAATACCTAGAAGTAGAAGAAGGCAATTAGGGTGGAAGTTGAAGGAAAGAACATACTGTACGAACCTAGAAAAAGAAAATATTCCACCATACGGTACATGATGAAAGAACCGTGTGGAAAGAAAATGTTATGCCACACCATGGATCTACTAGAAAGGTACCGATGGCAAGGAAAACACATCATACGGTCCACATAGGAAACAAAGAGGAAGGGCTTAATAAAAACTTCAGCAGCACAGAGTGAAGGTTCTAAAATCAAGAATACAAATATTGACAACAAGTAGTGGTAGCCAACGAAATTCATGGTACCAAGTTGGAGGATTGTGATAAAAAACAAGCTTGGAGATATGGAAAGTCTGAGGGAGGGATGGTATAATTTAAATAAACTTGATGATCGACAATTGCAAGCACAATGGGCCATGAAGGTTATACAGAATAGGCATAAGGCATGGCACGACAAGCATTTGAAGTTGAATAGATTTCAATCGGGACAATTAGTTTTGAAGGATAAGAGATGCAATGAGATTAGACCAAGCAAATTTAAAATAAAGTGGGTTCGGCCATATAAAATCTGCAAAGTGGGCGATAATAGAGTAATAAAATTATGGACGCTCGACAGGAAGGAAGTAGCCGATGCAATGAATGGGTTGAAGATGAGAATCTATCATAAAATAAATAATGCACTTCCGTGGACGAGCAACTGAGAGAATCTAAAAATAATAAATATTTGTGTATATATGTAAAATAAAGTGTAAAATAGAATATTAATTATTTTAGAAGTAAGTTGAAGAAAAGAGATAAATATTGATATGCGTAATGAGGAAATATGGACTTAGAGCGTACGGTCTTGAGAACATTTAAAGCACAGAAGGCATAGAAGCTCACCGTACAAACAATTAAGACTGTAAAGAGGTATTGTAGGGCCAGCTAAAAACGTGGATAGGAGAACAACATTGTACGGCCTTGGAGATCTTCACATTAGCATGGAAAATGTTAGATTGGGAACTGTATGACCATTAGGGGGAGGAGAAGCAACCACTGTATGGTTCAGGGAGGCAAGTATACGTACATGGATAAAACCATCGTACAGACATGTGTAAAGAGGAGGCTTGACCGTACGACCATACAGACAGAGGGAGGGAGGAACTATACATAAAAAGGCTTAAAAAAAAGGATTGTACGACATTTTGTATGATGAGAGAAAATTGTACAAACAGAACAAAGGGAGAGTTCGGACCGTACGGCTGAGAGTTTGCACTAGGAAAGGTCGTATGGAAATACTGAAGAAAGCCATCACCATACGAAAATCAAAGGGTAGCAGAAGGCGGTAGACTGAGATACCATAAGACATAGGAGAACCTTGGAGAGTAGAAGGTGGTAGACTATTACACCATATGGTAACCTTGGAGAGCACCGTATTGCCGAACAAAGTGCTTATAAGAGAAAAAAAAAAGTTGTACGGCGAAGGTAGAAGGAAAACAATAGAGTGCGACCACCAAGAGCAGAAGGAAGGAACAAACATCATACCTCCATATGGAAGGGAGAAGCAACAGGTATACCATATAGAAATCCATCCAGTACAAATGGATGCCGTATGGACATAGGGGTTTAAGTACAAAAGAAATGACCGTATGGCTCACATAGAAAAGGGAACATTTGAAACACGACCATCATATGATATAGAAGAAGGGTGGCAGGAGGAGGTTAAAAAAAAAAAACGACAACAGATCAAAATAGTTGAGGATGGAAAACATATGGTATCAGAGGGATAGACATAAAGTTATTAGTCGTGGGTAGTGTGACCAGTTGATGAGACCCGGAGCTGCTGCAGGCATGGAGTGTTTGTATGCCAGAGGTGGAAAGAGCATTGGAGAAACCTTTTGAGAGGGGTGCTATGCTTTGAGGCACTCAAAGTAAGTGTTGGACGTGAGGCTTTCTTGGTGGATGCATAGAGAGCTCAGGAGGAGCTGATCATCTAGTTGGAGGCAGTAGAGCGACACTTGCCTCAGCATACCCAAAAGTTGGCAGCAGAGAATGCAGCACAGGTGACTATCAAGGTCAGATTGGCTAAGGTGACAGTATTGTGTTAGCAGAGGCTACAGATGTAACTGGTTTTTGGAGACTAGTTTGGTACAAGCACGGGACGAATGTGAAAGTAGTGCGATGGAAAAAGATCTATCCTGTTATAGTTAGTTACAATTAGTGTATTCTATTTTGTTAATCTGTCTCGGATTTTTTGTAATTGTCGTCCGGAGATGACTTTTCTTTTAGGGGCGATGATGTTGTCGGTAAAGTCTATATTGTATAGCCGACAGGTAGATTAGAATCGAAAGGTTGCGTGACGGTTGAGTCACCCCTTCGGACAGATATATGTACTTGAACAAAAAGCAAACGTTTGGTATAAATCATATTGAATATTGCAGTATCTTCTGTATACATGCGAATAATAAAAGGAATACTTCTATGTTACATGTTCTTGTGTATTGTCTGTATGCATTAATAAACCGTTTACCCTGTACGATAAACAAACATTGCAACAACAGGTAGAGGATCGTGAGCAAGAAAGTGGAGAAATATGATATCTAAGAGGTAACATGAATTGAGAGCAGTGAAGTCAAGAAACATAAACAAAACTTGCATTGGAAATATGAGCAGTAAGGTAATGGGTGAAGATCTATATCGCTACTATAGAATTCAACAAAGGAGAACTTGGGTTTCTTACACACTCTTATTGGGAATTTTAAATTTCAGATTTATGTTTCAGTCCTTATAAGGATCAGAGGAAAATTAGAGTGGTATGAGGATTGATGCCCTCTATACTTAACCAAATTTTCTCCTCCCTCAAGTCACCTTAAGCTATCAGTAATGAAACTGCAAAGGATGTCCTATCCATTGGTTACATTAGATCAAGCCTAAGTGTTGAGACCTCTAATCATTCATGCTCAAACTCAAGCCTAAGGACCCGAAACTCAAAATCACCACCACCTAAGATTTCTAGGCCACCTACTTCTACAACTGAAGCAAAAAGAGGGGGTCCCCATTCGCAATGGGGTGATGGTATGAATCCCTCAGAATAGACATCGATATATTTGTTATTGGCAAAAGTTTAACAAAGTCAACGAGATTAGTTAGTACCCGAAAGGTTGTGCGACAGTTGAGTCGCCCTTTTGGAATATATATGTATATCATCCTATTGAACTGGGGATCGACATTATAGTTTTAATCGTTATTGTATGTTCTGATATATGAATACAATACTATGTTTTGTTCCATTCTAGTCTCTGAATGCAATAAATGTTTGTTTACCTGATGCGGTAAACATTTGGCGATGTTGCCTGTAGAACTTGGTATCAAAGATGTATATTGAAGATTGATGCCGAACTTAATAAGGATCGAAATAAAAGAAAAGAAAATGATGATGTACACACAACACATGAAGCATTAATTTGTACACAAGCAGAACTAAGGTATAGACTTCAATAGCTCGCTAATGGGTACCGAGGGGTTGTCACTGAAGGTGACCATGGTGCCACAGGAGCACTGACCAACGAAGTGCATATAGAAGAAATAAGGGAAGAGTTCCAAAGACTGAGGTTGATTGAAGAATCAAGGGAGGAATTCCCAAAGTTGTATACACCAAGGGTGAAGAATCTGGAAGGAAGAGAAGGAATTTGCGCAGCTCGAGGTGCAAAAGGAGCACGAGCAAGGGGTGAACTCTTTGTCCTCGATACACCAGATGAACGAATACAATTTGATAATCGAACAACTCTACTTTTCGAAGAACCTATTACACTAGCATAGACCAATGCGATTGTATAGAGTAACGCAGTTGTGTAGAACAACGCATGTGCGCAGAGCAACATAGGTGCGCAACAAGCACAGACACAACAAACTCAATAAAGTAGAACAAGGCAGAAGCTAACGATGGCAGGGCCGAAGGAGACATTTCCTAAATTTATTGACAATGGGATGGTTGACTCATTTCGACACTATAAAACGTGTGAAATGATATGGACTGTGAATGGTGCAACGGACGAGGATGACTAGATCCGTCAGTTTTCAACTACTCTAAGAGGCGTCGCAATCTATTGGTTTTAAAACATTGACCAAAAAAAGGTAACCACATAGGTGGAACTAAAGAAAGAATTTAAAACAAAATTTCGACTAAGAGATGAGAATGAGACCATAGCGAAAAGCTACGGTACAAAGCAAGGGAAGAATGAGAGTCTGTGGATACGCGACAAGATTGAAGGAGCTACTGGGGAAGATGGAAATCCCACTAGCCGATGGTTTGTCGAAGGGCTATGACCAACACTTCGGAAGAAGATGAAAATATTACCTTCGACATCGTACATTGAAGCATATAATTGGGCAATGGACTTAGAAAGTGAATACGAAATAAGGAAAAAGAAGAACATATCTTCTGATTTGAAAGACTCATCCTCCGAAAGTAGCGATGAAGAATCGAATATAAAGATTCGAGTGTTACAAAAAGATATGTTGTAAATGATGAAAGAATTCGAAAAAAGGAAGAACCTTGGCCAAAACACAGAAGGGGAACTATGGTGTATGGACTGCAAAGAGGAAGGCCATACAAAGGGCTCTTGTCCCAAGAACCAGTTTTGCAATAATTGCCAACTTGTCGAACATTCTTGCAAAAAATGTCCGTTCAATATGAAAATAAAAGGTCATCAGAAAGTGCTAGTGATGCAAGAAGTGTCCACCTTGGTAGCTACGTGAACAAATACAAACAATGATGCGGCAACTTCAGGAGGGTATCGAAACAACAACCGATGCAGAAGAGTGTTGCTGGTAAAATTATAAAATAGCTGACGGGTAGATTAGCATGTTGTCGATAATTATTATGCAACCGACGAATAGAATTAATTATATCCGAATGGGCGCGACGGTTGAGTCACCCCTTCGGAATGGTATATGTACACCGTCTGAAATGGACTTTGGATCATGGTTGTAATCATCATTGGAAGCACTATGTAATCTCTTCAGCATATATACGAATAATAAAAGGAGTACTGCTGTGTTATATGTTCTTGTCTATTGTCTGTATGCATTAAACTATTTACCCCATACGGTAAACATTTGGCGCCGTTGCCCCATGGACTTAGAACGAAAGCAGTGGAATGAAGACTAATGTCGAATCAGCTTAACAAAAATAAGAATAAGCTAAAGGAAAAAGATGAAATACACACTGCACAAGGGAATTTAATTTTGGCACAACAGGCTGAACAGAGACGAAGGTTTCAGCAGATTGCCGACGGACACCGAAGCACCGAGGAATTGTTGGAAGAGACTCAACAGTAGTTGGATTTGGTGGAAGAAGCAAGGGAGGAATTTCTTAATTTGTATATGCCGAGAGGAGAATCCAGACAGAAGGGAATTAACTCCCATGGCTCAGAGTGCCGAGGGAGCACGAGCATGGAGTGAACGCTTCGTCCGCGATACACTTCCGGAACGGACAACTTCGCTTGAGGAAAACCCTTTTTCACCAAGTAACGCGGCTGTTAGAAATAAGACGACTGTCTGAAACAACACGGGTGTTTAGAATAGCGCAGGTGTGCAAAGTACCGTATGGACGACAATTACAAAATATCCACCGTACGATACACAATAAAAGAACTGCGTAGAAAACAATGTTATGTCGAACCATGTATAGAGTAGAAAGATGCTGGCAGCAAGGAAAACACATCATACGGTCTGCATAGGAAACGAAGAGGAAGGTTTTAATAAAAGCTTTAGTAGTACAGAATGAAGGCTCTAAAATCGAGAATATAGTTATTGATGGCAAGGAGTGGAAGTCGACGAAATTCATGGTACTGAGTTTCGAAAACAAATTGGGCAATATGGAAAACTTGAGGGAGAGATTGTGTAACTTAAATAAACTTGATGAGCGATGATTGTAGGCACAATGGGCCATGAAGGTGACATAGAATAGGCACAAAGCGTGGCATGATAAACACCTAAGGCTGAACAAGTTTGAACTAGGACAACTCGTGTTGAAGTATAGTGGACAAAATGAAATCAAACTGGGGAAGTTTAAAGTCAAATGGGTAGGATCATACAAGATACGGGAAGTTGGTGATAACAGGGCGAGGAAGTTATGGGCGCTCGACAGGAAGTACCAGACACGGTGAATGGGTCAAAGTTAAAAATCTATCATGAAGGGAATAGTCCCTTGTCGATGAACAATTGATTTAAAAAAAAAAAGAAAAAAAAATTTGAAAAAAAAAGAAAGTCACTGTATGGTTATCGTACGACAACGTCAGCAACCTAATAACCACCGTACGGCCAAGAAAAAACGTAACTTAAACATGTATGGACCGTATGATGTACGATGGTAGGGAGAAAAAGACAATATGACGTACAATGGCAAGGCAGTTCACGCATCTCAAAATAAGTCTGTATGGTGTCTATGGTGGCAGGATAGAACCGTACAGTGTATGGTAATGAAGACATGCGAAAATCAAAGGAAATAAGGTGTACGATGAAAGAGGCCCATATGACATTTCAAGAAGGAAACCACACAAAAGCCCTGCAAACATGTTGCAACTACCATACGACTAGCATAAGGGGAAGGAAAAACACTTAAAAGGCATAGGACCGTATGGTGGAAACACAAAAAAAAACAAATATAAGTACAGTGAACAAGAAGAAGGGGAAAAAGTATAGACCGTACAGTGTAGGAGAGTAGTTTTGGAGAAATTTTGCATCTTCGTCAAAAGAAATCTAGGGAAGATTTGGGATACCTTTATGTCTTGACTTTGTTGCATCGGCGAAGTTTGCATTGGCAAGTGTTGTAAAGGATTAAATCTTGTAATTCAGCGACTGAGATTTTTTGCATTTTTTGAAGTTCAACTTCTTTTTATTTCAGTGAAGGATTCTGACACAGATGTTAAGGCATCGCTATTTCTTGTGGTGCCACTTGAATGTTTGACTTCTGTCGCCAAGGGTTTGATTTACAGAGTTCCAGAGGCCGTACTTTTCAATTTTAGATTGAAGCACAGATTTGGAGAACATTAATATTGGAGAGCATATTCTTATCTGTTTTTTGGTGGCTTTGACATCTGGCATATTCCCATTGTTATCTATGCACACCATATGGCGCATTCAAAGACATCGTACGGTCCCTTCATTGCATGCAAACACTGTACGGCTAATTAACAGAACCATTTTGTGAACACCGTACGACCTGTGGAGCACTTCTTGGCACTCAGCTGAACTGGCATGCACAGGTAGAGGTCGTCCTCTTGGGAGAACTATTTTGGTTTGAGTTTTGTAGACATCTTCCGAGTGACTAAGACCATCATAGATCAGCAGCAAGAAGCAGTTAGAAGAGGAGCACAAAAAAAGAAAAAAGAAAAAAGACGACAAATAAAAAATGTTCAGAATGAATAATGCATAATGCCCAAGGGAAGGGAAAGACATAAACAGGTAGTAAAACATAAGCAGTTGCTAGAAAGAGTATGGGATTGGAAGAAAATGACAAAATGGTGTGTTCAATAGACTTTTGTGTGGGTTTGAGAGTGCTAATTTGGTCTTGGCGGAGAGGGTGCCGCCCCTCGACCTCAACGTGGGCGATATCCCCTAGACCCCCAGTCGGTTCAGTTATCAGTCGTGGGAAGTATGACCAGTTGATGAGACTTGAAGCTGCTGCAGGCATGGAGTGTCTATGAACTAGAGGTGGAAAGAACAACATACCAAGCCTTTCGAGAGAGGTGATACGCTTTGAGGCATTTGGAGTAGGTGTTGGACGTGAAGCTATCTTGGTGGATGCATAGAGAGTTCAGAAGGAGCTGATCATCCAGTTGAAGGCAATACAACGACACTTGGCTCAGTGTACCCAGGAGTTGGAAGTAGAGAAAGCGGCACGGGTGGATATTTTGTAATTGTCGTTCGGAGATGACTTTTCTTTTTGGAGGGGATGATGTTGTTGGTAAAATTATAAAATAGCCGATAGGTAGATTAGCATGTTGTCGGTACTTATTCTGTAGTTGACGAATAGAATTAATTATATTCGAATGGGTGCAACGGTTGAGTCACTCCTTCGGAATGGTATATGTACACCATCTGAAATGGACTTTGGATCATGGTTGTAATCATCATTGGAAGCACTATGCAATCTCTTCAGCATATATGCGAATAATAAAAGGAGCACTGCTGAGTTACATGTTCTTGTCTATTGTTTGTATGCATTAAATTATTTACCCTATACAGTAAACAAAGAGGAGGCAACAACAATATGAGGGTTGCAGTCAGATACAATATGATACACCCGGATGACCAATGATGCAATGCTGCATGTGCAACCTATGGGGCCACTGCAATGACTCAAAATGCCCCAAGCCTGGGGTGAACCTATTGACTAAAGGAAGAAGCGAGGAAGAAGTATTAATAGTCACCTACTCACAAGTGAAAAAGGCGACATACCTAGATATTGAAGAGGAGCAGAGGACTCACAAGGCAAAAGCAGAAATAGAAAAGGAGATGATGGCCGAAAGAACGCAAATGAATGACACCACAGGTACCTCAAGGAGAACCCAGGCGGAGCATAACATTATATGGAAGGTAATGCAAGCTGAGGTTCCTATAAAAATAAATGACCTCTTTGCAATGCCACAGCTAAGAACAACAATCCTAAACATGACACCATCCCCAAATATGGTGGACAGGCTAGGGAAGATCACACACCATGGAAGTGAAACCCCCATGATAGACCCAATGTTACTCGCACTAAACACGAGAAGACACTATGCTGTGGTAGAGATGAGTATCCACGGAATGATCCCGATGGACATCATTGTGGATGGAGGGTCTGGCGTAAATGTATTACCTGAGGAACCATGGAAGAAGTTAGGACAACTAACCCTATGGCCAACCACATTCCAACTTCTTAGTGCCGAATAGCACGGAATCAAACCCATCAAGACTTAAATGGTGCAGACTGTAACAATTGGGACAAAACCCTTCCTACTCAACTTTGTGTTCATTTTGTTGAAGAAAAGGGTTATGATGCCATCCTCGGAAGGGGCGGGCTAGTACAGGAAAAAGTGAAACACGACTTGCAGAGGAACACTCTTTCGATGGAAAGAGGGGGTCGCAAGTTCATAATTGACCTACACACCCAGATGGTGGGACAAGACATTGCGTCTTCATTATAATCCGAAGGCGAAGAGAGAGACAAGAAAGGAAAGAGAAGGATGGAACCCAATGAAGAAGGAATCCTAAAAATAGGAGGATCCGACAATGATGACTTGGACTCATTGAATGGCCTACTTCAATGGCAAATGGAGGATTATGAACTCTTCCCAAGTTGTAACATGTTAGGAGTAGAAGAAAGAAATAAGGAGAATGAAAAGAATGAGTTCCCAACAAAATACAGAGAATTCAAGGAAGGGGAGGCATAGATAGATAAAATACCCACACACACATTCAGCGAAGAGAAATCCATTAAATATGAGGAACCTTTGGTGAAGACTGTGAATTTAGGGGACGGGGCCAACCCAAGAAACATGTTTATGGGAGATGACTGGAACCTTGTACTGAAAGCGGTAACATTCAAAATATTCATGGAAGGATGTTTTTGCATGGATATACAAAGACCTAAAGGGAGTGCCACCAGAGTTGTGTGTTCATCGGATCCCACTGATAGGAGCGATGCCCATACGGAAGTGACTGTACCAGAAGAATAAAAGCTATGCCACACGAGTCAAGGATGGGATTAATCAAATGCTTGATGCAGGAATTACCTTTCAAGTATAGACAAGTGAGTGGTTGTCTCAAATCGTAATCTCATTAAAAAAGGATACCAGTCAAATATGAATATGTGTGGATTTCCGTTGTTTGAACGCAGTGACAATTAAGGATCCATTTCCAATACCATTCACTGATAGCATTTTGGAGGAAGTGGTTGGGCATGAAACATACTCGTTATGGATGGATTCTTTGGCTACAATCAGATATCCATTGTCGAGGAGGACAAGCTGAAAACAACCTTTGTGGTGGAAGATGGAGTTTACACCTACAATCAGATGTTGTTCGCTTTGTGCAACACCCCAACAATGTTTCAAAGGATCATCCTGCACATCTTTGACAAAATGTTAGTCGACAACTTCAAGGCCTTCTTGGATGATTGGTTAGTTTTTTGCGCAGAGAACAAACACCTAAATGCACTCAAGGAGTGTATGGAGAGATGTTAATGCATACAACTAGCACTAAATCCTAAGAATTGCAAATTCATGGTGCCCCAAGGAAAACTGTTGGGACACATACTATGCAGGCAGGCTTGAAAACAGACCTGGACATGGTGTGAGTGAGATTGGAAATGCCACCTTCGACGGACATGACCAAGGTGAAATCATTCCTGGGACACATCGGGTACTACGACGGCCAATGCACATGGACACCACACATTGTGTCGTATGGTCACCACATGAATGCACACCATACAAAATCTTTAGCGGTGAAAGTCCTGTGCCTTTGATAGAAACAAACACCATTCGGTTGAATGTGGCTCGCTCTTCATAAAACTCGGATAAACAAACACCTACAACCTTGAGGGGAAGACAATACCGTACACCGTATGGTAGTGTAAAGAGACAAACAACAGGAGAACAACACCAAATGGTATTTATAAGGAGCACGTATGGGTGATACAGAGACATTGTATAAATTTAAGTCAATCCTTGTTTGGTAGGCAAGCAAATCGCGAGTGTAGAAAATAAAGCTTGAGGACTGCCTGCAAATGGGCCGTATGGAAGAAAGAGTCAGTGTATGGTAGCCTTGAACCCTAACAATTTTGCTTAACCATTCCTTGGGAATAAGAAGAGCGATCATGTTGTCGGTTGGGAAAAGAGCCTGGCAAATGAAATTGGAAGAAGATTCGGCTAACAGTAAGAGGATGAATAAGATTGTGCATACATTACCATTAGGCATCTGTGTTGCAGGAGACACAAGTTCGAGCAAAAAGAAGGTCAAACCGCAAGTATAGACGGCTGCAACAATGCATCTCACACTTGAGAACATACCCTTTGAAGGCTTGAATGGTTTGGAATGTAGGAAATGGTGGCAAGATACCTCTGAGGATCACTTGGTAAAAACTCGTATAAGGAAGGCACAGTGGAATGGGCAATCCGAATGCCGATCTTCTGCATTTGGGAGTATGAGGGTATTTTACAAACAATGATAGACACTTATGATAGGTTTTTTAGAACAAGTTACTGTCCTATTTAGGGTAGGACCTGGTAATTTCTTTCAGGACAACAAACTTTACGAGAGTATTTGGAATACTTGGATATTCATAGGGAGGCAAGAAGATTGATGGAAAGCCCAAGAAATTAAGTCAGGAGACTAAGGCTTGCCTGATAGATCTAGTGTGTGTCACAAGATCTCAGACCGGGAAAGAAGTGTTGGTGGAAACTTCTAAAGGAAGAGGATTGAAAAAATCCGACATTCAGGAGGGAGAGTGAGGCTACTTGATGGACTTGGCTAAGAGTAGGCTCACAGGATCGAGCCGTCCTTTAGATATTTCTTTTCCGCAGGTAGCGATGATGAACATAATCATGAATGGGAAGGTGTATGATTAGGCAACAGTACTTGTGGAACGCATGTACGAGTTCATGACATTGCCACACAAGACATCTTATATGCCCCATTACGCCATTGGATTGTTCCTCGATGCTATGACAGGAATGATCCCCATTGACAGGTTGGAGATCAAGCTTGGCCTACTCGCTCCAGGTGAGCCCCCTCTTATGCAGTGGAAGCATTTGGACACACCAGGAGGGCAAAAGGCCACGATCGAATAGAAGTGCTTTAGATAGGAGTTAACACAGGCTTAGAACATAGGAACACAGATAGCGGCACGCAGGAGAGGTCATCCGAAGATACCAATGAGATAGTTGAAGAGGAAGAGGAGAGCACATAGATGGAGGATGATGAGGAGGTCGGAATAATCACTGCAATACCACTACTATTTCCTTGACCTCTCTTAGCGACATCTCATTTGGCTCCTGTAGGTATGCACAGTCCTAGCTTCAGACAGTTTAGGCAGCCCATAGTCATGACTCCTGTTATAGTAGCAGCCCAGCCAGTACCCGCAAGGATCTTAGAGCCTACAATCGTTCCGGAGGGAGTGGTTACATCACAAACGAAGTCTTATACATCGCCACCCATAGCCTTACCAGAAGAGGTGATAGAGACACATGAGGGGGTGATGGAGATACTTGCATTGATGGAGGCACCTAAGAGTCAAAGAGCACCATCGGTCCAATTGAACGTAGTTGGTTCACACACTGTGGTCACCATAGATGCTACATTATTGGCCAGGCCAGCTAGTGAGGATACTAGTAGGGCAAGTACAACACAAGACTTGAGTGCTTATTTGAGTTGTAGGTTTAACATCAAGTCAATAGCGTGGGTATCCAATATTCTCTTGCCTATGAGGGAAGTGCCTCAAGAGGTGCACCATAAGAGGAGGCAAGTCACCCCACCGGTATAGATGAGCTAGCACCTCCACCTCCAATGGATAGCACTACCGAGAGGATGTTAGAGGGAGACACTGATGGGCACATAGGAGCAACCCACATTAGGATCATTGACAACAATGGGGGAGGATGCAGAGGCATACTTGGCTGATATGGTTGTAATTGTTACTGTATTTTCTGCTTATATGAATACAATACTATCTTATGCAATGTTCCATTCTAGTCTGTGAATGCAATAATTCTCCGCTTACCCTGTGCAATAAACAATATTTGCTGGCTTGGAATCAATATTTATAAGTACATTAGTTTATTTTGATAATCAAGTTATATTTGAAAGCAGTGTTACAGACTTGGACTCGCCTCTAACTCGGAAACTCAAAATTGGGCTCGGTCTGCGTCTTGGCAAGGTCTCGAAAAATTGAAAAACCCATGAAATTTAAAGATTTTTGAGGATTTTAAGATTTTTTCATGCGTCTTTTAGTCAATTAATATCAAATACACAATAATTGAGATAAATAGAAGCTACTTAATAAACATATACAATTTTTCATAGATCACATAAGTATAAAAGCGAATTTTTGAAGGAGAAAAACTGAATAAAACATTATAAAGTAATAAACATAGTGTCATCGCAGTGTCAAATGTCTACAATGTTCATGATTACGAAATCCATGGTATCAAAAGTTCAAAACATTTATCAAAATAACATCTAGAGTGTAGAAGACTAAGGCTCATAGTAGCCTATGTCCTTCTACAAGTATGCCTAAGATAAGTCATGGAAGTTTGTAGAGCCATCCTTACTCCCTTTGTCTGAGGCTGACCCTCAAGGGCATCCTCATCCTCCTCATCCTCACCCTCACCCTCACCCACATAATCCTCATCATCACACTTGGATTGTAATAAAAGGATTTTCATAATAAAAAAACTAAAATCTATCTAGAAAGAGGTTTCCTCAACTATTTATTGAACAAATATATTGATTTCCTTTTCATGAGACTTTAACTGCTTTTAATTACCAACGATTAACTGAAATAACAAAGCTCAACTGAAATAACTATATCAATGATTAATTGAAATAACTGTAACAATGATCAACTGTATTAACTATAATAATGATTAACTAAAATAACTGTAACAATGATCAACTATAATAACTATAATAACGATTAATTGAAATAACTATAAGAATGATCAATTGTAATAACTATAATAACGATTAACTGAAATAACTATGGTAACGCTCAATTGAAGTAACTATAACAATGATAAACTATAATAACTGTAATATCTGAAATAACAATTTACTATCTTTCCATACATATAAGTAAAGTAAATGCTTAACATGTAAAAGAAAGAACATACGAGAGTATCTAGTGAGTCTTTAGTTGTTTGTGCAAGCCTTGGCTTTCGGTAAGAGGAGAAGCATTGCCTTAGGCTTAACCTCCCAACCTCGGACCATATTTATCCCCACACAATTTATTGAATAGAAAGGCCCTCTCTACCCTAGGATTAGGCTTGTGATAGCTTTAGTCCAGCCACCTAAGCATTCACGTCTTTAGAATGTCCACATAGTTATGGACAGACATGTTTGAATAACTAGCTCTATTGACATCAAGTGATCAAGGATGGAAAACATGCTTTAAATGACCTTGGCCAAGGCTTTCTGATGGGTTCAATGACCCGATCACCACCGCTCGACTTGACAATAGGGAACAATAGTATGAACAAGCATGAGCTATTAAATGAAATTAATTTAGATTTGTTATGTCATGTCTAACTTTTATTTCCATGTTATTGCGTATTCCATCTCACCTCTTCACCTTTTCTATGGCAATACAGCTAGTGAGTCCTAGGTGCTTGAATCTTAGAGTAGTCGGCCCTGTTAGCTGTTGTTGGTAAAATCTAGCCGACGGGCAGAATAGTATTCGAACGGGCACGTGACGATTGAGTCACCCCTTCGGGAAGATATATGTACACCGTCTGGATTGGACTTTGTAATCATCATATCAATCATATTGAATATTGTAGTATCTTTTGTATATATGCGAATAATAAAAGGAATACTTCTGTGTTACATGTTCTTGTCTATTGTCTGAATGCATTAATAAACTGTTTACCCTGGTAAACATTTGGTGCCGTTGCTTATAAGGACCAGGTGCTATGAATGCCGAACACATTGAATAAAGATAGAAATAAGAATCCAGAAGATGACGGTATAGGGGTGGCATGGGAAGTATTAAATTGCACACAACAAAGCGACCGGAGGCACAGACTCCAACAACTTGCCGAAGGGTACGACATTGGTGGCATAGGAGGTGACCACGGTACCACGGGAGCACTGACGAATAGAGTGCAATCACTAAGTCGATCAAGGGAAAGGTTGATAGAAGAAGCCTGAGAAAGGCGAAGGGTGATCGAAGGAACAAAGGAAGAATTGGCAAACTGGTATATGCCAAGGGGGAATCCGGATGGAAGGGAAAGGACCAGTGCGGCTCAAAGTGTCAAAGGAACACGAGTGTGTGGTGAACTCTTCGTCCCTGATACACCTGACGAGCAAATACAGTTTGGTTGAAACAACCAAGTCCTTGAGGAAGCCTTCACGCCACTCGAGAATGTAGGTCTCTGTAACACAGGTGTTCAGAGTAGTACGAAAGTACAGAACAATGCAAGTACAGACAACAACGCACAACAAATGAAAGAAAAGGCACCGATGGCCAGTCCAAAGGAAAAGTTACCAAAGTTCGACGGGGATGGCACGGCTGACCCAATTAGACACTGTAAAACTTGCAAAACGATTTGAATAGCGAATGGAGAAAGCAACCAAGATGAATGGGCAAGGCAATTTCTAGCCACCTTACGAGGTGTAGCAAACGATTGGTTTTCTAACACCGATTCGACAAAGCTAACGACATGGGAAAACATAAAGAAGGAATTTATTATAGAGTTTCAACTGCTAGGAGACGAAAATGAGATAGTAGCAAAAATCTACCCCACAAAACAAGTAAGAAATGAAACAGTTCATGTATATGCTAGAAAACTAAAAGAATTAGTAAATAAAACGGAAAGTAAGCCAACAGACAAGTTGAAAAAGAGATGGTTCATAGAAGGACTACGCTTAGAGTTTAAAAGGAAAATGAAGATTGTACTGCTATCGTCATACATTGAAGTGTACAATCGAGCGATGGACTTAGAGAGTGAACTGAAAAAAAAGAAAAAGAAGAAGAAAAGTAGATCATCCGACTCGGATGAATCCCTTTTTGAAGATAGCAATAGTGATGAAACGAGCAGTAAGAAGGTTCGAGCCCTCCAGAAGGATATGATTAGGATGATTAAAGAGTTTAAGAATATGCAAAAAGGGAATAGCTAGACCAAAGAAAACGAGCTATGGTGTATAGAATGCAAGACAAAAGGTCACACTAAGGGATCCTGTCCGAAGAATCAGTTCTGTGATATTTTCCAAATTGCGGGACATTTCACAAAGGAATGCCCGTTTAATATGAAAACAAGAGGGCATCAACAAGTGCTCCTGACACAGGAAGCATCCACATCAAGAGGGAACGAAAACACAAACAATGACGTTGCCACCTCATTTGGGTACAGAAACAACAGAAGGGGACAAAACAACAACATCAACAACAACAACAACAATAATAATGGGGGCCATAGTCGAATTCAGTATGATGCGAATGGTCGACTGATGATTTAATGTCGGGCAGGCAACTTGTGGGGCCACTTTGCACGAAATTGTGCAATGAACACATTGTAGTTGTTATGGAGATGTTGTGGTCCTAGAGACCATGAAGATGCCAAGTGCCCGAAATCAAAATTAGGAGTGAATTTGATCAGCATCAAATCGGGAACGGACAAAGAGGAAGTCCTGGCAATTACACGTAAACAGGCAAAGTTGTATTAAGACCCAACGAAAGAAAAGAATAGACTAGAAGAAGCACAGGCAGAAATTGAGAAAGGGATTCAGACAGAGAAATCACAAATGGAGAAGGGGTACACTGTGGGTACCTTAATGAGGAATTGTGCAAAACAGAATATCATAAGGCGGATATTACAAACTGAAGTGCTTGTAAAATTAAATGATTTGATCGTCATAATGCCCCAACTATGAATGACACAAACATGGGTCTGGCTGCTAAACTACCAGAAGAACCTAGGAAGGAGAAGGGAAGCGGAACAAGCGCAACAGACCCAATGCTGCTAGCCCTCAAATCAGGAAGGCATCCGACGGTCGTAGAAATGGGTATATTGGGAACAATCCTCTTAGACACAATTGTGGATAGAGGTTCGGGGGTTAATGTCCTACTAGAAGATTCTTGGAAGATGGAGGATTATGAGCTCTTTCCGACAATCTGGATTCGGTAAACGGTCAATTTCACTAGCAGATGGAGGATTATGAGCTCTTTTTGAGTTGTAATATGTCAAGGGTTGACAAAGGTGAAAAAGGAGAGGAAAATGAATGTCTGAAGGAATACAGAGAAATGGAAGAAGGAAAGGAGGTTATGACTGAAGCTGAAGGGAAGAACATACCTTACAAACCTATCAAAAGGAAAGATTCCATTGTACGGTACACGATGAACGGACTGTGCAGAAAGAAAATGTTACACTGCACCACGACTATAGTAGAAAGGTGCCAACAGCAAGGAAAACACACCGTATGGTCTGAACAGGAAACAAAGAGGAAAGACTTAATAAAAATTTGCAGTTGTGCGGAGCGAAGGTTCTAGAATCAAGAAGACAGTTATTGATGCAAGGAGTGGCAGCTGGTGGAATTCATGGTATGGGCCACGAAGGTTATATAGAACAGGCATAAGGGATGGCACGACAAGCACTTGAAGTTGAACAGATTTCAATCGGGACTAGTAGTGCTAAAGTATAATGGGCGCAACGAGATCAAACCAAACAAATTTAAAATAAAGTGGGTTGGGCCATATAAAATCTACGAAGTGGGAGATAACAGAACAATAAAATTATGGATGCTCGACGGGAAGGAAGTAGCCGATGCAGTGAATGGGTCGAAGTTGAAAGTCTATCATGAAAGAAATAATGCACCTTCGCAGACTAGCAACTGAAAGATAGTCTAAAAAAATGAATATTAATGTATATATGTGAATTAAGTGTAAAATGAAATCATTTTATTTGATAGACGTAACAAGGAAATATAAAAAGAACATTAGTCAAAAGGATCATCTCCGTAAGGTATGGCTATAAAACCAAGGAATCCACCACTATATGGTAGATATCGTACTACCACCAGGGGAAAAAGAAAAGAAAAGAAAAGAAAAGACTATAAATATTGTTGAACAGAGAAAGATAACATTTGTCAGGGAACAAAGTAAATTGAACAATGAACAAGTGTAAGACACCGTATGACTGTCCTGGGAGGGAGAAAAGACTGTACGATGCACAAGGAACAACAAATGTCATGCCGTATGACCCATATGGAAGTCACTAGGAGAGAGTCAATGCGTACATAGAAGACAAAGACCAAGTGAGATCATTAATAAAGACTGTACGACCTATCAGAAGATAAATTATTGAAACAATCATTGTACAGTGCATAAGAATAGTATCTGGAGGAAAGTCAATCTTGTGCGACAAGCAAAAAGGTAGTAAGGAAGCCAATACATGACCGTACAGACATAAAAGGCACTATTGTAAAGGGGGGAACACCGTACAACCCTATACAAAGCAAAAAGCAACGACTCAGATAGACCGTACAGCCGTATGGACAAGTGAATCACAGGCATGTGGGTCGTATGGATGTATGGGTTTAAGAAGTGTGAAGGGGGAATATAGTGGACCGTACAGCCAGGCAGTGGAGTGCAAATCGAGCTGAGAGACTATATGGCAAGAGAAGAGGTGACAGGAAGCAGACCGTATGGTTGTACGGCACAAGAGAGCAACACAATTGCCGTACGGAAGTTCGTACGGCCTGAGAAGAGCATAGTATGACCAACTATAAAAGACAAACATTGTCGTATGGCCTTAATTAGCATACTTTGTGGTGAGCGCATGAACTACTTGCAGAGGTAGTACATTGTATAGCCATACACCATATAGTATTGGCAGCGAGGTAACATAACATAGAGTCTGAGATCATCATACAGACTCAATTGAAGGGAAGCAGATTGCAGTACACCGGTAAACACAAAAGACAAATCAAAATAGTTGAGAATGGAAACCGTATGGTACCGAAGGGAAGGGAAGACATAAAATGATAGTAAAATGTATGCAGTTGGTAGAAAGAGTATGGGAATAGAAGAAAATCACAAAAGTGGTGTGTTCCGTGGACTTTTGCGTGGGTTTGAGAGTGCTAATTTGGACTTTTGTATGGCGATGCCCCCTAGACCCCCAGTCAGTTCAGTTATCAGTCATGGGAAGTGTGACCAGTTGATGAGACCTGGAGTTGCTGTAGGCATGGAGTGTCTGTCTACCAGAGGTGGGGAGAGTATTGAAGCAAGCCTTTCGAGAGGGGTGCTACGTTTTGAGGCACTCAGAGTTGGTGTTGGACGGGAGGCTGTCTTGGTGGATGCATAGAGAGCTCGGGAGGAGCTGACCATCCAGTTGGAGGCACTAGAGCGACACTTGGCTCAATGTACCAAGCGTTGGAAGTAGAGAAGGTGGCACGGGTGGCTATCAAGGTCAGATTGGGTAAAGTGATAGTGTTCTGTTAGTAGAGGCTACAAATGCAACGTGTTTAGGAGACAAGTTTGGTGCAGGCATGAGACAAATGTGTAAGTGGTGTGACGGAAACAGATCTATAGTTGTCGGTAAAGTTATAAAATAGCCGACGGGTAGATTAGCATGTAGTCGGTAATTATTATGTAGCCGACGAGTAGAATTAATTATTTCCGAATGGGCACGACGGAGTTGAGTTACCCCTTCGAAATGTTATATGTACAACTTTGGATCATGGTTGTAATCATGATTGGAAGCACTATGTAATCTCTATGGCATATATGCGAATAATAAAAGGAGTACTTCTGTGTTACATATTCTTGTCTATTGTCTACATGCATTAGTAAACCGTTTACCCTGTATGGTTAACATTTGGCGCCGTTGGCCCATGGACCTGGAACGAACGTAGTAGAATGAAGACTAATGCTGTATCAGCTTAACAAGGATAGGAATAAGATCAAGGAAAAAGATGAAATACACACCGCACAAGAAATTTTAATTTTGGCACAACAGGCCGAGCGCAGACGAAGGTTTTAGCAGATTGCCGACGGACACCGAAGCACCGAGGAATTATTGGAAGAGACTAGATAACTTTTGGATTTGGTGGAAGAAACAAGAGAGCAATTTCTTAAACTGTATATGTCGAGGGAAGAGAATTTAGACGGAAGGGAATTAACTCGCACGACCCGGAGTGCCGAGGGAGCACAAGCGTGGAGTGAACTCTTTGTCCATGATACACTTCGGAACGGACAACTTCGCGTGAGAAAAATCTTTTTTCACCAAGTAATGCAGTTGTTGGAAATAAGACGACTATTGAAAACAGTGCGGGTGTGCAGAACAATGCGGGTGTGCAGAACAACGCAGGTGAGCAGAACAATGCGAGTGAGCAGATCAGCGCAGGTGTGCAAAATAATACGAGTACACAATAAGTACCTCCAACTTGAATAGTAATGGTTGGACCAAAGGAAAAATTGCCAAAGTTTGATGGTGCTAGAACGATCGATCCAATCAGACACTATAAGACATGCAAAACAATTTGGATGGTGAATGGCGTAATTGACACAGATGAATGGGTTTGGCAATTTCCAGCAACCCTACGGGGTGTGGCAATTGATTGGTTTACAAACGTCGACCCTCAGAAACTGACTACATGGGCGAGAGTTAAAAAGGAGTTTATCATCGAGTTTCAATTGCTGCGAGACGACAATGAGATAGTAGCAGAAATCTATACCACAAAGTAGGGGAAAAATGAAACTGTTCGTGTCTATGCCAGGAAACTAAAAGAATTAACAAATAAAATGGAAAGTAAGCCGGTAGATGGGCTGAAAAAGAGATGGTTCATTGAAGGACTACGCTCAGAGTTAAGGAAGAAAATGAAGATTGTGCCGTCATCATCATATACCGAAGCGTACAATCGGGCGATGGACTTAGAGAGTGAACAAAAAATGAAAAAGAATAAGAAAAGTAGCTCATCCGACTCAAATGACGCATTTTCGGAAGAAGATAGTAGTGGTGACGAAAATGATAGTAAGAAGGTTTGAGCTCTCCAGAAGGATATGATCAGAATGATGAAGGAATTTAAGAATATGCAGAAAGAGATGAAGGGAAACGAGCTATGGTGCACAAAATACAAGATAGAAGGTCACACGAAGGGGTCCTGTCTGAAAAAACAATTCTATGATATCTATCAAATTATGGGACATTCCACAAAAGAATGCCCCTTCAATATGAAATCAAGAGGGCATCAACAAGTGCTCTTGACACAGGAGGCTTCTGCGTCAGGAGGGAGCGGAAACACAAGCAATGATGGTGCCACTTCGGGTGGGTACAAAAATAATAGAAGAGGGCAAAAAAACAATACTAACAACAATCCCAACAATAATAATGAGGGCCACAGCCGAATTCAGTATGATGCGAACGACTGCCCGATGGTTTAATGCTAAGCATGCAATTTGTGGGGCCACTTCGCACGAAACTGTACATTAGCGAATACACTAAAGCTGTTATGCCTATGGTGTGGTCCTAGAGATCGTGAAGATGCCAAGTGCCCGAAATCAAGAGTGAATTTAATCAGTATTGGTGCGGATGAAGAAGTCTTAGCAATCACTCGTAAACAAGTAAAACTGTACCCCGACTCAATGGAAGAAAATAAGAGATTGGAAGAAGCGTGGGCGAAAATTGAGAAAGCAATGTAGGCAGAGAAATCACAATTGAAGGACACTACCGGTACCTCAACGAGGAACTGCACAGAACAAAAGATCATACGATAGATACTGCAAACTAAAATACCAGTCAAGTTAAATGATCTGATCCTCACAATGCCTCAACTACAAAGAATAGTCTCAAACATAGCCTCGACTGCTAAACTACCAGGAGAACATGGAAGGGAAAAGGAAAGCGGAGCAAGTGCAACAGACCTATTGCTGCTAGCCCTCACATCCGGGGGTCGTAGAGATGGGTATATTAGGAACGGTCGTTTCAAACACAATCGTGGACGAAAGTTTAAGGGTAAACATCCTACCAGAAGATACTTGGAAGAAGTTGGGACAACCGACGTTGTGGCCACTTACATTTTAGTTGCTCATGGCAGGCCAACACGAGATCAAACCGTTGGGAATCTTGATGGCACAACCATTGATATTGGAACACAACCATTTCTACTCGATTTTGTCATCCTGTTGAAGAGGAGAGGATATGACGCCATTTTGGGCTTGGGATGGCTTGTACAAGCAAAGGTTAAGCATGATTGGAAGAAGAATGCACTATCAATGGAAAGCAAAGGACGAAAATTCATTATTGATTTACACACACAAATGGTGGACGAAGAAGCTCTATCATTTGATTCCGAAGAAGAAGATGAAGGAAAGTAGCGAATGGAACTGGATGAGGAAGGAATCCTACGATTGGAAGGTGGATCGAGGGACGATGAATTGGATTTGGTGAACAGACTATTTCACTAGCAAATGGAGGATTAAGAACTCTTCCCGAGCTGCAATATGTTGGGCATCGAAGAAGAAAAAGGAAGAAATGAGTTCCCGGAGGAATATAGTGAACTAAAGGAAGGAGAAGCGTAGGTGGATGAAATACCAGCCCATACGTTTAGTGAAGATAAGCCAATAAAATATGAAGAGGCCATAGTACAAACCATGAACCTTAGAGATGATATTGAATCAAAAAACATATTGGTGGGAGAAGAGAGAGCTTTGACCCACGTGGAGAAGAGAAGAATACACCGTACGACTAGAAATTTGCAGGAAGAGACATGGAGGTGCACCATATGGCAAGCACAGGGCAAGGCAAAAATAACGTATAGATTGGAGGCTCCGTATGGACACGGAGCTACCATCGTACGACCTTCTGGAAGCAGGCAAGTAAGTATTGTACGACCTAGACAAAGCAACAGTATGGATCCAGGAAAGGACCGTACAAACCAGCCATGGTACCATACGGACAAGAGTACAACATCACCATACCGTACATGAACAAAACCGTACGGTCACAGAGGGGGATACACATTGCTAGACAACACTGTATGGTCAAACAAGGTAACCGTATGGACGACTAGAAGAGGCTACCATACGAACACACATATATTGTGTGTGAAGGAGAAAACACTGTACAACCTTCTATACGGAAGAAGATAAACATAGGGCCATACGGACTTGTAAGAGCATTATTGGGAGGAAGAAAGTATTGTATGTCATATGAAGGAGCAAGTAAAACAACAGAAAGACATGGAAGCAGCCATATGAAAATATTCCATATGATCGTACGACCCATAAGAGAAAAGTTGGATCATATGCCCAAGAAAGAAGAAGTGGCTATACAACCCTTGCAGGATTGGTGGAAGAATGAAGGAGGCATTGCCATACAATCAGTTAGAGGGTTGCAAAAGATAGAACGACCATTATTGAACAAGGGTAGAGGTGACTGATAGGAGGGGACAAGGAGTGTTCAAAAAAAAAAAAAAAGAAAAAAAGAAAGAAAGAGAAAAAAGAGAAAAAAAAAAGAAAAAAAAATTGGAAAAAAAAAGAAAAAAAAGAAAAGAAAGAGAAAAAAAGAGAAAAAAAGTTTTAAAGTCACTGTATGACAACTTCAACAAGCTAATGATCACCATACAACCAAGGAAAAAAGAAATAATATTTTAAATCTATGCACTGTACGGCCTTTTTAAGAGCCCCTCATGACCATATGGTAAACATAGTCAGGAATTAACAATAAAACACCATACGGTCTTCTTATTATCCCACCGTACGGCGATGTGGGTTGAAGGCAAACGAGGTCAATGCAATGTACGACAGTATAACATCATGTGGCAAACATCGTATGGTACATAAAGGAGAGGCAGAGGATTCACGTTAATCACCGTATGACAATTCAAGGTAAGGACATTACACCATATGAATTGCCAGTGTTATCCTGCGTGCGCAGTACGGATTCAGGAAAGGGATACGCAAGCACTGTACAGAAGGGTGCAGGGGTAATATACCAATCATTGTACATATGAGAGAAGTTAAAATACACAACTGTACGAAAATAAAATTTGCTAAACAGTAGGACATCAGTTGATGAGACCTGGAGTTGCTGCAGGCATGGAGTGTTTGTGTACCAGAGGTGGAGAGAACAATAGAGCAAGCCTTTCGAGAGGGGTGATACGCTTTGAGGGACTTGGAGTAGGTGTTGGACTTGAAGCTGTCTTGTTGGATACATAGAGAGCTCGGGAGGAGCTAATCATCTAGTTGAAGGTAGTACAGCGACACTTGGCCCAGTGTACCTAGAAGTTGGAAGTAGAGAAAGCAGTATAGGTGGATATTTTGTAATTGTCATCTGAAGACAACTTTTATTTTTGGGGAGGATGATGTCAGTAAAGTTATAAAATAGCTGATGGGTAGATTAGCATTAGTCGGTAATTATTATGTAGCTGATGAGTAGAATTAATTATTTTTGAATGGGCGTGGCAGGGTTGAGTTACCCCTTCGGAATGGTATATGTACAACTTTGGATCATGGTTGTAATCATGATTGGAAGCACTATGTAATCTCTTTAGCATATATGCGAATAATAAAAGGAGTAATTCTATGTTACATATTCTTGTCTATTGTCTACATGCATTAGTAAACCGTTTACCCCGCACGGTAAATAATTGTTAGTTAGTTAATGTATTCTATTTTGTTAATTGTTGTCTGGAAACTGATATATGAATATTATATGTTTCCAACTTATCACAATCTGTGATCTGAGAAAATAAATCTTTAAGAATTGCAGAATAAATATCATTTGATTCCAACTTTCAGTGGCATAAATAAAAATAGAATATCATGTTATGGTTACTTGGCTTTCATTCATCATAATAGCTCTATCATAGAGAGTCTAACCGATGACATTTAAGCAAGATGTTTTTAATCATAATATGAAATTGTATCTTACTGCTATAATAATTGAAATGTAGTAATAACTGATAATAAAACATATCTTAATGCTTGGATTATGGACAACCACATAACCTAGTAAAATCTGAAAATGAAATGGAGTCTTGCTGGACGCTAACAATCAATCCCACTCTCTTCACTGAAGAAATCTTTAATGCAAATCCCAATGTGATTATCAGTCACATTTTCAGTAGAACATCAATATAAAAGAGAAATCGTGGAAGGAAAATCCAATGATTTCTAGGTGGTATACTACAGAGATATCGGGTGTTTTGAAAATTGAGGTCGGGTAGTATGAAAGAAGTCGGGTGATATGAAGCAGGTTAGGGGATATGCTCTTATGCTCATGATCTCTCTTGGCTCAAAATAAAAAGGTATCGAAGTCTCTTTCACTTCCAAGAAGCCGTAACTCAGAAAGAAGAGATTTGGCTCTTGGTTGCCAAGTAAATATGCCAAATGTTCATTTCGGTTTTTAGCAAGAAAAATGAATAAATATGGAAAAAGATTTGAAGGTTATAAATCGAGGATAATTATAATCTATCTCCATCTAATTGCACGTAAATATACTTATGAAGTGGCATCATATTATTTATAAAAATATTATTATGGTGTCACTTTATTCCTATATCTATGTGCATGTACATAAGTATACATTATAATGATGTGCTGGAAAAATCAATCAAAAACCATTTGAGCTATGTATTATTTTTAATTAAAATAATTAATGTTTTAAATGTTTATTTAATAATTCATGCGGGTCCATTGATTGTATCTTGATGTTCAAGTTGCTAGGTTCTTACCAAGGCAATTAAAGGTTATGCCTGTGAACTTGATAATTGGACTAAGCTAGTATCCCATTCTGTTGATCCTATTTAGCAATGCTTCCCCCCTTCATCTTCTTGTGCAATCATCCATGCAATATTTCCACGATAATAGCAAGTTCCATAATAATTCAATAATAACATTTTAAAAAGTATTTTATTATTAACCATAATTCCAAAATCAAGCAACTGCTAAACATCAAATGACAGATAATGAATAACGACCATCTTCATTAAACATTTAACATAATGAATACAACAGATATATTTAACTACCCTTTTCATATGATTATGAAAGAAAATCAGTTCCATCTAATGGCTATAAATAAATTTAAAAATTAGGTCAAAATTTGGGATGTAACATACCCTCCCCCTTAAGTTTTTCATTGTCCCCAATGAATATCACAACAAAACTTAAAACAATATCTATTCAGATCATTTCAAGAAAATAAAAGTTCAGGCTCTAGCCTTGAAAAAAAGATGAGGGTATTTTTGAAAACTTCCGTGATAATCTTCCTAGGTAGCATTATCCTTTGCATACTGATCCCATTGGACCTTGCATTGCATCACCTCTTGAATTCGTAAGCGTAGCTTACACACCTTGAGTATTCTGAGTGGTTCTATTTCCACCACCCCTAGTTTTCGCACTTGTAATAGGTTCCAATCAAGTATATGATCATGATGAGTGATGTATTTCTTAAGGTATGACACATAGAAATGTCATGCGTCCTTGCAAGAGCTGGTGGTAGGGCAATTCTGTAGGCTACTGGGTTCATAATTTCCAATATTTCAAAAGGTCCCACATACCTTGGGGCTAGCTTGGCATTCTTACCAAACTTGATGGTACTCTTATGAGGTTTTACTCTTAATAGCACCTTTTCTCCCATTGAGAATTCTCTAGGTGTTCTTTTTGCATTTGCATAACTTTTTTGTCTATCATTGGCTTCTTTCAATTTCTGACCAGTTTGGATTATTTGTTCTTCCATTCCTTCAAGCATTTTGGGTCCAACAATAATTCTATCCTCTAATTGATTCCAGCTCATAGGGGTTCTACATTTGTGGCCATATAGAGTCTCAAAGGGGGCCATTTAAATGGTGGATCTACCAAGGGTAAATATATAGTAAACTCTTAAAATATCTTCTAATACCTGGTTTACTCTTTCTGTTTGACCATTAGTCTTGGGATGATAAGCTGAACTAATGTTTAGCTTAGTGCCTAATGCTGAAAATATTGTTTGCCAAAATTTGAAAGTTATCCTAGCATCCCTATCTGAGATAATTTTCTTTGGAACTCTATGTAATCTAAAACTCTCCTTTATGAATTTATGAGCAATTTCTGGTGCTCCATCGGTTAGATTTCCTAGTATAAAGTGAGCAACTTTTGTCAATCTATCTAGTACTACTAGAATAGTGTTGTGTCTATTTCGTGTCATAGGTAACCCTTGTACAAAATCCATGGAGATTATTTGCTATTTCCATTTTGGTACCTCATTTGGGTGCAAAAAGTCAGCTGGGTAACGATGTTCTGCTTTTACTCTTTGGCATTCCAGGCATCCTGCCACAAATTCTGTTATTTCCCTTTTCATTCCTCTCCAAAAATATAGAGGTTTTATATCTGACAACATTTTAGTTACTCTTGGGTGTCTTGAATATGGAGCTGAATGAGATTCTTTCATAATCATTCTCTGAAATTTAGTTTTGTTAGGTATATAAATCCTATCATGATATCTTAACAATCCATCCTCTTCTATCATAAATTCTGAATACCTAAGATCCTGTGGGTTTTTGATGAGAGCTTGGCTGATCTCCTGCATAAAATTCATCATGCTCTAGATGTTGTAAAATCTGATCTTTTAATCTGAAATTTATAATAGTTTTTGCGGAAATGTGTGTCCTTCTTAAGGCATTTGCTAGTTTGTTTTCTTTGCCTTTGATGAAATTTATGTCAAACTCATAATCTGCTAGAGATTCTAGCCATCTGCTTTGTCTTGCATTAAGATTGGGTTGAGTAAAAATGTATTTTAGGCTGTGGTGGCTGGATCGAAGATCAAAAGGTTTTCCAATCAAGTAATGTCTCCAAATTTGAAGAGCATGTACAATAGTTGTGTTGTGAGGTTCTCATAGCTTCGCCTGAAATTCTTTGGGGACCCCCTTTTTTTGATCGCCTCGGCAAATTTTTGTGTTGTCCAAAATTTTTGAGTTTTGAAAATTTCACGCCTTGGCACCTTCAGGACAAATGTGGGGAGACTCAGCCTATTTTCACCCGGCTTCACTTGATTTTCCAGAGCCACCAATTTCATCTTTAGGCCGAACAATTTTTTTTTTAAGAGCAATATTTGGCAAGTTAAAATTGTAAATTTGTACTTAGACGTGTTCCTTTGAAAATCCCGATATAATTGTGTAAATTTGAATAATCTTTCAAAAGGAAGAATTTTTGTTAGACTTGAGTTCAGGAAAATCTCAAATTGTTTTTTGGTGAAAATTTTAATTTTATTGAAATGAGGCTAAATTGCAAAAATCAATTTTTGGCTCTAGAAGAAATTTTATTTTATTTTTATCAAATTTTTTTTATTGGCATAGCAAAATCGATTTGGGTAAAAATTGCAAAAAATTGGCTTTAATAGATTAAAATTGCCTTGAAAACTTTTTGCCTTTAATGAAATTGGTAATTTAATATTGAAAAATGGCTTTTGGTTAGCCAAAATCCAATTTTAATGGCATTAATTACTAAATCCTCATTAAATGGAAATATTTAACATCTCTAAGGCATCATTTAATTTCCTTTTGCAATTTAGAACTAATTGGCAATTTAAAAGTGCAATTTTCCTTTTGGCAAAATTAAATTTTACGCTAAGTATTTAATTGTGGGCCATAATTTTGCATTAATTATTGTTTTTCTTGCTCCCAGGGTCCAAGTCGGCTAGCTTGGGGGGAGTAAGAAAGTTGGGTATAAGAGGAGGCCTCTCTCCCATTTTCTCCTCACTTCTCACTTCTCCTTCTCAAGGTGTTGGCGATTTTGCAAGAACAGATCTGCACTCTTCTTGCTTTGCGAATTTGTGGAGGGCGAAATTTGTGGGAGCCGAAATTTATGAGGGCTGAATTTTGTGGGAGCCGAATTTTGTGGAGGCTGAAATTTATGGGAGCTGAATTTTGTGGGAGCCAAATTTTGTGGAAGGCGAATTTGTGGGAGCCGAAATTTGTGGAAGATAAAATTCTGATTTTTTCAAGAGGTTGCGATTTTTGCCCTAGGTTGGGTAATTTTATTTGGAGGTGAATTGCATGATAAATTTCTGATTTGCAAGTGGGTTTGAAGTTCTTGAGGTCTAGTCCTGATTCCGAAAAGTTGTTGTAAGATTATTGGTTAAGCTGAATTTTTATCATCTAGAGTTGCAAGGGGTCCTTAAGCTGACATCCTTCTTTCGTTCTAGTCTAAGGATTGCTTCCCTTGGTTCTACTTGCCTTCTGGTTCACCACTCTACCATCCCGTAATAGGGCGACGAGTATGGAGGATGTTAGTGCAAGTAAGAATCTCAAGCAGACAAACACTAAGAAAGACAAAGAGGATATGATGCCCAAAACACCCTTCTTTTCGAAAATGAAGAGAATAACCGACACCAATATCAGTACAATGGACATGATACGGATGAAGGACAGACTAAAGGAAGGACAATCCCCCTTGGTTATTGGTAAAGGTAATTTCAAATCATTTAGAGTTGAAAGGGGTCCTTAAGCAGATTTCTCTCTTTCATTCTAGTCTAAGGATTGCCTCCCTTGGTTCTGCTAGTCTAATTGTCCTCCACTTTACCATCCCATAATAGGGCAACAAGATGGAGGATGTTAGTACGAGAAAAAATCCTAAGGGGACAAACACTAAGAAAGACAAAAAGGATATGATGCCCAAAACACCCTTCTTCTCGAAAATGAGGCGAATAACCAATACCAATGGTGGTACCATAAAATGATATACAAAAGGCAGTTGCACATCACAGCCTAAGCATCGACACTTCTATTTCAACCATGATGAGTGACGTTGGGGCAGCCCTTGATTTTGAAGATATCAGAGAAGAGCATGTCAACAAGACGGATTTTGGATCGAGGTTGGATGAGTTAGGAAAGGTTGCTATCAAGAACAAGCATTTGGGCACCCTTTCCTCTCTCAATGCTTTTATTGGATTTGCGAAAGAATATGAGAAGGACCATGAAAGGATACTACAAGTGGCAAGAAGCGTGGTGAAGTCAGTAGAACTCAGGGCGAAGCACACACCTTGTCCTCCTATGGAAGAAGTTAATGAAAGGCTAGCTAAGTTCATTGCCTTAGCTAAGAAAATGAAAGATTTATATTAGAAGATCATTTGATGTAAGCTCAAATGGCAATTTCTCTTTCTTCTAGAATTGGACAAGTGTCTATTTTTGATTGGCCACCATTTTGGTGCCTTCTCATTGGTTGCCACTTTTTGCACTTTTTTCATTGGTCTATTGATGAGGTGGTGTCTTCTCATTGGCCAATGGGGTGGCAACCCTAATTAGGGTTTTTAGGATCCAATTTGGATCGTTGATTTTGTTTTGATCTCCACTGTCTATTGTATTCTTGGCCCCTATATAAGGCCATTTTCTCTCATTTGTAAAGTGTTGGAAAAATTGTTGCTAAGATAATACCAAAATCGCTCTCTTCTTCATTGTTGCGACTTGCATGGTGATTAAGAACATTGAGTGTTGTTGCATGTTTTCTACTTCCACATAGTTAGATTTCTTTTCAAGTTGTTGAAGCAAATTTCATTTCAAGTTGTTTAAGCAAGAGTAAAGTAGATGGATAGTTGTATGGTAGCATTGGTAAATGTTTGATAGCGATCAATACTAGACCACTAGCATCCTAGCAGCTGGTTGGGAAGCTTTGTGTGGTAACTAGTTTATTATTCCTTTGAATCATTGCACCTGTGGAAGTGAGGCCACTGGTCAGCTCTCATTAGGTTCAATCCCCGTCCATTTCCTAACCTTCCATTCATAGGGGTAGGAGTAGAATAGTGAGTAGTTGGGTAGTCAAAGTTTAGAGAAGGAAGTTAGAGCAATCGAGTATTAGAACAAATCCATTCAACTTCCACCACCATCACTTTCCCATCAACATCATCATTGGCAGACACATCCTCCATCATCACCACCATCAACATTATCTTCCCCCGCACATTTCACAAACCAAGCCACCATCACCTTCATCCCATCAAAGTCCAAGTCATCCTCAACAATTTGTATAAGGCCGCCTACGTGATTATCAACAAATTACATCGATAAAACTGAGCGAGTATCCAACAGTGTAAGGAACATTGGAGTTATACTCATGTTTTATGAGCATTAACTTTTCAAGAGAGGAGTTGTATGTTTGATATCCTTTATCAAATATTCAATTGCTAATATATTATGTAAGTGATACAAAACTTGCATCAACATTATCTGGCGCTAGGAAGGCCAGAAATTTTAATTTTGAGGGTTTATTGGCATTCAATTATGAAGAAGAATGGTGCTTCCTAGATCAAATCAGCCTAGAGCAACTTGGAGAACACTTCAAGATCACATTGTAGCTAGTTTATACTCAACTACTTGGGAGGAAAGTGAGAACACCAGAGAGTACCTAGACACCGTTGACGTGCTAAATCAAGAAGAAAGAAAAGCAAGAGCTATTGAAAGGAGAATTCAAAAGAGGTTAGAACGTCAAAGAGAATTGGAAAGGAAGCTTGAGAGAGAAAGGAAAGCACAAAGACAAGCTCAAGCTATTGTTGAAGAGAATTCAAATTAGAGACAATCAAGTTGGAATTATTTTCAAGCTAGATAGAAAGATTGGGTCTTTTTCTCCTGAAAGATTTGAGAGATTGATATCTGATAAGAGGCAGAGGATATTGAGAAATACACCACACCAGGAAGAGGACTTACTTGTGTTAGAATCTCCCAAGAAACAAGGAATCGACAGGTAGCTGATACCTCAAACTTAGCTAGCCCCTCAAGTAGTCTACCAATTCAGGCTCCAAGCAGTCCACCAGTTCAAGCTCAAATTAATCCACCGGTTCAGACCCTAGTCAATCTGCCAGTTCAAGCTCATATCAATCAACCAACGATGGCTCAACCACCCTGGATCCAAAACAACGCCTCACCCCTCTTATTCCAACAAAACCATGATCTACAAAGAATCCAACAGTATTCTGCTCCAAGTTTTTTGTCAATGATCCTAATCATACAACGGACGAGCATATCAAGGTATTCCAAGAGGCATTGTGCAATAGAAGAATTCAAGAGGAAGATGTCACATGTAGGCTTTTCCCTCATTCACTAAGTGAAGAACCTTATTACTGGTTTGCCAATTTACTAGCATCATCAATAACAGGATGGGTTCAACTCAAAGAAGCCTTTCTTGCAAAGTTTGGTATGCCCATCACACCACTGGAGTTACATAGAAGGTTTGTGGACATAAGGAGGCATGATAGAGAAACGATAAGTGCCTGCAATGATCATTTCCATAAGGCTTATACGAGACTGCAAGCCCCTTACACAATGATAGAAGCTGGTGCATTGGAAGCATACTACAGTGCCTTCGACAACTAGACGACTATGTTCACAAGAATGGCCAATCTTTCTCCCACAATGTTAACTGAGGCCTACACTAAAGCAATTGAGATAGGAAGGCAATTAGGCCAACAAGGAATGGAACCCCAAAGTGTAAGATATCCAAACAATCCGGTTCCACAGCTTGCATATCAGGCACCTGCAAATTAGTTAGTAGTACATCCAGGGCCTCCATTATCTCAAGCACCGCCATTAGTACCAACTTATCTACAAGGAGCAAGTTCCTCCACAAGGACGCAAGAAAAGGATGAAATGAGAGATTTGATTGACCAAGTCAAGAAGTTGTGTATGGAAGTCACCTATTTGAGAAACCAGAACAATCAACTCCAAAGTTCTCAAAGGAATAATCAAGGGAATAATTACCAGAATCAAGGTGGAGGTTATCAAGGAGGATATCAAAGAAACCATCAAGGAGGAGGATACCAGAGGAATTATCAAGATAGAGACTACCAAAGGAATAACCAAGGTGGCGGTTATCAAAGGAACTATCAAAACAATAACTACCAAGGTAATAACTAGTCACAAGACCAAGGATACAACAATCAATCCAACCAGAGGAGAACTTGGAATATGGATCCAAACAATGGAAATGTGGTGTCGCCACTTGATAATCAAGCTTCAATAGATAATAGACCAGTGGACCGAATATTCTTGGCTGAGTCCGCCATATCCAAGTATTGCAGATTCCATGAGACAGATCAACATTCGGAGTTAGGGTGTGCAGAATTCAAGAGGGCATCTGACCTATTTCAAATAATAGACGAATCAAATAACCAGGAAGATGTTAAGGTTACGGGATATGAGATTGTCCCTTCCCCAGGATATGATCAGTGTCTAACTTTTGAGGATTTTTCATTCCCACCAGAATTTGAGGCTTATGAAGAACCCTAAGGGAGATTTCCTCCCGAGTCAACAAATGGACCAATTGGTGATGTAATAGATTAGGAAAGGTATAATGATGGGTCAGATTTTTCTTTCCCACCTTTGGAAGATACTATTCTAGTTCGAGGAATAGGTGGGAACCAGACATTTCAACAACCAGCTAGCGGTGCTAGGTTCTATCAGAGGAACAACAGGAGAAATGATGGACCCTTCACATCTTCCATACCCCCAAATAATTTCAATACACCTCCACATCTTGATGCGAGTAATATATCGAATCCTTCGAGGGATGCACTTGAATATAGACAAGGCAACCTTGGCAGTGGGAATGGATAACCGAGCTTTCAACAAAACACACAGCAAAACAATCAAGGTACTCAAAGAACATAGAATGTCCAGCCGATACAAGAGGCAAGTAAAGGAAGGATTGGAAACAATGCCGTGAACAATGAAGAGGTGAAAAGATTAGGACAAAGTGTGGCAGAGGAGATGAAGAAGGTTAAAATCAGTCTCCCTTTGTTCAAACTATTGAAGGTAGCGGAGATTATAGACACGTTCCTTGACAGTTTGAAAGACAATAAATCACAAGGATCTTACACTCAAAGTGCAACAACACAGACTCAAGGGAGGCCTCCTCCTAATTCGGTGCATGTAATCCAAGACGCTCTAGGAGCAAATATGGTAAACTCGTCTCAAGACACTTCATCCGGAGAAATAGGAAGTTCTACATAGGAAATTGCATATGGTGATATCAGTGAGTTCAATAGACAGCTGGGACCTCAACTAGTTTACATGGCTCAAGGATCAACGCTTGTAGAACAACCAAGTCAAAGGAGTCATGATCCGGTGAACAATAAAGAAAAAGTGAAGAAGGAAGAGGTTGCTCAACCAACAGATTTTAGGGTGAAGCCACAACAAGTACATAAGATACCAATAGTGTATTATCAAGGAAAGGATGAGCCAGCCCCATTTTTGCTATCCGTAAAGATGTTCGAGAAATTGCTTCACAATTTCCTAATAGATTCAGGAGCATCAAGTAACGTCATGCCTTTGAACATTTGTAGAAGATTGGGAATCATGCCTTTGGGATCAAACAGAAGAGTTACTCAATTGGATAAAACAGAAGTGCCAATAGTAGGTGAGCTACACAACATACACATACAGTTGGCATTTGATCCATGAATGGAACACATGGTAGACATTTCCGTGGTAGATGTGGCCGATACCTATGGATTGATCCTAGGTAGAGATTGGGCTAGAAGATTGAATGGATATATGGCAACAGACTTCTCTCACATGTGGCTCCCTTGGAAAGGACTAGCCAATCAAATCAGAATCGACAGCACCCTGAGGTCGAGATTGACAATCACAAAAAAGGACGAACCAAATGAAATATTGTTCGTGGAAGCAAATATGAGCACTTACAGACCAAAGAAAGTATAAGTATTGACTATGAACATCATGAGTGAAGGAAAGGATTCCACCAAGATCCTGATTGAGTCAGATCCAGATGCTTTGTCCGATGAGGGTGAAGGCATGTTTGAAAACTTCAAGAATTTCGTGACTAGAACTGTGCAACAAGGAATGGAGTTGGGTAACCAAACGCCAGTAAGAGACTTATTATTACCCAACTCGTGCAGAATCCACAATGCATTCCATTCGGAATTGTCTTGCTCTTTGTGTACAGTGGCCTTGGAACAAGTTGAAAAGAGAATCCCAGGGGCCCTAAAACGAGAAGATCAATATGGTGAACAAAAGATTGAGATTCAACAAGTCGATGAAGCTGAAAGCAGTATGATGGGGGAAACAAAAAACCAAATTACACCACCCAATGCAGAAGTAAAAGAAGATGATGAAACAGATGAGTCGAAGGATTTACAAAAGGAGTATTTACAAAGAAATGGAGTATGGACTCTAAGGTTCGATGGCTCCAAAACCAAGCAAGGAGTTGGAGCTGGGTTCGAGTTAGTTAGCCCAACAGGGGCAACATATTTGGAGGCACACAGATTGCAATTTCCATGCACCAACAACATGGCAGAATACGAAGCATTGATTCTAGGCTTGTTGTGTGCTATCAAGAAAGGCGCCAAAATACTTCATGTACTTGGGGACTCATATCTAATAATTGAACAGATAAAGTAGAAATTCGCTTGCCATGACAAGAGGTTGAAGAGTTATAGAAACCGAGTTTGACATTTGATAAAAAGCTTTGATGCCTTCAATATCAAGTTCAGCTATAGAGCAAACGATCAGGTGGCAAATGCCTTTGCACAGACTGCAAGCTCGCTAGCACCAATTAGGTTGGATGGCTTGAAAAAGTTTAGAGTGGAATTGGCATCGATTCCATCAATACTAGACAACGTCAAGAATTTCCAGGTGTTCGAAGATGATAGGCATATTCTTAAATTCTTGACCAATTCAGATATCTTCACAGCACAGATCATAGATGGTGAAGTGGATGAAGAAGTAGAGATTGACACAGAAGGAATTATGAGCTTAAAGACCAACACTTCCAAAAGGAATGATTGAATTGGAAAGAATATTTGACATGGACCAATTCCATAAAACGCAGTACCAACCTACAGGAGGTGATGAGTGTGAAAAAGTTAATTTGGGAATAGAGGATTGTCCCAAGATTGTCCACATTGGAAAAGTTTGTACACCTAAAGAGAAAGCAGATATATTGAATTTGATGAGGGAATTCCTTGACGTGATTGCTTGGGGATATGAAGATTTGAAGACATATGATCCCACCATCATTACACACACGATTCCACTGAAGGAAGGGAGTAAGCCATTTAGGCAGGGGCAAAGGCTAGTCGACCCTTTGTTGGAGCCATTGATATATCAAGAAGTGAAGAAGCTACTCGATGCATGAATCATCTTCCTAGTGAGACACTCAACATGGGTTGCCAATCTTGTCCCAGTCAGGAAGAAGAATAGAGAGATAAGGTTGTGTGGATTTTAGAAATCTGAATAGAGCATCAGAAAAGTACAATTACCCATTGCTATCAATGGACGAGATTTTGCAAATTGTGAACGGAGCTAAAATGATGTCATTTATGGATGGATACTTGGGATACAATCAAGTGATAGTCGAAGAGGAAGATAGATTAAAGACGGCTTTCACCATGAAGTGGGGAACTTTTGCATATAGAAGGATGCCTTTTGGCTTGATCAATGCAGGTGCAACATTTCAAAGGGCCATGGACTATGCCTTTAAGGACTTAAAAGATAAATGCATTATCATTTACATGGATGACATAACAGTATTTTCAAAGAACAGAGAAGATCACATAATGGACTTGAGGAAAGTTTTCACAAGATGTAAAAGGTTTGGAATCTCTTTGAATCTGAAGAAATGCATGTTCGGAGTTACTGAAGGGAAGCTTCTGGGACATGTGATTTCAGAGAAGGGTATAATGACAGATCCAAAGAATTTCCAAACTTGGCGTGCCAGGTAGCAAGAAAGAGCTCAAATCTTACTTTGGAAAGATCAACTTTGTGAGGAAGTTCATATTTGCGTTTGTTGAAATTGTGAAACCAATGAATGACATGTTGAAGAAGGATGCAAAAGTAGATTGGACTCCAGCAGCAAGAAGGGCATTTGAGGAAATAAAACATGCCATCATCAATGCACCTGTCCTAGTAAGTCCAGGTTATGAGAGGCCATTCAACATATATTCTTTCGCCTCTGATCACGCATGTGCGGCCATTCTAACACGGAAGAATAAGGAAGGTGAGGAGCATCCGATTGCGTTCATGAGTGCACCTTTCAGGGAGGCCGAATTAAACTACCCAAATGTGGAGAAACAAGCCTATGCCTTGGTGAGAGTAGTAAAGAAATTTAGGCATTATATCTTGAGAAGCAAAGTACATGCAATCGTGCTTGACATAGCAGTAAAGACTCTCCTGACGCAAAGCGAGCTTGGAGAAAGAAGAGGCAAGTGGGTCGCCACTATTCAGGAATATGACATAGAGATCCAACCAATGAAACTAGTCAGAGGACAACAACCATGGCATCAGAAGGACTTGGACTTGTACAACAAGTATATGAATTGGAGGAGGTACATCCCAATGAATGGTATCAGGACATAGTCAACTATCTTTTAAATCACGGATGTCCTTCACATTTGAACCCAATGCAAAAATGGGCGTTGAGATTTAAGAGCAGAAGATATATGCTACAAGGAGCAGTGTTGTACAAGCAGAATCATGATGGGGAATATTTGCAGTGCGTCAGAAAGGAAGAAGCTAGAAACATATTGGAACATTTTCATGACAAATGGGGAACAGGACATGGATTAGATTTGGCCACTACACATTGGATACTAAGAGTCGGATACTATTGGTCAACTTTGTTCAAGGACACTCATGAGCATGTGAAGACTTGTCATGTTTGCCAAACTGCGGTAAAGAGGCAGAGGAACCCAACAATGCCTTTGCGGCCAATCATCGAGGTGAGACCTTTTGCGATGTGAGGGCTTGACTTCATTGGTCCCATCAATCCGCCTTAATTAGTGCAACACAAGTATATTCTAATTGCAACTGACTATTGTACTCGATGGTTAGAAGCTCAAGCTTTCAAGAATTGCACTGCTGAGATTGTCATTAAGTTCTTAGAAGAAAAGATCACCACCAGGTTTGGTTGTCCTTTTTCTTTTGTATGTGATAATGGTTATACTTCTTTGAAATTTCATACTTCGGCATTTGACCATGGGATAATTTTAAAATTTTCATCAGGATACTATCCCCAGGGAAATGGCTTAGCAGAATCTACAAATAAGAACCTTTTGACCGTGATTGGAAAACTCTTAGATAGGAACCCAAAAGATTGGCACACACAACTGAGATACGCCTTATGGGTAGACAGAACTAGAATGAAAGAGTCCATAGGAATCACACCTTATCATTTGGTTTATGGAGAAGATCCTGTATTCCTGATTCAATTGAAAATTCCAACTTTGAGGTTCATACAGGAATACTATGATGAGGACGAAGACTGAGTCTAAGTTAGGTTGACTCAAGTAATGTAGTTGGATGAGAAGAGAGATGAAGCCCTAGGTAAATTTGCAAAACATCAAGGGGTAGTGAAACGTTGGTTCGATAGAAGAGCGCAAATAAGGCCTTCAGGATTTCAGACTTGGTCTTATATTGGGACAAAGCCCATGAGAGAAAAGGACAACATGAAAAATTCGAAAAACTATGGAAGGGTCCTTTCCAGATATCTGAGATCATCGAAGATAATGCATTTAGACTAAAGACACTCATTGGCGAGGATGTCCCATTGCTTGTCAATGGGCAATTCCTCAAGCATTATTTCCAAGCCTAGGACTCCATCCGGAACCCTTTTGTACATAGTTAGAATAGGTTTGCTTTCAGTTGGTAGTTAGTTTGTTTTTCTGTTCTTTAGAGTAGAGTTTGTCTTGGACCATTTGGCCCAAGGGTTTAGAATAGTTTCCCTTTCAGTTGGTTAGAGTAGTTTTCTTTCAGTTGTTTAGTTTAGATGTTGCGAGGGAGCTCGAGTTTAGTTTGCATCAAGTTGTTTGACTTGAAATCTTTTAGCTTCCCTTAGTTAGCAATTTTGGTTTTGGGTCTTTGCAAGTGCAAAGGGGGTCCATGTTATCACTCGTGGGCGAGGTGTGTAGATTTTATATTTTTGGTGACGAAATGGAGTCCATCTCGTTCATTTCTTGAGTATATTTGACAAGGTTCAGGGGTTAAAGGATGTGTTTAGTCGTTGGTCTATGGTAGGACTTGTACTAAACTTGGGTTTAACTCGATAGAGGTTCTTGAGTTATCTCTGACATGGTTACAACATTCTACTCACACTTAATTGCTCTGAGTTCTTGATGTTTCGAAGTGAAATTGGACTTAGTAAAAATCTTACACGTACTTCAGCGCCATTGTGGTCTTCCAAACCCTCCGCAAGCTTCATTGCCTGCAAACCAAACAAAAGATTGAAGAAAAGAAGAAAAGAGAAAATATCATGAGAAAAGAGAAAAAACAGTATCAAAGTGAAAATAAAGATGAAATTTGGTTCAAGGGTGTGCAATCATCTCTATCGGTGCTATAAAAATAATCACTAAAGGTAGAACTGTTATTGTCGTGCCACAGCGATAACTCCGTTAGGGCAATAGACACTTGACTGGCAGCGGGGCTCTATCCAGGTTGCTTTTGAAGTAAGGATACTATAATAGCTAAGTTTGATGAATCTGAGAAATTATCAAGTTCTTGTCGAGCGGGGAATAAATCATTTGCACACACGAGTAACTTATGGTTAGGATGCTTAGGTTCAACTTGAGAGTTCTTTCCTTTGTTGAGTGCTCATCCTTAAGTAGATTTTCGGATAAGCCATCTTAAGATTTTTGTTCTAAGTTATTTTATTCTTGAAACGTTCAGGAACATTTCACCCGTGGAGTCGCCAGATGTTGTGAGGTTCTCACACCATCGCCCCAAATTCTTTGGGGACCCCCTTTTTTTGATCGCCTCGGCAAATTTTTGGGTTGTTCAAAATTTTTGAGTTTTGAAAATTTCATGCATTGGCACCTTCAGGACAAATGTGGGGAGACTTAGCCTATTTTCACCTGGCTTCACTTGATTTTCCAAAGCTGATGGAGCATTGGTTAACCCGAAAGGTAACATCGTGAATTCATAATGCCCATACCTAAAACTGAATGCAGTTTTGTGAATATCCTTGTCCTTAATATGAAGCTGGTGATATCTTGACCTCAAACCAATCTTTGAAAATACTGTAGTGCCTTTCATTTCATTGAAAAAGTCATCAATTTTAGGAAGTGGATACCAATTCTTAATAGTAACCTTATTGAGCATTCTGTAATCTATGCATAATCTCATAGTTCCGACCTTCTTCCTAACAAACAATATTGGGGCTCCCCATGGTGAAACATTGGGCCGAATTAGTTTCTTATTTACCATATCCAGCAATTGTATTTGCAACTCCATTAATTCTGTGGTGGTCATTCGATAAGGTGCTCAAGAGATGGGTTTTGCTCCTAGTAACAAATATATGGTAAAAAAGACTTGAGATGGAGGTAAATCGGGGAGTTCTTTGGGAAACACATCTTGATAATTCTTTAGATAGGGATACTTTTCCTTGAAAGATTCCTTTAATTTTTCTCTGATTTGGCCATCTTCAAAAATGTAGTCATCTCCATATGTGGTGTTTGTAGGACCTCTCATATCTTCAACTCTTACTACAAAAATCTCACAACCTTTTCTTCCACATTTCTTAAGTTGCACGGTGAATATCTATTTTGATTTAATTTCATGTTTAATCCCTTTAATGGTTGCAGGTTTGCCTTGGTCATCCACACAATCTACAATTTTACCAAGACAATCAACCTTGGCCTTATGCTCACTGAGCCAATTAATGCCTATAATAATATCGTAAGACCCAAGAGGCGCTACATACAAATTCAATTCAGTGGAGAAATTTGAAAAATCAACCCAAGCCTCAAACAGACATTGCTCTACCTTAGCCCTTGACTAGTTTGCATACTTGACTGTCCATGGTTTTGCCATAAAACTAGATCTCTTTGGAAATCTACTTAATAGTTTAGTGATATAAAACATTTAGAAGTTCTAGTATCAGTTAAAATAGAAACGCGGTTGTCATAAATGTTAACCAGAGTTTCAATTGGGCCTATCTGTTGTTCTGCTTGTCTATTGTCAAGGGCTGCGTGGATTCTTTGTTGATAAACATGCTGCTGTTGTGGAAAGGGTGGTCGGTGAGGCTAATTGGTGTTGGTTTTGACAAGGCATTTATTAGCATAATGATCTCCTCCACAATTAAAACATTCTGAAGGTGGCTCCTTCTTTTCATTGCTCTTATTATTATTTCTTGTACTGAAATTACTTTTAAAATCCTTGATTTCGTTCCCTTTTGTTGTATTCCAGTTTGTTTTTCTTTTATTATCCCGGATGGAGTCATCACTCTTGATTTTATATTCATGTCAGATAGCCTTCTCTAGAGCTTCTTCCATGGTTTGAGGAGTGAGAACATCAACCGCTCCTATTCTATTATTCAAATCCATGATGAATTTCCTCACTTTCAAGTTCCTATTTTGTTGATATGGAGGTACATACTTTAGTAATTGGGTAAATTTCTCCTAGTACTTGTGTACAGTCATATCTTCTTGCTTAAGATTTTGGTAAATCCAACAACTTTTGGTTGTAAAAGGTTTGGGGTAACCAACAGTTCCTAAAAATGGTTACAAATTTTTCCGAGGTAATCTCAGTGGTTTTAATGTTTTACTCAATTTTGGTGTTTTTCCCCATGTAACAACTTTTCCAGTAAAGTGGTATATTCCCCAAGCCGTGTTTGAGGCTTTTGAAAAGTTCTTAATTTCAAAGTATTGTTCCATTTTGGTTAACTAGGCCTCTGCATCCTCTTCGGATTCATAACCGACAAATTTGGGTGATTTGATCTTCTTAATATCTACGGACAAATCACTCACCATTTCTTGTTTCTTTTGTTTTTTTGGTTTGAGTGGGTGAAGCTTGTGAGGTTTTCTTGTTGTGTTCAGATACTTTTGTCTCCATTCTGGGAAGAGGCGAGGATTGCATTTCCTCTTAGTTCTGCCCCATCTGAGCTGCCATCTCATTCATTCTTTTTTCCATATTATCCAACTTCAGTTGCGTTTCTTACAAAATTTGAAGTAATAAATTAGTGGATGATTTTATGTTATTTGCATGAACCATATCATGACCTGCGACGTTCTCATCGCTGCTCATTTTGTTTGTTTACTGGTTTACCCTAAAAATTTACAATTTTTTTATGTCAATTTATTGTATAATTTTTTTAAAAAGTATGCCTATAACAAATTAAAGAGTTTTGCGAGTGGATATAACACATGAATAAACTAATTTATTTAATCAACCTTAATTCTTTTGGTGCATTTATAGCAGCCTTTATTTACAAAAATTTCCTCTTCGAAGGATGTTTACATTATGGAAACTAAATTTTTCTTCTCAGCATTCAGTTCTGATTCAAATTTGTACATATCTTGCACCATCCAAGATCTATAGAAGTGCAAAAGAGAATTGCCCCGACGAGCATTCCAGTTTTGAAATAGTTTGTTTCTATATGCTGCTTTACTAGCAGGAGTCCACCTGACTCTTTCCTCCTCCTTTCGTTGCAAAGTCTGTTTTAAGGTTTCATTGTCTTGAGGCATGGAACAACTAGTGTAGTCGAAGTTTGGCATGTTCTTAATTAAGTACAAGAAGATAGGATGTCGTGCCTTCTTGCAAGGTGTTTTATGTACTTGCATCCTGTAAAATTATTCTAAGAATTTTCAAGTTTACTAGAAAGTAGTGTGCCCTAGATTCAGTGTCAAACCCAACACTCCGATACCATATGTAACAAACGGATTTTCATGATCTATTGAGCAAATATATTGATTTCCTTTTCATGAGACATTAACTGCTTTTAACTACCAACAATTAACTGAAATAACAAAGCTCAACTGAAATAACTATATCAATGATCAACTGAAATAACTTTAACAATGATCAACTGTATTAACTATGATAATGATTAACTGAAATAACTGTAACAATGATCAACTATAATAACTATAATAATGATTAACTGAAATAATTGTAACAATGATAAACCATAATAACTATAATAACGATTAACTGAAATAACTATGATAACTCTCAACTGAAGTAACTATAACAATGATCAACTGTAATAACTATAATATCTGAAATAACGATTTACTATCTTTCCATACATATAAGTAAAGTAAATGCTTAACATGAAAAAGAAAGAACATACGAGAGGTATCCGGTGAGTCTTTAATTGGTTGTGCAAGCCTTGGCTTTTGGTAAAAGGAGAAGTATTGACTTAAGCTTGACCTCCCAACCTTGGACCAATTTATCCCCACACAATCTATTAAATAGAAAGGCTCTCCCTATCCCGGGATTGGGCTTGGGATACTTTTAGTCTAGCCACTTGAGCATTCCGGTGTTTAGAATGTCCGCATAGTTATGGACGAACATGTTTGAATAACTGGCTCTCCTGACATCAAGTGATTATAGATGGAAAACATGCCTTGAACGACCTTGGCCAAGGCTTTCTGATGGGTTCAATGACCTGATTACCACCTCTTGACTTGACAATAGGGAACAATAGTTTGAACAAGCTTGAGCTATTAAATGAAATTAATTTAGATTTGTTATGTCATGTCTGACTTTGATTTCCATCTTATTGCAGATTCCATCTCACCTCTTTATCTTTTCCATGGCTATACAATTGGTGAGTCCTAGGTGCTCGAATCTTAGAGCAATTGGCTCTGTCAGTTGATCCTCAACTAATTCTAGCTTATCACAATCTGTGATCTGAGAAAAGAAATCTTTAAGAATTGCAGAATAAATATCATTTGATTTTGACTTTCAGTGGCATAAATAAAAATATGATATCATGTTATGGTTACTTGGCTTTTATTCATCATAACAACTCTGTCCTAGAGAGTCTAACCGATTACATTTAAGCAATATGTTTTGCATCATAATATGAAATTGTATCTTACTGCTATAATAATCGGAATATAGTAATAACTGATAATAAAACATATCGCAATGCTTGGATTATGGACAACCACATAACCTGGTAAAATCTGGAAATAAAATGGAGTCTTGCTGGACACTAACAATCAACCCCAAGCTTCACTGAAGAAATCTTTAACGTAAATCCCAATGTGATTATTAGTGACATTTTCAGCAAAACATCGATATAAAAAGGAAATCGTGGAAGGAAAATGCAATGATTTCTAAGTGGCATACTGTAGACATATCAGGTGCTTTGAAAACTGAGCTCAGGTAGTATGGAAGAAGTCGGGTGATATGAAGGAGGTCGGGTGATATGCTCTTATGCTCATGATCTCTCTCGGCTCAAAATAAAACGGTATTGAAGTCTCTTTGGCTTCCAAAAAGCTGTAAATCATAAAGAAGAGACTTGGCTCTCGGTCGCCAAATAAATATGCCAAATGTTCATTTTGGTTTTTAGCAAGAAAAATTAATAAATATGGAAAAAGATTTGAAGGTTATAGATCGAGGATAATTATAATTTATATCTATCTATTTGCACGTAAATATACTTATGAGGTGGCATCATATTATTTATAAAAATAATATTATGGTGTCACTTTATTCCTATATCTATGTGCACGTACATACGTATACATTATAACAATATGTTGGAAAAATCAATCAAAAACTATTTGAGGTATGTATTATTTTTAATTAAAATAATTAATGTTTTAAATGTTTATTTAATAGCTCATGTGGGTTCATTGATTGTATCCTGATGTTCAAGTCGCTAGGTCCTTACCAAGGCAATTAAAGGTCATACCTATCAACCTGATAATTGGACTAAGCTAGTATCCCATTCTGTTGATCACTTTTAGCAATGCTTCCCCCCTTCATCTTCTCATGCAATCACTCGTGCAATATTTACATGATAATAACAAGTTCCATAATAATTCCATAATAACATTTTAAAAAGTATTTAATTATTAACCATAATTCCAAAATCAAACAACTACTAAACATCACATGACAGATAATGGATAACGACCATCTTCATTAAACAGTTAACATAATAAATACAATGGATATATTTAACTACCCTCTTCATATGATTATGAAAGAAAATCCATTCCATCTAACGGCTATAAATAAATTTAAAACTTAGGTCAAAATTTGGGATGCAAGATGGATCCATCACTCCTAGCCTCAGGGTCTTGCATTCTGTCTCCTTGCGCTCTAGCCTCCTTGACTGCCATCGCTACTGCCTTAGCCTCTCAATCCACCTGATCAACCCACTCCACATCTCCATCATTGAAGACAGGATCGATAGTCTCTGTGTTTCACTCTGCATGTGGATCAATAGTCTCTAATACAATCAGTGATGTATCGATGCCCTGGATCTGTCTATGGTGAAGGCGAAGGTTGTAGTGACCAAAGACAAGGTCATTCAATTTTTGCACTGCCAACCTATTGCGCTTCTTCAAGTGTATATGCTTGAATAGACTCCAATTACGTTTGCATCTTGATGCACTAGATGGCTGGCTCAAGATGCGAATCACAATCCTCTGTAAATTTCGCACCTTAGTGCCAAGCATCTCCCATCATGCCTCTGAAACAAGAAATTTTTAAATCAATTCAATAACCTTGACTTTATCAAATTAAAATGGTAATAGAACTAGAAATTATGATGTAGAATCATAGATTTTTACCAGGCATCAATTTTGTCCTATTTTTCTTGCACAACTACCATGCCAAATAAGTCCCCCTTGAGCTTCTTAAACAACTCAATCTCACGGACTACAATTGTTCCGACTCTTGAATCAGGTGACATTCTCTCTACAACATCATAGAGTCCACTCCACACCTCATCATCAGCCTTGAAATGTGGGCTGAACTGGTATGCTAGATTAAGGAAGTAGACCACTGCATGTATAAGCCTGTGAAGTAGATTGTGCCATCGTCTATCAATGACATCCCATATAGGCCCTTACCTATCTCGATTCCCTGAAAAAAAGAGCAAATGGCCTCCTTCACCCTATTCATACTCTCATAAATGTAGCCCATTGAGGGCTTCTCTCCATCAGCAATTCGTAGGTGAACAACAAGCGGCTCTATGAAGTGCATTCATTATGAAAGTTGAAAGAGAGAATCAACTTTAAGCTTTTCTTTCAAAAATGAACAATAATTTATAACATAATTTCATAAACAAAAAAGTTGAAATGAGGACAAAAAGGAAAATTACCTTCACAATCTCAACGATTGGTGTGCAAAAGGAAGCCTCATCAAAAATGTGATCAGCTATATCAGTCCCTGCAACGGTCTTTGCATATGATGATGAGATCCACTCCTCACTTACAAACATGCGTCTCAAACCTTCCTTTGAATTAAGTAAGAATTGCAATGTGAGAAAATTGGTTGCAAATCTAGTGACCCCTGGATGAGACAACTCCTTCTGATCTGTGTATTTCCTGATGAGGTTGAGGACCCATGTATGATTATATATGAATTTGCATACACTCCTTCCTTGCTTTATAATTGTTTTTATCCAAGGGAGGTTACCAAGATCCTCTAACATGAGGTCAATGCAGTGAGTAGCACAAGGGGTCCAAAATAAGTGACGGTGTCTCTCCCTAAGAAGTTTTCCTGCAACAACATAATTTGCTACATTATTTGTAACTATCTGCACGATGTTGTCTTTGCCCACTTTTTTTATCACTTCATCCATTACCTCACAAAGATATTCAACATTCTTCGTTTTTCTTGAGGCATTAATTGATTTCAAAAAAATTGTGGCACCTGAAGAAAAAGAAACAAATTAGTATAATGATCAATGATCAATCATAAATTCATAATTTATAAACTTAATCACTTAATCAAGATTCTAAATTTTTAAATACAAGTTCTACTTCTAAATTTTTAATGTCTACAATTACCTGATGAGGAGACAAGAAAGTTGAGGAGTGTTCTACTCCTATTAGTCCAACCATCAGTCATGATGGTGCAACCCTTTGTCTTCCACACCTCACGCTGCTCCTTAATTGCACCTTCTGCATCAACCACCTTTTGGGTCAAAATAGGGCCTCCTAGCTTGTCAGCACTAGGGGCTTTGAACCCCATACCACAAACAGTAACAACATCGATTGCAATTTTCCAACAAGGGGACTTAAAAAAAATTAAATAAAATTTAAACAAATTAAATAAAATTTAAACAAACTAGTATATTATATTGTTACTATTAAATTTGAAAACAAATTAAAATAAACAAAATAAGCATATTATTGTCTCTTGAAACTTTAAAGCAAGAGAGTAAGACATATAAATTAAATAAATAAGTACCTTGCTGCATTGAATGAAATGTTGTTGTACATGAAGAAGTCTCTAAGTGTCAATTTTGCATTATCATGCTTCTCCTTATTCCAACCCATGCTGTCAAGTGATGGTTGTGCACTTGGAGCTGTGCATGGAATAAAGATAGAATCAAGTGTTGATCTTATCTTACAAATGCGAGGCCCAATGGTCACACTCGTAGAAGCAATAGCAGTAGGTGGTGGAGTAGGGGATAATGCAGAGTGAAAACTAGAAGATCCCCTTTGAGCTAGTTATGGCATTTTCTTCTTGTTGCTTCTTTTTCAATTCCTTTTCTCTATTTTTTCCTCTAGAAGAGCTTGCATGTCTCACATAACATCTTGGGGTATTTCTTTGCATTTTTTAGCATCACGCCTATGTATATGTGCTAGGTGATACTTCAATCTATTTATGCCTCCCCCGTTATATGTTACACTGCAATGCCAACATGTAACAACTCCCTTTTTGTGGCCCGGGATGGCATGTTTCCAAGCCCTATCCCTTGCTATTGCAACTAGGTCTGCATCAGGGTTACATGCAGCCCTAATTCCACTTCCACAAGGCTCATCCTGAGGCATGATGTCAATGTGGGTGCTGCTGCAATATGATTATATTATAAATAGAAAAATGTTAGCATCAAATCAAATTTTTAAACTTTAGGGCCTTCTTAGTTCATACTTATCTAGTTTGTCATCGAGATAAATTAGAATAGATCTAAATAGTAGATACTAGAAGCAGAGACTAAAACAAATGTAAAGAAAATGAAAAGTTAAAAATATGAATGTAAAACAATTTACAAAACAACACAAAGAAATGCAACTTGTTGCTTACCTCTTCAAATTTGCACAAACAATGGAAATACAATTAAGTTTGTAGAAGCCTCCTCCAAACGCTTCCTTAAGCTCCTCTTGCTTAAGTGCAAGTTACAAAGTTGCACAAACTATCAACAATTGATATGGGAGAGCCAACTGGTTTGCTAATTTCTCTCTCAAAACCCCAATACTATTTTAACTCTTTCCTTTCTATCACAAGCATTAACAAAGTTTGGAATGACCTTTTTAGGTCAAATGGATGTTATGCAAAAGAAAAAATAATAACTTAACCTTTTATTTTAATTTATTTTTTTCTCTTTATGGCTTCAGCCGTCGGTGAGAGTCTTGAGCTCAGGACTCTACCTAGTCCGAGTCCAGAGGCCATTTGCCTTGGAAATGTGGACTCTGGCTCGGACTCACAAAGTCTTGTAACTATGTTTGAAAGATTGCATAGGCAATATTACTTTCAAATTAATAAGTTACATAGTTCCTTACTAAGTCACAAGGTTCGAATTCGAATTGGAGTTTGTTGATCATAATATTCGGATGCAATTCGGCAACGGTAAAAATTCAGAAAACATTTGACATTGAATTTAACCTATATAAATTTATTTATTTTTAAATATAATTAATATATCCACTAAATTGTCAAAATAGTTTGACAATTGACATTGCTAAATAATTAAACTAAATAACTCAATCATATGTTAAAATAAAATAATTTTATTATATAAACAACAATATTATATTACATATCATAAAATTTGGATGAAGTTTTGAAAGGTAAAAATTCGCTGAAATTTGAACTTCATGGATGAAATTCAGTGTATCCTATGACTTAGGTTCCATAGAATCTTGTAACGCGATCATCAATTTGACATTATTCAAATAGTACATCTCATATGATCCTCAAATTAATAGGTCACATAATTCCATAGTCTTGAAATTGGAGGAACAAGGGCTAGGTTTGGGGAGTACAAGGAGATGGGAGTGGGTGGCTGTCTAGGAGCAAAGCACTTGGCACATTCCATGTTTTCATACAGGGAAGGGTTAGGGGCAGTGCCCCCACCACCAAGACCAAATTAAAATATTCAAGACCACATGGATCTTCATGGTGTAGACCATCTTTGACACCTTAATGCTAAAGATATCTTTTGCTAGGTGAAATATGAGCATAATATGTCAAAAATAGACAAAAGGTCATGGGTCTCTTTTAGTTTCATGCTAGGCAAGTCTACACTAAACAATCCAAAGTCTTTCCTTGAAATTTGGTTGAGCCATAATGCAACACATGCAAGGCCATTGTGAGGACTTGACCCTGACTCAACATATGCATGACATCAACTTCATAGCAAGCAAAAAGACTTATAAGTTGAGTACTCATTGAGTTTAAAACTACATTCCATGAAATGTTTCTCTATTTTGGTAGGATTCAAGATCCATCATTTTCATAGTGCTCTTCAAAGTATCTAAGAAGAATTATGGTAGAAAAAATTAGTAGCTTCAATTGTTTCTATTTAACATAAGAGTGTATGGTAATATATATTGTCAGCACCAGCCTTATTATATTTCTATGCACAGTGGACACTCTTCTTATCTCATATTGTTCCTGGCTATAGATATATATGACATTCCAATACTTTGCCCATTGCTAAATATTTTGTGTGGTTAATGCTATAGACTATAGAGTAAAATTTTATATGATGATACTTTGTAATTGTGTTGAAAAAGAAATTGGTTTTCCCCATAAGTTATGTGTGCTGAGTTCAATAGAATACAAAATTGCTTTTCATTTGTTTGTATCATATGCTTTTGCACAGATACGACATGCAGTGTTTCAGTTGTTTTCATCTCCAAGTTCCAACAAGTAAGTTTCCACTGTTAAGAAGATATCTTCCTTCAATTTGTGGTGAAATGATGTATTTTGCAAAGCTTTCCTATTTTTCTGTTGGACAGTTTAGCTAATGGATGTATCTAGTTTTCTCTCCACAATAAAGAGTAGGGGGCTCTTCCGAGGATAAAAATGTGTCTTTTGTGATCCATCATTCTTGGTGTATCCAATCCATCAGAATACATTGGTCCAAAAGAAGAAGCAAAGGATGGCTTACCACTCTCAGCATAGGCACCCAGGCAGATAAATTGGCAGGAATATTGGGAATTTTCAGTGGATTGCATTCACCATATGTCCAATTCAGATATAAACCGAATTCAAGATGCACACAACACACACAACACACACAGACACAGACACAGACACAGACACAGACACACAGACATACACACAGACACACAAACACTGACACACACACACACACACACAGAGGTACCATTAAAAAATAACATGCACTCTGAGGATGACAATGGTCTTCTCCTACAGATTCCTGATTTTCTTGTGGATAGGGCCTCCTGCCAGCTTTCTTAAATTGGTAAATTTTTATGAGCTAGGCTGAAAGTTGATTGTTTCAGGAATTGGGCCAAGAGAAAATGGAAATATTTTGGCCATTTTGAAATCATTTCAGTGAGGAATGTTTTCTTTTTCATCTCTCTTATCCTACGAAAATAGTACTCAGATCCTTTTCGAAGGTCCATGGTTTATAGGGAAGTGAAGGCTCTTCCTAAAAAATGTGAACCAGTTTTTGATCTTCAGAAGGAATGTACCAACAAAGTTTTTGATCTCATAGTAATGCTGGATGGTTGTATGGATAGCCCTTTGGAGTATGTTTTCCATAAATGGTGAGTGTTTTGTTGGTTTCTTTAACCCATAGTTGTGTTTACTACTTGTTTTGGAGTTTTGATGGGTAATCTTGGACCTTGGGGCTATTTTTTATCCTTGCTGTGGTTCTTCATTTGAGAACTAGACCTCAATTTTTTTTAATTCATTGTAAAAGATTTAAGGGCCCTTTAAAAATTCACCCTTTGCCCTTCATCCAAAAACAGTAAATGCACACAATGTTAGGCATTTATAATCACCATTTAGAAGCCAGATATTTTTTTAAATAAAAGCAAAACTTATTCCTCACTTCATTAGGATGAAGTATGACAAGATTCCTTGAATTCTAAAATTGAACAAGGAATATTGGACTCTTAAGCACTGCCATATTTCCTGAACATTATCAAGTGGAAGAGGGAAAGAAAGCACTGGTGAAACACATCAATGTAGAAATATTTAACTAGACTCCCAAGTAGCTTATACTGGGAAGAGTTGAGAAATGGTTTCCTACAGAGGATTCTAATTGTTAGATAACCTGCCATAGATCTATAGAATTAGCACACAAAACTATCATTGGAGATAGAGGAAGTAAAATAATACCTTGAACAGGTGTAGAATTGTACCTCGCTTCAACTAAGTCAGCACAAACTTAGAATGGTCAACAATTATCACATCTAAAAGGAAATGATTTGGGGGTGAAAAAGGTCTTTTCATTTGAAATTTACCAAAAAGCATTTATTTCACATTCTTTTGTGGAAACAATAGATTCTACAAAATTTCAAATAAATTAATGTCATCCACCAGAAATAGTTGCACTTGTCCTAGTAGGTTCAAATCCCCATGATGATAGATGACATATCACTCCAACCATGGGGTCAACCAAAAATAAAGGCAACATTTATTGGGCTGAAAAAACCAATTGAATAGCATGTTCAGGAAGGGACACACTATCTTGAGAGGTAAATTGGTCATAATTATTGCTGTCACTTTTTAAGGAGCATATTCAAGGTGACCTGAATATGGGCCATCATCATGGCTTTCAAACCACCAGACAATCATGTATGCACAACTCACTAGACCACACCTCCGGAAGATAACAAGTCATTGTAGCCCATTATGCTTGCAACTTATTGGCTTATTTTGAAATGCTGTGCCAAATTATATAAGTGGGTGGTCCTCTGGAGTGCATGCAGCAGGCATTATTATTAGTATAGAATACATTAGAATTTTGTCTAGGCAAATAGAAGCCCCTAATTTTTAGATTTTAGATTTTCCTGGGTACCTTTGGGGTTGGGCCAGGACCTTTCCTCACAAGGTGAGATTTTGTTGTCACCTGCCATTCATCTATAGTTCTTAAAATTTTGCAAGGAAGTTTAGAATTAATTTCATGCGAGTTTTTTAATTGCTTTTGAAAAAGAACCAGCAAATCTTTTAAGCATTTACTGTTGCTGAAAAAATTGTCATACTACACACTTCCTAAATTTTTAGAACCTTTCAATCGTTTCCACTGATCTAATATCCACATGATTGCCTGCTTCAGAAAGGTCCTAAAAACTTGCAACAGCACTTTCTGAATTTTTTTATGAAGGCCCCCTCCATGGGACGGCTACCTCAAGCAATTCTCACTTGTTATGGGAATTGACATAAACCAAATTATTTGTGGCACAAAACATCAAATTATTAAACTAGGTTAAAATTGGTGCTATGCCGGAATACATTTGTGAAGGGATTTGACGTAAACCACAGTATTTGTGGAACACAGCTTAAAACTGTTATACCCAATAAAAATGGGTGTTCTGCTAGAATAAACTTGTAAAATGGGAGAACACAGAGGAAGAAATAAGTACCATGAAAGATTGAGTATAGGCTGGCTGCATCATTTACACATCTTTCCAATAATAATTACCTACAAAATGCTTCATTGCCTCTGCAAATCCTTGAGTTACACCATAAACAATCATAACAAATACAAGAAAATGACTTCCAAATGTGTCCTTCATTATTGCATTCCATTTCAAAAATTGCATTACGTATCCCAAAGGACTGCTCCATCCAACTCCTCTACTATGCCCATTCGATGTGATTTCATACTCATTGTCACTGTAACTGTTGCTGCTGATTACAATATCCATTTCTGTTTTAATCTGGGTTTGCAGCTCTAATAAAATGGGAACTTCTTCATCTTCTTCCGCCATCCAAAAGAAACGCACGCCCACGCTTTGTTTTTGGTTTCTTGTTCAATTAAAACATAAATCACTCACATTAAAAGCTTATGTTTCTATTAATCAGATTACAGTCTTGTTTATGTAAGAAAAAAAAACAGAAATTCCAAAGCAAATATTTAGAGATTTTGTCAAGAAATCAAAACATTGTGCAGACGTTTACAGTTGTATTGAAGTAATGTTTTGACTTCTAGAACTTCAAATTTTTTATTTTGTGTATTAGCACGCTGATCGAGTTGAGGTTTCATATTCTTATTTGAGTTTTTTTTTTTTATAACAAGACCACGTTGTCAAGTTGGCATCATCATTATCTCGTTTCAATTAATTGCAGCCAGTTGAGCGCATATATATTTATACTAGCACTTGTACCTGTAGGTCCAAGATTAAGCCGATTGTTTGGCTCGAGATTGTCTTCTCAAGGAATCATTGACAAAATGTAACACAACATTATTCCTCCCTAATATTAATTTATAATTTCATCAGTGTTCACAAGCGCTACACGAGATACAACATGCTGTTAGAGGCTATTTGTCTTCCCAGTGTGCTGGATGCTAACTTGAATCATGTCTTACTTCTTTTCTTTGTTTTTGATGTTACTCTTAGAGCTCAAGAGGTACATTGATTAATTCCTTATTTGTTGATCATGAGAATGAGGCAACCTTGGTTCATTTCAATCATCAAGTGAACATGAATAGCACAACAAATGTAGAATGTTAATATCAAATAAATTTCAAAAAATGAAACATAAGTGAGTAATTGAATTCCTTATAAGAACCGTAGTCAACGTTTGTGGCATTTGTAGTTTAAGTCCATAATTTTTCGGTCAAAGAAACTATTTGAAGACCAACAACTAGTAGCAACCTTAATTTATCAGACATGACACTGAAAAGAAATTATAACTGGAAAATAAAGCTGTTTTGTAAACATTTATCACAATTAATTTTTGGAAAAAAATTATACTCCCACGACTCTACACTCCAACTCAGTAAATAGTTCAATCTAATTAAATATTTTAACCTATCAAGCTATGAGTGTGTACTAAGGGAGTGTCAGATTTTTTCTTTGTTAAAATACAAATATGGGTCAGATGTGATCCGAAGGCCAATTTAGATTTGGGCTTCTCAAAGAAATGTCAATCTAGAAAAAACATTTGGGATTTTTCCCGCAGCATTCATAACCACTAAAATGACATTGAAATTTTTTATCTAGCGTATTATAATAGATAATAAAGCATTTTAGATGCAACTCAACCTACCTCTAATCTTGAGTTGCTTCTCATCTCAGAATACTTCGGAATGACTTAAATATCACACACTAAGCTTAATTCCTAGACCAAAAGTATTAAATAATTAAAGTTAGATTTTTAATTTTTTTTCCAAAACTTAATTCTTCCCTTAATGTGTGATGTTTCTCTTTTGTACTTTCTTTTATCCCTCTACTAACAACATTCTATCACGTGAACCAAATTTCCAAAACCTTGACTCACTGCCAGTCCTCATAGATTACAAACCATCCTCAAACATTTAGTAGTACCAATTAATCATCTTGGTCAACATGAGGAATCACTGAGCTTTGATTCACTATCACACTTTCATTGTATTGACCACTTTCAGAAAATAATATATAAGCACTTAATGACTAAGCCCTACAAAAACAGCTCATTGAATTTGAGTGCTTACGATGCAAAATCTTCTATATAACTTTATTTCCCAAAGATTTTTATCTAATATCATAAACTACAAAAACTTATGTTCTATACTTAATAGAGAAACAGGGATTCAATATCTACTATCCACAAAATTGCTATGTATGTGTGAAGCAAATGAAATTATTAAATGTAATTTGCTGACTTTATCAGTTAATTATCTGTATCAGATGTAGTCGTAGTCTATCGGTTAACTATCGATTGTAGTTGTAGTCTGTTAGTTAACTATCGGTATTAACCACACGCATTAGAGTGGCCTGCTAGTGGTTAAAGCCTTTTTTACAAAGTTTGATTCAATGAAGCTTCCAGATGTTGGCGCCCAGTATGGTCCTTCAAATTGGTTTTTTCTGGCACTTGTTAATGGTATTCTTCCTTAATATACATTCAATATATCATTTGTATGTAGATAAGATGCCAATGTAATGCAATGTAATTGACAAAGCTGGGGATAACTGTTGTTGATTGATTAATAATAAGTTAACCAGTTTCTTCCAAGGGTTGTGCGTATTCTGTAGATTGTTGTTTTTTATTCCTTATTAGTGCTGTATGTTTTATTCTTGCTCAATTTTCCCCTTTTCTCTATTTATTTGCTCTGGTATTTTCCCTAACAAAAATTAGGGCAGAAGAAAACACTTTTGCACATTTTTGTCTAAAAGCATTTAACTTAATATCATGGACTGCAAGATCTGCTGTCTTAATCGAAAGAATAGTCACTTGCATTCAATTCCTACAAGTTAGAAAACTACTTTAGATCCTTCAATATGGTAGAAGAATACCCACTTCTTCATTCCCATTAGCTGAAGCGGGTTGCTCACATTATCTTCTAAAACATCTAAACTCAGGTCTTAGACGCTATCCAGTAGCTACTTTAGTTATCTTGGCACTTGATATGTCCCATTGATTCAAGCTTCAATTCTCAAAAAATTGGAAGATATCCTAAACGAATTCGAATGTTCACAGAGGTTCAAATTAGAGATTCTCATCAGTGTGAGATAATTCGTCATTATTTTCTTGCAAATGGTTGTTAGAAAATAACTAATCAGCCTTATTGTCAATGCATTGGGAATTCAGAAATTCAACTCCAATGCTTGCACTACAACATGTCAATTTAGTAACCTTCAAATCGAAAAATCATTAGATGAAAGGAATGGATGACAAGTTAGAAACCACAGTTGTTTTACAGTATATGGAATCTGCTATCACATTTTGTCCTATCTTAGTAACAAATAAGGCATTGTATAAATATGTTCTTTATGTAAATGAACATCAAAACTGGAGAATGCAGCATGTGGCGTTAACATATTCATTACAAAAAATCATGTTCATAGTGGAATAATGCTTTTTAGTGAGTTTTAAAATTGCATCTACTTCCTACTTGTGTGTCAATCTCCAACAAAGCATGGCCTACATATTCAAGTTGCAGAATAATATGAATTAAAAACACAAACATCCAATGAAATGATCATACAAATAGCTATTGAAATTTTCCCAGTAGCAGTGCACATTTCCCATCTTTTTAATTTTAAATCAAATGCGAGTTCTAACTTGGAGGAAAACCAAAGTACGCGAACAGGAACCACAATTAAATATGGAACCACTACAGATAAAAAGATCACATTCATACACATAAATGTCTATCAAATCTCTCTCTCAATCTGCATGGTGATATGACTAATTTTGTACTCGTTCTCAATATAGTCTTTTACCCTATGAAGAACCATTTCAGCATTTGCATTTGCCAAAATCCTCACATGGCATGCGAGTAAGACTTTCCGAACTGTAATGGCCCAAATATGTAGTTCATGCACTGTTAAAACACCGGGAATTGAACACAACCCTTCTTCAAGCTCCCTAGAATCTATCTCATGGGGTGTACTCTCCATCAAAACCTCCAATGCACTTCTCAACATCTTTATAGTGGTTCCTAGTACAACTAATGAGAAGAAAAGTGTACATATCAAATCAATAATTTGCAATTGGGGATATATCCAAATGATTGCTCCTCCAATCATGACACCAATGCTTTGAATCAAAATCCCCCAAAACATGAAGGTAGGCAACTTGCACATTTATATTGAACCTTGAATGACCATCTTTCTCTTTCCCTGCCACATCATGATTCAAAGTAACACTGTCCCCCTCTGAATGGGCATTATGATCATGAGCTGAATGCTCAACCCCTTCTACATGAAGCAAAGGTTCAGACAGGTTTGTTTTGTCATGGTCATGATGACCATGTTCATGAGCACTACATTAATGGACATCTTTCTGATTATTGGTATGTTCATGAGCTGCTTAACTTTAGGATTATGGCTGTGCTTAGCCTTCTCAACATAATCATGCCCGTGATTTGATGATCATGCCCTTTACTGTGATTGTGGCCATGACTATGATCATGATCATGGCCATGACCAAGCAAGAAAATCATGATAATATTTACAACAAGTCCAACTGTAGCAATAGCAAACATAAGGGCACTATGAATTGAAACCTTATCATGAAGCATCTTGTGAATGGCACTCCATACAAGAAGCCCCGTGAGAAGTCAAATGAGTTGAATTGACACAAGTACCCCCAAAATCTCAAATCGATGAAACCCATACGATTGGCGAGGTGTTGCTTCCCAGCTCGATGCCCATATTGAGAAGAGAGATATTGCAAACCCTACCACATCTATTAGTAAATGGGCAACATTAGTCATAACTACCAAGCTGTTTGCTTTGATTCCTCCAACAAGTTCTACAGTCATGAAGATTATGCAGAATATCACAGTTGTTGCAAGCTTTCTAACCGAAGCCTTCCTTGTCTTCTCATCTGCAACACTGTTAGTCATATCTGCAAAACCACAACCCATGCCACAATTCATGGTGTTCGTATTTAGTCTCATGAGTAAAGGTGTTTCAACGATCAAATCATTCCTCCATTTTGCTCATGCCCAGATTGAGAGCCGATACTTGTCATTTGAAGAACACCATGAAAGGGTCAGCCCACAACATAAATTTCAAAGAATTAATAACATTAGATTTCTGCAATTCGATATTTGTTTCTTATTTGATGTGTATACTTTTTAGCATTAAGGTTTTGGATCACACTCTGTGATTCTCTTACATTCAGTGATTCTCTTTCATTCTGATAATAGATCACAGAGTGTGATAAAAAAATGTTGATGATAAATAATATACACAATGGAATCAAGAAACAAAATTCGATATTATACATCTCAAAGATCCAACCAAATGAAGATTTCAAGTATTCGTTAATATCATTTCACTGACACCTTAGATTCAATGTAGAAGAAAGAAAATTGAACACGCACGTGAAGGGTGAAGGGCCAATGCCCTACTATTCTAGGCATGCAAGGAAAGAAACCCTAGCTGAAACTATTTGTATGGACGATTTGACTCCTTTTGCTGTATATGTATAATTCTCAGGTTGCCAGTATACTCTGCCTTTCAACAACAAGCGCATACTAAGGGCAAGTTTTTAAAAAATGGCTGGGAAAATTGTGTTTCATAAGCTGGAGATATTATGGTTTTTCAGAAACATGGGAGAAAGGTTGTTTGTTGTTCAGATATTCCATTCCAGTGGGTATGAAAAGCAAATAACACACCAAAAAGAGCTTGTTTCTCCACAACAACGGCTAACTCCTGAACATCCAAAGAAAATCTTGAGAAGTGACCCAAAAACCACTTTGAGCAAAAGGGTCCATTGCAATCAAGTAACCGTGCAAAACATAATGCTTTTGAGCATAACCTTCATTTAAAGTTAAGCATGCCAAACATCAAATTTTGGGGAGTACTTTTCTTGTTTTCTTCTACTCAATTTCATTCCCCTGCATTATTTTTTATTGGGAGGATATATATATTATCAGAATTCTTTAAAAAGCTCTGGCATTGTATGCATGAATTATCAACCTCTTTGAATTGAATATGGGTATCCATGTTGTCAAATTTGCCCACTTATAGTGACCTATTTTGGTTTATTTTTGTTGACCAATATAACTTTCATACATTAAATTATTGTATTTTTTGCTTGCATGTTGGAATTTGCCTATCAATATTTGAAGATGTTAGACCTAACAATCCAATGCAGATAAGAACATTTATGAAGGTAATGAAAAAGGCTGTGGAGTTCAGTTTAGCTAGTGATTATGAACATTTTGTTGCCTCGCCCTTTTGCCTTCAATTTTGGAGACCCAAAAACATTTGATTATATAGTCTATGTTAAATCTAGTTACTTCTTCTCTATTTCAACTGCAGAGCATTCCAATTAAGTTTGGTAGATAATGGTTTCCCCAATCAAAGGTACTAGTGGTGTTAATATGCGAGAGGGGAAAATGGGCGGTGAGATATGTTGGAAACTGTAAAGAACTTGGAATTGGATCTGGCTAGAAAGAATTTGTTCAAAAGCAGAGCGTAAACTGCAGAATTTATAACTAAGGACTTAGTATGGTCTCTTCACTAAAAACATTTTAAGATCTCTCCACAAAACTCGCAAATGTGCAAACATTAAAAAGTTTCATGATAAATATTAAGCAACAAACCACAGCTTTCTTTCAATAAGAGTTACACAAAAGTCAGTCACTGGCACTTGGAAATAAAATGAGTAAACACATAGAAAGACTCAAATTTTAGGTATGTTTGTAGTGATATTGAATATACCGTCTTTACATTGTAACAAATGAAACTCTAATTATGTTCAAATGATCTTTTAAAAATGAAAACCCCTTAAACCTTGCTAAAACTAAATAATTTTTTAAAATAAAATATTATTAAAAAATCTTTAAATCAATTAAAATTCTAAATTTGAAACAGAAGCAGTATAAACAAGACAATAAAACTATATCAAACATGGTACTAGACATGACCATCCTTAAACACCACACTAATGAAAAAATAAACCAAGTCATTACCTTACAGCTCCTCTATACTTGGAAATGCCCCTTGAAAATCCACTGCTCCTCCTGAAAAAGATCCTGGCAACCATTAACAAACATCCCATGACCCACAAAAAAAATTTAATAAGACAAATCAAAATATCAAATCAACAAATCATTATGAAAAGAGTTCCTTCTAAAATTACCAAGGTACTCTTCCTTGCTTAGATTCTGTATTTCTTCAATATCTTTATCATATTCAATCACCTATACAATCGAGCTAGTGTCAATACCAGATGCTACATCACACCTGATGACAGAAAAAATAAATTGGGAAACAATTTATGCTTGCAAGTCATTAGAAAGTTTGTGCGGGTCTCCTGAGGTCCCCAGCACTTAATAGCAACAAGATCGTAAGCCCTGGCTGCTGAATCTTCTTCATCATATGCTCCTGTTTCATACAAAAACACCCAATGAAATCAAACCTCTTCTTCTCACCAATTAAGTCTCATATACTGAAGATAGAATTGCAACAGATGATGAAACTTACAAGCTAAACTGGAGCAATCGTTGCCAAGATTCATGAAATCAAAATTCCATTATCATCAGGGTTAGAAAAACATAAAAAACCAATCTTTGGCAAAACAAAATCCAATCTTTGAAAGAAAAATGAAATGAAATCCGTGCAGGAAGAATAAAACCCATTGTAATTGAGTCAAAAAAAATAATATTGAATTAAAAAAGTGGGTGTGTATGTAATTGGGTGTATAACTAACTTGCCTTGTTTTCCCTTTTTGTTTTGGTTGGAGTTCCACGCGGTCTTGTCCCAGAGATGAGCTTCATAGTGTCCAGTCCATTTGTGCCTTGTCACACCACGGTAGATTGAGCTTCTGCTCTTGGTGGATGCAGTGACTGCAGTAATACACAAGGATGGAATTCCTTTTACCATATTCATCTTCTTCTTTTCATCGGAAACAACTTCATTACATTTTTCCTTTCCCACAATCTTTTCATCAAAATAATCCAGCACAATTTCCATTCTTTCATCAAATCAAACAGATACAATATACTATCCAATCTGTTTATTGTCCTGTCATGGTGGTCATTATGTCCTAACCCCTGCTCATGACGATGGTATCAAACAGCTCCGCGGCCTCCCTCCTCTATATGTCGGCAGCCTCTGCAAGCAACACGGTGGCTGGGCAGTTGGCTGTGCTCCCTCCGAGCAGCTCTGTGTCCCCTAACCAGCCTCCTCTTGCTGTAGCAAGCCCTTTCCTAGTATAGGGTTAAAAAGTACCGCATGGTTGAAAGCTGTAAAAATCCTAACACCACGGCAACAACAGTAACAATCCCAGCATCTCAGTGGCTTCTGGTGGCTGGAACAATAGGCGAGGAGGCAGGCCACACAAATCCGGTCAAAGCAACTCTGTGTCGAACCCCAGGCATTCAAATCTCGGAGTTGAATCATTTGCCGGGCCGAACAAGACACTTCCCGACAAAGGGCCCCCAGAGAAGTAGGCTATTGGCTAATTAGTTGTTTTACTATGCGTTACCCTGTCATCGTGCTTTTTGACTAATATTATAATTGTTTTTAAGTCTTAAATTGAGATTATCATAATCCTAATTCTGATAATTGCATTCATTTTAGTTTTGATTATTTTTTATTACCTTGAATTATGTGTTCTGTACATGTATGAATGAAAAATGCAAAAAAGAAGCCGTGGCATCTTTATCGAATGAATTAATGATAATTGTTGTACAGATAAAAAATAATTAAAATATTGAAGTGTAAGATAATAAATAAAAATTTATATAATTTTTTTATAATGAAATTAATATTGATTTATTTATTTTTTGATTGGTAAAAGGTTGAAGGTAAGTGATTATTATGTGTTTTGATTAATTATTATTGTTTATTTATTTAACTCAAGTGGATTCGAACAGGCTCTAGGTTCTTGTCTAATAGATGAAAGATGAATCACATTGTAGTTGAAATAAGGAAAAGTTATGTTCAAGAATTAAAGTGACAATTGATATATATATATATATATATATATATATATATATATACATATATACATACATATATATATATATATATATATATACATACATATATATATATATATATATATATATGTATGTATATATATATATATATATATATATATATGTATGTACATACATACATATATATATATATATATGTATGTATGTATATATGTATGTATATATATACATATATATATACATACATATATATATATATATATATATGTATGTATGTATATATGTATGTATATATATACATATATATATACATACATATATATATATATATATATGTATGTATGTATATATGTATGTATATATATACATATATATATACATACATATATATATACATAAATATATACATACATATATACATACATACATATATATATATATACATACATATATGTATATACATACATAGATGTATATATATATACATGTATATCTATACATATATGTATGTATATACATACATGTATATATGTATATGTATATACATACATGTATATACATACATACATGTATATACATACATACATGTATATACATACATATATGTATATACATACATATATATATATACATATATATATATATATATGTTTCAAGAGCAAACAATCATTGAAGCCACAATCTACAAAACAATGTGGTGAATAAAATTATATATTAGTTATCGGGGTTGATTATAATAAAAAACTAAATGCTTGAAATTTAAACAAGTGCGACGCAGTGGCTTGTACTTACCGTAGATTATAATAGTTTTAGTTAATTAAAATAATGAAGTGCAAAAAAAGGGGTAAAAATTTATTAAGACAGAAAGGAATACAACAAGGAGAGCTCAACAAGGAGCTCGATCCTGAGCAACAAGATCATCAAATTCTTGCACCATCTCAAAGGATAGTTGCCTCCTATCCCTAATATTCCAACTCAGATCATGACTAGAAGCCCATTTGGCTAAACAATCAGTAGTTCTATTCCATTCACAAGGAATATACGTGAACCTAATGAACTGAAAAGAGGAAGAGAAGAAAAGAATCTGCTTAACAACAGTGGCCAGCTGCCAACTAACATCCTCAAGCTCTTGCAAAGAAAGCATGTTCACCACCACCTGGGAATTAGATTCACAAATAATCTTACTCCATCCCCGCAAACAACACTGTTCCACAACATATAAAATAGCCTGAGCTTCCATGAGATTGTTAGTATAATCACCCTTATGAACTGAGAAGAAAAATTTAACATCCCCAGAACTACAACGAGCCACTCCGCCAATACCAGCCGGGCCAAGATTCCCACGGGAAGAACCATTAGTGTTAATTTTCAGAACTCCACAGGGAGGAGTCCAGTGCCCATCCCGGTTAACCCGACCCTTCCTCTTGTAGACACCTAAAAATCCTTTAGAAAATAAAATTTTTATTTTCTGCAAAAAATCTCTGATGACATCATCATTTATTAATTAATTATTTAATTAATTAATTAATTAATTAATTAATTTTTATGCCATTAAATCCCTTTATCTTAATTAAAAATATTTAATTAAGGAATCCCTCCCAAAAATGTTTAAATCTTATTTAAACATTATTTCTTTATTTATTAATTATTTAATTAATAAATTGACCAAAAAACCCAAAATAAATAAAAAATTTATTTTTTGCCCAAAACTTGGCCAATTTTCTTAAGACCACTAACCTCTTCTAAAATCTTCTAATCCTTCTTTAATTTTAATTAAAGGCTAATCCCATCATTTCCTACCCCTAATCCCAACTCAAAATATTTAATTAAGATTAAATATTAATCCTCACGTTTATTAAAAAAGTTTTAATAAATATCTCCTCAACCCAAACCCTTGAAATAAATAAAACTTTATTTATTTCCTTTAAATCTAATTTATCCTCATCCTAAGAAGTTCTAGACTCTTCTAGAAAGTCTTCATCCTCATCCTAGGAAATTCTAGACTATTCTAGAAAGTCTTTATCCTCATCCAAAGTCTGGACTCTTCTAGAAGATGTCTTTAAACCTAATCCTAATCCCCTCCTAACCTTGTCACATTCCCTAAACATGGGTTAAAACTTACTAACCCAAGCCAAAGTTAACAAATATCTCCTCCTTCACCCACCCTCATTAAATGCCATCCACTTGCCTATCCTTAAGCTAATCCTAAACCATCCTAATCCATCCTCTAATCATTTGCACAATCTTAAGGAAGCTTAAAACCTTCCTAATCAAGTCCAAGTCGAAATTGCTCTCATCACCCTCAAAATATCTCAACCATAAAACTTTATGAAGTCCACTAGGCCATAAATGACTCTTCCAAGCCCTTTTATTGCTCTTACAAGTCATTATGAGGGTCTTTATGAAGATTTTATCCCTTGAGCCTCCTTTTTTGACTCATCCTTCCCCTTTCCTCCATCCTCTCACCATGTGACATGTGTCACTCCTTGATTGGCTATAAGGAAGCACAATCCATGTGCTCTCCTCTCATGCAATCTGAGCCCTCCATGAGCTTTTTCCCATCCTTGCATCTTAGCCCTCAATCCCTCAAGCCTCTTGCTTATAAATTGGATCCTTCCCCTTTGCAAAATAACACAATCCATGAAGTAAAGTTATAATGCTATTTTGAGAGCCAAATCCATACTAAAGCCATCTATCCACACCAAAAATCCACAATCATCCATTGAAGCCTTTGGAAGCATATTGAGCATACATCCTATCCATTTAGATAAAGCCACTCAACAAGAGAGCTTCTCATTGAGAGAGCCCATTAATGGCTCATATTTTCAATTGAGAGCTCATCTTAGTCTATCTTGAAGTTTATGAATTTTGTTTAGTTTGTAGAAGCTTTATTTAAATTTGGTTTCTATTAGCATACTAACATTGCTCATATACACCTCTGATGGTGAAGCTGCCTGGACATAGAAGGAAACCTATGAGCTGCAACCCCATCCTGCAGATGAAAATTGAGGCGATTATAGATAGCAAGATCAACCGGATCCATACCCCCATCAAGCTCACACTTCACAAGAATAGTTTCCTGAAGAGAATGTGATATTTTCCACCAAAGATGCAAAACACCAAGCCGAACATCTTGGAATATGCGACGATTCCTCTCCAACCAGATATGCCAAAGCATGAAAGATGGGCCAACAATCCAACCAGCATGGAGAGAAGAAGACTTAGAGGGAACACTACCCAAGCGGGCCCAGAACTCAAGCAAAGAGGAAGCATGCCGACAAGAGCAACCCCAAGCGCTCCAACAAAGGTGCCTTATCTGAGTAGAATAGGAGCAATCTAAGAACAGATGGGAGACAGACTCCTCTCCATTACCACACAAAACACAATAAGAGGGGCCTTGAAATCCACGTTTACAAAGATTATTCCAGGTAAGACAACGGTTGTGAGCCACTAGCCACATGAAAAAATTGCACTTGGACCAAGAAACTTTATTCCAAACTTGCTTCCACCATGGGACCTCAGCATCCCCAGATAATTATCTAGTTATCTCCTGATACCCAGCAAAGACATGATATTTACCAGACAAGGTACCGCCCCAAGCCAAAACATTTGGACCAAGCAAAGAAGTACACTCTCTAGAGGCCAGAATTTGAGAAAGCTCCTGACGATCCATGTCTGTACCTCCAGGAGGCCAATCAGAAGAATGCTTCCATCTGTAACCAACAACAGGTCCCAATTGATAAGGAGTCTTGTAATGAGCCACTTTATCCCATCCAACGGCAAGAAAAGAGTCACAAAGAGGCTGAAGAGGAGGGTATATGGATAAAATGGAAGGGAATCCATCCCAAGCATCAGACCAAAACAAAACCTGAGAACCTCCTTTACATATCCAGAACAGACCCCTCTTCACCAACATCACACCTGTCTTCAAAGTATGCCAAACCATTGAGCCACGACCTTCAAGAGGAAGTGCAGAAACAGAGCAAGGATCAACACCATGAAAATATTTATGAGTGATAATATGAGCCCAAAGTTGATGTTGTCCAAAGCACCATCGCCAATAAAGTTTAGCAGCCAAAGCTTGACTACTCAATAGAGCAGATCAAAGACCAAGACCATCGTCCTTTTTAGGCCTACAAATAGTTGCCCAATTAACCAAGCTCCATTTAGTACTACACAAATTACCACTCCAAAGGAATTGTCGAGAAAGAGCATCAAACTCCTTGAGAAAGTAAATAGGTGCAGCGTGAACCATGCTTCTATAAGTAGGAAGAGCTTGGATAACAGCTTGAAGAAGAGTAACTCGGGCAGCAGTAGAAAGCCATCTATGAATCCAATGATTTACCTTATCCTGAAGCTTGGTAATCAAATTTTGCCAGAAGAGACGTGGCTGCCTGGAAACATCAATAGGAATGCCAAGATCAGTCAAAGGAAGTGAACCTATCTGAAACCATAGGATACCAACAATCCTGTGCTGAATAGAATCAGGAGTGTTAAAAAAGTAAATGAAAGATTTGTGCTCATTAACTTTCTGGCCTGAAGCCGCCAAATAAACATCCAAAGCATGTCGAAAGGCTTCAACTTCCTTGATCCTAGCAAGACCGGCAAGAGCAGAATCATCAACAAATTGAAGATGGGAAAGAGAAGGTAAGCCATTACCCCACCGCCAGCCTTGAATAGAATTCTGGGACACCTGATGCTTAATGAATCTGCCCAAGCCTTCAACCATGATGATGAATAGATATGGGGAGAGAGGGTCACCCTGGCGGAGGCCTCTAGAAGCACCAAATAGTTGAGAAGGTTGACCATTAATAAGAACAGAAAAAGAGGCAGAAGTAACACAACTCATAATCCAACTCACCCAGTCAGAGCTTAATCCAAAAGAAAGAAGAATACTCCTTAGGAAGCTCCATTTAACTCTATCATAGGCCTTAGCCATATCCAGCTTAACAAACATGGCTCTCTCCCTTGAAGTAGCCATAGAGTGAATAGCCTTAGTAGCAATAATCACCCCATCCAAAATTTGTCTGCCAGCAACAAAACCACCTTGTTCTTCTGAGATAATAATGGGAAGCCATCTTTTCAGTCTCTCAATAATCAACTTAGTAATAACTTTGTAAACCACATTACATAAGGCAATTGGTCTAAAAAACTCCAATTGATTAGCACCCTCTCTCTTAGGAATAAGAGTCAAGAATGTAGAGTTCAAAGCTCGAAGCATCTTCTTGCTAGCATAGGATTCTTTAACCACCTCCAACAAATCATGATTAATGATGTCCCAAAATTCCTGAAAGAATTCAACTGGAAAGCCATCAGGACCAGGAGCCTTCCCCTTAGGCATGCCAAAGACCACCTCCTCCAGCTCTTCCAAAGAGATAGGACGCATGAGATAATCATTCATTTCCTGAGTGATAAGGGAAGGAATACAGGACAAAATAATATTTTCTTCATTATCAGTAGGAGGAGAATCCTCAGAGAAGAGGGTAGAGAAGTACGAAATAGCCTCCTGGAACAAAGCTGGCAAGGAATTTAGTTGGATACCTTGAGAATTAACCAAAGAAGAGATAGTGCTCTGATTCCGGCAAGATTGCACTCTTTTATGGAAAAAGGCAGTGTTTCGATCACCTTCCTAGAGCCAATCAACTCTAGCCTTTTGCTTCCAAAAAATTTCCTCTCGAAGTTCCCATTCTTCTAGAGCTCTAGAAGCAAGGGATTCAGCCTTGCCAAGATCCTCTGAGAAACCTCGATCTCTAATCTCCCTTGTGATGACATCAAGATCTTCTTGAGCAAGCCTCTTCATAAAGTGAAGGTTCCCAAAGCATTCCCTATTCCATATCTTGAGCTGCCTTTTAACATATTGAAGCCTTTTAGAAAATGAGAACATTGTAGTTCCATATGCAGGAGCACCATCTTTCCACCAACAAAAAACAAAATCATGAAGAGAGGAGTCACGAAGCCACATCAACTGGAACTTAAAAGGAGGATGCTTCGGAACATAAGCCCCGATAGCGAAAAATTTGATTGGCCAATGATCTGAACCCCTCCAATCAAAGATTTCTGAAGAGATAGTAAGGGTGCCACTTACCCAGAAGCAAGAAACAAGAAATCTATCCAGACGTTCTGAGATAGCAGCAACACCAGTCCTACGATTATTCTAGGTATAGAGACCATTAGAAGGCTTAACATCAGAGAGATGCAAAAGAGATATGTGTTGCCGAAGAAGAGCAGAAGAAGGCCCCAATCTAGCCAAACCAACATGCTTCTCCTCCAGACTTAAAATTGAATTGAAGTCCCCTGCTAACACCCAAGGATGATAAGGATGACAATTTCTAACATATTGAATATGTTCCCAAAGTTCCTCCTTTCCCACACGATCAACAGGTGCATACACATTAGTAACCATGATTACCTCTCCTGAGTCTAGAGCAGAAGCTACCATAGAGAGAGCTGAGCGAGAAGACATCCAGCCAAGAGGAGAAATTTTTTGAGGATTCCAAAATATAGCTAAACCACCAGCACTGCCTGTTGCCCCAACACACTAGCATTGGCCACGAGACCAAATACTAGAGGCATGTTGGACCATAGAATCCACAGAGAGCTTAGTCTCTTGGATACAAAAAAATCAGGACTATGATCAACCACCAAGTTATGAATAGCCTTTTGTCTAGGGATGCTATTCAACCCCCTTACATTCCATGAGAGAATAATCATCATTGGGTAGAATTAGGAAAATGAGAATCCAAAGGTTTCACTAAACCAGACTCAATCAATATATCTCCTGTGAGTTTAATCTTCTCTTGGTCTGTTTTGTGCCCACTCGTTAGAGGGGGAGTAGAAGAAGCCCGCTTAAAGGGTCGAGGCAGCAACCCCAAGGGGAGAGGAGATCCCTTGCCCTTACCTGATGGTAGCACATCCTTAACCAAGTCAGCCAAAACAACATCATTATCTTCCAACACTGCAAGATTCACCAGAGCCTCTGTCACAAGAGCTATAGGAACCTCACAATTCTGATATACTACAACTTGAGATGCCCCACAAGCATCATTAGGAACAAAAATCTGGGCAAACTGGATCAGAAGAGATAGGAGGAGGAATACCCTCCTCTAGAACCATACTATCCAGCACCTCAAAGCAGTTAAAACCTGAATCAGATAATCTTTCTTTCAAAGGCCTATTTTGACCACGTCCCTTAGCTCGAGGACGAACAGGGGTAAATCCATCCTTATTCTACATTTGAGCCTTACCCTTACCTGTAGCATCTTGCAGATTCATCCCCTTGGTAGTAATAACCATTTGAGATTGTCCTTTCCGTGTAGTATCTGCCAAACCACCAGCATTGCCAGTTGTAGAACCATCCACTCCTTTGAAACTCGAGTTACGGGGGCACTGACGCTGTAAATGACCATACTCATGACAAATCCGGCAACGGAAAGGGAGGGATTCATAATCTAACTGCTGCACCCAAGAAGAATCCCCCAGACAAATTCCCAAAGAATCTGGTAATGGGTTATTCAAATTAATTTCAACACAAATTCTAGCATAAGAAATAACCCTTTTATCGAGGGATTGATGTGCGATCGCAGCCCGCTTCCCCAACAAAGCAGCAATTTGTTGAAGGATGTCTTCACGCCAAAATTCCAAGGGAAGACGAGGCAAGCGAACCCAAACTGGCACTGTTGAAGGGAGATCCTCAGTAGAATTAAAACCTGAATGCCAAGGTTTGACAAATAACTCCACATGGTTGTAGAAATAAGGGCCTCCTTCAAAAACATGATCACGATCAGACATGCAAGAGAATACAACAAAAAAATAACTATTCCCTGCCAACATAATCTCCATATTGCCTTCCACCTGCCAAGAGCGGCGGATCCATGCCTCAAGAGCGGATAGGGAAATCCGGATTCCAAGAAATATGCATATCAAAGCATGCTTGGTCCAATAATCAATGTCCTCCATTACAACCGTTGGAGGAATAACCAGAACAGGGTGATCATGGCTACGCGAAAAACAACCACTAACTTTTTTCAGCTTGGAGCTCTCCCCTGAATAAAACGATTCAGATCGCATTGCATGCATAGTTGGAGAAGAACCATCTGTTCTCACCAACGGAGAAGAAATCCCAGGCCCTGCCATGCAAACAATAAAACCCCAATCCAAAATTGCCTGCAGAAGATTTCCAAAAACACCGACGCAAATTATGTCCAGTAGCTAGCAATCCAAACAGAACAGAAAAATAGTAAAGATCAAACACCAAGAACAGGCTAGGGGAAAAACCCTAGCCCAACCGACAGCCAACGCTTCTCCACAAAATAATGAAGTAAAAAATTGATAATATTAAATATAATGTTATTACTAATTGATTAATATTTGATATATATTTTAGATAAAACTTTAATATAAAAAATCTAAATTTCACATAAATGCAATGATACTATTATAACTACTTAATTGTATTTTAGTATATTGATATATTGATACATTAATATACATTTTTTACTATAGATAACTAAACATTTATAAAATAAATAGTATTAAGATGTAGAGATTTTGGCCCTAGATAATCATAAAATAATTGTACTAGATTTTAGTCTAATAACTATTTATATTATATTTTTACCTTTTCATTTATTATTATACCCTTTTTCAAAAATACTATATTTTAATATATACATTAGTTAATTGTCACCTTTCACAAATTAAAGTATTTAAAATTTAATGTAATCAAATACTAGAATGACTGGTGATAAAATTAATATTTGCAAACCCAAAACTATTTATTTCCATACAATGTTATTTTTAAAAAGTGAATGCTAAAATTTTGGATAGTGCTTCTAGAAAAATCGGTCTTATAAGACCCCAAATATAAGAGCCAATCAAGTTCAAGTAAAATATTTCAAAGAAATTTAGATGTTTAAAAACTCATAAATAATCCAAAAATCAAAACTTAAAATTAGAAGGAAAAATAATTAGATCTAATTGGTTGAGATGCAAAAAATTAATCACTAGATATGTTGAACTGATTACAATAGTATGAGCCTACGACAAATACAATAATAAGTAAGGATACCTAGTTTTTAGTTTTCTTTACTAGTTTTCTAGGGTTCAAACATTTGCATAAGAATGATTTTTTGTTTGTTTGATCATATGGCCACTTTCACTAGTAGAGAAGTAGTAGAGAATTTATTGGATAAAATATTTTGCGCTTTGTAAGTAAAATAATTGTTCACCTTGACTTAAAACAAATTGATAATATTTCTTCTATTCGACAAACTAGTAGAATGATTTTGTATAAAAACAAGGATGTCGATATCACTAGATTTTGGATGATGCCTATACTACTTTGATACTTCTATATGTGTGCAAGAGGCTCTTTAATTGCATTAGATTCTAGATTCCAATTTTTTAGATAACTTACATTTTTATGTTGAGATATGATAGTTATACAAAGGGAAGAAAATGGGTCTACTTCTAGGAAATCCAATTAGGCAAAATGAGTGTAGATAAACATAGACAAGGATGTGTACTGGCTTTTAGTTATTGAACACACTACTCATAGATTTATCATCACACAAGGAACAATTGGCACAAATATATATGTAAAATGAAAGGTTGAATTGTAACATATGCAATTTTCACCATTACATTTTACCTCCTCTTTGTCTTGCACCATTACATGTGAAAGCTATTATGAAAATGATGTCAATGTAAGATGAAAGAACTAGCATGAATTTTTTTTATTTAGACACATAATATGTATATGGGTAGATGTTATATAAAGGCTTTGGTTTGAAAATGTTAAGTGTAGAAGAAAACTATTAATAAGTTGTACATGATGCATTTTTTAATAAATGAACATCAATACATTAAAATAACTATAGATTTTTTTAAAAGTGAAATCTGATATTTCATTACGGTAGCTAATAAGGCTTGCTAAGGTGAGATTGGCAAAACCAAAACTTGGCTCAATCAACTTATGATACCATTAATGGACCTAGCGAAGTGGTATGAAGAGGTAGTTATAGGATATTTCACATGTTTTTTGATAGGTAATTACTTGTAGTGGAATGGTATGACTTGGAACTAAATTATCATTGGATAGCACTTGTCACTATGTTCATCAAAGAAATAATACTAACTTGACATGCTCCTCCTAATGTTGTTGCAAGTAAATTGAAGGAAAGGAGGATATATAAATGGGTATGATTGAATGTAAACTTGATGCTTAGGAATCTATAATGACATATATGTGATATGCATGTAATATGCAATAAGAAATGATCATGATAACTTGTAGAATGTTAGGAAGTTATAACCATTATTATTCCCATTAATGTTTTAAATCAGATGTTGGACCATAAATGCAATAGTGTTGTAAGCACAAACAAGTGTAATAAAGTGTTAGGAAAGAGCATACTAGTCCTGTAATGTGTGATTATAAGATTCAAGTGTTGTCAGTATTCATTCTATAGTTATTATGAGGAAAGTTCATGTTGGTAAAACATGTAATCAAGAAAGAAAATCATAAGCATGAGAATCACACAAATAATCAAGTAAATTTATGTTACATATAATGGAAATGCAGTGAATGATTACTCTAGGGCATGGACCATAGTTAATAGACATAAGATTTTTAACTATCATGTCGTAAATTTTGATCTCGGTCTATCTATTTCACAATATTCATACCTTATCTTAAGGTACACAATTTCATGTATTCACCCACACTTATTCCATTTTTTATTACCCATTCAGAATCATAGCCATGCAACTTGGATGACATAGGATGCTTGCGTGCAAAAAAGGCATTTGCATGAGATGCACTCATCTGTGAATTTGCAAAAGTGCAAACAATTATATGTGCATTAAAAATTGCCAACTTGTGGTTGTAACACACAAATCAATCGTCCATCAACACTAAATTTTGAATTCATCAATTATAGTAAAATTGATATTAATAGCTGATTGATTTTTTATGGTTACTAAGTAAGATTATTTCTATAGATGAATTGCATAAGTATTATAATTGAAATTAGGAAATGTTATGCTCAACATTAAAGTGGCTAAATTGATATATGAAGTTTTAAAAAATAGATATTTCTAGAGAAAGTTCAACCATAGAAACCACAACCTAAAAAGTAGTGCAATGAATAAAATCATATAATCATATATTAGTTGTTGGGGTTGATTATAATACAAAACTAAATGCTTGGAATTTAAATAATAAATAATGGTGCCTAGTTTCTAGTTTATTTTTACTAATGCTTTAGGGTTCAAACAATTGTATATACGAATGAAATCTTCTTTGTTCTATGATAAGGCCACTTTTATTACTAGAGAATTTATTGGATCGAACCGTTTGTGTTCTTTAAGTAAAAAATATTGTTTGCCTTGACTTAAAACAAATTGATAATATTTCTTCTATTTGGTAAACATATAGAATAGTGGTCTTAATGATTGTTTACAAAGATAAAAGAAAACAAGAAGTCATCAATATCACCATATTGTTGATGTGATTTATGATACTATAATAATTCTATATGTGTGCAAGAGAGATTCCTTCATTGCATTAGATTCTATATTTTAGTTTTTCACATTAAAGAGAGTTTTAAGTTTAGATGCAGTAGTTATATAAAGGAAAGAAAATGGGTCTAGATCTTGTATTTGAATTTTCGTACAAATGAAAATAATTGAGGATCAAATCCAATTATACAAAAGAAGTGCATATAGACTTAGATAAGGTTTATATACTAGCTTTTGGTTATAGAACACACCACTCATAGATTTATAATTGCATAAGGAACAATTGACACAAAAGGGATCTTAAAATGAAATGTTGAATTGTAACATCTCCAATTTTCACCATTACATTTTGCCTCTACTTTGTCTTGCATGCAAAATTTATTATAAAAATGTTGTCAAAGTAAGATTTAAAAAAAAAAACATGAAATTAATTTTATTTAGATGCATAATATGTATATTGGTAGATGTTATCTAAAGCCCTTCTTTTCAAAGCATAAAGTGTATAAGAAAATTGTTAAATAAGTTGTATGAAATATATTCTATAGTAAACAAAAGTTCAATACATCTAAATATCTATAATTTATGTCAAAATGAAATAGGGCATTCCTTTAGGGTAGATAATACAACATGTTAAGGTGAAATTGGAAAAATAAAAATTTGACTCAATAGAAGTACAATATCATTATGGGGAGCAAAGTGATATGAAGAGGTAGCTATATGATATTTCACATATTTGTTGATAGGTTATTACTTGTATTGAAATGGTTTGACATGCCCAAGTATTGTTGGGAGCTTGTTCCTATCCCAAATGTACTACTGATGATTTCCTAGGGTTTCACTATAATAGTACATTTGTTTTAGGGTTTGCTCCCAACTATCCTTGGAAAAAATTGTGTACTCGACACTTGTGCATAAACCTTCTTTGATCAACTCCTATATGCACAGGTGAAGGGTGTATATGTTGAGGATATTCAAAAACTTGTTGGGGGTTCCTTGGATGTCAGATTCCTTGGTAGTTTGATCGGAAGTCTTCTAATCTTTTAGCTATTTTTATTCCCTCGCTTGTTGATCACATTTTGATCTCGCCTATAGGGGTCCAAATTGCAATGTCCACTAGGGGACCTATAACATTAAAAACCTATAGAAATCTCTAACTTACATGCATACCTATGTTGGATGTTGTGTTTTTTCTAGCTCTACCTTCTATCCATGCACATAGATTGAGGTTTCAATTATCCCTGACTTGCTTCCTCAAAAGTACCATGTGTGTGTTTGTTGCAGTGGAAAAAAAAATCACTTCAGAAAGACCATCATTGATTTTACATTATGAACAAAGCCTTCTACCATGTTATAGTAAGGTTTTGATTCCCTTGATATTTTGTAACTAGGAGAAGATATCTTCAATATTGAGCTAGGGCTTCCTAAATTTCTCAAAAGCATTTTGTTGAGGTAGTTAACAATTGAAATATCATAACCATGAGTCATTAGTATACTATATGAAAATAAATGATTTGTAATAGGTATTTTGAAGAGGGGAGTATAGAGACCATCTCTATGATAAAAAAACATGCTATCAAAAAATGTATTTGATGAAAAGGCTTTAGAATCAATAAAGAGAATACAATTGGTAGGTGTAAAGTTAGCCTACTTTATGTGCCAAAATGGGAGATTTGAAATAGGGTATTGACATCCATCAAAGCATTACAGGCATTAGCATTTTGTCATGTGTTGTCACACTCTCATCTTACCCTTCTTTCACTTTGAAATGTTCACAAGGTAATGATAGAGAAACACAAAGACACCATTGTTGTCTTTGTCATAGAGTTATTGTCAATCACGCAATGATTATTGTAATTTCCAAATGGAGATTAATCTTGTTGTTCTAACACACCTTAATAATTATTAAAGCTCGCTTGGACCTTATTTCAACCAAATAAATTCAATTCAAAATTAGTTTTATCAAATAATAACCAAAACATTGAAATCATAGTCACACTTCCTACTTTTTCTCCAATTTCTCATGCCAGGACATCAGATACATTCTTTAATACACAACCATTCAACATGATACCAAAATAATTTGAATGTGTAATGAACCTACTACCAAAGACCAAAAATGTAGAATTTTTTGATGGTTGAATTCAATGTTACCGATCAATTTGAATGGAAACCCTTAACTGTGAGGGTTTGGTAGTGCTTTTAACAAATTTGATTTGATCTCCTCCCACAAGACACAAAATAGTATGATATTATTTCTTTTGAATGATAATATACTATTTTACATTATTCAATCTTAATTTGTAATGCAATACATCAATCAAACAAACTTATAGTTGACTATCACCATCAAATTACATAAAAAAAATATCATAAATGATGTTATCATCATTAAAATTTGTACTCTAACTTCAATCCATCTAATTCTCATTTAGGAACTTCAAGGTATGTCATCTTACTCCTAAAATATTTGATGACTTTGATTTGAGTATGTTTAATGGATAAACAAATAAGGAGCATCATAAATATACATGGTTTTAAACTGCAACATTCCAATGGATGCATGTTGATTTGTGTTGTACATGTGTGTCAAATAGTTTTTTTTAAAAGTATAAATATCGCTAACTTGTAATATTTACAAATACAAGGAATCTATTGCAAGATCAATTATGGTCTTTTATACCAAATTTTAGATTCAAAATCATGTAGTTTTCTTTCTTTTATTCTTGTTTAGTTATGTAATATATGATGAACAATATTTAAAGTTATGGTAGTTTGATTAGATTTCAAAGTATTACTGTTTTCACTTATAAAGCTCTTAGACTATTCATGCATCATCTCACTTCTTCACCTTACATAAAATTTCTACTAGAAATAATATGTTGTTAAATCCCAATATATAGATTGGTCACCATTCCTGTTGAAGAAAATATAAATAGTATAAAATCTAAATCATAATCATTCGAAAATGAATATTCCACATACTCAACAAGGTCACATATTGAATTGACAAAGAGTGTCACAAATTGGAGTTTCTTCTATTTGACCCCATGTATGCAGTCTTACTTTTATGTTATGATTATGTGTGAGAGTTTCTTTGTAGTTCCTTTCCACTAAATCATCCTATTTTTTTCTTATCTAATTCCTAAAGGTATAATTTGCCTAAAATTTGGTCTCTTTATTCAAAGAGGTTCAGATCATAGGTCCTTAATGCGATCTTAAAGGTTTAGAGCATAGGTCCTTAAGGGAGGTCCTACTAGTGTTGCTCTATTTTTTTCCCCATCTTTTTGTTGAATTATGCAACACATTCATTTTGCATGCCCAAAGTCCAAGTGATCCCAAGTTGACCTTCAAGAAAGGAAGATGCGTCACTAGTGCAAAAATAACAATATATTACTAAATAAACTACTAAAAATTGTTGATATATGACCAATTTTGATCACGTGACCAATGATAGTTTATTGCCGATCATTAATATCACAACCAAATTTATGACTGAACTAATTTATCCATAAATTTGGTGATTGATTTGATCATTGATTCGGTTGTTGATTGTTATTAAATAGTAGTTGATTTGGTGGTTTATTTAATAATTGATTTGATATTTTATTTGGTAGTTGATTGTTATTAAATACTAGTCTATTTGGTAGAATATTTGATAGTATATTTGGAAATTGATTTGGTAGTTGATTTGATAGAATATTTGGTAGTTGATTCGATATTATATTTGACAGTTGATTTGGTATTACATTTGATAGTATATTTGCTAGTATATTTGGTAATTGATCTAGCAGTATATTTGATAGTGAAATTTGTAGTTGATTTGGTAGTTGACTAGTCATTTATTTGATAGTTAATTTGGTAATTTATTTGTTCAATTCCATTAATTAGTACTAAATATGGTTATGAAATGAATAATTTATTTAATACAATAAATTTTAAAATACCAAAGAAATATGATATTAGAGTTGAACTAAAACATTAAAACAAATGAAAATATTACACATGAACAACACTAAAATTAAAATCTATTGATTCAGTATCTTGATAAATAAAAATATTGCACTTGAACAACACTAAAACTAAAAGATTGATTCAATATCATGATAAAAAGGGGTAACTTGGGATAAATTTTTTAATGCAAATATAAATAAGTAATAATATGTCAAAATTGTCTATAGAGTTTATGCATAAATATGATGAAAAATGTCAAAATTGTCTAAGAGCTTCCAACTCTTTCAAATACAGCTCGATAATTAAAATATTTAAACAACATATTCAAAATATGCAATATAAAGAAATGCACCAAATTTATTAACAAATAACACATTGATCAGCTATGTCGTTTTCTCCAAATACTTTAATGGCCACGGTGTGAAGGTTCCCTCTTTCTCTTTGAGACAAACAATTCCATCTATTTTATCTTCATAAGCAAGTGGTACATTACTTGTGACACTTATGATGTTTACATTGGCATCTCTGGTTCTACTCATGTTTTCTCCATGTAAAATAGACAAGGAGTGAATAATCCCAATACTAGAAACACGACCATCATATGGATCTAAAATTTTAACTTTATCCCCTTCTTTGAGTTTATCAAAACATTTTTGCAAAAAGAAAAGGAAATAACATATTAGACTACATAGGTGATGAAAGCCCAAAAATATAAAATGCAATATTAATGTAGTACTTATGATAAATATTCACTTTTCATTGCTAAAGGTCAAATATTTTTATAAAAAATTAAAGACATTCACAAAATGTTAAATAAATTGATAATATTATTAATTTATTTTTACCTTTCTCATATTGAAACTTCCAAAGATTAATTAAAGAGTTGGACAAATACCAAGACAACCTTGGTTCTATCTTCTTTGTGATTAATAGTAAGTTAGCCATGAAAGATAATAACTTACAAGGAATCACAAAATACTTGATTATGGCTACCAATTTCACTGAATGCATGTTTTATCAAAAAACATATTTTTATCGATTTTCTATTCTTATCTTTGTATTGTTCATATTCTATATATTTCTTTTGTCTGTAACTACCAACAAGGAGATAGATGTATTGTTCATATTCAATATGTTTTTCTGATTGGGGTAAAAGACAATTTAGCTTCAAAGTAGCGAGAGACTTCAGATTCACAAATGATTAATGGACACTTACTAGGAAGTTCTAGTTTAACTATTTTGGCATAAAAGTTCAAATATTAACTTGTTTATAATGTTGTGGCTAACAATGTGTAAATAATAAAATATAGATGTTCTTTTTTAAAATTTAGAAACCATATGCGTTCATATGTAACTATGTCAAGTTGAAAATATGGTTGTCCCTATACTACCCAATGTTAATACCTTATACATTTTCCTCTTAACCATCATGAAGGGCTGAGACATTTCTCCATTTTAGGAATTTATTTTCAAGGAATTTTCCTAATCTCTAAGCTTCAAAGGACTTAATACACCTTGAAAGGGCATGTCTATAATTATGGCATTGAAAGTAACTATTTATAGTCCTTAGTGGGGCTACTAACAACACTAGTAAAACCAACACTTGGGATCCTTGATACTTGGCCTTACAAAAGTCCACAAAGCAATAGTAGACTTTCTCCAAGCGATGACGAGCCTCCTCGATGATGGCCCACAACGTCAAAATAGGGTCCATTGTCTGGTAATCACCCCAAAAATTGGCCTAACTCTTAGCTCTAGACGCTTTCTTGTCAAGCTCGCTCGAAAGAATAATGTTCAAAGTTGTAGCATTAAACTTAGCAAAGGTGTGTCCAATCATGATATTTCTATAGTTCATTGAATCCAAAGGCGAGTCGATCTTGAAAATCAGATAGATGATGTGTCTTGACCATGAATCAGGGAAGCTAGTGCAAACCATACTATTGAAGAGCATAGGAAGAATGGAAACTAGTAACATGATGTTGAGCATGAGGAGCTCAACCTGAAAACCCTCCTCATTCGCAACTCTATTGGAGCTCATGAATCTTATGGCCTCATGAATGATCGACGAGGTGAAGAGGTGGTAGCTAGGAGGCGGGGGAAAGAGGGGAGAAGGTTGATCGGTGATATCATAGTGTGGAGGCATGGGAACTAAGGTCCAGCGAAGGTCAAGGGTGGAGGGTGAGGAGGAGTGGCGAGGGAGCAAAGTACGCCAGAAGAGCTTCGGGTTGCGGGATAAAGTGTCACAAAGGGAACAACACTGAGAAAAAATGAACAAACACTTCTTATAGTCAAGGAAAGGACTATAAGAGCAGTGAATACTTGATGAAGGGTGTTCCCCTTAATACCATAAACTCATAACAAAAACAAAGAAACAATAGCAAATGTGAGAACACAATATGGACTTCTTATTTGTGCTGCAAATGTGGAGTTGTAGAATTCACAAGTGCAATATGCTAACTCACATGGGCACCTTCATTACAGTAATCTGCAAGACAATCTGCAAACTACCACCCAGAGTTGTTCTAGACAATGTTCAGGCCTTTCTTAAATAGACAATTTTATGCCACTTGGGAAGTTTCTAGACATTGAAACTTAATACCTAGGGCCAACAGACCCTAACAATACATATAGAGTCGGCCAAATACATCTTTGACAATTATTTTAGATATTTCAGGTAGCCCAACTTTGAAAGACCATAATGCATGAACCATTTTTCTAATTGGCTATTATAACCACTTTTCAGAAATGCTACCTCTGATCTACAAGCTTAGAACTGCGCAAGCACCCTTTCGTCGAGTTTTTGGACTTTATCCGGGCACTCTAAGGTCTCCAACGATGAGCTTGAAGATTTTTTTGCAAATTGTTCTACCAAAAATCTGCAATAACTTCACTGATACTTAAGTTGGAGCAATGAGAATTTTATGGTAGGCTTATACCTCTAAAATGAACCTTCATGTAGAAGATGAGAACATTCTGAGCTTGTATGACAAACTTACTATAAATAGTAAATTCCCATAAATAGTAACCACCCTGTCTACTAGTCCTTATTAAAATAGAAAATATTGAAAAGAAAATAATTTTGGGTGATGCAAGATTGCTCTTACACCCAGAATGCTCTTGCATCACCCTAGGTAATTTGAGAAAGTGACCCTATCACGTCTCAGGTGTTCAAAGAAAAACCAAGATGGTTGACCTCCTCCCTTGCTAGCCATGATGAATCCTCTATTAGTCTCCCTTTCCATTTGACCAGGTTTTCCTCATAAGTTTCGTTCCTTGTGCTTTTGCCAACACGACCGTCCAATATCTCCTCAATCTCATATGTAGCCGAACTAGTTGCTGGAATACTCCACTACGCTTCTCCAACTTCATTTCCATCACCTCCATAATACTCTGTCAAATCTAAAATATTAAATACTGGTGAAATATTCAATTCAACAAGAAACTCCACTTCATAAGCATTTCCAAAATCATGCCTTTTTACTATCTTGCATAGTCCAAACTTCTTCATCTTCAACTTATTATATGTACCCATTGGAAAACGTTCCTTTCTCAAATGAACCATGACTTCATCTCCAATCTAAAATTCCTTATATGTCCTTTTCACATCTGTCTTAATCTTATATTGTGTATTCATCTTGATGATGTGCTTCCTCACCTCCTCATGGATGTTCTTCAAGTGTTCAACAAATTCTTTTGCTTCAACACTACTTATCTCTCCTTTATCCAAATGCCTCAATTTAGAAGCTTTTTTGGGACTCCTCCCACATACAATCTGGAATAGTGATTTACCAGTACTCCTATTGACAGAATTATTATATGCAAATTCCAGCTATGGTAAAATCATATCCCATCCTTTTGGTTTATCTCCTTCCAAACATCTTAGCAACTTTCCCAAACTCCTATTCACCACTTCTGTTTGTCCATCAGTTTGTGGATGATGCGATTAACTGAACTTCAAATCTGTCTTCAATTTCTTCTATAATGTACACTAGAAATACCCAACAAATTTGGTATCTCAATCTGAAACTATACTCTTTGGCAAACTATGTAGTCTTACCACTTCTCTGAAAAACAACTCCGCCACATGAACAACATCACTAGTCTTCTTGCAAGGAATAAGATGTGCCCTCTTTAAAAACTTGTCAACCATCACAAAAATAGAATCATGCCCATGTTGTGTCCTCAGCAATCCAAGAACAAAATCTATGCTAAAATGCTCCCATGGCTTCTCTGATACAGGTAATGGTTGATAAAATCCTATATTTTGCTTCACTCCTTTTGCCATCTAACATACTCTACAACTTTTTACAAACTTCTTCACATCTTGCTACAACTGTGGCCAATAATAATTCTTAGCAACCAAAGCTATGGTTTTATCTCTGCCAGAATTTCCAACCAACCCTTCACTATGCTTTTGCTTGATGAGATTCTCTCCCATTGAACTTCTGGAAATGCACAATTGGTTTACTTTAAACAACATACTATCCTAGATCATGAAATCCAACCACTTTCTCTTGTCAAGTGTAACAAGTTTCGTACAAGCCTTCCATGCTTCACCAAACTCAAGATCATCTGGATACAAAGTGTTGAGTTCCTTGAACCCAACCACCTCTATCTGCATTTTTGTCAGCAAAAGTTGTCTTCTACTAAGAGCATTTGCAACTTTGTTAGACTTCCCACTCTTGTGTTTCAAAATAAATGTATAACTCTGCAAAAACTCAATCCACTTCAAATGCCTTTGGTTCAATTTTCCTTGACTATTCAAATATTTCAAAGTTTGATGATCAATATACAAAATAAACTCCTTAGGAAGAAGATAGTGTCTCCACTTCTTTAATGCTTGAACTATAGCATAAAATTTCTAATCATAAACATAATATTTTCTTTTTGCATCATTCAACTTCTCATTAAAATAAGCAATAGGTCTACCTTCTTGGCTCATAATAGCTCCTATTGTAGTACCACTAGCATCATAGTCTACTTGAAACATCTTGTTAAAATAAGAAACTACTAAAATAGGTTGCTTAAACTTTCTATTTCAATAGATTAAAACTCTTATTTGCTCCTACAGTCCACTTAAATTCTTTCCTATCCCCACTCATTGTTTCTGTTAAGGGTCCACAAATACTGCTAAAATCTCTTATGAACTTTCAGTAAAAACTAGCTAGTCTATGAAAAGATCTTACCTCTATCACACTCCTTGGAGTAGGCCATTCAAGAATAACCTTCACTTTCTCTATCTTCGCGAGTCCTTACAGCTTCGTGACCATACTTTACAACTTTCATTTCCCAGGAGTTAGACCCAGACATAGCTTATTACGACCTTCTTCTCGCCCTTAACTCCAGCTCGGGTTGTGAAGCGACCATACAATTTCCCTAGCATAGGCTGTTCTAGATCGGTGAGACCGCGCAGGGGACCTTTTTGCTAGCGACACTCTTCTCATAGCACTCAACTTCATCACAGGGCTTCTGGTAGCTGCACAGATCAGTCACCGTTGGACTTTTTCCCTGTGAAGATGAATACTTGATCTTTTCTGTGATGTTTCCTGCTTTCTTCTTCTTTTGTTGTGCTTGTTCTTTTTTGGACACCGTTTGGTGCTCCGTTTGTCTACTTTTTCCTTGTTGTAAGCTTCCAGTCCCATAGACCCACATTGTGGTCTTTTGTTGGACATTAATAAATTTATCTTATCTTATGTTATCTTATCTAGATCCATTTTAAGACCTTTTGTTGAGTCTAAAAATCCTTGGTACAACAACTCCTTTACAAAACTACACTTCTTCAGGTTTATCAACAACTTTTCTTCCCTCAATGTATCAAACACCTTGCAAATATGGATCAAGTGCTCCTCCAATGTCTTACCAAAAATCAAAATATCTAGGTAAACAATGACAAACTTACCTAGAAAGATCTTCAACACCTCATTCATGAGCCTCATGAAAGTGCTCGGTGCATTGGTTAGCCCAAAAGACATGACTAACCACTTGTAAAATCCTTCTTTGGTCTTATAAGCACTCTTCCACTCATCACCTTCTCTGATATGAATTTGGTGGTACCCACTCTTTAGATCTATCTTTGTTAAATAGTCAGCTCCACTCAAACTGTCCATAATATCATCCATCCTTGGCAATAGAAATTTGCACTTGATTGTGATCTTGTTGATAGTGCGAGAATCAATGCACATCCTCCATTCTCCATTCTTCTTTGGTGCTAATATAACTGGTACAACACATGGACTCAAACTCTATCGAATTAACCCCTTCTACAACAATTCATAAACTTGTCTGTTCAACTCTTCACTTTTTGCTGGTGTTATTTTGTGTACTGCCTTGTTTCGCAAACTGGCTCCTGGAACGAAATCCATCTAGTGATTGATCTTCCTCATTGGGGCAATCCATCAGGTACATTATCTAATACAATATTAAAAAACTCTTCCAACATATTTGCAACTTCGGTAGGCACCTCCTCTACTTCTTTACTATCTTTTGGAATTATAGCAAAACACATATGCTCATGCTTCATACCTTTGAGAAACTCTTTTCCATCAACAAAATGTATTTTGGCAGCACTACATACCTTTTCTTCTTTATCCTTCAACGACTTCAACTTATGCTTCATTCCATCCTTGGTCAAAGTGTAGGTATTTACTCACCCATCGTGTACAACATGCTTGTCAAACTACCACAACCTACCCAACAACATATGACATATTTCCATAGGTATGATATCACAAAGTACCTCATCCTGGTAGCTTCCAATCTTGAACTTCACTAAGCACTACTCATTGATCATGACCTTGTGGTCATCTTGAACCCAAGCAATACGATATGGACGTAAGTGTTTCTATCTCTTTAGCTTCAATTTGGTGACCATCATTTCTGACACCAGATTGTTAGTACTTCCACCATCAATGATCACATCACAACACTTATCTTCACATCTGCACCTTATGCAAAACAAACTCCTTCTTTGATCAGGTTCATTCTCACCACTCAACATGACTCTTCTATTAATTAGGACTTCTCCTCTTTTAACATCTTCAAAATGAGAGGATCTGGTATCTTCATCAACATGTGCAACTTGGCTTGACCTTCTATTCTTTGATTTGTCCTTCCTTGGCATTGGGTACATTCAAATGCTCTACACCCTTCTTCTCTATAGTGAAAACATTTCCCATGGAAACCTCCTCTTCCAGATCCTTGTACTCTACCTTTTCCTCTTTGATCTCTATTGTTTCGATCATGGAAATGATTGGAATTCTTTCCCCTCTGGTTCTAATTGCTAATCCTAGCCACATCCTTATTCTTTTGATAATTATTACGGCCACCATAAGATTGTCTGCTAGATCTTCCATTGCGACCTCTTCCACTATTCTTGTTGTCAAACTTCTTGCTCAATTTTTTTCTCAACTCTTAGGGAAAATTGGTATGCCTCCTCAATATTGTTCATTTCAAACCAGACTCAACTCTTCTTGAATACTTGGCCTTAACCCATTAAGATAATGGGCCACTTTCTCCTTATCGAACTCGGTAGAACTCTTTGGTATACCCTTAAACAGATTTTGTCACTTGCTTTAACCCTTGCATCTTCTTCAATAGATCAAGCTCATAATCCACGAGAATGAATTGTCACTTTAGTTTAGCTATTACCAGCTTCCATTTGGTGATTTTTTCCTTTCCCTTTCTATTTCACTCCAACTAAACCTCTTGCCACTAGATCTTCACATGTGCCTTCACAAACTTGAGCTTATCAGGATCCTCAATATCTTCATACTTAAAGTACTCCTCCAATTCATTGATCCAATCGATCAACTCCCCTAGGTTAAGATTTTTCAAAAATGTGGGAATTTCAAACTTAGGTCTTTTTCCAATCTTGGAGATGGCCCTAAAAAGCCTTTCTTTCTCTGGGTTTAGAATTGCCTTTACTTTGACATTTTCTTCTACTTTGTCCTTATTCATGCTTTCATCTCTTACAGGAAGATTTATTCCTCTACACATTTGTTCTTCCAATGCTTGCATTTTTTTTGGAGGGCTCAAAAACCCTTTAGTGTAACACCTACAACTCTTCTGCCACGCTCTCTTCATGGAGGCATTTTCATGCTTTTTTTGAAACCCTAGTGCAAACTGCCTCACAATCAGCAATTTGTCTACACGCTCAGCCCAAACCACAGTCTTGGTGCGAACTACCTCACAATCGATGATTTGTCCACACACTCAAGAACTCTAGCTCTAATACCACTTGATGAAGGGTGCCCCCCTTAATACCATAAACTCATAACAAAAACAAAGAAATAACAACAAATGTGAGAATAAAATTTGGACCTCTTATTTGCATCGCAAATGTAGAATTATAGAATTCACAAGTATAATATGGTAACCCACATGGGTGCCTTCATTACAGTAATCTGCAAGACAAGCTGCGAACTACCACCCAGAGTTGTTCCAGATAATGTTCATGCCTTTCTTAAATAGGAAATTTTATGCCACCTGAAAAGGTTTTAGACATTGAAACTTAATACCTATGGCCGATAGACCCTAACAATACATATAGAGTCTTCCAAATACATCTTTCACAATTATTTTAGATATTTCAGATAACCCAATTTTGAAAGACCATAACTCATGAACCGTTGCTTTGATTAGCTATTATAAGCAGTTTTCAGAAATGCCAGCACTTGATCTACAGGCTTGGAACTGCACAAGTGCCCTTCTGTTGAGTTTTTGGACCTCATCCGAGCACTCTAAGGCCTCCAATGGTGAGCCTGAAGATTTTTTTTCAAAATTTTCTACTGAAAATCTTCAATAACTTCTCAAATACTTAAGTTGGAGCAATGAGATTTCTATGGTAGGCTTATAACTCTAAAATGAATGTTCATGTAAAAAATGAGAACATTTCGAACTCGTATGACATACTTAATATAAATAGCAAGTTCCCATAAATATTAACCACAGCATCTACTAGTCCTCATTAAAATAAAATAGATTGAAAACAAAATATTTTTGGGTGATGCAAGATTTCTCTTACACCTAGGATGCTCCTGCATCAATACTAATGAAATCCTCAAAATGCGACAAGAACGCAAAGCGCTGGCGATGATGGAAGGATGTACAATCATCATCAAACCAACAGTTCATGGGGCAAGTCCTACGATGGAAAGTATGATGACGAGGGTAGTGCGAGATGGAGCGGAGAGTAGACTCCCAAATCATAGTGGCCAAGATGAAAAACATGTAAGAGACCTCACAAGACAAGAGGGAACCAACCTAGGGAAGGACTCATTGGAGATGGAAGAGGAAAAGGTCACCATCACTCTCAAGGAAGAGGAAGTAGACAGGGGTGTGGACAGGCATCTACTAGGCATAGGAGGGGGGTAGACCAGGAGAGGACGCGAATAGTGATGGGAGAAGCGAAACACAAGACTGAAAAGAGAATGGTCTGCAAGGGGAAGGTGGGTGATGGTGAAGTGGCGAATGGAGGGAATGAAGGGGGCACAAGCGAGGGCATAATCCACAACACTGACACCACCACCATGGGGCTTGCAAGTGAACAACTCAGAATCGTGAAAGCAAGGGAGGCCATTCAGAATCACCAAGTTGGAGGACTTGTAGAGCTGGAGGAGGTGACGACTGTAAATAAAGAGTGGCCCCTGACAATCCTCTAAGGTGCGTTGAAGACCCAAGCAAGTGTGATCCATCTCAGAAGTACAAGTCCAATCAGAGCAGCAGTCGTGCATAGAAGTCTACAAATCTCTAGTCTAGGCATTAAAATCCCCTAGTAAAATGATGTCTGCCATAGTTGCAAACTTGGAGATGCACTTGTACAAGTGAAGGAATGGGCCCCTGTCCTCCGCATTGTGAATGACATACGGGGAAAAAGCAGGGAGGAAGTAGAAAACATTGATAAATATGTCCCTCTAACACCGACTAGTAGGACTAATATAGATCCATATGAATCTGGCATGAACATCGGCATGGACCAATGAGGTAGCACTGAAGAGATCATCTCTAACCAAACAACCCACACCATTTGAGCCCCAAACACCACCAAAGGCCACACCTCCTCCCTACAAGTAGATAGCTACTAATACCCAGCAAAATCAGAAAAATGATGAATGAGACTCTCATGCATCTCGGTGATGACCAAGATATTTGTAGAACCAACAACATCATGGAGTTGACCTAGGAGCCTTGTCATTCCAACAGTTGACAAGAAGAGAGTCGGAGTAGGGTCCACCCTTCACCAACTACTGGCGAGAACGTCATGCAGTCTTGGGGGCCTGTCTCGAGATGCAACCACTAGGAGGAGAATCACAAATAACTGCCTTGAGGTTACGGATAACTGCCCACTTACCATTATGCCTAGCCTCATCCACGAAGCTCCTGGATTGTTTAAGCTTGGTCATCATTTTATGAGGTTTTCATCCAAGTAGATCTTGGTGGAAAGACGTAATAACTTCCTCTTAGCCCTAAGACACAGCCTAGCAGAGAGGGAGAGAAACTGAATAAATATTGTTGTTAGAGCATAACCAACACATGTCAAGTGTGATGTCCGAGATACCAAGTTGGTCTAAGAGAAAGGAGTACCAGCTGTGGATGGGTTTGAATTGGGGGTTGGACCATGGACCCGTAGGTTCAATTCACGAGTTTGCCTCACATGTTCATCATCCATCTTCCCTTGAACCAACAACTCAACATCAGCAAGGGGTGCAATGGCTGTAGAGTTGCACAAGCATGCCCAAGTATGCAACTTGTCTTCAGTTTCAGTCAATAGAGAGAAATGCCTCTCTACAATCTCCTACTATTTTTATTTGATTGTATCCAATTCATTGAGCTGCCTGATAACAACGTCTAGATCTGATTTGAGGTTTGCAGAGTTAGCAACTAGGGACTACACAATATCCTAGAGAGTATGATTCTCAACTTCGACCAAGCACAACCGATGAAAGAGTTTAAGAGAGAGTGTAGATGATGAAAGGGCTACATCTTTCATGGCTGCATTATTGGACTCCATGATAGACAAACGGTCAGCAAGTTGTTGGAGCTGTTGGAGTGTGACTACATGTAGTGGGGTGTCCATGATGCTAGGGACCACCGAACACAAGTTCTATGTCCAAGAGAGATGAACCCACAACTAGAAGCTGACACAAAGAATATTGTGGTTTACAGAGGCATTTCGACAAACACTTGCTTCGCAACCTGTGTATGCAAAGAAAGTGTTAGAAACTAGAGCTGATTCAATATAAATATGGCATTGAACCTTCCTGTGCCATGAGCCTGCTATCTCTATGAGCCATAGCCGTGAGCCATTAGCAACCAATCTTTTCAGTATCATGCCCTCTCTGTCATGTACCCTAAATAGGTTGCCCTGTGTTGTGCCATGTGCAGAAAGAGACTGTAGTTTAAACCATCTTGTGTCATGCCATGTGCAGAAGGAGACTAGTATGTGTGTGTAGAGATTATGAACCACTCTTCCAAAGATCCTTCTAGCCGCGCCTCAGATGGAGCAAAGATGCTAAACTAGAAACTTCTCTGGAGTTTTCTGACAAATACTGCAAAAAAATTTCAGGACGTCTATCACGTCCAATTGCATGCATTAAGACAACTACTGTGACAATGATTCTGGTAGTTTTGATTACATTCCGCGTCATTCTTTCAATGCCAAGTCTGGAATCTATAGATTGGGGAAAATAAAAATTGAAGTTAAGCGGAAGCTTTTCATTTTAGAATTTAGAAGTTTTCATTACTGAATGGGAATTGATTTCCCTTGGATTTTGCTGCATTCTTGTTTGGAGATATTTTTCCACTAAACATCTTCTAGATGGGTTGTAAATCTGGAGATAAAATAAGAAATCATAACCAACATTGATAAAAAATTTCTTTTTCTAGAAAGTGTTTGAATTTTGGCAGGTAACCTCTGATTCACAAAGCTGAATGAAAAGGACCTTTCCGACTAATTTGCAACATCCCAGTAAACTTCCTCTAATAAGATTTTAGTTTGATATTTGTATTGCTAACACTGTAGCGGACATTTATTTGTGCGTCTGAGTATGTATCGACTTCCAAGAATAATAACATGACCAGTAAATGGAAACCTGCATGAAAAAACTAGAAAATGGTCAGCAAAGGGAAAAAATGAATGAATGCTAAAAAAACTATCCCTTAAAATTGTTGGTATAAGGTAAATGACATGGTTGACAAAAGAAAAGCTACAATACATCAGTCTACAGTAGAGAACTAACATATAATTATTAATAGCTCATATAGTAGAGGAAAAAGTGTTAATAACATCCTTTACATACAAAAAGATACGAAATATCATACAAAATGTAACTTGCTAGCAGCCCTCGAGGATAGACTCAAAATAACTTAAAGAAATGGTGTAGTTGAAGAGTATGATTATATTATGAACTTAATAGGCTTTGAAATATTGTATTTGTTTGAGAACTATACTCATTGCAATTTTTTTCTTTTACAATTTACCTTTGGGAATTAAAAAAAGTATAGAGATCATATAAAAGCCCTAAGCCCATTGAGCCCCTCACCTAGCACAACCCTTTCACTCTAGTCTCTCAATACGTTCTCTCTTCCTCCCCAGCCATTCAATTTCGAGATTCTCCTCACTCCTCTATGGAGGCTGCAATAAATCTCTCTCGTAAATAATGCTTTCTTCAAATTTTGTGGAAGAGATTACGCAAGTTTATGAGATATACATCTTTCATGGATTTACCTGCTGTATAAAATTACAGTGGTAGCATGGGCTTAAGGTTCCATCCTAGTTAAATATTCTAGATCTTGAGGGCTTTAGGAGAAGATGTTAAGTTTGTGCAAGATGAATCAAAGTTTAATATGGTGGCTCGGGATGTTGTTATTTGCCTTATATTGTGAGATGGACTTTTAGATTTGATAAACTTATGTAATTATTTTGTTCTTTGTAATGAAATATGAGATGCATGGTCAATATCTAAAACTATTGTGTGACAGGTAGTATGTATTTTGCAATCACTTTTTTATGGTAGTGTGGTGTGTTATTTAAATTGAGATAGGAACAAGGGAACATGCAGGGTATGTGTGACAGCCTATTGATGAGAACAAATTCACTGCTGATTGTAGTTCCTTTATCTTTGGAAGAAGATGCATAGAAGTTGATAAATTTTATGCTTGAGAGGGTGTCAAAATCATCATCAACTTGTATTGGTAGAAGCTATCACAGAGGTTGAGGATCAACAGCAATAGGGGAAGGTCTATTGAGAAGGAAAAGAATACAAGATTTTCTACAATTGTAAGAGACACTTTAAAAAATTGTACGGAAGAAGCTTAGCAAGGTTCATGTCACAATGAGGTCTCTCATTTTTTAACATGTTCTCTGTAGTTGAAAAATTCAAGAAAATTATCCAAGAAAATCTCACCTCTGATAACGCTTTAGGCAAAACCAAAAGGTTGATTGTTTTCTTCAGTGCTTGAGCTTAACCTGAAAAATAGCTTAAAAGGAGGAACTCCTAGAGATTTTGGTAACTATGTTGAAGAAACTAATGCAACAAAGGTTGTGAGTCATGGCTTCATCAAGGCTGAAACTAGTTGTACAAGCAGATTTTTTAAGCCTTCTACTAATCAAAGCAGATCTTTACTAGTAAGATGAGAAAATATTTGTTTTTTACATCATATTAAATGAGAAAATAGCTTTTCTTACGCCAAATCAAATGAAAATTGAGTAGAGGAACAGATACAATAAATAAAGAGAACTATTATTATAGCAAAATATCTACTATGATGAGAGTGCACAGTTCATGATAGATAGCCATATAAGATAATGCACATAGTAAATCCTAACTCTAAGATGGTTTCAATGGTAATAGAAGAAGGCATGTAATCATAACAATGGTTAAGATGACTCTTAGGCACTGCCAAAATAATACGATGAGAAGACATGTCTTTTCAATTAAAAAGTATAGTCATATAAAAGAAGAGATATAGCCAGTGAATGAGGGATATATAGCCAAGATGATTTTTAAAGCCAATCTAGCATCAAAAATACATTATACCAACTTAAGGAAAAACAAAAAGAGAAGACAAATAGCATATTTTATAGAGCAAAAATCTGAAGACAACGATAATTGAAAAGAGGATATATGGAGGATATGCACATAACTAATATATTGATACCAACCAAGTCAATCATGTAGCAGCCAACGAATTAAAAGACCAGATGAGAGAAAATAGATATAAAGAGTTTCAAATAATTAGTGTCCGGAATCACTATTTCAAATCAATCTTAATAAATACTCAACAAGAAAAGACGAGGAGGATCACAAATTAAAAAATAAGGCAAGGATTAGATACAACAATTCATAACATTTACTAATTCATTCAGAAGTTTCTCTGATGACCATAAACAGAAGACAACATCACCGGGTGAAAATATACTAGATTATCAAGATTGCTAATTCATTCACTCATTTCGGAGATTGGTATTATTACTGGCTGCAGTCACCAACTCATCAAGTTGAGTCTGAATAGGTATAAAAAAGTACTAGTAAGACGAGTATATGGATCATATATCACCATCAATCTGCTGACCAATAGAAAGAGTAAGAGATATGAAAGTAAGGAAATAATGTCATGGAAAGTCAAATGTCAACCCTTTTCCCACTATAGAAAGCCTGGTCTTGACATCTCAAGATGGTGGTAAACAACCAAATGAAATTTTGAGTGCTTGTAGATACTACTGCTACTCCTAAATATGATTCCAGTTGCAGCTCTTTGCATTGTTCTACATCTAATATCTTTGTAGTTAAAACATTGCTCTAGGTAGAAGCAATAAAACACGCCTTGTCTACAAGTGCACCTTCATAAGAAGCGTGATAAAATTAAAAGAGTATAACTTGCATGGTCAGTTTGGGAAGATAATATCCCTATCAATTAGAGACCATAGTATGCATCTCTTTGGACTTCCCTTGCTATGAAAAATCACAATTAGAAATTCTTCACAGTTTTTTTTTTCATTGTATGGGTTGAACAGAATAACAAGTATAAAAATTGCCTTCAAATTGCAGCTAAAAAGTTGAGAAGAGCATCTCTCAAGATAATCACGTAGAAAGGAACAATAATTAAAAATATAGATAAATAGTTATAAACAATTCTGCATTTGTCTTTCAGGTACCAACATCATCCACCATCTGTTATTGCATTTAAACTGTCTTTGATGCAGAGACTACTACAAACCATAATTACCAATTGAGGTAAAAAATGTATTGGAATTCATAGCCAATTTTCCTTGGTGTTTGATTTGCTGTTAGGAAATTAAAATTGTAAGGGATTTCTAAAGTTAAACCATAGATATTACATGAATATCAGACATAGAGTTTGAATGGTGAACCACCAAATATGGAGGAGAAATCAGAGACGTATAGTTTCTGATAATTCTTTACTAGCCAGCAATGTCCTACGCTTTTTCTTAATCTAAGATTATAATGAAAATTTATGTTCATCAACAACAAAACTTTCCTTTCGGGGATGAATGCACAGTTTGGTGGTAAGTCTAATTCCTCTTATCTGGTATGTCTTAGGTTCTATTTTTCTACAACCTCGTGTTTTCTTGGATTTGGTTCATTACCAATCAAAAACTAAAAAATTACCAAAGTAAATAGGTTCCTATTTTTTATTATTGAATGCTTGAAATGAGCATGCAAACTTTTCTAGCAATTAAAAGTTTTAAAATATTTTAGTATTTGGTGCAAGTCATACATGCACAAAATTTGGAAAAAAAGTTGACTTACTTGGTGTAAGTATGTTTATAGGCGCATTCACAAGATGCCTGATTAGTTAAAAACCAGCGAAAACTTGCCCTGCATATTTAAATCTTTGTTCAAACTCAGGATCTGCCCAGTTCAATAAAATCCAATCTCTTCAGAAGAAGCTATTTCACCTCTAATTTGAAAGGATTCTCCCTGTGAACACCCAATAGCACTCCTACAAATGTATCCAGTAGAATGACAATAGATCATGAAAAGGTTCCAGATCCACGCTATGACCAAGTGAGATAGTCGAGGCTTGAAATTAAGTTTTAATTGAAAACCACAAAATCTCATATGCATAGGCAATTCCTTAAAAGCTACAAGAACTAGGGCATTGTATAAGAAATAAAACAAAAATATCCAATTGACTTTATTTAAATGACATAACAAATGAGTCTCTAATTAAACATAATAGAAATCGAATGACAACACAAGAATAAGGAGAAATTGAAAACCTATTGTGATGGCAGATAAAGAGTCAATATTGAGAGCAGTTGATTTTCACATGAGTATCCTGGGAACTCTTAGCAGCCGCAGCAAGGGCCTCTCCGAAGCCCTTGAGATCTTTGCTTACTCTTTTCTTCTTTCCAACCCAATTTAACCGACTCTCTGAAATCCAAGCCTCTTACAAATATTACTTGCCCGATCTTGTCTAAAAAGTCCTCCACAACTTTGTTTAACACACCATTAACATAGCCATTGAGCTCTTTCAACCTTCCACTGTTCAACACACCGCTCGATTAATCTTTGTCAAACACACCCACTGCCAGTATACCTTCCTTCCATTCTTCTAGGTAAATTGAGACTTTTTAGGATAATTTTAAAGTGGGTGGTTGTTACGTCCACAAAGCTGGTGGTCTCATGATTTGCATTGTTAATTTATATGATTAAATCATTTAAAAATAATATCAATAAAAATTTAAAAATATATTCAATTGACAAGTGGCATGCAAGAACCCTAAGCTCGTGAGGCAATTCTTAGCCCCCCACCTTTTCCACCTACTCAAATTTGCATCCTATTCTATTTTTTAGGAGAAGATTCTATTTAATCCTATAGCATTTTTTTTTCCCACTCCATGGGACCTTCCATTCCATAAAAATAGACCCCAAAGTCCCCTCATGGGACCGCGTATGAGGGAAGAGCTTAAAATTAGGTTTCCACTTTTAGATGTGTCTTTCTATTGATTATGTTATTCGTTCACTCACAAAAATACTTATTTGTAGTTAAACAAAAAAAAATTAAACTAGTATTTGCATTTTGGTATGCAATGGGTACTCAATAAAAAATTTGGAAGATCTATTTAGAATTTTTTTTTGTTTTTTTAATACAATTGTATGTTTAATGAGACAACATTAAGTTGTCCAATCCATTTCATATGATCGAGATATATTAAGTTAATTTAGAATAATATATCATTAAATATGTCTAACAAAATAAGATTTAGTTTTAGATCAAATAAATCATAAAATTTTATGTACAAACTATTCATAAATTAAAAAATTTTAAATGAAAAATGATGAAAATGAAATTTCTTTTTGAGAGAAATAAAACAATTTGACTTCTTCTGAAAAATATCTTCTACTTATTAAGTAATTTGCATTAATACAATTTATTATTTAAAAAGGAAAAGCTAGAAAATAAAATAATAATTAATTTAATAATGACTGTATATCTCCTAGTTATAAAAATAAATTAGTTCAATGAAATTTAAAAGTGAAATCTAAATAAAGAAATTAAGTAGAAAAAAATGCAAAGTCAAATATTAATCCAAATATTAATAAAAAAAAGTAAAAATAAATGGTAGAACTAATTAATTAATTTAGTAGAATCAATTGATTAATTTATTAAAATTGAAATATAAAAAATTATTTAATTATTTAATTAATTAATATACAAGAAACAAAAATACTATTGTTTGATTCATATTATATTAAATTTCTTAATTTAATTATAAAATTGTTATCACTTTAATACTAAATATAAATAAATTAATAAATAATTTTTTATTAAAAAAATTATAAATAAAAAATAAACAAACTCAATTAAAAAAAACTAAAACTATTAAAATTTAACAAAATGTACATTTGAATCTTTATGAAATATTCAATCTTTGTAAAATTTAAATAAAACAAGGACGCATAGTGTCTAGTGCCGATATTGCATTGAAGATCATGGTCAAAGTATGAAAAATGTATGCAATCTAGCTATATAGAATGTTCAATCGTGTATTTTTACCATTTTTTTTTTCTTTTTTTAAGACTTTTACTTAGCTTAATTTTTAATTCTTGTAATGAAAAAGTAAATATATAAATCTTTATTAGATATTATTTATTAAACTAAATCATATACAATAAGAGCTATAATGTAAGTTTTAGTGGTACCTTCATAAAAAAAAGATGTTTTGATTCTATGTATAAAATGTTAAATATACATACTAATTTAAATTAAAATAATCTAATAATATGCTATAAATATAATATCAATAATTATCATATACATATTTATGTTTATAATTATTTATTATATTTATAGTTTTCAACAATTTGAAATTTGTATAGGTCTAAAAACCTTAATGTATTTTTAAATACTCTTCATTTTGAGTGAAAAATAGTAGCAAGAACATTTTTCAATTAAACCAGTTAGTTCAACTAAATTAAAATCTACGATTGATGACAAAATACTATTTTAATATAAAACTAGTATAGATATCTTAAATAAATCTATCTAAAGAAATGCCAATAGATATCCACTACAAAATAATTATAATTATAATTTATTACATCTAAAATTACTTAATTTCTTTTATCTCTATATATTTAGTTTTTTATTAATTTAAACTTTCTATTTTAATTTCTAAAAAAGGATGATTTATATCTCCAAATATTATAATTTAAATGAATATTTTATATGACATTTATCAAATTATTTTAGAAAGTATATTCTATTAATAATAAGATTTAAATTTTTGACATGTAGATGGTTGTCAAATTTAACCTAGAAGAATAAAAGTTAACATTAACACGCTCACACCATCCCACTCCCCCATTCTACCATTGTATAATGCTTATTGGAATCAATTAAGATTTCAATTAAAATTGATTATAATATGTGACATGAACAATCAATCCCAAATAAAATGAGCAGTGTACTTTCAATTCTTGAATGGTTGTAAATAGATTACATTATATTTTAGTTACCTAGTAGAATATAAATAGAATTGAGAAAAAGCCTAAAATTGGGGGGAGAAATATTTTAATTTAATTTTTAGATAAGATATGTCAGAATGTGAAGAAGATATTCTTACATATTGTGAGACAAATTTATTTCACTTTATTGAGTTGTCTTATCATATTTAATATGGTAGCTGTAAAGTTTGGAAAAATAAAAAAAATTTAAATAGAAAATTAAAAGCCAACCCATGACTATAGCAAGACTACAACCAATAAGATTAGAAAAAAATATTTTTTCTTAAAATTAGTAAAATACCAAAATATATGAGAACTATATAAAATTGAGAGTTTTTGAAAAATAGAAGATTCTAATTGGACAAAGTAATTGAGAAATAACATTTCATTGAATGCTATACTATCTTGCCTATGACAGGAACTAATAAATAGGGTCCTCCCATCTTGTGTTGGAAAGAAAGCATAAGAAATAGGGTATGGATTTGCATCAAAGTCTTATAGTAGGGATATTGATTTTCTTTCTTTTTCCTTATTTTTATAATTGGAAATGCTTTCATTGACATACAAGAAAAAAGTTGTGGAATTGTACAAGAAACTTGAATAGTTTGACCAATTGCTTCCAAGGATTGTGCTTAGGTTGTAATAGATAACTGTAAAAAAGTTTGGTGGATAGATTTATTTTCACAAATCTCAAGGGTTGGAGATGATGATAGTTGTGAGGGGCAAATATCAATATATCACATTTGTAACAAATTAACAAGTAAAACATTTACTAGTAGGAGGATTTAGTCTTTTGATTTGTTTCATTTTATTTGTATTGTTTAATATACATATATTTTACTAGGTATCTCCTTTTGGTGCAAGTGCTAGCATTTTATTTATTATTTATAAATATAAAAAAATTAAAAAAATTAAAAACTAATTTGTAAAAGTTCATTATTTGAGACCTTTTAGTGATATTTGAGGTGTCATTTCCACTAGATGGAGGACTTCCTTCTATTAACTGCTAGCATTTTGCAATTATTGGTGATTGTGTAGAGCCATGGATGGTCTACCTTTTTATAAATCTCCCATGACAATGGAGACAACTAGCAAAATGGAGAACTTTGGCCAAAGAAATGTGTTGATCATTGAGACCCCATATAGTTGGTGACACCGCCACAAATTTATTACTCTAAACACCCCATGTACAACCCTTAATCTTTGTTGATCTAGCTCCTCTAAAATTAAGTTCAAAGAAAATGTAGGGTGATGGAAACATGGGCCTTATTATAATTTTGAAAATATAGGTGTCATCAAAATTCTAGTCACAACCACATTTAAATGCAACATAATGCATTTGGAAACCTTCAAGATAATCTATTGGCTAGTATACACTCCTAATGTACCTTAACTTGGTAAAGAAAAGACAATGAGTTGAGCCCATGTCAGTATAATATGACCGAAAATGTGTGCAAAATCAAGTCTACGTGATAATGAGGCTCTCTCATCGACATGACATCACAAAGAAAATTTGGTGTCATGCGAAATAAAGGGGGAATTAAAATGTAAGAGAAAATACCAAGGTAAGTGATGACAGAACCCAAAAGGAGGCAATTAGAAGAAAAAAAGTGCATAGAAAAGTAAAGGTAAAAAATAGAAAGCAAAAAATGGAAAATACAAATTATTTCTATGGTCGTTAATTCTCTAGAGATGATATATAATATGTGTATCATTTAGTTTAGTCTGTCCATCTCATGTAAGGAAACACCTTTAGTGTAAAAATAATTAATTAGTAATGCATGTGTATCACCTACTAGTATCTATGATAATCTGTTATGGTTATTAGACGATATCTTCCCCTATACGTATGCTTATATTGTTAAATTTTTATAACTTTATTTGATTATGTGTGTGTGTGTATGTATTACATATTAACATGCATATACATGTTCATGTGTGTAGGGAACAACATAAAATAATAATAATAACACCAATCGAACAAGAAATACATGTATATGTATATATATGTATTTATATACCTCTGTGTGTGTGGGTGTGTACACACACACACATACATACATATGTGTGTGTGTGTGTGTGTGCATGTACATGTGTATGTGTATTATCTTGATATATACATACTTATTTTTATCATAATTTTGCTTATTTTGTTTACTTTTTTTATTCTTTATTTTAGATTTTTATTCTATTTTTTTATCTCTATTATTATTCTTTATTCTTTATTCTATTTTATATTATTATTTTTATTATAAAATTGTTTTATTTCAAGGTTTAATATTTATTAAATATTGGTTTTTACTATTTACTAAATATTAAAATATTTTAAATATAATGATAATAAAATATTGTTATATTTTAAGATAGTTATTACATTACATTAATGTAATTAATAGTAATTATATATGTTTAGACTATGAGTTTTCTTTTGAGTGCATGGAGGGTTTTTATTTTCTTTAGGAATTTATAGATAGATTCTAAGGAGTTTGAGTGTAGATTAGGGTAGTCTTGAGTTCATTTTTAGTTCAATATTAGTTCAAGGATATTTGAGGAAGTTAATTGATAATAAGTGTTATAAAAAGGTTGAATAATTTATTGATATAATAAGAAATTATCGATAATTCATTAAGTCATTTATTTGGGTGCCTAATTTTTATATTGTTTAAGCATTTATTTGATCATTTGTTTAGGCACTTATCTTTGTCTAACTTGTGATTTTAGTCGATGACCAAATTAGTTATTTATTTAGCCAGTTATACTTACAAATTGTAAAACATTACTAGAATTTGATCACGTTTAGTCACGTGACTTGAAATTTTTGTCATATATTACTTGTTGGGGTTGATTATAATACAAAACTAAATTCTTGGAGTTTAAATAATAAATAAGGATGCCTAGTTTCTAGTTTACTTTTAATACTAGTATTTTAGGATTCAAACAATTTTATATATGAATGTGATTTTCTTTGTTCTATGATAAGGCCACTTTTATTACTAGAGAATTTCTTCGATCAAACCATTTGTGTTCTTTAAGTTAAAAATATTATTTTCCTTGACTCAAAATAAATTTATAATATCTCTTCTATTTGGTAAACATATAGAATCATGGGGTTATTGATTTTTAGCAAAGATAAAAGAAAACAAGAAGTCGTCGCAAGAGAGGTTCCTTCATTGAATTAGATTCTAGATTTTAGTTTTTCACATTAACTAGAGCTTTACATTCAGCTATGCTAGTTATAGAAAGGATAGAAAATGGGTCTAGATTTTGTATTTAAATTTTCATACAAATTTAAAATAATTGAGGATTAAATCAAATTATGCAAAAGAAGTCCAGATAGACTTAGATAAGGTTTATATACTAGCTTTTGGTTATAGAGCACACCACGCATAGATTTATCATTGCATAAGGAACAATTGGCATAAATGGATCTTAAAATGAAAGGGTGAATTGTAACATCTCCAATTTTCACCATTACATTTTGCCTCTACTTTGTCTTGCATGTAGAATTTATTATAAAAATGTTGTCAAAGTAAGATTTAAAAAAATAAATTTTTTTAAAAAAAAATTTAGATGCATAATATGTATATTGGTAGATGTTATCTAAAGGCCTTCTTTTCAAAGCATAAAGTGTATAATAAAATTATTAAACAAGTTGTATGCAATATATACTATAATAAACAAGCATAAATAAATCTAAATATCTAAAATTTATTTCAAAATACAATAGGATATTCCTTTAGGGTAGCCAATAAGGCATGTTAAGGTGAAATTGGCAAAATAAAAGTTTGGCTCAATGAAAGTAGAATATCATTATGGGGAGCAAAGTAGTATGAAGAGGTAGCTATTTGATATTTCACATGTTTGTTGATAGGTTATTACTTGTAGTACAATGGTTTGACTTGGAATTGAATGATATCCCCAACATATATAGCCTTCACTTGTACATATAAGAGTTTCTCAAAGAAGGTTTATGCATAGGTGATGAACACACGTATTTGCCTAAGTATTGTTGGGAGCTTGTCCTTGTCCCAAATGTACTACTCAATATTTCCTAATGTTTGGATATAATAGTAGTACATTTTCTCAGGGTTAGCTCCCAACTATCCTTGGGAAAATTTGTCTAGTTGTCACCGGTGCATATACCTTCTCTGATAAACTCTTATATGCATAGGTGAAGGGTGTATATTTTTAGGATATTCAAAAAATTTCTAGGAGTTCCTTGGATGTTAGATTCCTTGGTATTTTTCTAATAGGGTATTTCTTAGCTATTTTGATTGGAATTCTTTTAGTATTTTAGCTATTTTTGTTTCCTCGCTTATTGATTACATTTTGATCTTGCCTGTAGGGGTCCAAATTGCAATGTCCACCAGGGGACCTAAAACATTAAAAACCTATAGGCATCTCTAACATACATGTATACCTATTCTAGAAGTTGTCTTTATTCCAGCTCTACCTTCTATCCATGCACATGGATTGAGGTTTCAATTGTCCCTTATATGCTTCCTCAAAAGTACCATGTGTGTGTTTTTGATAGTGGAAGCAAAATCACTTGAGAAAGACCATCATTGATTTTACATTGTTAACAAAGCCTTCCTTCTACCATGTTACAGTAAGGTTCTGAGTTGCTTGATATTTTGTAACTTGGAGAAGATATGTTCAATATTGAGTTGGGGCCTCCTAAATTTCTCAAAAGTATTTTGTTGAGGTAGTTAACAATTGAAATATCATAACCATGAGTCATTAGTATACTATATGAAAATAAAATTATTTGTAATATTTATTTTGAAGAGGAGAGTACAAAGACCATCTCTATGGTAAAAAAACATGTTATTTATGTTATTTGAAGAAACTTTGCACAAATGTCTACCTTAATTATTTTAAGAGGTCTTGATTTCATTACATGTTATCAAAAAATGTATTTGATGAAAAGGCTTTATAATAATTAAAGAGAATAAAATTGGTAGTTGTAAAGTTAGCCTACTATATGTCTCAAAATGGGAGATTTGGAACATGGTATTGACATCCATCAAAGCATTATAGGAATTAGCATTTTTTCATATGTTATCACACTCTCATCTTACCCTTCTTTCACTTTGAAATGTTCACAAGGTAACGATAGAGAAACACAAAGTCACAATTGTTGTCTCTATCATAGAGTTATTGTCAATCGTGCAATGATTACTATAATTGTCAAATGGAGATTAATATTATTGTTCCAACACACCTTAATAATTAGTAAAGTTTTCTGGCACTTATTTCAACCAAGTAAAATCAATTCAACATTAGTATTATCAAATAATAACCAAAACATTAAAATCACAGTCACAGTTACTACTTTTTCTCCAATTTCTCATGCCAAGACATTAGATACATTCTTTAATATACAACCATTCAACATGATACCAAAATAATTTTAATGTGTAATGAACCTACTACCAAAGACTAAAAATGAAGAATTTTTGGATGGTTGAATTCAATGTCACCAATCAATTTTGTATGAAAATCGTGAACCATGAGGGTTTGGTAGTGGTTTTAACAAATTTTATCTGATCTGCTCCTTCAAGACATAAAATAGTATGATATTATTTCTTTTGAATAGTAATACATTATTTTACATTATTCAATCTAATTTGTAATGCAAAAAACTTCCAAATAAATTGTAGAATATTTTAGTGCATGAAAACCCATATCTAAATCCCAAATATGGGCATAGGATCTCAACTCTAAAGCCCTTTTCTCTCGAGCCCTAGTTTCTAGGCCTTATGGCTTGAAATTGTTGTTTAGCCTTGTAGGCTCACAACCTTGAAACCCATGATAGATTTTTCTCTCCCATAACCATTGGTATCATACTTGTTTTCCACTGAAGCTCCATTCTCCACATCTCCTAAAATGACCCGTGTTATGTTCTTGGTCAATCGGAACCTCAAAAATAGAGATAACAATCCTTGCATGTGGCTATTGTATCTTAGATTAATAAAGAGCATCAAGAACTTTGCCATGCATGTCACTTATGTATACAAACCTTCCTTTCTACCAAGTACCAGGAAGTTTCATTATGGGTATTAAGAGAAAACAATATGTACATACAAACCCTTATCACGGTTTAGGGTAAACAATAGGTAAAGAATAAGCTAAAACTAACTAATTTACCTTATCATATTTGAACAAAACATTAATTTCCTTCATTTAAGAACAAAGATAAAACTTTAAAAGAATGGATTTAGTCACTTATTGTCATCCTACAATGAAATAAGGAAAAATGCTTGTTGACTATGCATAAATTCACATCAAAAAGTCTATATTAGCCACTCCAAATTTGTACATAGCATATCAACCCTCTCTAGGTGGAAGATAACTATTATATATCCATTAAATTGACCTTACAACTCCACCTACCTATTTTGAATCCAAATAGAGCTCTAGCTATTGAGCTTCAAAAATTTTGCAAGAAAAAATGCAAAAAAGTTGCATGACAACTTTTATTGCAATTTTTACATTTTTTCCAAAACCTTAACACAAATACTTCACAATGGCTACCCAACTATACCAAAACATACAAAGGGTTTATTAAAATTTAAAATGATTATTTTTGGTCATCTCCCAATGTTTGACCAATTGTTGACCACCCTTTGACTTTGCTTGTAATCTTAACATAACATGAAAACAAATTGCCTAAATGCATAAAAAGAATGACTCAACTAACTTGTGTCATCTTGGACACTTATTAACCTTCAATATTCTCCTCCTTGGTGTTTGACCACCTTATTCAGGACCTAGGGCCCTTGGACCATTTTTGCATGTAATTTGTCTAAGATGATTATTTATGGATCAATGGAAATTTGGGTAGTTTTGTTCATTTCTTGTAGTTTTTGTGATGTTAACTACACATCATGAATTACTCATAGTCTTATAGATGATTTTTTATGAAAATCATGAGCAACTACTATATAAAGAGGCAATTCTTCATGCAAACAATAGACTAGGTTTTGGAGGAGTGGAACACTTGATGAAGATGACATTTGTTTTCCTTATAAGACATTAGCATTAGTTATGTTGGTTATTGAAGAAGGGAGCACATATATTTTATGCTCTGGGTTATGACAAAAATATACTATGCAGTGTCTGCAATCATTGGTACCATATTGTATTTGGCATATGCTAATCCAACATGCACACTGTGTTGTGCATGTGTTTAATTCATGGTATGGATTTCTTTTTATTGTTGGTTTTGATCATTCATCCTTTATGTTTCATTGGACATCAAAGATGGTCTCAAGAAAACTTTGACTCATAATTGCTAGTTTACATCAAAATGGATTTTATTTCATGAAATTGCAATTTGACTAGTAGTTAAAAATGCATTCTTTATGTGGTTATCCTTTGTATACACAATATGGCTTTCAATGACAATTTTTTTGCCATGAAAATTGGTATTAACTATCTATTGGACTCTTTTAGTGATTTTCTACATGCCTTGGTATTTTTTAATTTGCAAAAATAAAATGTGGATGTGGTTGCATACCAACCATCTACTCAAGAGATGACATATCCATAATAGAAGCAGTAGCTTAGGAATTTGAATAAGAGGAGGGGGTGTCAGAAGAATCTTTGAATATCTTCTTGTCTTTCTTGATGAACACAATGATTATGTTCCATACTCTAGTGTCATTTCAGAGAAAAATCAAAATTATGTTCCTTTTTCTTTAGTGTGTTGTAGCCAAAATAATAGAACATCCTGTGGTTTTGACAAGGAATCTTCCAATTAGGTTGGCTTGGTATTTTTACTATTCAAATTGCTTGCTTACATGTTTTTTTCTTTTTTCTTTTCATTCTAGATTATGAACAGAGTATATTATGAATGTTAGTACTAAGAAACCTCTTGATTGTAATTCAACCTTTTGCTATTTATTGCTTCTTCTCTACAATAAGCTTATTATTGAGCCATTGAATGGCCACAATAGAGTTCTCAAGTGGGAACTTGCATTTTCTATTCTATGTGCAGGAAAAGCATCGTGAAAAGATTCCTTATAGGGTAGATGGTATAAAGGCAGCTCAAGACATCATAATTGTACTGATCAAGTTTTAATTTGATTCTTTGAAATTTATATTGATGATCTTTTTTGGTAAATAAGCTTGATGCTGTGCAGGTTGAAGGGAAAATAGATAAACATTCCATGGAAGAAGCTATGTATAAAAATTGTATTACTGTACCCGATGGTACTCCATCCAAGGTTTCATTAAAAGATTTACCACTTCCAAGATAGGTTTGTCGTACCATGTAATCCGATTGAATACTAAATATTTGATAACATATATTTATATTCATCTACTAATAGGTCAACATAGGAAGTGTTTTCATAATTATTTCTATCTAAGATTGCTAAGATAATGACTTTTTCTTCAATAAATTCAATTACAACTAAGTGTTATATATAATTTATTTGGTATTAAATTTCAATTTTTTAACTAATCAGTGTTTATAGTTGTTTATATTCATCCCTCAACATGGGCTTTAATGTTGTCATGTCATATCATAGTCATTATCTTATCAGAATATTTAGAAGAAATTTTGAAGGAAACAAATAAGGATGCAAAAGTTGGGATATGTAGGACCATGATTGGCCTGCAACCTATACTGCCTAGCTTTTGACACTATTTTCTTGTTCATTGGATTGTGTTCTTCCTTTTGAAGCTGCCCTTAAACTAATTTTATGTAACCATATCCTTTTGATCTTCTACTACCATTGTTATGCATCACCTCAAAAAGTTGCTAACAACCATATGATTATATCTTTATTCTTCACTTATCCACTATGATTGTTGCACACATAGATACTAATTAAGTTTGTCATGCTTTATGACTTTCGTTGTCAGTATGCTCTAGGATATTTATGGCTTCTTTTGATTAGGTTTATTAGTAATATATTAAGATGCAAATGCTCACGATATTAAATGTTTAAGTCAATAGGTAATTTGACTATTTGTTCTCCCTTGATGCTGCTTAAGATGTGCTAAGAAGGTCCATTGATACTTAACTAGCTTTTGGTAGTATTCTTGTTCATTGGAATAGGTAATATTTTTCTGAGTTCACTTGTTGCTTAAGATGTGCTAAGAAGCCCCATTGATATAGAAAATCAAGATAAAAATTAAAATACTAACCCTATTCGCATAATTGTAATGAGGAATGATCAATTTGTTTCTACCTTAGGACTTCTGCACTTATTGGAGTCTAAATGTAGAGCATGTGGCATTTTGCAGAGAACAAGAAGAGACATATACCAACTTCTCTTGCAGTCAAAAAATTCTTGTTAGAAATTCTGCACTTATTGGAGTCTAAACGTAGAGCATGTGGCATTTTGCAGAGAACAGGAAGAGACATATACCAACTTCTCCTGCAGTCAAAAAATGAAGCACTTATAGAAGGATTAACAATCCCCAAATTGTTCCCCGATCTTATTACTAATATGAACGTGAATCCATATGATGCCAAGACATTCATTTTGAAGATGAAAGCAATGATATGTTTTAAATTATTCTATGTTATTTTTGGAGGCTTTTACATGCACTTTATTTGCCATTTTTTTGTTCTTTTATACATTCTAATAATATCATTAATGACTGGGATATATTGACATTAATGATTGGGAAATGTTCTATATTCTATTTGAGGAGAGAGATTCCCTTTGAACCTTCACTATTTGGAGTGCCATTCTTCTCCATCAATTCACTAAATACTTATAGTTTGAAAAGCAATTGTAGACTCATGTTGTCATTTCTGCACACGATTCAATACCAAAAAAGCTTTCCTATACCACCACAACACCCACAACATGAATAAGAAGAAGCCCATTCTCAAACCCATAACCATTTTCATCTCTATTTTTTACCACCACCATAGTTGGACATTCCACAGATTAACACCTCAACCACCAATTTTATTTGGCCTTTCATCAACCAAAAATCTTCAACAATCATCACTATCACTCTCTCCTAACATAATTCCCCAACATTCTTCATCCCAATTGGCATTTTGTCACGCCCTTTCACCTCTACTATATATATATATATTTTAAATCAAATGAGTTTGGTTGAAATTTCAACCAATCTTTGTCGACATTTCTACCAAGTTTAGATTTCAATTTCAATCAATCTTTTGGTCATGAGTATGCCATTGCAATTGTTGATAGACCAAAATTGGTCAAACTTTTGACCACATTTTGGTGTCTAGTTCAATTAATATTGGTCAAAAGTTCAACCAATTCTTTGGTCATGATTATGGCTTCCTAGTCATTGATAGACTAGAGTTGGTCAAACTTTTGACAACACTTTAGTGGCCATTTCGACAAAGTTTGGTTGAAATTTCAACCAATTGCCACCAATAATGCCCATACCAAATATAGCCTATTTCAACCAAGTATTTGGTCAAACTTCTGGCCAATTAGAGGGTTTGTCTAAATTTCAATGAAAAAATTATGACACACCATTTGGTCATAGATTCGACCAACATGGGTCAAAATTTTGACCAATTTTCATTGAAAAATGGGTCAAAATTTACTAGTTTGAGTATGTGAACTTGTATGAGAAATCTAGTGATCTTGATATTGAATGTCTTTTGATCAGAGAAGTATTTGTTGCATTTTACACACAATGAGTGAAAAAAGTGACTGTATCTAGAAAATAAGTTGTTCTTGGATAGTGTTGAGTTGCATCAATATTATTCAATGAGGATAGTATGAAGACTATTTGGACAAGGTCCTTCTATCTTCGCATCAACTGCTAACAAGGCTAGTACAACTACTAATAGGGTTGGAATCTCCACCAGGGTTTTCGCAATGATCAAGGGGTTCCCTAGTTAACAAACTCTGGTGTTCTTGTGTATGGTAATCTTTATATAGTTGGTACATCTATTGTTTACACATTTGCATTTAATAAAGATATTGAGAGTTGTTTTAATTGCATATCTGATTAACATTTAGAGTAAATTTACAGACCCTCATTAGTAACCTTGGAAAAGATGGTCAAAATGTTAAAATAAGATTTAAAGAGAGTGTGGTAGTTTGAAAAGTTTTAGGTGAAAGTCCAAATTCCACCCTATGATATGGTTTAACAAAATTGTTATGTGTTTGACACCATGATAAAGCTATATGAGACAATTTGTGGTGATTTTTCTCGTATCTATAATATCTATACCCTTGTGAGGTGATGATCTCATAATTTAAACTCAAAATGGTGGTGTATAAATCCATTATGGTGGATAGTACATGTGGTAGTATCTGGGAACATGCCACAATGGTAGATATCATAGATGAATTATCAATAATAATTCATATGGTTATATTCTAGGAAATTATGGTAAATAGGTTAAAATCCTTTAAGGTTGATGGTGCATACAATAATATCCAAGTTGTTCCTTAAAGGTAGATATGTAAACACTTAAAAGGGATAATGTATACATCAATACATAAGTTATCCCCTAAAGGTAAATATATGAAATCCTTTAGCATGGATGGTGCATACAATGATTTTATAGTTATGACTTAACAGTAAATATCTTAAATCCTTTAAGATGGATAGAGCATATAAAGATACCAAATTTGTGCCCTAAACATAAAATTTTTACACCCATTTTGGAGCATAGTGTATATGGTGGTACCGAAGGACATAGTGGGAGGTATTGTAAAATCCTTCACCATGAATATCACATGGTGTTATTCAAAAAAATGGTGTAAAGGTGAAAACATATTCTAGTCAACAATTATGAACATTATGTAATTGGATGTATCATATTGAGATATCTAAAAGTCACTGTGATATTGAGATATCTAAAAGTCATTGTGATATTTATGTTAAACCTTGGTATAATATAAAGTTTTAGCTCTACAACTTTCCTACCTACTGGAATTTTCTAAATTCTTCTTCAATGATATCCAAGGTTGGATATGACCACCTTGATGAGTATGATGTAGGTATACCTCCAAAGGATATGACCAAGCCCCCATCAAATACAACACAATAGAATTATAACAAGATACAATTGCAATAAAATACTTATAAACAATAGATATTCATATGCAATACTAAATATTGATTGATAAGACAACTTGGATACAAAATGGTCTGCAAAATGTCATGATATAAGGCCTTTTCAATTAGGACTGATTACATTCTAGATTATAGACCAAAAGTTTATACTCTTGAGCATTGTATAAGTATCTCCTTCACCCCCATTGAATCATGATCCTTGTAATACTCAAGGACATGACATATAGGACACATAGGTTGGCTTTGAGTTCACAATATCTAATAATAGGAAAAATGTTATAGAATGTACAAATGACCCTTAGATAATAAATGACTAGATACATAGTACATTACATAATATTATGCGGCCTTAAGTATTGGTCAATACATTAGCCAATGGAATAGATCCCAGAGCACACAAGATAACTCCTAAATATAATATCTCACTGAATTAAATACCAAATATGATATAGAAGAACTTAGGAAATCAATACCCAAGAGGATGAGGCATAGATTCTCCAAGTTTTTAGATTAAATTCTACACACTTAGTATAATGATTCATGATAGGTAAACCCTATTAAGCCATGTTTGCAGAATCTAGAAAGAACAAAAAAAGTGTTTTCCAACTTAAGCTATTAGATAAATAACTATAAAATAGAAAATAGTAAATATATTTTATGGTTATGCCTACTATATTCCATCATCTCATTAGACAATTTATTTTCTTTACCTCTTATCTTAATTATAGGATTAGATAACTTCAATCTAGTCTCTCCTTCATCAGTATGAACTTTTTAACCATAGAAGTTACTATCTTCAAACTAAAAGTATTCAGAACACTAGGGTTCTTTTCTTTGATAAAATTTTCATACTTCAATTGAATACAAAATAATTCCTTCCATCTTTATCAAACGTAATAGTATTCTTTTTGCAATCATGCATATCTCCTCTCTCAAATTGCCAAGGTCTTTGAAGTAAAACATGACAAGAACTCATTGTTCTCTAACGAACACTTAATGATAATCTTGAAACAACATGATACCTTAAGGAGTAGTATGTTTCAATCTTTACAAATCAAGTTTCCTAACCTTTTCTTCATAAAATAGATGATTAGTACCACTTCCATCCATTATAAATTGAACAATTACTTGTAGACTTTAAAATAGTTTAGAATAAGTTCCTTCTTTGTATTGGTTCAACATCGTGGTTTGTTAACATTATTGTTCTCATGAAAAGAGATTCTCTATCTTTTGGTGAAGCAAAATCAACATCACAAGATTCCAATTTATATTCTTCTTATACTACCAAGTTTTGTTTATCAATTTCAACAATAGAACACTCAAAAGCTTAATGTCCATCCTTACCACATTTAAAATAAGTACCTCTAAATACAAACTTCTTTTAGGAATAATGAGACTGAAATAACAATTACATGCAAATATAATAAATATTAGAAAATAATAAATCACACAAAAGAGAACACAAGGCACAAAGATTTAGCATGGTTCATTGAATCCATACCCTACATCCACCAAACAACGAGCCCAACATTCTTATTATCTAGTGATTATAACTTGATTACAATATATTATCTCAAACAACACAATACAATTAGATAGGAAGCTACAATCACATCATATATTATGAAATCCCTAATCCTAATCCATTTTATATAAACTTTTTTTTGATTAGGGCTAGAATAAGCTGACCAATAGAAAAATGGAAATTTTGACACTTTTTACAATAGTAAAATAATTTTTCACTCTGTATGAGTTGGCCCTCGACCCTGCCCTATAATAGACCCTCTTAGGAGTTTCTTCTTTTCAAAGTTTAGATTTTAAATCATCTTTGCAATGATCTCATTTTCATTAAAAATAAGGGCAAGAAATTGTTGTCAGAAACTTTAAGTAACAAATAAGAAGGTTAATCATTGTTTTATTTTCAAACATTTTATTCTAGGGTTTTTGTTTTGATTATAAGGGAATAGTCCTATTAAAATTGTTATATCCTAATCTTTTCATGATTTATGTTTCATTTTTCATGAATTGATTATGATAGATTCTTCAAAATTTTAATTCTCACTATAATTTTTGCCTACGCTAGACCCTTAGTGTAGACTAATTTTATGACCATCGAATCTGAGTTGAATCAAGGGTCATCACATTTTTGCTAAAATAAAGTGCATGATTTTTTAATCTATAGTGGCAATGCAACATGACGCCACATATCTAGTAGGGCCATCAACTTGCAACAGTTGAAAGTTGATAAGGGTTGTTAGGTATCCATTAGATCAAAGGTTATCACTTTATCACTGAAAGAAGATGAGAGAACTTTACTTATAGAGACGTAGTGATGGTAATAAATGTGTACATAGTGGGACCCTAGGCACTGATGAACTTCATAAAGAAGATGACACTAATGGACACTTGTCAAAATCTAATTTGACCATGGCTAGGAGAAATTTTGGTTTTAAGATTTGCGTAAGCTGCTGATTTGGTCAAAGATCAATGATTGTTGTATTATCACCATGGAAAGATACATGTTGTTTATGAAATGTAAGAAAGTGACATAGCACCACATGTCCTGGTGAACTATATGAGGAAAATTAGACATGATTCCTCTTAGCTGTCAGATAAAAAGTCAATTCATGGTCATCTTATTATCGCTATGGAAAAGTGCAAGGCCATTATCCAATGTGACAACACAACAACGTGATGCATGTCCCCAGTGGGACTAGTTATATGAAATCTCAACAAGATGTCCCAACCATTGGATTAGAAATAGATCAAAGGATCTTGCTATATCAATAAATAAAGATGAATAGTTTTTAGCCATGGGTAAAAGTACAAAGTTGTGTCACCTTTCATGCTAACTTATGAGAACAATTGAATTTGAGTATTTCTATCTATAAATCAATTTTGTTCAAATATATAATCTAAATAAATTCATTCTAGCTAAGTTATATATGTTTTCACACTTTAATTCCAATTGGAAATGAATATCAAATGCATGTTTTATACTAGCTTGTGTCCAATTACTAAAGAAATAAAATTATTTTAGAAAATTAAAGTTTTAATAACTCTTACTATTTTTAATGATATATTTTTAATAACATGTAAAAACCATTTTATAGAGCTTGAAGTCATGAGTATTCTCATATAGAGTTTATAGTATTTTAATTAGATATAGTATATTGTAATTAATAAATAGTAAATCATATTAAAAAAATAGTAAATCATATGAAAAAATTAAAAAGCATATGAAATTCTAGAGGAGAGAATCCTCTTATAGAATGTAGAATTTTTCTTTTGGTTAGAATAGATTTTTTTGAAAAATGTGGTGGGAGATGAAAACTATCAATTTTAGGTGAGTTGAAATTTGAATTTTTATAAAAGAGAAAATATAGGTTAATTTTAATTTTAATTTTTTTTGATTCATTTAGCTATATATGTCATCTATAACATAATCAGAGATCAAAGGGAAAAAGAAAATTAGTTCCATGTAGTTTTGTGGTGGGAATTAGACCCCTAATTTTCAAAAAAAATTAGCAATTGAAAAATCATCCTAAGAAATTAGGAAAATATATCAATTCTTATTCCAAATAATCATTTAAAATAGTAACATTAAACTTCATCCATTTCTACAAATTTCATTAGTTTACTTCATTTTCAAATTTTAAATAATAATACCGGTTTTATGCCATTGAAGTTGAATAGTTATACTTTTGTTAGCCCTTTACCTTATAAAAGGGTGACACATGTTTGTGCTTTTACCCCCATAGTGACTATGCAATGTGATTCCATGTATTATGGGTGGGCCGTCTACGAAGAATATTGAAGGAAATAAGTTTAATTTGTTTTGTTTGATGAAAAAAAGATCTGCGAGTATCACTTTGTCATTATTGAAACATGTAAGTTTTTAAACCATAGCAACAAAGAGATAAGCCATCACATGTTCTTGGTTTTAGGCTAATACAATGAGGCATTAAACAAGGTGAGTTATTTTCCAGTTGGTAATGTATGATTGGTTTGACTTCCACATCAATAGGTAGAAAGATGATTAAGAGATTAAATTCAATTGCGGTTGTTAGATGTGTTATGAATCAACTATATATTTCAAATTCACCTCCAATGAATGCATACTTGTTCTCTATAAAATATTAATGACAAATTAACTTTCGTTGCGTGCATGTAATCCAAAAATATAACGCACACATCGCATTCTATTATGCAAATGAATGATTGAATACCAAAGCAGAGCGAAAATAGAAAAGAGTTTTGTGCCAAGAGATTGTGAATTGTTGTGATGAGGAAATAGTGAAAATATTTCAATAAGTTCTTGCCCCTCTAGATAAAGAAATTTCTCTGTACTGAATTTCTTGTTATTGTGAAGATGCCTCCTAGAAGGGATTTTGCTAGAAAGGTAGATTATCAACATATAAATGTTCATGATGATTTTCTTGACCAATTGAGTGCTTCAACTAATGAAATGAATAAGACTAAAGAGTTAATTCCTTAAACCCCTAGACTAAAAGTTTATTAGGGTTTATATGATAAGGGAAACTTATCAAGGGATGGGGTGAAAATTGATCCAGAGAGAGTTTCAACTATTGATAAAGTTACTAAGCCTAAGAATTTTAAAGGAATCTAGTCATTTTGTGGCCAAGTTAATTTCTTGAGGAGATTTAAACAACAAATTTTGTAAAGATTAGTAGCCCAATATCCAAGATGCTAAAAACTAGAGTAGTAGTCAAATGGGATGGAGAACCTTAAATTACATTTCAAGATATAAAAATTACAAATCAAGAATGTTCCTGTGCTCAGGACTCTTGACTATGCCAAACCTATGCATATTTTTTCATTTACTTCTTTCCATACAACTGTAATAGTATTGCTTCAGAAAAATGAAGAGGGTTTTGAACAACCCATTCAATTATTTAGTAAGTCACTTCAAGCTGGAGAGCTAAAGTTGGACATAAGTGAGAAGTGAGATTATGCTCTTGTAAAGGAAGTTAAATCTTTTAGATGTTATTTAGTTGGTGCCACTCTTATAGAATTTTTTCTAAGTTTTGTTGTAAAAGAAATATTTCTCAACCTAGATGCCAACCAAATTAATCTTGTAGATAAAGATAATCAGCCTTGTACTTGTGATATAGATGAATGTGAATGGTACAAGAATTCGATTCATTACTTGATGCATATAGATACTCCACATAGAATGAATAATAATGACAATAGATTATTAAAACTGCAAGCAATAAGGTACATTATTATAGATGGTAAACTCTGGTGGAGAAATCTTGAAGGAGTGTTACTCAAATGTGTGGATCAAGGAGAATCAACTAAGATCCTAAATAAAATGCATAGTGGAGTCTATTGAGGAAATTACATGGCTAAGACAAAAAACCACAAAGTAATGAGGGTTAGGTTCTGGTGGCCAAATTTATTCATAGATTCCCATCATTCGGTTAGGAAGTGTGACCCTTGTTAGAGGTTTGCTGGCAAATTAAAATTTTCTTGGAACACTTGATTAAGTCCAATAGAGGTTCAGGCACCTTTTCAACTATGGGGTATTTATTTTATATGAGAGATAGAAAATAAATCAAGTAGTGGTTATTCATGGATCCTTGTAGGTAGTAATTATTTCACAAAATGGGTAGAGGCTATCCCAACTAGACAAGAAACTAGTAAAGTTGTGAATGATTTTTTGCTAAGTAACATAATTACAAGGTTTGGATTCTTAGAGGAAATTGTGATAGATAATGCACTATGTTTCAGATATGATGAATTTATAGAATTCTATGCCAAATATGCTATTACAAGGTATACTTCTAGGTAAACACACAAACCTATGTCACCCTTTTGTAAAGGAAATGGGTAGAAATGGATGAAGTTTAGGAATATAATTTTTCATAATTATTTAGAATAAGAATTGATATATTTTCTTAATTTTTATAGCTAACTTTTTAGTTGCTGAAAAATGCTGAAAATGAGGGGTCTAGTTTCCAGCAAAAAACTATATGGAAATAAAATTATTTCCCTTTGATCTCAAACTATGTCATAGATAACATATATAGTTAGAACAATAAAAAATAAAAATTGTCTTTAGACCTATATTGTCTCTTTTCTGATGATTCAAATTTCAACTCACCTGAAATCGATAGTTTTCATCTCCCACCACATTTTTCAAAGAAAATCTATTCTAACCAAAAAGAAACATTATACATTCTAGAAGAGGACTCTCTCCTCTAGAACATCATATTATTTTTTTATTATTTTTTGATATCATTTAATATTTTTTATTTTTTAAAATTGACACTCTTTTAGTGTTAAAATACATGCTTGTAGATTATTTTAATTATAATGTCCTATATCTAATTAAAACGCTATAAACTCTATATGAGAATATTTTTGACTTTGAGCTCTATAAAATAGTGTTTATATGTTATTAAAGAAATCATAAAAAATAGTATTAGTTATTGAAAGATAAATTTTCTGAAATAATTTTATTTCTTTAGTAATTGGATAAAAAATAGTATAAAATTTGCATTTATTAGACATTTCAAATTGGAAAAGTGTGAGACCATATATAACTTAGTTAGGATGAATTTATCGATATCATATGTTTGAACAAAATTGACTTTTAGATAGAAATACTCAAATTTGGTCATTTTGATAAGTTAGCTTGAAAGGTGACACAACTTTGTTCTTTTACCCTTCTTCCCCTTTTGATCCTCAAGGAAATGGGGAGGCAGAATCCACAAATAAAATTATATTGAAGACAATCAAAAGGATTATAGATGAAAATAAGATGGCATGGGACTCTAAATTGCTTCTAGTAGTTTGGGCAGATAGGGTAACAATTAAGAAAGCCATTGGACTAGCACCTTTTGACTTGGTATATGGAATTCAAGCAAGATTGCCTCAAAATAACCTAATAGATTTGAACAAATATTTCCAAAAGTTTGTCGAGCATATTGTAGATGATATGCAAGAAAGAATAGATTATCTTGTAGGATTATATGAGAATATAAGAGAAGCATCTACAAGAAATGCCAAATTATAGTTGCAAATGAAACACTTGTTTGACAAAAGAATAGTAGGAAGAAAATTTGAAGTAGATGATATGGTACTATTGTTGACTACAAAAATTTAAGACCAAGGAGAACATGGGAAGTTTGATCCAGTTTGGTTAGGCCACTATTTGGTTCATGACAAGTGCGGTGAAGATTCATATGATTTGAAGGAGCTTGCTAGTGACCTTCTTGAGCTATCTATTCATGGAGGATTTTTGAAGAGGTACTTTAGCTAAGAAGTATTATGTTTTCCATGACTAGTAGTTAGGTTTGCAAGCTTTATATATATTGTGTATAGTGTGTTTCCCTCTATCCTTGTTTGTCGGTTTGTTGTTGTTTTATTTTAGTGCTCTCTAGTTTGTTCAAGTGTGCGGTCTACTCCAACTATAAATTATGAGCTTGTGCATGAATATAGAATATACATCATCCCTAGACATAGCCACTATTAGCCACTCCTAGGGGTTACTTCTTTTTCAAAGTTTAGATTTGAAATCTTGTTCTCAATGGTCTCATTTTCAAAATTCCATGGGTTGTTGTAAAAAGACATATTTTTGAACAAGAGGTATTTGGAAAAAGATGCAGGATTTTAGCCATAGAGAATATGCGATGTGACTCCATGTATCTCGGGTAGGCCAACTATGAGGTAGAATACCAAAGGAAATAAGTTTAATCTATATGTTCTTATGCAAAAAAGATATACAAATATCACTTTGTCATTATTGGAACATGTAAGGTTTTTAACCATAGCGAAAAAGTGATCAGGCACTAAGTTTCCTTGGGTTTTAGGATGATACAAAGAGGCATTAAACAAGGTGAGGTGTTTTCCAGCTGGCAATGTATGATTGGTTTGACTTCCATATCAACATGTAGAAAGTTGATTAAGCAATGTATTTCTTGATGCTAGGGTCTATAAGGGTGAGTCATGACATGTAATGAATAATTAATGATTATATTAAATAGATTATTAAATGCTTTTCAGACCCATGTGATGATATATTTGACTTATTTTCAAATTAATATTTTATAAACTTTGGAGGTTTAGTTAATTAAAAATTGGCGCAATAGAGTTTTAACATCAAGAAATGCTTTAATAAATTCTTATTGTTTGGTTAAGAAACAAATATGAATTCAAAGTATACAAACAAAATAAATTAAAGACAATATCCATTATTTTAAATTTTTTTTTGTGTGGCAGAGAGGGAGGGTGGAATAGAGGAAGTAAGAGATTCATGGGTATGTGTAGAACCATGAGGGACCAAAAAGTGGAGATATGAAAAAAAAATTCACTTTTCTTCATAATTTGATGAAATGAAAATGATTTCTTAAGGACATTATCACCTTTCCATTGATATAATTGATTTAAAATTATGAGTTTAGTAAGTAATTATTACTTATTTTCTAATGGAGTTACCTATAAAGTTATGATTTACATACTAATTGAAAAAAAAGTTATAACTTTAAAATGGTAGAATCTTTTCAACATCACATTCTATGATTTTCCAATTATGAGAAAAATAAAAGACAATTTTGATTCTGTATAGTTTTGAATGAATTGAGGTCAGACATGAGATTTTTTTTATTCCAAACAATATTGTAGTTGAAAATTCAAAATTAAATATTTAGTTAGAATTAAGTTACAAAAAAAAATATGCAGCACATTCTAGTATGAGTCTACTTCTTACATATAGAATATTAAAAAAAATATTATCATTTGATTGTGATTAAGGTGGCTAGGCATACACCTACTTCTTATTTTTTCTCAATTTTTTTAATAATGTTGCATTGAAATTCAAAATTTTAACATTTTTTTAAAATAAAAATTAAAAAAGGGTTATTATTTGAGAAACTAAATTTAAGTTATGATAGTTTTATTGTTACATATTTTTGATACAAGGTTCATAACTAGTTCAAGATTTCACATCAAGTTGACTAACACTGATGTCTTTAGTTTTCATTGTCACTTAAGGCCATAGTTTGGACCACCATGATCATGCAAATACCCCCATCAAGCCCAAATACAATGAAATTGTTAAAGATTCAATTCAAAAACATCTACATTCATCAAACTGCATTCTCCTTGAATACTATTTTATGGGTACGAAGTAGAAGTGAATCTCTCTTGTGTAGAAAAACAAAAGAATGTTTACTTGATTTTTCACTATGATTTATATCATTTATTTATATTTTAACATGTGATTAAAAGATAATGTTCTAAATTCTCTATGAAATCCTATGTCTATCATTTTTCTCAATTCAACCTATTTATCAAAATTTATAAATCTAATCTCAAATAATCTATGGAAATGAATCCAGACAATTTTGCATATGGAAACAAATAAACAAAGAAGAAGTAGGAATTAAAACAAATTACTCAACAAACTTAGCAATATTTAGTCTTCTCTTTTTGGGTGCACTAGTCTAGCATTACATGATAAAATGTCTAAGGTACCTTATATTATGCCAGATATTGTAGGGAGCTCAGTGTATACCATGGTGTGTACTAGGCTAGATATTCCATGTAGTGGAAGTCACTAGATGGTATACAAGTCATCCTATGATTGAGCATTAGAATGTATTCAAATGGATTATCTAATATTTGAAATCTATGTCTACAAAATGTTTTAATTTTTGGGGCCATACTCCTTATTGAAAAGGATATGTTGACTCATATTTGGTAGGGCATCTAAATAATAAGTGGAGTACTACTCGATATATATTTAGTATTGGTGGGAGATGAGAAATTTTATTTTCTTGGTTACAAAAGGTGAATTATCTATCCACTATAGAGCTAGAGTATGTTTCTACTATAGAGGCAACTGTTGGCTTCCAATTATAAATTAATCCAAGAGAGTTTGTGATGAACATAATTACCATAATTTATAAGAGCTTCCTAAGATCAACACAAAAGAGGAGACAAAGATTTTGAAAGGGGAAAGCAAAGAAAACCCCTTGTGAATTATATGAATGAGGCAAATACCTAAGAATGAAGAAAGAGAGAGAAGGAGATAATGTGGAGCCATAGGGCTCATTACATGAAATACATTGTGATTGTATGTTTAGAATGAGAGAGAAGCATCTCTTATAAAGAGATGAGAAGAGGAGTTATTTGTAACTCCCAAGTGAATGATTGCCACATTCATAAGTGTGTGCATAACGAGTGTCATAATCCTCTTAAGGAGGAATAAACTATTTTCCTTAATAAAGGAATTACAAAAAGACTTGTCCTCACATGTGGACTAGAGGACAAACAACATAAGGGATACCTTGGTTTATCACACTTAATAAATACAACCAAGAAAATATTACAAGTTCTAACAATGAGGATAGGGTTGTGGCTAAGGAATCACATGTATTTTGAAAGTGAAATGATTCATATTGTAGGGCTACTACCAACAGATATGGTGGCTAGGGCATATGCATTATTTGATGCGATCTTAGTGGTGATCCGATACTGTGAAGGTCAAAGGGTTTGTCCTCAGATGAGGGCCACTTTTGGGGATGACAACATAGGGATTATAGTGGAGTTAGTGGGTTCTACAAGCTAGGTGTAGAGGTTTGGGTCTAGGGGAGAGGGTTAAAAAAAAAAGGCACGCAATAGGTTTAGGTTTAATTATGATAGGAGAGAGAAAGAAAAGAAACATTTATGTACTAATTTTATTTGAAAATAGACTTATTGAATTAATTGCCTACATGAATTCATTTTAACATAGGAAAAGATGTTTTAACATTGTTAACAACTTTTCTTGTTAGCTGTGATTTCTCTTTATCTAAGGCAACACTGCAAATGAAAGTATTGGTATTGATAATTATTCTCCCCTTTGAAAGAATCAATCTAGAGTAAAAAAAAAGTCAGAGAATAACTTAAAATAGAAGTTGATATAGATGAATAATAATGTAGACCTGCAATAAAACGTTAGAGGAATGATTCTTTTGCAATGCAAAGAAATTTTTTTGGGTACAGAACAATTATTATTATTAAGGAATCTACAAATATCCTTTAAAGGAAACCTTTAAAAAAAAACTATTTAAAAAAAACTTGAAGTCAGTTGTATTTGAATATGAATAAGGGCCAAACGTACAAGTTATAAATGAATTTTATAGCTTGTAACGTAATAATTTATAACTTATAAAAATGAATTAATCTAAAGTAAAAATTAATTTTATAAGTTATAACCAAATTTTATGACTTGTGAATATAGAATCTTAATTTTTTTTTTCTCGAAAGAATTCAAAATATGAGAATGTCAAATGTAAAGTTATAAATCAATTTTACAACACACGATATGACCACTCTAAGAGATTTATAGTAAAAAAAAACTAAAATAAAGCTTTATTAATAAAGTAATAAATAAAATATCATTTCAAACTTTTCTAATGGTTAATAACAAAAAAAACTTAAAGCAATCATGCTTTATTGATAAAACGAAAAAAACTAAAAAAAAACTAACAATAGTTAATGATAAAAAAAAACTTAAAACACTAAAAAACACTCTATAAAACAAAACATTAAAACTCAATGTGAAATCTTCCACAAAATGCACGGAAGCTAAAGAAGAGAAAAACTAAAAGGCATTTTATTTTGCTTGGTAGATATTAGACTTGGTGAGGGAGACTTGGGTCAGCAAGGCCATGACCTGCTCTATCCCTATGCAACAAAGAGATACCTATGGTCCAAGGGAGACCAAGGTGAAAAAAGACACTTTTTGATTAGTTTGAAGCAAGGCGTGCAAAGAACAAAGCAAGCCATGAAAGGATGATTGCTAGAAGGGAAGAACATTTAGCTCAGGGTCCTACCGAGCCAACAGTAGCAGCCCCACGAATAGAAGCTGTAGAGGTTTCGAAGAAGTCAAAAAGTGAGGCTCAACTCATGCAAGAACAACGAATGGAAAATAAAATAAAATGATAGTTGGAAGGGATGAAGAGGTGCGAAACTTTAAGGAAAAAATTGGAGGCGGCGAGGCTTAAAAAAGTGGTAGAGAAAAGTAGGGATGGTGCTGCAAAAAGTGGTAGAGAAGCAGGGATGAAGCTTGAAAAAAGAACATGACAGAGAGAAATGGAGGCTCATGCTTGTGGAGCTAAGACAAGGAGAAACAACAGAAAAAATCTATGATCAACAATGGTAGGCTAAGCCGAAATCACGTAGGCAACACAATGGGCACACACCACCCGCAGAGCCCAAAGGGCTACAATGCAAAAAATAAAATACCCAAGCCTCCTGAGAAAAAAAAAAAGCACAAATAGAAGTAAAAAACAAAAAAAAGAGAAGGGAGGAGAATTAGATGAGGCAAGCAATGAAATTTGCAGGCTCGTGAGGATGCCTCCACCAATAGAAGGGCGATTCTTGCCCATTGATAAACCCTTAAAATAAAAGGGTGGTTCTCACTGCCATGTATATGCAGCCAAGTTTCATCGATCCATACTCTATGCTAGAGATAAAAGCATGAGTTGATGGAAATGATAAGGGAAGAAAAAAAAATGGTATGAACAAAGGTCAACATTATAAAATGCATGCAGAAAGGGAGAATAGAAGCTCATGACAAGGGAAAAAAAAAGAGAGGGCACGCAACAATAGTAATCAAATCCAAAGATTAAAAAAAAACTTACAATAGGAAGCATAGGAAAACCCAAATCACATTAATAAATGCCACAACAACAAGGTGATTGAAGAGAAGCATGGTTCAACACTGGGCATGTTCATGATATAGACAATAGATTAGTGAAGGATCATAAGGATGCCCCATTCCGACTAATAATCAATTACAGACGTGATTGTATGCAAAAAGAATAGACGAACGTAAACAACATTAAGAAGTCGAGAAAGGGTAAAAAAATTGGAAAGAATTAGAAAGAAATTAAAAGCAAAGGAAATTTCCAATAAAGGTATGAGATAAGAGAAGATTAGATTTGTAAAGAATAGAAATACATCGAATTATTAAAGAGTTTGAAGATAATTAAAAATTCAATATTTAAAAAGGAAAAAGTTATAGATGAGAGGGAATTTTAACTTTTCAAAAAAACAATTATGAATATATTTTAATTAACTAATGTAAGTTAAAAAAAACTCATAGAATTAAGAAGTGTTCCTTCCAACACAACTAAAAAAAAATTGAAAATTAAATTTAATCAAAAAAAAAAATAATAATAATATAGTGTGTTATTGTTAATGTTTGATTAAATATTTAAGATTAAAAAAAAATGCTATATATGAAAGATTAAATATAGAAAATCATTTTTTAACACTATTAAACTCAAATTGAAAAAAAAATGCTACTTGGAACAAGAGCAAAAATAAATAAAATTAATATTTTAATAAAGATGCCTAGTTCATAATAAGGTGAGCTCCATCCATCATCACAAAACTCAAAACAAGGATTAGTTTTGCTCTGATACCATGTTAGAAATAATAAAATCAAAATGAACTAAAATTAAAGAATTATAAATTAATCCAAGAGAGTTTTTGGTTAATATAATTACCATCATTTATAAGAGCTTCCCAAGATCAACACAAAAGAGGAGACAAGGGTTTTGAAAGGGGAAAGCAAAGAAAACCCCTTGTGAATTATATGAATGAGGCAAATGCCTAAGAATGAAGAAAGAGAGAGAAGGAGATAATGTGGAGCCATAGGGCTCATTACATCAACTACATTGTGATTGTATGTTTAGAATGAGAGAGAAGCATCTCTTATAAAGAGATGAGAAGAGGAGTTATTTGTAACTCCCAAGTGAATGATTGCCACATTCATAAGTGTGTGCATAACGAGTGTCATAATCATCTTAAGGAGGAATAAACTATTTTCCTTAATAAAGGAATTACAAAAAGACTTGTCCTCACATGTGGACTAGAGGACAAACAACATAAGGGATACCTTGGTTTATCCCACTTAATAAATACAACCAAGGAAAGATTACAAGTAACTATCTTGCTTCTAATGTTTATCTGAAAACAAACTATCTTTTTGAAAACCATAATGTTGTTCAAAACTTGAAAACCATCTTGCTATCTGTCTAAAATCTATAACAACAATCAACCATCTATCTAGAATTTTCTAAAACTTGCAAAATCTCTTCAAATTTAGTCAAAGTTGTTAGTCTGGTCCCCTTCCTCACACCCAATTTTGTGAAATTTCATGCGAGAACATTTTCTGTCAACATTTCTTAATGCAGCTCTACACAAGTCCTTACATGATCCTCTACAAATCTCCACGCGAGATCTTGCAAAACACTATCTTTTATGCTAAAATGTTTTCTTTTTTTCATTCTATCAACTCCTCATGTGGCTCTTTACAAGTCCTTGCATGAGAAACCTGGTCAAAAATTATTGTTCTGAATCTTTTCTTGGTTCCTTGAGTATCCTTGTGTGGGATCTTGTCTTGAAAACTATGAACTGTCATGATAAAGCTATTTGAGCTCTAAGTCTAATCTATATCTACAACATTTAACCACTTCTATATGTATAAACAATGTCAAATGATGACTTCTTTCTTAGGTGACAATTTGTGATCTACTCACAAACTAGTCTCATCACTTGTCTATCTAGTTCTTGTCTTTTCATGTTCATCATACATTGTGTCATGGTAGTCATAATATTTGGGTGTTCTAGCCATTACTCAGATGACTCGTACCTAAGTATACAAAACTCTTATCTTGGATTTTTAAGAGTACGTTCTAGTGTGATCCTTGTTTAGGCTTTCTCTTTTTTTCCTTTTCTATGACTGTGGCAACAAGAAGCAAAAATGTGTTTTATCCCCTTAGACTTAGACAAGGTAGAGCTAGGGGTTGTAATCACGGAAGAGGTCATTTCTTAGTTTATACACAATTTGTGTCCAGTTCATCTAGTGAGGATACTTCACGATCTCCTTCACTTGTCAGATCACCTCATGTTTAGAGAACATTTTCATAAACTTATGACAAACTAGGAACCCCTTGTATCAAGAGGATCCTAAAACTAGAAAAGGTCATATGTCTCCAAAAAACACAGCTCTATTTTTATTCAAACAACCTTTTCAACCAACATACACTGAAACTTATCACATTCCTAAAATGGATGATCAGGAACTAGAACATGGAGAACATAGTAGAGACCAAGATCAACATAGGAATGAAAGACATAAGGAACCTTTTACTAATAAGAATGAAGAATAGGTAGAAATACTTCCTAAACATATCAAACAATGTCATGAGGACAAAAATTTCCAAAAAGTCATGAAAATCCTACTTAACAAAGAGAAAGACAAATGCATTCTCAAACTTTCTCAAGAGGGAGCCAAGCTACCTCATCACTTTAATGTTGAATCTATCATTACACTGAAGAGGAAACTAAAATGTCTGAATTGCAAAAAAAATTGAGGATCATGCAAGAATAACTAGTTCAAATGATGCGTGATAAGGGCCAACCTATAAAAACATACACTTTATATGCTCTTTGTCCATTTCCTTTTAACAATCTAGTATATGCATGCCTCCTTTTCTAAGAGGAGTTGAGTTACCTAAGTATGATAAATACTTTGGAACTTTTGATCCTCAAGATCATTTGCAAGAATTTGGGGCCTTGCTTATGGAATTTATGTATAATCAGACATATCTCATGTGTTTATTCCTAAGAAGTCTAGGTGGTTAGGCTATGGAATGGTTTTCATGCTTGCCCTACTGGTATCAAAATGTTTGATGAGATTGCTAACCTATTTGTCCAACAATACTCTCACAACATACAATACCCTATTAACATACGAGACTTGTGTAACCGTAAATAGAAAGTTGGGGAACCTTTCCTCACATTCCTTCAGAGATGGAGACAACTTTACACCAAATATTCATAAAAGATTCCTAAAATAGAAAAACTTGATATCTTTACTGATAATCTCCTACTTGATTTTGGGTATAGAGTTCAACTTCAAGTTCCACACACCTTTGAAGACATGGTCACACAAGCTATCCAAATTGAAGAATTCATGGTAAAAAAAGGGCAAAATCACCCTTCAGAAAGACACTAAATAAGAGTCAACCTACAATAAGGACAAATCTAAGTATGTGAACAAAAACTGAGAGGTTGTGCATGATGGAGTTGTTGACAACATTACTCCTAAACCCGCTAAGGAAGATTTCAATCTTATAGATGGTCTCTAAACATCTAAGAATGTTAAGAAACCTCCTCTTGATAACAAGATATTTGGAAACATACTGAAGAACTCATCTTGGGTCACGCACCCAAAATGAGAATAAACACCTCTAGGTGAAACTTTAGATGTGGTCTACAAGACCTAAAAACAAAACAAGCTCATTTCTCCACTAGATAACTCTCGTCTTTATGATCCAGAATCATGATCACCGTGGTGGAACAAAATTGCATTTTGTGAATATCACCAAAACAAAGGTCAACATAACTCTCATCATCCATTTAAAACTACTTAGAAAGACATACAAAGAAAAATGTATCAATAGGTCAATGTCCCAAAATAAAAGTCAAATAAAATAAAATTTATACATGTCAATTGCATAAAAAAGGATTCTAATACATAATGTCAATATAGACATCATAATGGCACAATATAATAAACATATATCATTTGATAATTTTCATAATCTAAAATGGGATACAATTATCTCTAATAGAATAAAAATATTATTAATATTCTTATAACTACATATCAAAATATAATAAATTTATTATAATTAAATAAAATGTGTGTGTGCGTGTGCGAGTGAGAGTGAGTGTGTGTGTGTGTGTGTGTGTGTGTGTGTGTGTGTGTGTGTGTGTGTGTGTGTGTGTGTGTGTGCACCCGTGTGCATGTGTGTGTGTATATGCATGTGCATGTGCATGTGTGTGCATGTACATGTATGTGTGTGTGTAAATGTACGTGAGTGTGCATGTACAGGTGCATGTACACATGTGTGTGTGTGTGTGTGAGTGTGGTTCTCTGTGTGTGTGTGTGTGTGTGTGTGAGAGAGAGAGAGAGAGAGAGAGAGAGAGAGAGAGAGAGAGAGAGATTCATCAAGCCCAAATGCTATGAAATTGCCACAGATTCAATTAAAAAAATTGCATTCCTTAAGTTGGAGTTCTCCTTAAAAAATATTTTATGGTTAACAATTAGTAGAAGCAAAATTTTGTTGTTGTGTGTGTGTATATATATAACATACATATATACATATATATACATAGATATATGTATAGATAAATGTATAAATATATACATAAATATATACATATATACATATATATACATAGATATATGTATAGATAAATGTATAAGTACATACATACATACATACATACATACATAGATATATATACATAGATATATGTATAGATAAATGTATAAATATATACATAAATATATACATATATACATATATATACATAGATATATGTATAGATAAATGTATAAGTACATACATACATACATGTGTGTGTGTGTGTGTGTGTGTGCACGCGCGTGCACGTGTGCATGTGCATATATCTATATATATGTACATACACACACTACTTGATTTTTTTGATGCTTTACATTTGTTATTTATATTTTAAAATGCTATGATTAAAATAAAATGTTATAAATGCTCTATGAAATCATATGTCTATCATTTTTGTTAATTTAATTTATTTATCAAAATTTATAATTCTAGTCTCAAATGATCTATGCAAGTGATCCAAACACTTTTGTGTATGAAAACTAATAAACAAATAAGAATTGGGAATCTAAAGTCAATTTGGTTCAAATTCCATAGGGCCCAAATTTTCCTTGAGTTTATCCCTCAAATGTGCGTCTAACACTTTTCCTTTCTCATAAATCTAGGAAATTTAATACTTCAAGTTCACAACTTTTCACGTCTTCTTTAGAGATAGATATCTTTCATAGACCAAGAAATATTTTGGGCCTATCGCAAGAGCATGAGACTAGTTTCTTCATGCACTCGAGACTCTTTTTCATATTTTCCACTTTTTGTTCTGTATTTAACTATAATATTCTTTATATTTTGATTTTATACAGAACTAAATCATAATTTTCAAAAAAAGAGAGAGTAGCTTGTGTCTTGGAAATGAGAGATTTTTTATTGCTTAGTTGAACAAAATGTAAATTTATAAATATATAGTATTATTATAATTTTATTTCTTTTAAGAAATTTTCAATCTAGGTGTTATATATTCAAGAATATATCTAATTTTAATATTGTTGTAAGAATTTAATTATGTAATTTCTCTCAGTCAAAATTGTATACTTATGACCACTTATGAAACATCCAATTTGACTTATTGTGCAAATTATATCCCACTTATTAATAAATTTAACTTCAAGAGATTATTTCCACTAAATGACTTCATAAATATAGTACAAATTTAAATTCTATTGGTGCTCCTATTCTTAAAATAAAACTGATGTAATTTTTAAAAAAATTAATAGCTGGGTCTAATAGGAATGAAATTTGATTTGTTCTATCTTTTTAAAAACTTATACAATTGTAATTAAATTTTTTGAACAATCATTTTAGATCTCACTCGGAGACCTATCACTAGAATTAAAGAATGCACATGATGATTACAATATATATCAATAAATTTATGTTCATTTAAATTTTATATCATCAATCAATATAAAATATATTTAAAAGAGTTTATATATACTTTTTATAAAGGGATGACTATTATAGTGTAGATATAAGTTAAGGATGATTCACTAGATGATCTAGGGCATTGATGAGATATCAACTATTGAAAAACTTGATCACCACATATATATCTATCATCTTCAACTATATCCCTTACACTTTTTTGGAATTAACAATGGAAAAGTACGTTCTAAGCAGGGGGGGGGGGGGGGTGTGAATCATCACTTAAAACTTTAATCTTTAAAAAAATTCACTATACATCCATCTCATAACTTAGTATGTTAACTAAAATAACTAACCATCCACCACATCCATAACATAAAGTGAATTAAAAACATTAAAAAAAATAAAATTGTTTACCTAGAAACCCTCCAAGAAGAAGGTGAAAATTGGGTGGGGATGACACCCACAAATCTTCACTATTGTAGTAGTAAAGTGTGGGCAAGCTAATTGCAAAGGGCTACTAAGAAGTAACCAACCAGTTTAGAAATTGGTAGAGAAAGGGAGTTTGGGGTCATTTTTATTAATTTCAATAGATTTCCACAATCCATGCTAAATACTATTTATGTTTCTAGATGAGATTGTGTGAAAGTTTAACATCATCAACGTTTCAGATCATACTCCATTATCCATCATTAGGATGAGAGAGCTAAGAAAAAATATAATAGGTTGCAGACCTAGATAGACTAAAAAGAAAAGGAGAGGGGGCCAAGGAGGACAACACACAAGTTAAGGAGATAGCTGATTAGAAAAGCAAGAGGACCAAGAGGCCAAAAAGAAAATAAGAGAAAAGAAATGCTAGCACAAAAAGAAGCCACCACACCAAAAAGAGATGAATAAAAAGAAAAACATAAATAACTGACTAAAACTAAATAAGAAAAATAAAGATGATGATAGTGAAAATAAGTTTTTTAGACCTTATTGAACTTCCTCTAAGACCTTGAAAATAAAGGAGCAAGTTCAAGCAATTTAGGACAGAGAAACCATGTTGGGAAAAGAAGGCAATTTTTGGGTGTTGTAAAGGGCCTCATTATAAAGTTGACAAAAGTGTGTTAGGTGGAGTTTGGTGATGATCAAAAGAGTCAATTAGACCTAGAATCATCTAGATCAACATGGAAGGAATGACATTCCTTAGTAACTATGGTGAAGTTCTCTAACCACTTGATGATGGGACCATATATTGGTGTCTAGTTTTGATAGGTTTAGTTTGAGCTTCACTTGGTTTCAAGAACCCTTTCATATTATCTACTTAACAAGGCCAACCATTTGAATGTGGAAGCTCATTTGGCCTCTCCCCCCCTACAATCAATCTGAATTCCCCATTAACATCTAATTAAATATTTCATTTATTAATTAATTAATTTAAGAACTATACCATTGAATCATTATAATCATATAACATTCATTAACACAACATACAATTCACTAATATGTATAAACATTCATCAATAATTCGTAAACACATTATAACATTCATTAACATGACATTTAATTCATTAATACATATAAAAAGTCATCAATAATTCATGAACACATTAATCATTATAATGATATAACAATATTCAATAACATGACTTAAAATTCATTAATAAGAAACATTCATAAAAAAAATCATCAACACATTCATCATCAAACAAGGTTTTTAACATTCATTTCATCTTTTGTTTTTTTTTTTCATTTGTCAAAGATAAAGGCTAAAAGGAATGTTGTGACTATCTTTGGAATTCTCCTATGGCTCTTGTGGTTATTATCTTACGACATGAGGCTTCCTCTTCTTTTTTTAAGCACAAGGTTGATGTGCCCCTACAATAAGAAATAAATGGGTTTAATTCTAAGTATTTTTTAGATGTTATACTTATATTTCATTAATCTAAAGACATAATAGGGATTTTTCTTTACCTGATAGTGCTACATCATCTATTATAATATTTTGTTCAGCCCCAACTGAAAAATGCTCAACACTAACTTGATGCTAAACTCCATCACCATGACATTAAATACACTAAAAAATTATCACATAAAGGTTACACCAATTATAATTTAAGATGTCAAATTTTATTAATAATTAGATAATTAATTTTCAATAGAAGTTGAATATATATCTCTATTACTGTGATGCACATGAGGGCCTTCATTAGGTGTAGGATTTGTGCCTTCATCATCATGAGTAGGATTTGTAGTAGAAGTAGAAGATTGCAGTGAAATATCATGTACATTGTTATCATTGTTCAAAATTAATATCAAATAGATTATTCCTAATGAAGTTCTCAATTTTAGTTATTATTCATTAGGCCTATTTATTTGTGTGTGAATTGATGCACCAAAATATTCTACATCTATTTGGCCATTGGAATCTGTGCGGTGGTGGGAAACCACTACTTTATAGCCTTGCCTAAAGCCAATTTGTTTGTCCTCTTCTATGGGCACTAGATTAAATTCAATGCCTATCAATTTTTGGATAATATTGTCAATATTGAATGTATTTCTTATTTGTAATATTATATTTAAAAATTGATATGAAATTTCATTTTTTACTAATTACAAGTTGTGAGTCATTTTTTATATATCCACTAGAGCCAAAATGGTGTAGAACGTCCTTATCTTTTCTAGCTTGTGTAGCCTTCTATTTGTTTTGGAGCATATATATGTAAACTTTGAAATATGTTAGATTATATAAATATAAAGATCACTAATTTGCATAATTACATTAATACTACCACATACATATTTTTGCCAACTGGTGGTTTAATTCATTTATCTCTTAGTCTTGTCTCTTTTGCATATTCAGTAATTTCATTCCACTCTAGCTCTGGAACCATAGGAGGATACTCATACTTTGGTTTGACCTTTAGAACCCTTCAATATTGGTCTCTCATAGTCTTTAGATAATTGCAAGATTTTTTAAGAATTTGGACTCTATTCTAAATATTTTGACCAAAGAGATCCTCTATAGATTTTGTGCATTGATCTTTTAATTTAGGGCCTTTCTCATTCCACCTTTTAACAAAAAGCAAAATCATTAGATAAAAAAATTAGTTCAAGTTATGTACCTTGAATATATTACAACAAATGGATGAACAATGTACCAACGAATTATATGAAGCTATGTACCTTTTATGTAATGTGGTCTCAAATATCTTCAATGTTAAATCATATTTTTTTTAATAAACAATATCATTTCTCACAAAATCATCAAAAGTTCATTAGTCAAAAATAAGTTATGAATAAGTAAACTATAATTACACTCTAAATAATTAGAAATTTAAATTTCCTAAAAGCTTAGGCAATTTTAAGAGAATCATATCTTTCTTAGCCATCAACAATGATGCCTCAGATGATCGAGTTAAGTAACATGGGCTACTCTAGGAAAAGGTTGGTAAATTATAATCGGTACTGGTATCTATTCTATCGTCATGAGAAGGTGTACTTGTCATTGCACAAAGTTAATCAATGTCATACTATGATCAAATGAACAAGAAACTGCAAATACAATTATATTTAACACTTAAAAAAAGTAGCAAAACAAGGATTTACTAGCTCTAGTTATAGAGCGCATGGATGTTTGCATGCACCTTGTTGTTGATCCCATAGTTGACAATCTTAGATTTCTGGCTAACCTCATCAAAGGAGGCATATGCATGTCATCAAGACTTGAAAAAATAATCATATATACAATGTATTTTCTTTTTAAAATATTGACTATAAAAACATGACAATAGTAATGTAAAACTATCAATAAAAATCATGAAGAAAATAATGGTGCGATTTTGACTATTAATGGATTACAATAGAGAAGCATTGGTGATTTTGATGTTGTCCCTTCTAATAGTTGAAAATTGAAATCACATACCTATAGGAGCTATACTGGTACCCTCGTTAGTTGGAACAACTCAGTGAGGTCTAAAAAAATATTGTAACAACACATACATAATCTAGTTCATGATCCATAAATTACTATAAAACATTAAACTTTATTGAACTAACTATAAGACATAAAGCTTTATTGAACTATTTTCCTAGCTAAAGATTCATTGTTGCTTTACAACAACATGCTCTTTGACATGGTTAATTTCCTATTGCCTCTTTCTCTCTGGTTGGATTTGGATCCATCACAAGAGAAATAATTTATAGATTGATGCTTTTGAGGCTCTTTTTACACATGCTTATAGGGTCATAGGTATATGTGATGTCATCATCACATAATACTGTGGCCACCATATTAGAAACTAATTGCTCTTGTGTAATATTTTCCTTTCCCTTTCCCTAAGCATTAAATTGTGACAAAAACACTAGTAAAATAATCAAAACAAGTCCAAAACCTTAACAAAAATTACATAATAATATGAATTTTTTAAAATTATAATTACACAAATTCTCATACAAAGGTTTACCTATACCAAAGAAGGGGTGGGAGCAACATCCCTTCCTCTTTCATCCGATGGATTAGCCATGTTGCCTTGTGAAAAAGAATATATATATATAAAAACATCGACATAATGAAAGGAATAGTCGACTTAGAAAAATAATATTAATAAAATGATATATTGTATATTGAAGTTATTAATTGGAAGTAATTATTTTAAATATTACATATATAGTACTTACAAGTCCCATGATAGTAACTATCTTTATATCTGTGTGATTCAAATTGTAATCTATTAGCTGCTCTTCCACTGCACTTCTTGATTTTATTTCATGTACAAAAACATGATTTTCCTCATGTACCTCAAAAATGCAATTAGGTCGCTTATTAATTTACGTAGTATGTGTACTATTTATAAAACCTACAATGTTCCCTATTGCTTTTGGCCTTCCATCAATGTACACAACAAGTCTTTTACTTGGATCATTTTCTTTCCATTGTAGATAATTTGCTAATAGTGCATAGCTACGCATACATTTTTTATATTGAATTATCTACATCCAATTATTATAATTGTAAAAAGGTCCTACATACTCCATCAATTCAACAATTTTGTTATAACTGAACTTTATGCCCTCCATTTAAAATAGGCCCTAACCATGTAATGATGTTGAGCTATGTGATATATCCTATCGTTAACACAAAAATTAGTGTTAATTAGAGGTAATTCCTTGGGTACCCATTATTTTTAGAAGATGTGTGTACTTGAAGGGAACCTTCATGTCGCCCTTTGTCTCATCATCATTAGAACATGAACCCCATTGAGAAAGGAAAAAATACATGTATTTATTGAATTTTGTTCTAATCTTTTGACTTCTAGCTTGTCTCTCTTTCATAGACCTACTACATGTCTCACTATCCTCTTCTATTCTTGCATTTCCCTCACTTGAGGATGACAAATCTAACAAATACCTATTTGGTGATACTTATAGCCCATCAAATGAGAGATATAGTTGAAGGAGAAAAATATTTTGGTATAAAATGAGGCTAATATTGATAAAGTTTTCCTAATGGTAATGTTGAAGGTTAAGAGAAAGAAAGCATGCAATAAAATTATATCTCTCCATCCATTTCACTATGTATGATCCTCATCAAAGGGGTATAGTCTCTTGCATATGTAAATCATTTGTCTTAAGTTGGTTACAAAATACATGATACTTATGCTAAAAATTAGATAGAAAATAACATGAACAATATGCATACATCATAGTCACTATATACTTTTTAATTTATTACCTCTAAAAAAAAATATTATAAGTAATCAACACCAAGAATTGAGCATCATAACAAATATTTGCATCGAATCAACACCTAATAAATTTAAATTGATCATCTCATTGATCAACTTCTTCATCTATCTCATCATCATGAACATCATCATCCAAATCATGACAATGACCATCCTCATCATCATGATCATCAGTATGACCATCATCATCATCATTGTCATCATCATCACCATCACCTTCACCATCACCACCACCCTCATCATTGCCACCACCACCACCACCACCACCACCACCACCACCATCATCACCACCATCATGACTACCACCACCATCATCAATACCATCACCATCATCATTAACATATTTGTCATCATCGTCATCATCTCCATCTTCATTTTCACCATTATCATCATCTACTTTGTCTTCCACTTATTTTGTATCTTGTTCTTCAATCACATTATACTTTACTGGTCTTCCTCTTGTATCATCTCTAATGACAAATAACCAACCTAGTTTATGTGGAACATCAAAGTAAAACACTTGCTCACATTGACTTGGAAGAAGATAGGACTTATTTCCAACTAGCTCAAATGACCTTGTATTAATCATTGCAAATCCATTATCATGTTCAATAAAAGTTATATAAGGATCATTTTGATTCATTTGTAGCCTTTACCATTTGACCACTAATAGAACTAGCTTAAAGGAAATAAATTCGCCCTCACATATATCATTCAAAAAACCATAGTATTTGTTTTTAAAGATTGTTGACGATGCATGTCATTTCTAGACAAAATATTTTTTGACCTCAAAGACTGTAGTTATCCAATAATCACAAGTTCTCTAAGTTTCATCCACCTTTTTAAAGCAAAATTTATGACCATTGTAGTACATAGCTTTGTGGTACTTGACCTGCTATTTTTCAAACATGTCCAAATTATGCATCTCTCTGTGAGCTGATTATAAACAAATGGGTCATGATAGATTAAATTATATATGTACCTTTCCACCTGTTAAATCATTTTCTATATGAATTACCTTTGGCATAAAATTGGAATCTCCATTACAATCATCTTCTTTAACCAATGAAGCAACACCTTCCCATGTTAATGAGTGAAAGTTTTGTTGAGATCATTTAATCCATACCATCATCCAATCAAGATTGTTCACAATATATAAATGAAGTGCATCCCACTCACAAGAAAATGTATAAAACAAATAGACTAGTTAGAAACAAGTTATATTGATGATGGATAAGAATTAATTAACTACAATAACATCTTATAATTACCTCTTACTTTCCTTAAACTACTTGAATGGATCATTTGAGATTCCAAATGCTATGTACATTGATTGTTGATGCAAACTTGGGAAGATATTCACTAATGTACACCACGGTCTAGTATACCATATATCCCTCGATCATGGAACCCTTGGGACATTCTCTTTATCGAAAGAAGCCCTTCAAAAATTTCAAGTGCCTCCTAACCATCCATATTGACCTAGTTACAAGTCAACACAATTCAATCTCTTTAACTAGATGTATGAGGTAGTGTAATTATGCATTGAAAAAAATTGAAGGTAGACACTTTTGCATCCCATAGAAAAGATAAGGAATGTTTCTCTTCTAATGATTTATGTTTTTTTTATCAAACTCATTAGATGTCAACCACCTAGAAGAAATTCATCATGCAAAAACAAATATACAATAAATTATGGTAAAAGAAGAGAAAGACACAAAAATAATCTCTATAAAACAAATCTAGCAAATAACACTTCTAACTTAATGTATTTCCCAAGATCATATATAACTTGTTTCACACTCATGTTGTTGAAGTTGTGTGAGAGAGATAGAGGTAGATGTACTCCAATAATAATAAAATGATCTTTTCAATATATTATAAAATAAAACAATAAAAAGTACGTGATGTTTTACAAATTTATTGTAAATAGAGAAGAACATAAATAACCTTAACGAAGGTATGCCAATCATGCATTTTAAATCTTGACCCAAAATCACCTTTCTTTGATATAAGACTTCTTATGTTTGCAAAAAATCGTATATAATTCTTTTGATTTATGGCATTAGTTTTTTGCTACATTAATAATAAAGGAATGACACTCGTATTAATCTAGTTTCCATTTCTATTTGATTGAAGGAAAAAATTCAATGGATGATTGGATTTATCAATGTCATTACAAATTTTAAACAATTTTTCAATGCCTTTAAAATTATTTTTTCTGAATCACCACTGCCACACCTTCAAAAATCAAATGGCTCTAGATTTGGCCTTAGATGTTTGATTTGGATGAAACAAAATTCAATTTAGGGGTTTATGGACCTACTCTATATAATGCCAACATCTATTTTGCAATAGAAAGCTCTAATTTTCACCTGCAATAGAAGGTCAAAAAATACGACTCTCGAAATCTCCTCCAAATTGTGATGTCCAAATTGCCAATGCTATACCAACAATAAGTGAATCCAAGATTGCACTTCTTGAGAAGCTATTTTCACACCATGAGAGCTTTGATACCATGTTAGAGTTTTAGGTGACTTTACAACACCCCTAGGATCAAATCAAAGACCAAGATAACTTCCATAAGAAATTGGCAAGATAATTCCATGAAGATGCAAGAATGCTATTATTGATAATGGACTTGATTGATTTCCAATGGATTTACTTCAAATGTACATAATAGGCCTCCTTATATAGGAGAAGTGATAAGAGACAATGATAAGGAATAGATAAGCTATCACCCACACAAGGTGGAAACACATGTCCACAAAGGGTGAATCATCCTCTATTAGACAATTAAGTATCTGTGATGATGAGGATGATAGTGTGATAAGTACACTAAAGGTGGAATGAGATAAAAACTATGACCACCCAGAGTGGAATTCTCCTACACCATGTGTTTAATTGAGGTGCAAACTCCCAAATTTCTCAATCACAAATTACTATGCAATGCATTATCCTAAGTAAGCTTAAGTAAGTGTAACTAGTGAATATTTAATTACACCAGCACCCCCCTTAAGTGAAACTTAAGGGAATGCACTTAAAACCACAATGCAAGATGGGCCCCAACTACAAGGCCATTTTAGGTACCCATGTATAATATGCAAAGTGATATATGAAATGTAATCTCTCATAAAGTGGAGAAAGAGAGAAAACCTCATGGGAAAAACCCTCCTCCAAAAAGAGAGATGAAAACAAGATGCATGGATGGATGGAGAACTCAAGACCCCCCAAAAATTGCATACATCATGTATAAACAAACAATGATCCCCCTGTAGGAAGGAAATAAGGAGACATGATATCCCTCCCATAATGAAGAAGCTCCAATGTATATGAAGAGTACCTGCAAGAAAAATATAATCCAATGCCTATAAGAAACAAGTCTCTCCTTAGGAAGAGATAAATACATCAAATGATGAAGAAGCCACTCCATGTAAAAAGTGAGGAAGGAGGAAGAATGTATCCATGTATGCATCTCTGAAGTCTGAATAGGTGTTTCCAAGCTCAAATATTTTGTCCCACCATCAAGCTGACCTATGAGATGTGAAAAATTGAAAGAACATGAAGAGTTGGGAAATCCAATATCTAAACAAGGTGAAGAAGGATCTCAAAGAGAAACCCCCTAAAATGTATTAACGAAATCTGTATTATGAGACACATTTGAAAGAGCATCCAAGAATTCATCCCACATTGAAAGATCTAAAACATAAAGATCATTTTATTGAATAGTAGAACTCATGTTTAAAGAAGTAGAAGGTGGAGGAGTAGGAAGTTCAACACTTGGCTCAAGAACAAAATGATTCAAGTGTTCATTTTTCTCCTCACATGAATTATTCACCCTTGATAAAGGGTTAGGTACATCATGAATATCATCATCATTATCAACAAAATATGCAAAAGAATAGAAGTGTGATGTATGATCAACAACTCCAATAGCTATGAATCTCTAGTCTCCATGTATCTAATATAGATATAATCAAAAGTGAACTCAACAATTTTACCTTGTGCCCCATGAGTAATTTGGTAAATGGAAAGGATATTAGTGGTCAAGGATGGTACACAAGGAACATCATTAAGTGTACCCTACCCCATAAAAATAGAACCTTTCCCACAAAACTTTATGTATGTATTATTACCCATCAATATAGGTGGAAAATTACAAGGCTCAATAGAAGATGTCATATGATGTGATGCACTTGAATCAAGAAGCCATTTGCCTTGCTCAAGATTTTTGGAAGTAATGAGTGCTTGTCCTTTGCCTCTGGATGATGATGTAGATATAGTAGTTTTCTGATATTGAGAAGAAGGAGATGACATTGATGAGGGCAACTAAATATTGCTCTTTTGAAAAATGTGACTGAGCTCATCAATCTTCTTATGGAAACATTTATGCTCATCATGTCCTAACTTTTTGCAATAAGCACATTTATCTCTCTTTCTTCTAGATGATTCCTTTCTTGAAGAGTACTTGGATTCAATATTAAGTTGTCAAGGAGAGTCATCACCTTTGCCATGTTGCTTAGGATCCTTGTGTTGTTTGTTTCCCTTTCCTTTGAGAGCCTTTGAAGAGGATTCATTTACAACCAACGCTTGATGCTTTGAAGGCTTCAACTGACCCATGTGTGCTAACTTTTCTTGTTCCCTTGTGAGCTGAGCTACAAATTCATCAAGAGAAGGCATTTTGTATGCACTACCAAGAGGATCCATAGTAGCATAGAATGTGGAAACAAAGATTGAATATTCAAGACCTAGCTTGGAAAGAATAGATGATATCAATTACTCATCATCTTTAGTAATACAAAAATTAGAAAGCTCCAATCTAATGGAATTGAACTTAGAGAAAAAGTCTTGAATAGTATCAAAATCACATGAACTTAGACTTATAAGCTCGTTCCCCAATTTGAATTTTCTTATTCTATTAGGTTTACCAAATATCCCTTCCAATGTTGTCCAAGCATCATGAGGATGTGTGCAAGATGTAATATGATAAAAAAAATCATTGGAGTTGGTAGATCTAAGAGAGCCAAGTGCTTCATCCCTTATATCAAACCATTTCCTTCTTTTTGCAACACCTGTAGTTGGTTCTAGATCGTATCCAAGAATCATTATAAGGAATTCAATACTCTGCAACATATTAGAAACTACTTGTTTCCATTCATGACAGTTATATTGGAGTGAGTAATGGAACTTTTGAAAAATCTATAATAAAATCAAATGATGACTAAAATCAATTGATAACTCCTTAAAATCACTGACTCAATTAAGACAATTGAAATCCAAGTATTCACCAAGTGCAAATAGAGCCCAAAAAGACCTATTTCTAAAAGGGATATGTCCACTCCAAATCACTGAAATTTGATTATAGATCTAGAAAGTAGAGGAAAAATCATGCACTTTCAAAAAAAAATTGCACCTAAAAATGTTACTAGATGTACCAAAACAAAGCCTTGAAAGTTGCAAAAAATGGGATTTGTGATTTTCAAAAAAATTCAAAGATAGAGATCCAAAATCACCTGCAATACTATGTAGATTGTGAAATTCTACCCCAAAACAAAAATAAAATTGGTCAGAAAAAGGAGTCCATATGAGGGAGATATTGTTGTTTGAAAATTGCCTCTAAAATTATTTTTTCTAAATCATTGTCGCCACACCTCCAAAAATTAAATGTCTTTATATTTGGCCTTAGATGTCCAATTTGGATTAAACAAAATTTGATTTAAGGGGTTTTGGACCTTCTTTATATGATGCCAGCCTCTGATTTGCACCAGAAAGCTCCAATTTTCACGTACAATAGAAGGTCACAAAATACAACTCTCAAAGTCTCCTTCAAATTGTGATGTCCAAATTGCCAATGCTACACCAACAATAAGTCAAGCCAAGATTGCACTTCTTGAGAAGAAGTTTTCACATCATAGGAGCTTTGATACCATGTTAGAGTTTCAGGTGACTCTACAACACCCCTAGGATCAAATGAAAGACCAAGATAACTTCCATAAGAGATTGGCAAGACAATTGCATGAAGATGCAAGAATGCTATTATTGATAATGAACTTGATTGACATCTAATGGATTTATTTCAAATGTACATAATAGGCCTCCTTATATAGGAGAGGTGATAAGAGACAATGATAACGAGAAGATAAGCTATCACCCACACAAGGTGGAATCACATGTCCACGAAAGGTGGATCATTCTCCATTACACAATGGAGTATGTGCAATGATGAGGGTGATAATGTGATAAATACACTAAAGGTGGAATGAGATAACAACTATGACCACCCAAAGTGGAATTCTCCTACACCATGTGTTTAATTGAGGTGCAAACTCCCAAGTGTCTCAATCACAAACTACTATGCAATGCATTATCCTAAGTAAGATTATGTAAGTGTAATTAGTGACTATTTAATTACACCAACATCATTAATGCCTTAACAATCTTCAAGAACATCACTTACATCATTACTAAACAAAAGATAGCATCCAAATTTTAATTTCATACAAAAACCTATATTAGATGGATTAACATTACCTTGAAAATTCATTCTATTCTATTTCAACTTCCATATGTGAGGTGTCATTCTATGAGGATTTGATGTTGTCTCTTCTTTTCCATTGAAAATATTTTTTTTGGTAATTTTATACTTGTGATTTTTGTGGAGAAAGTGCCTATGCTCATTGAACATATGCTTTCCTAAACCTTTTGAATGAAAAAGTTTCATCTTTGGACCACAAATTGGACATGAAAATTTTCCCTTTGTTTGAAAACCTACAAGGTCATGCCTAATTGGATGACATGTGTACTAGAAGATTCATATTTGCAATTATCACATGCAAATAACATAGAAGAAAAATGTGTTAGAACTATTACATACCAAAAATATGTATTAATATTTTCACATATCACAAAAATGTGTTAGTCCAAAGGCATTATTTATTGTCCATACAAGCATTGCATGGAATCAAAATTGATATAACCAATTAGTTTAGAGATGTCAGACATAGTGACCCCCTTCCATAATTCCAACAACTCATAAATAAAGGGCTCAATATATACATTCATATCTTTCACTTGGTACTTACCTAGTTGGATGAACATAAAAAAAAAGGGTATGTGCAGGATCATGGTGTACCAAACTAGGGCCTTAAGTGGCAGTGAAAAATTAGAAAATCAGGGTTATGTCAACTTGACACATAATTTTAAAGTGGTTATGGACTTTATATCAAAAAGTTGTAAGAAAATAATCTGTAGAAAATTGAATGTAGTTTCTAAACTACTAGGCCTTATTAGGAGAAAAAAATAATTGATTGGTCAAAAGTTTGAATTTTAATGCAGTACTGCAAAAATTTCAAGGCAAAAATAAAAAGTAGGTGTATGTCTGACCACCTTAACCAAAATCAAATGATAATATTTTTTTAATATAATTATAGAGATGAAAAGTAGACTCATGCCCAATGTGACGCATATCGGATATCGGATTTCAAATCGAATATCGGATTTGAAATCGGATATCGAATTTTAAATCGGATATCCAATTTGGAATCGGATATCCGACATGGCTAGGTGAATTTTGGTGAAAAATTTGAAATCCCAACCCATTTTGGAGAGAAAACTGGATTTAAGACTTATAGCTTATGATTTATAAATTATTTTTGTTATATTACTATGTAAATATGTATTATAATATATATATATATATATATATATATATATATATATATATATATATATAATGTAATGTAAAGATATAACATATAATATATTATGTTATACTCACTATAATTTATAAATATAATTTATATTATTATTATTTTTACTAAATATAATAACGTAATATATATATATATATATATTATATATAAGTATGTTATTAATATATATATAATAACGTAATATTTTTATTAAATATAATAAAGTAATATATATAATATAACATAATATTTTTATTAAATATAATAACCTTATATATATATGTTATTAATATATATAATAATGTAATATATATATATGTTATTAATATATATAATAACGTAATATATATTATAACATAATATTTTATAGCTTATGATTTATAAATTATTTTTGTTATATTACTATGTAAATATGTATTATAGTATTATATATATATATATATATATATATATATATATATATATATATATATATATATATATATATATATATAAAATAACGTAATGTAAAGATATAACATATAATATATTAATATATAATAATATATTATGTTATTCTCATTATAATCTATAAATATAATTTATATTATTATTATTATTACTAAATATAATAACGTAATATATATATATAAAAGTATGTTATTAATATATATATATATATTAATATGTATGTTATTAATATATGAGTCAACCTATGACCCCCTTGACCCATTACATAACAACATATGTCCTTAGGGGTCCTATAACGCCTAGTGACATATTAGAATCATTCTTATGGATCGAAGGAGGTCATAGGTTGACCTATGACCCCCTTCGATGCATTACATGATGACATATGTCTCTAGGGGTCCTAGGACCCCTAAGGACATATTAGAATCATTCTTATGGGTCAAAGGGGGTCATAGGTTGACCTATGACCCCATTCAACCCGTTAAATGATGAAATATGTCCCTAGGGGTCTAAGACCCATAGGGACATATTAGACTCATTCTTCTGGGTCAAAGGGGGTCATAGGTTGACCTATGACCCCCTTCGACCTATTAAATGATGACATATGTCCCTAGGGGTCCTAGGACCCCTAGGGACATATTAGAATTGTCCATATGGGTCAAAGGGCATCATAGGTCGACCTATGACCCCCTTTGACCCATTACATGATGAAATATGTCCCTAGGGGTCCTAGCATCCCTAGGGACATATTAGAATCATTCATATGGGTTGAAGGGGCTCATAGGTTGACATATGATCCCCTTCGACCTATTACATAATGACATATGTCCCTAGAGGTCCTAGGACCCCTAGGGACATATTAGAATCATTCTTATGGGTCAAAGGGGGTCATAGGTTGACCTATGACCCCCTTCGACACATTACATGACAACATATGTCCCTAGGGGTCTTGGGACGCCTAGGGACATATTAGAATCGTTCATATGGGTCAAAGGAGGTGATAGGTTGACCTATGATACCTTTGGACCCATTACATGAAGATATTTGTCCCTAAGGGTCCTAGGACCCCTACGGATATATTAAAATCGTTCATATGGGTCAAAGGGGGTCATAGGGTGACCTAGGACCACCTTCAACCCATTAAATGACAACATATGTCTCTAGAGGTCTTAGGACCTGTAGGGACATATTTGAATTGTTCATATGGATCAAAGGAGATCATAGGTTGATCTATGAACCCCTTCGACCTATTAAATGATGACATATGTCTCTAGGGATCCTAGGACCCCTAGGGACATATTAAAATTAGTCATATGGATCAAAGGAGGCCATAGGTCATAGGTTGACCTATGACCCCCATCGACCCATTAAATGATGACATATGTCCCTAAGGGTCCTAGGACGCCTAGGGACATATTAGAATTGTTCATATGAGTCAAAAGGAGTCATAGGTTGACCTATGATGCCCTTTGACCTATTACATGATGACATATGTCTTGAGGACCCCTAGGGACATATGAGAATCATTGTTATGGGTCAAACAGGGTCATAGGTTGACCTATGACCCCCTTCGACACATTACATGACGACATATGTCCCTAGGGGTCCTAGGTCTCCTAAGGACATATTAGAATTGTTCATATGGGTCGAAGGGGGTCATAGGTTGACCTATGATCCCCTTCAACCCATTAAATGATGACATATGTCCCTAGGGGTCCTAAGACCGCTAAGGACATATTAGAATTGTTCATATGGGTCAAAGGGGGTCATAGGTTGACCTATGACCCCCTTTGACTCATTACATGATGACATATGTCCCTACGACCCCTAGGGACATATGAGAATCATTCTTATGTGTCAAAGGGGATCATAGCTTGATCTATGACCCCCTTCAATGCATTACATGATTTTCTAAGGGTCCTAGGACCCCTAGAGAAATATTAGAATCATTCTTATGGGTCAAAGGTGGTCATAGGGTGACCTATGATACCCTTCAACCCATTACATAATGACATATGTCTTTAAGGGTCCTAGGACCCCTAAGAACATATTAGAATCATTCTTATGGGTCAAATGAAGTCATATGTCAACCTATAACCCCTTTTGACCGATTACATGATGACATATGTCCCTACGGGTTATAGGACACTTAGGGACATATTATAATTGTTTATATGGGTCAAAGGGGGTCATAGGTTGACCTATGACCCCCTTTGACCCATTACATGATGACACACATTAGAATACTTCTTATGGGTCAAAGGGGGTCATAGGTTGACCTATGACCCCTTTTGACAAATTATATAAGACATATGTCCAAAGGAGTCCTAGGAACCCTAGGGACATATTAGAATTATTCTTATGGATCAAAGGGAGTCATAGGTTGACCTATGACACCCTTTGACCCTTTACATGACGACATATGTCTCTACCCCTAGGGACATATTAGAATCGTTCTTATAGGTCAAAGGGGGTAATACAGTGACCTATGACACCCTTCAACCCATTACATGATGACATATGTCCCTAAGGGTCCTAGGACCCCTAGGGACATATTAGAATCATTCTTATGAGTCAAATAGGGTTATAGGTCAACATATGAACCCCTTTGACCTATTACATGATGACATATGTCCCTACGGATCATAGGACACCAAGGGACATATTATAATTTTTCATATGGGTAAAAGGGGGTCATAAGTTGACCTATGACCCCATTCAACCGATTAAATGATGACATATGTCACTAGGGCTCTTAGGAACCCTAGGGACATATTAGAATTGTTCATTTGGGTCAAAGGAGGTCATAGGTTGACTTATGACCCCCTTCGACACATTAAATGATGACATATGTCCCTAGGGGTCCTAAGACTCTTAGGGACATATTAGAAGTGTTCATATGGGTCAAAGGGGGTCATAGATTGACTTATGACCCCTTTTGACCCATTACATGATGACATATGTCCCTAGGACCCCTAGGGATATATGAGAATCATTCTTATGGGTCAAAGGGTGTCATAGGTTGATCTACAACCTCCTTTGACACATTACATGACGAAATATGTCCCTATGGGTCCTAGGACCCATAGGGACATATTAGAATCATTCATATGGGTCGAAGGGGGTCATAGGTTGACCTATGATCCCCTTCAACCCATTAAATGACAACATTTTTCTCTAGGGGTCCTACGATCCCTAGGGACATATGAGAATCATTTTAATGGGACAAAGGGGGTCATAGGTTGACCTATGAACCCCTTCAACGCATTACATGATGAAATATTGAAATCGTTCTTATGGGTCAAAGGTGGTCATAGGTTTACCTATGATCCACTTCAACCCATTACATGATGACATATGTCCATAAGGGTCCTCGAAACCATAGGACATATTAGAATAGTTCTTATAGGTCTAATGGGGTCATAAGTTGACCTATGACCCCCTTTGACCCATTACATGGTGACATATGTCCCTAAGAGTCATATGACCCCTTAGGGACATTTTAGAATGCTTCTTATGGGTCAAAGAGGGTGATAGGTTGACCTATGACCCCCTTTAACACATTACATGACAACATATGTCCAAAGGGGTCTTAGGACCCCTAGAGACATAATAGAATCATTCTTATGGGTCAAAGGAGGTCATAGGTTCCCTTCGACCCATTAAATAATGACATATGTCCGTAGAGATCCTAAGACCCCTAGGGACATATTAGAATCATTCATATGGGTCAAAGGGCATCATAGGTTGACCTATGACCCCCTTTGACCCATTACATGATGACATATGTCCCTAGGGTTCCTAGCACCCCTAGGGACATATTAGAATCATTCATATGAGTCGAAGGGGGTCATAGGTTGACTTATGATCCCCTTCAACCAATTACATAATAAGATATGTCCCTAGAGGTCCTAGGACCCCTAGGGACATATTAGAATCATTCTTATGGGTCAAAGGTTGTCATAGGTTGACCTATGACCCGCTTCGACATATTACATGATGACATATGTCCTTAAGGGTTCTCAAAACCTTAGGGACATTAGAATCATTCTTATGGGTCAAAGGGGGTCATAAGTTTACAATTGACCCATTTCGACACATTACATGATGACATATGTCCCTAGGGGACCTAAGACCCCTAGAAACATATAAGAATGTATCATATGGATCAAAGGGTGTCATAGGTTTACCTATGACGCCCTTCAACCCATTAAATGATGACATATGTACCTAGGGGTCCTAGGGCACCCAGGAACATATGCGATCATTCTTATGGGTCAAAGGGGGTCATAGGTTGACCTATGATCCCCTTCGACCTATTAAATGATGACATATGTTCCTAGGGGTCTTAGGACCCCTAAGAACATATTAAAATCATTCTTATGGGTCAAAGGGGGTCATAGGTTGACCTATGACCCCCTTCGACCAATTACATGACCAAATATGTCCCTAGGGGTCTTAGGACCCCTAGAGAAATATTAGAATCATTCTTATAGGTCAAAGGGGGTCATAGGATGACTTATGACCCTCTTCGACACATTACATGATGACATATGTTCTGATGGGTCTTAGGACACCTAGGAACATATTAGAATGCTTCATATGGGTCAAAAGGTGTCATAGGTTGACCTATGACCTCCTTCGACCCTTTAAATGATGACATATATGGCTAGGTGTCCTAGGACCCCAAGGGACATATTAGAATCGTTCATATGGGTCAAAGGAGGTCATAAGTTGACCTGTCACCCCCTTTGACCAATTACATGATGACATATGTCTCTAGGGTTCCTAAGACCCCTAAGGACATATAAGAATCGTTCTTATTGGTCTGAGGGGGTCATAGGTTGACCTATGACTCCCTTCGACCCATTAAATGATGACATATGTCCCTAAGGGGTCTTAAGAACCCTAGGGACATATTAGAATCGTTCTTATGGGTCAAAGGGGCCCATAGGGGTACCTATGATCTCCTTCGACCTATTAAATAACGACATATGTTCTTAGGGGTCCTAGGACCCCTAGGTAGATATTAGAATCGTTCTTATGGGTCGAAGGGGGTCCCAAATCAACCTATGAGCCAATTTGACCCATATGAATGAATCTAATATGTCCCTAGGGATCCTAGGACCCCTAGAGACATATGTCATCATATAATGGGTCGAAGGGGGTCATAGGTGAAACTATGACCCCATTTGACCCATATGATTAATTCTAATATGTCCCTAGGGGTCCTAGGACACCTAGGGACATATGTCATGATGTAATCTGTCAAAGGAGGTCATAAGGGTCATAGTTCAACCTATGACCCCCTTGAACTCATAAGAATGATTTTAATATGTCTCTAGGGGTCCTAAGATCGCTAGGAAAATATGTCGTCATTTAAAAGGTCAAAGGGGGTCATAGGACCCTTTGACTCATAAGAATGATTCTATTATGTGTCTAGGGGTCTTAGGACTGCTATGTACATATTTCATCATTTAATGGGTTGAAGGGGGTCATAGGTCAACCTATGACAACCTTTGACCCATATGAAGCATTCTAATATGTCCCCAAGGGTCTTAAGACTCCTAAGGACATATGTCATCATGTAATGTGTCGAAGTGGGTCATAAGTCAACCTATGACCCCCTTACACCCATAAGAACGATTCTAATATATCGCTAGGACATATGTTATCATGTAATGGGTCAAAGGGGGTCATAGGTCACCCTATTAGCCTCTTTGACCCATAAGAACTATTCTAATATGTCTTTAGGGGTTCTATGACCCATAGGGACATATGTTGTCATGTAATGTGTCCAAGGGGGTCATAGGTCAAACTATGACCCCCTTTGACCCATAAGAATGCTTCTAATAAGTCCCTAGGACCCCTAGACCCCCTTTGACCCATATATACTAGTCTAATATGTCCCTAGGGATCCTAGGACCCCTGGGGCATATGTCATCATGTAATGGGTAGAACGAGGTCATAGGTCAACCTATGACCCCTTTTAACCCATATGAATTATTCTAATATGTCTTGAGGGATCCTAGATCCCCTAGGGACATATGTCGTCATCTAATGGGTTTAAGATTCTAATATGTCCCTAAGGGTCCTAGGACCCCTAGGGATATATGTTATCATTTAATGGGTCGAAGGGGGTCATAGGTCAACCTATGACCCCCTTTGACCCATATGAAGCATTCTAATATGTCCTTAGGGGTTCTAAGACCCCTAGCAACATATGTCATCATGTAATGGGTGAGAGGGGGTTATAGGTCAACCTATGACCCTCTTTGACCCATAAGATCGATTGTAATATGTCCTTAGGGGTCTTAGGACCCCTAACTATATATGTCATCATTTAATGGGTTGAACAGGGTCATAGGTCAACCTATGACACTCTTTGACCCATATGAAGCATTCTAATATGTCCTTAGGTGTCCTAGGACCCCTAGGGACATATGTCATCATGTAATATGTTGAAGTGGGTCATAAGTCAACCTATGACCTCCTTTGACCCATAAAAATGATTCTAATATGTCCCTTAGGGTCCTAGGACCCCTACGGACATATGTCATCATGTAATGGGTCGAAGGGGGTCATAGGTCAACCTATAACCCCCTTTGATCCATATGAATGAATCTAATATGTTCTTAAGGGTCCTAGGACCCCTAGGGACATATGTCATCATGTAATATGTCGAAGGGTCTCATAGGTTAACATATGACCCCCTTTGAGCCATAAGAATGATTCTAATGTGTCCCCACGGGTCCTAGGACCCATAGGGAGATATGCCATCATTTAATGGATCAAAGGAGGTCATAGATCAACCTATTACCCCCTTTGATCGATATGAAACATTCTAATATGTCCCTAGGGGTCTTAGGACCCCTAGGGACATATGTCATCATGTAATAGGTCAAAGGGGGTTATAGGTCAACCTATGACCTCTTTTGATCCGTAATAATGATTGTAATATGTCCCTAGGGGTCCTAGGACCCTTAGCTATATATGTCATCATTTAATGGGTTGAAGTGGGTCATAGGTCAACCTATGACAACTTTTGAACCATTTAAAGCATTCTAATATGTCCTTAGGTGTCCTAGGACCCCTAGGGACATATGTCATCATGTAATGTGTCGAAGTGGGTCATAAGTCAACCTATGACCTCCTTTGACCCAAAAGAATGATTCTAATATGTCCCTAGGGGTACTAGGACCCCTAGGGACATATGTCATCATGTAATGTGTCAAAATGGGTCGTAGGTCAACCTATGACCCCCTTTGACTCATATGAATGAATCTAATATGTTTTTAGGGGTTCTAAGACCCCTAGGGACATATATGATCATGTAATATGTCGAAGGGTGTCATAGGTTAACATATGACCCCCTTTGAGCCATAAGAATGATTCTAATATGTCCCTAGGGGTCTTAAGACCCTTAGGAAGATATGTGATCATTTAATGGGTCGAACCAGGTCATAGATCAACCTATGACCCCCTTTGACTCATATGAAGCATTCTAAAATGTTCCTAGGGGTCTTGGGACCCCTATGGACATATGTCGTTATGTAATGGATCCAAGAGGGTCATAGGGTGACCTATGACCCCTTTTCACCTATTAAAAGGATTGTAATATGTCCCTTGGGGTCTTAAGACCCCTAGGGATATATGTCATCATGTAATGGGTCGAAGGGGATCATAGGTCAACCTATGACCCCCTTTGACCCATAAGAATGATTCTAATATGTTCCTAGGGGTCCTAGGACCCCTAAGAATATATGTCATCATTTAATGGGTTTAAGGGGGTCATAGGTCAACCTATGACCCCCTTTGACCCATAAATTTTTTTTTAATATGTCCCTAGGAGTCCTAGGACACCTAGGGACATATGTTATCATTTAATGGGTGAAATGGAGTCATACATCACCCTATAATCCCCTTTGACCCATAAGAATGATTCTAATATGTCCCTAGGGGTCCAACGGACATATGTCATCATGTAATAGGTCGAAGGGGGTCATAGGTCAACCTATGATCCCCTTTGACCATAGGAATGATTCTAATACGTCCCTAGGGGTCCTAGGACCCCTAGGGATATATGTCATCATTTAATGGGTCAAAGGGGATCATAGGTCAACCTATGATACCCTTTGACCCATATGAAGCATTCTAATATGTCCCTAGGTGTCCTAGGACCCCTAAGGACATATGTCATCATTTAATGGGTTGATAGGGGTCATAGGTCACCCTATGACCCTCTTTGACCCATAAGAATGAATCTAATATCTCCTTGGGGGTCCTAGGACCCCGAGGGACATATGTCATCATGTAATTGGTTGAAGGGGGTCATAAGTCAACCTATGACCTCCTTTGACCCATAAGAACGATTGGGGTCCTAGGACCCCTAGGAACATATGTCATCATTTAATGGGTCGAAGGGGGTCATAGGTCAGCCTATGACCCCCTTTGACCCATATGAAGCATTCTAATATGTTCGTAGGGGTCTTATGATCCCTAAGAACATATGTCGTCATGTAATGGTTCAAAAGGGGTCATAGGTCACCCTATGACCCCTTTTAACCCATAATTTTTTTTTTAATATGTGTCTAGTAGTCCTAGGACCCCTAAGGACATATCTTGTCATTTAATGGATAAAAGGGGGTCATAGGTCATCATATGACCCCATTTGACCCATATGAAGCATTCTAATATGTCTCTAAGGGTCCTACGACCCCTAGGGACATATGTTATCATGTAATGTGTCGAAGGTGATCATAGGTCAACCTATGACTCCCTTTGACCCATACGAATGATTCTAATATGTCCCTAGGGGTCCTAAGACCCCTAAGAACATATGTCATCATTTAATGGGTTGAAGGGGGTCATAGGTCAACCTATGATCCCCTTTGATCCAATTAACGATTCTAATATGTCCCTACGGGTCCTAGGACCCCTAGGGACATATGTCATCATATAATGGGTCGAAGGGGGTCATAGGTCAACCTATGACCCCCTTAGAGGGCATATGCACCGAGTTGTGGTGCCAAAAAGGTGACAAGGAATTTTTTTTTTCTATTTTAAAAAGCGCGTATGCGCTATAGCACATATGCACTTAAAAAAAAAAAAAGTATATATGATGGGCTGCAAACCCGCAGCTGAAATGTCCCTTTTTCCAAAACTTCACTTTCTTGGGACTGCCTGCCTTAGCAAAGATTATTATTTTTTAATTATTTTAAAAGGGGACATGACAAGTCCTCCCCTTCCAAACATTGCTTGTCCTCAAGCAATGGCTGAACAATAAACCAATCAATCCACCTGGATCCCAAATGTAGTCATGAACTATACTACTAGCAATTAACACAGGCTCTTGCAATATGACCAAGAGGAATCCATAATCAAACAGACAATTATAGCTCCACCAAACTCCAAAATCACAACTTCCACAGTTAGAAACCCATGAGACACAAACTCTTAGAACATCAAAACCCAAGTAAAGTGGACTACCAACACAGTAAATACCATCAATGCATTCCACTAGCCTATACAGAATGTACAATCCAACTCTGCAACAATGGTGAATGCTCTCGAACGAAATTGTACCAAGTATGGAGAATCCACACACTATACAATGCCTGCAGTCAACACAACTCTGTAGATCACCGACCACTATCTCATAACCATAACTACCATGCACCCCTGATGGTGAAAAGCCATCACAAGATAAATAGCAAGAATTGGAACCCAAACCAAATTTTCCTGCCATCAACTCCTCAACACAAGGATCAAATGCTAACTGATGTACATACCTTGCAATATAATGTTGATAAAAAAAACCAACCTTAGTCAACAACTCAACATGAACAAGTGATACAACCCACTGTGACTGATCACCAGCTAAGTCAGGAGATGTCATAGCCAAAGGAGTAGAATCAATAACAACACCCGCTGAAGCATCACTCTGAAACTCCTGCTCTAAGTCATGTATTATCAAGCTGTCAACTATAGAACCTATCATCCTGAGGTGTCAAACTATCCCATAACTGATGAAAAGCACTAGGAACCAAAGTAAATCTTTGTATCATCATCTCATCAACATGGTAGTTTGATTTGTCAACTTTACTCTTGTCATGTCCCCTTTTCAAATAATTAAAAAATAATAATCTTTGCTAAGGCAGGCAGGCCCAAGAAAGTGAAGTTTCAGAAAAAGGGACATTACAGTGGTATCAGAGCCATGATCTTGCTAGCCTAAGGGTTTGTAGAAGTTGCATGTCAGTTTTGACAACTACCCAAATCTTGCATTTCAGTTTTTAGAACTACCCAAATCTTGCATGTCATAATTTATGGTTGCATGTTGCTTCTAATCAGCTGCATGTCAAAATTTATGGTTGCATGCTACTTCTAATAAATTTCATGTTAGTTCTTGGTGAATTTGGTGGTTGTAGAAATTTGCATGTCAGTTTTGACAACTACCCAGATCTTGCATGTCAGTTTTGACAACTACCTAGATCTTGCATTTTTGACAACTACCCAGATGTTGCATGTCATAATTGATGATTGCATGTTGCTTCTAATTAGCTGTATGAAAAAAATTATGGTTGCATGCTACTTTTAATCATTTTCATGTTAGTTCTTGGTGAATTTGGTGGTTGTAGAAGTTTGCATGTCAGTTTTGACAACTACCCAGATCTTGCATTTTTGACAACTACCCAGATCTTGCATGTCATAATTGATGATTGCATGTTGCTTCTAATCAGCTGCATAAAAAATTTTATGGTTTCATGCTACTTCTAATCATTTGCATGTTAGTTCTTGGTGAATTTGGTGGTTGCATGTTGCTTCTAATCAGTTGCATGTCAAAATCTATGGTTGCATGCTACTTCTAATCATTTGCATGTTAGTTCTTGGTGTTTGAAGAAGTTATATCCTATTGGGGTTACACTCTACTTTATCTAGAATGGACAGGTATAGTACAGAGTCTCAGAGGACATGATCTTGGACAATTGATATCCAGAGTCAAAACAATAGAAAGGATGGTTATTTAGACATTCGTGATAAACTTATGAAAATAAGCCATGACATGTCTGAACAATTGATTGAGCACTACCGTATGATGAATGACATGTTGTTCGACCCAGATAAGGTGGATAAGTTGATTGGATTTCTATTTGGTAGATTTTCTCATAGGGCAGATGACACAATTACCAAGAACTTGCATGAAGAGTTTGAGAAACTAGCTGATAGCCAGGTAGAGGTCTCAGATTCTACTCTACCACAGGAGGTGGTGGGAAAGGATATTACACAGATTGATAGTAATGGTCAACTTGATACTCAAATTGAGACAATTGTTTATAGGTCATCAAAAGGGTGATGCCATAGGTATTCAGGATGGTATAGTTACAACAGGCAGTGACTACAGTGTAGTGGGTTCAGATGATGATTATGAGGATGTTGTTGTGCAGGATGGTGAGATACTTGGTAGAGATGAGAAAACATTGAGAATTCATGATTTTTCTGAGAAAGAGTACCAGGCACAGTTAGATGCTTCACCACATGAGGTTGAGGCTAGTAGTACTTCACATGATTTGTCCAACCAGCAGAAGGTGAACAAAGATAGTATTGTGACTTCATTATCTTATCATGACAGGTATGTGGAGTTAGTTGGTATTGGTCATATTACTCAGGTGAGGAGTTTTCTTGAGTTACCAGTTGATTCTAGTTTATGGATATGGACTCGAGATTGTTATATTGGCATTTGGGATTCAGTTGACTTGAGATCTTTAACACTTTTTGGTAGCAGTGTTTGTTTGGGTGCTATCATGGATTTGATTAGTAGATTACATGGTGTTGTCTTTTCTTGTGCCAGTATCTTGTCTGATGTTGGTATTAGTTTTTATACACCGATGTTGGGCTTTGTTCATATATCCAGTCGACCATATTTGCTAAAATGTATTGATGATCTTTCATATTTGGCAGTGTGTACAGATGAGTCCCAGGATCATATTGGCATTGATGACATCCAGGAGGATGTAGTGGGTAGTTTTGAAAACTTAGTTTCCTTGGGTGCAGAGGAGTTGGACAGCAGTGCTAATGTTTTTGATACTCCGTATGTTGATATGAGCTTTAGATTTGATTCACAGGATATGGATTGTAATACTCTAGAGACTAGTGACTTTGATTATACTACTTTAGACAGTGCATCAGAGGAGGTTTGTAGGAGACAGTCAAGCCAGTGCCATCATGTGTCTAATTAGTTGAGAGTTAGTGACCGAGACATTGCTATCACTTGCCAACATTTTGATGCTGCTCATCAGTTGTTAGCAGTTTATGGATGGGGTTCTCCTACTAGTGATGAGCAGGAAGGAAGTTATCTTTCTTTGATAGAGATCCACTCTTTATGGGAGGCTATTTGGATTTTGAGATAGAATTATATGCAGTTGGTAGCTGATAGAGATTATCTTATGGAGTGGGGTAGTACAGCATATGATGCATTGTTGGCCAAGGAAGATGAGGTGAGTGAGCTTACTGAGCAACTTGAGGTGACTTCTAAGATTCTTGAGAGTACACAATTGGCTTTCAAGGAGTCACAATTTCATTTGGCTAAGGTGACCATGGAGTTAGAGCGACTACAATCTTTACCTGATTCTATACAGTCACAAGCTATGGTGTTTGGTGATTCGAGGATGTCCATGGCCGAGATTGTCAGAGACAGTGGAGACGGGGATGCATCCATCCTTGATACTAACATTGGCATATCAGGTTCATTCCCACTAGAGTCAGGTTTAGTTGAGTTGGGTGTTGTAGCAGATTGTTGTATGCCTGACAAGGTGGTGGCCTCTAGTACTGAAGGTATGAAGACTAGAGATGTATCCAAGATCATGTGTGATGTTGGTGAGTCGGCAGTTGGCATGGTTCCTGCTAGTAATACTACTCCCTTGGTGATATCTTTGGAGGTAGTAGTTAGTTCCAACATGGTTAATGATCAATTGCAGTTAGTTTCATCTGGATTATAGTCTGAGCCACTGACTGAGATTGGCGCATTCTATCGGCATTACACTATGAGGTACACTCATCAATTTACCTTTGATGACCCAAGAATGGGAGTTTGCAGGTTTTCAGGGAGACCCAAGAATGGGAGTTTTCAGGTTTCCAAGAAGGCTAAGGATGGGAGTTTTAAGCCATTCCATGTGCATGCTCATACAGAGTTTGCCTTTGTGCTGAACAGTGCAGATTTGTGAGTTTTCGAGTGTGTTTTTTGTATGAGTTTGGTGTTTTCAATTGAGTATTTTATATCAGTTTGGGTTGCTGCTGTATTTCAGAATTTAAGGTGTTAAAATAGAGCTTAATATATGTATTGGGACATGATTAAACTTCTGAGATAGATTATTAGTGTTTTTGTGGTGTTTTCGGGCATTTTTGTGTTAATTTCGCGAGCCCGATGAGCATAGTTTTTGTCCTACATTTGAGAACTATTGTGTAAAGGATATACGGATCTAGAAATGTCATTTTTTAGGCTGTTATGCTGCTGAAATTTCTGTAAAAATGTCCACTTTCAGATTTATTAATAATAGGTGAAGCTGTGAAGCTTTTGGCACAATTTCTGGCATACCCGATTTGGGGTTTCTTGAGAAATTTGGTGGATCTTTGTGATATTAGTTGTTCGATCTTGAAAATCTGATTAGAGGTTGGGAATATCATACAAAACCAGTAAAGGGACATTACAACAGCCCATCATTTTCATCAGTATTTTCTTCTACTCCTACAGCGAGCAGCGCATACGCGAGTTGAAGACTCAACATTTGCACCACCATTTGCCAAAATGCCTCCTTGTTGATGAAATCCAAGACCACAAGCGCACCCACGACGACGCCGTAAGTGATATAAACCTAACTTTGCATTGTTTGATATATTTTTCATATTGTTTTGTAAGTTTTTTATATTCTTTTGTAGGGTTTTTACAAATTTCATTTAGATTTGTTTATTTATTTGAATTTCAATTGATTTTTTATCAGAAAATGTTCATAATCAACCAAAAAATCTACAAGAACATCAAAACCCTCAAGAACCCCAAAACCAAAACCCTCCTCAAGAAGAAGAACAAATTTCACAACCCGAACCAATTGCAAGACCTCCACCAAGCACACAAGAAAATATAAGAAATGAAATAGAGAGAGGCAAAACTGAATTAGAAGGAGTCATTGCTCGGTTGAAATAATTTGGACAAACCAATCCAATGAGGGCTCAATTGGCATCATCCCTTGAATCCATTAACACTCAGATAGCCTCAGTTAGTGGTCAGTTAGATATTTGGTAGGCTAAGAGGGATGAACAAAAAAGATTTTATGCAAATAAATTGTCATATGAAGATGTTAGAAAAAAGGAAATACCAAAAGGTAGTATATGTGCATTATTTAGAAAACTCGGTGAGAAAAATATTGTTAGAGAGGGTACTAAACGATTCCCCATCCATTGGTGCATACATGATGCTATTATAAATAATTTTTGGGATAGATGATGGATGGTTTTTGATGCCCCTCCTTGCAACAATCACGAGGTCCCCATGTATTTTTTGAAGAAATTATATTGTGAGTTTGTCCTTGGGGAGATCCCCAATTATTTTGATATTTTAGACTCCCAGGGTAGAGGTGGGGGGTCATCATTTGAGAGGCCAGGAGCACGTCATGACCCTAATGTAGTTAGGGTAGCTGTGGTCCATCCACAACGCGAGCATGTGATTATTCCTTCAGTTGTGAAGGAACATGTAGAGGCCAGCACTCTAGAGACCATTAATGCTTTGACGCAGACCCTCATCCATTCCTTGAGCCCATTAGTTGAGGGGGAGCCTTCTATACGTCATGGTCACATGTGCACTTCATGCGGATCCCTATGCACATTTGGCACTCATGTCAGAGATGGTGCAGATGATGGGCTTGTCACCGATCAGTTCTTGAACGAGACATTTGGCATTGACACATAGGTAAATTACTAATTTTATCACATTTCATACGTATAGTGAATGATTAATTAATTAGAAGTTATTGACATTGTTCAAAATTTAGGGTCAAAGTGTTCCTAGGCCTAGCAACGATCCTCCAGGCTCATTTTTTTTTCGCTTCGACGAGTCCTGAGGTATGTATCAATTTAATCATTTTAATTAATACATATATTTATTACATAATCATATTAAGGATTGACCAAAAAAAATATGCTTGTGCATCAGTTCTCCACAGGACCCTCAACCTTTACCATAGATGTAGAGCAGAGACATCATACAAGCTTCACACAGGTACAGTTGTTTCATGTTAATTTAATTCATTTGATTATATTTATTCCATGTTTCATGTTAGATGTAACATGTATTATATGACATGCAACTCATGATGTCAGACACACCTCCTCATCTGCGACAGTCTGTTGATAGTGGAGTGGCCACAGCTGTGGCTAGCTCACAGCCATTGATGGAGGTATGAAAGAATTTTGTTTGTTTTAGTTGTTGTTTATAATAGTTAATCTCAAAATTTCTAATGTTATTTATAAGTTATTATATTTATTGAATTTTTGTAGGGTCTTGTCATGCCTAATCATCCACGAGCATTTGAGGTGGACTTACAGAGTGACTATTTGTTGGCGGTAAGAAAATAATTGATTTTGTGAGTACATATATTTTATTTCAACGTATAATAAATATTGATTCATATCTACTTTCTTTGTATCAGTTGGAGCTGGAGAAGAGCCTCAATAAGAGGTCAAGTGAGCGTGTCAAGAGGGCCCTGTCATCTCCATTGTCTCCCTCCACACGATGACAGAGGACATCGAGAGACTTGTTTCCTTCCCCTCATGGGAATGAAAAGATGTAGTTGAGATATTTGATACATATATATAGAGACTTTTTTCCTTCCCCATGTATATATATAGGCATCTGAGAGACATATTCGATACACATTTGATGTACATATGGCATTCTATATTTGATGTATGACATTATTGGTTAATATATGATACGTTTGTTCATATACGACATTATTGGTTATCATAATATATTATGTGTTTGTTAATGTATATGACATTATTGGTTATCATTTTATATTATATGTTTGTTCATGTACCTATCAATAAGAACACGAACATCTTTCTCAAGCAAGCCATATGACATTAGCTAGTAATTTATAAATTTCCTTTGCAAATAACTAGAAGATGCTATGAATCTTAATACAGAGTTAATCACGAACTCATTATTCCATCCAAGAAGCATATATCACCCTAAGCCAATTAACTGACAGGATAAAAATTAATTCAATTTCAACAAAATTTTGAGTATAACAAGCATCTTAGGGATTCTTACAAGAATTAACATGATGTTCACAAGAGCATTACAAGTTCTTGTAATGCTATTTCACATATTATAATCATATTCATGAATGGCCATTTTTGTTACAAGCATAAATGTTCTTTAAGGTATTTTAATTCTAGACATGAATTTTATTATGAAGCTTTTCTATGACAACCCACTCAATGCATATATTGTTGTTCCACATTATGCTAATTTGACTTTCATTGGTTGATTTGGGTCTAGACATGACGTTATTCACTACCTTTTTTATATATTATTTTTTTGTAGTGAGGTTCTGGCCTGAATGAATGTATTAATCATCAAACTTGTGAACCTTGGTCGAGATCCTTACAAATATATTTTCAAATTGGACCTCAAATAGTTTTCTTAGTCACCCCCTGTACACAGATATTGAAATTGTAGTTAATTAAAAAATTAATACTGAATTAACACAAGTTTAATTGAGAAGTATTATGTACCTCAATAGGCTAGATTATTATTGACCAGGAAGCTTTATCTTAGAGTAGTTGGTTTCCTAAATCTTTAGCGCAATGACAGTCTTATGGAATGTGGAATTAGGTCTGCTAGCTAAGGAATGTTCTTTAAAAGGTAGAGGTAACTCAAGACTCACGTGTTTCCAATCAATATAAATGTTTAAATCGCTTCTCTAATTTTTTCTATTTATGATCTTCTCAAAACTTAACTTTCTAAATGCATTGATGGGGAAATAAAGATCTTCTAGGAACTAAAGGCTAATCATGTTTAATACTTACAATTCTCTATTTTTATCTAATAATTTAAAAAAGATTGTACAAGTGTTTTCAAAGAGCAACACTTGTCACTAACATCATAAGAAGGAATATCCAAGGAGACTTACCACTGATCCCCCACCACCAAATTCAAGAGAAAACAAAATTCCACTACTAAAGAGATAGTAACAATGATCATCCCTAGTCTCTCCCTTATCACAAAATGATTACCATCAAAATTTGCATTTCCAATTGTGTCATGTGCGTTGAAGCGATAGTAACATTTTCACTCTCTTACCTAATGTCTCCCATTTCTGAAACTCCTAGGGAAGGGCAAGGCCATCTTCTCAGTACTTCAAAATACAATGAGTTCCATTTTTTTACATATTGATAATTGTTGACTTAAAGTATAGTCAAAGTATTGATAGCCTATAGATATGCCCCGTTAAAAATCACAGCCTTGTGGCATTTAGTGACCCTTAGGGACATTCTGGTTTAGCGTGCCTAAGAACGTTCGAGCACTGAAGGGGACATGAAGAGGTTGGGGATAGGGTTTAGCCAGCCACCCAGAGCTAATGGAGCAAACAGTTTGATCCCACGATGAAAGATGAGAGAGATTTGGCAGTTGGCAACTTTGTACTGGCCAACACTACAAGTTTCAGCATCACCTGAGATTGCATTGTAGAATGAAAACGGAATGTGATCTCCAAAAAGTGAGAGAGGTTATTGTAGGTCTCTACAACACAGCCCTGAAGAATTGGAATCTCATCCATATCTTGCACGAGCTCTGAGATATGCCCCGTCAAAGATCGCAACCCTGTGGCATTTAGTGACCCTTAGGGACATTTTGGTTCGGCGTGCCTGAGAACGTTTGAGCACTGAAGGGGACAAGACAAGGTTGGGGATAGGGTTTACCTGACCACCCGAAGCTAATGGAGTAGACAGTTTGATCCCACGACGAAAGATGAGAGAGATTTGGCAGTTGGCAACTTTGTACTGGCCAACACTACAAGTTTCAGCATCACCCGAGATGGCATTGTAAAATGAAAATGGAATGTGATCTCCAAAAAGTGAGAGAGGTTATTGTAGGTCTCTGCAACACGGTCCTGTAGGAACTAGAATCACATCCATACCTCACACGAGCTCCAAGATATGCCCCATCAAAGATCACAGCCCTATGGCATCTAGTGACCCTTGGGGACATTCTGGTTCAGCGTGCTTGAGAATGTTCGAGCACTGAAGGGGATAGGAAGAGGTTGGGGATAGGGTTTACCCAGCCACCCAGAGCTAATGGAGTAGACAGTTTGATCCCACGACGAAAGATGAGAGAGATTTGGCAGTTGGCAACTTTGTACTAGCCAACACTACAAGTTTCAGCATCACCCGAGATGGCATTGTAGAATGAAAATGGAATGTGATCTCCAAAAAGAGAGAGAGGTTATTGTAGGTCTCTAGAACATGGTCCTGTAGGAATTGGAATCTCATCTATATCTTGCATGAGCTCCGAGATATGCCCTGTCAAAGATCGCAGCCTTGTGGCATTTAGTGACCCTTAGGGACATTCGGGTTCGGCGTGCCTGAGAACGTTCAAGAATTGAAGGGGAAAAGACAAGGTTGGAGATAAGGTTTACTCGGCCACCCGGAGCTAATGGAGTAGACAGTTTGATCCCATGACGAAAGATGAGAGAGATTTGGCAGTTGGCAACTTTGTACTGGCCAACACTACAAGTTTCAGCATCACCCGAGATGGCATTGTAAAATGAAAATAGAATGTGGTCTCCAAAAAGCGAGAGAGGTTATTGTAGGTCTCCGCAACATGGTCCTGTAGGAACTAGAATAGCATCCATACCTTGCACGAGCTCCGAGATATGCCCTGTCAAAGATCACAGCCCTATGGCATTTAGTGACCCTTGGGGACATTCCAGATTGGCATGCCTGAGAACGTTCAAGCACTGAAGGGGATAGGATGAGGTTGGGGATAGGGTTTTCCTGGCCACCCGAAGCTAACAGAGTAGACAGTTTGATCCCACGATGAAAGGTGAGAGAGATTTGGCAGTTGGCAACTTTGTACTGGCCCACACTGCAAGTTTTAGCATCACCCAAGATGGCGTTGTAAAAAAAAAATAGAGTGTGATCTCCAAAAAGTGAGAGAGGTTATTGTAGGTCTTTGCAACATGGTCCTGTAGGAACTAGAATTGCATCCATACCTCACACAAGCTCCGAGATATGATTTGTCAAAGATCACAGCCCTACGACATTTAGTGACCCTTGGGGACATTCTGGATTGGCGTGCCTGAGAACGTTCGAGAAATGAAGGGGATAGGATGAGGTTGGGGATAGGGTTTACTCGGCAATGCTGAGCTAATGGAGTAGATAGTTCGAACCCACGAGGAAAGGTGAGAGAGATTTGGCAGTTGGCAACTTTGTACTAGCCGACATTGCAAGTTTCAGCATCACCCGAGATGGTGTCGTAAAATGAAAATGGAGTGTGATCTCCAAAAAGTGAGAGAGGTGATTGTAGGTGTCCAAAAAGAGTGTTTAAAAATGCAAAAATAGTGGGGGGTCCTTTGTATGGTTTGGGAGTTTGACCGTTAAAACTAGAAATTATCCTAGTAGTAAGTGCTGGTAACAATTTTGAAATTTGATTGTTGAGTGTTGAGAAACCTCAAGTTTGGGATTTTTATTGTTTTTTTGAGTCTATAATAACCATTTCTATCTGAAAATTAGAGTTTTGAAACCATTTAAGAAGTATTTGCATAGTTTTCCCTAAAATTTGAGTGCATAAAAAGGGGTATGTGATTGCTCCCAAGGTGGATTTAGTGTTTTCTCGAAACAAGAGTTGCATTTTATGTTTGAAGTCATATAATATAACAAAATTGAAGGTGTTTGAACCATTTTGGGGTTCTAGAGACGTTGCAAAGTAAGAGTTCTAGAAAGCCCTAAGGTAAAGGGGCTAGAAAGGAGGGTTTTGTAAAAACCATTGTAAAGTTGATCATGAGACCAAAAAAATAGAAGAATCCTTGCATTTGAGTCATGTCTTAAGACTTTTTTGGGTCATGGGAGTTCCAAAAGTCAAGGGATTGTGAGTTGCTTTGTAAATGGCCTCAAACTAGGCCTAGTTGGCAGATTGAAATAGCCAATTTTGAGTGATATTTTACAAAACAAGTGTAGTTGGTTTTGGAGTATATTTTAGAGTGAGGAAAAGGGTATTTTAATCATCCAATAGTTTAGGAAGTTCTGTGGAAAATTTTGGAGAAAACAACAAATTAGTGACTGGCAAGGGCTAGTTGGAACAAGCCTAGAAGAGGCGAAATTGAGAAAGTGTAAGAGATGAGTTGCTGAGAGTGTGCAAGGAGTTGGAACATGTTAGATGAGATGTTTTGAGATGATCCAAGGTGTTGAGGCCATGATATGATGCCAAGGATGAGTTTTGGTACTTGCATAGGGTGTTCTAACCAAGCTACAAATGCATAGGATAGGACCTTGTAAGGTACTTGCAAATTATGGTTCTAATGCCGACAAAATAGAACTCCCACCAAACTTGGAAATTTACCTTATCTTTAATGTCAAGGACTAAGTTCAATATAAAGGGCCTACATTCATAGAAGGACAAACAAAATCAAAGGTTGAAGAAGTCACTATCCCATTATAATCTCAGCCAAAAGCTGAAAAGGTTATGGACTCAAGAATCAAGAAGAAGACTTGTCATGGCACCTATATGGAGAATCTTATCAAATGGAAGGATCAACCAGAATCTGAAGTAACATGGATAGATGAGAGTGATTTTGGAAAGAAAGGTATTCCTATGAAATTCCTTTAGATTTATCCACCATGAGTTCTTTGTCACATGGGGAGAATGGTGCAAGAGCACCTAGTGAGTTTGAAAATTTTGGCCTAATTGGGGCTCTAGACCTAGTAGGTCAAGTAAGAAAGAAAAGGACATCTATGATTTGGGTTGGTGAGTGGAGTCTTGTGATGATTAGGAGAGTTTGGAAGTATCAAGTTGAGGACCATATAATAACCCTAGATATTGCATTGGGGTTTGTGCCCAAATTTTCCTAGTAGAGAGAAAATGCCTTCATTTGAATATTGGGGTGATTGAAGTTGACATAGTCAATTGGTGTGCATAGATACTAGGGAAGGGGATAGTTGGGAGATATCCTCTTGGGAATAGGGTCAGGAAGAAACCCTATAGGATTAGAAGAAGTCATTGGTTAGTTTGGGCATAGTGGCCTAAACTAGTAGGGTGGGTCTCCTTACATTACTGTTGGTTAGAGAATTCCAATTTTTATTTGTTCAAGGCTAAGAGACATATAAAAAACTACATTTTCAATTACAATCTCAAGGCCTGCATGGCAGTCCAAGTACATGGATGGATGATGAAATAATTATTCTTGAATTAGCTAGACCACTTTGTAAGAACAATTTTATGTGGGGTGTTTCTCTCAAAAAGGTGTCTTCTAGTATTTGATGATCATGGAATCTATATGACATGGAAAATAATTGATAAAGCAAAGAAGTTGGGCATAGATTGTGTGTCACTTGTAGCGTATACTATCTATAGGTGTCAATCATTGGATGTTAGTTTTTTCTCACCATTAAAATCTTACTTAAAACATATTTGGAATGTGTGGTTGGCTAGGAACCCTCAAATCAATATTGGTCGTGAGGAGTTAGGAATGTTATCCAGCAAAGCCTCCAATTTGGCACTTACACCCGATAATATAATAAGTGGTTTCCATAGGATAGGGATATGGTCTTTGAATAGGGAGGTTTTAGTGAATGATATAGGCCCAAGAAAGTGCTTCATTGTTGATGAGGATGGAAAATAGGGATCTAAACCACAACCCACAAGTAGTGGATCAGAAGAAACAACTACTGTAGATTATGCAAATATTGATGAGTTGTAAAGTGAGGGGGAGGAAATCACTATTGAATCCTTCCTAAAAATAAATGGCTTATTAGATGAACCAATTAACACTTTGTTGAGGAGTTATGGACAAAATATGAAGGGACTAGGTACAATTGCACCTAAAAATACCCAACCAGAAAACTTGAACTAGCCAGTGGACTATTATAGGAGATAAAACCTTGAGCATACAACAAACATTGATATTAGATTAAGATTGCTAATGCAAGATTCACAACCAGATTGGTTGTAGGAGGTTGTCACAAACCTTGGGTAACCAAATACTTGTGGGGATGAAAATGTTTCCCTCTTAATTCCATCCCCACCACATGTTGACCCTAAGGACGTCATCTAATGCTTTGCAAATGGTGGCAACCATGATGAAATAAATAGTTAACAATTTTTTGATACCTGGGCCCAAAATGACTATGATGGAGATGTTGATTTTATACATTACATGCCACTAGACAGAAAACAACATAGTGGTTTACCCAGTAGATTCGTATAGCTACCAAAGAAAAGGATACAAAATTCTAAGGAACAAGAGAGACTAAGAAGTTATTTGAGGCTAATGCACTTTACATGAACGAGAAGATTAGGGATAGGAAAGATGGGAGAGAGGAAAAGATTGCAAGAAATGAGATCTTAGATACTATAGAGAGGGGAAAATGAGTTGCGGAGAAGGTTGCACTAAAGGAATAGAAGAGGAAAGAAAGAGAGGATAATCTAAATGTTTGAAAGAGATATAGACCAAATATTGGAGGTGCACCTTCAACAACTATAGAAATTATATTTACAACACTAGTGGAAGGAGATGTAATTGCACTAGCCCTAGAATCAATTAGTATGCCCAACATACCTCTTCTCCCATAGCATAAATCACATTCTGATATGTTCAATGCTCTAATCCCTAGATTAGGAAATATTCTTACTTAATAAGTGTAACCCCAAGCATTGTCACCATAGTTGGCAACAAATGGTGAGAGTCCCAATCAACTAGTGAAAAAAATGACTAAGTTGATGGAGCTGAATCCTACATTACACACATCTCCTAGTAGTGGACAAGAGGATGTTGGGATTGGGAGCATAACACCTATTCCCTTTCCCAGTTTTATGGAAAATTGATGGGAACTCAAGTAGATGGGAGAAATTCCAATTTTTTTGAAGCGATAAAGTTTTGTGATGTATTTAGAATATCTAAGATAGACTTATTGTTTATGTGAACTAAACCATTCTTACATTACTATTTAAATGTATTTATATTGTTATAATAGTTTGATTGTTGGTCATGGTGTACTACTAGCATACCTAAAATTTTAATTAATTTTTTTGGTAAATTAAGTCGAGAGATATCTAATTTAAAATATGTAAAGTTTAGAAATATAAATAGTTCATCATAGAGATATTATAGAATTAATTTACTTTAAATAATAGAAATAATCATAACAAATAGATAGAAATAAAAAATAATAATTTTATACAATATTTTTTATTTTATTTTAAATAATTAAATAATAGAAATGTCATAGAATTAATAATTCAGTATAATCATAACAAATAGACACTAAACAATCCCAAATTCAAACATACGAAGGTCCAACTAGAATAACGACTTTAAATAACCAAATACCAAAGCCAAACAAAGGAAATGGGACTTTTACCTTAAATGAATAAATTACATGAAGAAGGGTGGCTACTGTTTGGAAATCTACTTATTTTTCTTCTCTCCCTCCTATCATCCAAGAGAACATGCAATGAAAGAAAAATATCGTCACAATAAGAAAATATGAAAAATATTGTTCTAGCTTTAAAAAAATTGGAGACATCAAAACATAAAATCTAGATTCTAAACAAATCAAAACATAAAATCTATGATTTAAACTAAATCTCATCACTTATGCATCATAACAATATGGTCCACCTTAGTCATGTGGATAGTCTTGGGGAAGAGGTTGCAACAATGTATTTGGATCCAGTTGATCACTCTTTCTCTCTCCCCCTCTCTCTATATTCAATCTAATGAGCCAACTGGATTTTCTCGACATTTTAATGTCTCAAGTATTGCCTCGTGGTCTAACTCACGAACTTTCCAAAGATTCTTATTATGTGGTTTTCCACCATATTTTTTCAAGTGGACATTTGATGGGACAACAAGATTTGAATAATGAAGAATCTTCCTCTCTATTTACCAATCCTCAAATAACCATAAGTTAGGGTTCTTCATAGAATATCGTCTAAGCCATGTGCCGGTTACAACCACCGCACCGACATGGTACTCTAAACCTTCACCATCTATAACCGAGTGATCCAATTTTTGTTTGGCTTGAACAAAGTGACACAAATAATAATCTGTCCCTTCTTCATTGTCTTCAGGTGCAATAACAACAAAAATATGGCCTGCAGTGACAAATGTACAAAATGCGGTCATTAATTCAAAAAATACTTGCGTAAAAGTTATAAAGTTACATATTGAAATTACAAAGATATATAAATATATATTACCAGGTTGCACTAGATCAGACAAGCGGTCAAAGTCAATAGAAGGTTCCATCTGTACCATTTCCAGTGCTTGTGGGGGACGATAGGTGTCAATTGGGTCCAAAACCCATATATCCCATTTGTCCACCCATTCAGTCGACTCACAGTCATCCCAATTTTCCTCTGCACATGATGGACAATAGCATGCCATTTTTCGTGTGTGGATACTCCATGAACCTGCATCAGAGCTTCTAAAAGAGTGCAACTCACTAGATCCTATTAGTGTGCAACAATCCTGCTATGGTGCAATGTTAGTATTATCTATCAACCAAAAAAATCTACGAACCGTAGACTCACTTTCCTTACTTGGACCCATTGTAGCGTTACACCACTGGATGATGGATTTTGCATCTGTCAATATTGCTCCATCTTTGTACTTTAGTTCTTCACAAGCTAAGGCTCTTTTGATGCATGCGCCTGCACCATCGTGCTCTCCCTTTCCATGACTAGCCTCTATGAAATTCCACATGTATTGAATTCTACACAACTTGTGCATCCTGCTCAACCAATAGAACATCCGTGCATTCTTGAATTGAGATGCACAATTGTCTGACCAAATAATGTGCCGACGATATGTGATGCCCCTATTAGCCAAATATCCATAAAATAGTTGAAAACAACCATGTATGAACTCCCTAGAATGTGATCGATCATCGGTGATGTAAAAATGGTACTCCCTCAAAATCTTCCTGTCATCCTCTGTACTTGTAGGTGAATGCATGAATGTTATGTGAACAAATATGAAAACCTATTGAGAAGTATAATACTTTACTTGCACTTCATTTTGTGGTTGTAGTGTGTAGTTCTCTGCAAAATCTACAACTGAAATAATGGTATCCAGTGGAAACGTATCCTTGCACAACTTGAATTGCAAATTCAGCCATCGAGCTCTATGGGTATGCCTTGCATACTCGTAAATAATTTTTTCACGAAAAATATTCATGAACTCATATGCTAGAATCTTTTCAATGACTAAATCGCATCTTTTACCATGTTTCCCATCTTTTAGAGCATATGTCACTGTCTTAAATTTTTCATAATCTACTATTTCATTTCCAATTGCATGTGTACTATCCATATGTTGACAAGTTGATAAAAGTTGCAAAGAACCACAAAATAAGCACGTATCATCCAAGCATGATGTCTTGTAAAATTGTTGGCCATCCCTTATTTCACATAAAATGTTGGATATGAATTCTCTTGAAGATCTTAGTGGCTCATTTATGTCACAATCCTGCAAAACAAACTGAGAATGCAAAATTACGCATATATGCCTAAAAACATCAAAATGGTTAGAAAATTCAATATGTATCCTACAACAACAAGTTGTGCATGTGTGATTTATCTTCACATAAAAAGCTTTACCCATCTCAAAAAATCTTTGACTTATTCAAAGTTTAGGATACATACCAATAAATTTTGCAAAAAATTGTGTCTGAGTTGTGTCCAAAAAATGTTTCGCATGTGGCTCGCAATTTTGGCTACCAATTCTCCTTCTTACAACATGTCTTTGATTAGGGGAAACATGTGTGTTATTTTTCCAAAAATCTTCGATCAATGATTTCAAGGCTTCACTAATTTCTTTATCCTTTCGCGGTAGTCCACCGTTAAATGTCCATAACTCATTTTTTGTTGGATCTTCCAATCTCTCACGCCTTAGCATGGCTCTCCTTAGAGCACCTCTACCAATTTTTAATGTTTTGCTTGTCTTTCTTATGAGTTGAGCTTTCTTCATTTGGCTACTTACTATTGTCGATGTAAGTACTTGTCTTGCGATATTACTATCTTTGGTGCATGATTTAGAATTCACTTTGTCATAAGAATTCATTAGATTATTTACAATGTTTTTTTCATTTGAATCATCCATCGTTCTTTGCCCAAGAATCTTCATGATAGGGCTAAATTTTAAATTTCTCATCATTTCAAAAAATAATTGGCATTGACCTATAATATTTAATTCATCAAAAAATAATCTCCACATACGATTAACTTTTCTTTGACAAGTATGCTTGCTAATCTTGTCAGGCATTGATTTCAAAATGTTACTATCAATATCAATCAAATATTTTGGTCTTCTAAAACAAATTCTAGAAGGTGTTATAATCTCTTCAATTCTCTCAACATTTTGAACATCAACATAAGGTTGAGTGTATTGCGTACCTTGAACCGAAGATGATGTGCCTTGGCAATAAGATGCAAAAGATGGAATATCACCTACTTGATGTGTTGATGTTGTGCCTTCAACATGACATGATGAAGTGTGTATATCGTCAGATCTACAAATCGGTGTCTCTTCAACATGAGAGGACGATATGACTTCAACATTGGAAGATGGTTTAGCGGACGATATGAATCCAACATTAGAAGATGGTTTAGCTTCACAATTCAATTATCTTCTTGAGCATAACAGTCTCATTCATTCTCTTTGTCATTCCAATTCTTCCTCTTTGTTTCTTGGTACCAGTGGTTCTTGATCCTCTTCGAAAGTCAATTCTTCATTATTGCTTTGCAATTTTCTTTGCTCACGTAGTAATTTTATTTTATCTCTTTTAATTGCCAAATCTCTCTCCCTATCTTCATTTGTTTGATTTTTTGGTTTCTTCCTTGGCATGATGATGATTTCTACATGTCAAATTATTCAAACATTTGAATTACTTAAAATGTGTAAATTACAAATTATTCAAATACATATAAAAATTATAATTATTTGAATGAATACAATATATATATATAAAATGACTTGTCAAATTTCTAACCATTTCGAAATAACATTTCATTGAAACATACAAATTTCAATGAATTCACTATATATTAAACAAAATGTCAAATTATAATCAAATTTGTATGTATATATCAACAAACAATATTTAAAATAGATTGCACTAACCTTTTCTATACAAGGAATATTCAAAAAGTCTTCAAATCATATATCCAATGATTGAATTTGGTGTTTTCTAGCTTCCAAAATTGTTTGCCACCTTGAAATAATGTTTGTTAGCTTGAAATAGTGTTTGCCACCTTGAAAGAGTGTTTTTTGTATTGAAACCCATGATTTCTGTCGGGATAACAGAGTGCAGAACAGAACAAAAGTAGAGAATGAATGAAATGGGCCCCAAAGTTGCTTTTTGACCATTTTTAGGTGATTTCACATAGTGCGTATGCACTATAGCGCTTATGCACTATAGCGAGTATGCACTATGTGAGAACACATCATTCTCCACCCTCCCTACTCTCTCTCTCTCTTCCTACTCTCTCTCCCCTCTCCCATCCCCTACACACTCTCTCTCTCCCCTCTCCCATCCTTTACTCTCTCTTGCTCTCCCTCTCCCACCGCCTACTCTCTCTATCTCTCTCACCCTCTCTCCTCTCCCATCCCCTTCTCTTTAGATCTCTCACACACACTCCCATCCTCCCTCTCCCACTTCTTACTCTCTCTCTCTCTCTCTCTCTCCCCCATCTCCCTACTCTCTCTCACACTCTCACATCTGCTACTCTATCTCTCCCATCCCCTAAACTCTCTCTTTTATAGATACACACTCCCATCCCCCTCTCTCTCTCCTCTCCCATCCCCTACTCTCTACTCTCTCTCTCCCATCCCCTACTCTCTCTCACACACTCTCTCCCATCCCCTACTCTCACTCTCTCTCCCTCTCCCATCCCATTCTCTCTCTCTACCACCTCCTACTCTCTCTCGCACTCTCTCCCATCCCCTACTCTCTCTTACACACACTCCCATCCACCCCTCTCTCCCATCTGCTACTCTCTCTCTCTCTCTCTGTCTCTCTCTCTCCCCTCTCCCACCACCTACTATCTCTATCTCTCTCTCTCCCTCTCTACTCTCTCTCTCCCATCCCCTACTCTTACTCTCTCTCTCTCCAATCCCCAACTCTCTCTCACACTCTCTCCCATCCCCAACTTTCTCTCACACACTCTCTCATCCTTTCACTTTGTCTCTCTCATCTCGTACTCTCTCTCTCTCTTTGCCACCTCTTACTCTCTCTCACACTCTTCTTTCACTCTGTCTCTCCCATCTTGTACTCTCTCTTTGCCACCCCCTACTCTCTCTCACACTCTCTCCCATCCCCTACTCTCTCTCTTTCACACACACACACACACAGACACACACACACACACACACACACACACACTCCCATCCCCCCTCTCTCTTCTCTCCCATCCCCTACTCTCTAGATTTGTCACATGCACTCCTATCCCCCTCTCTCTATCTCCCTCTCCCTACTCTCTCACACTCTCTCCCATCCCCTACTCTCTCTCTCTCACACTCTCCCATCCCCTACTCTCACTCTCTCTCTCTCCCCCATCCCATTCTCTCTCTCTGCCACCACCTACTCTCTCTCACACTCTCTCCCATCCCCTACTCTCTCTTACACACACTCCCATATGCCCCTCTTTCCCATCCGCTACTCTCTCTCTCTCTCTCTCTCCCCTCTCCCATCCCCTAAACTCTCTCTTTTGCAGATACACACTCCCATCCCCCTCTCTCTCTCCCCTCTCCCATCCCTTACTCTCTAGATCTCTCACACACACTCCCATCCCTCTCTCTCCTCCTCTCCCACTCCCTCTCCCACCACCTACTATCTCTCTCTCTCTCTCTCTCTCAAGTTCTCTCTCTCCCTCTCTACTCTCTCTCTCTCTCCCATCCCCTACTCTTTCTTTCTCTCTCTCTCTCCAATCCCCAACTCTCTCTCACACTCTCTCCCATCCCCTACTCTCTCTGAAACTCTTTCTCATCCTTTCACGCTGTCTCTCTCATCTCGTACTCTCTCTCTGCCACCTCCTACTCTCTCTCACACTCTTTCCCATCCTTTCACTCTGTCTCTCCCATCTCGTACTCTCTCTTTGCCACCCCCTACTCTCTCTCACACTCTCACACTCTCTCCTATCCCCTACTCTCTCTCTTTCACACACACCCACACGCGCGCGCGCACACACACACACACACACACACACTCTCACACTCCCATCCCCCCTCTCTCTTCTCTCCCATCCCCTACTCTCTAGATTTGTCACACACACTCCCATCCCTCTCTCTCCTCCTCTCCCACTCCCTCTCCCAGGTCACCTACTATCTCTCTCTCTCAAGTTCTCTCTCTCCCTCTCTACTCTCTCTCTCCCATCCCCTACTCTTACTCTCTCTCTCTCTCCCATTCCCAACTCTCTCTCACACTCTCCCATCCCCTACTCTGTCTCACACTCTCTCCCATCCTTTCACTCTGTCTCTCCCATCCCGTACTCTCTCTCTCTCTGTCGCCCCCTACTCTCTCTCTCACTCTCTCCCATCCTTTCACTCTATCTCTCCCATCCTTTCACTCTGTCTCTCCCATCCCGTACTCTCTCTCTGCCACCCCTACTCTCTCTCTCACACTCTCACACTCTCTCCCATTCCCTACTCTCTCTCTTTCATAGACACACACACTCTTATCCCCCCACTCTCTTCTCTCCCATCCCCTACTCTCTACATCTGTCATGCACACTCCCATCCCCCCTATCTCTATCCCTTTCCCTCTCCTACTGCCTAATAGATCTCTCTCTCTCAAGTTCTCTCTCTCCCTCACTACTCTCTCTCTCTCTCTCCCATCCCATCCCTTACTCTCACTCTCTCTCTCTCTCCCATCCCCTACTCTCTCTCACACTCCCATCCCCTAATCTCAATCTCTCTCTCCCATCCTGTATGAGCTCTCTCCGCCACCACCTACTCTCTGTCACACTCTCACACTCTCTCCCATCCCCTACTCTGTCTCTCTTACACACATTCCCATTCCCCCCTCTCTCTCTCCCTCTCCCACTCCCTCTCCCACTGCCTACTTTCTCTCCCCCATCCCCTACTCTCTCTCTCCCCTCTCCCATCCCCTACTCTCTCTCTTTCATAGACACACACTCCCATCCCCCCCTCTCTCTCTTCTCTCCCATCCCCTACTCTCTAGATTTGTGACACACACTCCCATACCCCCCCTCTCTCTCTCCTCTCCCATCCCCTACTCTCTAGATTTGTCACACACACTCCCATCCCCCCTCTCTCTCCCTCTCCCACTCCCTCTTGCACCACCGACTATCTCTCTCTCTCTCTCAAGTACTCTCTTTCCCTCTTTACTTTCTCTCTCCCATCCCCTACTCTCACTCTCTCTCCCTCCCATCCCCTACTCTCTCTCTCTCTCTCTCACACACACCCCCATCCTATACAAGCTCTCTCTACCACCCCCTACTCTCTCTCAAAATCTCACACTCTCTCCCATCCCCTACTCTATCTCTCTTATACACATTCCCATTCCCCCCCTCTCTCTCTCACACACACACTCCCTCTCCCATTGTCTACTCTCTCCCATCCCCAACTCTATCTCTTTTACACACTTCCATTCCCCCTCTCTCTCTCCCTCCCACTCCCTCTCCCATCACCTACTATCTCTCTCTCTCTCTCACTCTCTCCCTCTCTCTCCCATCCCCTACTCTCACTCTCTCTCTTTTCCACCCCTACTCTCTTTCACACTCTCACACTCTCTCCCATCCCCTACTTTCTCTCTTACACACACTTCCATCCCCCCTCTCTCTCCCTCTCCCACTCCCACTCCCTCTGCCATTGCCTAATCTCTTTCTCTTGCATCCACCCTCTCTCTCCCTCTCCCACTCCCTCTGCCAATGCCTACTCTCTTTCTATCCCATCCCCTACTCTATCTCTCTCTCCCCTCTCTCATTCCCTACTCTCTCTCTCTTTCACACACACCCATCCCCCCTCTCTCCTCTCCCATCCTCTACTTTTTCTCTCACTCACTCTCCCTCTCCCACTGCCTACTCTCACTCTCTCTCACTCTCTCCCTCTCTACTCTCTCTCTTCTACTCCCTATCCTCTCTCACATTTTCACACTCTCTCTCTTTCTCTCTTACACACATTTCCATCCCCCCTCTCTCTCTCCTTCTCCCACTCCCTCTCCCATCGCCTACTCTCTCTTCCATCCCCTACTCTCTCTTCCATCCCCTACTCTCTCTCAAGCTACTCTATCTTCCCCCTCTCCCATTCCCTACTCTCTCTCTTTCACACACATGCACTCCCATCCTCCTCTCTCTCGCTCTTCCTCTCCCACTCCATCTCCCACCACCTACTCTCTCTCTCTCTCCCATCCGCTACTCTCAATCTCTCTCTCCCAACTTGTACTCTCTCTCACACTTCCTCTCTCTCCCATCCCCTACTTTCAATCTCTCTCCCCCATCTCGTACTCTCTCTTTGCAACCTCTACTCTCTCTCTCACACTTCCTCTCTCTTGCATCTTGTACTCTCTTTGCCACCCCTACTCTCTCACATTTCCTCTATCTCCCATCCTATACTCTCTCTACCACCCCTACTCTTTCTCACTTCCTCTCTCCCCTCTCCCATCCCCTACTTTCTCTCTATCTCTCTCACACACACAAATAGCCATTCCCTTGCACCACCCCCACTAGCTCTCTCTTGGTTTTGGTTTGCAATTTAGGTCTCAATAGTGCATGTGCACTATAGCGCATGCGCACTATAGCACATGCACACTTCCTCGAATTCAATAGCATTTTAATAGCGCGTGTGCGCTATAGGGCGCACGCGGTATTCAAAGCTTTGCATTAAAACCAAGCCTAAGGCTTGGTTTTTCCTTGGAGATCCAACCCAAAGGTTTGGAGTTTATAAATAGGTCTGAGACGTGTTTTCCAGCAAACATATAAAAAATGATTGATTTTTCTTATGTACTCCCCTTCAAGATTTCTCATGGTTGGGTATCGATAAGATCAGGTTACATAACATTATAGGTCTCTATGTTAGCTATCTAACCATATAATTTATTTTTAATTTGAACTATTTTAAGTCTTTCATCTATAATTTCTTTTGAATGTATGTTCATTTTTTGTCAAAAACCACCATGTACTAATTGGGTTGTAGATTTTAGCTCATTCATCAAATTTTGTAACAACTTAGTTTTTTAGAAACTAGACTCCATTCTACACACTTTGAAAAAAAGAAGTTTTGATTTTAGATTAGTTTTCAATCATTTCTAGGGGGAGCACACAGATATCTCACATTTTTGGGATGGGTCTTATTAAAAAATTCATTAAAAAAAATACACATTATAAAATTACCTGAAAAATTTGGGATAAACTACATAGTGTTAGGTAACTTTTGATTGGAGCGATTAAAGAATTTCAAAAAAAAGGTTAAAATTTTAGGGGGGCCACACTTTGTACTATGTTATATTTTTTTGGAATAAATAGTACCACTTTCTGTGGCCCCCTTTTCTGAGGACCTAAAACTAAACCATTTTGAAAAAAAATTAATAGTTTAGAAACTAGATTCAAACGACTACGACTTTTGTTTTTGTCATATCTTAAAATTTTGAGAGTAACTATCTTCAAATTCTTGTTGAAGTCCAAAATTTGATGATTTCAGGAAAAAGGTGTCCACTTATACCCCCTTTTTGGCACTACAACTTTGAGCACTTACCCTAGACACATATGAAAGATTCTAATATGTCCCTAGGGGTCCTAGGACCCCTAGGGACATATGTCATCATGTAATTGGTCATGAACAATTCTAAGACATTCCTAGGGGTCCTAGGACCCCTAGGGAAATTTGTCATCATGTAATTGCTCAAAGGGGGTCATAGGTCAACCTATGACCCCCTTTGACTCATAAGAATGATTCTAATATGTCCCTAGGGCTCCTAGGACCCCTAGGGACATATGTCATCATTTAATGGGTCGAAGGGGGTCATAGGTTAACCTATGACCCCCTTTGACCTATATGAATGAATCTAATATGTTCTTAGGGGTCCTAGGACCCCTAGGGACATATGTCATCATGTAATATGTTGGAGGGGGTCAGAGATTAACTTGTGACCCCTTTTGATCCATAAAAATGATTCTAATATGTCCCTAGGGGTCCTCAGACCCTTAGGAAGATATGTCATCATTTGTTGGGTTGAAGGGGGTCATATGTCAACCTATGACCTGCTTTGACCCATATGAAGCATTCTATTATGTCCCTAGGGGTCCTAGGACCCCTATGGACATATGTCTTCAGGTAATGGGTTGAAAGGGGTCATAGGTCACCCTATGACCCCCTTTGACCAATTAGAAGGATTCTAATATGTCCCTAGGGGTCTTAGGACCCCTAGGGACATATGTCATTATGTAATGGGTTGAAGGGGGTGATAGGTCAACCTATGACCCCCTTTGACCCATAAGAATGATTCTAATATGTCCTTAGGGGTCCTAGCACCCCTAGGGACAAATATCATCATTTAATGGGTTGAAGGGGGTCATAGGTCAACCTATGACCCCCGTTGATCCATAAGAATAGTTCTAATATGTCCCTAGGGGTCCTAGGACCGGTAGGGACATATGTCATCATTTAATGGGTCAAATGGGGTCATTGGTAAACCTATGACCCCGTTTGACCCATATGAACAATTCTAATATGTCTCGAGGGATCCTAGGGCCCCTGGGGACATATGTCATCATGCAATGGGTCAAACAGGGTCATTAATCAATCGATGACCCCCTTTAACCCATATGAATGATTCTAATATGTCCCTAGGAATCCTAGGACCCCTAGGGACATATGTCATCATGTAATGGGTCAAAGATTCTAATATGTCCCTAGGGATATATGTTGTTATTTAATGGGTCGAAGGGGGTCATAAGTCAACCTATGACCCCCTTTGACTCATATGAAATATTCTATTATGTCCCTAGAGTTTCTAGGACCCCTAGGGACATATGTCATCATGTAATGGGTCAGAGGGGGTTATAGGTCAACCTATGACCCCCTTTGAACCATAAGAACGATTGTAATATGTCCCTAGGGATCTGAGGACCCCTATCTATAGATGTCATCATTTAATGTGTCGAAGGGGGTCATAGGTCAACCTATGATACCGTTTGACCCATATGAAGCATTCTAATATGTCCTTAGGTGTCCTAGGACCCCTAGGGACATATGTAGTCATGTAATGTGTCGAAGAGGGTCATAAGTCAACCTATGACCCCCTTTGACCCATAAGAACGATTCTAATATATATGTCGTTATCTAATGGGTCGAAGGGGGGTCATAGGTCACCCTATGAGCCCCTTTCACTCATAAGAATGATTCTAATATGTACCTAGGTGTCCTAGGACCCCTAGAGACATACATGATCATTTAATGGGTCAAAGGGGGTCTTAGGTCAACCTATGACCCCCTTTGACCCACATGAAGCATTCTAATATGTCCCTAGGTGTCCTAGGACCCCTAGGGACATATGTCATCATGTAATGTGTCGAAGGGGGTCATAGTTCACCCTATGACCCGGGCTTCAAACCATATGAAAGATTCTAATATGTCCTTAGGGGTCTTAGGACCCTTAAGGATATATGTCATCATGGAATGTCTCGAAGGGGGTCATATGTCACCCTATGATCCCCTTCGACCCATATGAATGTTTCTAATATGTCCCTATGGTTCTTAGGACCACTAAGGACATATGTCATCATGGAATGTGTCAAAAGTGGTCATTGGTCACCCTATGACCCCCTTCGACCCATATGTATGATTCTAATATGTCCCTAAGGGTCCTAAGACCCCTAGGGACAAATGTCATCTTGTAATATGTCGAAAGTGTTCATAGGTCATCATGTGACCCCCTTTGACCCATATAAACTATTCTAACATGTCCTTAGGGGTCCTAGGATCCCTTAGGGACATATGTCATCATGGAATGTGTCGAAATGGGTCATAGGTCATCCTGTGAGCCCTTTTGACCCATATAAATGACTCCACTAGAAATAATATAGTAAAAATAATAATAATATAGTATAACAATCATATATATATATATAATTTATAGATTATAATAATAACATAATATATTATATGTTATAATTTACATATGATAATAATAATAATAATATATTATAGATTATAATTTATATGTGATAATAATAATAATATGTATTAATAACATATATATAATATATATAATATATTACGTTATTATATTTAATAAAAATATAGTAAAAATAATAATAATATATTATAGTTATATATATTATATTTATAGATAATAATAATAATAATAACATAATATATTATTATATATTAATAGATTATATATTATATCTTTACATTATGTTATATATATATATAATATAATATAATATTATTATATAATATATAGATTATATATTATTTTATATATAATAGTTATGTTATTATATTATATATTTATAGATTATAGATTATATCTTTACATATTTCATAACTCAAATTAGTTATATCACTTACAAATTTGTTTTTCCCCCTAATTTTTGTTCCTTTCCCTCCAATTTTTATGTCGCCGATATCAGATATCCGATATGAGATCCGATATCCGATATGAGATTTGATATCCAATATGAGATCCGATATCCAATCTCATATCGGATATCTGATAAGGCTTGGGCCTTACTTTCCAGGTTTGGTACCTGGATAGGTGAAAAAAAGTCAGAGCGGATTTTTAAGCGCTTTTAGACATGTTCAAACTCTATTTTTTTCACATTGCCACTTTTTGGCACACCATGATCCTGCACATACCCAACACAATTATTATGGTCATTTTGATACTATGTTTATAAATTAATTTAGATGACTATTAAATGGAAAAATACGTGGTACAATTAGTTACAAAATTATGTGCTCCCTCTTTATGAACATCCAAGAAGGAATGTTATTGATAATAAAAAAATAGCACAGACCAAGTAAAAACAACTCATCTCTCCAAATGGATTGACAATGTCTGCTACCAATGAAAGATTCATATTATGAGGTTATTCCTTAAATATTGGTCACCTATCTTCTATGCCCTTAAATGCATAACCATCTATAGGCATTCACATAATTTCATGTTGACTTCTATTACATGCATGGTAATCCATAAATTGTGCCAAGCTAGTGCACCTAAAAAATCATTACAGATATAGAATAATGGGAATGTACCAAAGAACCATGCGAGGAACCTTTTTGGTTATTTGATCTGATCATTATCTACTAATATGATAATAAGGGAATTGTGTTGCAAATTCATGTTATTTACGATATATAATATGATCATTGGGACATGCATGTATTTTTCATACTCCATTCCAATATCTTTCATAATGGTTGATAATACTTGGAAGGAGAGAGGTAGAATGTTTGATGGTGGTAACAAACACTCACCTATAAACCTATGGATTTTTTTTTTAAATATAAAGAACATTAATGGCATGCTAACATAGAAGATGACAATAATGAAACTATACCTTAACATACACGAGATTTCTATATTGGTTATATTATTCATAACCTTGAAGTTTACAAACAATAATACAATAGAGAAAGACATTATTTTGGAGCCTTGATATAGGGGCTCATATACCTTTTCAATTATGTAGGTATATCAAGGTTCTCTTCATCATCATCATTACATGCACTACTATCATCATCTTCATCATCTTCATTAGTTATGCCAATAACATCTTCTTCAATCTCATTCTTTGGCACACTATCAATTGTGCCAATATCAAAATCTTTAATTGTGTTCTTAGCCTCATGTTCATCTTCTTCCATCCAATCATTAACTTTTTCTTCAATATTCACACCTCCATGTTCCACCTGTTCAAAATCCACATTCACCAAAGGAAGAAAATTCTTTTCCCCTTCAATGTATTCATGTTTCCTACAATATCTTTGAGCTTTGGTGATTAGAATTCTTTTATTCTTTAAGCCCTTTCAATGTTTGCAAAGACAATAACATTTTCCATTGCTTTTTCTTTTGAATTGAGACCATAATCTAGCAATTGTCACCTTATTTTGTTCTTGGTTCATATTGTTAGTCATGGACTTTCTTCATAGGAAACTATTTGGGTTATAAAACTTTACCAAATATAAACATACAAGCATTAGTAGTATCTTGTATATAATCAAAAATAATTAAATAATTAAATATTAGTATCTATTTAGCGAGGGTGGAATCCAAACAAATCAAATGAATTATACAGTATAAATATATATTATAATAAGAAAATCTTTCATTAAAATAATATCACTATAGAAACATAGATCTCAAAGATGCAACAAGAGACAATATATATTCATTTTTGAATCCTAAATGAATGAATGACTAGAAAATCTAGGTGATGGAATAGTTTATAACTTAATCAATTTAATAACTTTTAGTTTCCCTTTCATTCCCTCAACTCAACAAAATCTTCCATTGTGTAGCCCCCTAGTTTAATAATTTAATAATTTTGAGTTCAATAGTGATAAAATTCTTAGTTATTTTTGGTCAATAGAGATGTTTATACCTAATCCTATAGTGTACTAGCCACCTTCAAGTATGGAGCACAAGGATATTTGTGGATTTTTTGAAGAAACCTAAGAAACATTTCTAATCAAAGAGGTCAATGGGTTCAAAAGTATAAAAGAGAAGCTCATTGACAAGGAGTACACAAGGAAACTCCAAAAATGATCAGTACCTATAACTTAAACTAAAGTATTGATTGTTCTATTTTTTTGAAGATAATAGAGAAATAAATCCAAATCAACCCTATTTTAACTAATGAGACCTTCATTTCTCAAAATTGCTTTATCCAAATCATAATTGGATACAACCATGTAATCATTTACATAACCCACAACTTTTCCTCCTAAACCTTCATATTTAAATGGATTTGTGCCAAAGCTCTCAATTGAAGACCTAAAGAACATAACCTATAGTTCATTTTAGTGCACTAAAAATAATATTCAAAATATATCCTTTATGGGGAACTACCATTATTTATCTTCCTCATCTTGGTATGGAAATACATTAAGAGAACTATTGGAATACTTAGAACAATTGGGGGGTAGGGGGGGGGGGGGGCATGGAATGAATCAGTTATCCAAGGTCCAAATGTACAAATAATTTTTTTTAGTGCTTAACAAATTCATATCCATATATCCATATCATGCATGCATCCATTAGATCATCCAATATCTTAAACTTTACTATATTACTGCCTTAGGTAAAATCAACTTTGTAGAAATGTAAATCTAAAACATCAAAAAATCAATCATACATTTGACACAAGGATTTAACATGGAAACCCAATTTGGGAAAAAATACCATTAACATGCTACCAATTTTCACTCTTCTAAAGTGAGCCCTGTTAGGAGCCAACCCTATTAAAGGTTACAACACACACTATTAAATGTGACATTGATTAAAAGATTTCAATCGCCTTGTTAGGAGTGAGCCTTGCTAGAGGATTTTAGAAAATTCCATTAGAATGTCACCCTATTAAAGGATTTACTCATGATTATTAGGTCAACCCTAGTCCAAAGGATTTATCCAAACTAGTACAATTATTAGAGAGCAGCAGTAGGACTTGAACTACTAACAAAATAACTCACTTGTGTATTATAGATCTTTGTTTATCTCTCCATTCTTCTTGGAATTCAATCTCCTTCATCTCTAATAGCTTGTTCACCCTTCAATCCTTCACCTTCTTAAGCCTTCATTCTTGGTATGCCATTTGCAGATCCATTACTTAAGCCCTCATATGAAGCAATCCCATCAAACACCTTCTTTATCTATCTTCGTTCCTCTTAACTCTTCTCTTGACTTCAACAACCATCAATGACTATTTCTTCTGACTAAGTATCCTCTTAAATAGAGATTTTTTTAATCTTTTTCCTCTTAACCAAAATCGTCCATTTTAGGTTTAGGTTAGATTCATCAAATTTACCCATCATTTTGTTTTGTTCCTCTAGAAACTTCTCTTACAATATTCCTTATATTTATCTCAAAATAGTTTATCTTTCATTGTGTGTATCCATCTCATTAATATTATCTTCCACATGCTTGACACAATTGAAGGAATTAACTTTGTTGGCTTGGATTCTTCATATCTCCTATCAAACTCTTTTTGTTGACACTAGGAAATAACTTTCTTCTAATGCTCAAGTGACATTAGGTTGCTCAATAGGAACTAAGTGTTTACTTAGCTAATATTTCCATTCACTAGTACTCAACACATACTATATTCTACTAGTGCTCAACATATACTATATTCTACTAGTGCTTAGGACATACTATTTTCCTTGCTTGGCTGACACTAAACTTTCTTTTCTTGACTCATAACAAATTTATGTTGGGCCAAAACTAAATTTTCTTGGCTTACACTATTTACTTGGTCATGCTTGGTAGACACAATTTGCATTTCTTTTTCTTCTTGAATTTACTTAAGTATCCTTTCAGTTTAGCCTTTAGTAGATAAATAATACACCATATCATAATAGTCTTATTTGGTCTTAGTTATCCTTTTATGCACCATATAACTCAACCTTTTTATAGGTACTCTTGTTATCCTTTCTTCTTCAAATCCTCTTCATCAGTCAATCAAATGATAGCATTCAGACCAAAGTAAGACATTGTCTTACCAACAAGTAGGATGTTTGACATTAGTGACAAAATAATGATTTTTTCATGATAGGTCTCTACTCTTCCTCATTTCCACACTTCAACAATCTTATGTTCTCAACAATCTCCCTCTTTTGGATTGATGGAAAACCAATACCAACAAAAACACAAAAAAACTTAATAATTGAAATCTCTCTCTCTCTCTCTCTCTCTCTCTCTCTCTCTCTCTCTCTCTCTCTCTCTCTCTCTCTCTCTCTCTCTCTCTCTCTCTCTCTCTCTCTCTCTCTCTATTAGGTTAATGTATGCATTAAAATCTTACTTATTTCTATTCTCCCTCTTTTATTGATCTTCATGGAATCTCTAGAGTCTCCTTCTATGCACTATCTCTCTCTATTTCTAAATCCCTTTAGGTTCATTTATTCTCCTTCATTGTTCTATCAGATAGTATCTCCCACATGGTCTATCTCCCTCTTTCACAACAATGCCAAAGACTTTTCATCTCTTCATGTAGATATTTTCAATTCAAGTTCTCCCTCTATCACCTTGCATGCAATTGCAAATCTTTTGTTTTAGCTCCTTCTTTACTTATGAAGCTTTTAAAGTAAGATCCACTCCATCAAGATGTAAGATATATGATTCAACTCAATTGATGCAGGGAACTACTCTTGCTTCTTCAAGTATCTTGGGATAGGGGTAATACCCCTAGTTTGCCTCTTAGATACTATTTTGGTTTCAAATGCATGCTTCATTTCTCTTAGAAATGGGACCCCCTACTTTATTTTTTGGCTTTTAAGATCCCTAGTCTAGGGTCCAACTGTTTTATAAGGATTTTTCATAGTGTCTTTGCTCTAGTCTGGGTCTCAACTAGGAAAACCAAATTCTAAAAAATCAAAATTCTAAGAGGATAAGTCATTTCTACAAAGCAAAATGACACACCAGTGCACCTCACTAGGTGCACTAGTGCAACAAATAAACTAAAAGGGTATTTCCCCTTGGTGATGCATAGTTGCACAACACCAAGGGGTGCACTAGGTCTTGGGTCTATATAATCTGAGGACCCTTGCTTACCTCCTCACTTGTCATTTTTCCTCCTCTAGCTCTCACATCGCAATAGTGAAGCTCCTTAGATGTGCATCTCCACCCCTTTGTATCTACCTACATAGAAAAAAATCAATTAACCACCAAGTTAAGGTGCATAGATACACACCTTTTCCATTGCAAAAGGGCTAAAACCTTAAAACATTTAAAAAACTAAAATTTATACCCAATTAAAAGGTGTACAACTATGCACCTATTTAGGTTCCTAGTTGCACACATTTATACCTTAAAGCATACCTTGAAAAGAGTAAATGGTGCACATTTAACGCACCCATAAGGTGCACTAAATGTGTATCCTATGCACTCAAAGTCTTCATAGGGTGTGTATCTGGCAAACCCATTAGGTGCACTAGATGCACACCCTGATGAACATAAGTTAAGGATAAAGGCACACCTAGTAAGGTGCATCAGGTGTGCCCTTTTTTTGAATATAAGGGATAAAATTTGTTTTCTTAGATGTTTTCAAATAATTAGGTTTTCTGAGTTCTATTCATGTCAGTATTAGGGCTTAATTTAATTGAATTTTCTTCGACTTGAGATTAATGGACATTATTTTTATGTAGCTCTTTAGATTCAATGGCTTCTTCATCATCCTCCCTTGCTGCAAAGATGGTCCCAAAGCCTATGGTGTTCAAGTTTTAAGGTGTTTTGGCCAGGTCACAGTTTCAAGATGATTATTTAGAGATTTGACACACCAAATTGGGTCATATAGATTTGAGTGCATTCTTGGTATTGCGCAACAAACCCACCAAAAGATTCTCAATGATATCCACTCTAATCTGATAAGGACTTGTCAGTGCAACATCACATCTAGTATCAATGCAATCTTTAGAATTGATCATGACACTAGTAGAAGACTATGTTTTTGAAGAAAGGGTCATGAAGAGTATAATCAGAGAGATCATCCTAAATCTCCAACCTAAGAACATAGAGAAGGTGTTCCATCTTCCAAGAGTAGATCAATCCATCAAATTGACGTATCACCAAGTAGAAATATGGTACAAGGAACATGCAAATGAAGCATTTGAAATCATTTAGTCCTATTCCTTATTGAGAAAACTCCTATAGGACATAAAGTAGGTAAAGCGGAAATGATAAGAGGTTACATGAAAGAAGATATTGGATATTCTATAATACTCTTGAGTACAGTCATGGGTTTGCCAAGGTCAAGACACTTGAGCATATGGATGGTGCATTTTATTGCGACTATCAAAATAGCAGAGATGCTAATTGATTGGGCTTCCATTCTTAGTGAGAACTTGGGTAAGCAATTGGTGGTGGTTAAGAATAATTGAATGTTTGATATGACATCATATTTGGTATACTTATTAGCTGCAAGGGTGACATATTATCCAAGATTGTTTAAAAAGGGAAGTATGAAAGATACAAATGCATGACCATATATAGTTTATCCCTAGTTGGTGAAGAAAAGGCTTCCAGAGCATAGCAAGGAACACATGATAGTAAATGATGTATTCATATTCGTAATAATTTGGTTCATTGAGGGGGATTATGCAAAGAGGATGTCAGATAAGGAAGGAGCCAAGATTTTAGAGGTTGGACCCTACTACATCTAGTATTGAACATTCACCTATTTAAGGGTAGCAAGTACCACTCTCAATCCTAAGAAGCTCCCTAGGTATCCAAGTGAAAGACTTATACTATTGGAGATTTCTTGACAACTCTTATCTTCCTATGATAGAGTATGGAAGCAACACACAATAACCTGGGTGTGGCCTATTACTACAGGACTATTTAATGTGGTTCAGAGACAAGATATTTCATCTTTTGAGTCTGAGTGGGATCAATATCCGTTGGATGGATACAATTCTCTTTGGCTGTATTTCATAACATCAAAAGGGTGCAGTATATGGTTGGTAAGACATTTCAACATGAAGACATAATTGAGGATCACTGGATGAATGTAGTAGATGACTATGATATCTAAATAAGGGATTATTGTAGGATGAATCTCTATTTGGAAGCTAGTGCTTTGAAGATAAAGGTTCCTTTGAAGGTTATGCAACAGGATACATAAGATGTTCTTGATCTGTTGTTCAATAGGGACAAGATTGGCTATCGACCTATTATGAATGCTGAGGTTGATAAGGAAGAAAACTCAGACATTAATCACAAGGCAAGGTACAATATCAAACTGACAAAGGATTGGATGAAGATAGCTTTTTAATTGGATCCAATTCTCCAAGCGGTAGTCTTCCATGCTCACACCCACCCAACAAGAGGTCATGGAGCTAAGGTCATAGTACCCACATTTATAGCTCAGTCCCTTATGAGGCTCAAAATAGTGCACCAACTTGATAGACAATTTGGATATTATAGGGTTGAGAAAGGTAAAGGAAAGAGGAAGAGAACTCCTCAACAAGCCGAGTTAGAAGAGAAACCAACTCAAGCACCTCTACAACTAGGGGTAAAAAATGTACAAGGGTCATAAAATATTGAAGCTACACAAACCCAAGACAATCCTCAAGTGCTGTCAGTTGACTAAGGCCAAGGAGAAGCTGAAACTAAAGTGAAAAAGGTGTCTCCACCTCATCAAGAGGTACAAGCCTCCCCTTCCATTCCTAAGAGAGGAAAAATTAAGACCCTGGTCAAGAGAGACAAAAGGTGATTAAGAGAGTTATTCCTTTACCATCAATCTTGGAAGCTATCCTAGAAGAAGGAGAGGAAGATGAGGAGGATAACCTTCCTTTGAATCAAAGGACTTGTCTTACTAGAGCCACATAACTGAAATAGAGAAGAAGCTCCACAATTACACTACCATCCATTCTTGAGCAACCCATTCAGTCTACAACCTTTGAGGATGAAATGTAGCAGTGGATACATGAGCAATATGTTGAGGGGACTGATGTCTTCAAGATGCCAATTTTTGATTTTATGAGCATTGACACTAAATTGGGGGAGACAAAATAAGAGATACTCTAACTAATCAAACTCAACACGAGGATTAGTGTCAATTTCCACTTGAGCCAACCACTCCTCTCCCTCTAGACAATGAAGAAGAACAAGTTCACGTAGAACAAGAGGAAGAGCCACAATAAGTATCTGCCAATGAAGTGTCAAAGGAAGGGGAAATATGTGAGTACCCTCAATAGGATTCACAAGACACAGAGGTGAGGATTGTGGACTCTATAGATACAAACACTCCTAGTTTGGATTGTTTACAAAAGGAGAGGACTCCAAAAAGGGGAGATAAGGGAAAGAGCATAATAGAGAAAACCCCTTCATTTTCAAAAGGCAAATCTCCAATGGAGCATATTCTAAGATGGTTGAGGAAAGAAGTGATTAGAAACAAAATACAACAACTCACTACTAAGGAAGAGGGTAGGATGGAATTGATTGAAGTTCTGAGAAAATTGGAGTCACCACCAAAGGATGCACAAGAATTAGCCTTCATTATGAGTGATCAGAACACAGACTTATTTGCTCATGTCAACATCCCTCTTCCATATATAGATATTGAAGAATTCACTCCAAGATATTATTAGATCAAGGAGGTCATGCTTGGGAAACCTATGTTGGACACTCCTATTTTGATGGTGACAACATGAATTAAAGAAGTGTTTAGGCACTTAGAATAGGATGGGGCAAAATTGATAACACTTTGGAGACAAAATGAGATCCTAAAAGGATATCTGAATGAAGTTTTTGGTCCTTTAGATCCTAAAAATTTGAAAGAAACTTTGAATGCAACACTAGAGAGAAGGGATAAGGGGATAATATAGCTAGACCCATTTTTGAAAGCTTGTCAACAATGAAGAGAAAGTTTTGAAGAAAAAGGTGTATAGATTATATAGGGAAATTTGAAGCTACTACACCATATGCAGGATAATGTAAATAGGCTACTAGCCATTTTGAATTAAGATTTTGGTTTGATGGATGAAGTACATACCTGGGGTAAGGACTTACAAGAACTACACTCAATTAAACCCCAAAGGTATTAGATGCTAATGGAGGTATACATGGCAGAGGAGTTAGATAAATTGATGATTGGACAAAAAATATTGCAGATGACAATCAAGTAATGGAGACATTACATGCAAAGATTCATAAGCTCAAAGATCAAACCCAAGAGCAAATTTTGGAGGCAAAAAAATATTATAGTGATGTGTGTTTAGATATTTTTGAAAATGATGCAAGGGATAAATTGATAAAGAAAGAGGTAGTAGTTGAGAAATTTTAGAATAATTTTGAAGAAGTTTCTAATGACGATGACATTAGACAAGCATTTAGAATGAAAGAAGCATTATTAGATTCATATGTAAAACTTAGAGTTTTTGCAGAGACTCACATCGAGGTGGGAATCTACAAGAAAAAAGTGAAGGAAAAGTATGAGGCCTTAGATTTGATAAATGCATATCTAGTCATTGATATCATTGAGAAATTCAAGGAAAAATACCTAGACATAGCTCTGGTATAAAGGGGAACAAAACCCAGAAGCCAGAATTTTAGTTTTGACACTTGGTGAAATTTTACATTTTTTGAACTTGCTTCTGGGGTGCACTAGGTGTGCAAGTGTTCTTTTTAGAGGTTAGCTAGAGCTTTAAAGAGTTCAAAGGTGTGTTGAAAATTAACTATTAGTTCTAAATTTAGAGCTTTCCATACATCAAAAACACATTTTGACAGCTGTTTAACTCCTACAGATGCCTAGTAAATATGGAGCTTCTATTTTTGGCACTTCCAGAAAGTCCTACATCAACTAATGGCTTTCCCTTTCTTATTTTCTCATGCTTTATTTTTTTTAAGACATGTAAAGGCTCATGCATCCAATTAATGATATAAATATGGATGGAGTCTTGCTAAGCACCAGTTAGAGGGTCAGTTTGTGCATAAATAGATTTGTTTTATTAGTTTAGAATCATATGATTGCATAAAGATATCTCTCACTCTCAACAAAAAATGAGGAGAATATTTCTTATAAATTTAGGAATGTAATATGTATTTGAGGCCTCCATTTTTTTGATACAATAATATATGCTTTTGGTTCTCACATTTGGAGTGTAGTAATTATTGCCTAAGTGTGTTATATTTTGTGAATGTATGTTCATAAAGTGTAATTGAGCCAATATTTTTATTGAATTATTTTGTTTTGTACAATATTTTAATTATGGTGTCTACTACAATTCTACAATTTTTGCTAACATACTTAGTTTAAGAAGAGATCATCCATCTTGTTCCTGCATAGCTTTTTGTCTCACGTGAGCGCACTTTTCGTGGCCTTAAAATATGATAAAAAGTAAAACATCTCACGGTTACTAAATTCCCATCAAAAAGTGCTTCAGTCTAGAATTAAGGAAGTGTTGCTCCTATTTAAATTGGTTACCTATTGATCTTTTCAAAAGCTTAACTTGCAGATGGGTTATTTCCATAGTTTATGTCCATTAGGATTTTACTTTTCATGTTATTTGATTAAAGTTCGTGTCACCCTATCTTCATTATTTTCTTTTAAAAAAACTTGGTTAATTTAGGAATTTATATAGTTGCATTTTTATATTGCATTCATTAAAAAATAGAAAAATAGAAAAATCTATTTCTTTTTGTGTGTGTTCTATTCTATTGAAATAGCAAGAAGATTTTACATCTTATCCAAATTGTTCGAACTAGAAAAGGTCTCCCTATGAACAAATACATTTATCTTGAATTGAGTGGATTCCAGTAGGTCACAAGATAACTTGAAAGATTGGAGTTGGTCCTAGATCAGCTTTTCAAGAGAGGAGTTCGAAAGGATTCCTTCCTTTAAGCATCGTGCAAAATGACAGCTCAACAAAAGTGGTGCTAGAAGGAGGGCCCTTAACATTTGGAATAGAACGAAAAAAATTGCAATTTCAAAATTTTGCATTTTATTTTACAAGTTTAGAATTTTTTTTGAGCTTTTGAGTCACACAGGTGTGTCAGGTGCGCAAGTGCGCTAACTTCAAAGGTATGCCTTATTTTTAGAAAGTGTATTTTTGCAGAGGTATGCTTTTTCTAGAATTGATGCAAACTAGAAGATCCTAATCTAAAATCCCCATTTCAATGAGCTTTAAGATCCTCACCCAGTGCACATGAGTTCCTTTATCTTAGCCATTTCCATAAGCCTCATAGTGACAAAGGAATTCCCACAATTCTACCACTTCCATTCAACATTTTGTCATCTTCTCTAGTTCTTCCTCCACAACAACCACCCAATGTTCCACTAAATCATTCAATAGTTCCACTACCACAATGAAAACCCATCGGTCCACCTAATCCTTTGATGGCCTTTTTTACAAATGTTGTAGTCTCACCAATTAAATTGATAGGTGTACTCAATGATCTTCCTAAGAATCTTGAGAAGTTTTGCCCAAGGCTCATCTATGGAGAGACATGAACTGCTGAAGATCACATCAAAGCATTCAAGAAAATTTGTAACCAAAAGTAGACTACTAATGAGAATGTGGTTCTTCACTTATTCCCCTACTCTTTTGGGGAAGTTTCCTTTAGTTGGTATGTTAATTTTCCGCCTAGATGTATTGGAGACTAGGATACTTTCAACAAATTTTTCTTGGAACAATTCAAAACCTTCATCAACCTAACTGTGATACATCAACAATTCATATCAATCAAAAGGGACCCTACTGAGATGGTTTCACACTTCAATGGTCAATTTCATATGGCATACCACAAGTTGGAAATACCATACACTATACCCATTGAAGCTGCTATTCAGATTTAGCTAAATGCTATGGACCATCTTACTACCATTTTTATAAGAAGACTTCCTACGACAAATATTGAAACATTGGACAAAGTCTTCGCAGAAGTGATTACCTTCACTAAGCAAGCCAATCCCAATGGAGGAGGATTGATGCTTTAGCTAAAGCTATTACAGTGTTACCAACATATCCTATCAGAGCACCTATGATGCCTAGCCAATTCATACCTATGAATCCACTTCCATTAGATTAGACACCCACTTCACAAAAACCCACTTAAACATATCTAGGATATAAAACTCCAAAAGCTACTTTCTTTGAGCAAAAGGCAACAACTTCCATTGAGGCAGTACAATAGTTATGCCTCCAATTTCGGTGAAATGAAAAAGACTATGTCACAAATGAATAATGAGCTCACTCACTTGACATTGTCACAAGGAGAGAACAACAACTTCCAAAGAAATAATGCTGGCCATGATCCTTACAACAACAACAATTACATTCAAAACTACAGTAGGAATTTCATTGCAAACACTAATGCTAGAAACAACAATGTAGCAAACAATAATTGAGGAAATGATTTCAATCCTCTTAATCATAACGATGGCTTTCAAAGGAAAAATGAACAATGGAACACTCATTTGAATAATGGAAGCATTCTCTGATAAAAATAACAATAATTTTTAGTATGTGGATATCAACCAAGATAACGATGGTAAACATGCATCTAACAATGATGGTTCATACTACAATGGAAATCAAGACATGAATCAAAATTCACAAGCAAATGAAAATTTCCCTCCTATACAATTTAATGCTATGCTACTAGAATCCTATGATTCTACACATAATGCAAAGGTCGAACAACTAGCCAATAAAGAATTCTCTTTTCCATTTAGTCATGAACCAAACATTCAGCCTGAAGAGATGCTTACTTTTTGTAATGAAAATCAAAATACTTATAATATGCAAAGTAGAAAAGAACCTATGATAGATGGGATTCCTCTAGCATTATAACCAACTCCTCCTGATCTAAGAGTGAGTAATAATCTGGTACCATTTAGGCCCTCATATGGAGGACAAAAAAATTAGAATCAAGGAAATGTGCCAACAATGTTGAAGAATCCTACTTGATCTGTTGAAAAGTATAGTGTAGTGGAAGATTTGAAACAAACAATTTGGCCAACATGTCCATGTTTGACATGCTGCAAAACTGTCCTCATCAATGGGAGGCACTAATGAAGACTCTTGATCAAACAAAGGTACCACATAATATGAATACTATTCCTCAAAAGACACTATCTCAACAAGTCAATGCTTTAGAGGCAATGCCAACTATATTTAAAGACAAGGTTGAGGTGCCCCCATTTCTTCTTAGCATTAGGATATATGGGAAGAACCTTCATAATTGCTTAATTGATTTAGGAGCCTCTCATAATGTTATGCCATTATTGATAGCACAAAGGTTGGGAGTCACTCCTTAGCCTTCTAATTAGATAGTGATTCAATTGGATAAAACAAAGGTGAAAGTCATTGGTTGAAAGATGTACAGATAGTTGACAGTTGACTCCCAGATTCAAGACAATATCGATATACATATAGTTGATATTCTTGAAACATACAGACTACTACTAAGCAAAGAATGGAAAAAATGCCTGGGTATGTGTAAGATCATGTTGTACCAAACTATGGCCTTAAGAGGCAGTGACAAATCAGCAAATCAGGGTTATCTCAACTTGACACATAATTTTAAAGTGGTTATGGACTTTATATCAAAAAGTTATGAGAAAATAATTTGTCAAAAATTGAATTTAGTTTCTAAACTACTAGGTCTTATTAAGAGAAATGATTGGTCAAAAGTTTAGATTTTAATGCAATACTACAAAAATTTCAGGGTGAAAATAAAAAGTAGGTGTATGTTTGACCACCTTAATCAAAATCAAATGATAATATTTTTTAAATATAATTATAGATATAAAAAGTAGACTCATGCCCAAATGTAACGCATATTTTAAGGTATTTTTATTCCAAATAAATAATTAAATATGAATTTTCTACCAAAACTTTTTCAAAAAAAAATCTTGTGTCTGACCACCTTAACTAATAGAAAATTTTACCAAATTTAATTTAATTTTTTTTTCTTATACTAGGTGAAGCATAGAATGTGATGCAACTTTTAGATTTAAAAAATGTTATACCGTTTGAAAGTTATGGCTATTTTTCAATCAATATGGCAATCAACACTTTACAATAATCTTCATTGACAATTAATTAATAAATACTTATCGAACTCAAAATTTGATAGCAATTATATTGATGGAATCTTGAGAGTGATATTAAAAATCCCTTTTTGTTTCATTCAAATTTCATCAAAATAACATTGTTAGATGGCTACTCGAAGTCTAAGTGTCACTGAAACCCTCTTCAAACACGTCTTTTGGGTTGACCGGGTAGGCTTGGTAAATACCAAGCCTAATTAGATATCTGATTTCAAATCGGATATCTGATTTGAAATCAGATATCTGATTTGAAATTGGATATTTGATTAGCCTCGGTAAATTCAAACTCCTTTTTGGCTTGTTTTTGGAGGGAATTTCAAAAAGGGAATTTTTTTTAAACTTTAAATTTGGAGGGAGACAAATTTAAAGGGAAGTAAACTTATGAGAAAAACTTTACACAATTTTAGAGGAAAATATATTTCTTGAATGTGTGAACATCAATATTATAATTATAATTATTATTACATTATAGTAATATGTATGATTATTATTATTAAATATAATATAGTTCTAAATGTAATATAGTGATATATATAAATCATATATATTATTATTACTAAATATAATATAGTTCTATTTATATAATATAGTGATATATATCATATATATTATTATTATTAAATATATATAGTAGTATTATATGAAAAAAAAATTCTATATAATAATATATATTATTATTATTATTATTAAATCTATAATCTAATAACAAATATGATTATTATTGTTATATAATCTAATAATATATTATTATTATATTAAAATATACAATATAATATAATTATTAAATATAATATTGTCCCTTCGACCCATACAAAATATTCTAATATGTCCCTAGGCATCTTAGGAACCCTAGGGACATATGTCAACATCTAATGGGTCGAAAGGGGTCATAGGTCACCCTATGACCCCCTTCGACCCATATGAATGATTCTAATATGTCTCTAAGGGTCCTAGGACCCCTGGGGACATATGTCGTTATGTAATGGGTCAAAGGGTGTTATAGGTCAACCTATGACCCCCTTCAACCCATATGAAGGATTCTAATATGTCTGTAGGGGTCCTAGGACCCCTAGGGACATATGTCATCATGTAATGGGTCAAAAGGGCTCATGGGTAACCCTATGACCCCCTTCAACCCATACGAAGGATTCTAATATGTCCTTAGGGATCTTAGGACCACTAGAAACATATGTTGTCAATTAATGGGTCGAAGGGGGTCATAGGTCAGCCTATGATGTCTCTAGGGGTCCTAGGACCACTAGGGACATATGTCATCATATAATGGGTCAAAAGAGGTCATAGGTCAACCTATGACCCCCTTCGATCCATATGAAAGATTTTAATATGTCCCTAGGGGTCCTTATGTCATCATTTAATGGGTTGAAGGGGGTCATAGGTCAACCTATGACCACCTTCGACCCATATGAAAGATTCTAATATGTCCCTAGGGGTCCTAGGACCCCTAGGGACATATGTCATCATGTAATGGGTCAAAGGGGGTAATAGGTCAACCTATGACCCCCTTCAACCCATACAAAAGATTCTAATGTGTCCCTAGGGGTCCTAGGACCCCTAGGCACATATGTCATCATTTAATAGGTTGAAGGACCTATGACTGCCTTGACCCATAGGAAGGATTCTAATATGTCCGTAGGGGTCCTAGGACCCTTAGGGACATATGTTTTCATGTAATGGGTCAAAGGGGGTAATAGGTCAACATATGATCCCCTTCGACCCATATGAAGCATTCTAATATGTTGCTAGGGGTCCTAGGATCGCTATGGACATATGTTGTCATGTAATGGGTCGAACGGGGTCATAGGTTACCCTATGACTCCCTTTGACCCATATGAAGGATTCTAATATGTATTTAGGGGTCCTAGGACCCCTAGGGACATATGTCATCATTTAATGGGTCGAGGGACCTATGACCCCCTTCGACCCATACAAAGGATTCTAATATGTCTCGAGGGGTCCTAGGACCCCTGGGGACATATGTCATCATTTAATGGGTTGAAAGGGGTGATAGGTCAACCTATGACTCCCTTCGACCCATATGATGCATTCTAATATGTCCCTAAGGGGCCCTTAGGGACATATCTCGTCATGTAATGGATCAAAGAGGGTCATAGGTCAACCTATGACCCCCTTCGACCCATACGAAGCATTTTAATATGTAGGACCCCTAGGGACATATGTCATCATATAATGGGTTGAAGGGGGCTCTCTTCGACCTATGACCTCCTTCAACCCATATGAAGTATTCTAATATGTCCTTAGGGGTCCTAAGACCCCTAGGGATGTATGTTATCATTTAATGAGTTGACCTATGACCCCCTTTGACCCATAGGAAGGATTCTAATATGTCCCTAGGGTTCCTAGGACCCCTAGGGACATATGTCATCATGTAATGGGTCACACGGGGTCATAGGTTAAACTATGATGCTCTTCAACCCATATGAAGCATTCTAATATGTCTCTAGGGGTCCTAGGACCCCTAGGGACATATGTAGTCATGTAATGGGTCGAAGGGGGTCATAGGTCACCCTATGACCCCCTTCGACCCATGCAAAGGATTCTAATATGTCCCTAGGGGTCCATATGTCATCATTTAATGGGTCGAAGGGGGTCATAGCTCAACCTATGATGCCCTTCGACCCATACGAAAGATTCTAATGTCCCTAGGGGTCCTAGGACCTCTAGGGACATATGTCATCATGTAATTGGTCGAAACCTATGACCCCCTTTGACCCATACGAAGAATTCTAATATGTCCCTAGGGGTCCTAGGATCCTTAGGGACATATGTCATCAAAGAATTCTAATATGTCCCTAGGGGTCCTAGGACCCTTAGGGACATATGTCATCATTTAATGGGTTGAAGGGGGTCATAGGTTTACCTATGACCCCTCTCAACTCATAGGAAGTATTCTAATATGTCCTTAGGGGTGCTAGGACCCCTAGGGACATATATCATCATGTAATGGGTCGAAGGGGGTCATAGGTCAACCTATGACCCCCTTCAACCCATATGAAGCATTCTAATATGTCCCTAGGGTTCCTAGGACCCCTACGGACATATGTCATCATTAATGGGTCGAAGGGACCTATGACACCCTTCGACTCATACGAAGGATTCTAATATGTCCCTAGGGGTCCTAGGACCCCTAAGGACATATGCGATCATTTAATGGGTCAAAGGGGGTCATAGGTCAACCTATGAGCCCCGTCAACCCATATGAAGCATTCTAATATGTCCCTAGAGGTCCTAGGACCCCTAGGGACATATCTCATCATGTAATGGGTCGAAGGGGGTCATAAGTTGACCTATGATCCCCTTCGACCCATACAAAGCATTCTAATATGTCCTTAGGGGTCCTAGGACACCTAGGGACATATGTCGTCATGTAATGGGTCGAAGGGGGTCATAGGTTGGGTCATAGGTCAACCTATGACCCCCTTCAACCCATACGAAGCATTCTAATATATCTTTAGAGGTCCTAGGACCCCTAAGGACATATGTTATCATGTAATGGGTCGAAGGGGGTCATAGGTCAACCTATGACTCCCTTCGACCAATACAAAGGATTCCAATATGTCCTTAGGGGTCCTAGGACCCCTAGGGACATACGTCATCATGTAATGGGTTGAAGGGTGTCATAGGTCGCCCTATGACCCCCTTCAACTTATAACCCTTTTCAAACCATATGAAGTAGTCAAATATGTCTTGTCATAATTTAATAGGTTAAAGGGGGTCATAGGTCAACCTATGACCCCCTTCGACCCATAGGAAGGATTCTAATATGTCCCTAGGGACATATGTTTTCATGTAATGGGTCGAAAGGGGTCATAAGTCACCTTATGACCCCCTTCAAGCCATATGAAGAATTCTAATATGTCCTTAGAGGTCCTAGGACTCCTAGGGACATATGTCATCATGTAATGCGTTGAAGGGGGTCATAGGTCATTCTATGACTCTATGACCCCCTTCGACACATATGAATGATTATAATATGTCCCTAGGGGTCCTAGGACCCCTAGGGACATATGTCATTATGGAATGTGTTGAAGGGGGTCATAGGGTGTCCTATGACCCCATTTGACCCATAAGAATGATTCTAACATGACCCCTAGGACCCTTAGGAACATATGTCATCATGTAATGTGTCGAACGAGACCTATGACCCCCTTCGACACATATGAACAATTCTAATATGTCCCTAGGGGTCCTAGGAACCCTATGGACATATGTCATCATGGAATGTATCGAAGAGGGTCATAGGTGCCCTTTGACCCATATGAATGATTCTAATATGTCCCTAGGGGTCCTAGGACCCCTAGGGACATATGTCATCATGTAATGTGTGGAAGGGGGTCATAGTTCACCCTATGACCCCCTTCAGCCCATATGAAAGATTCTAATATGTCCCTAGGGGTCCTAGGACCCTTAGGGACATATGTCATCATGGAATGTGTCTAAGGGGGTCATATGTCACCCTACGATCCCTTTCGACCCATATGAATGATTCTAATATGTTCCTAGGGGTCCTAGTGTGGGGCCCATTTGCCGTTGCACCAAAAGCCATGACTATTATTGAACATGGAACACCACATAATTAACCACCTGTGGGCAGGGGAGCGCGTCGCATCACCCAAAAATCTCCCCCTCGACGCGCATACCAGGTGCTTACGCGGGTCGGGAAGGCACCGGCGAGATTTGAACCCATGACCAAGCCAAAACCAGGCTCTGATACTAATTGTGGGGCCCATTTTCCATTGCACCAAAAGCCATGACTATTAGTGAACATGGAACACCACATAATTAACCACCTGTGGGCAGGGGAGCGTGTCGCATCACCCAACACCTAGGACTCCTAAGGACATATGTCATTATGGAATGGGTTGAAAGACCTATGACCCCCTTCGACCCATATGAATGATTCTAATATGTCTTTAGGGGTCCTAGGACCCCTAGGGACATATGTTGTCATGTAATATGTCGAAAAAGGTCATAGGTCATCTTGTGACCCCCTTCGACCCATATAAACTATTCTAATATGTCCCTAGGGGTCCTAGGACCCCCTAGGGACACATGTCATCATGAAATGTGTTGAAAGGGGTCATAGGCCATCTTGTGACCCCTTTCGACCCATATAAGTGATTAATAGAAATAATATAGTAAAAATATAATAATATAGTAAAAATAATAATAATATAGTATAACAATCATATATATATATATTAATATATATTATATTTATCGATTATAATAATAATAACATAATATATTATTATATATTAATAGATTATATATTATATCTTTAGATTACGTTATTATATATAATATTATATAATATTATATTATTATATAATATATAGGTTATATATTATACTATATATAATAGTTATGTTATTATATTATATATTTATATATTATATATTATATCTTTACATATTTCATAACTCAAATTAGTTATATCACTCACAAATTCATTTTTCCCTCTAATTTTTGTGGCTTTTCCCTCCAAATTGTGTGCCACCAGTATCAGATATTTGATTTGATATCGGATATCCGATCTCTGATATGAGATCGGATATTCGATCTCAAATCAAATATCCAATAAGGCTTGGGCCTTACTTTCCAGATTTGGTACTTGGATAGGTGGAAAAACGTTAGAGCAAATTTTGAAGCACTTTTAGACCTATTCAAACTCTATTTTTTTCACATTGCCACTTTTTGGCACACCATGACCCTGCACATACCCTTAGTATCTCCTTTACATACTTTGATTGAGTAATCTGGATGCCATCCTTCTTTTGTTGAATATACAATACAAAAAAGAATTTTCTCCCCAAAAATTGACATCTCAAATTCCTTACTCATTTCCTTGGAAAAATATTTACATAAGTCATCATAAATAGTATACACTATATCATCTACAAATATTTTTGACAACAATATCTCTTTTTCTAGTCCTTCTTTAATGTATAAACTATTTATTTTATTTTTCCTTTGAAAACCAATCTTTGCTAGATAATTTTGTAATCTTTCATACCATGATCTAGGGCCTTGTTTGAGACCATATAAAGAATTTTGTAGTTTAAAAACCATATCCTTTTTCTTAGGATCTACAAAACCTTCAAGTTGGTCAATGTAGACTTCCTCTTCTAGAATTCCATTTAACAATGTTGATTTCACATCTATCTAATACACTTTGAATCCTTTGTGTAAAGCATATGCAAGTAGAGTCCTAACACCTTCTAATCTTGTAACATGAGAAATAATTTCACCATAATCAATACCTTCCTCTTGAGAATAACCTTTGTATACTAACCTTGCTTTGTTCCTTGAAACTTCTCCATCTTCATTCAGCTTATTTCTAAACATCCATTTTGTACCAATTACATTCTTATCCTTGGATCTAGGAAAGTCCAAGTTTTGTTCCTCTATACTTGTCTAATCTCTTCATTCATAATGTCAATCCAAATTTCATTATCCAAAGAATCTTTAATAGTTCTAAGTTCAAATATAGTAAGCAAACATATACATTTCAATTTATTCCTTGTCATTGTACCTTTTGACCAATGTCCAATGATTTTCTAAGGTGCATGATGCTTTCTAACATAGCTTGAAAGTACAAGTATTTTGGATATAGAACTTGTTTCACTTGGCTCACCATGCCCAATATGATCTTCAGAATCATGCTCAGGTCCATCTATCTATAACTCGGGTCCTTCAAAGTATGAATTGAGTTGCAATGGCTACAACTCAAGTTCTTCTAACTTCAACTTAGGTCGTTTAGACTATGACTAAGGTTGAATTGGAGATTTTGGGGAGTCAGGAGGTGAAATTTGTAGAATTGTAATTTAGTTTGATTGATCATTAAGTTATGTATCAGGTTCAAAGTAAATAAAACTTATGTAGTTTTTATGTTGTTTTCTTTTCTCTTCTTCACTCTTTTATGAAAACTCATCAATCTTTACATGTGCACTTTATATGATCTTATGAGTGGTTGTATTTAAACATTTTTATGCTTTTCCTCTGCTCGAGTATTCTTGAAATATTCCTTCATTACTCTTGACATCAAATTAACCTTTCCTAGTCTCCTTCAAGATATAACATTTTCTTTGAAATAATTTGAAGTAACCTACATTGGGTTTATAGCCATACCATAGTTCATAGGAGTCTAATTTGAGTCTTTCTTTAGTTGTACTCTTTTCAAGGCATGCGCTATTGTATTGATTGCTTCCTTTCAATATTTGATTGAAACATTCTTCTCTGTCATCAAGGTTCTTGCATAATCCACAATGGATATTTTCCTTCCTTTTTCTTTGTCATTCTATTGAGGTGTAGTAGGGGCTGATACTTGTCTCTTGATTCCTCTTTCAGTGTAGAATTCATTGAATTAATTTGAGATGAATTCACCTCCTTTATCTAACCTTTGAACTTTTGAAAATCTTCAAACTCATCTTTTAAATACATTACTATCACCATTCTAGAGTTATCATCAACAAATAAAATGAAATACTTATCTCCATTGTAGCTCTCTATGCCAATAGGTGCACAAATTTCTATATGAAGCAACTCCAAGACTTCTTTTGAATGATAGTTCTTTCTTTTGAAACTTGTCTTTCCCATCTTTCCAATTTGATAATTTTTTCACATGCCCATATCAAGTTTTCTCAAACTAGGAATATCTCTCACTCTTTTGTTCTTTCTTATTTTGATCAGAATACAAAAATTCACATGACACAATATTTTATGCCACAACCAGCTTTCTTCTATTTGAGAAATGAAACATGAACTTTCACTTAGATCTAGATAGAATAGATTACTTTTTGTTTGATTGCTAGACCCAACCAAATTTCCTTTTCCATTTAGCAGCTTGGCGTTCCCATTCACAAATTCTACCTTGAATCCAATGTTGTTAAACTTTCCCACACTTACTAGATTATGCTTCAATCCTTCAACACAATAGGAATTGTCACATCCAAGTTTATTGGTTAAAGTAATACAACCCTTTCCTTTTATACAACATGGCTCATTATTTCTAAATTTGACACTTGCACTATCATAGTGTCTTATGTGTTCATACTTTGATTTATCACCACTCATATGGTGAGAACAACCACTATCAATAATCCATGTATCATTCTTACTAACATGAAAAATAAGTTCCATCTTATCATCTTCATCATTTGATTCATCTTTTATAGCAATATAAACCATTTCATCATCATCTGTACTATCTAAATCTTTAGCTATATAACATGAATTCTTACCTTTATCCTTGTAGTCCTTGTATTTTTTTTAAATCCTTCTTGCCTTTGTACTTTTTCTTTTTTCCTTTTTTCTTTTTCTTCTTTGTTTGGACACCTTGTAGCAATGTGATATTAATCTCAAATTGATTTTGACATATGAGTGGCACTACACTTCAGTCACTTTCTTAGTTCATGCCAAACAAGTAATGTGTGTCAACCATAACTTCTTAGATAGTATATTCTGAGTGAGAGTTATACAATATGTGTCAAGTAACTAGTAAGTGTCGAGTCACTTAAGTGCTAAACAGATAGTAGATCTTGTGTTATTTAGGTGTGGAGTGATCAATGAATGTTGAATCATTCAAAGGCCAAGTTACAATATTGAAGAGATAGCAAATGTCGAGCATTAGACACTTCAAGTGTTGAGTAAAAAGTTCTAGAAATATTTGTTTGTAATGATACAAACTTCTACATAAACCATTTTTGAGCTGACTTAAGGATTTTTTTGTGATTCTAGATGATAAGAATGAATCTATATTGAGGATCCCTATGCAGTACATGCAATCATTAATTGATACCAAACCCTAAGTGACCTTTCTCTTCTTAAGGATGACAAACTATTGGAATTATTTAGAATAACTGAGGGGGGGTGTGTGAATTAGTTATTCAAGGTCCAGATGTCCAAATAATTTTTTTCACAATTCAGTGAACCATAAAACTTTCTTAACCATGCATGCATTTATAGTGTGCAAACCAAAACTGATATGTTACTATTAACCTAACATGTAGAAATGTAAAGCATAAAACATAACACATCCATTAGTACACATGACACAATGATTTAATGTGGAAACCCAATTTGGGAAAAACCACTAGTAACATGCTACTCCTTTCTCACTCTTCTAAAGTGATGCCCTGTTAAAGGCCAACCCTGTTAAAAGTTACAAAATTCATTGTTAAATGAGACTCAGTTAAGGGATTTCAATCACCTTGTTAAAAGTGAACATTTTTAGAGGACTTTAGGCCATTCACTTGGAATGCCACCCTATTAAAGGATTTTCCAATGACTATTAAGTCAACCTTTCTCCAAAGATTCTACCCTAATCTAATACAATTGTTAGAGAATAATAGTAGAGTTTGATCTGATATAATTTACAACCTTACTTCTAGATTAGAAATCATTATTTAGTTCTAATCTCTACTTGGCTTCCAATCTTTGCAGTTCTTATGGGTTGTTCACCCTTCAAGCAATTATCTTCATTAAGCCATCTTGCTTAGTTCACCATTGTAGACTTCTCCTCTTGAGTCACTTGACAAAGAAAACCCTTCTTCCTTCACCTAGTCAAATTTTTGCATCCAAAAACTCTTTGACTTCCTACTAACTTTGCTTCATGACTAGGTATCCCTACATATAGGGAATCATAACTCTTTTTCCCACTCTATCCATCTCAAAAAATAGGGTTTTTGATGGATTAGGTAGGATACAATGTATCTACCCCATATCTTTTCTTTTCTAGAAAATTTTCCTAGAATCCATTTGAATTCACCTCCAAAATGGTTTACATAAGATTATGTGCCTCTAGCTCATCAATATTATCTTCCTCCTGATTCACAAGTTCCAAGAAAATAAACTTGTTGCCTTTTATTTGGAGATTCTTTGATCTTATTTATAATGCATTAGCTCAGCATTATCAATTTACTGATGCTCGGTACATACTCTGTTATCAGCATCTACTATAAAATCACTCAGAATCAACTCAATTTTATTGGTGCTCGACACATACTAAAAATCACTTAGCATCTACTAACTTGCTTGGCACCTGTTACTTTGCTTGGTATCCACTCAAAATTGCTTACACTCGGCTCCAACTGACTTTTTTCTTGGCTTGCATTAACTTTACCTAGCACCTACTATCAACTTGGTCAAGCTTAGCAAATGAACTTTTGTTCAACCTTTTTCATCTGAACTTTCTAAGTTTAGCCAAACATTTTTTAACTTCAAGTAGATCATCAATACATTATGTTATTACTGTCTTAACTAATTCTTGCACTTCAATACATAATCATAACTCAACCTTTCCTCTAGGTACTTTTGTTACATCTTGTTGATCATATGAACTAGGTAATAGTGCATGAAATATATAAGAAATTATCTTAGCAACACATAGCAGGTTTGACATCAGTGATAAAACAATGATTAAAAACACTTCTTACAATAATTTTCTAACTCAAATTATCTTTTCAATCGCATATCAATAATCTCCCTCTTTGGCATTGATGGCAAACTAAACTGATCAACAAGTCAAAACATCAAACTAACTAGGTTAAATAGTAAGGTAATACCAAAAAGAAAGCTTGTGAATGAAACTTCTCCCTCTATCAACAAGTCCTTCTTAGGTTACAAAATCTCACTTATCTGATTCTCTTTTGTCATAGATCAGCAGAATATCAGAATATCTCCCTCTCTTTTTTTTTTTTTCTAATTTCTCCCTCTTTCTTTATTTAGATATTTTTCTAAAGTACTTTTATCCAATGTACTTTCTCCCTCTAACTTGATTTTTTGCTTCTCCCTCTTGATCAATTTACTGTACTTTCTCCCTCTTTGAAAATAATTCCAAAGAAATGTAATCAACACTTGGCATTTTAATATATACAAACATAGACTTTTGTAGGCTATTTAATTTTCTCCCTCTATCACCTTGCTTTTTACTATTTTGAAATTCTAGCTCTGTAATTACTTTAGACAACTTGCTAAAGTAAGATCTACTACATCAATTTGTATGAAATGAATGTTAGTTTGTTTGATGCAGGTTACTCCCTTTGTCTTTTATATAGCCTTTGATAGGGGTATCACCCCTAATTTACCTCTTAAATACTCATAAGCATCCTTAGGTAATGCTTTGGTGAAGATATCAGCAATTTGCTCCTTTGTGTTAATATATTCCATCTTCACCTCTTTGTTTTGAACCAATTCCCTTACATAATGATACTTTATTGCAATGTGCTTTGTCTTTGTATGCATAATAGGATTCTTTGATATATTTCTTCCTTCATTCTCTTTAGTAACTATTTGATCCATACAATGTTTGTGCAATTGATAGCAGCAACAACATACTTTGGTTCAGCAGTGGATTGGGAAGTACAACTCTACTTCTTTCTTGTCCATGTAACAAGTCTTCTTCCTAAGAAGAATGCTCCTCCACTGGTGCTCTTTCTGTCATCAATATTTCAAGCCTAATTAACATCAGTGTAGGCTTTCAGTTCAAACTTTTCATTCTTCTTATAGTATAAGCCACATTCTTCTGTTCCTTTTAGGTATCTCATTATCCTCTTAACTGCCATCAAGTGATTTTCTCTACAGTTAGTAGAGAATCTAGCAACTATTCCAATAGCTAATGTAATATAAGGTCTACTATGTACTATATATGGCAACTTTCCAATCATGGATCTATACAATGTTTGATTGACCTCAACTAATTCATCATTCTTTGATAGTTTCAGTGTTGTTACCATAGGTGTACGTACTAGTTTTGAGTCCTCAAGTCCAAAAGTCTTCAATATCTCCTTGATATATTTTGACTAAGTAATATATACACCATACTTCATTTGATATACTTGTAGTCCCACAAAGAATTTGATCTCAGCAAAGATTGACATTTCAAACTCTTGCTTCATTTGATTTGCAAAATCTTTACATAGAGCATCTTGTCCTCCAAATATAATGTCATCAAATTTTTTTAAGATAACAGTATACCTTTTTCTTTTTCTATCTTCATGTGCAAATGATTATCATCATCTATCTTTTCAAATCCAATCTTAACAAGACAAGTATGAAGTCTCTCATACCATGCCCTTGGTGCTTGTTTCAATCCATACGGGGCTTTGTGCAGTTTGCATACCATGTTTTTATTGTTTTTGTCCACAAAACCTTCTAGATGTTCTATGTAGACCTCTTCTTCTAATATTTCATTCAAAAATATAGACTTGACATCCATTTAGTAAACTTTGAAACCTTTGTAAGCAGCATAAGCAAGCAGAATTCTTACTTCTTCCATTCTTGCAATAGGGGCAAATGTTTCACCATAGTCAATTCCTTCTTCTTGTGCATACCCTTTGCAAACTAGTCTTGGTTTGTTTCTTGTTACTTCACCATTCTCATCTAGCTTGTTCCTGAATATCCATTTTGTGCCAATCACATTCTTGTCTTCTGGTCTAGGAACTAGGCTCCAAGTCTTTTTCTTTTCTATCTACTAAATTTCTTTTTCCATAGCCTTGTACCAATCATCATCTTTCAATTCATCTCTCACTGTCTTAGGTTCCTTCATGCTTAGCAGGCATGTTTCACTTCTTAACCTATTTCTTTTCATTGGACTTGCATCTTTGTCTCCAATGATTTGATGAATAGGATGGTGTCTTTTGACATATTTGGAGAGTCTAGGCTCAGTTCTTATGGTTGCATTCTATCTTTCAACTTCAGTATCACTATGTGTATCTCTATCAGGTATTTTAGCATCTCTTTCATGTATGCTAATCTGATAGTTAGATTGTGCATTTTCTTCATTTTGTAACTTAGCATTCACAGGATGTGACTTGGCAGTTGTTGAAACTTGTTGTTGATTTGCTACATGATTTGTGACATCTTCTTCAGTAGGTATTCCTTCATAGTACTATGCAAATGCCTTGTAATCTTCTGGTTCTTTTGTAGGTTCAGCTTCATGTGCTTCTGTAAACTCATAAAAATTCAAATTTGCACTTTCCACAATTTTTTTTTTGTTAGTAATTAAAAACTTGTAAGCTTTAGTTCTTGTGGAGTAACTAAGGAATATACCTTCTTCGCTCTTTGCATCAAACTTTCCACTTCTAACATCTTTGAGAATATAGCATTTGCTTCCAAATACCTTAAAATATTTCACATTAGGTCGATGACCATACCATAGTTCAAAAGGTGTTGGGTGAGTACCTTTCTTTACTTGCACATGGTTCAACGTGTATACTATAGTACTTATAGCTTCTCTCCAGTATTTCAGGGCAACATTTTTCTCCATTATTAGTGTTCTTGCACAATCCATTATAGATCTATTTCTTCTTTTAGCAATTCCATTTTGTGGGGGAGTCCTTGGTGCTGATGTCTATCTCTTGATTCCTTTGTCATTGCAGAACACTTCAAATTCATGTGAAGTGAATTCACCTCCTCTATTTGATCTCAAGCATTTCAAGCTCTTATCTATTTCTTTCTCATCTCTTGCCAAGTACCATTTAAACATTTGAAAAGTATCTAATTTCTATTTAAAAAAAATCACAGTAATCATTCTAGAGTAATCATCAATAAGCAACATAATATACCTGTCTCCTTTGTAGCTTTTCACTTCAATAGGTCCACACAAATCAGTATGAACATTTTCAAGTATTTCCTTAAAGGTATAAGCTTTATTTTTAAAGCTTGACTTTGTCATCTTATCTAGTTGACATTGTTTGCATATTATGTTTCCTGGTTTCTTCAACTTAGGAAAACCTCTAACTCTTTTCATGTTACTTATACTAATCAAATTATCCAAGTTAACATGACATAATATCTTATGCCAAAGCCATACATCATCAAATTTTGCAATAAGACAAGTAGCATCTTTTATATCCAAATAGAATAGATTACTCCTAGTTTGATCACCTTTTCCAATCAAGTTTCCAATTGTATCATATATCTTGGATGATTTCATTTCAAACTCAACTTTGCACCCCAAATTGTTCAATTGTGACACACTTAGAAAATTATAATTTAATCCTTCAACATAATAAGCATTGTCACATGAGATCTTGTTTGTAAGCTTGATAGACCCTTTTCCTTTTATTGAACATGGTGCATCATTACCAAATCTTACACTATTTCCATCATAATAGGTTAAGGTAATGAGATTGCTTTTGCTTCTAGTCATGTGATGTGAGCATCCACTATCAATGATCCATTTGTCATTCTTGTTCACACAATTCATAAGTGCAGTAGCTTCATCTTGATTTGATTCATCTTTCATTGCAACATATACCACTTCATCATCATTTTCATTAGAGTTGTTTTCATCAGAAATGTAGCATGACCTGTTGCCTTTATCTTTGTAGTCTCTTCCATCATCTTCTCTTATTTTTTTGTACTTGTTCCCTTCTTTGAAGTTCTTCTTCTATGTACATCTTGCTGCAATATGACCAACTTCATTGCAATTAAAACAAATAATAGGCTGCTTACTTTTGAATTTACCCTTTCCTTTGTGGAATCTTCTGGCCAACAATGCTTCTAATTGTTCAATGTCTTCCTCATCTATGCTATTGTCACTAGATGCATACTTTATCTTTCTTTTCTTCTTCTTTTGCTTTACCTCCTCAGAATCCTTTAGTAATAATTTGGCTTTGAAAGTTGATTCAGTACTCTTTGGTTTGTAGTTGTCAAAATTAGATAACTCAAATGGTGTGAGTCTGCCCACTATACCTTCAAGGGTTATATCATTCCCTGGTATACATCTTAATTCTTGAATTGTAGATACTCTAATGGTATACATGGGAAAAAATGTTCTCAAGACTTTACTTATCATGGTTTCATCATCTATTTTACTAGTTGCACCTTTTATAGCACTAACAACTTCTTTTATTCTAGCAACATATTGAGAAATGTTTTCACCTTCTTCCATTCTCATGTCATCAAAATTACCTTTCAGGCTCTCTGACTTGGCTCTTTTAACATTTTTGTCTCCTCCATAGATAGTGTTTATGGAATCCCGTATCTACTTCGCACTTTTAAGGTCTTTGATATCATCAAACTCAACGTAGTTCAGGATAGAGGCAATCTCTAACATCACTTGTTTGTGCTCTTTCTTTTTCTTCAAATCTTTAGTTGTTAGGGCTCCCATTGGATCAACATGGTTCTACTATAATGCAAGTTTGTGCATAGTCTCCAAGTCCTCCAAGGTGTAGCTTCATCAAACTTTTCCATGCAACAAAGTTATCTTTGTTTAGCTTGGGTACCTCTCTCTTCGACATCTTGATCTTTATGCTTTTTGTAACTTAAAATTAATCCTCTTAAGAAACTACACTTTGATAATAATTGTTGGAATTATTTAGTATAAATGAGAGGGGGGGTGAATTAGTTATTCAAGGTCTAGATGTCCAAATTAGTTTTTTCACAATTTAGTGAACCCATAAAACTTTCTTAACCATGCATGCATTCATAGTGTGTAAACCAAAATTGTTATGTTACTGTTAAACTAACATGCAAAAATGTAAAGCATAAAACATAACACATCCATTAGTACAAATGACACAATGATTTAACATGGAAACCCAATTTGGGAAAAATCACCAGTAACATGCTACTCCTTTCTCACTCTTCTGAAGTGATGCCCTATTAAAGACCAACACTATTAAAGGTTACAACACACATTGTTAAATGTGACCTAGTTAAGGGATTTCAATCAACCTATTAAAAGTGAGCCTTGTTAGAGGACTTTGGGCCATTCACTTGGAATGCCAACCTGTTAAAAGATTTTCTAATGACTGTTAAGTCAAATTTTTTCCAAAGAATTCTACCCTAATCTGATACAATTGTTAGAGAGTAATAGTAGAGTTTGATTTGATAAAACTTACAACCTTACTTGTAGATTATAGATTACTATTTAGTCCTTATCTCTGCTTGGATTCCAATTTTGTAGTTCTGATAACTTGTTCACCCTTCAAACATTCATTTTCATTAAGTCTTCTTTCTTAGTTTTCCATTGCAGACTTCTCCTCTTGAGTCACTTGATGTAGCAAACCCTTCTTCCTTCACCTTGTCAAATTTTCACATCCAAAGAGTCTCTAACCTCCTACTAGATGTTCCTCATGATTAGGCATCCCTACATATAGGGAATTATAACTCTTTTTCTCACTCATTATCCACCTCAAAAATTAGAGTTTTTGATGGATTAGGAAGGATACAATGTATCTACCCCATATCTTGTCTTTTCTAGAAACTTCTCCTAGAATCCATTTGAATTCACCTCCAAAATGGTTTAAATAAGATTCTATGCCTCCAGCTCATCAATCTTATCTTCCTCTTGATTCATAATTTCTAAGAAAACAAACTTGTTAGCTTTTATTTGGCGAATTGTCAATCTTATTCATAATGCAACAGCTTAGCATTGTCAATTTACTGATGCTCGACACATACTGTGTTACTTGGCATCAACTAGATTTTACTGGTGCTTGGCACATATTGAAAATCACTTGGCATCTACTAACTTTCTCGGAACCTATTAGTTTTCTCAGCATCTACTAGAAATTTCTTGCACTCAGCTCGAACTGAATTTTTACTTAGCTTGCATTAACTTTGCTCGATAACTTCTATCAACTTGGTCAAGCTTAGCGAATGAAATTTGGTTAAAGTTTTTTCATCTAAACTTTCTAAGTGTAGCCAAATATTTTATAACTTCTAGTAGATCATCAATACATTATTTTATCACTGTCTTAACTAATTCTTGTACTTCAATACATAATCATAACTCAACCTTTCCTCTAGGTACTTTTGTTACATCTTGTTGATCAAATCCTCCTCATCAATCAACTAAGTAATAATGCTTGAAAGATATAAGAAATTTTCTTACCAACCATAGAAGGTTTAACATCAGTGAAAAAACAATGATTGAAAACACTTCTTACAATAATTTTATAACTCAAATGATCTTTTCAATCATATATCAACACAAACCTTAAACATTAAAATAGTGGAATGTGAGAAGAGAAAAGTTTGCATTTGAAAACTAAGCATTCATGGTGGCTAACGAGTTGTGATTTGAGATATATTGTAGAATTAGTTAGAGGAGAATAGAGGAAAGGAGTTAGAGGATAGAAATGATACATTTTATCAGAGAGGATCAAGTACACATTAGGAAAGAGGCAAGTTTTTATCTAGTAGTAGAGTGCTAACTATAGGATCATTGTTGATACATTCTAGTGGGTGAATTAGTTAATCTCTTGATAGAGTAATCCTAACAAGTTGTTGTAAATCCTTTAGTAGGTTTCGTACTTCATTGTGAGTTTTAAGTCCTTTAATTAGGAAAACTTCTATTAGGGTGTTGATATCCTTTAATAGGGTATGATCTAACAATCTTGTAAGCCTTTAGCAAGGCAAACATTTTACAGGGTAGATCATAGTTATTATCAAACATTGTAGCCTTCATTGGATACATTTTATTCCTATAGTAGTTGATATTTTTGGGTGTCATCCCTACCCCAATTTTACCTTCTCATTGTAGGTTTTTTATGTAACCAAATATCTTGTATCATACATGTGTTGAATGTTATTTTCTTTCATGTTATGGATGAATATGTTTAGCTAGCTATTTCAGTTTACATGTAGATTGTGAGATAGATGTGTGATGAATGAATTTATGGTTAAATTTTTGAAAGAATGATTCAAATAGCCCCCGGCCACCCCCCTCCCCCCCTTCAAACTTTACTTTCCCTATTTTATTTTCAACAATTAGCATCAGACCCTTGTTGTCTGGAATGGAAAGATTTATAGCTTTGGGTAATGATCTTGAAGATGGAAGACTACAAGTTGGGAAAGACTATTGAGAATTAGAAGATTGAAATCCAACTTGCCCTACATCATTGTAATGGAGGAAGAGATGAGTTGAAGTGCTCATTGAAGAGAAGGAAAGAGATAGAAATTGAAGAGAATGACAAACGATATTAAGAGATTGACACTACTAAATTATTTGCTAATGGAAACACAAGTGAATTTGATGCAGTAGTTGTAGATTTGATGGGAAATAATGGTTCACTAACTAAAAAGGTCAAAAATCTTAAGATAGAACAAGAAGTTCAATTAGTATTGCTATGTGAGGTGACTCAATAAAGAAAGAAAGTTGAAGAAGAAAAAGTCACATGATTGAAGATGACAAAAGGATACTAACTAATAGACTAAAAGATAATACATCAGAGGTGGATATGATTGCTCACATGCAACTAGAAATAATGAATCAAATGATGATTGCCAATCATGAATTGAATGGAAAATATATTTACATCACAATACTGAAGTTGTAGAATGACCAAATGAGAAATGATCTAAAAAGAGAAAAAGAATTTGTTGAAAGTTTCAATAGAGCTAGTGAAGCCATCAAGTATTTTGAGCAATTGATGAGATCTCCTAGATCCAATAGTGATAATAGTAGATTGGGTTACACCAGTACTAAAGAAGGAGAATCATCTAAAATTATTGAACAAAGAAGTAACAATGGTAAGATCTAAAAACCTACTTATCATAATTGTGGTAAGATAGGTCATATAAAAAATGCTTGTAGGAGAAACAATATAGATAAGAACCCTAAGAAGAAGTGCATGGACAATTGTCACAAGTGCAACAATCAAGGTCATCAGGCACATGAATTCAAGACCAAGACATCAAGCACACAAAGATTTGAAGGTTACTGCTACAACTGTAAGAAGTATGTACATAGAGCATATGATTGCAAATCAAAGCCTAAATGGTCATCAAACAATCAAGACAAGGTAAAGCATACTAGAAGATCCTACAATTGGGATTACAATACAAGGTATAATTGTCACTATTGTAAAGAGTTCGGACATGTTGTTGAAAATTGCATTATAACACATTTCAGAAGTGACTACAAAAGATGGTTGAGTCAAACTACATGTTTTAACTATTTGAAGACTAGTCATGTTAGCAGAATTTGTCCATCAAGGCCAGAAACACCTAGTAGTGAATTCAATAAAGGAAAAGGAAAGGTTGATGTTGAACAAGTCAAAGTGAAGATGAAAAAGACATGGAAGAAAAAGGAATATTGTAGTACATCAAGTTCACATGGGATCACCTCATCTAATGGATTAGGTGAGCACACTACCCCCAATCAAAAAATTAAAAGGTATTTGTGGGATTAATATTTCAAAGTTAAATTATACATTAGTTCCAAGGATTCTATTCTAAAAAGATCATATATGCATAAAGTAAGATGCAAAGTATTGGTTAGAACATAGAAGAAATCTATAAGTTTTAATGTTACTGTCAAGTTTGAAAAGCTTCATTATGGTTTCTGAGTGAAAGTGTTGTCCAGGCTCACTATGGTTGTTGAGTATAGTAGGAATTACATGGAAAAAAAGTGAGTCAAAATTTCTGTTGAAGCTGAGCTTACAACTATGTAAACATTGAGCATTTATTGTGAACTTTTAAGGGCTATATGGTCAATTTTTGACTCATTTGCAATTATTCAATATTGAAGATAGAATGAAGAGCTTAAGAGAATTGGAGAAATTAATTCAAGCATTTTCAAATTAAATTAAACTACTACTCAACACCAGACATCATATTTTTCAAGGTATTTATTGTTTGTCTAGCTACATTGTTGGAATTTACGCAAACCCTAGTTAGGTGTTATGGTGTCTAGCTCTTCTTCTTTTTTGTGGTTAAAGAAGGAAATAAATTTTTAAATTTTAAATTTATTAGTAATGAGATCAAACAACCACATTTCTAGGCAATTCTTGGGTAAAACTACAAAGTTGAGTCACCTTTTAGGCTGACTAATCAAAATGACTGAAATTGAGTATTTTTATCTAAAAATCAATTTTGTTAAAAGATGTGATCTAGATAAATTCATTCTAGCTAAGTTATATATGGTATCAAACTTTTCCAATAGGAAATACTATTAAATTAATGTTTTATACTAGTTTGTATCCAATTATTAAAGAAATATAATAATTTCAAAAAATTGACATTTCAATAACTCTTAGAATTTTTTATGATATATTTTTAATAACTTATAAACATCATTTTATGGAGCCCAAAGTCAAGAATATTCTCATATAGAGTTTATAATGTTTTAATTATATATATTATATTATAATTAAAATTTTTTACAAGAACGTATTTTAACACTCGAAAAGATGTCAATTTTGAGAAAGAAAAAATTAGTAAATCATATTATAAAAATTTGAAACTCATATGATGTTCTAGAGGAGAGAGTCCTCTTCTAGAATGTATAATTTTTATTATGGTTAGAATAGATTTGTTTTGAAAAATGTGGTGGGAGATAAAAACTATTGATTTTAGGTGAGTTGAACTTTGAATGATTATAAAAGGAAAATATAAGTCTAAAGACAATTTTTAATTTTGAATGTTCTAGATATATAAGCTATCTATAACATAGTTTGAGATCAAAGTGAAATAAGTTTATTTCCATATAGTTTTGTGATGGGAATTAAACCCCTAATTTTCAGCATTTTTCAGCAACTAAAAAGTTATCTATAAAGATCATGAAAACATATCAATTCTTAACCCAAATAATTGTTAAAAATTATAATCCTAAACTTGATCAATTTCTACACATTTCATTAGTTTACTTCATTTTCAAATTCTAAATAATAATACTAGTTGTGTATCATTGAAGGTGAATAGATGTACTTTTGTTAACCTTTTCCCCCACAAAAGGGTGACACGGGTTTTTTCTTTGATCCTCTTGACATTGCATATAAAGGAGACCCATATGGTGCATTACCTATGATACCACCACAAGTTTTAATGAATCAAGATGTAAGGTGTTGCTACACTTGTAAGGTTGGAAGCATTTGAGACATGAAAATAAGAGACTTATATGGACAATTGTGTGAAAATAATGTATTGAAAGAAGAATACAAGGTTGTAAAGAGAAAAGGGTTAACCCAGGTGCTCTAGATTTTCCAAATGTGTTCAAGATAGAGTGGATTAAGATTATTCTTAGTAGAATTCATGACAACTCTGTATGGTTGGAGGATGGCCCTATCAAAATCACAAAGAGGATTATTCACATGGTGACTGGGTATCTCACCCTAGACAAACCTAAGAATATGAGGAGTGATGCAAAAGAGGCAATTGAGAAGAATATAGGGGCACTATGGAACAAGAGAGGGATGACCAAAGACACAATGTTGATCCCCTAATTACATTTTCAGTGAGAATTATTGTAGATAAATTATTTCAATCCAGGAGATTGAATAGTGTACCATGTATGGTTGTCGATTTGGGTTACAAGATAGTAAAGAAAGACTATTCTTATGACCTTGCCAAGTTATAACTTAAATAGTTATCATAAAACTTGGGAGCCAAAAGAAAGACTAAAAGTGCACAATGCAAATTTGGTTCAATACTTATTTGTGTATTTTACTTTATGCAGAACACTTTTCCCTCATTTGGGAAGGTAGCTTGAAAGACAAATAGGCTAGTTGAAGTGCAGATTGGTGAATTCATGGAGCAATTGGGAGATGATTTTGAGACTATGATGACTAGTTATTTTGAAGACTTTAATATGTCAATGAAACAAAGACTATGGATTCCAATGTCACTAGTAGAGGAGCATTTCAATGATGTTTTTTTCCTAGTTGATGTTTGTTTCACTTCTATTCAAGATGTTGTTCCAAGGGTGAGATGGCTCAAGCCATTGTTGGGTGATGCGACGCGCTCCCCTGCCCACAGGTGGTTAATTATGTGGTGTTCCATGTTCACTAACAGTCATGGCTTTTGGTGCAATGGAAAATGGGCCCTACAATTAGTATCAGAGCCTGGTTTTGGCTTGGTCATGGGTTCAAATCTCTCCGGTGCCTTCCTGACCCGCGTAAGCACCTGGTATGCGCGTCGAGGGGGAGATTTTTGGGTGATGCGACGCGCTCCCCTGCCCACAGGTGGTTAATTATGTGGTGTTCCATGTTCACTAACAGTCATGGCTTTTGGTGCAACGGCAAATGGGCCCTACAACCATTACCTCATGAGATTAATGTGGATGAGGCATTTGTATCCATTACTACTTTATTGGTAGAGGAAGTAGAGAAGAATGCTATTGCTTTTGGAAATTATGATGTAGCAAAGTCAAAGATCGCAATGGACTTAAAGAAAACTTCCATGATGAGATAATAATGACGATGAAGATACACTTGCACAAGCACTGCTTTCTCTCACATAGGGTCAAGGTGAGGACCAAGGAGAAGAAGAAGTAGAATTTGATAAAGGTGTTGAGGGAGAAGAAGCCAATGTAGCACCTATTACCATAGAATAAAAGAAGAGAAAAGAAAAGAAGCCACCAACAAGAAAACCTAAAAATCTTGTGAAAACTTCACAACAAAAGCCAATAGTTCTTGTTACTAGGGCTAGTACCAGAGCTATTTCCAAGAATACTTAGGAAGTTTAGAAGCCTAAAGGCAAGAGAGTTAGCATAGCTACAAAAGAAGATGAACTTGAGTAGAAAAAAATAAGGAGGTATATTGCCCTAGCTGAATTAGATGAGGAGATGACTAAATCAAATAACAACTGCCAATTAAAAGTGGTAAGTCATAGTTCCTCTTCTAATTTGGACAACTTGTCTAAAAATATCAAGAATAATGTTGATTTAAATGGATTTGCACATGTTGAGTTTGATAAAATTGGGAAGATAGATATGAAAAAAGTAGAAGAATCTTTATATGCCATGATGGCAACTCTTAAGATGACTCCAATAGAGATTTCCAACTCTTTGCCCAAGAGCCTACAAGATAGAGTTGATAAAAGGTGACAATATAGTCTCACAATTCAGAGAAATATTAGAGAGACTACACTTGCAAGAGGGATAAAAAACTTGGACAAATATGAAATTATAAAGGTAATTAACAAGTATAAGGGAAGATTTTCTCCAAGTACCAAGCCTTTAATATCTTACAAAACAATATTGAAGACGTTGTTCAACAAAGTAGACATTTATGGAAGGTGATCTATGGGCTAACAACACAAAAGGTTATTGAGCAAGAACCTATGGAAGTACATGAAGACAAAGAAGAAGAGGTTGTTGAAGTAAAAAATGATGAATTTATAATAGAAGTACATGGGGAAGGAGATATAGAGGAAACAACTAAGGAAGAGAAACAACAAGACCAGAGTGTACCAAAAGTGTAGATACTGAGTGCTAGTCCACAAGAATATACAGGTAAAGATTAAGGATGTGTCTAATAGCTCCATTTAGAACATCAATCCCCTAACAAAGGAGGATATGTAGAAGATATTGAATGAGTCCACCATCAAAGCACAACTATGTTGTCATCCTATTTTGTTGAGTGTGGATGAGATTGAGATGGCATAATTGGCATATGTAGGGGAGAAAACAAAAGCATTATCCATTGCCCCATCTCAATCTATAATAATGAAACCTAAAATTTTTATTGTAGTATACGAAAGGAAGTACACTATGCCTTCACATATCAGCACTAATGTACCAAATGTATTAGTGCCAGCAATTACAATAATTGAGCAAGAAAGGACACTAGTCCAAATAGGTCAGGAAGCTAGTCATACACCTACACCACAAGAACAAGGTAGAGTAGAAACTAAAGAAAAGGTGAAGGATAGGACTAAAGAATCAATCTTGACTACAAAACTAGAGGAAGTGATAGCAGTATAGATATTGGATACCTTACTAGACACTGCTACTCCTACTCCTAGTCAACCACTTCATAGGGCAAGTACAGAGGCTACACCATTGCAAGCATGATGAAGGTCAAGTCCTAGGACATCTAAGGTTGATGACATGAATCCCTATGGTGACATAAACTTAGATGAGGTGATTGAATTGCAAAAATATGATCTTACAACACTCACAATAGAGAAAATGAGCATATTGCAAGATGCTTTGGTAAGGAAGAAACACTAAGAACTTCTCATAAGGAAGCATAGACAAAAACAAGTAGTTCATGACATCAAGTAAATATTTCTTGATGCATTCAACCTCCCTACACCTTATGAAACAAAGAAAATCATTGAGAAATTGACAAACATTTTGGAGAAGATCAATGATGAATACCTAGATACTAATGTCAAATAACTGGAATGGTATGAGAAGAGATTTTTAAAAAGGGTGGATGAAAAAATATCCATTGCATTGCACTACACCAAGTTGAGTTAGCAACCAAAATTGATGGTGTGAAGAAGATGTTGGTGAAAATTTTCTCTCTATACTTCATTGTGAGTTTTAAGTCCTTTAATCAAGCACACTTCTAACTAGGTGTTGAAATCCTTTAACAGTGTAAGATCTAACAATATAGTAAGCCTTTAACAAGACATGCCTTTCATAGGGTAGATCATAGTTTATGATAAAACCTTATAGCCTTCATTGAAAATAATTTATTGCTATAGTGGTGGAGATTTTTGGGTGTCATCACCACCACAATTTTACCTTCTCATTGGAGGGTTTCTAGGTAACCAAATATTTTGTCTCATACATGTGTTGAATGTTATTTCCTTTCATTCAATGGACGAATATGTTTAACTAGCTTGGTATAAGTACAAAGTTGTGTCACCTTTTAGGCTGACTTATCAGAATGACTGAATGTGAGTATTTCTATCTAAAACTAATTTTTTTTCAAACATATGATCTTGATAAATTTATTCTAGCTAAGTTATCTATGGTCTCACACTTTTCCAATTGAAAATGTCTATTAAATGTTAGAGTAAATAATTAATTATTCTATTTACTTAAGCTTACTTAGGTAAATGCATTCATTTAGTCTAGGAGTTAGTTGTAAGTTGTTGACAATATGAGAGTTTGTTCTCTCCTAAGTCATACTTATCCTCTCACCTTGTTCGAGGACTTTCAACCTCATGTGGATGTATGCTTAGTTGTCAACCTTATCTCCTAGCATCTTCTAGCTTGTTCTAGGAGATTCCTTGAGCTCTTTATATTCAAGCTCCCTCTTTGCATTTTCATATTATCACTTCTAGCATATTGTAAATACATATTTTCTTATGTTGCAATATCTTGTTGTCTCTCATGTTCGTTTATGGTTTTTCCCTAGTTCCACTCTCTTCCTTCATTGGTTTCCCTTTGATAGGTTATTTGCATGTAGGTGATCCTAGGCATCTTCGGAGTTGGATTTCATCAACTCCAACATGGTATTAGAGCCTCCCTATTGCTTCTTGTTCAAAGGATTTTTGAAGCCATGATTTGAAGTTACAAACCCTAGTTTATTTGTGTATTTTTTCTTCAAATCAGGGGAATAGTGAATTTTTGGAGCACATTGGGCCCAAATGGATGCTGCCATTGGATCTGGAAGGCCGTTTATAGTCAGGATTCATATAAAATTTGTTGATTTTGGAGAGAGCTCCGAGAGGCAAATTTTTTTGGGTGCGAGGTTCCGTACAGATCGTATGGCCGCAGGGTCAATTTTTTTTTTAAAAGCCACCACTGCAGTAGCGCTCACATGCCACTGCGGGGTAGCCTACGCTTCACCAGCACTCAGCCCATGAGCCACCATAGCTAGTTACGCAGCCGCATCACCACCATGAATTGGCCACAACCCACCCGTAGAGCTCCACCGATAGCTCAGCTCCTGATCATAGTGGTGCCACCTGTGCAAACCACCTATGCCTGGCTCCTTGTTCGTTCTGTTGTAGATCTTCCACCCAGTCACCACTGGTGTCTCCGCCTGTGACCTGTCAGCACTGATAGCAGTATAGTCAGTGTTTTGAGCACAGTCAGGAGCAGATAATTTTTTTTACCACTTGGCAAGTGTGTAGTGTTACACGTGGCATGGGTGCCATGTGGCACTCTACCACATGGTCCTGCCACATCACCCATGCCACATTAGATTTTTTCCATGTCGTAGCCATGTGTACCTACCGTGTGGCTTCTTTTTGTGGTGATAGTTATCTAGCCATCAATTTTAAGCTCACTGTATGCTGATATCATCATGACATCAGCACTGCATCACCACTTGCACTCTCCAAGGTCCTTTTTGATCTACTCTTATTTTTTGGCCATAACTTGGGCATACAGAGGTATTTTTTCAATCTAAAATAAGTGTTAGAAAGATGGTTTTGAGACGGAGACATTGGTTAGTTATTTTTAGCTTTTGATGTAGTTTAGTTGCCCTTTTTTTAGTTGAAGTCCAAAGTTGTGTTTTTGACTTCGGCAAGCTTTTCTTTTGCATCCCATGTAAATTTTTTTAAAATGTTATATTTTTTGAAAGCTAGTTTTATCATCTTTTCAGAAATGTACTCCTTTTCCTTAGATTTTGGTCCATGCTCTTTCTATCATATTTTTGTCATTTTTTCTCCATGGTGGATATCTTGGGTGTTTTAGGTCCGAGGATCATTTTCCTAGCATAGTTTCTTTTGTTTTGGGTTGTCCTATCTTTTGTGTTAGCTTTTTTCCTATTTTGATCATTGTAGCTATCATTTTGAAGCACTTTTATGTGAGATAAAGTGCCACTCTTGCATTCTAGGGGTCATGAACATTGTTTTGAGACAAATGTACTTGCACTCTTTTCATAAAGCACCATGGGGGGATAGGTTTTGCCATTTTTGTGCCCTCTTCCTTTTTCAAGTGAGTGTCCCTTCCATGACATTAGCCCTATGCAGAGTCAGTTTGACCGTGTCTTTATGGATGTTTGTACCTCTTCATCTTTCTCCTTGTTCTTGGTTTGTCTACAGGAGTCTTTGGCCCACTATATTAAGGGGGGGTTATGCTATTGTTCTAATATGTCTTTGATTTGATGGTTCATTAGTGTGAGCTATGTATTTAGTGGTTGACCCTATATACAAGGAGCTTGCAGTGGTTGGCTGCCTATGCATTTCAGTGAGATGGATCATCTACCCTATAGACATGCTTGGTTTGTGCCTTCTTCTTCCATGGAGGTTCTTTAGATCAGCAATTTCTTTCTAATGGCATATTTTGCAGCTTCTTCATGCTTCAATGATGCTCTTCATGATCACTCTTTGTTCTTGTTTTAGGGGACATTCCCCTAGTTGGAGGCTTCTTTAGTTCTTGACTAGGTTTTTACCTCTTTTTGGGGGAGGGTTTTTTCCACATGGTTTTCTCTCTTTCCTCATTTTTAGAGGTTGCATCTCTTTGCATTGTACATGGGTACCTAACATGGCCTTGTTGCCAGGACCCATTCTACATTTTCATCTTAGTTTTGTGAGCTTAAGGCATTCCCCTAAGTTGCACTTAAGGGGGGGTGTTAGAGTAAATAATTAATTATTTATTTATTATTTATTCTATTTACTTAAGCGTACTTAGGTAAATGCATTCATTTAGTCTAGGAGTTAGTTCTAAGTTGTTGACAATACAAGAGTTTGTTCTCTCCTAAGTCATACTTATCCTCTCACCTTGTTCGAGGACTTTTCACCTTATGTGGATGTATGCTTAGTTGTCAACCTTATCTCCTAGCATCTTTTAGCTTGTTCTAGGAGATTCCTTGAGCTCTCTATATTCGAGCTCCCTCTTTGCATTTTCATATCATCACTTCTAGCATATTGTAAATGCATATTTTCTTGTGTTGCAATATCTTTTTGTCTCTCATGTCCGTTAAGAGTTTTTCCCTAGTTCCAGGATCTTCCTTTATTGGCTTCCCCTTGATAGGTTATTTGCATGCAAGTGATCTTGGGTGTCTTCAGAGTTGGATTTCATCAACTCCAACATTAAATGCATGTTTTATACTAGTTAGTATCCAATTACTAAAGAAATACAATTATTTCAAAAAATGGACATTTCAATAACTCTTACTATTTTTTATGATTTTTTTAAATAACATATAGAGACCATTTTACAGAGTTCAAAGTGAAGAGTATTCAAATATAGAGTTCATAGTGTTTTAATTAGATATAGTATTTTTTATTTAAAAAAATCTACAAGTACATATTTTAATAGTCGGGGAGATGTCAATTTTGAGAAAGAAAAAAATATTAACTCAAATCAATAAAAATTAAAAATTATATGACGTTCTAGAGGAAGGAGTCCTCTTTCAAAATCTATAAGTTTTCTTTTGGTTGGAATATAATTTTTTTTGAAAAATGTGGTGGAAGATGAAAATTATCGATTTGAATAAGTTGAAGTTTGAATCATTATAAAAGAGAAAAAATAGGCCTAAAACCATTTAAAAAAAATTGTTCTAGCTACATATGTTATCTATAACATAATATAAGATTAAAGGGAAATAAGTTTATTTCCATGTAGTTTTGTGGTGGGAACTAGATCCATGATATTCAACATTTTTTAGCAACTAAAAAGTCATCATTAAAAAATAGGAAAATATATCATTTCTTATTCCAAATAATTATTAAAAATTATAATCCTAAACTTCAAACATTTCTACAAATTTATTGGTTTAGTTTATTTTCAAATTCTAAATAATAATACCATTTTTATGTTAGTGAAAGTGAACAATTATACTTTTGTTAGCCTTTTCCTTTGTAAAAGGGTGACATAGTTTTGTGCTTTTACCTAGCTATTTCAACTTACATGCAAAGTGTGGGATGGATGTGTGATGAATGAATTTATGGTTAAAGTTTTGAAGGGTATTTTCTTGCAAGCAAGTCTTTAATGACTTCAAGATCATTTTTAAAACTATCTTCACTTTCATATTGTTTGCCTTTAGACTTTCCACTTTTCTTCTGGAGTGAAATCTTGGCTTGAAATGAAGACTCAATTATTTTGGAGTTAGGAACATAGTTTCAACATAGTTAACTAACTCAAATGATATCAACCATCTTACCAGTGCAACAAAAGTTATGTCATTCTTGGGATCACATCTCATTTCTTGAATAGTTGATCCTCTAAGTGCATAGATAGGAAGAAGAGTTTTGAGTACCTTGTTGACCATTGTTACATCATCAATTTTCCCTCTAGATGCTCTAATTGCACTAACACTTCCTTTGATTTTTTCACTATACTTTGTAATGTTTTCATCCTCTCTCATCTTCATCTGATCAAACTAACCTCTAAGACTTTCTGCCTTGTCTCTCCTCACATTATCATCTCCTTAATAAATATCCTTCAGCTTGACCCACATTTAATAAGTAGTAGCATAATATTTGACTTCATCAAATCTAGCATAATTCAGATTAGATGCAATGTCAATCATCATTATGTTATGATTCTTCTTTTCTATAATTTCTTCCATGGTAAAAGTTTGAGAAGGTTCTTGGTAATGGTTGTTTAGACATTTTAGCTCTGAGTCATTGATGGTTCCCAAATGTAGCTTCATAAGTTCTTTCTATACCTCAAAGTTATCTTTGTTTAACTTGGCAATCTATCTTCCGTAAGACATCTTGATCTTTAGCTTAGGTCCTTGAAACATTCTCTGCAAGAACCAAGAGCTCTGATACCAATTGTTGGAAATATAAGAGGACTAACTAAGAATGGAGGGGTGAATATTTTTACCACGTGAATAAATCCTAGATCCCTTAGATGTCAATAAAAAATAAATTTAAAACACTACTGAAATAGAATTACTACTTAAAATCGGTTAACATAGAAGCACTCGGTTAACACTAACAATTTGTTGTCACTCGTCAAGCACTAAAATATCAACTGTAACTTGGTAAATACTAAGAGTGCATATATTAAGATATTAATTTTGATTAACCTCAATTAACTTAGTTACATACATATAAAGGAAATAGTATGAAGACAAGAAACACCAAGATTTAATGTGGAAACCCAATTTGGAAAAAATAGCAATTACAACTAGTTATTTTTTTTCACTCTTCTGAAGTGAGCCCTATTAGAAGCCAACCCTATTAAAGGTTAAAAGACATACTATTAGGTGTGACCCTATTAAAGGATTTAATCACCCTTTTAGGAGTGGCCTTATTATAGGTCTTTGGACACTTCAATCTAAAAATGCCACCTTCTTAGAGGATTTATAGATTAGTTGTTAAGCTAACTCTATTAAGAGATTTAATTCATTGCCACAATGTTTAGAGAGTACAAATGACTTGACTTGATTTTTTATGAAACTCTTCTTGCTGATTCATATCTTAATTCTAGTTTGAATACTCGATCTTTCTTGATTTGATAAATTTTTGCAGCCCAACAAGGATATTATGTTTATCATTCCAATTCGCTTCCTCTATGCATACTCTTATGTTCTACACATTTGCACACTTTCAATCCTCAACTTGATCTTATATTTATATTATAAATACATTGTCAAGTTGGCTTGAATACAACTTAAAGTAATTAATTTTCATCCCTTCAATTGGCTAGAACTAATAAATAAATTTATCAATCTCAATATGTCAAAAAGAGAAAATCCTTTGTTAGTCGATCCATATCGATAGAAACTAACTCTGAAATGATTTTCCCATGTTAAACAAGTGAGCTTGGTTAACATTACATCCTAAACTGATTTCCTTTGGTTATTGAGCGAGCTTAGTTAGCACGTGTTCCATGCCAACTATACTTTGACTATTGAGTAAAATCGATAGACACTATCTTCATGAGAATTCTCTTTAGTAAGTCAATGAGCTCAGTTAACACTCATTCTTTGCAGACTTTCCTTTGACACCTGAATGAGCTTGGTAGAAACTTTTTCTAAACTTGGTTTATACTGAAATTCTCAACAAATAATGGAAACTACCTTCATCACCTTAGTGAGCTCGACATACACCGACTGATAAAGATATGACATTTTGTGTAACATCAAAGATAATATACAATTGATCAATTATTTTCAATAGTTCTATACACTCATGGAGGAATTTATGCATTGAGCTTGGGGCATCTACCATAGGTGAGAACTCTATATTAAGGGGTATCTACTTGGTCTCTCTTCTACTTCTTATCTCCTATTTGGAGATTCTTCATTGTATATACATGATGCATGTCATAAGGTGGGGTGTGGGACATCATGATTATGCAATCCATCCATGCATCTTAATTTATTTTTATCTTTTTTTTGGGGGGTGGTCTCCCCTATGAGGTTTTCCCCCTTTCTCCACTTTATATAAAATGTATTGGTTATATTTTTCATTTTGTACATGGGTACCTAAAATAGCGTAGTAGTTAGGACCTATCTTGCATTTTCATTTAGATTTTTTCAGCTTACATTCATTCCCCAAAGTTTCACTTAAGGGGGAGGGGAGGTGTTGGTGTAGTTAAATATTCATAATTACACATTACTTAAGTTAACTTAGGAAAACACATTTTCATATTAGTTATCATGTAGAGACACATGAGTTTTTATGAGGACATGTTGTCTCACTCATCACTTTGTGTGATGCATATTTTGTGTTCAAGTATCCTCTCATTGTTGTACATATGTTCATGCACAATGGAGGATAAATCATCTTTGGTGGACATGTGCTTAAATGGTATGATTATCACTTTCAGGACTCCTAGTTATCCATTACCCATTATTATTGATCATCAATGAATCAATTCATATGAATCTTATATCATTTGTCTATCTTGTTCTATCAAATGAGCTTGTAGATCTTGACATTTTCCTTCTTTCCTTTGGAAAAATGTTACCAAAATAAAATAAAAAATTAAGGAGAGAAAGTATTATTTATGATTCAAGCTAGAAAGATATGAAATAAACATAAGTAATAAATGACAAAAAGGTGGAATGAAGAGATAATATTCTAAAATAGGATAAAAATGGAAAATGGCACAATGGATGGATTTTAAAATGGTAAATCTAAAGGAAACCAAAACATTTTTCTTATTTTTTATCTCAATTTATTTATTCAAAGTATTGGAATTCTAACATATGATCTTAGTACATAAAAAAAGAATGCATATCTCATTTACAAGGGCAAAGAGAATAACTCACCAAATGAAGGAATATATTCTAATCCAAAGTTCATAGAACCAATACATTTTGAAGCCTTAGTTAACTCAAGGATAAAAATAACAAAGGTTTCTTTATACATAGATCATTTTAAAATACAAAAGGATCACTTTTCTTCTTCCTCATCTCAGTTCATCATGCAATAGCTAAAGTCCAATGCATTCTCTAATGTCAATATCAATGATTCCTTGGAGTATTGTGTCTATTTGGAATGTGTAAATCGCTCCCTCCATCCTATATATGAGAACTAGTGAAATATTAAATCAAATTCTTTCTCCACCTTAGATTTCTTAGTAGAAGGAATCATGTCTACAAAATTGAAAAATTCAATTGATAAAGATATCTTTATATGAAAGGACCAAACACGAATCAATAATATATAATGATTTTTTTAACTAAGTATTCAAGCTTTTCCAAGATTTTGGATTCTTAGCATACCATCATATTCAAAAGTAAATATTTATTTGAGAATTATAGATGAACTCAAAATCTAAAAAATACTCAAATCATAACAAAGAAAATAAAGAAGTTGGAATTGGGAAAGGTTCTACTCAAGAAATGTGGTCCATTATAGTTGCTAGAAAAAACATGAAAATCTCTAAAGTTTGAGAACTAGTAGAATAGAAATATCTTTTTGCATATAAAGGTAACATTACACTCATATATTTTAAACTACACTTTATTGTACTCGCCAGTAGGCTAGTACTATTGCATTGACTTTGCACAATAAGTGAATTAGTTTAAAGTCAATTGACCAATGAAAATGAACTATTTTTTTGTTCATCAAATATTTCTAAAGTTTCTATATAAATTTATTAATTTTATATATAATCTATTATATTTATCTAAATGATAATTGGTTCTTTTTATTTGGTGTTATAGGACCTCTTTTCTTGGAGGCTTTCTCCATTTTTAGTTATTTTCGGCTAGATTCTCAATTAGTTATTGAGTTTTAAATTAATTTTGACCACATGATCATTAACATACTTTTTGACATGATTTTTCTTTTACTTAGATTTCAATTTCACAATGTGTAAATAAAATAATAAAGAGTTGTATTATTAAAAAAATTAATAATTCAAGAAAAAATAGTTTATTAATTTAATCCTATGCTATGTGATTATTTTAACATTTTGATATGTAAGAATGTATAAATTAAATAGTGTTAAATCTAGAGAATGGTTGGTTAGAACCTTCTTCAATAACTAATCATTTTAAAAAAATTAAAAATTAGTAAACTATTTTTAATGTATATTCTATTCATAATCATGCATATTCTAATAAAATATTTAAATTATTTTGTACCTAACATACTTAGAATTTATTTTAATTGAAGTTAAATTTTGTAACTTTTTTTCTTTATTTTAAGCAATATTAGAATTTTTCTATATCCTTCATAAATGTAATGTGAATTTAGTTTTTTTCCCCAATTTACTATCAAGACATAATATTTTGTAAAAGTATTAAATTTATTATTTAAATTATAATTTTTAATTAGTATAAAAACTATAACATGAAGTACACGCCACTTCATAGTAATTCTATTTTTCTTATTTTTGTATAATATCTTAAAAAAAAAAAATCTAATTCCTAATTAGTCTACAAACTATATGGAAAGTACACACCACTACGTAGCACTTGTTAGAAAATGCAATTGCACCACTATAAGATTTTTTTTTGACAATAATGACACTTATGTTGATCTCATATTGTCACAAAAATGTGTTTTTATTAAATTCTCGCATGTGTGACACATTGGATAATTTAATGATTTGTGTGTTTTACAATTTTTTTATGTGATGACCTTTTAAATTTGAATGTGTGGCATATTCAATCTAATACTAAAGCATGCTCCACCATGAGAAAAGAAACCACATGGAGGATGACAACAAGAAGAAACCTCTCATTGTCACCACTAAGAATTGTGAAATATCTAGTAATGGCCTATTATTTGGCCTCCAAAGGAAAACTAAATCCAAAGTGACAAAGACATGTGACAAATTTACAAACTCAGCTTTGACACAACCAATTCTTTAATAGATTGAGGGACTGCACTAGACCAAGTAGTTGGACTAGAATGCTAATTCTTCAAAGGTCAAATTGTCATGGGATCCCACCTCGATACAAATGAAACACAAGAAATATACAGACTGTATATAATAACGCACTATGCAACACAAAAAAAAAAAAAAAAAAACAACAACACATAGGGAAAGAACCTAAAAATTATCTATACTAGCCAACCAAATGCAACAACAAATCTAGGAAGAGATCAGAGACTCAAACTAGGAAACATGTGAATAGAGAAAAACTAGCAAAGAGAAACCTTCGACTAAAGGTTTCATCTATTCCATGGATTTAAGATACCAATATAGCTTCCATTCACAACATCCCAATGCACTTGAAAACTATAAATATCGCCACCTCTTCAAAATGAAAGCACAACAAAGGATCCATCTCAATAGGGACATCAAAGAAAATTAAAAAGCTAAACAAAAACATTAAAAGGAAAGCAAGAAAGGAAAGACAAAATGAGATGATAAAAACTTGGAAAGGCAAAGATGAGATAAGTACACTACCAACCTCAAAACCATGGAGACATTTTCCAGACACCACATGGAGAGTCTTAAATCCCATTTTCCTATAAATTCTAATGCATGAAGAAACAAAAAGAGATGAAGTTATCTTGAAAGATACTCTCAAGAAATAAACCTAGATGCAATTTTCACAAGGAAAGCTCAAAGGAAATCATTGCAAGGGTAAAGTAAAAATGAATGAAATTGCTATTTTAAATAGCCAAGTAATTAGGTCATTTAGGTCACATTTATTATCTTTACCCTTTAATATGTACATTAAAATTTTTAGGATAGGATTTTATAATCCCTCTCCTATTTTAAGAAACACAAGAATAAAGGATTCTTGAAGCTTCATGTTTGACCTTTACCTTTCACCACCCAAGGGACATTCTTGGACTAGGGGCCAAAGATTTTGATCCACACCCATTGAAGAAACAAAAAATTCCCCCTTACAAGGAGAAATGAATCCCCACAACTATATTCTGAAAGGAAAAAAATTAATGTGGGGATGACTATGTAGGTCATAACATATTTATCATCAGTTAAGCTCATTAATGCAAACTAAGAACTGAAAGGATGCCAAGAGTGTAAAGAAACCCAAGATAGTATACATAAAATCCTACATTTTTACATGATACAAAGACTATTGAGACTTTTAGAGTCAAGAAGAATTTGTGAAGATGTGGATTTTAGAAAGGGGAGTAACAAGTACACATATGTTATCAAACACTCCACCTTAGAATCCCAAAAGAGTTCAACATATTTAGTGATGTTTTTCCCAAGAAGATAATAAAACAATTATAAGGGGATCCCTAGGAAAATATCTTTAAGGAAGAACATAAGTTGATTAAAGAGTATGGATCGTAACACATACGAAAAAGAGATTACCTAGGTATCTAAAAATAAGACAGTTATTATGGAGGTAGCTAGACAACTTCTCTTCCATGATGGAATCAGGAAGAATAAACACTAGCACTAGTGAAATTTACATTTAATCTAAATGATGAGGTGTTTCCTTCCCTACTCCTAGCGGCATTGTAGTCAATATATGCAAAAAATAAAAATAGTTTTTTCTAGTTTTCTATGAATCAAGGAAAAAAATTATCCTATGGGAATAATCAAGGGTGCACGTGAAAATGGATGCATCATATTCAAAACCAAGAGTATTAGTGGGAAAATTATAATGCTGATTTCAATGTAAGTAATAGAATATTTTAAAGGTTGCCAATAGATGAGATTAGAAGTTATAATTGGCAATAATTTTGGATTTGTTGGAACATAACCACCATAGAGTTAATGTGACTTCAATACAACCACAAACCATAAATTTTTATAAATGAATTGGGAGAATGAGATAGATATTATGTTGGATACTTTGATGATCACCATTTTATCCATGCATAGAAAACATTGGATAGGCAAAAAGTGAATTGACAAAAAGTGAATTGTATTTAACATGTTATAATATGAAATTTTTAAAGGGGATTGTAGTGGAGGAATCATTCAAATAACATCAGGCATCTAGTGGGAAGAAGCTAGAACCTAGATAAAGGAGGAAAAATATTATAGAGTTCCCATCAAAGCTCCAAAAGAAAAAGGAGTCAAAGTCAAGAGGTTTATGCAAATAGATAAAAGTATAAAAATACTTCATCCATAGAAAAAAATAATTTAATTCAAGGAAGAACTATCTAAATCTAAATAAAGGAAGTATATCAAGAGATCTCTTCCAAATCAAAAGATAGTAAAAGTGAGAGTTCTTTAGGTTATTTATGAAAGTACTACTAACATAGAAGGAGGTGTTTCCCATACAAATGGTGATAATAATATGATGGTTTTCATCAAGGATTCTGCTTAAATGGAAAAATCATGCCTCACAATGAGGGGCCTAGTTAAAGTGTCATTTTCCTATAAGTCAATATTGGAAAGGGTGATTAGAGATGAATCTCAACTCAAAATGTCTAAATTTTAACTCAATAAGTTAGCAAAGTAAAGAATGATGTTCAACTTAAGGATTGCAAGATAGTGGAGCATGATTTGGGAAATACAACAAAAGAAATAGAGCATAAGGAGGAAAAATAAATTATTGAGTCCATAAAGTTTTAGGATTAACCATAGACATAAATAACAATTACAGGCATATATATAATCAATATCAAAAAATAATAAATCACATAGAAGAGAAGGCAAGACATAAATGTTTAACATGGTTCACCTAATCCCTAAGCTATGTTCACCAACATCAAGTCCAATTTATTATTATTAGCTAGTGATTACAATCCATAATCCCTTATAGCTCAATACCACCAAAAGAAGCTACAATATCACCATACATTATGAAATCCCAAATGCAAATCCTTTTTATACAAGCTTTTTTCCACTTACAAAAATTAGTGCTAGAGTAAGTCATCCAAAAAAAAAAAAAAAAACGATGCCTTCTATAATATAAGGTCATTTTTGGCTTCGACGAAAATACCCCAAAAAATCTACATGGTGTAATTGCCTTTGATCCCACCCTATATTGTGATAGGAAATGCATTGGGGCACTGCTCCAGGACCTCGTAGGGGTGCTGCCTCCAAACCTCTATAGAAATAATCTGGGGGAAAACCACTTTGAATAAACCTTTGAGTCTAATTAGGATCCACATCACAACATAAAGAAGAGAGTAGATGCAAAAATATCATTGACGAACTAGTTCAAGGAAGATAATCAAATTTGTATGGCATAATGTAGAAATGCCCACAAATAATTTCAATAGATAGATGATACAATTACACCACCATGTACTCTTGAGAGAAGAGACTTGATAGTATTTATAGTACAAGGATCCCACTTAAAGAGACTTAATTTTGGGTGGATAAAATTATACATGAAGGATTAGCATTTCTCCTAAGGTTATTGGA